>JADMNL010000025.1:46522500-48922500 GCA_016271365.2 Neoceratodus forsteri
AGCAATGTTATGACTTGATGCCAGGGAGAGCATGGGGGCGTGCTTTATTATAGTGAATGGCCAGCAGCTTTCCGAATGTTTCTTTATGTTATAATAGTCAGTTTGTGGTGAAACGTGGGCACGTTTCCACTAACAAGGCTCTTGTTAGTTGAACGCGCCCACGTTTCACCACAATGTTGCTGAGCACGGGGGTGGAACTTGGGCGGCTCTTCAGAATGGGAAGTCCTCCGGGACCCATTTTACCGAAATTACAAACGTTTTTGCCAGAAAAGTATTGCACTATTTAAGGACATGTGGAGCAAGAAAGATTCCCCTAGAGGTTAGGCACCAATATATTGGGTGTAATACCATCTATAACTACGTAACTTGGTGAATCTCTTTAAAGCAGCAGTGCAGCAATCTGTTGAAAATTTTGACCTATACTTTTTTATGCTATTTTACATTGCCACTTTACTTACTCCTGACTTGTATGATACTATTCTTTCCAGTATTTGAGTCTGCTTTAGTACTTTTTTCATGTGTGAGATAACAAAAGGAGCACTCATTTTAATATGGTGCAGACCAGGTCTTCATCAGTATTTTGCGCTGTTTTTCTCCGTCAGTTGTTATATATTACCTCTGCTGTCAAATTAACAATTATGCAGCAGGCAGTGTTTTATGACATCACAGAACAACAGTTGTTCAAAAACCGCTGCAAATAGTGATAAGAACCTGGTCAGAACAATATTAAATGGCGTGTTCCTTTTTTATTTTCAGACATGATAAAAAGTAGTAAAGCAGACACAAATTGTGAAAAGAAGGGCATCATACAAGTCATGAGGTAACTAGTGGCCGGCAACGGCGGCAATGTAAAATAGCATAAAAACCTATAGGTCAAAATTGTCAGCACATTGTTGCAATGCTGCTTTAATTTATAATTTACGTATGACATTATGTGCTCACAATCACAACACACAAAATGCATCTGTCTTCTGTCCAGAAAACTGACACGTGCTAAGGAAGTAAAATGGGATCGTCACACCACATGCAAAGTCCCCCAGAATTTATTACGCAGTCACTCATGTGCGCAGTGGTCACACAGAGTCCCCAGATTTTTTCTGCATGCCCAAAATGCATCCGCCTTGTGTCCAGAAAATTGACAAGTGGTAACAAAGTGAAATGGGATTTTTTCAGCACGTACAAAGTCCCCCAGAATTAATGGCGCACTCAGTCATGCACACAGTGGTGGCACAGAGTCCCCACATTTATTCTGCATGCCCAAAATGCATCCGCCTTGTGTCCAGAAAATTGACAAGTGGTAACACAGTGAAATGAGACTGTTTCAGCACAAACAAAGTCCCCCCGAATTTATTGCGCAGTCTCTCATGCGCGCAGTGGTGGCACAGAGTCCCCAGATTTTTTCTGCATGCCCAAAATGCATCTGCCTTGTGTCCAGAAAATTGACAAGTGGTAACACAGTGAAATGAGACTGTTTCAGCACATACAAAGTCCCCCAGAATTTATTGCACAGTCACTCATGCACGCAGTGCCCCAGAATAAAATGATGACCGTGAGCGAACTGTTGCTGGTCCAATGTATGCTGCGATTCGAGCAAATGCAATGTGACCATTTCAGCTGGATGGAAGGGTGCCCTTTGTCTGTACACTAATAGTAGCCTTGGTGAGTTGATATATATAGATATATATTTCTGTATTTTGTAGGTGAGAGGGGTTGACATGGATATGTACTCATGGTATCATTCTGTATCACAGGTCACAGATACTGTTGGTGTGCACATTCCAGTGCTCGATGAGAACTTTTTGCATAGAAATTTGCAATGGATAACTCTCAAGCACATGAAGGTAAGTATTTTTTTTTTTTGGGTGGGAGGACGCATATTTGCAGGTTTGTCTGTAGTGGTTTCTTATTTTGTTACTTCTTCACAGATTTCATCTGCATCCTTCTCGAGTCTGGTTGTTAATGATGGTCATGGTCATCTAATGAAACGACTTTTGCGTGTTGCAGGTGCGCCCCAGCCCGGGGGGAGGCCTGATGTTGAAGAACTTGTTTGGATAAGGCCACTTTGTCAGAACAACAAAACATCTGGAAGTTTCCTAAAAAAAGAAATGAATGACTTCTTACAACTTCATTGTTATGTGTCCCTCCCTGGTTCTCAAATCTCAATCCCTAAAGTCAAGTTACATTTCAAACCCACATCTTGTCAACTAACACAACCTGTGTTCAATATTTGCTGCAGTCTTTACAAAACAATGAAACGGATGAAATAAAATCTTCATACTTTACCAGAATGGATTTCACATGGATACTACTTCGCTTCCTCTCTGTACGGTACAGCTACAGTACCATTCCCAACGAGTTTTAGCGATGGAGCCTTTTTTTGTTACCCTGTAAAAGAAATAAAAGAAGTGTACTGTGTGTGTTTTACCATTGCGGCTCTGAAAAGCTACAGGAAACAAAACATACAACTAAAGGAAGTGAAGCAGCATAACAAACATGAGTACACATACTCACTTTATGGTTTAAATATTAAGACGCTTTGTGTCTCTGGCTGATGGATGTGGTGGTCCGGACAGACTCATGGTGGCAGTGGCTAACATCAGTCCCAGTGGTGGTGGTGGTTCGGGAGGCAGACAGACTCATGGTGGCAGTGGATAACATCAGTCCCGGTGGTGGTGGTCCGGGGGGCAGACAGACTCATGGTGGCAGTAAATAACATCAGTCCCGGTGATGGTGGTGGTGGTGGTTCAGGGGGCAGACAGACTCATGGTGGCAGTGGATAACATCAGTCCCAGTGGTGGTGGTGGTGGTGGTGGTTCAGGGACAGACAGACTCATGGTGGCAGTGGCTAACATCAGTCCCGGTGGTGGTGGTCCGGGGGCAGACAGACTCATGGGGGCAGTGGCTAACATCAGTCCTGGTGGTGGTGGTCCGGGGCAGACAGACTCATGCTGGCAGTGCATAACATCAGTCCCAGTGGTGGTGGTGGTCTGGGGGGGGCACACCACCTTTTAAAAACTTCAGTTAAAACCTGCCAACATTAACCACATCATCATCCTCATAAAGAAAGCTACCCTCACAGTCATCGATGTCTGAAGTCTAACCACTGGGAAATTCTTTCTCCATTGTGTCATCATCTACATCAGTGGTGGGCCATTTCAGGCAGCCACTGCCAGTGCCACCAGAATGCTCCATTTCCACATCAGCAAGACCACCATGACTAGGCCGGGGTACGAATACCGAGGCTGCAGTCTCTGCTGGTATGTGCCTCTCATTCATTTTAATGAATGTTAGCAAACTAACATTTGCAGGAGGCAGGTTTGTCCGATGATCCCGGACTATTGCACCTGCTGAGCTGAATACCCTCTCAACACTTACACTGGAGGGTGGGCATGTGAGGTACTTCAGTGCCACTAAGGTCAGCTCTGGCCATTCACTGACCTTTCCACTCCAGTAGAAAAGAGGATCTTCAGTTATTGTCAGATGCCTGTTTTCAGACAAATATGACTCAACCATTCTCTGTGCCGCACTAAGTCCAATTGTTGATGCATCATCCTGTTCTCCCAAATCATTTATTTCACAAATACCCTCTTGGGACAAAGCCTCCCAAAGCAGGTTGATGCCAGCCACTTTGGATGACAGACCACCTGGAACTGCAGTCCCCTTCCCCTTGCAGGATATGCTTGATGGTCCTCCAGGTACACCTTCAGCCGGATTATGCTGTTGAGGTTTGCTGACCTTGGCACGTGACTTCTGTGCCCCATGAACCAAGTGCACCAGTTGACCACTGATATTTTTTACCTGTTCAGGCCCTCCCTTCAGTACTGATGCAATTCCACGTTTGTATCATGGGTCCAGCATTGTTGCTATGGCAAAGTTGTTACTACACAGAATGCTCACAACGTGACGATTCTGGTCAAATACTGTCAGCGTGTGTTGCAGCAACATACTGCTACCACCGTCTCCAGCAACATCAAGGCTATGCTGTACATTCACCAATGTCTGCCTCAGCACCCACAGCAGTGGAATTGATTGGCTAATGGAGGCAGACTTGCCACTCACTGCCTGTGTGACATGTTCAAAAGGCCGCAAAATTGTTACTACAGAGTCCATAAGGCGCCACTGTTCAGTCGTCATAGACATGGAGGCCCCGGAACTGTCACGGCTAGTGTGCATAACAAGATATTCTGAGATGGCTTTGTATTGCTCATACAACCTCTCTGCCATGCATAAAGTGGAGTTCCATTGGGTGACAACTTCCAGCTTCAAGCGGTGCTGAGGCAGGCTGTTTTGTATCTGCAACTGCCGCAGCTGGTCACGGGCCTTTCCAGATCTTGAAAAGTGAGAGCAGATACATCATGCAACGGTCAGCATTTCCTTTATATCAGGGTGCTGCAGAAACTCCTGAACCACAAGATTTAAACAGTGGGCCATGCATGGAACACGAAAGAAACCACCATTCGTGATGCATTTCACCACATTTGACCCATTGTCACTTGCTATGAACCCAGCTCTCAGGGACAGAGGGTTTAGCCATCTGTCAATTTCAGTCAGTTCCATGTCCAACATGTTCTCACCAGTGTGTGAACAAGTCACACTGCGCATAGCAATCGTTGCATGCTGTCGAATTCCTGGAAGATTGCTACTGTGACAATCCACCTTACTGCACTGATTATTCACACTACCAACATCACAAATAACCCCTGGCACCTGCGCCCAGTGTGCAGTTATACACAAATATGAACTCCCCTCTGTTTTGCCACTTGTCCACATATCCATACTTAAATGGATGAATGGAGAGGAGGAATGTTGAAGGGCAAGTCTTACTGAGTCGGACACAGTGCGGAACAACTTGGGGACAGCACGGGTAGAAAAGTATGTCCTGGATGGGACTTTCCATTTTGGACAGGCATGTGCAGCAAACCAACGGAACCCAGAATTCTCAACAAAGGAGAAGGACAAAAGATCAATTGCCAGCATTTCTGCTACAGCAGCTTTGAGTTCACGTGACACTGTATGTTTCAGGGGGTACTTCAGCTTATGCGCAAAAACACTCTGTAACGTGGGCTGACTTAAACATTTTACACGGGGTGTGTTGATCACAAATGGTTGTGCTCTGTGATGAATGGCATTGGCAGGGATGGAGTATGGACATTTGATGAAGATGGTTGCACAGGTGATGATGACAAACCCAGAAATGCTGTTATTTTGCCAGATTTGCCAACCGGGGTTGATGAACCACTTGCATTAGACATACTGCATTCACCACCACCACAAAAACTGCTACTCTCACCAGCACTGGACAACATTTCAAAGTCATTATGTTCCTCCACCTCATCATGCCTGTAGTAATCCTCTGCTCTTATTACTGCACTACTGCACACGTTTAATTTACTACTGGACTTAACAGTCATGGAAGGGGATAACATGCTGGCTATGGTTGCCGATGACGCGGGTGAACGCCCCACTGTGGTATAAGCTGCCAGCTTGTGCTGGGTCCACAGTGCCAAGTGCCTATTCTTAAGATGTATATGCTGCCCTCCTGTGCCCAGATGGCTCCCCTTTTTACCTCGACTCACACGCATATGGTAAACCTGGCAGATTGCAACTAAATCATCATTTGCATCTTGAACAAAAAAATCCCAAACAAGGGATTGTGATGCTCTACTTTTAACATGTCCATGATGTGGCTTATTTAAGTCCGTTATCTTAAGCACTGAAGTGGGGGGGAGGCACGTGATGTTTCGGGCACTGCACACCTGGACTGCAACTGACCACCATGACTACCTATCATATTGATTACTGGGTCATCATCATCATCAACTAAAATTGGTGGATCACAAGTTTTTACAGGAGGGGGGATTCCTGCAAACAGACTCAGACACAGCCACTTTTAATTTATTTTTCTCCGGTTCCCAGCTGGGGACAATTACATCATCATCATATTCATCAACGTCACACACATCCACATCTTCTGCTTGGATGCTAGCATGTGGACTGCATGTTGCAACAACAGCAACATCATCGTCATCATCATCACATTCATCATCAGCATCTACACCACCATCACCTGATATTTTTTCACCACACTGTGAATCACTGCATGGAATATGCATGATGTTAAGTGCCACGGTGGACGGAATATCACATTGTATACTATCGTTGACATGACCATCAGAATCCTTAGGTTCAGTTACTGGGATGTTACTGGGAAGTATGACATCATCTACACTGCCACTCACTTGCATTGCTTCACACTCAATATTTTTGGATACGGTACACTGGTCGGAATTAGAACTTGACGCAACAATACTAATACTACCTCCACCACCACTAACACCAGTAACACTAACACCACCGGCTGGGAAAACATCATCTCCTCCAACTATGAGTGAAGCTACTGATTGGGCTGTAAAAAACATTGCAGGAGAAATACCTTTCCTCATATCAGCAATGCACTTCTGTGTCTACATACTACTACCATGCCCACAGACCATCTTACTGCCAACATTGCCATGGCCAGAAACAGCTTTACTTGCACGTCTCTTTGCAGGCATTTTGGGGGATCAACCACAAATATTATAAATAATTCAGATTTTGATACGCTCACTCTGATTGAGGGACGCTGGATGTAAGCCAAATAAACAACTGTGGCTTCAGCAACAGATAAGAGACTACTCTGAGACTGTCACGGAATTAAAACAACTTCAGTAACCAGTGGTGCTGATGAGGTCACAAAAACAATCCAACCTGATAAAAAATACCTTTTGAATGTGGGGGTGGGGGGAGCACTGAATACAGACAGTGCTGATTTCTACGGCAGTACAAGCAGCAAAACTAAGAACAGATACCACGGTCGCAGTACAAAATTAGGCAGCTGCAGTGGTTGGCAGATTCACACTGCTGCGCTTGCAATTACACTAGTCTGTGGAACAATAAAAGATGTATTATTTGATGCACGCAACACTGCACACACACTCACACACACAACAGTTTGTGTACAATGCTGAACGAGGAATGTGCCGCAAATGCAAAAGTTCAGTACTATGCCACGTTACGTATTGTAAATTTGTAATTTAAGCAACCTGAACTTATGAACTGCTGCACCACATCCACACAAAAAAACAGCAAGAAAATTTCTACTATTACTGACAATATTACTATGTGTACATTAACACAGTTATATAACAAAAATATAACCAAAAAACAAAGAAATCACTATTTCTCCAACTTAAATCTACCTACACCACAGATACGCCCCTCCCCCAAAGCACACTTTCACTGTCTTTCACCACACACACTCAATGTTGTAAATTAACATTCAAAATCCACACAAAAATGCTCTATGATATGAGCACAGGATGGTTTCCTACAATCGATGAACTAAAGCTGGATCCCCAAAAAAAGGCAAAAATGCTTTTTGAACAGCTTTTACAAGATTCCTATCACAGACAGCTATCAGAGCACACTGTCTCCTACTCCTTCCTACTCATACTACCCCGAACTGAGGCTGTACAGATCAATATAGAGCCCATGTGACCTGAAATCCCATGAATCACTGCAAAATTAGCCTTTGGAGCTCAAAAACAAGACGAAGTGAGGCGAAGTGCACTGCCCACAATGCACTTCACCTTAAAATTGGCAGAATAATGGCCTGGGGAGGCAGAGTAACGTGAAGTCATTGCTTCTAATGGACTTCACATTCCTCATTATAATGTGAAGTACTCCACTTCGCGATGCGGAGCACTCCGCGAATCCGCCTTTGCTCCGCGACCGCCTGAGCGGATTGAGCCAACTCACGACCACTACTGTATCTTCTGACTCATGAAATAAATAAAATTCTCATTCCTTTGATATTATGAGCAGATAAAGGTATTACATCAATCTGTTTATTTGTAGTCATGGCATTTGTACATTGTAACTGCACACTTCTGTACAACGGGCACATACAGTAACTTATTGTCATTTGGAGTAGGATGCATGCATCTTAGTAAAGCACTGTTTATTTTTATTTAATTTTTTTCCTTAAAATAAACTTGTGATTTAAAGAGGTTACTTTGCTTTTCTGGACAGGGTCTAGAGGAGAGCGATCAGAATTATACTGGGACTTGGGGTGGGGGTGGGTCTTTGTGGAGAGACTGGAGAAGCTTAACCTGTGCTCGCTGGAGGAGAGATGGAATGGGGGGATATGACAGAGGTTTTCAAAAAAGCTCAAGGGAATTAATAGGGTGAGAATTGAAGGGGTGATTCAGCTGAGGGAGGTAGGGGTCACCTGAGGACACTTAATGAGGCTGGATGGGGGAAGGCTGAGGGGGGAAACAAGGAGGTGCTACTTCACTGAGAGGGTGGTGGAGCCCTGGAAGGAGGCAATATAGCGTAGTGGTTTAAAGAGGCCCTTCACCAGTGCTTTTCATCTCAGTGCATAAGTTTCTTTTGTTTTGCATTTCTTTTAATTATGTATTCCCCTTCTTTACCTTCTGTGGCGATTTTGCATATCCAGCTGTTCAAAATCCGATATTTAGGTCACTGTTGCTTGATTACAACCGAGTGCTGACATGAACATGCTTCGCTGTTTGACGTAATAGTAGGATTTTCCTTGGGAGAGCGCTCTTCATTGAGAGCGAGCAGCGCGTTTGTGACTGTGTTAGCGCGCGGTATAGTTAATCACGGAAGTGCATTGTAAGCATTCCTGGAAGTACTGTTACCCTGTTGTTTTGTGATAATGGCCGGTAATCATTACTCTTCCTCTGAGTCTGAGGAAGAACTGAGCTTTCTTGCTTCCTCCATGGGCCTAAACACGGAGGAATTGGATGTAAATTCATCGTTAGGGAATGCTGAGGGCTTCAACGTGCAGCCGTATATGTTGATGCAGATGGACACTGTCACAATAAGGCACACAACTAAATATTGAAATAAAACACTTAAGAATAAGGAGACTACATGTATCTCTGGATCCAGCATGATATGTGTGACATTTAAACAAAGTAATATTTTTTAATTACTCGGAAACAACAAAATCATCACATAGTGCTGTCAGAGTCAAAGGTCACAGTGCAGAGGACATGAAGCAGGAAAAAATAACAAGACTGTGCACAGCAAAAAACGGGGAGAATAACGGACCTGCATGTCATTCAATTGACTTTATGGTATGGTGTAGTACTAAACATTATGGGACATGGTGGGAGTAAGCAATAAATGTATTTAGTGAATGTTTTTGAAGCAAGAGGTACAGCGACCAACAGTGCTACATGACTGATTACCGAAGAATGTTATGCAGCACTGTGTGCCTCCAGTGGGGACAAAGTTCAGGGTTATGTCAGAATACTGTAAGAAAACCATATCCCGACCATGATATCCATGTTCAGCATGACTGAACTTGTTGAAATTATGTACTGTAGATCGGGCAGTCCGTGGCGCGACTGGCAACGCAAAGGACAATCGGATAAGCAAAAGTTAAATTACAGCATTTTGTAGGAGTAGGAAAAAGGTTTGAAACTGAAGCAAGATTACATTCACTAGTCAAAAAATGCACAAAAAATTAATACAAATTAATATCGCGGTCAACACAAACGCACTGATCAAGCGCAGGCACAACGGAAGGCAGTGCACGAGGTCGATGTAGTGAGAATGTGCAATCCCAGTTATTCCTACTACTGGAACGTGCATTCCTGCAAGTACGTCACAGACAGCTAGCGTCCGAGAAGATCATCAGCAGGAACAGGCATGGGCAGACTGAAGCACGATTCATAAAAAAATACGGATTACAAAACCGGGAGACAGCAGTAGGCAACACAAACAATTGCAAAGCAGATTACAGGTATGAAACTAACCACTGATGCCAAAATCTGGATGTGCATGAAACATCGGTGAAGTTCCTCTTTAAGGCTCTGCATTGCAAATTTGGAGACCTGGGTTTGAATCCCAGAGCCTCCACATTCGGGAGGGAGAGATGCTGTATGCTGGTTGCTCGTGGACTCTGGGAGGGACAGACTGGGACTGGCATGCACAGCTATCATTTTTGCCCGGGGGTGTGATTGTGAATGAAGTGAACTTGGGTTAGATTTAATGTCCTAATTCACTTGCTAATTCTATGTATTGCTATTTATTGCCTCCTTTTTTTTCGCCCCCGAGTGAGCCATGGACATAGTAGAAGGATTTTTTTTTTTAAAGTCTAACAGTTTGCAACAGTGTGAAGTGTGTGTCGAGTTTAATATCTATAGCAAGTGATTCAGTTCACTTTCAGCCCACACTAGAAAAACTTAAAAAAGGATACCAAAAATACAGGCTGCAGTGCTAGGTGCTCACACATGCTTTTTTCCCTTCCCCCAGGCCATCTTGAAATTGTTCAGTCGGACTGTAATTCAGTAATGTGCATTAATTTAAAGCACCAAGGAGGAGCAGGGTTTTTGTGTGTGTGTGTGTGTGTGTGTGTGTGTGTGTGTTTAAATTAGGACTGAGTGCAGCAGCTGTTTGACAAAAATCTGAGACTGAGCGATCAGTGATTTGCATTTGGGTATATTTTGTTAGGGAATCATTGATTGTTTGGATTTAGTGAGAGATCATCTGGCACCAAGCCAAACAATCAGTGATTCCCCTAGCAAAAGATGATGATCATGAAACCAAACACAGAAAGAAATTCAGCACTTTCACCAAAATAGGGGTCTGTTAATACTCTGGTTAAAGTGAATTTAATTATGTATCTTGGAAAAGCTTGTTTAGTGTAAGCTTGCGTCATTCAGCTCCCATGCACTTTTTTGTTCAGTTTCCACTGATTCTATACCACTGTAAAAGCAAGACGGAGTCTGTGTGTGGGTTGGAAGTGCGGGCAAGAGTGAGTGAGTGAAGTGGCGGGGTTCAGCTGGCACACTGCCAACAGATGGCCTAGCCTAGAAGCCAGGGACTGGGGGTGAGGGCACCTTGGGGTCTGTGGATGAAGGGAGTGGGTTGGGTTAGGGAGGGCTGGTATTAGGTAAACTGAAAATAAGGGACTGGCCCCTCCTGCTGGCATAATATTTTTAGGGGGAGAAAGAAATGAGCATGGAGAAACAGAAGAGGTGATGAGCAGCAGAAAGGAAAGGACTGCAGCGGGGGAAGGGACAGCTATATGAAGAACTACTGGTTCTATTGTAAAACAGGAATTACTGCGGACTGGGTCACCATCCCCCAAATAAGTGCTTTCATAGAAACACCTCTTTCCCTAACAGTCACATACTTCACACCTCATTCAACTCCACCCAGGCCCATTACTAAACCAGTAAACTGCATAGTATTGCTAATCTTACTCTGGAGGTGTATGTGAGTGTTTTAAATACCAGAGTGAAGCGATTATGCATGCATGGGTGCAGGTGTGAATGGACCTCTGTCAGGCTGGCTACCTTGATGTAGTACAGGGCCCAGGCTTATCACAATGCTTGCTAGACTTGTAGCTAAAGGCCAGTTTAACTTCTGTGTCTATTAGGATGAAATGTTGTAAATATAAACATTTATCTTTTGGGATTATTGGCTAAATAGATATTTGAAATGAGCAGGCCTACTATTTCAAATCAAATCAAAATTTATTTATAAAGCGCTTTTCAAGAAATCAAAGCACTAATACAAAACAGAGATAAAACATCAACACTAATAAATAAAGACATAAAAAAATAAAATATCCATAAAATAAACTAACCAAATGCAGCAAAAATAAATAACTTTTCAGGGATCTCTTAAATGCTTCCACGGACGGGCACTCTCTAACCTGATGAGGTAAAGAATTCCACAGGTCGAGGCCATAAAGGAAAAAGCCTAGCCCCAGATGATTTATAACAGACTGAATTCTAGTAATCTCAGTGGAGCGCGAGGGATTGCTAGAGGATGTGTGTGTGTGGTGTGGCATTGTATATTTTGGTTTATTGTAACATGGAAGGGGCAGAAGTACATCAATCTGTCACAACCCCACTCAGCAGGTCAGCCCTCTACTCCCAAACTGCCAACCTCAGAGCGTAGTATTGTGAAACAGTAAACAGAACAGGCTAACCCTCCTGTCTGTTTTCTGGGTTTGAGTCACCTTTGTCCACAAGTTCTGGAGGGATTCAAACTGATAACCTCTTGTTAGCATACCCAATTGTCAGGCTCAGATAATTCTGTCTTTGGGGGCCAGATATCTTTGCCTATGGGCACCTAACCAGGTATTACAAAATGAACCCTTAGAACTCTATGCAAGACCTAGAGAACTCTTACCTGTTTCCCAGTTTGGTACTACAGTAACCTCATGCACAGTGTCAACTGTAACCATCTAAGCTTCACTTATAAAAAAGAGAAGTTTCAAGGCATACCAGGCAGTTTCTGTTTTTAAAATATATATCTTTACTTTAAAATAGGTAAAAATAGGTAAACAGTAAATACAGAACAAGATATCCCAACACATACAATCTTAAGAACAAAATAGGTTTAAAAGTGTAAATTCCTACAACCCATACACTCAGACTGGTCTTATCTAATGTATCCTTACTTTAATCTTTCAGTACATTGATGTTACTCTTTCTCAGTCAGAAATGAATATCTATCTGTGTCTGTAAGGTCTGCTCAGTATACTTGAAAGCAGTCTTGAGCTGGCCCTCTCTCTGAGGTCACCTAACTCCGCCTTGTTGTATTAAAATTTATATTTTATAACACAGGATGTACTAATAAGATATTAAAAAAAAAATAGGTGACATCAGTGAATCTCCTCTCTTCATGTGACTTCCCAAACCAGTCTGTGATCTGCTTCACACAGACATCAACGTCTCTTTGATGTAATTAACTGGCTTCCTTGAAAGACACCCCAAACCAATGCATATGCCCCTTTCTTCATGACACCTAGTGCAAATAAAAGGATTTCCCTGAGGACGTCATAAAATGGGATATATTAGTTCCTGGCTTCAAGGCAAACTGACAAGTTAATTGCATCCCAGATATCTGTAGCGTAACCTACGTCCTGTCCTTTGAACTATACCCGGGGGGAGTAGATGTGTCATTTCAGCCAGACAGTAGTTTCTCCTGACAGACAGTCCCCTACATATTTTATAGTGCAGAAAAAATGTCATAGTGTAATCAGAACCAACTGTCCACGTGCCACAATCCTCCCCACCTAGACTGAATTTGGGGGCTCTACCCCCTACATGGGATGAGCTTCCCAAATCAGTTCACTCCTCGTAGACATGAGACAGCCCATCTGAGTTCTGATTGGTCAATCCAGCCCTATGTAGAATGGTCATGTCATACTCTTGCAAAGCAAGACTCCATCTTAGCAATCTACCATTGTTTTTTCCCATCTGCGTCAGCCAAATCAGGGGGTTGTGGTCAGTCTGCACCACAAAAGGCTGCCCATACAGGTATGGCTATAATTTCTTTAGAGCCCACACTATGGCAAGATACTCTTTTTCCACAGTGGAATATGCCTGCTCCCTGGGAAGTAACATTTTACTCAGGTAGGCTATTGGGTGATCCCTCCCTTGGCTGGATGTCTGACTCAGTACTGCCCCAATACCCACGTCTGAGGCGTCAGTCTGAGCTATAAAGGGTCTGCTATAGTCAGGACTTGTCAAAACAGGAGCACTGCACAGTGCCTCCTTTAGTTTGGAAAAGGCTTCCTCACAGGCTGGGTCTCAGGTAATTTTCTTGGGCATCCTTTTCTTTGTCAGGTCAGATAAGGGAGCAGCCAGGGTACTGTAATTGGGTACAAATTGTCTATAGTACCCTGATATCCCGAGAAAACTCCTGACCTGCCTCTGTGTTTCTGGTCTGGGCCACGCCTGGATTACCTCTATTTTTATTTGGGTTAGGATGGAGCTGTCCCTGGTCTACCACATGCCCGAGGTATGCCACCTCTCCCATGGCCACCTGGCACTTCTCGGCTTTGACAGTGAGCCTGTCCCTCTGTATCCTGCCCAGCACTTCCCCTGATGTGGGATAGGTGTTCCTCCCAGCTGATACTAAAGATGGCAATGTTATCCAGGTATGCCATGGCGTAATCCTCAGCACCATTTAACACCTGGTTCACCAACTTTTGGAAAGTGGCTGGGGTGTTCTTCATTCCGAAAGGTATTACTTTAAACTCAAAGAAGCCTATCGGAGTGATGAAGGCCGACCTCTCCCTAGCTCTGTCTGTCAACTCTACCTGCCAATACCCCTTGGTCAGGTCAATCGTCGTAAGGTAGGTCGCCCCTCCCAACTTGTCCAGGAGTTCATCCATCTGGGGCATCGGGTGGGCATCTGACTACATGACTGCATTCAGTCTATGATAGTCCACACAGAAACGAGTCGAGCCATCTGGCTTGTGTACAAGGACTAAGAGTTAGGCCCATGGACTGTGGGCTCTCTGGATTACTCCTAAATCCAGCATCTCCTCCACTTCCCTCCTAATGCCCTTTTGGACAGCCTCTGACACCCGATATGCTGTCTGCCGTATGCGCGTCTGTGTCCCTGTCTCCACATCATGTGTCACTAAGGGGTTTAGTCCAGGCATGGCTCTAAACAAGGGGGCAAAGTCTGCTAATACCTCCCTTACTTCCTGGATCTGGCCCGGGGTCAGCTGGGGAGACAATTTTACTGCCTCCACAGAGGACTCCCACTTACTCTCTTCCAGCAAGTCCAGAAGGGGGTCTCCTTCATCCATCCCCTCCCCAGGACTACACACTGCAAACACCATGTCAGCCCTATTTGCATATGGCTTCATCATGTTAACATGGTATATCCTTTCTGTCTGTCTTCGGTCAGGTAACTCCACAATATAGTTCACGTCATTTACCTTCCAAACCACTTTGTACGGTCCTGCCCACTCAGCCTGCAGCTTGTCTTTCCGGACCGGAATAAGGACCAAGACTTCCTGACCCACCATGTATGAGCGAGCTCTGGCTCTGTGGTTATACCACACTTTTTATTTCTGTTGGGCAGCTGCCAGGTTGCTCTGGGCTGTCCCCATAAGCTCCTTCAGCCTTTCCCTAAACCTAAGGACGTAATCCACAATGGGATTTCCCTGGGTGGCATGCTTGTCTTCCCAGTCCTCCCAGATCAAGTCTAGGGGCCCAAGTACCCAGTGTCCATATGAGTTTGAAGGGGGAAAATCCTGTCGACTCTTGGGGTACCTGCCTGTATGCAAATAATTGGTGGGGAAGGTATCCCGCCCAGTCCCCCCCCATGCTGTTCAGCAAACACCCAGAACATTGACTTTAGGGCACCATTGAATCATTCCACAAGCCCATTGACTTGTGGGTGATATGGTGTTGTGCATCTCTGCACCACCCCACACTTCTCCCATAAACATTTCATTAGGTCTGACATGAAGAAACACCCTCGATCAGTGAGTACCTCCTGCGGAAACCCAACATGGGAGAAAATCAAAAGTAAGGCATCTGCCACTTTGTCTGTCCTCAGTGAGGATAGGGTGACTGCCTCTGGGTACCGGGTGGCATAATCCACCACAGTCAGGATGAATCTCTTCCCTGAGGAGCTGGGGGTATTTAAAGGCCCCACAATATCCATTCCCACCCTCTGGAGTGGCTCCTCCACTATAAGCAATGGAATCAGGGCGGCTTGAGTTTTCTTGCCGCCTTCCCTATTTCTTGGCACCAGTGACAAGACCTGCAATACTCCTTCACTTGCTGGGTGAAGTTAGGCCAATAGAAATTCTGGGCCAACCACTGTGTGGTGGGCATGATTCCCAGATGACCAGACAAGGGAATATCATGGGCAATCTTGACCAACTGCTCACGATACCCCTGGGGAACGACAAGCTGCCTGCTTAGCATTACTCCCTCTGTCTGTACTGCCTGAGTATATATAAGTCCATTTTCCCAATAAACCTTATGTCTGTTGTCACCTCCCTGTGCTCCGTCAGCATCTGCCCAGGCCCTCAGCTTTTCTAAACTAGGGTAACTTCTCTGAGCAGCTGCGAAACCCTCACACATTCCCAAGACATGGGACAGGTCCCCTTCAGTCACTAAACTAGGGTCCCTAGCACTAGCGTCAGGGCACTCAGGATCACTGTCAGTCCCAACCCTCTGACAATGGGTCACCCTTCCCTCTTCAGAGTAACCTTCCGTAGCTGTGTGGTTACTTGCTACCGGGGAAATTTCTACCCTCTTTTTATCAGTCTCCCCATCTGGAGACACAGGCTGGGGAACCAGCCTCTCAGTGGTTTCCACAATGGTTTCTGTGGGTTTCAGGGAACTACAATTTTCCCTTGCCACTTGGCTATGGGTAACTGCACATACCATCCCCTGCTGGAGATTGTTACCCAGGATCACATCCACTGCTAATGTTCTGGCTACAGCTACCTGTTGCACAGTTCCCCCTGTTTCACCCCAGTCCAGGAGAACACTAGCGAGGGGCAATGTTTTCTCCCCACCCACAAAGTCCTGTACAGTGACGTATTTATTGGGTATAAGCTGACCAGACTGTACCAGATCCCCTTTCACCAATGTCAGGGATGCCCCTGTGTCCCTTAACCCCTGTGTCTGTACACCATTCACCATGACTGGGTGCATGTGTTCCCTCTTGTTCACTGGCATGCTTCCAGGGACACACAAACAACCCACTTCTTTCCTGGTACCATTCTGTGTATTATTGCTTGCCTTTTGGGACACTGTCTGGCAATATGCTCAGTTTCTTTACACAACCAACATGCATTTCTTATTTCAGAGAAATATTTTCTTTGAAACCTGGGGCTAACTGGTTCCGGTGGAGGCAGGGAGAGTTTTAGATGCCCTGAAGGTGTGCTTTTCCCTTTCTGCACTGCCACGCCCACCCCATTCACTCTCAGAGCAGGTCTGCTCTTGGCATAGTGGTCCAAGAGTTCAGTAGCCTCTTGCACTGTTTTGGGATCTCGGTCCACTAGCCAGGTTTTTAGCTCTGCTGGGCATGCCCAATAAAACTGTTCTAACAAAATCACATTTTCAATTTTATCAACAGAGTTTGCTTCAATTCCTTCCAACCAACATTTTAAAAACTGATGTTGATTCATGGCTAATTCCTCATAGTTCATATCAGAGCTTCTCCTGAGCTTACGGAATTTAATTCTGTATGATTCAGCAGTTAATTCAAACTTTTTTTAACAGCACAGCTTTAGGTTTGCTGTAATCATTACTGTCCTCATTGTCCATTTGACCCAATGCATCCCGAGCTTTCCTGGTAAGTAACGGGGATAGCTGGAAGCTCCAGGACTCTCTAGGAATTTTAGCCTGAATACAACCTTTTTCAAAAGAATTTAAAAAGGCATCCGTATCCTCCCCCTCTTTAAATTCGGCTATTAATTTGGAGTTCAATTTGTAACCCAGTACTGCAGTCCCAGTTAAACCCAAGCCACTTACCTGCTCTGGTGTTACTGGTTGGAGTCATAACTTCTCCAGTTCATGTTGACTCTGGCCTGCTCTCTCTTCTTCTCTGCAGCTCGCTGGTGCTCACGCTCCTCATGGTCTGCCTCTCAGCGTTCTCGCTCTGCCTCACGGTCCACCTCCCATTGTTCATGGTCTCTCTTCTCCTCTGCAGCTTGCTGGTGCTCATGTTCCTCACAGTCTGCCTTCTGTTGTTCATGCTCTCTCTTCTCCTGGGACTCCAGCTCCATTTGGCACAACTGAATCTGCAGCCTGAGTACTTCCAGATCCAGGCTACTGGTGACCTTTCCCTGCTGCTGTGGCCCTTCACTGACAGTGGCCCTGCTGTCCTCCTCATCAGATCTGGACACAGCACTGGCTGCTAGCCCTGCCATATTCGAGGTTTGGTCCTTTTCAGTCATGGTCAGTGACTCGCTGCTCTGGGTATCTGCTACCATCAGGGCATCTACCAGGTTCTGTTTGCTGGCTTTCACCTCGAATGGGATTCCTCTGTCCCTGCACAACTGCTTTAAGTATTCTACAGTGTGCCTGCTGTAGTTGGAAGCCATCTATCCAAACTACTGCTACTCTGACTGGCACTTTAGAAAAAAACTAAAATGGGTAGGAACTTGACTGTAAGCCAAGGGATATAGTTCTGTTTCCTTTTGAAATAAAACACTGCCTTTCTTTTTTTCCAAGTGAGCTGAACAGTCTCAAGCTGACACACTGAACAATAAAACTTATACCACCAAACTTTTTCGCACCGCTGCCACCAATCTGTCACAACCCCACTCAGCAGGTTAGCCCTCTACTCTCAAAGTGCCAACCTCTGAGCGTAGTATTGTGAAACAGTTAACAGAACAGGGTAACCCTCCTGTCTGTTTTGTGGGTTTGACTCACCTTTGTCCCAAGTTCTGGAGCGATTCAAACTGATAACCTCTTGTTAGCATACCCAATTGTCAGGTTCAGATAATTCTGTCTTCGGGGTGGCCAGATATTTTTGCCTACAGGCACCGTATTACAAAATGAACCCTTAGAACTCTATGCAAGACCTAGAGAACTCTTACTTGTTTCCCAGTTTGGTACCACAATAACCTCATGCACAGTGTCAAATGTAACTATCTAAGCTTCACTTATAAAAAATAGAAGTTTCAAGGCACACCAGGCAGTTTCTGTTTTTAAAATATATATCTTTACTTTAAAATAGGTAAAAATAGGTAAACAGTAACTACAGAACAAGATACCCCAACACATACAATCTTAAAAACAAAATAGGTTTAAAAGTGCAAATTCCTACAACCCATACACTCAGACTGGTCTTATCTAATGTATCCTTACTTTATGAATCTTTCAGTGTGTTGATGTTCCTCTTTCTCAGTCAGAAATGAATATCTGTCTGTGTCTCTAAGGTCTGCTCAGTATACTTAAAAGCAGTCTTGAGCCGGCCTTCTCTCTGAGGTCACCTAACTCCGCCTTGATGTATTAAAATTAATATTTTATAACACAGAATGTCCTAATAAGATATTTAAAAAATAGGTGACATCAGTGAATCTCCTCTCTTCATGTGACTTCCCAAACCAGTCTGTGATCTGCTTCACACAGACATCAAAGTCTCTTTGAAGTAATTAACTGGCTTCCTTGAAAGACACCCCAAACAAATGCATATTTGACTTCCCAATCTAGTCTGGGACCTGCTTCATACAGACAGCAAAGTCTCTTTGATGTAATTAACTGGCTTCCTTGGAAGATACCCCAAACCAATGCATATGCCCCTTTCTTCATGACACCTAGTGCAAATCAAAGGATTTCCCTGAGGACGTCATAAAATGGGATATATTAGTTCCTGGCTTCAAAGCAAACTGACAAGTTAATTGCATCCCAGATATCTGTAGCTTAACCTATGTCCTGTCCTTTGAACTATACCTGAAGAGGGAGTTGATGTGACATTTCAGCAAGACAGTAGTTTCTCCTGACAGACAGTCCTCTATATATTTTATATTGCAGAAAAAATATCATAGTGTAATCAGAACCAGCAGTCCATGTGCCACACAGTCCTCCTCCTGGTATAGCCTCCCTGGTACTGGTAAGAGGTTAGGAGCCAGAGAACAGCATCTGCCCAACCAGACCTGTAGCTGGATGCACTTCTCATCTGCACTCTTACAATCTGCAGCACAGAGTCCCTGTCCAGCAATCAACAACACAAGAAGCTGCCTGCCTGCAGAAGTTGAACCAGAGAAACTGAGTCAACTGAATCTATTTGTACCTTGAGGTAAGTCAGATGGGTTTTATGTCTCAGTATGATGTGAGGTAAGGGGGTGGGAACTCAATCATGGAGAGAACACATAGAATCCTGGTCATGCAAATGTGGGTGTGCACAGTCCATGGTGATTAAGTTTGGGGGGGAGAATACCAGCTGGGGACAGGACTGATGCCCCTGCTTCTCCTGCTGTTGGGGGGGCTGCTTCACCTCGCTTGGGATGGTGGGGTGGATAATGGCTCTGGTTCTCCTGGCTTTGGGGGGGTAGTACTAATTTTTCAGGCCTGGCTGCAGGGGTGGCCCATGGGTGGGGAACCCTGCAGAATAGACTTTGTAAGTGACAGGAAATCATATCTATTTTGGTATGGCAGTATAGCCTAGAGGTTAGAGGAACATAGTGTGAACGAACTTGATACATCTAGCAAAACAGACCTGAGTTTGATTCTCACCAACTCCACTTACATACTGTGTGACTCTGAGCAAGTCACTTAACCACCCAGTGCTCCCAGGTCGCCCCTGAAAACAGGCACTTGTGCCTAGTGGGCCTTACCCGGTTACCAAAGACTAAAATAAAATAAATAAATTTCTGTAAACTAGTTTTTTATTGTATTTTTATTCTTTGCTAATTACTGGTGAGGTCCTTTAGGTATGAGGTTCATTTTAAGGGCAACCTGACAGACCAGTGAGGTTAAGTGAGTGAGGTTAAGTGATTTTCTCATGGTCACAGAGTATGTAAGTGAAGGCTGCAGGAATAAAAACTGGGCCTGCAGGATGTTTAGGCTCATTCATAGCTCATGGTTGTAACCCAGGGGGTTTCACAAATGGTGAGGTCAGCCTCCGTAGGGAGGCCCCAGCCAGTTCCATGGGATACCCTGTCAATTCTGATAATGTACTGTACCAAAAGCATCAGTACAGGCTGCAGTGAATATTTTGAACCTATACCTTTTTTTTCTATTTTAGATCACCCCATTTCTCCTGTCTTGTAAAAGGCTTTACTCAACAGGTTGAGCCTACCTTAGCTTTTGTCTTACAATTTGAAGTAATTAAAAAGGAGGGTTTCATATGTGGCCCTCTGCTGCAGCAGTAGCGCTACCGCTTGTGAAGCTGGTGACCTGAGTTTGGTAGCGAGTTCAGCCACCAGAGGGCTAGCCAGGTGGAGAAAGAATGAGCATCTGGAGGACCACTCTCCTCTGGGGGGGGGATCACAGATCCGG
The DNA here is from genome assembly GCA_016271365.2 of Neoceratodus forsteri. NCBI lineage: Eukaryota > Metazoa > Chordata > Ceratodontiformes > Ceratodontidae > Neoceratodus > Neoceratodus forsteri. The sequence continues at coordinate 46,543,299 of JADMNL010000025.1, forward strand.
GTGTACACTTTTCCCCTAGCAGTGGGAACGGGGAGAGCACCTCTGGACTGCCGCAGAGTGAGTAGGGGGAGGGACAGGCAGACACACACATGGCTCACAGGTTATGTATCATGGCGCCATTGTACACTGTACCTCTGGGGAGAAAAAGGGGAAATGGGAAACCTCAGTGGTAGGATGGTGTAAGACTCCTCACCGGAGTAGCTGGGTTCGTTGGTCCAGCTACTGGATCCCACCCATGAAAGCGGTTTGGGGGACCCTGCTAACCCCACGGCCCAGAGTGGTAAGCCATGAGGGCATTGGCTGGTGGTAAATCCCAGTGGATGTTGGGGTGATGGGACTGGGGGTCCTGTGGATTGAGGGAAAGGGAGAAATACATTTTTTTGTTTGGGGAAAAAAAGGGGGGGCTCTTTCAATATGGCTAGCCCCAGGTTTTTAGCAGTATTCATAGCTAGCTATCTTTGAACACCCACTGTCCATTAAAGTCAGGGAGCAGAGTCTGTTGCATACTAGTTCACCATAGAGCTAAAAAAGTGATTTAAATGTGTATTAAAAAAAAAAAAAAAAAAAACAATTCTGAGCAGTCCAGAAAACCTGAGGCTAGCCACTTTAAAAACAGTTCTCATTTGGCTAGTTCTGCTTTCAGAAATTCTGAAGCTAAGAGATAGAGTGGCTCTTGCAACACTGGAGAAATGGGTGATCTAAAATGGAATAAAAAGTAAATCAATATTTGTATAGTAACATGCACTGCTGTGTTTATGTTTGGTATGAAGAGATTGTTGGAAATTGAATGCAAACAGTCCTAAGTGAATAACTTGGTCATTTATTCAGTGTCATTTCACATTTTTTCTGGTGTACAGGGCACAGTATTGCAAGGTATTGTTTCTATGGGGAGCCCTGACTTCTTCCTTCCATATCTTGGGGGAAGCTCATTAAGACTGTTTGAGATCCAAAAGCTGTAACCTATGCTAAACATCCTCATGTTTTCCTTTTACGTGTTGGTCATCTACATTTGTGTTACTGTTGCCCTCAGTTTTGCATATTGTGTTCACTTTATCACAGTTACTGTTTCTTTTCATATTTCTTGGATATTCCACAAGGCTGACACACCATTCTATGCTCGTACATCTGAACAGCCTGTGATGGTGTAACTAATACTGTGGAATGTCCAGGTAGTATGAAAAATGAGAGCAGTAGCTGCTGAGGACTCTGGTGACAGGGATCCATAAAGTGATAAAGGCAATACAAATGTCTGACACTGAAACCTATCAGATAAAGATTATCGTACAAACAAAACAAAAGGGAATACAGAAGAGCATATAAAGGTATAAAAATATCACCGCAGTTGAAGGCCATAGTTAACATTCAGAATTCAAAATACTGGTTGATTTACTGCTAATGGTCTTAATGCCCTTAACACCTCCAAGAAAGAATGGTTTTACAAAATAAGGTCTGTGTGACATCACATCTTCTCTGTAACCTGGACATGCAGCCAAAACAGAGCATGGTTGATACTATCAGTTTTAAGAATATGCAAACACTCAAAATGGCTCAAAAATCAGACTACACTTAAGCAAAACTGCACTACTGGATAAGGACCATGTATCGTGTTAGAGCGAACGCCCTCAAGTTGCTGGAGGTGTTGGCGTGCCTCGTGCCATCAATGGCTGGTATTCCTCTTGGCTGTGTAGTGTCAGAGTGAGCGGTCTCAAGTTGCTGGAGGTGTTGGCGTGTCTCGTGCCATCAACGGCTGGTATTCCTCTTGGCTGTGTAGTGTCAGAGTGAGCAGCCTCAAGTTGCTGAAGGTGTTGGCATGCCTCGTGCCATCAACGGCTGGTATTCCTCTTGGCTGTGTAGTGTCAGAGTGAGCGGCCTGAAGTTGCTCAAGGTGTTGGCATGCCTCATGCCATCAATGGCTAGTATTCCTCTTGGCTGTGTAGTGTCAGAGTGAGCAGCTTCAAGTTGCTGGAGGTGTTGGCGTGCCTCGTGCCATCAATGGCTGGTATTCCTGTTGGCTGTGTAGTGTCAGAGTGAGTGGCCTCAAGTTGCTGAAGGTGTTGGCATGCCTCATGCCATCAACCATTGGTATTGTGCTGAGTAGTGTCAATGACCCCACTCCATTAAACAGCAGTGTCACTGGTACTAGTAGTTTTTCTTTTAATTTGTGGAAGTTCAAATTGAAAATATAAACATTTGACTGAAAGAAAACAATGCTGTCATTCTAGATTATGGATATCCAGGGATTCCTCACCAGAAAACAAAAGGCTGATGAGTTGGAAGATGACTGTAGTAGTTCACAACAGTCCAAAGCTGTGCCATGTTCAAACACCATGCCTCAATGGGAACATAGTGATGAGAGTATGCAGACCGATAGTGATACTTCAGCATCAGACTCCGAGGATGATGGAAGTTTCAGAATCACTGAGATCTGTACAGCACAACTGAAAAAACCTCCAGGCCCCTCTGATTTGAGCCAGAATAGAGACTGCATGCCTGTGCAACCAAAGCTGAGTGCATTTCCACAAAAGGCGTTTGGCCAAAAGTGGAGGGCATTCAGTCCCAACTGGTACAGCATTTTCCCTTGGATTGAATACTCTCTGTCTAAAGATGCTGTATATTGCTTTGCATGTCGTCATTTTCCTCAAACCAGGAAAAATGTCACCGTGTTCCTTGAAAATGGTTTCCAGAACTGGAAAAGATCGACTGGAAAGGATGGATCACTAACCCTGCACAACAGCTCTGAGTCCCATAAAGCATCACATACAGCATGGTGTGACTTCAAGATGCATGCAAAGGAAGGAAGGACCATACAGAATCTGATCAATGAGGATCACAGCAAACTTGTGAAAGAAAATCGCCATTACATAAAAACAATAGCAGAGATATTGAGGCTGACTGCTACACAGTGCATTGCACAGAGAGGACACAGAGAAGGTGAACAAAGTGTCAACCAGGGCAATTTTCTCGAAATTTTGAATCTGATAGCAATGCGTGATGACGTAGTCAAAAAAAAAATGTCAGGTGCAAGAAATGCAAAATATACACATCACAGCATCCAAGACCAGCTCCTTAATATTATGGCATGGCTTGTGCGACAGCAGATTACAGAAGAGGTGGCAGCTGCTGGAGCATTCTCGATACAAGTGGACAAGTCAAAGGACATTTCAAAGATTAAGCAGATCTCTTTTGTGGTGCGTTATGTGCATGGTGGCAAAATACATGAAGAATTCCTTGGTTTTCAACAAGCAAAAGGCCTGGATGCAACAACCCTGACCAGGATAATACTGCAGACACTTGCAGATAACTGCATAGATATAAACATGTGCATAGCACAGTGCTATGATGGTGCCAGTGTTATGAGTGGGGAAGCAGCTGGAGTACAGACTAAGTTTCGTGAAGAAGTTCCCAAGGCTATCTATATACACTGCTACAGCCACAGGCCGAACCTTGTAGTTGTGGATTGTGACAAAAACATTCAGATGGCAGCTGAGTTTTTCTCATTGTTACAAACCTTATACAATTTCATTAGTGGGTCAGCAGTTCATGCCTTCTTTATAGAAATGCAAAAAGAAATTATGTCTGGAAAGGTGCCAATGGAACTCAAACATTTATCTGACACAAGGTGGTCCTGCCAATATGCTGCATGCAATAGTGTGCATAAGACTTTGCCAGCCATCATGGAGACACTACATCACTATGAGGGGGAGAGAGGCAATGCTGAGCATACAATTCAGGCAAAGGCACTTATAGATATAATAAATAGCACATTTGCCATTAATCTTGTTATGTTTGAGCTGATCCTCAAAAAGACCAGCATTGTTGCAAAGTGTTTGCAATCTTCTGATCTGCAGCTATCCTGTGCCGTACAACTGGTAGTATGCTTACAAGAAGAATTATCGGAAGCCAGACATGATAGCGAATCTGAATTTGGTTTATGGTCTACAGTTCGGACAGAAGCACAAAAGTTAATCCAGGACAACGGTTTGCCTCAGGCTCAACCAACTGAGAGGGCTCGTATTCGGAGAAGACCTGTTTCACATCAGGATCGTATCACAATGAGCACAACAGGGCAACGTCATGTTCTGCAAACCAAGGACGATTTTCGGAAACACCTCTTCTTGCCAGCTCTTGACAGGATCATTGGCGAACTGGACAGACAGTTTGATGACAAGAACTGTGAAATTCCAAAAGCAGTTGCTGCACTAACTCCAGGGAGGTAGGATTTTTTGAAGGAAGAGAATGTACTTCCCATGGCACACCACCATGGATTGAACGTGCGAGATCTGTCAGTTGAGTTTTATGCAACAAAGAGGCTTCTGGAAAGGAACCCTGATGAGGACATACATCGTATGCATGCTCTGATTCATTATTTGATGCTATACAGAGATGCCTTTTTTGAACTATATCGCCTGCTTATCATTGCACTTACTCTTCCAGTCACATCTGCAGGACGTGAATGTCCATTCAGTAAACTCAGAATGATTAAAACATACCTTCACGATAGAATGGCAAATGAGAGACTTAGCAACCTGGCAATCCTTTCTGTTAATGAAGGCCGTACATAGGACTTGGACATGGACAGTGAGGTGGACATTTTTGCCAAACTACATAGCAACAGAAGAATTACTTCATTAGGGAAAGTGAATATTTATGGAATGGTATTGCATACGTGAAATAGTCAGATGGTTGTAGTTCAGTTTACTGTTTAGTCTAACTTTTTTTTGTTATTATTCTGTTCAAAATGCTTTCAGGCACTTAAAGAACTGGTGAGACGTTCAGGAGAACTTTAATAAAACATAATTTTTAGGCACCATCCAACTTTCTGCAGTGAGCACCAGCATGTTGTTTGAAAACTACAATGCTCAAAACAAACCCAGAAACCAGTTCAGCATGTGGGAGATGGTAACATACAGTGGGAAATGTGATGGGGAGAGACAATGGAGCAGACAAACGTCTTTAATTACAAAGTTAGTATATGTTGCATACTTAAATGTAAATAAAAGCTCTAAAACATAAAATGGAAATGGCATTTTTATTTCTGAAACATAACACTCATTTTTTTTAAATTGTAAAAAACAGATGGGCACGCAGGAATTTACACGCCTGATTTACATTCTGGTTTCTGTAGGAGCCCTGGCTCCCAACTGTGGTGCCCACCCAGTGCCCTGGTAACCAACTGAAGCTGAAGCTGCCACTGGTGCAGCCACTGCAAATGCACAATCACCAGATGTTTTTAGCCAGGCCCTGGGAATTGCTAGGAGACCTTCCTCGGAAGAGTGGAGAGGGCACTGAGAGTGGCAGTGAGTCAGGAGATTGCTCAAATAGCAATGATCCAGACCGTATAGGGTTTTATAGGTGAGAAGACCAACCTTGAAGTAGATTCTCCACTTCACCGGCAGCAAGTGTAGGTCACGCAATACCGGGTCACATGACATGACCTCGGAAAGCCCATCAGTAACCTGGCTATCACACTCTGCACTAGATGCAGGCAATGTAGGACCCCTCCACTAACCCCAAGATAAAAAGCATTACAGTAGTCAAGTCTGGATGTCACAAATACATGCACCAGTGAGAGCAGGTCCTCTGGTGGGATAAGAGGGCTTTGATCCAGGTGATATTCCTCAAGTGATAAAGACCAGTACAGACATGGATGACACCTGAGCCTCAGATGTCAATCCATCATCAAGGATAACGCCCAGATTTTTCAACTTTGTAGTGACCGCCAATGAGGTGAGGCCCAGCATCAAGCCAGAGCTCACCCCGGCAGTCTCCACTTCCCGCTGGTGACCAGGCTCAATCACTAGTACCTCCATTTTGTCCAGGTTGAGCCTCAGCAAGCCAGAGGACATTCAGTCTTGGATCTCAGCTAGCCACGCATTTAGTACCTCCTCAGTGCCAACAGTCCTGGGTGCAAAAGACATATACAGCTGGGTGTCATCGGCATAGCAGTGGGAAACCCACACTGTAGCATGGCATGATATCACCCAGGGGCAGCATGTACACTGCAAACAACATGGGTGAGAGGATCAAACCCTGGGGACTCCACATAGTAGGTGCCTCAGGTGAGAAGAAGAACTCCCCATTACTACCCTCTGCGTCCTTCCAGTGAGAAAGGACTCAAACCAGCTGTGACAGTATGGGTGAGTCCAGAAACCCTCTAAGGGGATCCAGCAACACACCATGGTCCACAGTGTCAAAAGCTGAAGAGAAATTGAGGAGAACGAGAACTGATCATTCACCTCTATTTCTAGCCCTGAGGAGGTCATTATGCAGCTAGACTAGTGCCGTTTCACTAGTTTGCTTCAACCTAAATCCTCACCGAAGAGGTTTAAAGATGTCAAGGCCAGTGAGGTGGGCTTTGAGCTGCAGCACCATGATTTTCTCAGTAACCTTACCCATGAAGGAAAGGTTAGAGATAAGTCTGTAATTTGCCAAGATGTCAGGGTCGAGAAATGTTTTTTTTCAGGAGGGGCCTCACCAGTGCCTCTTTCAAAGAGCTGGGGAACAACCCCTCAGAAAACAAGTGCAGGACAGTCTTAGTAAACACTGAGCCAACAGACTCCACACATCTCACAAGGAGATGTGTTGGGCCCAGGTCCAGGTCACAAAACGTGGGCCGCAACAGCGAAATTACCCCACATACTTCCTCCACCTTCACCGGCTTGAACTCACTCCACACAAACGAGGTGCAATTTGTGACACCCACTGACCACTGCAGGGCTACATAGGCCCTGTTGGACAGATGCTGAACCTGACAAGGAGAATCTGTCAGAGAAGAACAAATAGACCTTTTCACACTTAGCTGCTGAAACTGCAACTTTAGGCTGTAGGCAGACTGGACGAAGCAGTCTGCCAACAGTCCAAAAGAACTGACCAGGTCTATTTTTCACTGTAGCTGTCTCCCTGGACAGGAATATTGCCTTCTTTGATAGCCCTTTGATACTCACTATAATCAGCTTTCAAAGCCAGTCTGTCTTCCTCTGATCCTGACTTCTGCCAATGATGCTCCAGCCTCTGACCCTTAGTCTTCATCTCCTTGAGACCCCCATCAAACCATGAAGGTCCCAAGCAAGAGGACATGAGTTGTATATGGACTGGTGCAACGGAGTCAACCTCTGAGGTCACAGCCCTATTATAGGCTGCCACCACCTCACTCACAGCTGCCGCACAGGCAGCTCCCACCTCCGAGAGGTCTATTATCAATGATAGTCCCTCTGGAGACAGCCACCATACAGGGTAATAACAGGTCATCTCCACTGGGGAGGGTCCCCTGAGGGGGGCCCTGAATGAGAACCTCACCATGCAGTGATCCGACCAAATGACCAGATCAATCTTGAGATCAGTGATCTCAAGCCCCAGCAAGAATATTGTGCTGTGTCTATCATGAAACTAAATAAAGGAGAACTCAGGCTGGGATCTTCAGATGTTCTGACATAGCACTTAATTAAGCAATAACGCATAACAAGGTGTGGGTTGTGCTGGGATAACCTCACACCTGGGTGGTTGGGCACGAGGCCGCAGGCCTAGTGCATCCAATGTCCCAGAAGTGAGGTTATTCCAGCACAACCCACACCCTGGAGAGCATTATTGCTATTATACAATGGCTCATTGTTATACAAAATAAAAGAATAAAAATAAAAATATGTTTTTTGTAGATTTTATGGCATCCAACTCATCAATCAAATGCTCCTCATCCAAGGCATCCAAAGCAATACAGTGCGGTTGAGCTGAGATAACCCCACTGTGTCAGGGACACACTGACCAATCAGAGACCAGGAAATGTTCTTGCCATTGTATAATGTTTTTTTACCACCAGAGCTGCATCCCTGTAAACGTGACAGAATGCTTGTGTCCAATTTGCAAACACAAAATTTGTTTCAGCTTTGTTTCTGGCACTCTGGCCAGGGAGGAGATGTACCCCTTATCTGCCTAAGTCTCTCCTACCTGCCCACCCTGGCATTCCCCTCCAGCTGCCTGGTCTAGGAGGGCCATGACTTACCCTTCATGGTGGGACTCCCCATAGGGAGAGATCTTTATCACCCTGGATCCCTGACCGAGACTTACACTGGGCACCGTTTAAGAGGAGAGGCAGCAAGGGATCTCAGCATCATTCCGATACCTTTCCTGAAGGGCTTTTCCTTGAAGTTTCCCATAGAGGTGTGGCCATGCAATGACAGTGAATATGTGGCTGTGCATGCTTTTGTGCATGACGTGCCGCCATCCGCCAACACCTCTGCTTTACATTGTGTGGTGCCAGCTGGTGTACTTCCAGTCTCCACTGGGAGTCACTCTCTTGACAGGCTTTGCAGCTGTCCCTTCCCAGAGGAGGGGAGCTATTCTGCCCAGAAGATCCTCTGAAGCTTCAGGTTTACTTCTGTATCTGGGTTGTCAGCATTGCAAACAACAGCACTACTGCAGGACTGGTGGGCTGGCCTGAATTTTCAAACATTATGATGCATTTATGACTCTTTACCCACTTTGTGGCAAAAATGCTGCATGCATCAGGATTTTGATGCATGCGTCACCTTTGAAGTGCATTTTGGGGTAGTTGCATCAAGAAGGTAGACAACTAGTCAGCCCACTGGAGCAGCAGTAATGCTACTGCTTGTGACGCTGGTGACCCAGGTTCAGGAACAAGGCCAGATCACTTGGAGCCAGCCAGAGGGAGGAGGAATGAGCAATCCCGAGGACTTCCTCCTCTTCTGAGGAGGAAAGGATGGTTATCCTGCAGTGCTGCTGCCACCTGCAGATGTACGGGTGTCCCAGCAGCTGGCAGCACATGGGAAAGGAGGGATGCTGAGATGTACATGGGTGGAGCATGCATCAAACACACTCCTGCTGGGACCTCAGTCCCCATGCTGGCATCCCTGTAGGGGAAAAAGGGACATGGGGGCAACTCAATGGGTAAATCTCCTCTGTCTGATGCTCCATGATGGCTGGTATATCGGACCCAAAGGCAATGTACCCATCACACCAAGTGGAGGAGGAAAAGTAAGGAAAAAAAAAAGAAAAAGATTATCTTTTTTATGGTCTAATAGTCTTAGGGCAACTAGCGCAATTGTGGCAAAATTGCGGCACATCTGCCATGGCAAAATTGTGCCGCAAGTGTTTGAACATCCAGGTCTCAGTCTCTAGTGATGTCAATCCAGCACCCTTCACAAACACTAATGTCTACACAGAAAACATTGTTTAAACCCATAAAATGGACTTTTGATTATTCTACTATACTTAAAAAGAATGGACCCGATTCACAACCATCCAGGGTTGATGCACAGTGTGTGTGCCAACCCAGAATGGTGCATGGGGTGACTTGTGCCACACCGTGCAGTGTTCCTGATTCAGAGGTGTGGCCTGCAGCAAATGGGGAGCCACCTGCATCAGCCAGGCTTGCATTATCCTTATGACAAACGCACCAGTGCACCATGGTAGGAGGGAGCTTGCACCAGGGCAACACTGCAGCATCCCCTTAAATGTGATTTTGCAAGCCCCTCCCAAAGGGCGCAGGGTCTGCTGGAGTTAGATCAGCCAGAGCTGGTCTAATAGCCCCAGTGCTACCACCATCACACAGCAAACCATGGGGTGGTGTACCTAAGTGTCATTGGCTGGCATGGGGCACATGGCAAGGCTGCATGGACAGGTAGTATGGTAGCAGCAGTTGTGCCAGGGGACAGGAATGGTGCCACTGCTGCTTACCCATTAAGTTGCTCCCATGTCCCTTTTTCCTCGATATGGATGCCAGCATGGGGTCTGAGGCCCCAACGCTACCACCATCACACACTATGCGGATGACGCTGTGCTCTTCGCCTCAGACCCCAACCCCAACACTCTCCAGGCCACCCTTCAACAAGCTTTTGATAGAGCTGAGCATTGGTTCACATCACGAAGGCTAGTTCTGAACCTAAAAAAGACCAAAGCTATGCTCTTCTCGCATCGCCAAAGCAAAGCCAGTGGTGCCCTTCCCGTGATACTGCCTAGCACACTAAACCACATTGAGCAGGTTTCCTCCTACAAGTATCTGGGCATTACCTTTGATTCATCACTCTCCTTCCATTCCCATATCAATGCCCTTTCTGCTGCCATCAATGTCAGGATTGGACTGTTATACTGCCATAGGGACTGCCTACCACAAGAGGCCCTTAGATTGACAATCACCTCCTCGGTCCTGTCGTTAATCAACTATGGGCTACCCATCTGTGCTGCAGCTGACAACACTGTGCTTGCAAGAAACCAGCTCTCTATAAACAAGATGAGCAGGCCAATGTTGAGAGCCCCTAGGTGCACCCATACATGCCTGCTGTACTCCACCACCAACTTGCTCAATCTTGAAGAAAGACTCCACTTCCAAACCTGCCTTCTTGTAAAAAAGACCCTGTTAGGGCTCTCTCCCCCCCCTGGGGTCACCACCTCCCTGCAGCGTGCCTCCCCCTCATTCTCCTCCTGCAGCACTGTCAAAACCTCCCTTATTGTCCCCAGGGTAAGGACCTCTATGGCCCAGAGATCCTTTTGCTACTGGGCTCCCTTCCTGGTTCAATTCCCTCCCAGCCAATATAGCTGACTCCACTAAGCTTGGTCCTTTCAAGATCTCCCTCAGAAGCCATCTGACAAGCACTCGCTGCTGCAACTGCACATAATCCCCCACCTGCCCCATACCCTCACCCCTAGGCTGGGTTTGCCCTGTCTACTTTTGCTGTATATGCCTAGGGTCTCAGGCAACATCTGCTGACTAATGTAATAAAATATCTCTGGTTGCTACCTGACATGGTACTCGTGTACCTATAGTATGACTACTGTGATCTACCTATTACCAAGCTTGTACCTCCAGTGAATTCCTGTAACTCTGGTTGCTGTTTTAATCTAAGTGTTATGTAATGTACTGTACTGTTTTGTTTGCTGTGATGTATTGCTGTCTTTACGAAGGTGCCTTTGTAAATGAGTCTTTGACTCAAAGGTCTGTAAACTGATGATCTAATAAATAAATAAGTAAACAATGTGGTACCGTCCGGGCCAGCAAATACAACACAACTGGCATGACAACTGCTTTCATCTGCTTCCATGGGGTACTGTATCCAGGATATCCTGCAGCATCTGTCCTGCCAGCTCATGACTGTCTCATAGTCCTGACAGCTGTGGCACCCCATTGCGCTCTTGTTTCATGGCCCCTGACACTTCACACTGTGCCGTCCACCCCTCCCAGACCATCCATGTGGCTGCAAAGGGCACTGCACTGTCCCTGGCCCCGACCCACTCCGTCGCACCTCCTGCCCCACTCTCCCCGTTCCCTACATCCTCTGCTGAGCTCCCGGACACACAGTCGATGGGTCCCTGGCGCTGGTAGAGGTGCCACAGGGCTGTCCCACAGCTTGTGGTATTCCCCTCCTATGCGCCCTGACTTTGATGCCTGGCAGGCAGCAGTTGCTGCAAACTGTGGAAGTTTGGCAACAGGACTCCTCCTATTTGAGAATCAGGAGCAGGATCCCTGGTGAGTCGGAGATCGACACAAGCTAATGTTCATTGCAGCTTGCATCGATCTAAGGGGCGCTTTGAGAATCAGACCCAATGTCTTCAAGTGAAAATATTTCTTTCTGTATAGCTTTTTTCCCCTCCACTGGCACAAATATTGTTCCCTTGCTAACCTTACCACTGCTATGTAATGAAGGGAAGCACCTCTTTTGCAACTACAAACAGGATCTGGTGACGCCTGTGTTTGGACAAAGTGGCATTGCATAAATAGGACTTACAGAAATCACATATTATATGCATATACCTGTATACTAAAATTAATTATTGGACAGGAAAAACACAATTCTAGCTTTTGAGTTGCCGACAGACTATGCAGTCAGTGAATTCTGTGTTGGTTAACACCAAGGACTGGTCTGGCAAATCCCTAACTGGGCTGTACAGTTTTAAGGCATGTTGTTAGGATATCTTAGGATTACCACAACTGGTCACTATTGCTTCTGGTCTAGCTATATTTATAGTCATTTTTCCTAGTGGTCATACTGTTCTCACATTGAGTTGGCAAGAAGATTTCTGAAACCAAGCAGTGAAGAGACTTGGGAGTACGGATCATCATCAGTAACTTTAAAGGGGAACAGTCATCACAAATGGCTCCACGCTCAAGTGGGGAGCTGGTCCTAGTGTGCACTTTGTGTAGAATAGTAGACTGTATCAGACTAATCTGTTTACTTGTAGGCAGGGCCAGATTAAAGCATAAGCGCATTCTAATTACTACTGTTAAAAGACTGATCACCTCTATAATCGACTCTTCCCTCTCTCCTTTTTCTACCCCCATATCTGCCCCTTCCACATTCCTTTGAATCTGTTTCCAACTCTAAATTCTCCATACCATATCACTATATATCTTTTTATATTAGGTTTTATTTGTGTTCGGTGCACCTGATATATATAATCCTTTACTTTTATGAAAAAATTGTATCCTACCCAAAACTAGCTGTATCTTCTATTCCAAACATAAACTACTGTCAATGCTACCTGCTGATACTTTGTATATACTGTATTATTGTATCTCACTTTATTTGTATTATTACTGTTTTCTTGTGTGTTGCATCCCATGTATATTGTCCCTTGTTCCTTGCTAACAAACACAGGTCCACCTCGAAAATGAGCTTGCTCAACGGTGATCGCCTGGTTAAAGACTTTGATTGATTGATTGATTGATAAGCAACATAGGCACAGGCCTAGGGCTCCTGCCTATGAGGGCTCCCCTCCCCCCCCCCAGCAATTTCCTTAATATATTTACTACATATCCTTTTCTTTCTGCCTGAGCTGCATTTTTTTGTAAAGGACTCAGCCACGGAGTAATCTGGGCAAGGAAAGGGCGGAACTATGACATGACTCTCATCTCCCTGATTAGCTGCTAAGTGCAGCTGATAACTTCAGGGGGCCCCAGCCAGGCTGACCTTTAAGGTGTGAACAAACCCATTCCCTTTGCTGTGTCTCCCACCACCGCTTAGAATCCCCACGTAGAATCAAGCCTTACTCTTAAACATAAAAGATTAACAGTGCAATTCAGTGTGTATGCTTTATATTTAATCTCACTCCTTAAATTGTGACCTTTACTTTGCTAACATGTGAATGTTCTTGCTTTTGGTAACTATTGTATCCCCTATTCCCCTTCCCCAGGTCACACCTGGAAACGAGGTTCCGCTTATTGGTACTTTTCCTGGTTATCACATTTTAAATAAATAAAATTAAAAAAAAGTAATTAAAAAATCTACAACGCACTTCATTGGTACAGTTACAAATCATACTCTTTTTTTTAATGTCCTTATCTCACTCATACTTAAGTTCTAACCTTGATATAGCTCCATTTTCATGGTGAACAAATGAATGTAGTTCCAGATAACTCAGTAAATCTTTCCATTTATTGATCCTCGTTTACTTATCACTAATAGTAATGTTTGATCCCAGAAATGATTTATTCCAACAATCTCTCTCTTAGCAACATCATCTCTGAAATTAGACTGCTCTAGTAATCCACCAGCCTAACTCTTACACCACCCAGGACCTCCCCCTCTCAGAGTTGGGACCCTACCCTACAAAATAAAATTCCCATATCCTGGGTCATACTACCTGACAGGACAAAATAACAACACCCAGACTGCAATCACACACATGTGTTTTGTTTTTGTTTGTTTTTTTTTGGGGGGGGGGTATTTGAGAAGTGCAATCATGACATTTCATACCACCAAAAAATTATTTTTTACTAGGTCAAATTGTAATTATTTTCTTTAAATGATCAAAACTCAGACTACTGTTATTTTTGCATGCTGATATCATTAGCTTCATTAATTTTGAAGCATTTTAGTTAGATTATTTATGTTTTACACTACTTTTAGGGACAGTAAGAACTTTTTTTTTCAAGTTTCAGTAAATAATATGCAATGCCCAAGGGGTGCAGTCATGGTGAAGGGCCACCATTGTGGCAAAGGGGTGTGGTTGTGGTTAGGGGATCCCAGATTTCTCTTAGGCCTAGGGCTCCAGGTTGCCTTAATCTGGCCCTGCGTGTAGGCTGACATCATCTGTTACTACAGGTCCCAGAATCCCCTGCAGATGACATCAGAGCAGCAGGCAGCAGTGGGAGTGGGAGGTTTGGTCATGTCACTCCCTTTTTATGTTTTGGATACTGGTGAGATGATCAGTGTTCTCAGTGATCAAGACATTTGGGGTGACAGTTTCTTAGTCACCCTCAGTGTCGAATCACTGTATACATGTGATGACTGTTCTTAGCCCAGGGAGGACAGCGGGACCAGCAAACAAAAAAAAATCAGAGCTGATATAAACTCTAACAAACATGCACTGCAGGCTATTGAATCTTCTCACTGCTGCCTACTGCTCTGATGTCACCTGCAGGGAATTCTGGGATTTGTAGTAACAGAAGATATCAGCCTACAAGTAAGCAAACTTAGTCTGATGCACTCAACCACACTAAAGTAAACTGTAAGTAAACCAAAATGTTTTTGTACACAAAGTTCACATTGGGACCAGTCCCATGCTTGAGTATGGGGCTCTTTGTACGGACTGTTCCCCTTTAAGTGGGCACAGCAATGGGAGGCAGCAGCTAGCAAGGCAAACAAAAGCATAGTGTGCATTTACAGAAACTTTGTAAGTACATCTAGAGATGTTATAATGCCCTTATACAGATGCTTGGTCTGGCTACACCTTGAGTAAAGTGTGTAGAGGAGTTGTACATTTTTAACCCACCATCAAAGTTGGTGTGAATCTGAAGAAAATCATGAAATTTGTAAATTCTGTGGCAGATGCACAAATTTCGCCAGTGGATTGTTTTAATTTTAAATTTGACAAAAACCTCCAACCATCCATTGTGCTGTAAAACTACCCCCTCTCCCACCCCAAAAATGATAGAAACCATGCTACCCCTCCTCTCACCACCTCCTGGCACCCTCCTCCCCCTCCCGTCCCAATAAATTACATGCTGCTAGCATGTACATTGGCTGCTGTGCTCCAAAAATTAATCCCTTCCCCCCACTCGTGAGCCAAATTCCAACCTCCCCCACCCTGAGTCCACTATCTTTTGACCCCACATTATCTCTTAAAAAGGAGAGTGGATAACTTTCTTAATTGGGCCCCTATGGAGGAGCTAAACAACAGCGAAAGGGTTTTCTGACAGTGAAATACCTCCCAAGGGCCCAAATGTACACTTTGCCCAAGATCCACAAAACTTTGGTGGACCCCCCCCCTTCCCCAGGATGACCCTTTATTTCTGGAAAGGGTTTGCTCTCTGAACCCACATCCCAGTTCATCAATGACTTCATCAAAGGTTTGGCCATGTCACTCCCTTTTTATGTTTTGGATACTGGTGAGATGATCAGTGTTCTCAGTGATCATGACATTTGGGGTGACAGTTTCTTAGTCACCTTCAGTGTCGAATCACTGTATACAAATATACCTCATAACAGAGGTATACCGGTACTTAAATACTTTCTTAACAAAAAAGGGCAGGGTTGCTACTCCAGGTGCTGACCTACTAGAGGAAATGACAACATTAGTGTTGGAAAGTGATGCATTCTGCCACATGGGAAAGTATTTTGTGCAACAAGAAGAGACAGCCAAGGGTCCAGGTTTGCTCCGAACTATGCCAATTTGTTCTTAGGTATGTGAGAGGAGACCATTGTGTACAACCCTTACAGTAACTAGTACATTAACAACATAAGCACATGGAAGCATTATATAGATGATATTTTCATGATGTGGTGAGGGAGTGAAAGGGAGCTGCATGAATTTCTTAAACTCCTACATGATAACTCAGAACTGAAGTTCACAATGGACTACAGTGAAAATGAAATTTCATTTCTGGATATTAGTATCAACACAGCTATGGATGGAAAAATAAGCATCAGTGTCCATCGAAAACCCACTGACCATAAGTTTGTGCTATTGGCAAGTAGATGCCACTCCTGCCACACCATTGAAAATGTCCCCAAAAGCCAATTCTTTAGGGCATGGAGGATAAGCAGGGAGCAAACTGAATAACAGAAAACAAAAAAGGATCTGACGTGTAAATTTGACTCAAGGGGATATAGTGTAGCCACCATTCAGAAGGCTAGTAAAGCAAGTGGCAACAGTAGTAGGGAAAGTCTCTTGGTACCCAAAGAAAGAAATTCAGAACAAAATCCAAAAATAAACTTTGTCGCTACTTTTTCCAGAAGTGCAAACAAAGTGGGTGAGATCATTAAGAAGTAGTGGCATGTCTTGGGCTCAGACAGTAAATTTGAGGAAGTGGCTATAAATTCACCTCAGGTGGTGTATAGGAGAGCCAAAAACTTGACGGGTGTTTTGGTTCAATTCAGTACAGAATGTTGAGGGACTGAGGAATTGCTTACTTTTCTTACTCAAAGGTTTGCAAGAGATGCAGAAGATGTAAACTCTGCCCTGTGATAGATGAATGTAATAGTTATTTGATTGCCAGCAATGGCAGAAGTATTTTCAGAAATGATTTCATAAACTGTGACACCACTTATTTATGTTGCAACATGTAGCTCTGGCATTTTTTATGTTGGAAGACCTAAAAGAAAATTTAAGGAACGTATGGGGGACCATGTTTGGGCAATCCAGAATGAGACTGAAACATATGCCTTAGCTATGCACATAAAAACTCCAGGCAGTAGGGAAGAACATGAAATATAGAATAATACTTGGGGTGGTGTGCTTCATGAGAATTTTACACACACGTTGTTGATGCTACATTAACCCCAAGAGCAAAGCTCAAGGGGTTTATTTAAGCATCCAACACTGAGGGTATGCATAAAATTCAAGTTTTACACACAACCCCATGTTTTATTTGATATAATTGTTGGGTATCATTTTTTTGCCACAGCAATTATATAAAATAAAAGGACATCTCTGTGCAACCGCAGTTCGCTGGGGTTTCAGCGCAATCCGCGGTGGAAGTGGTTGTTGAAAGAAACGTTTACCTTTTTTTTCTTTTTTTTTTTTTAAACAGACCAGTTTAATACATTTTAGCCCAGTGAATTTTTTTTTTTAATTAACTTATCGCCGAGTCCGAGTGGCAGTGAAGTGTCCGGTGGTAAGGGATGTCAGCTGGTGCTGAGGAAGGAAAGAGTGGTGGCTGGCACAGGCGCAGAACAAGGGAAACCTGGCATGCGTTTGTCATTACATCCCGCTGGTTATAACGGTGAATAATAATCAGGTTTCCCTAAGGGAAAATATGATACCCAGCTATTATATCATGTTTACAATGACCGAAAATATTTGGGCATGATCGGGACTATCTGCTAGCGAAGAGGGGCACATAATGGATCTTTGTCATGCAGGCTTGCAAATGGCCAGGTAGAAATCATCAACCAGAAAAGACTGCCTTCGGCCAGCCCATCAGCGCATCAGTAGTGCTAATGTTCATGACGCCAGCAAACTGGGTTCGGGAACAAGCTTGGGTCATCGGGGATGGTCGGGGAGGTGGACGTGCATCCCAGAGGATGCTGTCCTTCTCCAGGGAGGGAGGGTTCCGTTCTCTGCCGTGACACTGGCACTTGAGTGACCACAGGTGGTAGTGTGGCTGGAGGGCCAAGGGAAGGGTAAGGACATTGCTGACATCATGTAGGCAGGACACTCACATAGTGTGTGGGACCCACCTTGACATCTGTGTGAGCGATGTCCCCAGAGGAAGGGGAGAACAAGGAAAACTGGCCCCAGTCCCTCTGTGGTAATGGCCACAGTACATCCCCGGTCTCTGCCTCCCTAACACAGCACCACGTGATGAAACATAGAAGTTCAGGGCTAAGTCCCCTCTACCCTGACACTGCCTTGGGGTGTCCAAGGCTCCACGGAGGTAGGTGACTGTGAGTGGGGAAGGTCGGGGGATCGGAAGGTGGCTGGCAGGTCCAGAAGGATAGGAGGAGGTGGAGAAGGAAGGGGGCAGAACAAGAAATAAAAAAAATGAGAAAAAAAAATGACTTCCTTCATCATTGATAAGTAAGTTTAACCCTCCCTCAACCCTAGACAGGTTAGGAATCTGTTTAATTATGAACCAGTTTCCAGTATGATGTGCTCAATTCCTGTTTTTGCTGTTACATCACAGGATTGTTTTGTGTTCAGCATGTTTGCACTCAAGGAACCAGACAACAGAATGGTTTCTTCCTCTCTTTTCAGAGTCACAGGGCTGCACTTCTCCATATGTGTGCCATGAATCATTTGGGATGTGCCGGCTGTCTGCTCAGCTCTAGTAAAGTATCTCATGCATCGGTTTTCATTGTTGTAGTTAGGATTTTTTCCAGTGACACATGTTTCAGCATTTATTAATTAAAAGTATGCCAATATTAGTCAGGAAATATGGCAGCATATATCCAGTGGCAGTCTCTCTGTACCGTGACAAAGCCCCAGAGTGGGGTGAGCTGTTGGGACACGTGTTGTTTGTGCCCACTGCTGCTCCTGCTCTTGCCTGTGCTCACAGAGCCGTGGATGTTTGTATTGAATAAAGACGACTTTTTCACAGAGCAGTGTTTCCAGTTCTTCTTTCTATCCCGAACACAGTGAGTGCACAGATTCCTCTCTCCTTTCCCACTGTCTTTACTAAGCACACTCAGTCCCCCAACCCCCCCCAGTCCCCACCTCTCTTCTCCCCCACCAGCACCCACAAATCAACCTGGAATAAAGAACACAGTCCCCCGATGCAGAGTATCTGCTCTGCTCTGTGTCAGCCCCGTAATGGCGTGAATGAGTGAATGGTGACATCTTTGTTACTAGTAAAACCCAATTGGTTGAATTTTCAGCCCGTTAGATTTTACTAGGAGCAAAGACTTCACTGCTCATTCATTCCCCCCATTATGAAATGGACACTAAACAGAGTAGCCACTGTGCACTGGGAAAAAGGGAGGAGGGTGCCAGCGGGGGGGGGGAGTATTATGCTGTCCATGTTTTTTTTGGGGGGAGGGTGTGTGTAGCACACAGTTCACACTAGGATTCACCCACAAATTGGCCAGTTGCCACACAAATTTGGCCAATTCGACTAGCGAATAACAATGTGAATTGCAGTCCTCAGCTTCGAGAATTTGCTGAAATTCACGGATTTTTTGGCGGAGCGAATTTCAAAAACTTTACACACCACTAACAGTGTGTAGTTCTGGTCCCCATATCTGAAAAAGGATGTCGACACAATAACAAGGGTGCAGAGGAGAGCAACCAAGTTAGTTGAGGGCTTGGAGAACACAGGCAACAAGGGCTGACTGACAGAACTGGGACTGTTTTCCATAGGAAGGAGAAGACTCAGGGGAGATGTGCTTACAGTGTTCAAGTATTTATTAGGGATAACGTTATCAAATCAAGTGCAGCTCTTCAGAGTGAACAAGGATGAAAGGTCTGTGTCCCACTGAAGGGAGGAACGCTCATGGGAAATATCAGAAATGACTACTCCCTGGAACAAGTGGTGAACATTTCGAATAAGCTGCCAGCATAAGTAGTATCAGCTAATATTGTAATAACCTTCAAGCTCAAACTAGACAAGTACTTTGAAGAAAATGGAATGACGGGGTATTCCAACTGAGCTAGGAAGGAGGGAAGGAAGAACTTTGAGGACCGCTGGTCTTCTGTTTTTCTCTAAATATATATGTTTATGTATGTTGCATATTCTAATATGGACTCCCATGTCATACTCACAGAAAAAGCAGCCCATGTAAGGTTTTGCTAGCCTAGCTAATGGTACAGTTTCAACCCAAATGCCAAATTCCATGGCTTTTAAAACATTCTCTAAGTCTACTTTTATGTATCTTAGTCTTTGTGGTGAATTTCTGTAGATTTTTTTTATGTTAGTTAGTGTTTCGCGCCTGGTATACTTTGTGAATGCCACTTTGGCCACCTGAGAGATAATGAGGTCCATTAGCAAAACTTCACAGACATTGTAGCCAGCTCACCCAGAAGGGAGTGGATTGGGATCACTCAAGACGTGAGTCAACAGCTGTAGCCACCAGGGACACTAGGGAGCGGTGGGGGCCCATTCTGGCTACCTCATACTAGTGGTGGCTACCTCAGTTGCTTAGTCATGAAAGAGGTTTATTAGGGCTGCTTCTAAATGATGGCGGCCACCTGGGAGTAGAGAAAGTTTCATTTGGGTTACTTCCTACTGCCTGAACTACAAACCCAGAAAAAGTGACAAAAACGAGTCTAGTACACTGGCACAGAGGCACTGGCAGAGCGTATTGGGTTCTCATGTGGAGGACCCAGCAAACCCACCTACCCACCTGGGCCGTGGGAGCACTGCAGAGGCAGCCCTCTTCAACACCAGAGGGAGGGTGATAGTAACCTCGATTTTTTTAGTTCCTCCTAGATTTGGTGTGGCATGGGACTTTGTAGTTGACTACACAACACTGTACTACCACCACCCCCCCCACCCCCCGGCAAGTGCCTTGAGGGCCCTAAGAGCATTCCGGGGAGATGGGAGGGATGAAAAACACAAGGAAAACCTGCAGTCTACCCTGCACGATGGTGCCATGTGTACCCCATGACATGCAACCTGGGTGTTGCCCACTCCTCCTTTCACTGATGGCAGCGGACTTGTGCGAGGCGTGAAGGTGGTCAGCCCCCTCCGGGCCCTACCACAGTGGGGCATTCCCCTGGGTGTTACTGCTGGCAGCAGCTAGGGGCCAGAGGTTGTATGACAGCACAGTGAGACTGTCGGGAAGTGGATAAAGCTGGTCCCCTGAAGAAAGGCCATAGGTGGCGGGCTGGATGGTAGGGGCATAATTACAAGATTTAAAAAAAAAATCAGTCCATTTGTTTTTACGTTTCACGCTCAGTGTAGTGATACTATAGGACTTTAAAATAACAATGGACAATAATGGAAAGGGAAAGTGAGAAGTACAAATGCTTTGAAACACTAGCTGCTAGCAGGAAGCAAGTGCAGTTGTTTTAAAACTTGGTTTTGTAAATCATAAATATGTGATGACTGTATTGTGTTCATTGTGTTGTATTTAGTAATTATGTAATTTATGTACTGTGCTTTGCACCTGACCTGACTCGTAACCGAATAGGGTCACTTTGTGCCCAGTGGGCCTGCCCAGTTAACAAAAGAAAGCAAACAAAGTGATATCACCTTTAAGAATAAGTACTCCTGGTAGTATGGGCAACGTTTCTGCAAGAAAACTGAAGACAAAATATCAGTTGAGCTCACTGGGCTGTGCAGTAACTTCCAAAATAGCATCATTAAAACGGTCAAACTGTGGCTTTTCTAGCTCTTTTGGAGTAACAAAATTACAAAATGAAGTTTGACTTGATTTGAGCTGGAAGAAGCAGTCAGCCTTAGCCAAGCCTTCAGATGAAATTTTGGTTTTTGATTTCAGCACATCTCCCTAGCACTCCATGAACAGGAATAAAAGTGCAAGAACACACAAAAATCCAGACCCACCCACTCCCTGGCTGTACGTCCTCTACCGTCAGGCCCCCACGTATTTAAGCTATTTGGGCTTCTTGGCCCTCGATATCCAGCAGCCCCCTATGCTGTATGTCCTGGGAGGGAAGGGTCCATGCTTAATATACTCCGATATTTTAAAAAGCAACTGTGAGACCAAAGCACCATCCACTAAGAAGAGCCTCTGTGCTCTCATACTGGTGGGGGGAGGATGCTGCACAGCCAGTGACTGCAGGAGGCAGGATTCGGGGTTGGGACACACTGGTTTTGCCAAAGTAGGTAGCTGTAAGTCTGAGACATATGGAGGGCATTGGAAGGCCCCACCAATGCTGCACACACCCCCGCCAGTACATACAGTGGCTGGAAGACAGAAGAGGAGATGTCAAGTGGTGCACAGTGATGACAGTAAAGGGGCGACTCGGCCTGCCACAGCAGGTAGCAGCAGGTAGCGGCTAGTACTGGAGGGCCACCAGAAGCCCCTTCCCCGTCAATGATGCTGAGAATCTCTGCCAGGGAAAGAAAGAGCAGGTCATTAAGGGAACAAGGCAGATAGCATGCCCCCATCAGAACTGCCTACGACAGGTGGGCAGGGGCCTGGAGGTACCCCAGCTATCTTAAATAGCTAGTGTACTGCCTAAAACTAATATTAGTTTTTAAATGCAGTCCACTATTACCTTTCATATATGAGTTACTTTTTCTTTTCCCATTGGTCAATTCAAAGATTGTTTACTTACCTGATGCTAGGAGGTGTGTGTTGTTTGGAACAGCACTCTGCCTGGCAACTGACATATCTAGCTCTGTTCCTCCCATTACATCATCATCATTGTGGCCTCACTGACTGTGACATCACAGCTGCTCAGAAAGAGCCACTCAGCTGCTGCCAGGTCAGTCACCTGTGATGTCACTGTCTGTGAGATCATAGTGCTGATGATGTAGTGGGAGGAATAGAAGTATGTATGTCAGTCACCAGGCAGAGTGCCATTCCACACATCTAACATAATACTAACACAGAGAAAACTTTGTAATGAGCAATAGGAAAAAGAAAAATATTTCGGAAATAAAAAGTTAGAAATGTCTCCTTAAAATTTGAAGCATGCATGGGACA
The DNA here is from genome assembly GCA_016271365.2 of Neoceratodus forsteri. Taxonomy (NCBI): domain Eukaryota; kingdom Metazoa; phylum Chordata; order Ceratodontiformes; family Ceratodontidae; genus Neoceratodus; species Neoceratodus forsteri. The sequence continues at coordinate 46,565,801 of JADMNL010000025.1, forward strand.
GTCATAAGGCCATTCTAGGGGGTGGGGGTAGGAAGAAGTAGGCTGTTGGTTAACTAGGATCTGCAGCTTATCCAGTAGGTAGGGAAATGGGCAGACTGGGTGGGCCAAGCGGTCCTTATCTGCCGTCAAATTCTATGTTTCTATGAATTTGGCAGGAATAAGAATGCATAGGGTCTACAAGATCTGTATTTAACTGTGTTTGAATAAAATGTGATGTCAACTATTTGCATTTTGCATTGTTTTGTATCTATGGCAGCATTCTGTTACAGTTCTCTTCATGGACCCAGTAATTTGGAGTTTTAGCTATGCCATGGTTTGTGCAGAGAACTCCAAGCATGGTTCTGATAGGTCATCAGCTTAAGCTTAGCATCCTGTACACAAACTGTGACACGGTAAAAACTCCAGATTACTAGTTCCATGAACAGAACAGTGCAGAATGTTGTACTTCAAAAGAAAAAAAATGGCAACATAGTTTTTCACATCAGTGTTTATTTAGGAGTATTTAAATATGGATTATTTATTTATTTAGTTAGTTTTTGTTAACCGGGTAGGTGCACTAGCCAACAGGTGACTATTCTCAGGCACGACCCGGGAGACACAGTTACAGTACAAGATAGGACACTTAGGTTTAACACAATACAGGCAAAGGTACATTGGTACAAGTGCAGGCATACAATTTCAAAGGCAGGCATACAGATTCAATGGGCAGAGGGTACTGGAGGAAGCACATATTTAGAGAGAGGAAAGGAAAGGGAAGGGCAGGTGAAGGGAGTTTTAAGCAGGCAGGAAGGGTTGAAGCTAATGAGGACGAAGGGCTTTGGCAGAAAAGAACAGGAAAGTTACAGCTAACGCCTTGTGGTGATGGGCAGAGATACGCAACCGGCTTTGGAACCAGGGACGGCAGAGCAGAGAGGGATGGTCGGCAGGCAGGGAGAGGAATGTGGTAAGGAAGCAGGGCCAGGGGGGGGTGCGGCCAGCCTGAGGGCAAAATGATAAAGCGTGGCATTAGCGGGAAAGGCGAAAAGGACCCAATAGTTATGGAACTGGAACTAGGGAGGCAGCCAACCTGAGGCACTTACGGCGAAGGACGGCGAGTTACGGCTTTAGCGGGAAAAGGGGCAAAAAGGGCCCAGGGTTTTGGAACTAAAACTCGGCAGGGCTCTGAGGCGCCTACGGCAAAATGCGGCTAATTACGGCTTTAGCGGGAAAAGGCGCAAAAAAGACCCAGTACTCTGGAACTGAGACCCGGCAGGGCTGTGAGGGGGTGAGGAGCGAGCGGGAGTGGAGAGGGGAGCAAGAGGGACCAGTACCCACTAACATTAAGTAAAACATATAGCATAGTGCAACACAATAGAAAGGACGAAGGATCAAACAATAGTAGATATGCAGCATACTATACATATTATAGAATTAAGGCAAGTTAGGCAGTTGTAAGAACAATTTATAGCAGCATGATTAGAATAGAGTGACCATACAGAAGAGGTTGTAAACATTACATTAAAGTGCAGGCAGACTTGTAAACAATTCATAAAGTGCAGGCAGACTTGTAAGCAATTCATTAAAGTGCAAGCAGACAAAGAAAATGACAGAGCAATTAAAGGGAGGCAGGCTAGTGAATGTATGGAAAGGGGGGATTGACTTAGCCAGGATTCAAAGTCTAAGTAGGATCAAAGCAAGTGCAACGGTCCATAGAGTTGAGGTGAGAGCGAAGTCCATGCTTGAAAGCTAGGTGTGATGGGGCACTTCTCAGATCCATAGGCAGCAAGTTCCAAGCTTGAGAGGCAGCACACCTGAAAGCGCCAGCTTCCTTAGAAGTACGGCAGTGGGGAACTGATAGAAAAGACTTGTCTGATGACCTCAGGTCACGCGATGGGATCACAGGTTGAAGCAGTTCAGATAGTGTGGCTGGCTTTGCTGCTCTGACTATGGAGTCTGATAGGCTGCAGAGATGATATTGCCTTGTGGAGCATGGGGATAGCCAGCCTAACTCTTTATAGAGTTGGCAGTGGTGCATCAGGCGCGGTGCTTTAGCTGCATATCTACAGACATTATTGTATGTGGTGTCCCATTTCTGTAGAACGGTTTTGTTTGCCATTGTGAGGATGGGAGCACAGTAGGACAGGGTGGGTAATAGGATACCAGGGCAATGGCAAGTTTGGCAGTAGGTGTGAGCATATAATTCGTCCTGTAGGCAGCCCCCAGTTTACAGTTGACACTTTTACATGACTCTTGGATATGCTGCTTCAGGTCAAGGTTTTGGTCAAGCTGTATTCCAAGATAGCGGAAAGAACTTACAGTCTCAAGGGGGGTTCCGTCAACATCAAGAATTTTAAGTGGAGATGTGCAGGTTCTGAGTTTAGGATTTGATCCAAAGAGCATGGCCTTTGTCTTGCTTGCATTGAGTACAAGGCGATGCGCATCAAGCCAGTGTTGTGCCAGGTGGAAAGCTGATGACAGAGTGGCATTTAGGTGAGAGAGGTTGTCAGAGTGAGCATATATAACAAGATCATCAGCATAAAGTAGCGAGTTGCCTGATGTTATTACGTTGGGCAGGTTGTTGATAAATAGTGAGAAGAGGAGTGGACCGAATATAGAGCCCTATGGCACTCCAATATTGATCATGGTACTGTCAGAGATGGCCGAGCAAAGTTTTACAGCTTGAGACCTGTTGGTGAGGTAGCTACTGAACCAGGATGTTACTGGGGCTGAGAAGCATAGGTTTTGGAGGGTGGCAAGCAGCAGTGGATGATCAACTAGGTCAAAGGCCTTTGTAAGGTCTATGAACACAGCCCCTGTTAGCTGCCCTCTATCCATATTAGAGAGAACATCCGAGGTAAATTTTGTCAGTGCAGTTGTAGTACTATGGTGCTTCCTGAAGCCATGCTGAGCATCGCAGATAGCATTAGAGGAGTCAATAAAATCAGTGACCTGGGTGGCTACTATCTTCTTGAGAATTTTGCTAAGTACCATCAGTATGGCTATAGGTCTATAGTTTGACAAGTCATTTTGCTCCTTTTTGAAAACTGGTGTGATTCTGGCCTTCCAAATCTCGGGTACAGTGCCTGTAGAGAGAGATAGCGTGAAGATCCTGGCAAGTGGGCGGGATATGAGATGAGCAGCTATTTTCAGCAATCGAGGTTCCAGAGCATCAGAGCCAGGGCTAGTGTTATCAGATATGCCCTACAGGAGTTTGCGAACTTGATTTCCAGTAACCGCTTTAAAATAAAACAATCTTTTAGTGGCAAGTTGTGGATCGGAGCTCATCATGGTAGAGTAGGGTTGAGAGGTAACTAGCAAGGATTTTAAAGAGGATATAATGGCAGATAGGTCCAAAATTGCTGATTAAAGGCATTGGCAATGGTGAGGAGTCATTGCAGTGGACCCCTTGGAGTAGCATGTCCGAGGGGGTGATGGATTGGGGGGTTCCAAGGAAGTTTTTTATGTGACTCCAAAATTTTCGTGGATCATTAGTGGAGCTGGTTAAAAGGTCCTGGCAATATCTGCTCTTCGCAAGCCTGATGTGCTTCTTACAGTCACTTCTATGCCGCTTGTATATCTGATGATCGCAGGGCAGGCCGGTAGATTTATAATGTTTCCAGAGTTTGTCCCGGAGTTTGAGCTGGAGAAGATCTTTTCCCAGCCACCTTGTTTGTTGCCCCCTGACCCTTCTCTTTATCTTCGGTACATGCTTCCTTTGTACCTCTCCAAACCTGCTGAGGAACACATCCAGGGCAGCCTCAGCACTAGTTGCACTGAAGACTTCGGACCAGTCCATATTAGATATGTCAAAGAGAAATGCTTGTACATCCAGCGCTGTGAAGTTGGTAAGGGTGATAAGGCGGGATCGAGGAGCAGGCGGCGGACAGGAACGCCAGTGACAGACCGTGGGAGAGTGGTCTGATAGAGAGTATGCTAGTACAGGCAGTGGTCCGCTAGTAGAGGCATGCATTTCCTGTCTGTAAAGAGGAACATTATTAACTGCTGCCAATCGGGAAACACTTCCTGTCCGCTTTCATAAGTGAAAGGAGCATACTTTTCACATTGAACCATCAAATGTGAACCAAACCATTTAGAATTTTCTGGGTTCACGGCGAAAAGTTGAACTTTGAGGCATTCATAATGCTATCAGAATTTTGCCAAGGTGCAGCCCAGAGTGAGGGACAGAGTGAATAGCAAAGGATTAATCCAGCTGGTAAACTCTCGGAAAATCACAGGAGCATTTTGAACTTATGCTTTTCCATGGAATTACGATCTTATTCTCTGACATGTTGTGTCAGTTCTTGTTTTCCAGATTGCTCTCCCAAGAGTACAGTAATCTTGTATTCGTTGAAACATTGAATTTGTCAGCAGAAAAGGATCACTTGGCCCACCCAGTATGCCCAGATGTCAATTTTGTTTATCATTTTGTAAGAATTGCACTCATAACTTGATTCCCACAGAGCAATAGCATTCAGAACAGTACACAGACAATGTATACCCTTACTAAGGAAATATTGGACACCCTGTCCAGTGTTACCTCGGGGGGGGATAGAAAACTGTACATAGTAAGTAACATTGCTATTAATAAAGGCATGCATCCCAAGAGCTTCACATGGACAGTTCAACATATAGTAATGCAATTCCCCTTTTACATACAAGCTAACAGCCACCCATGTCCCTCAGTTGATATAAAACTTGTGAACTTACAAGTACCTTCTCCCAAGAGAGATCCTTTGTAAACCTTGGACGTTTCACACACTAGTTATTTGCAACCAACAGGTCAACTTGTATAACATATGAACTGTAGTTTGAACATAATCAAGTCACCTCTGCTGCCCTCCAGTTTTGTTTAACATGCCTAGCTTGGCACATTACATAAAGGAAGTACCATAATAGTCGTTGACCACAGTACGCAACTAAAGCAGGAGACCCATCTGGGCTCTTACAATAAGCGCTGAGAGAGCAGAAAACGGCAGGAGTCACCATTTTATATACAAAGAGGATCTGCCAGCCCCAGAGGGGAAAGGAAAGGAAAGTCAAAACATACCCGCCTTCTATTATCCCCCCCAGTGCTATGTTAGTAAATGCAGCGACCCTCTTGTATTGAACACAGATAATTAAGATTAGCACACAAAGCTAGAATCATATCTGCAGTCAGGAAATGAGAGTCAGTCAGTTCACGGCCATTAGTTACAGCAATATCACGCAGGTTATTGTAAGCAGTGTGAGTTTCAGTGGTGCAATGCTTTTTGGCCCTAGGACTGGAAGATTAGAATAAAAACTGTATTAAACTTAATGTATCCCATACAACTTGCATCAGTTGTAACTCGTTACACAAAAAAAGGTCCCAACATTGGGCTAGCTGCCATGTTCAGTTCAGTTCAAGGAGTAGAATCTCCACCTTTGGACTGTGTCAGAGTTGCTTGATTCCTCCTCTTGACCTTCTCCCACCCCCACTGCTGTACCATTTTGCAGTGCCATAGAGGTCATTGTAGAGATAAGTTTGTCCATTCCATACCAATCAGAGCTTCACTGGTAATAGGAGCTAATGATTGCTATTAAGCATTCACAGTGCCCCACAGACCTGGTCAAACCCTTTTCACCTGAACATGGTGCTATAGGATAGATGGGGGAACAGGAGGGTGTCTTGTTCTCCAAAATGTAGTAAACATGTCTCTGTCTTCTACCCCCATGCACACAAGCATGAAAGTTCTTGGTAAGATGATGTCAGCCCAAGCATGTTGTGGAGTTAGTAATATGCCATCTTAACAGAGATGCCCAGTTCTGTGTCAGGTAGTCCAAAAAGCTTTGTCAGGAATCCCTGAGCAACATCTGCAGCGTTCTTACCCTCAGCCTGTTCCAGTAAGCCTATTATCCAAATATTTTTCTCCCTTGCTTGATTTTCAAAGATCTCGAGATGTTGATGCAACAGGGTGTTTTCTTTCACTAGCCCTGAGTCCATGTTGTTACCTTTCAGAAAGTACCCCGCCATTTGTGTCAGTGGCTCAGTAGGTAGCACACTCGCCTCTGAGGCCGGGAGATCAGAGGGGGCTGTGGGTTCAGTTTCCACATCTGGCACTTGGGTTAATATCCCAGTACTGACACTGTAGTGCAGCATGAGAAGGGTGCTGCACTTCTGAGGTGCCGTCTTTCGGATGAGACATTAAACCGAGGTCCCATCTGCCTGGATTGGCGGTAGTTCAGGTGGATGTTAAAGATCCCATGGCACTTATCAAAAAAGAGTAGGGAAATTCCCCGGTGCCCTGGCCAAATTTCCCTCATTCACTAAAAATACCACCAACAGCTTAACCTGGTTCAAGGTCAGTTGGCATTCATTTGTATCCCCCTCCCCCGGGTCATGCCTGAAAATAGGCAGAATTTGTCTAGTGCACTTACCCGGTCAACAAAAACAAAATAAATAAAATAAACAAATTTGTTGGATTGTTTGCTGAAGGTTATTCATTTCCATTTCTAGGATCAATGCCTATGGTGTTAAACTGTCAAGCGTTTTTTTTCTATTTCTTGGACAGTTTACATAAGCTGTCCCAACAGGCACGGGGTCATGCTGTTGCACACAAAAACATCACAGCACTATACCACGCTATCAAAACAGCAACTAAAAATAAAAACAATAAAACACTTGTTTTCTGTAAAAGGGTCTCCACCCTTGCACCCCTTCCATTATGAGGGACTGCGCCCCCTGAACCCCCCCCACCTTTGAAATAACCTCCTCCGAGGGGGCAACTCGGGGACAGGGTGAAAATCGGGCAAACTGCACAAAAGACAAGAAAAAAAATTAACTAACCTGGTACCCAGAATAGAACCCCAGTCTACAGCCACTCCATTGTCCTCCAGCACCAATGGCTCTACTCCCTGAACCACAGCAGCTGCTCTGCAGACCCCCTTCCAGCAGAGCTCTTACCCTTTGCAGCAACGCTTTCCAGAAACAGCTACAGGGTCACCGCTACCACTCCACACTATTTGTGTCATGCGGCATTGTGTACCCTGTAGCTGTTCTGTAACTGTTACTGTTGCATGGTTTTTTGCCCTGCTGCATTCTCCATACAAAATATCGACCCGGTACAGTCCCAACATATGGTTAACCATGTGGTAGTTACTTTCCTGGTAGTGTCACCTATTGCATCTGAGGTGGCCTTGTGGTGCTGTGGCCTGGAGTTTTTAGCCATTGACAGTTTGGGTTTGAAGAAATCTCCCGCTGGAGCCAAATTCTTTGGTTCAACCATGGTTTCAAGAGCTCCTTGCAGACTACTATTGAATCAGGTGTATGAAATGCAATTTCGTAGAAAAAAGAAGATGTTTTCAGTTTAATTATATAGTCTCTCTCCTGGAGCCATTCAGAGGAGTGTATGCTTACGTCAGATACTAAGACACGCCCCTCAGTCTGCCCAGATGTTTGCTACCCAGAGTGTCTCCACAGACCCTAACTGGTCTCTGGTGATGCTCCCTCCTCCCAGACAGTTTACTAATATTCCCCTTTGTCTATCCCATGCCTGCTTGAAGCCCACACTGTTTTTTTTTTGTTTTTTTTAATATTCTTTATTTTAATTTTTTCAGCATATCAGCAGGGATACAGTTTCCATAATGACAAGTGATTAAAAGATTCATTAATACATTTAAATAGATATAGCAGCATGGGAGTGACAGATCTTGAGACATCTATAAAATACGTCACATGAGTCAAAATGTATCTTCAGCCAAGTAATCTGACTCTCTAGACTACTCGGGACAAAGGACACATCTATCAGGACAATATAAAACACCCAAGGTCTCCATGGCAGTTCGAACTGCTTAATTCTACCTGTTCTCTTGGCAATCGTCTGTTCTAGATAATAGATTTCAGACATCATCTTGTGCCACATGTCCAGTGTAGGGGCTGTACTGGTTCGCCAGAGATGAGTAATTCCTTTTTTTGCCGCAGCCAGATATAAATATAATTTAATTTACTTGGGGGTACCGAATCATCCTCACCAACATAAAGCAACACAAGCTGTGGTGACAGATTTAAATCATTATCCACTAATTGTCTTAAACTGCTCTCAATGTCTTGCCAGTATTGGGCTATCTTTGGGCAGGCACAAACGATGTGGGTCATATTAGCCACTGGTTCTCCGCATTCCCTCCAACATATGCCATAACTTGCTGGAAGGAATTTAATTAATTTGTCAGGTGTATTAAACAACTGAAGCCTACATTTCCATATAAATTCAACCCAGTATGGGGCATGAGAGACTTTCATTGAGGGTACAATTGGCTCCAACCACTTCTCGTATGTCAGATTTGTATGTAATTCTAAATTCCAAGTCTGTAATACATCTCTTGTGGAATCTTGCCAGTGTCCTCTCATTGCCTTATAAATAAGACCTATCCAATGAGAATTTTGCTGTCCCCTGATGGCCTCTACCAAAAGTCCCATCAGAAGAGGGATGGGATTCGGGAAGGCATTCCAAGGTGCTTTTTTCTGAGAAAGAAATGTTCTCATCTGCAAATACCTCTAATGATGGGAGTTGGGAAGGTGGAAAGCCATCTGTAAAGAAGCAAAGGGTACCACCCTCTGCACATCCAAAAATTGGTATATCATTGATAGCACCCTAGTATGCCATTCTCCGAAGGCATGGTCCATTTGTGCAGGAATCAAATTTCTCTCACTGACTAACAATCTAAAATAATAAAAGGTTTTTTCTAAAGCTGGAAGGGCCCTTATCTCGTACCATATTTTTAGGGTATTTTGAGTACCAAAGGTGAAATTCCTGAACTGTGGAGGGGGGGACTCTAGGGAGGATATTAAATAAATTATTTAATACAAATTCAATATATTTCCAGGTTGGGTCCAGCTGCCTACTGTGCCAGGTCATGACTATTTTGCAGGTTACTGCTCTATGATATTCCCTCAGATTTGGGAGACTCATGCCTCCTCTATCTATTGATAATTGTAGAGACCATCAAATTCTTGGCTGCTTGCCAGCCCATACAAACCTTGACATGGTTCTGTTCCAAGACACAAAATAAAATTGGGAAGAGGTAAGAGGCAATGTCTGGAAAAAGTATATCTTAGGGAAGATTGTCATGCAAATAGCTTGTATTCTAGAACAGAATGGCAAGAACAGGTGAGACCATGTTCCCATCAGGGATTCTCTCTCTAGGGACAGAGGCTCAAAGTTAAGGAGCACCAAATGTTCTAGATTATTGGGTATGTTCACCCCCAGATATTTTATCTTGTTATTTCTCCAACTGGCTGGCAGAAGTTGTCAATATCCCTGTTTTCTGCATATTTATTTTATAGCCAGATATGGCAGAGAAAACATTAATCGCCTCCAGTGTGTCTGGAATAGAAGTTTCTGACTCCAGTAATGTCAACAATACATCATCAGCATACAAGGATAGGGTAAAACTTCTCCCCCCAAGTGGTATGCCATGGTTCAGCGGGTGCTGGTGTATGAATTCAGCTAGGGTCTCTATGTAGAGAGCAAAGAGCAGGGGTAACAAAGGGCACCCCTGTCTTGTGCCTCTATTGAGGGATATTAATGTTGACAGCTGTCCATTTATTTTTAGATATGCCTTGAGGGAGGAATATATATGCTGCATTAAGTCTATAAACTCCACTGGGAGTCCAAATATGGACAATGGCTTCCATAAGAAGGGCCACCTGACTTGGTCAAAAGCCCCTGGAATCTTTCTCTGGTTTATGTGGTCCAGAAGATGTACTGTCCTGCATATGTTATCTGTAGTCTGATGAGAAGGAGGGGTGGAAGAACAATGGAGAAAAATCAAAACTGCCATCATGGAGGTATACCCTTGACAAAAGGAGGGACAGGGGGCATAATAGAAACTTTCAAGTACCTCAAGGGAATCAACAAAGTCCAGGAGGGTAGCATCTTTCAGAAAAAGAGATGTGCAAGAACAAGGAGGCACAATTTAAAGACAGAGCGGGGACGGCTCAGGGGCAATGTGAGGAAATTTGTTTTTATAGAGAGAGTGGTGGATGCATGGAACTGCCTTCCTGGGGAGGTTGTGGGGTCTAAAACAGTGGGGGAATTCAAACATGCATGGGACAGACATAAGGCAATTATAATGGGGGGTGGGAGGAAGTAGGCTGTTGGTTAACTAGAATCTGCAGCTTACCCAATAGGTAGGAAAATGGGCAGACTGGGTGGGCCAAGCAGTCCTTATCTGCCATCAAAGTCTATGTTTCTATGAGAACGAATAAATCCTGATTGGTCAGGATTTATGAGGTGTGGCAGCATCTCATCAATTCTAAAGGCCAGAATAGACACGAATAACTTGTAATCCATATTCAAATCAGATGGTTTATTTGGTTTAAGAATGGGGGACATATTAGTATATGCCCACGGGGACCGCCCTCCTGAACCTCTCGAAAAGCTGTTAACAAAGCAGGGGCCAATTGTTTAAAGAATGCTTTGTACCATTCAGAAGGCAGTCCATCTGGGCCTGGCGTTTCCAGGGTTTTACTATGCAAAACTACCCTCTTGAGTTCTTCTGCACTAATAGGGGCTTTTATTCTCTCTGCCATATCCTGTGTAATTTTGGGGAGGGAGATATGTTTAAAAAAATCCTCATATGCAAGGTGGCTCAGCTGCGGGGGTGTCCCATATAAATGGGAATAATAAGTCCCGAAAATCTCCATTATCTGTGAGGTGTTCCGGGCACAAATATTTTGTTGAGGGTCTTTAACATGAGCTATATACGTGGCTGTTCTATGATTCCTAAGTCTACATGCTAAATTTCTGGCACCTCTGGGCCCCCCTTCAAACTTATATGACTTAAGGTAAAATAATGCCTGCTGGGTTTTTTTCATCAAGGATCTTTCGCAACGCTGCCTTCTTCTGAGTAATCTGGTCTCTCACTTCTGCAGTAGCTAAATTAGGATTGTGTTGCAAATTTTGTAACTCTGCATGGGAGTTTAGCATAATTACTTTCCTACTGTCTTTTGCTATGTGCTGTATAAGCAATGATTTCCAGCGTGTCCCATATAATGAGGGTCAAGATTTCTGGAGTAGAATTCTCTAACACAGTCTGTAATCTTTTCTCTAAAACTAGTCTTGAAAGTCTCATCTCTGAGCAGTGGCGTATTCAGGCGCCACCCAGTGGTCTTTTTTGGTATTTTAAAATCTAATATGATCAGATAAAAATCTAGGGCCAATTGTTAAATCTTGTAGCCAGTCTAGGTATTCTTTAGATATAAAAAAAATAGTCTAGTCTAGAATATGTATTATATCTTGGGGAATAAAGGGTATACACCCTTGAGGAGGGGAAGAAATGTCTCCAGATATCAATTATCCCAAGAGAATTCTGTTGAACCCGAAACTGTTTCTGGGATGGTGATAAACGATATTGTGAGGGGGCCGAGGATTCAAGATGGGGCATCAATGTTAAGTTTATATCTCCTCACATAATCAGACAACCCTGACCTAGCAAAAAAATTGCTGAAGCCTCGCAGGGGTATGCTGTGGGGGGAATAGACATTCACCAAGGTTACTTGTTTTCCATACATGAGGCCTTTAAGGATCACAAAACAACCCTGAGGGTCTGTATATTGCGGCTCAAGGTGGAACTGGGAAGTGGAGGGGATCAAAACTGCAGCTCCCCTCCGTTTTCCCCTAGGATATGAGGAAGCAAAAACTCTGAACCCCCCCCCCCCAAGTTAGCTTCTGGTGCTCTTTGTCTGAAAGGTGTGACTCTTGTAAATAAATGATATCACCAGATTGTTTTTAAGATACTGAAATAAATGGGATCTCTTAATTGGATTATTAATTCCATTTATGCTAAGGGAAAAAATTTATAGTATTAATTGCCATCTTTAATTATATAAAAAGAAAAGCTGCTCTTGAAAAGCCTAGGCCATACAGTGATTCCCTGAGTCGCAGCACACATCCCGTCCTGCTTTCCCTTAATCTCTCTCTGGTTGCTAGTACTCCAAATGTCCCCTGAAAGTCTCTCCCAGCTGTCCCTATCTTGTCCATATCTTCTATGTCAATGTTTAGAAATTCACTGCCATGTAGACCATAATAGTCTTGCTGTATCCTGCTGCAAAATATATTAAAGGTGCAACCAGACCACCTTAATAAGTAATAGAAACATATCAACTTGTATAACTGAGCCAACAGGGCTAACAGTACAATGTTGGGGTCAGGATGTTGTAGAGGCCACCCCAGTTTAACATTAAGGATCTGGTTCTATCTGATCCGGTGAAACCTGTAACAGGCAAACTGAAACTGTACTTCCAATGCAGGGGAGATCTCATTTGTTCTCCCTGTATGCGTCACCTTCAAAAAAGGAGGGTGCACTGGAGGAAATCCGGAAACGGTAATCTCTGAGCCCCTTGGGGGTGAGTTTCCCCCTAAGCAACCAATAGAAAGGGGGCCAAAAGAAAATCGCTCAGAAATGGGCACATGGTAAAAGAATCATCAGCCCTGACAAATAATAAAAATATGAGCTGCTTCTCGCGGAAGGATAGGTGCCCACCCACCTCCATAAACAATATGTTTACAATGTAGAACCTATATATTTTGATTACTTAATAGTACCCTTTACTAAGTAAAATCATTTTATTTCTGTAACTCATATCCCAGACGGAGTGTTACTTGTAAATATATTAACCTGCTAAAGTCTGGGGTATGTAATGATAAACAGCCTAGCTAGGTATCCAAGACATCGAACATGCTCAGGTAATATACGAGTGTCTTTATGAGCTTTCGTGTAATACTGATGTCCGAGTCTCCGTGTGTGAGACGGAGACAGTAAACAGGCCTCACCGTTCAAGAGAGAATAAGATGCTTCCAAAGGCAATTCTCCATGTAGTGTAGGAGTCCAAGGCCTCGAGAGTAAGAGACTGAGGGCTAGGCCTCAATTAGGCCTAGTACGTAACAATGCCAAAGTTAGAGTTCCTACCCTTCAGGTTCTTCCGCAGGCTGGTCGACGAAATTCAGCCAGTCTATTAGAAATAGATGATGTTTTCTGGGAGGATCCCCTTCACAGATTTTGTATATTCATCGCGGTCTGCCATCTAGGTGGATCCTGTGCTTGCTGTCTCTGTTCTGACCTCGTCTTAAATTGTAGCCTGTGCTTCAGAAGTGCCTCCCTGGCCTCCTCAGCTGAATAAAATTCATGCTGTCCCGAGGGGAGCTGTACCACTAAAAGCGCTGGGTATGGTGTGGAGAATTTAATAGATGCCTCCTTCAATGCAGGTAAAATATCAGAATATGCCCGGTGATTTTTTGTGGTTTGTGGGGCGTAATCATTTTTATTTTATTTTATTTATTTATTGATAACTAGGATTAACACCTTTGAGCTGAAAGCTCGTTTACAAAGGTTCCACATCAGTGGGAGGGAAGACAGTATTACAAAGGATTAGACAACAGAGAGTATAAAACATGAACAATAATTATAGCGGTTTATACAAGCAGGTTTATACATACAAGACTACAATAGAGGGGTAAGATACCCTCGGTTTGTGTATATAGTAGTTAGTGGAGAGAATAGTTGGAGGTAGGGAAAAGGAGGTTAGAGGGGGGGTAAGGTGGTAGTAGGTGGAGGATGGTGGTGAGGTGAGAGAGTTGCAGCAGTCATGGATTTTGTCAAGGGAGAGGGTGTGGGAGGAGTGGGGGGAGGTTGGAAGGTGGCGAGTGGCCAAGTCATAGCAGCGAGCCACTAGGTGGAAGGGTAGGTGGGTGAGGGAGGAGTGTAGGAGAAGGGTAGAGGTGGCAAGGGACCATGCCACTGCAGGGAGCCGCTAATAGGCAGGGCAGAGACTACTGGCAGGGGGACTAGTGGAAGCAGTCACAGGCACTGGCTGTGGAAAGATGTTGGTGTAGCAGTCTCTTGAAAGAGCCCAGAGTAGGTTGGAGATGTCCTGGCTGAGGACATTAAACCAGAGGGGTGCTCTGTAGACAAAGGAGCGTTGATCCTGCATTGCTCAAAGACGAGGAACTTGGAAGAGGTGAGTGCCGGCACTTCTTGTCCATTGCGTGTTGCTGCTGTGTGGTTGAAGTAGGTTTGCTGTGCCATGGGGAAGAATACCAAATAGAGTCTTTTTTGGCCAGCAAATAGTTTTGGTAGTGTAACCTCCCACTGAGTTGGAGCCAGCCCATTTGAGCATAGAGGTCACAGGTATGGGTGAGACGTTCGGCTCCTGTGAGCAGTCTGCAGGCTTTGTTCAGTGCAACCAATATTCTGCGGAGGACGGTGTGGCAAGCAGCACCATAGATAACCAAGCCATAGTCTATGACAGAGAGTATGGAACTGTTGATGGCTAGTCTAAGGGCGTCTGAAGTGAGACAGTGCTTGTACCTGTGGAGGAAACTGATTTTGTAGTTGACAGTCCTAGAAACATTGCTGATGTTATCCAGATATATGCGGGTCTGCCCATAGAAAACTTTTCCTCTGTGCCAGGTAGTAGTTAGTACCTTCTCCTTAACTGCATAACTGTGGAACCTTGCAATAATAGACCGGGGTCTTGTGTTTGGATCCGTGGGACAGGGGCCCAGTGCTCTGTGCACGCTTTCCATCACAATTTGCAAGTCCGAGGGTAATTCTAGTACCATTTTTAATAAGGTTATGGTAAAATCAGTTATGTCCTGCTCCTCGGAGCCCTGAGGGATGCAATAAAGTCCAATATTTGTACTCCGAGCTCTGTTCTCGGCATCTTCTTGTCTGGCTTGAAGTTGTGCATATTGGTCTTGTAAATTTTGTATTTCCAGTTCCATGTCGTCCACACGGTTTTCAACCACCATGATTTGGCACTCCAATGCATCGGTTCTTTGATCAGGATTTACCACGTCCTTTCTTAATTCCCCATAGAGGTCCTTAATCTCTGCCTGGAAAGATAAGAGTGCTTTGTAACTCATATCCAGTTTAATGAATTTATTTGTGGCTTGTGTATGTCTGCCTGGGGTGATTTGGTCTTGATGCTCCACTGTGGCTTGGGATTGCTCAGTCTGATGCCTCAGCTGCCGACATCGTGAAGGTGCAAGAAATGCATCTGTTTAGAAGCAGGCACGCTTAAAATTTATTTTTTGGTGCTCCGATGAGAAGTCCTCAACACTCCAATATTTTTCAGTAGCTTTAACAGCAGATCTGTGTATTCGGGGAGTTTTTACAGAGGGGTAGGCACAGGGCTTGATGATTATGCTGCCATCTTCAAGAGAGCTCAACCAGAAGTCCAAAAGCCCACACTGTTTTCACCTTCACCACATCCGCTGGGAGTCTTTTTCAGGCATCTACCACCCTTTGAGTGAAGCAGTACTTCCTCACATCCCTATTAAACTCCACCCACCTCCAGTTTCATCACATGCCCCTTGGTCCTGGTGCTTTCTCATTTGAAAGAGACTCTCCTCCTTCATCCTGTTTACCCCTGTCGGGTACGTTGAAGTCTTTATTATTTCACCCTCTTGCTCTTGTTCCAGAGTGTATATGTTGAGATCCCTCAGTCTCCCTTCTTAGGGCTTTTGGTACAACCCATGCACCATTTTAGTCACTCTCGTCTGGCCTGCCTCCCCCCCCTGTCTATGTCCTTTTTGAGATGCGACCTCCACAACTGTACACAATACTCCAGGTGGGGTCTCACCAGTGAGTGATACAGTGACAACACCCCCTCCCTCCTCCTGCTGGAGATACCCATCCCTATGCACCCCAGCATCCCACTAGCCCTACCCACTGGTTTGTCACACTTCCCTGCCACTTTGAGGTCATCAGTTATGATAACCTCAGGTCCCTTTCCTGTGCAGTGACTGTCAGTACCTCCCCTACCATCGTATAATCAGTGTTCCTATGCCCTAGGTGCATGACTCAGCACGTTTTGGCAATGAACCTCAAGCGCTATACATCATTCCCTGTGCCACACTCATCACAGAAACCACGGAAAACATCTAACCTCCATCCTGTTTTCCAAGGAAAGTATTGAAAACTGTGCTATGAAAACACTAGAATTAAAGGAAGAGAGAAAGTGAGATTATAACACTTTTTCTGTGGTATTTCTTGCTTTTTCTAAGGATTTTCCGTGCATAACGTAACTTCAGTTTAGTTTGATGCTATACAAATATTAACTCAAGAACACCCTTTGTTTATTACAGGGTGGTCACTAAGAAAGATAAGCCTTCTTACTCACAGAGCCGCACACTTATCAAATAAAACCCCTGAGGGTGGTGAGCAGAGAGGTCACCCTAGTTATCTAATCTTGGTCACATTAGCTGAAGTAGCCACTCCCTGCTGAGCAAGATAAGGTATATAAAGCACACAGGATTAGACATACATCCAGAAGCTTTTAGACAAGCAAGGTATTATTACATGTTCCAATATCTTTAACTGGTAAAGTCATTTTAATGTACCTCCGGAAGACTATAAATGCTTCTAAAATTCTTCTTATGTTTTAGGTTCCAGCGAGGGGAAGAAACTGACACACCATGACGAAGGTTCTTCTCTGTTTGAGCCTTTTGGCTTTGGTCAGTGTTTTTGTTGAAGGTAAGTACAGTTATTGTATGCAGGTCTGGGTTTCGTATATCTCCTGTCTTGATTTGTGAGCCCAGAGAGAAATGGCATGTTTTGCAGTGAAAGCACAATGGGTTAGGGTTTCCATATCTTAAAACCAGGTAATAACCCGTAACCTTGCAGCAAAAATGTACTGCCACAATAATGTACGCTGGTTGGGGTATTTTCCATGTTAGTGCCTGCAGGATCTTTCAACCTACAAACATATTTTATGTTGATTTTGGTTAATTTTCCAAGTCAAAACTGTTGCACAAATCCACACTATTAATCATAGATGGTATATGTGGTTCCACTCACAGCTGTGTTACATTTATTTATTTATCTATCTATGTATTTATTTCACCTAAAATTAACTGTTTAAAAACATTTGACTGTTGAGTCTTCAAGATTTTCATCCACCTACTGTGCAACATAAAGGAAAAAATGTATGAAAAAAATAAAAATTGCATGACTAAATCTTGTTTTCATGTAGAATCCTATATCTGTTCAACAGTATGGTAGGTATGGTTACAGACTCGTACAGAGTTGACTTTTATGTTCAAACATGCCTTTTAAAGTTGGCACATCAGTGCAGCAGCAATGGTGGCATGCTCGTTAATACAGGACTGGGTTTGTGAAGGAGCCTGTATTGCTAGGGTGTAGGAGGAGGAGGAGGAGGAGGAGGACTGAGTGTCCCAGAGAAACATATAAACATAGATATTGTCACAGAAAAGATCCACTTGACCCACCCAGTCTGCCCAGACGTTTCCTGCCTATTCTGTCTCTGCAGACCTTACCTGGTCTCCAGTGACCCTTCTCCCTCCCTCCCTGCCTATTTACCATTATTCCCCTACGCCTATCCCATGTAGTTGAAGCCCCCCACTGTTTTTATCACCACTGCCTCCGCTGGCAGACTGTTTCCTGGTGTCCACCATCCTTTCAGTAATGTAGTATCTCCTCACATCCCTCTTAAACGTCCCCTCCTTCCAGTTTCTTTGCTTGCCCTTTTGCCAGGTGCATGTCCTCATTTGAAAGAGACCACCCTTCTGTACCATCTACACTCCCATGGGGTACTTGTAGGTCTCTATCATGTCTCTAGAATGTCTCTGTCATATCTCTGTCATGTCTTTGTCATGTCTTCCCTCATCCTTTGGAGAGGGGGAGACACAGCCTCTGCTGCTAGACTGCCACCGGGTGGACCACAGCAGGGGGTGGACACCAGCTGGTGCCTCGCACTGGCACACCGCAATATGCCCATGTGCACCAGGTACCCATACCACCGCCGACGCAGGGCAACATGAAGCTAGCACCCTCGAGCCCCGCGTCTCCTGACTAACCACTGGTTCCCCACAGGTACCCCACACACAAGAAGCATCTCAGGGAGGTCATGGGTGGCAATACTCTCAAGGGAGCCCACCATGAAGGAAATGCCCACCACGGCTCTCCATGAGGACCAGATAAGCAGCAGAAGGGAATGGATGGGGTTGGAAGGTAGCAGCCTGGCAGAGGTGGGCAGCATCAGTGGGGGGGAGGGGAGAATGATATTTAAAAAAAATCCTTTTAAGGCAGCAGTGCATGTGATGGTGACAGTTTTGAACCTCTGTCTTGTTATTTCATTGTAGCTCGCCCTTTTTCTCTTGTTTTATAAGAAGCCCTTTCTCTCAAGAGTGCTCTTTTTTATTTTGGGTCTCGCTCCTCAGTCTGCCTTTCCTTAGCCATCTCCCACTCCCAGCCCCATCCACCACCTTCTCACAGACTACCCCTGCCCCCCCACACACACACCACCTCAACACAGCCCACTGGAGCTGCTTCCCTCCATCACAGCCCCACCCCCACCCCGTTTCTCTATCCCCTAACCTCTCACTCTCTGCTGTTGGTTTCAAACCCAATCCCCCTTGTTTCACTGTCACTCAGCCTCTCGCCATCTGGGATAGCATTAAACCCTATGCAGTTACTCTGCCATAGTTTATCAATGGATTTGGAGGTTTCCAGGGGTGTGCTACCTAGAGCAACCGATTAGAAATAGCTTAGTATTCAATTACAACTGCTCAGTTTCGTTTCTCCTATTTGTCTAATTGTCATGTAATCTCTCTTTAATGCCTAATGATCAGGCCTCTGTAACCACTGAATGTGTGTATTGTCTTATTGTCCACCCTGACGTGGAACCTTTGTAAAAGAGCTCACACTCAAAGGTCTTTCCAAAATACTAATTAAACAAATTAAGCAATTGAACAATTGTTCCTGCCAGGGTGAGGTCAGTGGTGCAGGGCCTGCGGAGCGAAAGCGGTGTCATTCTGAGACTTTTTCTCCCTGCTTTTCTTTTGT
This sequence comes from Neoceratodus forsteri, assembly GCA_016271365.2. Taxonomy (NCBI): domain Eukaryota; kingdom Metazoa; phylum Chordata; order Ceratodontiformes; family Ceratodontidae; genus Neoceratodus; species Neoceratodus forsteri. The sequence continues at coordinate 46,584,605 of JADMNL010000025.1, forward strand.
CCTGTGCCCTCGAGATGCCAACTGGCCATGAGCTGCATGCCACATGCATTGGAAGTGCATCATGTGTCCAACTCCATCAGAATCTCTGCTCCCTGTAGCTGAGCCCCTGTCTGCACCACCACCACCTGTGGTCGCCTATGTGATGGTTGCAAGGCAGCAGCTGCAGCCCTCCCTCCCTCCCCAGAGGGAGAGAGCATCCTCTGGGATGCACAGTCCAACTCCCTCCAGCTGGCCACCGATGACTCAAGCTCATTCCTGAACTCAGGTCACTGGTGTCATGAGTGTTAACACTACCACTGCACTGGCGTGCTGGCCTGAGTGCTCTTTTCAAAGCAGCAAAGCAAGCTAGTGGTGAAAATTGTAACCTATACTTCTTATTTTTATTTTAGATTGCCTCTACTCTCCTGTCTTGTATGATACCCCCCCCCCACCACCATTTAGAGTCTGTTTTACCACTTTTGTTTTACAGTTAAAATAATCAAAGCGCTTCTTTTATTTGTTTGTTGCACACTCTGTTCTTTTTAATTACTGTTTGTATGTCTTGTTAGACTTGGAAAACACAAAAATTACAGTAATGGACTGAGAAAGCTTATATCATGATAATAACATAGCAGGATAGATTTGTTTGTCACAATGAGACTACCTGTATGTAGCTAAATACTCTGTCTATGAACTGTCACGTAATAAATACATTAAACAAACAAAAAAAATAATCAAAGTGCACTCCTTTTAATATGACTTGGACCAGGTTGTTATCACCATTCTCTGTTATTTTTGGACACCCACTGTTTAATAACTTTTATTGTGACTATAATGAACTAGCATGCAGCAGACACTGATCCTTGACCTTCTGGGACAACTGGTGTATATAAACAGCTGTGAAAACTGAAGAAAACCTAGTCTAAGTTATAGTAACAATTAGTGCTCCTTTTATTACTTCAAAAGTGAAAAAAGTGCTAAAGCAGACTCCAAATTTGACAAGAAGGATATGATACAAGTTAGGGCGTAAGAGGGAATGTAAACTAGAATAAACGGAGAGGGCAACATTGTCACCGCCGTCATGCACTGCTGCTTTAATCCGGAGTGACTCCAAGTAGGGCATGGGGGGAGTGGGGTGCTGAAGCTCCCCCCAAAATAACATTTTTTCCTTAAATCATCCTATTGTTCTGGACCAATAACAACATTTTTTTTCATGAGCTGAGCCCCCTGCTTTTTAGGTCTAGAGCCTCCCCTGTTTTTCTTATGAACATTCCAAGGTTTCCTTCAGTATTTGTAGCTGTCTTTGATCAAAATGTGCCCCATAAGGTCAGGACAGGGAGCTGTGTATGTTGAATGCTAGCCCCGTCATAGTCACAGGAAAAGTGATGTTTAACAATGAGTGTTCAACACAAGTAGAAAGTACTGATGAGAACAAGGGGATAGCCTCATTAAATGGAGCTTTCTGTTGTATTATTTCAAGTCAAATCAATTCAAGCTATCTGCCTTCATCCCATTACTAACCTTACAGGTTTCATCATTAAAGGGAAACATCCTCACAAAGAGCTCCACACCTAAGTGTGGGGCTGGTCTCAATTTGCACTCGGTGTGCAAAAACATTTTACTCGCTGTTTACTGCGGTGTAGTAGATTCATCAGTCTGATTCTGCCGACTTCCAAGGTGACATTTGCTGTTACCAGATATCCCAGAATCCTCTGCAGCTGGCATCTGACAGAGCATGGCTGCAGCAGTGAGAGAGTTAATAGTCTGCAGTGCATGTTACAATTTTTATAGGCTCTCATCTTTGGTTTGCTGGTCCCACTGTCCTCCCAGGGCAAAGTATAGTCACAGATGACTATACTTAGCCGTGGGAAAATAGCGGGACTGACAAACATCTGATTTGAGCTTATAAAATCTCTAACATGCACTGCAGACTACTGAATCTCTGGTGTCAGCTGCAGGGGATTCTGGGATTTCTGGTTACAGTAAATGTCACTTGGAAGTCAGTAGAATCTGTCTGATAAATCTACTATACTGCGGTAAATAGTAAGCAAAAAAATGTTTTTGCACACAAAGTGCACAGTTGGACAGGCCAGCTCTTGAGTGTGGAGCTCTTAGTGCTGACTGTTCCCCCTTTAAGTCATGTTTGAACACTGCTGACCTTTGTAAGCAATGGTGTATGGTGAGGTGTGCGCTGAGCAATACCGGTGCACACCCCACGTGTTCATTCTTGTCCTACAAAAGCCCTGGGTGTGCATCGGTATTCCTCAACATACATCTCATCGTGCATGATCACAGTTAGTAAAATGGGTTTTAATGAGACGTGCTGAAGATAACAGTAAAAGTTTTTTTTTGTTGTTAAATATTGCAATATGTTGTGAAGTAGTCCTTTCACTGTGATTCCAGCCCACCCCCTCACCCTAGAGATATTCCCAGCTCCAACCCCATTCCCCAACATTTCTTGCTCTCCTAGTCAAAAAAATGTGAGAGATCTGGTTTCGGGGTGAGGTCTTGAGTGCAGCAGTCCTGGCTGAATCAGTCACCATCCCTTTACAAACATGCATCTAGTTGCAGAGTTTAATGATATACTGCAGATTGTGTGAGTGGAGCGCATGATTAGGAAGTCAGGAGGTAGGGTGGTATGTTTTGCCTCCTGGCTTTCCTGTCATGCCCCCTGCTTGCTTGCTCTGTGGTACAGAATTAAACTTTGAATACAGATTAGTTTTGGTGCGGGGGGACTGAATGAGCTGAGATTGCTACACCAAAGACCTGCCCCGATATCCGATATCTTACGTTTTTCTACTTAGAGAGTAGGTAATGTAGGGGATGCGTGGTGGAACTAGGGAGGTAGGTAGAATTAAGAGTAGGTCAACAGCCAAAAAGGCCTCGCACACTCTGCCCCTTCAGCTAAAAAATGCAACAAACAGAGACAAAAATACCAAAGTAATATGAACCATTTTATCATTCAGGTTCCATACTTACAGACAATAATTATATGCTTGGTGCACTCCCACAGTCCGTAAAAACACCCAACAGCGTTTTTGCTCTTGAATTGAGCTTTATCAAATGTGAAGGTAGGCTAGTGAGAAGGGATATCAGTTAGTTACTAAGGTTTTTCATCTCAAGGTGTGCATTAAGTAAGATAAGCCATGATAGGGTGGGCATTATAGGATTTTAATGCATGCCCCAGGTGTTTAGTAAGGCATGAGGCAAAAGGCTGAGTGTCCTTACCCAAGGGAAGTGCATTAAAATACTATAATGCACAGCCTGGAGGGGCTTATTACTCTTATAACATGACTCTAAGTAGGTTTTTTGAGGAGGAAAATGAGATTCAGCAACCTGACTGTGCACTTATGGAGACTTAATGCATGGTCTTGTTTAATTGTTTAATTAATATTTCGGAAAGACCTTTGACCGTGAGCTCTTTTACAAAGGTTCCATGTCAGGTGGACAATAAGACAATACACATATTCAGTGGTTACAGAGGCCTGATCATTAGGCATTAAAGAGTGATTACATGACAATTAGACAAATAGGAGAAAAAAAACTGAGCAGTTGTAATTGAATACTAAGCTATTTCTAATCGGTTGCCCTAGGTAGCACACCCTGGAAACCTCAAATCCGTTGATAGACTATGGCAGAGTAACTGCATAGGGTTTAACGCTATCCCAGATGGCGAGAGGCTGGGTGACAGTGAAACAAGGGAACTGGGTTTGAAACCAACTGCAGAGAGCGAAGGTGGGTGGATAGTGAAAGGAGGCTGTGATGGGGTAGCAGCTCCAGAGGGCTTTGTCAAGTATGGTGTGCGTGTGGGGGGTTGGGGAGGGCAGTACCAAGTGCATTTAAAGAGGACTGATAGCTTACTTAAGCCCTTGGCTAGGCTGGAATGGAGGCAGGGTTCTCTAGGTAGCCCTGCTGGTGTTACCTGGGTGTAGGCCTGTCTATCAAGTGGGGCCTGAGAAGCAGGTGCATTTTGAGTTAGACATTAGGTGCTGTTTGAGGCCTACTTTGAATTGAGACAGGCTGTTGTTTGTTTGTAGTTTCATCGGGAGTTCATTTATCCAGAGGGGCCCGATAGGAGAAAGCACGCTGCCCTAGTGAGGTTCGGTGGAATGGTATGGACAGTGCTCCATTCTTCCTCCGTCTGGTGATATGTGTTGAGAGAGAAGCCTCGAGCAGGTTTCCTATACAGGGTGGTGTTTTTCCAAGGAGTGCCTTCTTTACCAGGAGGCAAGTTTGGTATTTGATCCTGTCTTTTAGGTTAAGCCAGTTTGTACTCTCATACAGGGTGCAAGTATGAGTGTAGTGAACTGCGCACAGGGTGAGGCGACATGCCTGACTGAGTGCAATTTGGACCCTTTTGAGCACTGTATCAGTAGCAGCTCCATAGACCACCAGCCCATAGTCTATTGTGGAGAGTATGGAGCTGGAGACTGAGATTCGGAGTGCTTCCGGGGTGAGGGATTTCTTATGCCTATAGAGGACCCCAATCTTTGTGTTTACCACTTTGACAAGAGAGTCTACATGGTGCATATAAGTGAGAGAGTCATCAATGGTGACTCCAAGGTACTTGAACAAGTGCACCTGCTCAATCTGCTCTTCAGCCTTGTTGGTGATTACGAGGGGAGCATGCTTGTGTTTGTTGTAGGGGCTGGACTGTAGTATGGCCTTGGTTTTCTTGTAATTTAGTAGCAGCTTTTGCCTACTGAACCAGTCCTCAAGTTTATTGAAAGAGTTCTGTAGTTAGGACACCCTGAGAGGTGCTGCTGCTCAGCAGCACGGCATCGTCCGCATACAGAATAAGTTTGGGGTCACGGGCTAGGGGTAGGTCATTTACAAAGAGGCTGAAAAGCAGAGACCCTAGAATTGATCCTTGAGGGACTCCTAGGAGTACATCTGTAGAGCTGGCTAACGTCTGCCCGATTTTGACTCGCTGGCTCCCGTGTGTTAGGTAGTCATTGAACCAATTCCACGGCATTTGGTGCACACCCAATCTTTGGAGCTGAAGTACTAGTAGAGGGTGGTTGATGGTGTCAAAGGCTTTGGTGAAGTCAATGAAGATGGACCCCACCAATTTGCCTTCATCCAGCGCCTTGTGTGCATAGTCAGTGTATTCTAGCAGTGCCGTTGAGGTACTGTGTTTTTGCCTGAAGCCATGTTGGTTTGGGCAGAGCAGATTGTACTTATTGAGGTATTCTGTGAGTTGACAAGCCACGATTTTTTCCAAAGCTGTGGATAGTGGGTAGAGGACAGATATTGGCCTGTAGTTTGACACCAGCGCCTTGTCACCATTCTTACGCACTGAAGTTACCAGGGCTTACTTCCATACCTCTGGAAATTGAGCTAGGGTCAAGGATGTATCAGATAGCATTGTTATGGGCATGATAAGAATATCAAGGGTCAGGTGATGCCTCTTGGCCAATGAAAGATCTAGATTTTTTCTTGCCATTTTATAAGCATTATTAATTTGCAGTTAGGTGACAGGCTTTGACCAGTTACATTTTTGGGATTTTCCTTTCTGTTTAATGAACATATGTATTTACACAGGAGTAGGGTCAGTAGTTAGAGCTCCAGCTTGGGAAATGGGAGATCGGAGGTTCAAACCCCACTATACTCATTGCCAGACCATAGGCAAGTCATTTAACTTCTCAGAACTCCTCTCCACCAAGCTGCAGAAATGGGCTGGGTAGAAGCAGGATCCCACTGGAAATGAGCAGCTGCATCTCAGCTGGACTATCCTAGATAAATATATATATATATATATATATATATCAAATTGATATATTTAAATTAATCATTATTAGAGAAAGTGTTCCAAGGCTGCCAGCTGCATTTATAATACACATGTCACTTCTACAATTCAACAGTACTGATACTTTTTTTTAATCATTGTTTATCTCCTGTTGTCACCTGACCTGACCCCTTCTTGACTGGTACCCTCCAGCCATATCACTTGGCTCCTCTGGGACTTACCTCATACTCAGTTGCCAGAGTTACCTGTGGGGAACCGGGCCATTACCCAGGTGCAGTCGGGTGTTTTCTGTCATTTTCTCCCTTAGGACCTGCAGCATGTGCAGTGATGCACTGTGCGTGCTTCGCTTATACGGAGATGCCCCATGGCATCCTGCAGGAGGAATTCCTTTCCCTTGCATCCCACTGTGTAGCCACCCACATTCCTGCAGGTGGCAGGCGCCTAGCAGGATGCATGTACCCCTCACCCTGAGGGAGGAGAGCTGTCGAGGGATGTTCAGTCCTTCCTCCCCAGCCAGCTCCCAAGCGACCAGCATCTGCTGCCAAACCCGGGTTACTGTTGTGGTAGATGGTGTGGCAACCAGAGCTTCAGTCCACCAAACCTGTGGGATGGGTAACAGTAGTGATTTTTACCATCCAGTGAAATATTTTTTAATGTGAACACCCAGTGAAATAGGAGAGCTCAGCTTGCTTGGATACAGAGCTGGCCCGATTACAGCTAACAGCATGGTGCTATACTAGCATGGAGAGTGAGATAACTTAATGCATTCCGTCTCTATGAAACTGGGAATCAATGGGAATGTTTTTGATTGTCAAGTAATGCCATTTCAATCAAAGATTGCTTTTTGCCCCCCCAAAAAATTGTTTGGAATTAACTACTGTTAAACCGCATTGCTTAATACCAAGCAGTATATAATAACTCCTTTTTTTTTTTTTTTGCACAAAGGTTTTTCTGCCATAGCCAGTCAACCCCTGCTCTGCTGCAGCCCTCTCCTGCTGACTACCACCTCCCCCTGGGACTCACCTGCAGTATTCCCCTATGGATTACCCCCCATGTTGGGGTCAAGAGGGTCGCCCTCCCCCGGGGTCACACATATCCAGAGTCGCAGGGATTCCCAGGGTGGCAGCGCAGGCAGGGAACGAGCCCTGGTATCATCTGCTTGCTTTTTCCCTTTTTTCTGCCCAGCCATATGGCAAGCAAAGAGTGCCAGCACATGTGCGCTGCACGGAGGCATGCACCATACAGTCGGCTACCATAGAAACATAGAATCTGATGGCAGATAAGGACTGCTTGGCCCACCTAGTCTGCCCATTTCCCTATCTACAGGAAAAGCTGCAGATCCTAGTTAACCAACAGCCTACTTCCTCCTACTCACCACTAGAATTGCCTTATGTCTGTCCCATGTATTCTTGAATTCTCCCACTGTTTTTGACTCTACGACCTCCTCAGGAAGGCTGTTCCATGCATCCACAACCCTCTCTGTGAAGAAATACTTCCTCACATTACCTCTGAGCAGTCCCCTCTATCTTTAAATTGTGCCCTTTGTTGTGCACATCTCTTTTCTGAAAGATGCTACCCTCTTGGACTTTGTTGATTCCTTGAGGTATTTGAAAGTTTCTATCATGTCCCCCCTCTCCCTCCTTTCCTCGAGGCTATACATCTTAAGCTCCTTTAGTCTTTCTTCATATGTCTTCTGGTGCAGACCCTGCACCATTTTGGTTGCCCTCATCTGGACAGCCTCCACCCTGTCTGTGTCTTTGCGGAGATGGGTTCTCCAGAACTGTACACAGTACTCCTGATGTGGTCTTACCAACTGTCTGTACAGAGGGCCAACAACTTCCTGTTTTCTATTGGTAAAGCCTCTCCCTATGCATCCCAGTATCCCCCCAGCCCTCCTTACTGTCTTCTCACATCACTGGTTCACCTTTAGGTCATCTGATATGACTACCCTCAGGTCCCTTTCCATTTTTGTTGTTAGTATCTCACCCCCCATTGTGTACTCTTCCCCTGGGTTTTTGTTTCCCAGGTGCATTACTTTGCACTTCTCTGCACTGAATCTAAACTGCTATACATTTGACCATTCCTTCAACCTTGCCAAGTCCCTTTTCACCTTTTCCACACCACCTTGCATATCAACCCTGTTGCAGATCTTTGTGTCATCTGCAAAGAGACATACTTTTCCTTCCAGTCCCTCTGCAATGTCCCTTATAAAGACATTAAAAAGGACCGGCCCCAGGACTGAACCCTGCGGTACCCCACTAGTAACCCTCCTTTCTTCACTGTGGACTTCATTTACTATTACCTTCTGTGTCCTGTTGTGCAGCCAGTGTTTTACCCAGGCTACCACCCTTGGACTCACTCCCAGGTTGGCTAATTTGTTTATTAATCTTTTGTGCAGAACTGTGTCAAATGCCTTGTTAAAGTCTAGGTAGGCCATGTCCACAGCCCCTCCCTGGTCTACTACTTTGGTCACCCAGTCAAAGAAATCAATTAGATTTGTCTGACATGACCTTCTTGCTGTGAATCCATGTTGCCTTGGGTTCTGTGCCCCACTGGCCTCTAGGTACTCAACAATTCTTTCCTTCAGAAGTGATTCCATTATTTTCCCTACCACTGAGGTCAAACTGACAGGTCTGTAGTTTCCTGCCCCTGTCTTGCACCCACTTTTGTGAAGGGGAATCACATCTGCCCTCATCCAGTCTTCAGGTACCACACCATCCTCCCATGATTTATTAAAAAGGGTAGTCAATGGTGTTATTAGTTCTTCCCTTAGTTCTTTTAGAATTCTGGGGTGAATCCCATCAGGCCCCATTGCTTTATACACCTTCAGTTTTAAGAGTTCTTTCAGAACCCTTTCTTCTGTGAAAGGACTGATATCAACCCCCCTATCCAGAGTGCTTCTATTGACTGGATTAGGGATCTCCCCCTGCTCTTTCATTGTGAATACTGAGCAGAAGTATTCATTCAGTATCCCTGCTTTTTCACTGTCGCTCTCTGCCCAACCACCTTCCTCTTTATTCAACCTCAGTATCCCTGCCTTGGTCTTTCTTTGCTCCCTAATGTACCTATAAAAGGTTTTATCCCTCTTTTTAACCGATTTGGCTATCTTTTCCTCGGTTTGTGCCTTTGCTATTTTGACTGCCTTCCCCGCTTCCTTCTGCTTTAACTGGTACAGTTCTCTGTCCTGCTCCTTCTGTGCTTCCTGAATGCTATCTTTTTCTCCCTAACCTTCCTAGCCACTTCTTTTGAGAACCATAGTGATTTTTTCTTTCATTTTGATTTGTTTATTTGCTTCACACAAAGGCTTGCTGCCTCTGTGATGGCGGTTTTGATGTTTCCCCATTGTTGCTTCAACCCCACCTTCTTGCCTGTTTGCTAGTACTTTTCTGAGGCACTCTCCCATTTTGACAAAACCAGCCCTCCTGAAGTCCAGTACGTTGACTTTTGTATGGCTTGACTCTATAGCTAAGTTTATCGTGAACCACACTGTTTGGTGGTCACTTGTACCCAGATGGCTACCCACTTCAAGATCAGAGATCATCTCTCCATCCCCATTTGAGAGTACCAGGTCTAAGACTGCTCCCTCCCGAGTGAATTCCAAAACTAGTTGTCAGAGGCATGCCCCCTGTAGGGCATCAAGAATGGCCCTGCTCGTGGATGTGGTTGCAGCAAAAGTGCTCCAGTTAACATTTGGCATATTCAGGTCCCCCATCGGCAATATCTCCCCTTTCTCTGCCATCCTAAGGATGCCTTCTATCATTTCCTTGTCCATTTCCTCCCCTGAGATGGGGGTCTGTATAAAACCCCTGTGTGGATTGTGGTGCCATTTCCAGTCTTCAGGGTGACCCCACAGTGCCTCCTCTCCTCCCTGTTTACCCTTTGGTTCTGTAGCTATGATCCCTTCCCTTACATAGAGAGCTAATCCTCCTTCTCTTCTTCCTTCTCTGTCCCTCTTGTAGATTGTGTACCCTGGTATGTTGACATCTCAGTCATGGTTCTCTGTGTACCATGTTTCTGTGACTGCCACAATATTCAGGCATCCCTCTTCCATCAAGGCCACCATTTCAGGGAGCTTTTTACCTAGACTATGGGCATTGGTACTCATTACCCTCCATTTTATTATGGCTTTCTTTCTTCTTGCCCCAACCCTTTCCTTACTGCCTTTGTTTTTTTCTCCATTTACCCCAGCCCTTCTCCCTATCGACTGCTCTATCTTGGTGTTTACCTCACTCACTACCCTGATTTTTTGTTGGGGGCTAGGATTTCCCTTCTTCTTTTCAGTGCCTCCCTCCTTGGCTAGTTCAAATGCTTGCCAATGAAGCATTTAAACCTATCACCTAGGATCCTGGTTCCCCTCCTGGATAGATGCAGATCACCAAGCCAGTATAAGCCTGCATCCCTCCAGGTGGAGCCCCAGTCCCCAATGAAGCCAAATCCCTGAGCTCTGCACCAGTTTTTCAACCATAGACAGGTAGCACATCCGAGAAAGTTACCACGTGTGCTACTTGTCTAAGGCTCCTTTCCAACTCCATAAACTCTTGTTGTACTGCTGTGATCCCATTCTCAGCCAGGTCATTTGTCCCTAGGCGGATAATAACATCCAAATCACTCCCCCTTGCAGCTGCTCCCATGATCCTGAGGATTCGTTTCCTGTCCCTCAAGCCATGGCACCAGGCAGCACCTACCCCTCCCTCCCTCTCCCCCCAGTTATACCCTACTAACAATTGAGTCCCACACCAGGAGTTGTTTCCTTCCCCTGTAGGGGTCCTGTGCCACCCTCCTGTGGGTCTCCATTTTGGAGGTTCCCAGTATCCTCCTCGGTCTCCACTGTGGGTGCCGCCATAGAGGAACTATGCTCCCCCAGAGTGGTGAATGAATTGTGGAGAGGCACAACTGGGGGGTTGCGCCTCTGTTCCAACACCCTCACCCTCCTTGAGCCCACTGTGATCCAACCAATCCTCTTTCTTGGCAACCTCTGAGGTAGTGGTGGTGGCCTGGGTGGTCCCAGGGTGGGGAAGCAGGTTTCCCAAATCCTTGCCAGGTCAGCATGGAAACGAACAACCTCCTCCTTCAGACCAGAGAGGTGCCTGCAAATAGGGCAGCAATGCAGTCTTCAGAATGTCTCCCAGAAGACTGCTGTTCCACAGACAGTGCATTGCACCACTCCCCACATGTCTGTGTCCCTTCCTGTTACAGATTTTGTTTGTTGTTGTTGTTCTTGTTTTAGTGTTTGCAAGCTTGTGAGTGTCTCTACCCCCTATTCAGTGTGCTGTGCCTTTAAGGATATGAACAGGTGTATGTTGTTAGCATTTTTGGGGAAGAGATGTCAGAGCCCCTGCTATAAAGGAAGTTATGCACCTGGGTGGGTGGGGTGAGGGGCAGGGTGGGTGAGAGTAAACCTGTGCCCTCCAGAAACAATCAACTACAACTCTGACCCTTCACCCTGGGGAGTGCCTTCCCGCCTTTCAGGCACCTATTTCACAGAGGTTAAGTAACAGGTCTAGTCACAAATGACTGCAAATATCTCCCAGCTACAGGTCCTCCCTGGCAAATAAAAGTTAAACTAAGAAAAGTCAACCCCAAAAACAGAATCAATACTAGTTACTTACACAGGTCCAAAAAGTAATAATTCAATTCAGTGTAGTCTATTAAATAACCTCCTTGATTTAAGGAAGCTGTGGCTGCTTTCTCTCTCTCTCTCTCTCTCTCTCTCTCAGCTGTCCCCAAACATTGTCACAGCCACTGCCCTGCCACCACACCTCCAGGTGGTAGTAGTCTAGGAGCAGTGTGATGAAACCACCCCCCCAGGACAGGAGCGCAGTCCTCTGGATGCTTGACCCTCTCCCTCCCCTGCTGACCCCCAAGACCCACATATGCTCCTGAAACCAGCCTAACTCATATCATAAGAGGCCCTCCTTTGAGGACTTATCAACTTAAATAGAATCATTCAAAGTGATTTATCATAGACTGTACCGTACATATTTTTTAGAATAAAAAAAAAATGTAATGGGTCTTTAAACCACCACCTGAAACCATCTGGAGCCCTTCATTGTAACAATCATGCATGTAGTGGCAACTAAATGCAGGATAAGCAGTCCTTGCAGCTCTGAGCGCTGATTGGCCAAACACTTATACATGTTCATAATGACATTTCTGGACTCCAAACCTTTTTTTTTTTCCAGACTTTGTCTCTTGCTTCACATGAAAGCAAAATGTGCTAACAATGGCTAGGTTTACAAGTACTGGGAAAACACAGGGTGTCCTGGCATGTGACATTTGATTCAGATGCGTACATGTCATGTATTTAATCAATTTTTACCTTCACATTACTTGATATAATTGTCAATTTCTCAAAAGATCTGATTAAAAGCTAAACTTTGGCTCAAAAGTGTGCTCTAACCCAAATGATTGTACCAGGAATCTCGCAATCTTTTATCATTTCATTGTTGCTTCTGCCACTCCTGGACTTGGTGGCATCCACGCAGTCCCATCGCCAACCCGTCTTATGGACTTACTGGTTAACCGTCACTTATACAGCATCGTGTCTGCTGGTGTCAGGCCACATAAGGTCATGTAGTGCCTGTGGGAGTTGCCGAGCAAGCTGGGGCATTTTCATCCTTTTTTTGCCCAGGGGATCTGCATGTGTGATGCAAGTCATGCATGTATGTACTAACATACATGGAGGCTGCGTCGACACACTCTCCCAACCACATCTAGTGGTCCTACCAGTGCTTCCACCTGGCCTCCTCTAGGCGAGAGATGAGTGGTGGGACTCAGAACCCCCCGGGGGGGGGAGGAAAGCTGTCCTTAGAGTGCTGGATTCTCCCTCTCCCTGCCAGTCCCCAAGCGACCCTGTCCCAGTGTAACTGGCAGTAAGGCCTCTAGTGCCTCAGGCCACCATGCCACTGGGTTGGCTGAATCCCACAATGTTTTAGTTATTCATTTTTCTCCCTCCCTTGCTGGCTTCTCCCCCCTTTGCCCCCCCCTCCAGTTTAACAGTATGTATACACCAGCCAAAGGCAAACCATCACTGCCATCCTTATTCTTTTTGCCACTCAGATTTTCTGACTTTGCCCATAGTGTGCAAAACAGCAATACTAAGGCCAATTTAAATTGGTGTTTCTCAAATGAGGTCACCGTGGCCACATGCAGCCTCCAGCACAATTCTGACTGACCACAGAGATCTTCAGAGCCCCAGTTGTAAAGATAATAGAACAGTCATTTTCTTAACCTTAAACAAGCATAGGAGATACATTTCAAGAGAAAAATACATATTAGAGGCCTAATTAAATGTATACTCTGTGAGTGAACATATACTCTGTGACATGACGTGTTATATCTGGTGGGGTTGGGGTATACTGGGGGTTTGGCATGAAATAAAGGAATGAAGCCACCAGTAAGTTTGGTGACCACCTTTTGAGGTCACCAGTATCTTTGGTTAGAGGACCACTGGTTTAAACAATGCTGAGTAATATTTTACAATGAACAGCTGGCTGCCTTTTTTACGGCTGCAGTGGGCGTAACCCTGCAGCCATCTTGCAAGTACTTTAGAGAAAAGGGAGCTTACTGGATACCAAACGGACTTATTTTAGTGGAGGTGAATGGCAATCACTGCATGTTCACCCCGCACTGTTTTGTCCATTGGTACCGAAGCAACACAGCACTGTCTGCCATGTCCAAGATGGCAGCTGGAGTTGAATGCACATACGCAATGACTTGTGCATGCGCACTGAACTCTGGCAGCATAGCAGCACAGTCCACTATTTCCAAGATGGCCACCGGAGTTCTCTGTGCACGTGCAGTGACTCGCGTATGCGCACTGGGCTTAGTGGCCATCTTGGACATGGTGGACTGTGCCGCTGTGTTGCTGGAGTTCAGAGTGCATGTGTGCACTCAACTCCAGCCACCATCTTGGACATGGCAGACAGTGCCGTGTTCCACCCGCTTGGCTGCAGTTGTGCTGGCTCTGGCCAGAACTTGTTTCAAATGTCAGCTCATGAGATGATTGGCTGATGAGAGTAAGATTCATCCATCAATCCCTTCACGTAATTTTAGTGTATTACTGTGATGCACTTTTAAAATTGCCTGCTGTAAAATTAGCAAATGTTTGGTGCTGCAGATAAACACACTCTGCCCCGTTGTAAAGTGTGGCCCTTTGGCTCGGATTTTTACAAGAAGCTTTTTTTAAGTTTTTTGTTGCTGTCCAGGAAAAAACTCAGCCACAATTTTTTCCCCCATGTGTCAGCAAGTTAGACTCTATCCTTTTGAAAATCTTTGGCCAGCCATCTAACGTGTTAAAGTTGGTGTGATTCCTCAAGTTCTAAAACTTCAATAGAAAGCATAAACAGCACTTACATTTAAGATAAAGCACCACCTTTTGAAACCCAAAGGATTTATATAGATATCACTGCAGAGGCCACTCTTACAGCTGTAAACATAGTCTCATGCACATTCTTAAGGGTATGAGAACTGCTAACCGAAAAAGTGAGTGATTCTGATACCCTCAGAATGTAAGTGAAACCATGCAACCATAAGTGTGTTTTCCATGCCATCATTAATATATTAGTGATCAGGGTTGGTCAATAAAATAATAAAAATGTTAAAATCCTCCCCCTTTATGAGCCTCAGTCAACCACGTGAATGGAATGGCTAAACCCCTTTCCACGGCACATGAGTGAGAGACACTCTGCAGAATAAAAGTGTCTCAATCACAAGGAAAAGGAGTGATTGGTTGAAAGCACATTGCTAATCTATAACATAATTAAGAAATGGAAAACACCAATCCCACTGTGGAGGCCATTTTGTTTCAAGGTTATGCAATGGATCGTTTGGACTGCTAAAAGCACTTTTGGAAAAAATGGGTTTTAAGGACCCCCTGAAGTCAATTTTTAAAATGCAGTCACTGTGTCTGTGTTACTCTTAGTCATAATAATTGTGCAATGTAATTCTGAGGTACAATATGTACTTTCAATTGTTTTGTGTATACGCATTGTGTGTGCTTTGTTTTGACCTAGGTCAACCTTATAAACAGGCATTATTATCTAAGGGCCTTTGTGGCAACACAACACATTTGAATTTGAACCTGAAGAAATATTCTATGCAGAGTCACTGTTAAGTGGTGAGAAACTGTATTTGTTTCAAAGTGATGCTGTGGAGACACTTTAAGCTCTTTATTTTTTTCAGGAATCACTGACTGTGAAACCCTCCTCAAAGCAGATTCCTCTCTGAAAAATGGTGTTTACTCAATCAGGTATGACTCCGTCGGTCCTGAAAAGAAAGCCTACTGTGACATGGCAAATGGAGGCTGGACCATCATCTTTCAACGCTACATGAACAAGGATATCAACTTCCACCTAGAATGGAAGTCCTACAGGAATGGCTTTGGAGATCCAGTGTCCACCTACTGGCTGGGCAATGAGTTTGTCCACTCCCCTGCCAACTGTGCTTCCCCCCTGCCAACTGTGCTTCCAGCTGACCAAAACAAATCAAGTGTACAAGCTGAGGGTGGTATTCGTAGTTGGAAGTGAACACAAGTTTGCACAGTATGACTACTTCAAACTGGAGCCAGAATCACTCAATTACACCATCCGACTGGGTACCTACGGGCCCAGTACCGCTGAAGATGGCTTCACCC
This sequence comes from Neoceratodus forsteri, assembly GCA_016271365.2. Taxonomy (NCBI): domain Eukaryota; kingdom Metazoa; phylum Chordata; order Ceratodontiformes; family Ceratodontidae; genus Neoceratodus; species Neoceratodus forsteri. The sequence goes on from JADMNL010000025.1 coordinate 46,599,967, forward strand.
ATCCTCTGGTGAAAAACAAAGTAGACAATCTCAAGTTCAGCACCCCAGATAATGATGGAGACCACTCCCCTGCCAACTGTGCTTCCAGCTACGGGGCAGGCTGGTGGTTTAGAGATTGCCACGCCTCTATTCTGACACTGAAGGATCACCTTGAATGGAAAGGCCTGTGTACCAGCAAGGGAGAATGCAGCTTTGTCAAGATGATGATTAAAAGAGATTAAATATTTTCTGTCGACAGCAAAGTCATAACAATATGTATGAAATCTAGAATTCCTTTATGCACATTGAGAAATCCTGAGAGCATCAAAACATCTTGTCTGAAATGAAATCCAAACCTGTGGGGAGTATTTTAATTTACAATGCAAACTCAAATAAAAATAGTTTATGAGAACATTCATTCTTCAGTTGCCTCGGTCCTCCTGTTTTATTTGTGGTGAATAAAAGCATACCTGCATGCTTTTGTGTGTCACATATATATCTGGGTATGAAACAAGTGAAATAGTTCATACTGCTTGGCAAAGTTCATTTTTGTCAGCTGGTTCATATAAAGTGATATAAATATTTATGCAATGGGGTAGACATAAACGGAGTGTGATAAATCAGTTTATCTGAGAAACTGCGTACATAAATTTCATTTATGTACACAGTTATTACGTCACAGGCTGTTTATGTACACAGTTTCTATGTCACCTATTTCTTCTGCACACCCACCAGCACTACTTTCAGCCCAAACAGTACCTTCACTTTCCCACACTGCATGTAACAAATCAGACTGCAGGCTGCAAGTTACCCCCCACACACACACACACACACACACACATCAACTGCTATTTATGATTCCTGATATTAATCTATATTAATCTAGCTGTTCAAGAACTTAACAATTCTTTATTAACTATGATACACAAACATGCCCCCAAAGTGCAGAGGCGGAGGAAAACTAGAGAAGAACCTTGGATAACAGATAAATTAAAAAAGCAAATTAGGATAAGAAATACAGTACAGCGAAAAGCCAGGAAAACAAAAAATTTAGAGGACTGGGAAAGTTTTAAAATATGGAGAAATAAATGTAAAAAAGATATTAGGATTGAGAAGAGAAAATATCATTTGACTAAATTAGAAAAGATAAATGATCAAAAAATGTTTTGGAAGTATATTTCTGAAATAAAACTTTCTGATAGAATCACAAAGTGAATAGCCTGTTATGGGGGCGTTCATTGAAGAACCAAAAAAAGTAGCTACTATATTAAATTCCTATTTTCTTGAACTCCCCGACTTAAATATTCCCTCACCAAAAGAGCGTACAGTGGATTTATCAGTAATAAAGATGACTGAAGAATTAAAAGCCCAAACACTTAAGATAACATGCAGCTAAGTTTAGCTTTAGACTATTTCATATAAATGCAGTGCAATTAGAGCTACAAAATTAAATTTGAATACAAGTAAGGCAGGAGGTTTAGATGGAACTGAGGCAAGATTCCTTAAGGTAGGTGCAGATGTTCTTGCACCAATAATTACTTACCTTTTAAATTGGAGTCTTAAGAGCTCAACTGTTCCAGATGAATGGAAAAAGGGAAAAGTGATACCAGTTTTTAAAGGAGGAGAAAGTACCGTACCATCTAATTATAGACCAATTAGTATACTTCCTATACTTTCAAAGATTTTAGAACATAGTGTTCATTCTCAATTTAGTCAATATTTGGAAGGAAATGCAATCCTAATGGATAAATAACATGGATTTAGACTTCCATAACCTGGTAGTGACATCAATGGATCAGGGGAAGAATTACTGGGGTGGTGTTCGTGGACCTTAGCAAAGCATTTGACTTGGTGCAGCACAGAAAACTTTTAGAAAGGCTTTGGCAGGTAGGGGCACAAGAGGGACCATTACATTGGGTTGTGTCATACTTGGCAAATCGCAAGCAATGCATCATTAATGGTACATCAGTGTCGAGCCTTGAGGAAATAAATTGGGGGGTTCCTCAGGGATCGATCCTTGGCCCATTAATGTTCAATGTTTATGTTAGTAGCCTAGTACAAACAATCAAATATGGGGAGACTAGACTATATGCTGATGACATGGTTTTGCTGGTCTTGGCAGAGAATGTTGAAAATTTGAAACAGCAATTACAAAGTGATCTAATTCAGTTGGAACAGTGGATGGGTGACTCTGGCCTACTTCTTAATGCAAAAAAACCCCCAGAGTATGATGTTTCATCTGGGGATCTGGGGCAAGCATGGAAAGGTGAGCCACAGTTATACATCCACTTATCTAGTGGTACCCCAATTTGTGAAGTAAATGGATATAGGTACCTAGAAGACAAGGAACCTCTGTGCGCAAACACTGAGGCAAGGGTTACCCCAAAGGGCATTTGGCTGGGAAGCCAAGTTTCAAGAAAATACAAAATCACACATGCCCACACAATGCAAAGCATCATGGGCTGCATATGCAAATCACCACAGAATTATGCTGCTGGTTCCACTTTAAGCAGAATTGTATGGTGCCAAAAGGCCTCTCACACAGTTTGCAAAGGGTTCTAACAGATGACATAGCAAATAGATTCACGTATGACTTTTGAAGATCATATTGACACCCAGGTTAAAAAAGTTAATCAAAGACTGGGGGCTCTCAGGAAGCTATCTGGAGTCTTACCTAAAGAGGCTGGAGAGAAGCTTGTTAAACAAATGTTGATCCCAGTATTAGAATATGGAGCAATGATCTATATGAACTCTAGACAGAAAGTATTAAAGAAAGTGAACCAAACATTTTATAGATTGGGTAAATTTATTACTAAATGCAAGTACAAAAGACATCATTGTATAATATTCAATCAATTGCACTGGTTACATCCCAACACTCAAAGAAATTACATGTGGTTAATAAATTACCATACGATTATGTCTGGGAAACATAAACAACCTTTAGCTAAGTATGTTGTGCTACAATTACCAGATAATCAAAGAACACGCAAAAGAAGTTCAGATACTAGAATTCCAATACAAAATATTATAATAAAATAGGAGCGTTAAAGCTGCAAAATAGAATAGCCACTTATTGGAATAATTTACCAAAACACTTAAAAGCCATATCTAACCTATCCAGTTTTAAAGTCAAATTATTTGAACATTTGCACACTGCATGTACATGTTTTGGTTGAAATTGTTATTATATATCTAATTGTATAGTTTTATGTTTGTGTGTTAACAGTTGTATTTGTATTTATGGATTACATACTATTACACAGGACCTTGGTTGAAAACAGTGCCTTTGGCTCTATTTGTTCCTGTATAAAAATAAAGTTTTATCAAATCAAATCGAATAATTTCCCTCTCTGTTCTGCAGTACCACTGAAAATGCATACTTCTTTGACACCACTTAAAAAAAACTGCGCCAGTAAACAATTCTTGTGACATCTCCCCTACCAGCTCATAGCGCTCGCTCAGTCTGATGCTCCCTTGCTTTTCTCTGTTCTCTGTCTCCAAACCTGGTCCCTCGGCACTTTCCCAGTCACCATGTTCCTCGCATCCCAGACCAAAAGCAGTGTCTTATTTTTAAAATGAACTCCAAGAACTGCCAAACGCCTCTTTCTCTAATGCAGCATTAACACAGTTTTTAAAAAAAATGCTGCCAGTTTCTTTTTGTTTCCATCAGACCTGCTCAGTCGTCATTGGACACAGTGGAACTGCTTTGCCCCAGCCAGGCTCCACCACACCAGCCATGCCCTACATTGAACATGCTCTCAACTTTCCTGCACCACAAATAAACAGAAAAAAAGAAAACTGAATGTTTAAATGTAACTCCTGAGCAGCACACAAACACAAGGCTTTGTAACTGCTCAGACTCTTTCTAAACGAAAACGCCATCTTAACTAGAAAAAATTGTGAAGCGTGCTTGTTCTACCAATTGGTTGCCATATTACACTGACAGGATGTTGGCACGTGGCATCTCCATGGCAGTGGCCATACAAACCAGGAGGGAGGGAATGCACAAAGGCACTATATATCAAAATAAACCTGCAGAATTGATAAAATATTATTTTTTAAAACAAAAAATAAAAATAAAAATGTATCATGGAAGGTCCAGCCCTACTGCATAAATGAAATATGCAGGGAGACCTTGTGTGATACATGATTTATGTACACTCATGCAGTCTGCCCTTGGACACCTCACCCATGGCTTATGCCACTAATCAGGTTACCCAAGATCAAACAGCACTCATGTACATAAATCATGTATCACACAGGTCCCTCCTGTATATCCTTTATTTATACAACACTGGTGGAGAGAAAAATGACAAAAATGAGAAGTGAGATCTTGCACCCAGCTCGCAAGATATCTTATTATGCTGTGAGTTGGGTATGTCACAGATAATATCCTGATCGGTTGGGAACACAGTGAAATACTGAACCAATCAGAGAGCAGCTTTTATGATGCTGATGATGATGTTGCAGTAGCTATGTACAGCACTGAAGCTGGCAGTTGAAATCAAAGTGAAACAGTTACATCTGTACACAAACAGCAGATTAAAGAACATGTGCTTAGTAAGGATGTATAGCTTAAAGGAGGTACAGGGCCTTTAGATGACTTGGCAATCTTTTTGTTTGCTTTTACTTGTTTCTGTACTTACCTTTTCATAATTTTATTTGCATTTTGCGAGCTACTTAGTAAAAAAGAATTCCATGGAATCCTTGTATTATGAAGTCAGAAAGTCTTTACAGGCAAGGCTGGCAGTGTATTTCAATGGGAAACTACAAACCAGGGTTCAGATTTTTTTGCTGTAAAGATTTTTGCTCCCCCATTGCCACCATCACCATAATTTGGGCCTCTTACCAACCACCCCCAGTCCCAACTAAAGCTCCCCCCACCGTCCAGCCAGTGGGGATCCACATGGTGCGGGAACCAAGAGCACCAGGGGCCGTCACGATCGGCAGCACAAAGACATTGGTGCTTTGTTTTGGATTTTTTTGCCATGAACGTTTTTATTGAATTTCCTTTTAACGTTAATGCACTGTACAGAGTCCATTTGATACAACTAAGGATAATAGTAATGCACTTTATCTATCTGACAGAGCAGTTCTGTGGCTACTGTATATTACCAGAATTTAGTCATGATAGCAATACATACATCAAATGTACTAGTTACTCCTCCTAGTCATAGGAATAAGGATTTCAATTGCAGAAGACTGACTAGAGGGCATCTACTAATATAGTCCTGCCCCCGATAGGAGGAAAGGATATCACTTTATGACAAGACACCCAGGTAGCTGGTTAATTAAGAATACTCCTCCAGGGTTAGCCTGTCACCTCAGTGGTAGCATTACCGCACATGGCACTAGTGAGCCGGGTTCGGGAATGAGCTTGGGTCATCGGGGGCTGGCTGGGGGGGGGGAGGCTTGAGCAACCCAGAGGATGTTCTCCTCCTCCTCTGGGGTGGGAGGGTGCCATCTTCCACTGCAATACTGCCACATGGGTGATCACAGGTGGCAGTTGTGATGGAAGGGCAGTGGAACAGCATGGGCAGGGTTGCCTTGGCATCCATGAATGCAACTTCTCCTAGGGCGAAACCACAGAAAATTACCTTGGCACCTCCATGATGACAACCCGTAGAAGCTCCCCTCAGCCTCTCCATATTGTGGCACGCGCCTTTACGAAGTATGCAATTTCAGGGGAATCCTCCCCACCCTGACCCCACCTGGTGGGCAAAGCCAGAGCTCCATGCAGGTAGGTGACCATGACCGGGGAAGCTTGGGGGGTGGGAGGTTGCTCGCAGGGCCTGAGGGATTAAGAGGGGCTGGTAAGAAGGGAGCATAAACAGAATTTAAAAAAAATTATACTCTTCCTCTAAGTCCAATATCCAGATTGTAATAGCTGGAGGCCCAGTATAGGGAGGAAATAGTCTTGGTGCTTATCAGTGACCCTGAGAGGTGTGAGGGAAATGAGATATGTAGTATACTATGCCACCAGACTTCACACCCCGGTACCCCCAGGATCCTAAGAAGTTCTGCTCCAGTGCTTGTGTAATTAAGAGGGACATTCACCAGGGTAATCTGTCATTATAGTGAGCTAGTATGAGGGGAGGCTCCTTGTGGAGCATTTAATGCCTAGTCTGGAAGAGGTGCTAGATATGACTCCTTCCTGTCGGGGAGGGCCTGAAGGGGGGTCAGCAAGGACACAGAAGTGGGGTTGGGGAGAATAAGTCAGTATAAAGTATATTCACTAGAAGGAGGAGGGGGATGGGGTTCAGCTGGGAGTGATGTTTCCCTGACAGAGGAGAGAGTTATCTAAACCGTTAGTAGATATAAGAGGAAGGAAAAAGCTGGCAGTCAACGATATGGGTTTTAGCTCACCTAGCAAGTGGAAGAATAACAGATCTCGGGGGGGGGGGCTGCTAGGTATAGACCCCATACTTGCATACAGCAGTCGAGCTTGCCAGAGGCAACATGTGCCACTTTCTCTTGCCTGGCCACTACTGCAATTAAGTTTTTCCACTCCTGGACTGCCGGTGGTTCCAGATCCCTCCAATGCCTCAGCAAGATTCACTTGGCTGCCCCTAACACATGGTTTACCCAGTGTGTCTGGGGAGAAGATAGTGGACTACCCTCTGCTGGAAGGCCAAGTAGAGCTAGTTGCAGATCTCTGAGTTGTAGGATCTGAATGAATTAGTTCCCTACATGAGTTCCACACCTCCTACCAGTACTGGTTCAGCACAGGGCAGGATCAGAGGATATGGAACAGTGAAGCTTGTGGGGAAGTACGCTGCCAGCATTCACTGGTTGATGTAATGCCAGCTCGGTATAACCATAGTGGAGTTCTACACGTTCTATGCAGGATTTTCATACGGCAATGTTTTGGCTTGTATCGCCCTGTTAGCTATGTATGCATGTGTCCAGACTTCGTTCCAGTGCTCTCCTCAGATGCATAGGTCTAACTATTCGGCCCACACATCTCTGGGGCTTACCTGCGTATTAAGGGGAGATTCCTTTTGTATGAGGTTTTTAATCTTCCCAGCTAGGTGACTGAATGTGGCTAATGTGTCCACCCACCTACCCAGAATGGACTAAGGAAGCAAAGTGTGAGCACGGGACACCCTCACACAAAGCAAGTCCTGAATCTGCACATACCTCCAGAAATATAGAAACATAGAAACATAGAAGTTGACGGCAGATAAGGACTGCAAGGCCCATCCAGTCTGCCCATTTCTTTTTCTACCTTATAAATGCGCCATCGGCCTTTGCTCTGTCAGTGGCCTATCTATTCATAGTCATTTGTATTGCTCCCTTATGCCTATCCCATGCCTGTTTGAAGCCCTGCACTGTATTCATAGCCACCACTTCTTGTGGTAAGCCATTCCATGCATCCACCACCCTTTCTGTGAAAAGAATTTCCTCACATTCCCCTTAATCGGCCTCCCTCTAATCTCATGCTGTGTCCTCTTGTCCTGCTATTTTTCTTATATTTAAACATGTTAGACTCTTTCACCTTGTTTATGCCCTTAAGGTGTTTGAATGCCTCGATCATATCACCTCTCTCCCTCCTTTGCTCAAGGGTATACATATTGAGCTCCGTTAATCTGTCCTCATATGTCTTCTGATGCAGTCCCTGCACCATTTTGGTTGCCCTTCTCTGGACTGCCTCAATTTGGTTAATGTCCTTGTGAAGGTATGGCCTCCAATACTGCATGCAGTACTCCAGATGGGGCCTAACCAGTGTCTTGTACAGAGGGATTATTACCTCCCTCTTACGACTTGTGATACCCCTACTAATACACCCTAACACCCCCCTAGCCTTACCTACTGCTTTAGAGGTCTGCTTGGATGATTTTAGGTCATCAGTGATGATGATGCCCAAGTCTCTTTCTTCCTTTGTGACTGCTAGCAACTCCTCCCAGCCTATAGGTGGCTTCAGGTTTCTCTTCCTATGTGCATGATTTTGCACTTCTTTGCATTAAATCCCAGTTGCCACTCTTCTGACCATTCTGCTAGTTTATCCAGATCTCTTCTCATTTTGCCCACCCCATCTGGATCATCTACTCTGTTGCAGATCTTGGTGTCATCTGCAAACAGACAAGCCTTACCCTCTAGTCCATCTGCAAGGTCACTAATGAAGATGTTGAAGAGGACTGGCCCCAGGACTGATCCCTGAGGTACCCACTTGTGACTTGCATCTCTTCTGGCTGTATACCATTTACCACCTCTCTGTTTTCTGCCCGTCAACCAGTTTGCCACCCAGTTGACCAACTTCAGCCCACCGGCCTACCAGCTTATTTATCAATCTTTATGTGGAACAGTGTCCAAAGCTTTGCTGAAGTCAAGGTAGGCGACATCAACTGCTCCCCTTGGTCCACCACTCTGGTTACCCAGTCAAAGAAATCTATGAGATTAGTTTGACAGGACCTTCCTTTGTAAACCCATGCTGTCTTGGATCCTGTGCCCTATGGATTCCAGGTGTTGCACTATCCTTTCCTAGGAGTGCCTCCATAATCTTGCCCACTACTGAGGTAAGACTGACTGGTCTGTAGTTCCTGCCTCCTCCTGCTACCACTCTTGTGGAGCGGGATCACATGAGCCCTTCTCCAGTCTTCTGGGACCTCTCCTGTGCTCAGAGACTCACTAAACAATTCTGCTAATGGCTCTGCTAGTTCCTCCTTTAGCTCCTTAAGTACCCTGGGATGTATGCCATCAGGTCCCATTGCCTTATCCACCCTGAGCTTAGCAAGCTCTTGTAGGACCCTTTCTTTTGTGAAGGGAGTAGTGCTCACCTCCCTCCCCCCTGTGTCCATGATGCTGAGCTGTGGGCCCTGCCCTACCTTCTCTTCAGTAAATACTGAGCAAAAGTATCTATTTAGGATAGATGCCTTTACAGGGTCCTCCTCCTCACATGCTCCCTTTTCTCCATTAAGCTTAGCAATACCCCCTCTGGACTTTCTCCTTTCACTAATGTATCTATAGAAAGTCTTGTCACTTTCTTTTACTGTTCGTGCTAGTGTTTCCTCAGTTTGGGGCTTTGCCTGCCTTACTGCCTTACCTACTTCCCTTAGGGCAGTTTGGTATGCCTCCCTATCTTCATCCCGCTGTGTTCCCTTATATTTCCTGAAGGCCAGCCTTTGGCTCTGACCTTTTCTGCTACTGTATTTGAGAACCAAAGTGGTTTCCTTCTTCTTTGCACTTTCTTTTCTGTCTAACACAATGGGATGTTGCTTCAAGTATTGCATCCTTAATGCTTGCCCACTTTGCCTGTACCCCTCACCTGTGTTTCTCTTTTGCCAGGGCTAGCTTAACTCTGTTGGCCATCTTATCAAAGTCAGCTCCTCTGAAGTCCCATATTTTGCCTTGGAATGGGATGATTAGATGTAGTAGCCAAATTGAACCATACCATGTGATGGTCACTGGTCCCCAGGTGACCTTCTACCTGGAGATCTGTGATCCCTTCTTTGTTAGTCAGTACTAGATCTAGGATAGCCCTGTCTCTTGTGGGTTGCTGTACCAGTTGTTTGAGGCCCTCCCTGCAGGGAATCCACTATGAGTCTAGTTCTGGCAGATGTTCCTGCTGGTATTGACCAATCTGTATCCGGCATGTTGAAGTCTCCCATTATCAGAATCTCCCTTTAGCTGTCATGTTTTGTATATCTTCTAACAGTAATGTGTCTATGTCCTCCCTCTGGTCTGGGGCCTGTAGACAACCCCAGTTCTTATGGCTGTCCCATTTCCTGTTTCAGGGTGACCCACAGTTCTTCTGGCTCCTTATGTGTATTCTGAATTTCTGTAGCTTTGATATTTTCATTAACATACAGGGCCCTCCCCCTTTTGCACCTCGGTCTCTTCTGAACAATACATAGCCAGGTACTGAAGTCTCCCAAGTGTGGTTACTGGTAAACCACGTCTCATTAATTGCTACTATATCCAGTTTAGCCTCTGACATTATTGCCTGCAGGTCTGGGACCTTATTTCCCAGGTTGTGAGCATTTGTGTACATGATTTTCCATTGGCCAGATTTTGGTGTGTTAGTTGTTGGGTGAAGTTTGGCATTACCCCTGTGTATCGTATGGGGAGACAAACCTTTTTTCTTACCTGGTGATGCAAATGACGGCAAACATGCTGAATTCCTGTTTGACCACTAGCTGAGGGGAAGGGTGTTCTTCCCATTCGACATATGGGGTGCTGCACCCCTCCCCGTTGCTAGTTTAAATATTCTGCAAAGACATCAAACTTCTGCCCCAATGCACTGACTCCTCTTTAGTCAGATGCAGTCCATCAAATTTAAAGAACTTTCGCTCCCAGAACTGTTGCCAGTTCCCTACAAATCTGTGTCCTTTTTCCTGGCACCAGCCCTTGAGCCACGTGTTTAGGTCCCCTATCTCCCCTTCTCTGACCTTCCGTCCATCTGCTCCCCTCTCCCAGACTGGCAGGATCTCAGACAAGGAGATGCCGGACAAAATAGATGATAGTATGTCACCCAGCCTAATCAGGTGTTCCTTGGTCTCCACAACTGACCGGCTGGCGAGATCATTAGTCCCTATGTGTACTAGGACATCAATGTTTTCTCCTGTTTTGTAAACAATTCTAGCAATGCGGTCAGTGTCTCTCCATGCTGATGTACCCGGGAGACATCTGACCATCACCCCTGGCTGGAGATGGGTATCAACTCCCCGAATCATGGAGTCCCCTATGATCAGAAGTTTTTTGGATTTCCTTTGTGCTTGTTTTGTTTTGGTTCCTGATTTGGGTGAGTTTTGTTGTGCTAGCTCCTGTGCCGCAGTGTCCTGCTCTGCAGTGTTTTCTGCCTCTTTATTTGATTTCAGAGATAGAGGCAGATACCTGTTTGTAGTGTTTATATGGTTTTTGGAGGTAATGTGTTGGAGAGCAGAGAGTGATGGGGCACCTGATTTGCTCCTCCTAACCACCTGCCAACCTCCTGGACCAACTACCCTCTGCGGTCGAGGTTTTTCTGTTGGATGCTGGGGAAATGGCGGGTGGTTCTTATAATGTATTTCCTCTTCAATATGAAATTTGAGGCATGCAATCTCTGCCCATGCTGCCCGGAGCTGATGTGTGGGGTATGCCACGTGTTACCCCACATATGTGTGGGGTATGCCATCCTGAGACTGGAGTTGGGCAAATGAGAGAAAGGTCCCTGTCCCCCAGCACACTGTGACCTTTCTCTTTCCAGGAGGACCACTGGATTGGTTTGCCCTCAGTCGTAAGCTGGGGATTGCCCTAGATAGGCCTGTTCCTAGTGGCTTTGGCTACCCAGCCAAAGTTGTCCTGCATACCTAAACTAGATTTGTCTCATATGTTTAGTGCAGGGTGACATGGTAGTTTTATTATCCCATCCAGGAAATAACATGGATGCCGGGGTAGGAAAGTCACCTTGAGTTTGCTTTATTGAGATCCACCTTGGAGGAGGGGTGGACAAGCCTAGCTTATAACAAGTTACCGCTTGGCTCAGAAGGACATAATCATGTAGCTTACTCAGCTTCAGAAGGCCAAAGCCATTTTTAGTCCAGTGCAATTGAAGTATGGCAATTTTATTTAGGGCACCTTCCCTGCCCACATAAAGGCAAGTAGTTTTGCGGTCAGGAATTTAAAAAAACACCACAGGCATTTGTAAAGGTATGTTAGAAAAAACATAGTGGAGCTTTGGGACAGTGACCATTTTAAGAACATTGACCCACCCCCCGAGTAGAGAGGAGAAGTGGAATCCCAGCGCCTAACATCAGAGTCTACAGTGTCAAGTGTGATGCAAGTATTTGCTGCAATAGTAGCCTCTATTGTGGGTGAGAGGTGGATTCCTAAGCAGACTACTCCCCCAGGAGCCCACTGATATGGGTCTCCCATAAAGAGTTGCTGGGTACATTAGGGAAAGAGGGGCATAATTTGGGATTTAGCTTGTACCCAGACAAAGAGAAGTACTGTTGGGTGATGTGCTGGAGGGCCCTCAGCGAAGAAGGGAGAGGAAAAGGGTGATGTCATTGGTGCAGAGTGACAGTTTTTGTGTGTGTGAGGGGGGAGGGAGTTCCCCGCACTGTTAGACCAGAAAAGGATGTGGATGCCCAGATCTTAAGGGCAAGGGGCTCCACTGTATGCTAGAACAAGAAAGGGGACAGAGGGCACCCTGGTTTAGTGCATCTTTCCAAGGGAAACGGCAGAGAGTTGGTGAAAGTTCACCAGGGCTATAAATTTCAGGTCAAATACAAAGCTGACCAGAGCATCTCTTAGATATGCCCACGCCACTCAGTCAAATGCTTTTTCCGCATCAAGAGACAGGGTGGCAGTGGGCTCAATGCAGGCTCTGGCTTCCCAGAGCAAGTCCAGAATATGGTAACATACCTCTCAACTGTACCACATTACGAGGAATGTTCCTCATTTTACTTCACAAAAGCTCCCTGTTCCACATTGCTTGGTCCAAATGTGGAAAAGCACACCGTCATTGAGGAAGTATTGCGAAACAAAGAAAAGTACATCCTAGTGATGCTTTTTTGTTGGGGTAAGGTTCCAGACTCTGAGTATGTGATTATGTCTGTGAATTGAGGATCAATTCTTTGTTGCATTTTGATCATTGGTAGGGAGAGGTCAGAAGTAGAGGAGGTGAGAAGCTCTTCGGCTACTTGCAGTAAGTGAGGATTTGTGTGTCCTTCTGTAGAAGCAGTTGATAGCAGCAAAGCAATGCAAGGTGCTGTAGGAGTGTCCACAGGAAGCACATCTGTGGCGTGGAAGGGAAGAGCTTGTAAGCAGGATTCTTTGTCTGTTGAGGATGATGCAGAGGGATATCACCTCTGGCTTACACCATCCCATTTGAGTGACCTCAACCTGGTCTGTACTGAATTTCAGAGTTATAGGATTCAGCATGGCAATCCATCGGGTGACCTTGCCTACTGGCACCTTCATTTTGAATAACCATCTGAGGGCAGAGTGATCAACGACAGCTGTAAAGGAGGAGTAACGAAGGTAACAGTCAAATTTCTTTATGGCAAGTACCATGGCTAGACATTCTTTTCCTGTGATGCCACAGTTCTGCTCAGTTGAGGAAAGAGAGTGCCTGGCATAGGAAACAACTCATTCTGTTCCATCTTGAATTTGACATAGCACAGCGCCTACTGCAAAGGAACTAGCACCTGAGTAGAGCTTGAAGGGTTGGTCGAACCTTGGGTAGGCTAATACTGGAGAATATATTAGATTTTCTTTCAAGATTTCAAAGGCCTCTTTGCATTCGGAAGTCCATGTATAGTCACATCCCTTTTTGGTGAGGGCTTACAATGGAGCTGCAATCTTGGCATAGTTGCAAATGAACTTTTGGTAGTAGCCAGACATGTCCAGGAAAGTCTGAAGGTCTTTGAGCTTGTTAGGTTCTGGATAGTCTTTGACTGCTGAGAGCTTGTCTGAGTCTGAAGAGCTGCCTTGAGAACTAACAACATGTCCCAGGTAATGAATTTGATGCTGTGCAAAACAACACTTCTCTGGGTGAAGCTTAAGATGGGCTTGTCTGAGATGCTCAAACACTTCTTTGAGATGTTGGTGGTGCTCTGACAAAATTCTGCTGAAGACAGTAACATCATCCAGGTAGACTAGACAATATTTCCAAGACAACCCACATTGTACGGCTTCCATAACACGTTGGAATGTGGCTGGACTATTCTGAAGTCCCACAGGCAGACATTTGAATTGAAAAAGTCCCAAGTGGCAGTGCCATGCTGTGTATGGATGAGGAGCTGGATCAATGGAAACTTGGTAGAACTTACTCTGAAGGTCTAGAGTGGTGAAGTAAGCAGGGCTGGTTGCACCAAGACTCTCTAAGGCATCTTCGGTTGTAGGTAAGAGATGGGCATCCTGCACCGTGTAGGCACTGAGTTTTCTGTAGTCTACCACGAAGTGATACCCTTTGTCCTTCTTTATCACCAGCAGGCAAGGTGCACCCCAGGGACTTGTAGACTCTTCAACAATGTCTTGTTACAGCATGTCTTTGATTATGTCCTCTAGGACTTGTTTCTGTTTGTGTTCTTCTTTGTAGGCTCACTGATGGATTGGTTTCTGGTTGGGCTGCACTTCGATGGTGTGTTGCAGGATATCTCAGCATCCGAGCTTGTTATCTGGGCCTACAAAGACATCCAGGTAATTCTCCAGCAATGTCAAAAGTTGTTGCTTTTCTGTTGAAAATGCTGGAAGTTTTGAAAAGATCAGTCTCTTACTGAGGGGTAACTCTGGTGAAGCTGGAGTGGTTGTGATAGTACTAACAGGACTAGAGTTGGTGGAACCAGGCTGAGGTTCTTGCATGAGATGGAGCTGGTCCCCTGTAGACAAGCAGACAAACTTTCCAATGTTGGCACCCTTTCAGCTGACTACTGGCTCATCTGTGGAGTTGCAGCATTTTTGGAAGACTATGCAGCTATGCACTGCAGGCAAGGTGTTTCCTGGGAGAAGACCTGATGAATATAGAGCAGAGGATCCCATGACAATGCCAACAACACCTTGTGGAAGTGGTTCACCTCGACTCTTGGAAATCAAAACCATCTCTGTTTGAGAAGGCACAGTGACTGAGTCTGTAGCTGCTAGTTGCCTCCGAGGGTCTAGTGACAGCTTGTTGGATGCAAAGTCTAGGATGGCTTTGTGAGCTTTGAGAAAGTCCAGGCCAAGAATCACTGCAGGTTGTAGATCAGGCACTAGGTAGAACTTTTATAGTAGCTTGTTGTGAGCCAAAGTGTAGCTTGAGAGGGACCATGCCTGTGATAGGTACTGTAGCTGTACTTGCTGTGATAATGTACTTTAGGTCGGCTGGAGAGACATTAGGTACGTGATGAATAGCTTGGTTGTTCAAAATACTGTTGTTAATAACAGATTTCTGCTCCAGTGTCCACCAAGGCGTGCATGGACCAATCTCCGATGGTTACAGACACATAGTTTGTTGGGAGAGGTGATCTGATGTACCATTGCCCCTGGTAGCGAGAGGGTGCCTGAGTTAGCAGGTGGAGGGTGCAGTTTGTTTGAATTGCAAGAGTTAGAGGGGCAGTCAGTTGCTGTGTTCCCCTGCTCCTGGGAGTAGTTGTGATCATCTTGCTGATTGTGCTGCAGTAGGCATCTCTGGTTCCTTTGATTTCTGTTGTGATACTGCAGCTTTCGACAGACAGCAGCAGTGTGTTCCCTGAATCCACACCACTGGAAGGTCACTGGTTCTCATGCAGGCGGAGGTGGCTCAGGTCACTGTCGAAATGGTCGAAGAGTATTGACAGAGGCAGCAGAAGAAGTAGTTAAGTTGATGTGCATACTATTGACCTTTTTTTTTTTCACTACCATTTTTTCTCCTTGCTGGGGCATCCAGCCACTGGCTCCGCCCGCCCGGAGAGCTGGGTGGCTCAAACTGCACCCAGAAGGATCTGGGATGGCCAGCATGCCATCCTGCTGGAGGGCTCCCCTCTGCCTCCACCAGTCAGGACAGCCCCGGACCCTCCCCAACAGGACTCCACCAAAGTCCTCCAGGCAGCTCAGAGCCATCAAGCTGCACAGTCACACCATGCCATTTTTCCTCCTATGGCCCCTGGAGCATGGACGTGCAATGATGTCCAGGCACAACGTGCTGACATCCGCCATGCTCCCTCTCTGTTGTCACTAATGCTGGTAGTGCCCTCGGACATCCCCAGGGGCCACCACAGCACGGTGAGGTTCCCCAGCCCAGCCCAGGACCAGGAGAGCAGTCGATGGATGCTCAATTCCCAGTCCTCCCCTGCTGACCCCCGACAACCCGGGCTCATTCCCGAACCCGGGTCACCGGAGTGGCGCGAGGTGTGGCATCCAGTGCCTCAACCCTCAATGCTAATGGGCCAGCTAGACTATTGGCAGTTGTGGTGACAGTGTATATCATTGATTGCTGCTGCTGGACACATGTTGAGAGTGTGGTGAACTGTGACAACTGAGGTGCTTGTACATTGGTGGCCTGGGACATTAATATGGACTCTTGTGCAAGTTGTGCAGTTTGGATTGTGTCCATCCAGGTTGTTGGTTTCTGTTGGATTACATAAAGATGGAGTTGAGGAAGCAGTCCCCGAATAAAGGTTGTCATTTGCTCTTTCTCAGGTTTCTGCAGATGTTTGCACCATGACTCAATGTCCACTATGAAGGCTTCTAGAGATTCAGAGGGTTGCATGGTATGTTCCCACAGCTGTTGTTCCAATAACCAGGGTGGATGTGCTTGGACAAAATGGTCTTTGAAGGTGGCATACAGAGTGGCAGTATCTCCTTTGACTTGTTCTGGAAGTGCGTTGAACCAGGAAGTGGCAGTCCCTCTCAGAAACAAGCACAAGGCATTGGAAATACACAAAAGATCAGTCCAACCATGTAAGGAAATCCAGGCTTGGAATTGTTCAAGCCAGTCAACAGCGTCTTTGTGAGGCAAGGCTGAACTGTAGGCTGGTATGGACTGTGGACTGTGGTGAAATAGCTTTAATGTAGGCCAGGTCATCTTGAATGGCTTTCATAGCTGGCGCTCCTTGAGCTGAGATGGATGACTGGATGTCGCGCAGGATGGTTTCTATTTTGTAGCCCCATGCCCTTGAGGTGGGTGAAGGTAGAACTCCAGATGCTTCGGCACCCATATCTGCATCATCTTTGGACATCGTGGTTGGTGACGAGCTGTGTTTCACCGAGCAAAGGTCGTACAGGTGAGAAGGAGTTGCCATCATGCAGGAGATGAGATGTTGTGGAGTAGATGAAGTGCCAAGAAGAAAATATTTTTGTAGATAAAAGTACAATTATTTGTAAGCAAAGTTCATCAAATGACGTCTTAATAAACAATCCTCACTCAATTCAGTGTTGTCTATTATTTAAATAAAGGTTTAATTGCAAAAATCAGCTATTTTTTTGCAGTGTCCATTAATTTCAATACGTTTGCCATTGATTTCTAGGAAGTGAGGTCATTTTAGTGCCTTTCACAAGATGGCCGCTGAACCATGACATACAGTTCCTGTGTTTTGACTGTAGCAAGATGGCCACCAGCAGGGGGATTAAGAGTCACTTCCTTTCTTGCTGTTTTGTAAAGAAAGATGGCTTTTGCTTGCCACGAGGCAGACTGTAGCTGCTGCAAGGGACAAAATGGCGATTGCCACGCTGCTGTCCTTCTTCCCTGAGAGAAAAAATGGCGGGCATTTACTTTGGTAAGTGACAAAATGCTGGGGAACACTCTGTATTTATTCAATTGCTTTCTGTTTTGTTTATGGTGCTGCCTGTCTTTCCATTGTTTTCCAGGGCTGTCCCTCTGGATATTTTGTATACTGCTCCCAGGTTATAACTTTATTTTGTGCTGTGCCCTGCTTGAAAATTGGGATTGATTTCAATGGTCTCAGGGTCTCAGGCCTTCCTTTGTAATGGTTTATTTCCTTGCCCTGTGTTTTGGTCTCACCCTGCTTCCCTCCGTGTATTTTGTGTGCCTTTTTTTCCTCTCTGTGGCATTTGTCTTTGTTTTTTTTTCTTCTGCCCCCATTTATTTATGCACCCTGCTTGGGGTCCTGTGGCTTTGTTAAGTTATGGTGCCCCAGATGTATTGATTTGATCAGTGTAGGCTCCTGCAGTCTTTATTTCATGTGTTTAAAGAGCTCCTAACATATGTCTTTCTGTGGATACTAACTCCTTGAGCCACATTTTTAATAAGGTAATTGTTACTTTGTCATTTTCAGTTTGTGTCCCCACTTCTGACTGCAATAGCTATGGCACCCAAGCCCTGTATAGTTTTCCCGCAGTTAGTCACCAGCTGCCAAGCTTCATCGCAAGTTACGTCATTTTTAGGTGAGCTTTCCCTGGGCCACTAGTTCACACTCTGGGACTAAACACAAAGGCTGTTTTCTTGAGTCCCTGACGAACGAAGAGACCCTTCAGGCTCTGAGGAAATTTCAGTTCCCACCCAACTGAGAACATTGCTTCATTTCAGTTCAGGTTTAAAAAAATAAATAAATAAAACACAGATGAATGAAAACTGATCAGGGCAAACAAGCACAGTTTGCGAACGCTCCTTCTACTTCAGTCTACAAAAAATGGAGCACTTCTGTGGTATGCACTGACATCTGCTCCCACTACCCCTCTCCTAATACGTGCTGTTGGTAAAAAAAAAAAAAAAAAGTACCTTGCCCAGAAAGTGTTTCCTTTGAGCTGATCTCTGTCCCTGTCACTTACTGGAAGCAGGAGTTTGAAGCAGCAGCAGCACCACTTCTTGTGATTGCTTCATGCATCTCCACAGGCATCTCTGTCTTGTCAGTTGACACGAAAACCAGTTATTAACTTGCTGACAGTTCATTTACTCAGATGGCTTGTGCCATGCAACACATTTTCTTTCACAGCCTACAATGTTAGAGGAGGGCTGCAGACGGTTCATTGTTTTATATGCAGCCAAGGCTGTGGTGCAAGTAGCATTCAAACTGTTCGGGCATACTGGGAGAGGTGACTTGGGGTACCCAGCAATGCAGACAAGCAAGATGGGGTTTGGACAGAAGAAGGGCCACATTCTCCACCATGTGTGGCATTTTGGTGTTGGTCAGCCATGAAGGACCCTTACCTTCTCTCTGGTCTGCCAGACCCCTCTGTTGCTGCTGGTGAGGACCCCTTGCTGGTACTGACGAACTGCGTTGGATGCAGAAATAAAGTGAATAAATGATATTTATTCTGTGCAGCAGGATGTTCTTCTCCTGAAGTCTAGCCCCAGACTGACTAAACTGACATAGAATCTAAGGGGGTTCTCAGGGGCCCCGACTAATATCGCAACATTGTTCTTTTTTTTCCGAACTCTTTTTATCACCCCTTACCTCCGAACTCTCTCCAGTGACTTCCTAATCCCCAGTCTCTACCTCCCAACATGTCTCAGTGTTCTACAGGCTCCTCTCCGATTCCAGGCATCCCCCAGGTCTACCCTCCGGGGAAGGGCCACCCCCACCCAGGGCGCTCTTTCTGTTAGTGTTGAGTCACTGGGCTGGAGGGGGGGGACTGCCTGAGCTCCGAGACCATGTACGGGAGAGTGGTCTGTGGAGGGAGGTGCCTTCACCTATCAGCGATGAGGGGAATTTTTTCCTTTATGCAAAAGATCCCATGTTGAGCCCAGCTGTTATGGCAACGTGCTGCCTTGGCTCCATCCCCAGGCATATGCCACAATGCTGCTTTGGGCTACCTCCGGCCCCCATCAGAGGTCACTCTTCAAGTGGTCGTATCCCTGTCCCACCCCTAGGAAGAGACAGCAGCCCTGCAGATGCTCTATCTCTTCCCTCCCCACTGACCCCTGGCTCCCCGGGCTCGTTCCCAAACCCGGGTCGCCAGCGTGGCGCGAGGTGTGGCGTCCAGCACCTCAACCCTCAGTTCCACTGGGCCAGCTCGCAAAATTGTTCTAAGAGCACTTAAAGAGACAGCAGCTGGCATTTGCCCCATACATAAGCGTACTCCACACTTTACATGACCCGAGAATCAGAGTGAGGAACTAGCTTATTATAGAAAAGGGACCTAGTCACATTGCTCGTTTAGGCCCCATGAATGTAAAGTTTTAAAGGTGTTACCACCTGGCCTCTTTTTGAAGAAGGATCTTTAACCTGTCCCCACCACTTTATTCTCTGTAGAGAATGCACAATAACACATTAATTGAACACCAAGGGGATTGGAACCATGTGCATTCTAAGCAATATGTGTGACTTGTATAATCAGTACATAACTACTACTACACACACACATATATGTATGTATATGTAGATCTATCATAGTGGTGTGGAAGTGCCACTATAGTTAAGGTTGAGTAGTGGTTTCCATGTTAAACTTCAAATTTTGCACTTTAGTATCTTTGGAACCATTCAACAGATTTGCACAACATTTTGCATGCACCGTCTCGTGGGGAGATTTCTTGATACGCTAAGTTTTGTTCCTGTCAAATGTGTGGCTTCTGAGATGCGGATAGTGAAAAAAATATAAAACAAATCACTGTTTTTGCTGTTTTTTTGTCATCACCTTGCGCCCAGATGGCTTGGAATTTTGGTCTGAAATTTTCAGGGTAGAAAGTGGTTGGCCCATAGAAGTGGTTTGATGAAAAAATATTAATCCATTCTAAAGTTATTCAATTTTTTTAATTTGGGTTCTGAGCATGCTCAGTCAGCACTTCAAAATAGCTGTATGAAGTTTTCGTATGGAACCCTTTATCGTGCCATTTTTTGTTTGGTTTTACGTATACCCCCATTTTGTTTTCCCTTTTTCTCTAAATATTCACATTTGAAAAACCACAAAAATGACACTGTGGAGAGCGACCAATGCATGTAGCTTGCTTATCTGGACCCCCTTAGCTGGATTCTGCATGTAACTATTGTAGAAAAGCCCTTGAAATGCATTTTTTTTTAAGATTATAAATCTTTTTTACGTGACTTGTGATATGAAAAAAAATTCTTTTTTCATATCATGACTCATGAAAAAAGATCCTTTTTCATGAAGGGAAAATCCTTTTTCTGTTGCCAGCATCTTTTCCTTCGAGTCTAACAGCATCCCCCCCCCCAACCGTCCCGTCACTGTCCCTATTGTAAAAATTGCTTGTGAGCTCTTGCATGAGATCTGTATAAGCTCATAGTGCACTTTGGTGAGAAGAAAAAAGTTTTCTAACTCACAGAACTGCTGCAGAGTTCTATTCAGAGGCAGTTGGAAGCCTGGTGGAAGTCTGAAGGAGCCAGCAGGAGGCAGCAAATGATAGCCTGAAAGAAACACAGCTGGGGGGGAACATACACCCTTCTGGTTCTGGTTCTGGTTCACGGGGCTCCTGTCCTATCTCTCAACCTCTCTCTCCACTCCACCTCCCCCCACCCACTCTCTCAGATCAAATGACGCCCACACCTTGACAGTCCCTCACTGCTCCGCGATCATCGGTCAGACTGGTTTCACCCATCGTTTCCCTAAAATCTGGAATCCCCCCCAAAATACAACACTCCTCCTCCAACTACTCCCTTATCTCTACCCTACACAATTACCTTTCCCTCAGCTATTCCTGTTTTAACTCACCTTAATACCTATCCCCAGTTTCTACCTTCCTACCATGACCCCCCCCACATGGTTCTCAACATCCTGAAGGAGAAAATCAGAAAATGGCTACTCCTTCTTCTCATATTCAGTTCTTACCTCCCCCCCACCTGCCCTTCTGGCTCACCCATGTGCACAACCTAACCCCATCCTTTTTACTCCAACAGCAATTGCGTACTACCTCGAGCCTGCTCCTGGTACACTCATGCACTATAAATGGTTCCATTGCATTATTACTGTTTTGCACGTTCGTAAGTTCTTTTGCATGATTTTGGACATGTATTGTAATTTACCCAATGTTCCACTACTGTTTTTTGTACAATACCTTGTGTTTCAACTGTTGCACAATCTTACAATGTTGTATTGTTTGTACTATCCACATACTATTGTAACTGATCATCCTTTTACAACCCTATGTAACCCCTCCCCCCGGGTCACACCGTGAGATGAGCAACTTGTTGTTCAGTGTGCCCTCCTGGTGAAACATTTCAATAAATAAAAACACCTCACCCACTGACCCACAAGAATGACAGGGCCTCCTCTGAGCCTGGCAGGGGCCATGCTTATCACTACCCCCTGCGCGCCCAAATGAAATTTGCAGCAATTAAAGACAGACACACACATTTCGTCCCACTGGCTTTCACATCTGGCTTTTCCCTACACTTACAGTGCCTCCTTAACCTTCTGGAGCTCAGCTACTCTGAACACTTTCTAGATCCATAATGTTGCCAGCTAGTCTCATACCGAGCCTACTTACCTTTCTTGCTCTACTTTCCCACACTGGCACTATAGGAGAACCCCAACCCTGCATGTCCACTCTCCATATTAAAGAATGCCCACTGTCAGTCTATGGGACTTTCACAAGCAACATTTACCTAAATCACACCAGTCAACTCTCTCCTCGACTACATAACCTCTGGTTGTTTCTCCATCCCTCTGTGAAAGTTTCCTTGCTCTATAGCCCATCGCTATTATTAACCTCCACACTACATCAAAACAGAAAAAAACTTCTAAAAAAAAAAAAAGGTACCGTTACACTATGAGAAATACATTAAAACCTTTCTCAAATGCCTAATATTGCTGCTGCTGCTTATTTTGGGCAACATTCACCCCAACCCTGGACTCCCACAGCTGGCATCCAAGGATTCCTTCAGTTCTGGTACACTCTCCTTGGCTAGCATAAATATCTGCAGCCTCCTCCCGAAACTCGATACCCTCACCACCTGGATCTCTCTGCACAGCCCTGACATCCTATCAGTCCTAGCGACATGGCTGTCCCCAAGATCCCAGACTCGACTATTGCTATTCCCAGATACACAGTCTTCAGGTAAGACAGGCTTTCCAAGGAAGGCGGGGGCAGTGCTTTACCTTAAAGAGTCCCTCATGGGTCATGTACTGACGTTGTCCACCCTTGGGAAAGACATCCAGGTACTTGCCACCAAGGTGAAGCTTGGCACTCGTAATAAGGTGCTGACCATTGCCTCAGTCTATATTCCACCCAAGCTGACCAATCAGGGTCTTCCCTCCCTCCTTGACTGTATCAACTTCCTAGGTCACAGCATGGAAGTTATTATGCTTGGGGACTTCAATGTCAACTGGTTGGCCCCCAGTGTGAACAACTATAAGGATGCCTTGGCTGCTGCTAACTTTGCACAAGTGGTCCAGTCACCAACCAGGATGAACTACTGGACGGGGACCTCTACTCTTCTGGACAGAGTTCTTACCAATGGACCTGAACACATCTCAAAAACAGAAGTTCTCCCAGACACCATAAGTGACCATTCACCTGTAGTGTCCCTCTGATCTAACAAATTCAACAAACCCCCTCCAAAACCCATTTTCAGCAGAATATTAGCACCTGGTCATCTAGGACTCCTTAAAACATACCTAAGAGAACCTGACTGGTCTCCATTTGACACTGCCAAGGATGTGGACTCAGCCCTTGAATACTTTATTACTACCTTCAGCTCAGCCTGTGATGTCAGTGCTCCCCTCAAGAAACATAAGACCAAGGGTACTATTAACCCATGTGTGTTCCTTGACCTCCTTGAATGAATGAAGACCCATGACCAGCTCTGGTACCATGCTAAGGTGACTGGCACTCTAGCAGACATTCAGGCTTACAAATCAGTGAGGAACACCTGAACAAGAGCAATACGCCTTGCAAACGTCAACTACTACAGGAGCACCCTAGCTAACACCTGGAAAGATGGGAGGAAGTTCTGGGGCAACCTCTCTGAAGTAACAGGAAAAAAAACCAAAGTTGCACCCTTGATGCTCAGCACTGATGGCTCTATCACCTTGGATAAAGTAACCATAGCCAATGCATTCAACACAACTTTTACGGACCTTAGTCACATGCTCCCCCCAAACCTTTTTGACCCAACCCTTGCTGCAACCTTACCTGACATTTCAGGTGCCACTCAGCAGCACCCACCATTTTACTTTAAGGCAGTCTCTGAAGGTCTAGCTAAAAAACACCTACTCAAAGTTCTCGGGAGGTCCAGGCATAGTGGCAACTCCCTTGACCTGAAACTTCTTTTCCTCACCATTGATGAAGTCCTACCCCACTTACCAAAATCCTCAACTGCTCCCTTATGCTTTCCCAGTTCCCCCGTAAATGGAAGTCTGCTGTGGTGACCCCAATCCACAAAAGTGGTTACAAGACTCTAACAAGCAACTACAGACCTATCTCCATCTTCCCCACCACTCCAAAGCCTTGGAATAGATAGTGGCTGATCAACTCAGTGACTATCTGGAAAAAAATAACCTGCAATGTCCCCAGCAATATGGTTTTAGAAAAGGGCACAGCACCACCACTGCACTCCTTGACTTCACCACCTACATCCACCATGCCCTTGATCACAACCAATTGGTCTGTGCTACTTCATTGACCTGACCAAGGCATTTGATACTGTCAATCACGCCCTGCTGATCGAACAGTTATCACATCTAGGACTCTCACCGGAAACTACCTGCTGGTTTCAAAGCTATTGTTGTGACCGCTCCCAACAGATTAGAATTGAAGAATCCCTCTCAACCTCCCTTCCCATCCAGCCTGGAGTTCCCCAAGGTTCTGTCCTGGGCCCTTTGCTATTTAGCATCTTTCTGAACAATCTCCCTGCCTCCTGCCATGACAGAATTCTTCTGTATGCGGACGACGCAGTCATCTTCACGAGCCACTCTGATCCCTCTCTCCTACAGCTGCAGCTGCAGAAGAGTTTTGCAGACGTTGAAACCTGGCTTAGATCACATAAGCTCATCCAAAATTACTCAAACACCAAAACAATGCTGTTCTATGGTACCCATGACTAATATAAAGACCAACAACTACTAATCTACAATAGCGGAGGCTTTGCGCTGGAACAGGTTGAACCATTCAAATACCTGGGTGTGACCCTTGACTGCACTCTCTCTCCTACACAAACCTCATTCACAACATTGCTAAAGCTGTGAATACCCACATAGGGCTGCTGTACAGGCATAGGCACTGTCTGATAGCCGATGCCTTAAATCTTGCTATCTAGAGCTCAGTTACCTTAATAATTGACTATGGTCTTGTTGTGTACGGATTAGCCACTGACACTGTCCTCTGGCACATAGCCCTACCTCTTAACAAGGCCTGTCGGCTCCTCACCTCAGCTGCCTGACTCTCCAACATATGTGATATCTACAAACAGGCTAACTGGCTCCAGCTATTGGGCAGTCTAAAGTACCAGACCTGCATCCTTGCAAAAAATACCTCGTTCGGCCTCTTCCCCCAGGGTTCAATTTTTACTGATTCCCCAACTGTGCCACCCGCCTAACCAGTAGTTATGAAAGTCTAGCATTTAAAGTTCCCCGCTGCCAGACCTCACAAGGACAGCACTGCTATAAAGTAAGAGCCTCAAACTGGTTCAACTCTCTTCTGGCGGAAATCTCCAACACTACTAATCTCAGCTCCTTTAAATGCAAACTATGCCAGCATCTGGTGGCCAGTGCCTACTGCGACTGCTTTACTTAAACTGCTCTGGTATGCTCTCCTGGCCTCCCCTCCCACCATTGCACTCTCCACCACACCTCTCTCACTCTCTGACAGCACTATTCCATATATCACTCCTGCTTACCCCTAACCACTCCCAGCCCCTCTGTATATTCTTGCCTCACACTGCTTCCCCTCACTCATGAGTCCCTCCCCCAAACTCCTTGCCCCATCCAGACTTATTCACTCCCCCTAACTGCCCTATTCCTCCTTCCTTTCCCTTTCACCCTTTCGCCCTCTCTCCTCCCTCCTCTCTACCTCACACCCATACCCAGACCCCACTTCACCACCTACCCTCTTTTCTCTCCCTTTTCCCCCAGATATTTTGTCTTCCTGCATCTACCCCCCACACTACTACTTTCACACCTGAAGCTACCCTCTGCTTCTGTGAACACTTTTATTTATTTATTTATTTTATTTATTAAATTTTGATAACGGGGTAAGCCCGCTGGGCCCTGAAGGTCCCTTTTTCAGGGGCGACCCGGGGAATTACATGGAATAATACATGGGCTAGCATACAGCACAGGTACATTACACTAGACAGCGAGGAACATAATACATAGTAGTTTTTCAGCAGTTACATTTAAGAGGTAAGACATAGTAGCTTTTTAGCAGTTAACATTTCCTGGGTAAGCTCTACAGATGGGGTGCAGTGCTATATAGATGGGGTGCAGTGATAGTTGCTATTTCCATATGAGGGAGTGGGGTGGGCTTCCACTTAGGGGCCTCTCACTTTAGCAGTTGCATATGGAAGTGAAGATCATATGAGCCTTCAGTCTTGTGCAGAAGGTGTGGGTAGAGGTAGCATCCTGAACGCCAGGGGGCAGGGAGTTCCATAGGGTGGGCACTGTGATAGCAAACGACTTACCCCCGCCTTGGTTCTAACCCTTGGCACTGCGAGGAGGATTCTGTCCATTGTTCTGAGGAGCCTAGGGTTTCTCTTTTGGGCAATGAGTCCAGTGAGGCTGGGAGGAGGGGATGGGATGAGTAGTTTATGAGTGTGGCAGGGAAGGGGGTATTGGAGCCAGACCTCCCAGGAGGGCCAGTTTAGTTGGGACAGAGTGTCACAGTGGTGAGCCCGGGAGCCGGATAGGGTGGCAAAGTGAGCCACCTTGTGATAGAGAACTTGTAATCTGTTCATCTCTTGTTTGGCAGCTCCCTGTATCACCGGGGCTGCATAGGAGAGGGTAGGGAGGAGGGCGCTTGTGGCGATGGAGGCCCTGGCCGCGAGTATCAACTGGTCTTTCAGCCTACTTGCTCCTTTTCTACCTCTCATGCAACTGCCCCAGGCATACTTTGTACAATGCCTGGTGTATTGTTCCAGCTGCTATTGTTTAATCACATTTCAATCATTGACAAAGCCTTTGGCAGCCCCTTAGATGAAACCTTACTGGATGTTTGTACTTTATCAGTGCTCTGTTTTGTGTTTTCAACTTGTCCTTGTTACACATTGTGGAAACTTTGTAAAATAGCCTTTGGCTCAAAGGCATTTTTCAAAATCTTAATAAATAAATAAATAGACAAAATTTGCTCTTTAATAGCTTCACAACTATTCAACGGATTTGTACAAAATTTTTCATGCACAGTCACGGGGGAGATCTCGTGACGTGCCAAGTTTTGTTCCAGTCAGATGTGCAGATTCTGAGATCTGCATAGCAGAAAAAGTGAAATAAAATCGGGGGGGGGGTTGCTGTTTTTTTGTCATCGCCTAGCGCCCAGACAGTTTAGAATTTTGGTCTGATATTTTCAGGGTAGAAAAGGCTTGGGCCACAGTGATGCCTTTCACTAGTTTGGTCAAAAAATATTAATCCATTCCAAAGTTATTAAATTTTGAAATTTCAGTTCTGAGTATGCTCAATACGGCATTTTGGATAGCTGCTTGAAACAAAAAAGAATTTAGTCCATACAAAAAAGGATCCTTTTTTGTATGGGGGTAATCCTTTTTTGTGAGGAAAAAATCTATTTTTATATGGCTGCCGTCTTGTTTCCATTTTTTTTCAAAAAAAAAAATATTTGAAAACACACAAAAATGACATCCTGCATACACACCAACACATATATCTTGCTAATCAGGAGCCCATTAGGTGGATTCTGCACTTACTTTTTAGAAAAATTACCCATAAATTTGTTTTTTAATACATTTTAAAATACTTTTTTGTGACTTGATTTCCTTTTTTCATATGGTCATACGAAAAAAGAATTAAGCCATATGAAAAAGGATCCCTTCATATGAGAAAAGAATTTAGACTTGATTTTTTTTCCTGATTCTTTTTTCATATGAAGGCATCCTTTTTCATATGAATGAAAAAAACATACAAAAAAAGGATCCCTTCATACAAAAGAAGAATCAGGAAAAAAACATTGTCTAAATTCTTTTTTTGTATGTTTTTTTGTTCATACTAAAAAGGATGCTCTCCCCCACATTTGGGAGTCAAACACTTTTGTATTATAGTTCTTCTATTTTCTTGTTGGTTCATGTTTGCTTATTGTAGAGTTTTGGAATGTTTCAACAACAGTTGTTCTAAATATACTTTTAATGTGAAACAAAGGCAGGCTGGTGTCAGGAATGGGCATGTATGGAATTTTATGGCAGGAGTACACGCTGAGTAGCATAAAATCAAGGGAACCAGATGGCAGTTAATATCAAGCTGGCTGCTGAGTAATGCATCGGAATATCTCTTGCTATATCACAGCAACCAGTTAATACTAACCAGCAATGAGTACAGGGACACAATTTAAAGTGATCTCTCATAATGTTAATGAACTATTGCACACCATAAAATGCGCAAAGGTTCTATCCTAAAAAAAAATGAAACTGGGTTTGCTCATGTTACAGGAAACACACTTGTCCACATCGGAGCATGGAAAAATTTGGTTACAGGGAAGTTCTTTATTCTTCTTCATAAACAGGCAGGAGAAAGAGTGTGGTTACACTTGAGCCCAGACAATCCTCATTTGAACTAGAACCTACTTACTCCAACCCAGCTGGCCAAATGGTGATAGCAGTAGGGAACTAATGGATACCTATTATACTATAGTTAATATTTACTTCCCTCCTGGCACAGATTCTTCCACTATTCATCTACTATTTTTTTTTTCCAATTGTTTAACCAGGTGAGACACACTAAGCTAAAAGTTTGTTTACAGGTGCAACCTGGGAGCACAGGGAAGTTAAGTGACTTGCTCAGGGTCACACAGTATGCAAGTGGGAGCTGTGGGATTCAAACCCAGGTCTCCACATTTGCAGCTCAGAGCCTTAAACCACTGCACTATAGATTCTTAAAAATCAAATGGGTATAGTAGTGATAGGGGGTGATTTCAACATGGCGTTGATTCATGTATGGATTCCACACCAACCCTTGAGACCACAATAACATCAGCCCACAGATATTTAAAAAAATTACTTTTAGAATATGGTCTGGTAGATGTACAGTATGGAAAGTCAGACATACTCATTTAAATCAATATACATTTTACTCATATGCTCATGCCATGTGCTCAAGACTAGATTATATTTTTATGCCCAAAGAAGAAATTGCAGAGGTTCAGCAGTGCCTTATTGGGCAGATTTTGGTGTCTGATCATGCCCCCTTGGTACTAGCATTAGAACTGTATCAAGAGCCCAAACAAACTAATTGGAAATTTAACGTGGGCCTTTTAAATGACCTACACTTTGGGAAATTTATGAAAGAAAAGATCCCCACTATTTTACAGCAGACTCAAGCCCCAGAAGTAGCCCCGACAATAATATGTAACACATTGAAAGTTGTCTTATGGGGCAAAATAATTCCCTATGCTTCCACAGCTAAAAGGATAAGGGAGGAAAGACTCAAACAATTGACAGAAAAATTAGACTTTCTACAACTGGCACACCAACAAGGTGATTGAACAATACTTCCTTAAGTGAAACTTATTCATAATAAAATTCAAGACATTTTAACAGCTAAAACAGATTTAGCTCATCAGTATTTAAAACAGAAATACTACAACGGGGACCCATGGCCACCAAGCTACTAGCCTTTCTGCTATGTTGACAAGAGGGCAGAAGAAACAATATTAAAATTAAAAGATCCAGTAACCAAGAAGGCGGTCTTTAAAATCTCACAAATCTTAAAAGTACTTACCAATTATTATGCAACTCTTTACTGGCAGGATCAGGAACCTGAACTCCCAGTTTATAGAAGGTATTTTGATTCTCTGCCACTCCTGACAGTAACCGAGGAACAGAATCAGTTTCTGCCAGCCCCAATCACCTTTTTGGAGCTGGAAGCAGCCTTAGCCTGTACAAAACAGGAATTCTCCAGGCCCGGATGGTTACCCATCAGAGCTAGTCAATGCTTTTAAGAATGCCCTCTTACCTCCCTTACTGTGGGCTTATACTGCCATTCAGACAGGCACAGACCCTCCCCATCATGTTAATTAGCCATTAGTTTGGCCATAGTGAAACCTAACAAACTTCCCCCAAACAAGAGTTGTACAAACTTATTTCAAGCTTGAATCTAGACTATAAACTATAAACCTCCAATTTTAGCAAAATGACTTGAACAAATCTTACCAGACTTAATCCACACCAACCAAATTAGATTTATCTTGAAGTGGCAAACACAAGATAATATAAAGAGAACCCTCACTTTGCTCCAGTACGTGTCCAGAGCTCAGCAGCTGGCATTGCTGCTGAGTCTAGATGCTGAAAAAGCATTTGACAGCGTGTCATGGAATGACCTCTACTACACATTACACTGTTTTAGATTCAATATAAACTTGTTTAACATAATAAGGGTATTATATCACTCCCCACAAGCAATGGTTTGTGCCAATGGATCCCTATCTTTTAGCTTTCCATTATATAGAGAGACATGGCAAGGGTGTCCAATGTCACTCCTATTATTCACATTGACAGCTGAACCCTTGGCTCGTGCCATTCAGAATAATAAAGACATCTCGGGTATATCACACCTTGGAGAGGAACATAAACTTGCATTTTATGCAAATGATTTGTTAGCATACCTGATGAATCCCACCAGTTCCATACCCCATTTATGGTATACCTTGACTGAATATGGCTGCCTTTCAGGATATAAATTAAACGCTGAGAAAACAGCGGCCCTCCATATAGATTATCATCCGCTGCCTGATATCCACGCCCAGTACAAGTTCAGTTGGCACCAGTCAAGCATTAAATATCTAGGAGTACAAATTCGGCAAAATCTTACCCTGCTCTATCAGGAAAATTACCAGCCTTTGATCTCCACCATATATCCAGATTTGGATAGGTGGAGAGTATCACCCCTCATGTTTCTTAAAGTAGAAATAATTAGAATTAACATATTACCTAGACTACTCTATCTGTGCTAAATTGTCCCTTTAACATTCACACATGAGGGCCCAGATATTCAAATTGTGCCAGGCTGTGGTGCAAGCCTGGGCGCAGCTCAACATGGCTGCGCATGGGCATGGACTGGGCGATATTCAACAGAGCTGCACCATGGCTCAGCATCATTGAATCTTACATCCCTGGTGGTCCAGTGGACTGCTGCCCACCCGATTGTGGGCTTAAGTATAAATACAAAGATTTATCCTATATCCCTGGTTGTCCAGTGGACCGATGTCTGCCGGAACGCGGGCTTAAGTAAACTAGTACTGACCCCATATATCCCTGGTGGTCCAGCAGACCCCTCCCACCCGCCCACTGATCCCCACTGCCCTGCTCCCCTGAACAGCGGCAGGTGAGCGGTAGCACCCACCGCCTGCGCCCAGCCCGCCCGCCGGCCCCGGCACCGTCGGTTGGGCTATCGCCTATTGGTCCACAGAGTGAGCCAATGGGCGTGCAGCCATACCGTACTAGACATTCCAGATATGTGAATGGATCCATTCATATCTGGAATGTGTAGTACGGTATGGGCTGCACACCGCTGGCTCACACTGTGGACCAATGGGCACACAGCCCCAACGGTGTCAGGCGGCGGGACGGCGTGGTGGATGCTGTACCGCCGCTGACCAGGGGAGTGGGGCAGTGGGGATCAGTGGGCAGGTGGGGAGGAGGTCGCTGGACCACCAGGGATATGGGGGTCAGTACTAGTTTACTTAAGCCCGCGATCAGGCAGACATCGGTCCACAGGACCACCAGGGATATAGGATAAATCTTTGTATTTATACTTAAGCCCACGATCAGGCGGACAGCGGTCCACTGGACCACCAGGGATATAGGATATCTCTTTTTATTTACTTAAGCCCGCGATCGGGCAGACAGCGGTCCACTGGACCACCAGGGATATATTTTTCTTTTTCATTTTACTGAAGTCCGCAATCAGGCAGACAGCGATCCACTGGACCACCAGGGATGTAGGAGGTTTTATTTATTTTACTAATGCCCGCAATTGGGCAGACAGCGGTCCACTGGATGACCACAGATATCGGATTTGATTTCTAGACACCAATGTCCGCAATCCAGGCATGGGGGGGTGCCACCATGGAGGTGCAGACAGAGCTCGGGTGGCCACCCACAGGTGGCAGCTGCCGTGTTGTACCCTGCAATGTGGCAGCTCACCTGTGGATGGCCGTCCATTGCTCCTTTTTTCTTTTGCTTAACTTTGTGTGGCGCAGATAGGGGTTGCGCATGCATGGCTCAGCACATCCTGGGCTGAATATTGGGCTGTGCAGAGTATGCATGGGCACTCCCCCCCCACCTGCGCCTGCATACATTACTGATGCGCTCCGGCGCATCAGGATTAGTGCCAGGGGCAATTCTCATTTGAATATCATGCTGGAGCATATCAATAGGTTGCGCATGGTGCAGCACTGTTGAGCCATGCGCAACCCTTTTGAATATCTGGGCTGAGGTATTTAACAGGTGGAACAAATGCATTTCTAGATTCCTATGGGCAGGCACAAAGCTAAGGGTTGCCTTTAGAAAACTATAATTAACTAAAGACCAGGGTGATGTCATGCTCCCAAATTTGAAACTATATTACTGGGCAGCCCAGCTTTGGCATGAGGCAGCCTGGCTGGACTCGATGTATGAGGCCCATTGGTAAACATTAGAAACGGGAATTTCATTACTCATTAATCAAAACTTTATTCTCTAACTCATCACTCTTCCCACCAGAACAATTAACTGAGAATGGTACAGCCAGAAATGTTTCAAATGTCTGGGGCACCAAAAAAAAACAAAGGCTAAAAACACCAACAGACCTCAGTAAAAACTGCAGATGGAGAAGTCCAGTAACCAAGTCCTTGAAAGAGCAAAATTAACCCTGCAGGAACATGATATATAGAAAGAAAGAAAGAAAGAAAGAAAGAAAGAAAGAAAGAAAGAAAGAAAGAAAGAAAGAAAGAAAGAATCTATTTATATAGTGCCCCATTCCCAGAGGCTCAGGGCACTTAATAATTTAAAAACAATTCATACAGTACATAACAACAGCATAACGTAGTGCAGAGTTCAGTATAACATTCTATCTACCATATACAAAAATAGCAATTATACAATGGGGTATGAAAATCCTGTAACCTCATTGGTCAAAATGCCATCACATGACCATGGTATATCCTGTAATAACCCATGGCTGAGAAATGGCATTTATAAAAAAACATACTTAAATACATTTAAAATTTATTTTACAAATGAATACATTGTATAATCACAATAAGGCACTCCAGGGTGTGGGTTATTGGGGGATTTACTCCACTTCTTGTGTGGTTAAGTCTTTCCGGCTGCCCTCATAACATACCACACAAGACGTGGGTAAATCCCCCAATAATCCACACCCTGTCATGCCTTATTGCTAAAATAACACACTAGTCAGTTCATTTGGGTCATCACCTTCATTATAAATCATGCATCCCATATGCCTGGTTAAATATAAATGTTTTCAGTCCCAATTTAAAGGTTTCCACTGAGGGTGTCTCCCTTATGCTGGATATACAAGGCTACTGCTGGCCTCCAGTCTCACGCCACACAAGATCAGCAGCCAGGTGGCTCCAAACAGCCCACAGGATTCCAGCCTCCAGCTGGCCAGACGTCAGTGACAGTAGACAGCAGCGAACAGGCACTTTTCAGTAACAAAATCATCAAAGAAGTCAATATATGATAAACAAAATGTCAATATGTGATAAACAATAAAAATAATCAGACAAAATAAAAATATAAGCTGGCCTGCTGGCACAAGCGTTAGCGCTACCGTTTGTGGCGCAGAGAATCCGAGTTCAGGAATGAGTCTGGAGGATTGGAGGGTCGGCCAGGGAAAGGCAGATGAGCATCTGTTGGACTGCTCTCCTCCAGGGGGAGGTGAAGCGAGGATGTTGGAGAAAGTCGGACACCCGGTGGCGGCTGTGATTCAATGAGCCAGAGTACTCCTGCACATACGTGTGTGAGGCTCAGCTGACATTGGCATGGCTATGTACGGGAGTGTGCATGGTGTGCCTCAGACATCATTGCACACCCGAGCCTGGGAGGGGACACTTGCGTAAAACTCCCTGCAGCAAGGCAGCACAATGAAGCTGAGGAGTCCTGCGAAGCTCTTACTCCAACATGATGCCACATCCTGAGACTTGGCTGGGACCCAAGGGATATATATGATTTCCCTTCAGAGGATCCCACCGTATGGTAAGTCATGCTCCTCTCAGATGGGGCAGCTGGGGGAAGGAGTGGGGCAAAGGAGGAAACTTGGGGACCCAGAGTTGATATGGGTTACATCCCTGCACTAGTCAGAGAGCTGAAAAGAGAACTGAAAAAAAATATTTCTATGAAAAGTAAAATTAGTAGAGAAGTACAAGTTGATAACAAATGAAGGTTCGTCCTCACCTGAAGTATTATATGCAAATTTAGTGTTCAGATTTGAGGAAGGATAGGGACGGACTAGAAGTGGTACAGAGTCGAGCCACTAAAATGATAGAGGGGCAATAGGGTATGTCTTACGAGAAGCGCTTGGAGGATCTAAGCATGTAAATGCTGGAGGACAGGAGAAAGAGGGCTGGAATGACTGAGATGTTCAGATGACTCCACAGAATGAACAAGGTGGGTAGGATCAGCAGTGAGCTATTAAAAAGGAGAGGTATCACGGGTACCAGGTGTGACTCCCTGAAACTGGCGGTGGGGGAGGAGGGGGGGTTTAAGAAGGATGTCGAGAAGTACTTTCTTTACAGAAAGAATAGTGACAGACTGTAACAAGCTTCTGAAGGAAATTATCACCAGGGCTGAAACACTGGCAGGGTTCAAAAGGGGTTGGGCCAAGCGCATAGGAGCAGCGCATATGGGGACAAACTGTGTGTGTGGGGTGATAGAAGGAGGACTGACATGGGCACAGCCCCCAAAATTAGATATGCTCAGGCAGACTGGGTTAGCCTCTAGGCATTTATCTGCCATCAATTTCTCCGTTTGTAAGTTACTTGATTTACATTTATTAGAAACTTTTTCCATAAATAACTAAATACCTGTAGAGATGGTTAGCTTGAATTGGTCAATCATCTTTAAGTGTCATAGAATCTTTATGCAATATAGCTAATTTCTGTCACAAAATGAAACAGCTAAAACTTTGGAGCAGTTTCAAGTTGCACCACAATTGATTTTTTTAATACCACAACACTACAGTGCAGTACTAATAAACAGATACGTTATCTGGTTATCAAGACATCTAATACACCCATCGTACTCGCTCGTCAAGCACCTGCTCCATGTTTGCATTTCCATGAGACAACATGCAGAGTTCAGTTTCGCTAACTGATTAGAAAGGTGTTCCTAAGATCTTTATTGTGTCTGTATAAAATATGAGTTATTTACAGATCATAAATAGTGTCAGGCTACTTTAATGTTAAAGTAAATGTGTACCCGCCCTAAACAATTTGGTAGAAAATGCTACTGTGCTTCAGAAGAACTGCTAGTACTTGATCTGACTATTGTTTTTAGTACAACACAGAAAATAGTGCCTCTTAAATGGTGATGTGGGAGCCCAGTGGACCCCAGTGAAGGCATCCATTTTGTGGACTGGGAGGTGTTGCTTTGATGTCACAGACTCACCAACCTAACATTGTGTAGTGATGCTAGCTTTCACAGATTGCACATGGTGACACATATGATGTTGAAATTTGAATACAATACTGTATTTTACTTCTGAAAAGGAGATTCTGGTACTTGTCTTCACAGTTCCTCAGGATCCTGTCCATATGAGCATTTGTTATAACCACATTCCCTGTACTCTGAAATGGCTGGTGAGACTGTGACATCATTGCAGTTCTCTTCTTGTTCACAAAATGGATGCCCCCACACCACTATTTAAAATGATATTTTTATATTTTTTGTTTGTTTTATGGAAGTCATTTGTGAAATCTAACACAGCAATCTTCTTACTGGGTCACAATAGAAAATATTGTGGCAATTATTGTTTTTATGCCCCCCCCATGTTTTTCTTTAAGCCTCCCACCCTCCCTCCTCCTACTGGGAGGCAGCATAGCACTGTGGTTTAAGGCACTGAGCTACAAACCTGGAGATCTGGGTTTGAATCTCAAAGCCCCCACTTGCATACTGTGTGACCCTGAGCAAGTCACTTAATTTTCTTGTGCTCCCAGGTCACACCTGGAAACAAGCTTCGACTTAGTGTGCCTTTCCTGGTTAAATAACATTCCCTTCCCCAGCTCTTGCTACTTTAACCCTTCAGCTTGATCCACTAATAGGACGTCCCCTGCAACTGGGCCACCTTTTCTATTTGTTGCCACTCTGCATTGTGGTGGTGGTGGTGGGGGGGGGGACAGGGAGTTTAATTCCAGAAGAGAGACAGTATCCAGCTAATCAGCAGCAGTGACAATGAATTATGTCATCAGCTTGAGAAACAGGGACATACTGTACAGTACTGCAATCCTGGACTGATGTCATCACCTCACTGTGCATCAAGAGCTAAATGAGATAGTTATGCATGCATGACTGCCCACTGCCCCAGGACAGCATGAGGCAGTTACACAGCTGAAGATGCCTCCTTCCCCAGAGGGGTAGTCCAATCCATAGACCTGTATACAATCTCCTGCTGCCCTGACTAACATCCTGGGCTCAGAACACAAACATAGGTCCCTCTCATGGTAGGTGAGTGAGTGCATAGACCCTTTGGCCAGCACGTTAATGATGGGGCAGATTACATTTAAAGGGAAAAAATGCTTAAAATCTTAGAATTTCCAAATGTATTGAATTTGGTAATGTATAGCCAAGAGATTGGTGCATCAAGCTGTGGACCTGGAGATCCAACAGATTTTGAGTCCCACAACCAGCAACGAGTACTATATGACCCTGAGCAAGTCTCTTAAAGAGCCAGTGTACTGCCTAAAATTAATATTAGTTTTTAAAAGCAGTCGACTATTACCTTTTATATCTTAAGTCATTTCTCTTTTCCTTTTGGGTAGTAAGAAGATTTGTTTTACCTGATGTTAGTAGGTGTGGTCTGTGGAACAGGACGCTGGCTGGCAGCTCACATATCTAGTTTTTTCTCCACTCCACATCATCATCAGCATTGTGACCTTACTGACTGTAACATCACAGCTTCTCAGAAAGTGCCACTCATTAGCTGCAAGGTCAATCATCTGTGATGTCACAGTCAGTGAGGTCACAGTGCTGATGATGTAGTGGAGAGAACAGAACTAGAAATGTCTTCTGCCAGAGTGCTAGTCCACTCAGCCAGCACAATACTTTCACATGGAAAATTTTCTAATGAGCAAATGGAAAAAGAAATATACTTCAGAAATTTTATTTTATTTATTTGAAAGTTTGTGACCGGGAGAGGCACACTGAGCTCATTTCCAGGTGCGACCCAGGGGCAAGGGACGGGGAATATTTGTACAGATATAAACCGACTTACAGAACCAGATCAAGCTGTTGGTAGTATTTTAGTGAAAGGGGGGAATTTGGCCAGGACACCGGGGAAATTCCCCAACTCTGTTCAAGAAGTGCCATGGGATCTTTAATGTCCACCTGAACAATCACCAGAACAGGCAGATGGGACCTCGGTTTAACGTCTCATCCAAAAGAAAGCACCTCCGGAATGCAGCATCCGCCATCTTGATGCACTACAGTGGCAGGATTGGGATTTATTCCATGTTCCCAGTGTGTGGCTAGAACCCACCACATTCCAATCATCTGGCCTCAGAGGCATACCTCTCAACCTTTTGTCACCGAAATGAGGGACATGGACATTTCTGGACACTCAAAATGAGGGACAATGAAGGACACAGACCCCTGAATGAGGGACACATCCTCAAACATGGAGATACAAGCTCAGAACACTGTGAAAACCATAGTGTTTACTTGTACAAAGTTTATTTTGGATTTAGTATTTTAGAATGTTAAGTGTTTCTGCTTTAAAGTCTGAATTTACATCACATTCGTTGTGTGGGCAGCACCTTTTCCATGAGGGACAGAGCAATTTTAAGGGGCAAAATGAGGGACACATGAGAGGTATGCTCAGAGGCAAGTGTGTGTGAGATGATGTAAGGTGGAAGACAATTTGGTGGTACAGTGGGAACAACAATGTTTTGAACTTGAACTAGCAGGACTTGGTAGAGGGCCCAAATCTGGTTCCAAACAAGCGAACAAGTTAATCTTTAATCTTCTGCCTGGTCTTATCCTGCACATTTAAAAAGTCCTACCCCAGGACTTCACCCCATTTTTATCTAGCTAACTAACTTTGAAAAGAACTCCTTGGGGTTGTAGCCCAGAGGTACTCATGGTTTCCTGTTGGTTTTAGGGGTGATGAGAAAGGATATGACTTGACAGTACTGCTCTGAAATCAGCAGGCAGTCTCTCAGGGAACAAAAGCTGAAGGCTGGAGATTCTAAACAGGTGCTGGATTCTTCACTCATGATAGACCTTTCTCTTCTTTGCCCCGTGGACCTTTTTGTCATCTACATCTATCACGGCCTTTTGACGTCTTCTCCGCAAAGGCCTTTTGTTATCTTCTCCACAAGGGCCTTTCGTTGGTCCAGGGTGTCTTGACAAGCTGGCGATACCAGGGACGTTCAGTTGAATACAGAAATTCTGCAGGGAATTAAACACAGCATGACTTCTAACAGTCTCTGCTGCAGCCCAAATAACTTTTCCTCTTGGCTGGGAAACAGTTCAAACAGTCTAACTATTTTGCAGGCTTGAAACATGAAGAACTGCAGTTCACCATAGTCCCCACTAGGAAAAAACACAGTAAAGAAGTCTCAAACAGATTCCCTGCAGGAAGACTGGGCTAGTAGGCATTCTGCCTGAAGCTTCTTTGTGGCTCGGAGGACCTTTCTGCACACAGGCTAGCCAGCTGACTTGTGCAGCTCTCCAGCCTCTCCAAACACAGTCTCATCCTCTTCAGTCTAAGTTGGACTCCTCCCAGAATCCAGGGCACAGCCCATTATATAGCAGCCTTTTTCTCCCCCACCCTATTGGCCAGTCTTTTACCAGGCTCTGGAGGGTGCCCTCTGACCTTTCCCATAATCCTCGGCAGCAGGTAGATTCTCTGGGGGTCGCCATCTTTATTTACATTTTTACCTCTGACTTTGTTAGCCTTCAGCTTTGTTTACAAGCCCATTCAGGGGCAGTCAACTACATGTCCAGGCCCTGCTTGCCCTGGAGGGCCAGGCAAATCCTTATTTTGCTTGAGGAGAGCCCTGTTTGCCTGTCAGGGCTCCCGAAATGAAAAGCACCCTTTTAGCACCATCTATGGCTGCGGGTGCACATACGCAACTTGCTATCTACAACTCATGGTCTCACTGGCCATTTAGGGACCAGGAAACCCCCACAATCCTGCCCAGAGGTGCTGCAGGAAACCCTCACAAACCTGCCTGGAGGCACTGCAGAAAACCCCCACAATCCTGCCCAGAGGTGCTGGACACCAGATTCCTGGCTTCACTGCCTGTCCTGGTGCCGGGAATTGCTTTCTAAACACTACAACCACTCAGCCAACTGATTAAGGGAGCTGTGTCTCTTTTAAGGTCTTGGTCACACAGGCACAGACTTCTGCATGCATGGCCATATTTGTTTACCTCCCAGTTCGGCACATAGCTGTTCACCAAATCAGGCAGTGATCTCCACAGTGCCCAGAGGCACAAACAGTACTATGGACCTCAGCACTACTAGTCACATGGGGCTGTGGAACAGAAGACTCGGTGGCAGTGGCCGTGGAGCTCACAGTGGGAGCCATGGCCCAAATCCCACCAGAGGCTCCTTGGGGAAGCCCTTTGGTCCCTTCTACAGCCCAGGGGACTGGAGGCAGAAGCCAGGCAGCAGGTACATTGGCAAGGTAAGCCCCACAGAGAGCGTGGGGGTGGGGGGCTTACATACAACTGACTACTTCTTAAAATGTGTAACATTTTCCTGTCTGCTTTTTTGATTCTGCTAGCTCTTTAACTCACTGCCAGTGGGGGGTTAAGACTAGATGAACCTAGATGTCTATGTCCCTTTATTTGGTAGGGAATCTGAAATAAATCAAAGAAGTCTGCCTCTGTGGCATTTATCACGTGAACCTGCAGCACTTATCTGGTGAAAATAAACAAGTGAGGAAGACTGAAATTCCTAGAAATGTAATAAATCAAAATTATTTTTTTATATCACAATGAAGTAGCCACCTATAATGCCAACATTCCATGGCCCTTGGGCCACTTCCTCAGAGGCCACAGTGGCCTGTCTTACTCTTCTCTTATATACCAAACACTCAAAGAGGACAGGAAATTATTTCTAATTGGCAGCTGCTTGTAATGTTTCCAGTTTCCGAAATGATGTTCATGCGTGTAAATGATCCACAAATAGTCCATATTTAACTGTACCTGAATAAAAAGGTATGTCAAAACTGTTTTGCATTGTTTTGTTTACATGGGTAGCATTCTGTTACAGTTCTCTTTACGACACCTGTGATCTCGAGTTTTAACTTTGTCACAGTTTGCGTACGGAACTCTGCACATGGTTCTGATAGGTCAACAGCTCATGCTTAGCATTCTGTACACAAACTGTGACAGTAAAAACTCCAAATTACTGGTTCCATGAAGAGAACTGTGCAGAATTTGGACTATAAAAAAGTAATTGAAAACACAGTTGTTCACATCTGTGTTTATTCGGGTACAGTTAAAAATGGATCATCTGCAGGTATGAATTTCATTTCAGTAACCAGGAATATTACTAACAGCTGCTGATCAGCAAATTGCATGTCCCCTTTAAAGGTAAATGTCCCTATGTTTCAAATGGGAAAACCTACCTGTGTTGCTTTTCCAGTCATATTACGTTATCTCCTACAATACTAGATGTCCAGTTCCTTGAGGAATGCAGAACATGGGCATCTACTATGCCTGAAGTCACTTAAGATCCCTATGCTGCTGGGATGCACCTGGCCTTTGCCCAGCAAAGAATTCTAAAATTAAAAAAAAAAGTTTTCCCTCATGAAACAGACTGTATATTTTAATGTATCCTACTGTACTGCTATAGCTACATATCACAGAAACATGGAATTTGTAGACAGAAAAGGACTGCTTGGCCCACCTAGTCTACCCCAAGGGTCCCAGCCTAGTCTGGCTCTGTAGACCCTAAATGAACTCACTGAACTCCAAAGACCTCCCTCCTCCCTGCCTATTTGTTAATATTCCCCGATGTCTATCCTATGCATGCGTGAAGCCCCTACAGTTTTCATCTCCGCCACTCCTGCTGGCAGTCTGTTCCAGGCATCTACCACTCTTTCAGTAAAGTAGTACTTCCTCACATCCCTCTTAACCCCCCCTTCCAGCTTCATCACATGTCCTCTGGTCCTTGTGCTTCCTCATTTGAAAGAGACTCCCCTCCTCCACCCTGTTCATTGCTCTGAGGTACCTGTAAGTCTCTATCATTTTCCGTCTTGCTCTACTCTCTTCCAAGGTGTGCATGTTGAGATCCCTCAGTCTCTCTTTGTAGGGCTCTTGGTGCAACACTTGCACTGTGAGGAGGAGGACCATGTAACAGCATCTATCCTAAATAAATACTTCTGCTCAGTATTTACTGAAGAGAAGGAAGGGCAGGGCCCACAGCTCTGCACCATGGACACAGGGAGGAGGGAGGTGTGCACTAGTCCCTTCACAAAATAAAGGGTCCTACAAGAGCTTGATAAGCTCAGGGTGGACAAGGCAATGGGACCTGATGGCATACATCCCAGGGTACTAAAGGAGCTAAGGGTGGAACTAGCAGAGCCATTATCAGAACTGTTTAGTGAGTCTCTGAGCACAGGAGAGGTCCCAGAAGACTGGAGAAAGGCTCATGTGATCCCGCTCCACAAGAGTAGTAGCAGGGAGGAGGCAGGGAACTACAGACCAGTCAGTCTTACCTCAGTAGTGGGCAAGATTACGGAGACATTCCTTAAGGAAAGGATAATGCAGCACCTGGAATCCATAGGAACACAGGATCCAAGACAGCATGGGTTTACAAAAGGAAGGTCCTGTCAAACTAATCTCATAGATTTCTTTGACTGGGTAACCAGAGTGGTGGACCAAGGGGGAGCAGTTGATGTTGCCTACCTTGACTTCAGCAAAGCTTTCGATACTGTTACACATAAAAGATTGATTAATAAGCTGGGAAGGCTTGTGGTGGGTCAGAGATTGGTCAACTGGGTGGCAAACTGGTCGATGGGCAGAAAACAGAGAGTGGTGGTAAACAGTCTACAGTCAGAAGAGATGCAAGTCACAAGTGGTGTACCTCAGGGATCAGTCCTGGGGCCAGTTCTCTTCAACATCTTCATCAGTGACATTGCAGATGGACTGGAGGGTAAGGTTTGTCTGTTTGCAGATGACACCAAGATCTGCAACAGAGTAGATGATCCAGATGGTGTGGGCAGAATGAGAAGAGATCTGGATAAACTAGCAAAATGGTCAGAAGAGTGGCAACTGGGATTTAACGCAAAGAAGTGCAAGATCATGCACATAGGGAAGAGAAACCCTGAAGCCACCTATAGGCTGGGAGGGGAGTTGCTAGCAGTCACAAGGGAAGAAAGAGACTTGGGCGTCTTCATCACTGATGACCTGAAATCATCCAAGCAGACCTCTAAAGCAGTAGGTAAGGCTGGAGGGATGTTGGGGTGTATTAGTAGGGGTATCACAAGTCGGAAGAGGGAGGTAATAATCCCTCTTTACAAGACACTGGTTAGGCCCCATCTGGAGTACTGCGTGCAGTACTGGAAGCCACACCTTCACAAGAACATTACCCAAATTGAGGCAGCCCAGAGAAGGGCAACCAAAATAGTGAAGGGACTGCATCAGAAAACATATGAGGACAGATTAACTGAACCCAATATGTATACCCTAGAGCAAAGGAGGGAGAGAGGTGATATGATTGAAACATTCAAACACCTTAAGGGCATTAACAAGGTAAAAGAGTGTTAACATGTTTCAATATAAGAAAAATAGCAGGACAAGAGGACACAGCATGAGATTAGAGGGAGGCCAATTAAGGGGTAATGTGGGGAAGTTCTTTTTCACAGAAAGGGTGGTGGATGCATGGAACAGCCTACCTCAGGAAGTGGTGGATATGAATACAGTGCAGGGCTTCAAACAGGCATGGGATAGGCATAAGGGAGCAATACAGATGAGTATGAATAGATAGGCCATTGACAGAGCAAAGGCCTAAAACACATTCATAAGACAGAAAAAGAAATGGGCAGACTGGATGGGCCTTGCGGTCCTTATCTGACGTCAACTTCTATGTTTCTATGTATGTTTCTATTTTAATTGCCTTTCTCTGGCTTGCCTTCACCCTGTCTATGTCCTTTCTGTGGTTCGACCTCCAGAACTGGACACATTACTCCAGGTGGGACCTCACCAGTCAGCAATACAGTGGCAACACCATCTCCCTCCTCCTGCTGGAGATACCTCTGCTCATGCATCCCAGTATCCCACTGCCACTGGCCTTACCCAGTGCTTTGCCACACTGCCCTGCCACTTTGAGGTCATCAGATATGATAACCCCAAGGTCCCTTTCCTGTTTAGTGACTGTCAGTACCTGCCTCCCATCCTGTACTTTACTCCAGGATTCCGATGCCCTAGGGGCAGGATTTTGCACTTTTTGGCACTGAACCTCAAATACCATGCTCTTGACCACTCCTCGAGTTTCCCAAGATCCCTGTGCAGTCTCTCCACACTCCCCTGAGTGTCTACCCTGTTACAGATTTTGGTGTCATCTGCAAAAAGGTATACCTTCCCTTCCAGTTCTTCTGCACTTCTGAAAACATTGAAGATGAGCGGTCCCAGTACTGAGCTTTGCGGCATCCCTGCTGGTCACTCTCCCATCATTACAGTGCCGTTAACCACCACCCTCTGTCTCCTATCCATTAACAAGTTTCTGACCCACTTCACCCCATTGCATTCCACCCTTTGGCTGATCAATTTCTTTATTGGTCTCCTATGTGTCACCATGATGAAGGCCTTGCTAAAGTCCAGATAAGTCATGTTCACTGCCCTCCCTGATCTTTTCCTCTAGTCACCCTGTCGAAGAAATCAGATTTGTCTGGCATGACCCCACCCCCATGAATCTATGCTGCCTGTGATCCTGCAGCCCACTGGACTCAAGTCAACCTTTTCTTTAACAGGGTTTCTATTAATTTCTCACATCTGAGATGAGATTAACTGGCTTATAGGTGCTAGCCACCTTCTGTTGCAATTCTTTTGTGTGAGGACCAGCTCTGCTCTCCTCCAGATCTCCGGAACCAGTCCTGTTTCCAGAGAGCTATTGAATAAGGCCATCAGTG
This sequence comes from Neoceratodus forsteri, assembly GCA_016271365.2. Classification (NCBI taxonomy): domain Eukaryota; kingdom Metazoa; phylum Chordata; order Ceratodontiformes; family Ceratodontidae; genus Neoceratodus; species Neoceratodus forsteri. The sequence continues at coordinate 46,643,698 of JADMNL010000025.1, forward strand.
GGCAATTAGAATCTTCCCAAGTTCATTTAGTACCATTGAGTGCATCCTGTATAGTCCCATGGCCTTGTCCACTTTCAAAGCCATGTGCCTATAGAGAGTTTGCACAGTTACCTACATTATCTAGGCCACGGGGGGGGGGGTAATTACTGCAGTTCCTCCTTCAAGCTTCCACTATCCCCTTTCCTATCTGAGGAAACCAACTTGGCTTCACTCCAGTCTGCCACTGAGCATCCTCTGCATTGCTCCCATGGCTTAACCCCCCCCCCACAGTGGGGCCCAGAAGATTAGGCAGAAGACCGAATCCAGCTGCAGAGAAGGGAGCAGGACCAAGGCTGGGCATTGTATGGCCCTAAATGGATGTGAGGATGGGAATCACTTGCTCAAAGTTGCCTCCAATTTTTGTATCATCTTCTCCATCTCCCCTGCTTCTCTGAGTGGATGCGCCCTAGGATTGCAGTCCTGCCACCTGGGTAGCTTAGCAACATCCTCCCACATGGAGTCCAACTCACCCTCACTGGCCCCGTCCACACTACACCGCTCTGGCTCGGGAACGGATGCAATCCATTACGGCCAGGGAGCGGTGCAGTGTGGCCACACCCGGTGGTGTCCATCACTGGACGCACTGCCAGTCCACACATCGGGAGCCAGGCAACCATTACGGTGACACCCAATCCCACAATGTAGCTCGCTGTGCTTTGGTCCCTGCGGGGACCATTACCGCCGGTCCACCGCCCGGTAATGTTACCTTGGTGAGGACGGTTTCATAACCGTTGTAGAAACCACCTCATGTGGTTTCAACAAGCAGTTATGAACGCTTCTGTAACGTTACAGGTGTAACGCAAACCATTGTGGTAATGGTTTGGGCACTCTGTAACGTTACAGAGGCGTAGTGTGGACAGGGCCACTGACTCTACTACAATTAATATTGAACACACCTGTCCCTCACTTAGCATCATCAAGATGCTGTTTTGGGAAAGGGCTACAGCTTCTGATTCCTAAACCAATAAAGCTGTTACTCTGCAACTGACACTACAGTTTTTTCAGCGTTCTGGATCACGAATCTAGCTTTGTGATTGCTGCATTGTTGAGCTTGCTGTGGCTCTGGTCTTTTGCTCTCCTTCACGACCTTGAAGTTTAACTGCCGTTTAAGGGACACTGTCTACCAGTTTTACATCACATTATTTCTAATTGAAAGCCCACATTTTATGATTGCTTACTTAGTAGAACTGAAATGCATGATAACGATGTAATTATACCTAACCTTCTTTGTAGAAAAGATATGCACAGAGAAAACGGAGCTGCCTTGCCATAATGAGGAACTTCAAAATTCAAACACAGGCAGCACTCACCAAAACTGCAGTCCATATAACAGTATGCTTGATACACTGCATGGACCAAAGCTGATTGCCTCCAAACACAATTTATTTAACGCAACAAAACATTTTTTTAAAACATTATAAGTGCAATTCAATAGAACTCCCAGCACATGTTGGACAAAGATGGAGGGTAGAGACAGCCTCTACCATCTCTCCAGAGGCACTTTTGTCATCTATGAAACTAGATTAATGATAGGATTAATTGTTTTTATGAACAGAGTAATATTTGTGCTCCTCCAGGTGATTATTTTTAGCATGTGTTATTTGTTTATACCTTTTTTATTTTCACCTTCTTTGCAACACATTTCAGCACAATTTCGTCATTTTGTATTTGTTCATATTGCATGTTAGTATAGATTCATTGGTGCAAGTACGAGTCACGCAACTCAGAAGGCCATATTTTGACTCGCCACATATCAGTGGTAAAAAATGGTTTTGTTCTTACCCATGTGTTTATCCAATGCTTTTTTAAATGAATCCATATTTGGACATGTAACTATAGTTTCTGGCGAAACGTTCCAGGTTTCAGCAACCCTTTGAGTAAACCATTTACCCCATCCAGAGGTTCTATAAAATGTGTCCCTTAGTTGAAAACAATGGAACCCTGATGCTCTATTTCCTTTCTTCCTATTTAACCCTGATGATTCCCATATTATCTCATTATGAAATGCTTTATAAACACAGCAGAAGTCTCCTCTGAGCCTTCTATATGTCAGTGACTGTAACCCAACTCATTAATTATGTGCTCATATTTTCTATCCTTTAGATTACTAACTTTCTTTATTACCCTTCTCTGAACTATTTTCCATAAGTTTGATACGCCCTATATTTTGAGGAGTGCAAAAGGGTGCACCATATTCCAGTATGGGCCTCACCAATGAGGTATGCAGAGGCATAAGCACTTCCCGATTTCTGCTTTTAATATTTCTTAGAATGTTACCTACTGTTCCGTTTCCTCTCCTTACTACTTCCCTTGCTTGGTTATCAAAGTTCAGGGTATTTGTTATTGCTACCCCTAAGTCTTATCACTCTGCTACTAATTCTATATTCAGCTTTGATATTGTTATAACCAAAGTGCATCACTTTGCACTTGTTTTCATTGAAACTAAGTTTGTGTTGTTTTGCCCATTCTTCTAAATGGTGTATTTGCTTTTGGAAATTTTTTGCAGCCTCGTTGTTATTTATAATTGCTTCTATCTTTGTGTCATCTGCATACTTGCAGAGCCACGTATCCTTGGAGGTTTATCTGCAGCATGTTTCATTAAATGCTACATTTAAAAGGGTGGAATACATTGCTCATGCCACTCCCTGATGATGCGTTGAGTGAAACCGGTTGGAAGTTTGGTGTAATGGATTTCTGCTGGCATCCTTGGTAACAGGTTCATTACCTGTTTGTGGCTCACTTGCAATTAAAAGATTTTATACCTGCATATCTGTGTTTGACTGCATTTTTGAGGTTGGTAGTTGGTGCGATAATTCTGCCTTACCTGATACCTTTTTTTTTTGCTGCACATCCAGTCAGTGGGGCGGCTTTGCCTGTGCTTCACATTTTCCCTTCTGGTCACTACCAGTTCACAGCCCATCCCTGTGGCCTGTCATCCACTGCCAGAGCATTCATGAAGTGTTTAGCTGTCATGGCAGCACACCTCAGAATACAGGGAGTTATGGTCTTTCCTTACCTAGATGAAAGTCTAGTCATAGGAAAGTCACCCCAACAGGTCAAGGACTCCCTTCATCTGACTCAGAGCACTCTAGAGAGATTAGGATTCCTCATAAATGTGCAAAAATCTCAAACAGAGCCAGTACAGATACTAGAGTTTATAGGAGCAGAACTGGATACCCTACAGGGAAAAGCTTTCCTACCCCAGGAAAGGATGAGAAACCTTACGGACCTGGAAAATTCCTTTGCCATCGGTCAGCCCAGGCCAGCAAGGCACTTCTTTCAACTTCCGAGGCATATGGCCTCCACCACAGCAGTGGTTCCAGGAGCAAGATTTCAGATAAGGGACATTCAGTACCACTTAAGAGTCCACTAGTCTCAAAAGCAACAGCCTCCCTTCAAGTAGGTGCCTGTCACAAAAACCCTGTTACAGGCCTTGGACTGATGGAAAGAGAAGGACAACCTCGGAGTAGGGGTACCTTTTCAGATACAGGCTTCTACAGTTATCCTGACAACAGATGCTTCCATGTTGGGCTGGGGTGCCCACCTGGGGACCTAACAATGAATGGTGTCTGGTCTCCCAGGGAGTCCCAAGAGCATATAAACCTGCTGGAGCTAAGAGCAGTATTTCTAGCTCTTCTGTCATTTGCACCACAGGTAAAGGGGAAGTCCATCCAGCTCAGGACAGTCAACACCTCCTCAATGTATTACATCACCAAACAAGGGAGCACACAGTCTTCAAAGCTGTGCACAGAAACTATAAAACTCTGGAGTCTGACTTACTCGCTGAATGTACAGCTATCATCAATTCAACTTCCAGGAAAAAACAATGTCCTGGCAGACTCCTTCAGCAGAATCAGCCAGTCCCATCATGAATGGTCACTGAGCAAGCAGGTGCTGTCCACAATCTTCAGGAGATGGGGCACACCGCAGATAGACCTGTTAGCATTCAAAGACAATTTTTAACTCCCTCTCTACTGTTGCAAGCCTCCAGCAGTGGGCACAGTCCCCTTGGGGGCTCTGTTTCTGGGCTGGACAGGGACATTTTTATATGCCTTCCTTCCATTCCCTCTGTTGTCTGAAGTTCTTCTGAAGCAGAAGAGTCAATCCGCAAACCATGATCCTGATAGCTCCAGACTGGGCAAAGCAGCCTTGGTAGTCCCATCTTCTGGCCCTGTCCTTCCAACAGCCCATCCGTCTTCCCATGAGACACAACCTACTGACATTGTCCCAGGGCAGATTATCCTTTCTGAACCTCAAGTCTCTGTACCTCAAAGCCTGGTTCCTGAGGAGCTAGAATATTCCAACTTCAATTTTTTTGACCAAGTACTCCAGGTCCTTAAAGTGTCCAGAAAACCTGCTACTAGGAAAACATATGCATCCAAATGGAAAAGGTTTTCCCTATGGTGTACTCCTAGACAGCTCGATTCTCTCTGGGCTGATTTTCCTACACTCAGACTACCTCCTGTACCTGCAAACCTTAGGACTCAAGCCTACAACCCTAAGGGTTCATCTGTCAGCTATTTCCACCTATATATCAGCAGGTAAGCAGAGATCAGTAGCCTCTCACCACATTTTCAAGTGATTCTTTAAGGGCCTTCTGCATCTGTATTCCCCTGTTAGGGAACCCGTCCCCCCGGGATCTGAACATTTGCATAGCCAAGCTCATGGAATCGCCTTTTGGGCCTACGGCCACTGCAGACTTGAAATATGTCATTTGGAAGACAGTCTTCCTAGTAGCCATCACTTTGGCCAGAAGGGTGAGCAAGATGCAAGCCCTCTGCACTAACACTAACTACATCATCTTCCACAAGGATAAGGTAGTCCTTAGGACTAACAGAAAATTCCTTCCAAGGTGGTGTCCCAGTTTCCCCTGAACCAGTCCATCACCCTTCCAGTGTTCTTTACAGGGAAGTCCAGTACTGGTGAGCCTATGCTTCACAGCCTGGACATCAAGAGATCTCTGAAATATTACCTGAAGCATATTAAAGATCATAGGTCTTTCCATTCTCAATTGTCCCTCACATACAGTGAAGTCAGAAAGAGCAGTTCAGCCTCAAAGAGGACTACTGCCCACTGGATTGTTGCATGCATCCAATTCTGTTACTCTAAAGTTGGCAAGCAGCCACCTCAGGGTCTCAGAGCACACTCCACCCATGATACTGCTGCCTCTGTGGCAGCGGTTAGGGAAATTCCCTTACTGGAAATCTGTAAAACAGCTACACGGAAAACAGTTCACACCTTTACAAAGCATTATTGTCTGGATGTACAATCTAGAAGAGATGCCAGGTTTGGCACAGCTGTTCTGCAGAACCTTTTCCCCAGTTAGGTTCTGTACCCAGCCTCCCAAAGTATTGCTTTGTAGTCTGCAATTAGTTGAGCATAGTGAGGGATTCCTGGGGCTTGAAGAAAAATTACTTACCATAGTAATGTTGTTTCTTCCAGGGGATCCCTCATTATGCTTAAATCTCCCATCCTTCCTCCCCCCTTCCAGAACCAGGAAACAGTTTCACAATAATCAGCTGGTATTCTTCTTTCAATTCCTTGAGCAGTACTTGTTCATTCACAAATTACAAAATTAGTTTTCTAATTACTTTGTTTGTCTGTCATACTTGGCTATCTGGGCCATAATTTTTAATACCCTTTCAGCTTTTTGCTTTGAGTTAGCCAAAAACAGTTTAGTAGAATGGGTGGGTAGGCTCCTTTGGTTAGGCTACAAAGGAGATCGACATTAGGCTGCGGAACACAGCGACACCTAGAGAGCAGCAGTTTGAATTCTAAATTCCATCCATGCACTCCAGGGCATTTCAACCAGGTCAGCTAAATGCAATTAGTTAAACATAATGAAGGATCCCCTGGAAGAAACAACATTACTATGGTAAGTATTTCTTTCTTTTTCTATAAGGACTCCATCTAAGGTCTTAATGTCTCTCTGTTCTACCACTGGTATCTGCAGTTTAGTAGTTGGAGAAAATAACATAAATTTTGTCTCTGTCACACTCCCTCCCCTCTCTGTCTCACAGTACCTCTCCCTCTCTGTCCAGCACTCCTTTCTATCTGTGTCCCACACTCCTTCCCCTTTCTAGCCTGACTCCTGCACTCCCATCTCCATCCCATGTTCTCTCTCAGTCCTGTTTGCTGCCTACTCCTTTTTTACCAAATGATTTGGTTTTTAGCTCTCTTCTCCAGTCCCCCAGTTTTTCCCATCTGTGCTCCAGTTTCCTGTAGTTGGCTGACAGGAGTGCTGCACTGCAGTTTGGAAGTGGTTTCAGTCAGGTATCTAGAGTGACTGCGGGCAGAGCAGGGAATGCCAGTGTTTTTGCTACTCTTGGCATGACTCCTGCTGAGAGGAGTGTTGCGTTGCAGTCTAGAAGTGGCTTCAGTCAGGTAACTGGAGTGGTAGCAGGCAAAGTAGGTAATTCCATCATTTTTGCTACTGCTGGAGTTATTCCTGCTTTGTGCCTGTGCTACTGGGCTCCTTCTGGCTGGAAGCAGCATCTGATGTTATTCAGGCACTGACTTGCACAACCAGCCAATTAAGAGCTTTTCTGTTCAGGAAGTACAGTTTGGGCCAGTTGGGTTGCTGGTAGGCTGCAAGCATTTTGATGATTACTATAGTCACGGATCAATGAGACCCTCATTTTGGGGCAAAACATGTGGAGTTAATTTTGAATAATACAGGGCATTCAGGCTGCTAAACTATAAATCTGTGAGATTCAGCTTTTGCCTTCTACAGCCTGGCGAAAGACCCTACTACTTGACCCCCAAGAAATGGAACCTTGGACAAGGGAAGAAGGTGAAGAGGAAGTACAACAGCCATTAGGAGTCAAGCAGCCAGAGAGAGGGGACAGCGCAGTCACAGCAAAAGGCAGTAAACACAAAGCATTAGTTAGGGATAAAGATTAAAGCAAGAAAAGAATGAACATGCAGGATTAGGGTTCAAATTTCCCTGAGTCATGCTAAATTCATGGCCTGGCATTTCTTAAAGATTGAACACTCGTTCGATGCAGGGTTAGTATTGTGCTAACGTCAGCACTGTCTGCCCAGGCACACACACATATTAAATTAGTAATGTTTTGGAGACTGGGTACTGAAGTTAGGCCAAAGCTAATTTTTTTGTTCCTAAAAAAAATAAGTCACAAAAAAAAATTGCAAAGAAAACTTATGTCCTAGTGCAGGCACAGCTGGTTTGTTTTTGAACTTTCGGTTTCAGGAGATTTTTTTTTCTATCACTCAATTTTTTTTTTTAACATTTTTGCAGCAGATTTAAGGAAATAAGAACTTAGTACCCGTACCTCCTCATGACATCCAATTTGCATTTTTTAAATAGTACCCAAAATAAATTGTTGGTACAAACACAGCCCTTTCCTTTGCATGTGCAGTATGTTTTATTTGGGACTTGATGTTTTTTACCTTTTTCCTTCACAATTTGAAAAAAGACAATTACAGCAACTGGCCAAGGTGGAGGGAGGGCTGTGCTGGTCATCCGCCATGGATCAAAACGTTAAGGTGGCTGAAGGATTTAAGTAAATATACTAGGCTGATTTGGAGAAGAGAAGAGAAGGGAAGGGAAGGGAGAAATAAGTGTAACCACCCAGTCCCCTGAGGTTACTAGAATCCCATCAGTGTCAGTGCTAGGTAGGGAAGGCAGCTGGTGAATAACTGGTAAAATTGGGTTTTCACCTACTCACTCTCCGTTTACTTGGTGTCAGCTGAGAGGAGAGAGATAATGTCATTTAGAACTCTTGCAGCACCATAAGCCATGACAGCTGGCTGTTAGAGGGGAAGTTTTAGAATCTTGGGTCAGTCTGTGAGAGGAGTCTGAAGTGAGCAGTTGGAGGAGTGAGAGCTGCAGTGTGGGCTCTGAGAGGAGAGCCTATTTTCTCACCCTAGTCCTGAGAAACATCTGCCTGCCAAGAGAAGTGGTGGAAACCATTGTCTGAAACAGAAGTTCCTGATTTTTCATCTTCAGAGAGATGGAAAGGACTGCTACAGGATGGATCTGAGGAGCAATCCCCTATTTGATCTGAGGCCTTTTTGAAGCTGCCTGTTTTGTTTTCCAACTGTAAGTAATTTGACGTTGTGCTTCCTGGGGGAAAGTACCTGTTCTTGGGTGTTTTCTTTGACAAAGGGAAATATACACCAGTTCTGTTCTAAGTTGAGACTGTTCTCAAGTCTAAAGTTGGCTGGCAATTGTGGAGTCCAGAGGAAGACGCATGCACATTATTTAGGACTTTAGTTCTACACTCAGAAGTAGTGTTTTCATATGCTGGATGTGAAAGTCATTCCAAGGTGCATATTCCTAACTGTTTTACCAGAAGTTGAAGTGTAACTCTGAAAGAATGGCTGGTTATGGACCTGGAAGTGAAAGGTGGGCAGTCCCCCATCCGGAGTGACCAGTTCAGCACTACAGGCTGCATAAGGTTGCCTGGTTACTCAGAACATGGTGTCCAATGCCAGAAGATAAAGTTAACCCCCTGGTGTGGGTTGTGCTAATTATGAGCCCAGGTGAGCTCAGCTGTGGCCAGCTGCCACTTGCCGAAGTGTTAAAGTCCTATGCCAAATTGGAATTGTGTGCTAAGCTGTGGCCTGTGCCACTAGAAGAAATGTGTGTTCAGCTGAGGCCATTGCCGCTGAAGAGAATTCAAGGTCCTGTGACATATGGGATATGTCGAGTTTCTGTCCGATACAGATTTCTGTTGTTCTGCCATTGCCTTGTGCCACGATGTGTAAACCTTGGGGGTCCACCTTTGCTTTAGAATAACATCTTTGGAATAAAGTCACACTCTAGAACCCCATCCTGGTTTGGACATTCATGTTATTGCTTCCTATGTGGAATTACTTGGTACCCCTCTAGAAGTACAGACCTAGCATAGCCCTAGCAAAAATTCTCTCCTCAGGACCTGGGTTTAATTGGTCAGGTGTATTTGTTTTTGTACGCACCCACCCCTTTCTGACCTCTAGAAATAACGAGCGTGGTATACATTCGCAAAGCTAGGGATGGTACTGATTGTCCAGAGTAGTTTGGGTGCCCAGTCAAGGGTACCAAGGGGTAGCTTACTGTGCAAAGTAGTGGGGGGTAGTTACATAAGGCACAGTAATTGGGACAGGAGGGGTTTATTTAATGTCTGGCTCTGGGGCTCGAGTCCCAGTGTCAACTGGGGGAGACTGCGAGGCACTGGGGTTAGGCACCAGGTGGCCACAAGTGTTCTATGTTTTGTTTAAATAAAAACAGACCCAGTACTGGGATTGGGTACCAGGTGTCAGAATTGAAGGGGGGGTGCTGATCCATGGCATTAGGGTTAGTTCCCTGTGACTGTTTCATGTTTTGTATTTTATTTTTTTATTTCTTTTTATTTTTGCTTCAGTATCTGACATTGGGGTTGGGTGCCTTGTTTCACATGGGGTTGAAGTTACAGTCACTTGCAGCTGAACCCTGGAATGGGGGGGGGCTGGTTGGTGGCACTGGGGTTGTGTTCCCAATAACTGCATGTTTTTTTTGTAACTGTGGATTCAGGGTTTTAAGTTAAGTCTAATTCATGTGCTATTGGTTGTTCTGCACATGTCCAAGCCAGCAGCACATGAATTGGCCTTATCGGAGTAAAAACCTTCATGCTTATTGTTCATCTCTAGCAAGAAAAATGCTTTACCAAAATTCTCCAAACTAGCCACATCAGGAGATTCTGTCCACCAGTCATACCTTTGAAGATTTTGTGAAAATCTTTTGAGAAATGACCATGACATGTATGGCTGAAAATTGCAATTTAGCATTAAAGTGCCTACTCAACCCTAACTAATCATAGCAGCAATAAGGCACTTCAGGGAGTAGCAGATTACTGTCCAGTAATCACACCCCTTGAGAGTGAAAGGTTGAGCTCCACAGGTACATAATTACCTCATGGCAAACCTCGACTGACCCACAAAGGACAGCCCTTGTTTTACCATTCAAGGTAGTCAAGCCTCGAGTATTGTACAGAAAATAAACAAACTAACCCCAACCAAACAAAAAAATAAACCTAAAAAAACAGTCTGCAAAACTAAAGGCAAATTACCTATTTTAAGTGTTATACTGTTGCTAATTAAGCAATAAGAGATGACAGGAGTATATCGTGCATAGCATTCTGGGGTGGGTTGAAGCACGAGGCGAAGCCGAGTGCTTCCACCACCCCAGGAGTGACATTATTACATGATAACACACACCCTGGAGTGCCTTATTGCTATTATACAATGGCTTCTTTGTTAAAAAAAAAAAGAAAAGAGAAAATATGTGTAAATTATTGTTATCTTTTAACATTTTTGCTGGGGAAGGTGCACCTATTAAAAAAAGAGTTCCCAATTCCTATGTTGTCCAGCAGATAGCGCTGTTGCTTTGTGGTTCATTTTGTGTCTGTGTTTCTGGCCATTTTTCTATGTCCCTGACCCCTGTGTGTGACCTCTCGTTTGTCTTTTTTTTTTTTTTTTTTTGAGATACACACATACTTTTTTTTAAATCTAGGTTTATTGTATTTAATACTGCAGCCGTTGCTTTCAGGTGCTGGGTAGTGTGAGGGGTGCATAGGTGCGCCCGTTACTTTCGTGAGGCGGGCAGTGAGTGGAGCAGGTAGGCAGAGAGGATCGTGGTGCTGAGCAGGAGAGTGAAATGGAATATTTAGCAGCAGAGGTAAGTTTTTTAGAGGGAACCACGTTTGGAGAAACAAAGCTTTCTATCTTAACTATCAACACCGAGTGCAGCTTTTCAGCAAAAGGGACAGCAGATAGGGGCTTTTGTAACTTCCGGTCACTCGGTTCAAAAGTTTGTTATTTCACTCTTGCGGTTTTGTGAAGCCACAGAATTCGGGGATGGTAAATAAAATGACAGCAGACAAAAAAAAAAAAGAAAGCTGCCCTGTGTTTTGTGAGAGTTGTTTTGGTTGTCTTGCTTGCTGTTGGAAGTGCGTTTTGCGGTGCTGATTTCAATGTGAACTGTTAGGCAGGAAGGTGGATTTTTGTAGACGCAGAGGCGAGCCAGGACAGTTAGAGGGAGAGATCCTTTTCTGCACCGCGGTTACCTTTCTGCTTGACCTAGATACAGTGATGTTATAGTGTAATATCATCACTGTGTCTGGGGCTGATTAACCAATCAGTATGCTAGATTCTTTCTTGCTATTGTATAATCAATCTTATCAGACTGCACTCAAAAAGGTTACGTTTTAAGGTACTATGCCAGGTTCTAAACTAGCTGCATCTCACTATTAAATGCAAACAATGACACTTTGCGGTTCCTTGTAACACACGATTTCATGTTATTGGAGAGTCAAAATGGTGAACAGCCAAATATACACACTATTTACTCAATAGAAGCCCACTTACAGTTTGTATCACTGCATTTCCTCACCATGAAATACTGGGGACACTTCCAGCTCACCGTGGCAAGAGGCACCAGCGTTTGACATTGTACACAGCAGCAAGTACAATGACAAGAGGGGGAGGAAGGGGATTAGACGGCGTGTGCCTCACCTGAACTTTCTCTCATTGGTGTGTTACACAGAAGTTTAGGACTAAATATGGCTTGTTGCCGTTGTGCAGAAGCACACTGCCATTTGAGGAAAGTACCTGGGGCATGCAATCTCACCTGAACAGTTCGGAACAGAAAAGATCGCAGACTGCATGGTTCTGATCCTTCTATCAGTTGACTGACTCCATGGGCTGTTGTCTGACAGTAGAAGCATAAGCAGCCTGTCTCACAGTTCATTGCACTTCAGTGCAGCACCAATGAGGTGTGGCTTTCCCGGACCATTAGGAGGAAAAACCCATGCTACAACCCACAGGTAGCGTAGATTGCCTAAACAGCAGTGTGCCACACCCCCCATACATACACCTGTCTGTAAGTGAAGAAGCTGCACTGTAGGCTTTATTCTATGAGCTGCACTCACCACAGAAGAACAACAAAAAAAACTCGATGTGAACTTGCTGTTGCCACGGTCTGACCCCATATGTTTATTTATTTATTTATTTGCTTTTGTTAACCGGGTGAGTGCACTAGGCATAGGAATGCATATTTTCAGGCACGACCCGGGAGGATACAAGTCAGATACAAAACAACCAACAGCAATGTGACGCAGAACACATAGGTCATACAATGCAAAGGTAGTCAGGAGAAAAAAACATTACAAACAACTTGTAAGACTATATAATAAATGGTGTTGGTCGATGCCCATCTTGCACCATGTACAAAGAAGCACTTGTGAAAAGATGCGACTCTGCACTACCTGCTCCTCAATAAACTCGGCTCTACTAAGCATCACAGGAATCTATCCACAGGTACAGAAACACGCAGTGACCTGGGACTGAAGAAGCACATTTTTAAGGTAATCACTACTTAAGGTGACATAAACAGTAGGAGAAAGGCTCGGACACTGCTCAGCTGGTGGCGGGGGGTAGGGTTCGATTGATTGCACTGACCAGTAGGGTGATCGTGATGAAGCTCAACTGGCCACTGGGCAGAGATGAAAGGATAGAGACCCTCTGGATTGTAGTGGATCTTCCTTTCAACTACAAGATGTTACCACCCAGCAAACTGAAAAACATGTCACAGTCAGCCTTGCTGATCACTGGGCTGTCACAGCCAAGCCCATGGCAGCCTGATCTGCACAGGACCTGACAGTGACACACCTCTGAAATGGCCTTTTTGTAACAAGGTGTTCACTTCATGCTGTGTGCACAAGCAAACGTAAAAAAGGAAAAGACAAAAAGGTTGAGACAATTTATAGGCCCTTTCTGGTCAGCATTTAGGTGGGAGCACTGCTGAACTTTGATTATAAGTTTATTTGTGGTCACAAGCCAGCAGCACTATCTGTAAAGTATAATAATTATTATTAATATTGTTTCAAACTAATGCATGACATGGTCAACCTGGGTAGAATATGTTACACTGTAATGTATTTTTTTTTCCCACAAAGAATGTAGTTTAATAGCAAATTTTAGTTTAAAGAGCAACTAATACCTGTGTGAAAACTTCAGAAAAATGAAAATGATGTACTCACTGTAATGCTTAATCTTCTTGCACCATCGTCACCATTGATTCGCACTGATGGGTTCTGAGGAAGAGGCTCCAGGACCCTGCAGGAGCTAGAACTTTTCAGGAAGGCCAGTGCCAAGGTAGGCTGCATGCATGCGTGGCACCATGAGCCCAGCTCGTGTTGCATGGCTTACCTCGGCACCAGCCTTCAACTACTTCAGTACCTTTTTTACTGACGAGCTGCAGCCCAAGCCAACCAAGTAAAACACCTAATCTAAAAGGGCATAAGATAGCCCTTTTGACCCGTATCAGAAGTGTCAACAACATGAAAGCAGTGTCTTCACAGCCCAAACCAAAAGCAAGGGAGGTGAAGACCATTTAACAGAGAGAGTGAGCCTGGGGGACAGTGGGTGGGTGAATCAATGGTGAAGATGGTACAAGAAGATCAAGAATTATGGTGAGTATGTAATTTCCATATCTTCCTGGACTGTATCTTCACCACTGATTCACAGTGATGCATTCGAGTACCAAGCTCAGACGAAGTCCCCTAGACAGGGCAGTAGGTGTCGGAGCTCACTCAGGACAACAGTCCATTGAGGACTGTCCTGTCAAAAGAGGCATTCTACCTGGCATGGACATCCAGGGTATAGTGCTTGATGGAAACGTGCACTGTGCTCCAGGTGGAAGCTCTGCAAATATCAGTAATGGGTACAGAGCAAAATCTCTGCCAAAGATATAGCAACAGCTCTGGTGGAGTGAGTACAAACCTGCCCTTCCAACTTGGCTTGCGCCATTGAATAACACTGGAGGAGGCAAGCCACTATCCATGTGGAAATGCATTTGATCATAACAGGTTGACCCAGCCAGTTAGAATTAAAGGAGACAAAGAGCCGCTTGGATTGCTGGAAGTCCTTAATTCTAGTTAGGTAGAATCTGAGGGCTCTCTTAACATCCAGAGAGTGGTGGGTGTGCTCTCCTTCATTCTAGTAGTTGGAAAAGTATGTAGGCAGTACCAGGGGCTGGTTCAAGTGGAACTCTGATACCACCTTAGGTAAAAACTTGAGATGTGTGCAGAGAACCACCTTGTCCTTATGGAAGAAGTATACGGTGGGTCTGTGACCAAAGCAAGTATCTCAGAGACCCTGAATGCAGAGATAATGGCCACCAAAAATATAGTTTTCCAAGTTAGGAATTTGAGGTCACAGGTTGCCAGGGGTTCAAAGGGCTTACAGATGAACATATCCAACACCAGGTTGAAGTAACAGGTAGCAACAGGTTTTCTGAATGGGGGCCTTGTGTGCAAGATACCTATCAAGAACCTCTTAAAAAGGGGCAGCTCAGCTAAGGTGAGGTTCTAAACTGGCTCATGGTAAGCTGAGACAGCGCATAAATGAATCTTAACTGAGGAGTATTGTAATCCTGCATCAAAAAGGTCCAGTAAATACTCCAAAACCTTATCTGGTGGGCAACAGAATGGATCTACATGGAATTTGGTGCACTACTCAGAAAAACATCTCCATTTGGCTGTGTAAGTCTTTCTGGTAGAGGGCTTGCAAGTGGGCAGGAGAATCTCTGAGGCTCTCTGGGAGACATTGCACCTGCTCACTTCTATCTCTTCAAGAGCCAGGCATGTAGATTGAGAGTACAGGCTAGGATGAACCAAGGACCCCTGCATCAGAAGGTCTGTCTGCAGGGGAAGAGACCTTGGAGGTGCAACTGACAAGTTTTTGAGTAGAGAAAACCATATCTGCCAAGGCCAGTATGGTGCAGTGAGAATCATCTCACCCCCCATGTGCCTCCAGCTTGAGCAAGTACCCTCTGAACTAGAGAAACAGGAGGAAATGCATACAGAAAGCGATCTGTGCACCGCAGCCTGAATACATCCTGACAGAAAACACAATGTTCTGGATTTCTGGAGCAGAATTGAGGCAGTTTAGCATTGAATGGGGATGCAAAAAGGTCCAGTTCTGGGGTTCTCCACTCATCAGAGAGACTGCACAACATGTGGTACCAATGACCACTCGTGAGAATCTGCTTCTGTCTCACTGAGCTCGTCTGCCAGACTGTTCTGGTCCATGGTAGCTAAATCACTTTGATCAGAGCGTTCTGCTCCAGATACCTTTCCCACACTCTCATTGCTTCCTTGCAAAGAGGGTAAGAGTGTGCTCCCCCTGTTTATTGATATAGTACACAACTAACATGTTGTTTGACTACAGAAGGATCACTTTGTGACGGACATAGTCCTCTAGGGGCCCAGAGGGCATACAGGACTGCTTTCATCTCCAGTACATTGATGAGGAGATGGGATTTCATAGGGCTCCAGACTCCCTGAGTGTGGTGGCCCAGGCAATGGCTCTCCTCCCCCCACCGAGATGCATCTGTGGTGAGGGTTATCTGAGACTCTGGAGATGAGAAGGGGAGACCTTGGAGGAGATTGTCCTCCTGTGTCCACTACACAAGTGATTGAAGCAGGGGCTTCATCACTTTGACAGAGTAAGAATGAGAATGCACTGTCAGAGACCACGGAGTGCTGAGCATCCACTGTGTTGTCTTAATGTGTAAGCACGCTAGAGGCACAGTGAAAACAGGAGGCTATGAGGCCTAGCATACACTGCATGGAGTGAGCCCGAATTAACTTGTTTTCCATGATGAAACGAGTCATCTGAAGGATGGCTTTCCTTCTATCTGCTGGGAGGAAGGCCTTCACTTTGGTAGTGTCCAAGAGGACTCCGATAAAGAGGAGTTGCTGAGACAGAGTTGAAGCTGCAACTTCTCCAGATTTGGTAGAACCCACATGGAGGTCACGAACTGAGGTGCTGTGGTTACTGCTTGTTCTGTGTCCTGCTTGGACGGGCTGACTAGCAGCCAATTGTCCAGATAGGGAAAAAATTGAAGTATGAGTTTTCAAAGGTGCACTACGAGAACTGCAAAGCACTTTCTAAAGACTCAAGGTGCTGAGGATAGCCCAAAAGACAGACCTCAAAACTGATAATGCTGGCCCAGAACCAGGAAACGAAGAAACTTGTGATGGCTGGAATGGACCAAAATATACTGGTAGGTGTCCTGCATGTCCAGAGAGGCCAACCAGTCCTGGGATTTGAGAAGAGGCATCAGCGTGCTTAGGGAGACCATCTTAAACTTCTCCCAGTGGAGGAACTTGTTCAGTTTTCTGAGGTCAAGAATTGGACACATGCTCCCTGACTTCTTCAAAACAAGCAGTGGGAGTAGAAGCCTGTATTGCACTTTGCCTCTGGCACTACTTCCACTGCCCTGCTGATTAAGAGGCCTGTTATCTCCAAGGTGAGTAGATCCGACATGGCAGCTGACGGGGGCTGCTTTGGTGGATAGTCTGAGGGATTTCCAAGAAATTCAGTAAGTATCCCTCCCAGATGATCCTCCAAACCCACTTCTCTGTGGAGATTGATTTCCACAGATAGAAAATTGAGTCAGATCCCCGGAGAGGAGAGTTCTGCCCGGCAGCTGAGGCAAAATGGGGCCGGAGCTTCAGAGGGTGGCACTAGGCACTTTTGGGGCCTGTGTCTTCAGCTGCATCTGAGGAGGCTGGGACTTGACTCCTCTACCTTTGCCACAAAAGGACTGCTTGTTGTGGTAGAAGACTTGACATCTCCCCCTTTGAGGGTGAGCTGAGGCAGGCCGAACAGTCTTGATGGCTCTTCTAGTCTTTTGAGAGGCCTCAAGGGACTGTTACACTTGTTGGCTGAACAGATAAGAGCCATCAAAGGGGACATTCATGACTTGCTGTTGGGTGTCATTGAAAAAAAAAACAGATGTCTGAAGCCAAGAGTATCTTCTAATGCAGACACCTGCAGCAGCAGAGTGGGAAGCAGTGCCATATGCATCCATAGCTACCTTCAACTGATGACTTTTGGACTCTATACCATGGGTAACAGCCTGAAGAATTTTCCACTTAATGTCTGATTCCAGCAAGGCATTAGCAAGGGATTTGAGAGAGGTCCAAAGGGCAAACTCATACTGGGAGAAATGTCCCTGATAGCTAGCTATTCACATACTCAAGGTAGCTGCAGCAAAAGGTCATGTGCCCATTATATCAATTTTGTGAGACTCTTTATTTATGGGGTGCACCATAACTATCTGCTTACAGACAGAATAAATTGAAGCAGACCTGCCCACACTGCCTCCAAGAGTGTCCCTAAAGCAGGAGGGATAGGGGGCATGAGGTTGACCAGAATATTAGGCATATGGAGCCAGTTCAGGCATAGCTGTTTACCTGGGTCTAGGGCAGAAGTCTCAAGGGCAAGGGTTGCATGCATATTGCAAAACAAAGCCTGGAAAGAAAGGTCCTCCTGTGGAACAGGAGGAGCACCTGGTGTAGGGGTATCCAGGCTGTAAAAGGAGTCATCATCACCACCCTCAGAAATAATGAGGTCGGGGTCAGACTCATCATCCTCTACCTCCTCTCTGGGGAGAGGGTAGGGAGAGGAGAGGACCTAGAGATGCCCAGCCCAGCCCTGGGCGTTGGAAAAACAGGCGACATCAGCAACAGCAGAGGAGCTAATGCAGGACCCGGCAGTGTCCCCAAGGGAGCCAGCACCACCACAGAGTCTGAGCCCGGCACCAAGGAAACCCTCAATGTTGCAGGTATCATCGGGTGCAGCACAAGACACAGTGCAAGGACAGAACCTAGGAGGCCTGACTACATCACCAAACCTTGCACTGCCCCCAACGAAGGTCCAGCCAGCACTGAAGAGACTAGAGAAGGTACCTGGGCTAGTCCCAGCACAGTGACACTGCAAGGTGGTACAGCTAGTGGAATTGGCATCTGCAGCATGGTCACAGACAAGGGATCAAGATCTGCTGATGGACCTAGGAGGCCTAACCACATCACCAAAACTAGCATTGTCCCCGATGAAGGTCCAGCCGGCACTGAAGAGACCAGAGAAGATACCTGGGCTGGTTCTGGCACAGTGACACTGCAAGGTGGTACAGCTAGTGGAACTGGCGTCTTCGGCACAGTCACAGACAAGGGATCAAGATCAGTTGATGAAGCCCAACACTCTACCTGGCTAGAATGTTCTGACTGCATCACTGGGGTACCTGGCCCCACAAGAATCCCCACAAGAGAACAGTGAGGAGCTTTGGGCCCAAGACCTAGAATGACCACGAGCAGGAATCACCGAGGATACTGGTAATGCTGGGCAAGGCCTCCTGCTACCGGACTTTGAAGACCTCATGGCAGACTTACCAGATGATGACCTTGAGTGATACTGTTTCTTCCCCCTCTGATGGGAAGAGGAAGAATTCGAGGCCTAGCATCACCAGGTCCCTGACCGGGATCAAGAATGGGCCCACTTCTTTTTGTGTTTATGGGAGGGCTGCCCTTCCTCCTGAACACAGGACTGCCCATCGTCAGAACCCTCCCTCAGTGAGGGAAGTGTACTGGACATGGCCCTGCTGCTACAGCAGCATGCCTGAAGAGGCGCCCTACCATCACCGTCCATGGTCTAGGCCATTGCTCAGTAGGGCTGAGAGAAACTGACAGGAAAACCTATTTTTTTTTTTGTTTACTAAACTGAAACAAAAATAACAAAGAACTAGCTAAAACTTTAGAAATGGAATGAACTGAACACTGCTGCTATACAGACGTGAAAATCTGACTCCCGGCTGGCGAGTGATGTCGTCACTGAAGCGCACTTGACGGCAGAAAAAAAGGAACTGAGGCAGTTGAGGATTGGTGACAAAGTAAGCCATGCAGTGCAATAGGCTCGCAGTGTCACATATGTATGTGGCCTACCTCAGTGACAGCCCTCCTAAAAAGTTATGGTTCCTACAGGGTACTAGTGCCTCCGGCTCGGAACCGATCAATTGTGAATCAATGGTGAAGATGCGGTCCAGGAAGATCATAATGTTTAGACACAAGTCGGCTTGTATTTTGAATAACTTCTACAGATTTCTCTTCTCCATTATGTATTACAGAAGAAAATCCCACATCTCTTAGAGTTCATCTGCCTCTATAGCTTATTCCCTGCTTGAAATTATAATGCTTTATTGTGACAGCAGTCTGTTGCCATGGGAATAACTGTGATGTCACAAGCAGAGTATTATGACATCAGGTGGGGAAGACACAACAGGAGCTGATGAACCCTCAAGGAACAACTGTCCTGTTTTCAAGTTTATGACCTTGGTTATAAATAAAGGGGATAGGAAATAGAGAGATTATGACAAATATAAGCTGCTTTGTGTCCAAATATTATGATTTTAAAAATCTTCTCAAGCCATCGGTGTCTCATTCAGGACTAAATTAAGCATGTGTTAAAATCAGTCCAAGAGCAATACATTAAATGGAAATCTAATCATCTTGACTTTTCATTTAATTTCTTTTTTCCTTTCAGTTTATTCCCCCGCTCTCAGGGCACCCTGACTCCCTCCAGACACCACGGTACTCCTATCTGGTGGTACCCTTTCCTTACCAGGATGCCTCAGATCCCCACCCCACCCCACCGAGGGGGATGTGGTTTAAAGGATTACAATGCATTTCCAAGGCTCTACAGCCACTTGGCATCATGTCCTTGTTCTTATGTGTCCTCATTATATTCCTGGGGCAGTCATCAAAATATTTTACTTCTAAATAACATAAATCAAATTTAATTAAATATATTTAAATTTTTTTCAGTTGCTCCTTTTTTCCCCCTTCTAGCATGGATCCCATCACGCTGGACCCCCAGCCCAACCATCCTGGTTTCTCTCGGGACCTACCAGACCTTGCCTCCGCAGCTTACCCCCCACTTTGGGGTGGCGGGGAGCACACTCGACCCACCAGGTCAAGGATCTAGTGGCCGTGCACGAGTCACCAGGTGCGGGGCTTGGGAGAGGTGGGGAGCATCCTGCTGGCAAGGATGTGTTTCCTCGTTTTTCTCATCCCCCCTCCACTTGTGGTATGGAGGAGAGGCATGTAATTGCACTGGTGGCAGCGTCATGCACGTTCCAGTGCATGGTGCTAGATGCCTGTCACTCCTCTGCTGATCACTACACTTTCCCCCCAGCCTCCTCTAGGGGACAGTGCTGCTCCGAGTACCATGCCACTCCATGAAGAGAGCAGTCCCCTGAAAGCTCAACTCCTCTCCCCCAGCTGACCCTCCAATGACTTGGGCTCATTCCTAAACTCAAGCAGTCATGATTAAATGTATTTATTGTAAAAAAAAATTTTTTTTTCTGTTCTTTATTCTCCACCTCTACTTAGCTGGCTCCCATCACCAGTATCTACCCAGCCCTGTCACCTTCCATCTCTGGGGCTAACTACCCATCACTACAATGCCTCACAGTTTACCCCCTGTGGCAGAAGCCTCTTGGGGGTCCCAATTCGAAGAGGAGTTCCAGCTCGGGTGATGTGACAGATGGCCTAGTAGGTGGTGCAGGTCATGTGGGGAAATGCCACCTCACACTGCTTGACTAAGCGTAGTTTTCTATTTTTTCCTTCCTTTCCCTTCCCCCTGGGCACCTCATGGGCAGGAGCTAAGTGGAAGCTGAGCACACAATGCATGATGCATGTCCCAGTCAAGGAGGCACCCAGCCTCCCATCGTGGTTCCAACCTGCACCAACACCTGTGGTCACCCAGGTAGCAGTAGCATGACAGGGCACAAGGACCGTCCTCTCTGGAGCTGGGAAGCAACCTTTGAGATGCTCAAGTCTGTTCCCCCAACCAGTCCCTGAAGATCCAGGCTCATTCTTGAACCTGGGATGACGGCGTCACGAATGGTAGCACTACCACTGCGCCAGTGAGCTGGCTTATTATTGTAAATATTTAGCTATGTATTTTGTGAATGTAACTTTGCACCTAGATACTCAAATTTTGTACACAATGTAACTATTCAACCTTGCTGCTGCAATGCCCCACCCCCGAGACCCTCTTGGGAACTACAGAAGATACGTCCCCTAAATGAAGCTGTCCTGAGGTGTGCTCAGCCTAAACAGGACATAAAGACTTTCAAAAACTTTAAACCACAGCCTGTCATGGCTTATTCCTTACTTAGAGTTATAGGTTCCTTCAGTATTTTTTTTGTGTGTGTGTGTGCTTAAGAACCTTAACTGAAGGCTGGAGTCTGATAAGAAGAGAAATCCTGTGAACAGTATGAGGTCAGAAAAGAGATACATGCAAAGTACTATTCTTGAGACCCAAAGTTTAATACTATACAAATATTAATAAAAAAAAAACGCCCTTTAAATTATTGCACACACGTCATTAAGAAAGATAAATTATCTTACCTCCCAGAGCCTCACATTTAACAAACAAAATCTCCTAGGGTGGTGATCAGAATGTCTAGATATGTAATTGTTGCCACAGTAGATAAAGTATTGATTCTCTGCTGACAAGAGTATATAAAGTGTGACTGGTAACAGAAATACATCCAGAAACATCAGGACAAGCCAGGTACTGTAATACCTTCTGATAGCATTCACTTGCAAAGTCGTTTTAATGTAGCTCTGAAATTAATCTTATGCTCCTAAAATGCGTCTTATGTTGCAGGTATCTGGAGGGGGAGGACACTGACACACAATGGCAAAACTTCTTCTTTGCTTGGGCCTTTTGGCTTTGGCCAGCATTTGTGCTAAAGGTGAAGATAGAGAGGAGTTCTCGGCTGCAGGTCAGTGTTTATTATACTGTATGTATTGATTAGGGATCCTAGATATGCCTTGCAGGAGCAGCGCTATGGATAGGGGACGAGTTTCTAGATCTTAACAAGAAGTAGAGACACATAAATTACAGTAGCTATGTTTCCGCACTTTCACCTTACACTGGCTGAGACACTTTTCAAGTTCGTGCCTGTGGGGATCCCACTCCCCCACACACAAACTGATGTATTTAGTGGCAGCTTTGGTTTATTTCCATAAGTCTAAACAGTCCTACAAATAAACACCAATAATAATAAAATTTAAACATTTTTCTACCTAAAAGTAATTTTTTTTTAAACACTTTTGACCCCACCTCTTCTGTTAGGAAGTCATAATCCCCAACCCCTTAAATATTCTATTTCTATGTTGTCTTACGCTTGTGCAAGAAACATATTGTTGTATCTTGGAATAGAAGGTTCTGGAGGTGCGGTCGTATTATGGCCAGTGGCGCCACTGCTTTTTTGGGCTGGGCTCTGTGGCATAAATTAGATTGCACACTGTCTATGACAGCAGTGCAAAAGAGTACCACCAACTTGAAACAATTTTGCCACTGCAATGAGGGAGTGACCCGTCATTGCAGGCGTACCTTGCCTGGTGTGATGCTTCAATAAACATGGCAGGCTCACTGCCCACCGCTCATAGTCCCTAGGAAGCTGACTTCGGTGCGCTCAATCCCCCTGTTGGCATATGTGGCCTCTTCATTGTTGTAGTGTGTGAGGGGGTGCCCAGTCCCCCTCAGCATCAAGCCCCAAGCACACAGACATGCTTGCCGATGGGGGTGCCCAATCACCCTGTCGGCATGTTAACCCCCCATCGTGCCAGCATTTTCCTGGCCACACCCTAATTGTGTGCTACACTGGGAGCCCACCCCAGTGTGGCCAAAGTGCTTATCAATGGGGGTGCCCAATCCCCATGTTGGCATGTTAACCCGCCATCGTGCCAGCATTTTCCTGGCCACACCCGAATTGTGTGCCACACTGGGAGCCCACTCCAGTGTGGCCAAAACATGTGGAAAAGCCAAAATGCTTATCGATGGGGGTGGCCAATCCCCATGTCGGCATGTTAACCCACCCAATCGTGCCAGTATTTTCCTGGCCACACCTCGATTGTGTGCCACACTGGGAGCCCAACCCAGTGTGGCTACCATGCCCCTCCCAAAACCAAATGTGCCACACTGGGAGCTCATCCAAGTGTGGCCAGAACCTGTGGAAAAGCCAAAAATGGTCCACAGTGATGCTTTTTTTTCTGTTACCTGCAACAAAGAAAACAGTCCCTCACCGCCGGTTCCCCTCCTCCCAGCCCACACCCACTCTCTGTGCACCCCACCTCCCCCCATACCCCCTATTTTAAGTACAGTATTTATCAGATGCAGGGAATTATATGAAGGAAAATGCTATAGGAAACAGCAGCAATAACAAGAATACATTTGTTCTCAGGTGAATAATTTTTGTGCTCAGCTGTATGACAGGGAGAGGTTACAAAGTAGTACAGAATACTTTGGACAGGCATTACGTTGAAAATAAATCCTTTTATGCTGTTTTGCTTTTTTTACATTCAGAGTTTTTAAAGAACTTCATAGCTATGTCAGTTTCATTAAATAAAATGAGAGAAGAGACAGAGGAAGCAATCAAATGATTTTTAATTAACTATAGTCTAACACTAACCTTATAGTTTCCATAATTAATCATGTGAAAAATAGTGACATTTATTTATTTAAAACTTGTTTTTACCAGATAATGGACACCAGAGCAGATGTAATACAATAGCAAAGTGCATAAAATAGACATATGGGTTGGGGGGGGCAGGGATCACCCTGGGGAGAGACTGCCCTGGACAAGGCCAGATGACCAGGTCGGGGGGGGCACACACCAGGTCTAGGCTCTAGGAACTGGCTGTTCAATATGATCTGCACCTTATAATGACATTGCCTTAACTGGAGGGACTGGTCTTAACTCTCATACACACGTCTACCATTAGAAAATGTTAAATGATGCGACCTGTTTGTCTGCAAACAAATTAACAAACTCCAAGTTTAGGAAAAAAAAAAGTTTTACCAGATAAGCAAAGAGTTAGGAAGGGCTAATTTCCACTTGTGACTTGAGGGAGAATGGACAGCAGAGATACATTGCGTAATATATATATTTACATTCACAGGTAAATAAAGAGGAAATACAGTATATACATAATGGTACAATGTAGATATATAATTTGCATTTGAAATTAGTCAAAAAACACATACATAGTGAAATATATATTTACATTCTCAAGTAAAAATAAAGAGGCAATACCTACACACGCATAGGTACACCGTAGGTGTAGGATTTTGCATTAATAATCAGTCTACAAGCCAAATTGGCAGGCGTTACTAGAGAGGCTAGGCAGAGGAGCAGTTCATATGGTGACATACACCTGGAGACAGTGTTGGGATTATGGGACCAAGAAAGCCCCCTAAGCCAAGACCAGCTCAAATTGGCCTGATCCAGAGAGAATTCTGGTGAGCCATTTGGCTGAGAACAGACAGCATCCTAGAGGCAGTTGTGACATGACAGTGGGGCCTTGTACTGTGCCTTGATCTGGGTTTTGGTAGACTGGCGCGGGAGTGGCATGGCATGGAGATTTAGTATTCCATGAGCCTTTGCCATTGTTGCAATAAATTATAGCACCTTAACTTGAAGTTGTGGTCTGTCTTTCAGTAAACTGTGTGTAGAATCTCTTTTGTGTTAGCATACTGGAAGTTGGAGAAGGGAGTTAGCATAGACAGAAGGTTGTTTCAGATCTTAGTTGTTACTGAGGACTCTGAAACTCAAGCAGACTTGATAGGCCACTAGACTGTCTTCCGTTAGCAGTTTTCGTGTCTTCATATATTAGGCAGTTTGTACCTGACAAAGGAAAATATCGAGCGAACAGCAAGAAGCGATTCATTTTTAGACAAAGCGTTGCAAGGCTTTCTGCCACACTTCCGCATGCAAGTGATTATTCCCACTGCACCAGTAGTGACCTTTTTATACTGAAATTTAGTCAGATATTTCCCATGCTGCTACTGATTAACCCATTGGCACTAATCAATGTCAAATACTAATATTTCCGTGTGAAATATTTTGAATTGCCCAGCTCAAAACTTTGGAGCCGTTTGGTATGAATAGATTGGACTGAAAAAAACAAAACACTCAGTTGGCTTCTGAATAGTTCTTTAACACCTTTTTCCTTAATTCAACGTTGCTTTCTCTTCCTACCTCTAGTTAGTTTTTTTCCTTGTTTCCCCTTCCATCCTATGTTTACTGCACCAATATCTAATTAACATTACTCGCTCACTCACTCACCCTTTCATTCACTCACTCAGCCACTCATCCAACCACTCACCCACGCACCCACTCACTCACTCAGCCACTCACTCACTCACTCACTCATTCAGCCAGCCAGTCACACTCACTCACTCAGCCTTTCAGTTACTCACTCACTGACTCAGCCACTCACTCACTCAGCATGTTTTCCAGGGACCACATTCAGCACTTCTGTATTATTTATTTCCTCCCTTTCTCCATCTCTCTTACACATTCTGCCTCCTAGAAGTTTCCGGGGGAGATTTTCAAACACTGCATCTATTTTTAGGATGCGACTGCAGACTTCCATCTTACACATTAAACCACAAAACACTGGTCTGACATTTGTGATGGAAGTCCACAGGTATATCCAGAAAATGGACACAAGTGGTGCAGTTGCAGCTAGCAGTGCCGTTAACTGCAGAAAACATTGAAAATGCATCCAGATGTATAAAAATAGGATGCATAAACCCTGACACATCTGCATGGACACACCACCCATCCGAAATAGGGAGGCACATGCTGTGTGCAGGCACCTGAAAATCCCGCCCTCTGTATTTAAACCCAATGCCCATACCTGAAGAAGAGCTGCCTTTCCAGTCCCAAGTGTTGTACTCATTTTTATTTTCTTTTGCCATACTGTTTTCATACTTTAATAGTAATACAATCATAAACAAAGATCAACAGGTGGCTTCTATACCACCCTTTCTGTATGATGCATATATAGTGGATACAGATTTGTACACTAAATTATAACTTTGTCTTAAGAAGGAAACACAGACCCTTCTGGGACTGGAAGCTGAAAGCCAATGACTCTGAAATTACTTTTCTAAATACTAAACATGCTGGTTATGTTAAATAAATGATTTGGTATTTGAAGTTCCCATGGTCAATCCTCACACAGTTACCTGGCATTTAGTCATTCTTGTCCAATTATTTAGAGTAACTGACCACTGAATTTTCAACTGCTTTCTTCTGAATTTCCTTAAAAGCATTTACTCACCATTTGGTTTCTAAATCAGTTATCCATGTCTTCACCTTGTTGTCCAAGAGCTTACTAGATTTATTGTAAAATGTATCAATGTACTGAATGCCTTTTGTACTATTAATTTGTATTTTGCGTCGTTTGTACCATTTGTATTGTGTAACTTGTAAGTTATTGTGCCAGGGCACCACTGTGCATGTATATACTTACACAATGATATCCCAGGTGGAGAAGTGTGGAAAGTTATGCTTGTGGAATGTGAAGAGGGATAAATGGTACTGGGTATAGATGTCCTCAATGTATCCTTAAGTGTGGAGTGTAGCACGTGCTTCCTTATACTGCTCCACCAATTTCTGTATTTATTTTATGGATGTATACTATAAAAACACCAACCAAAGCACCCCATTCCTATTATATAATCAGTTCTTCAGATATTTATTTAAGTATCTTGACATCACGTCCAGGAAATGCCAACATTTCATGGCCTTTTGGGCCAGCCCATTGGCACAGTGGTAGTGCTACTGCTCGTGACAGTGGCAACCTGTCTTTAGAAGTGAGCCCAAGTCATCAGGGCTGGCCGGAGGGGGGAGGAGGATAGAGTATCACAGAGGACACTGTCCTCCTCTATTGAGGAAGGGCAGCCAGCTCTGGTGCATGACTACCACCTGGGTGACCACAGGTTGTAGTACACTCAGGAGTGGCTCAATAGAAGTGGAGACGCTGGCACATGGTATGCACCTCACTTATGTCCATGCTTGCATCACTGCCCAGGAAAGCTTCTCAAGGAGCAATGGAGAAAAGGAGGAAACTCAGTAGGCCCATGGCAGAGTGATGGACCAGTGCTTCACAGGCCCCACACCAGCAACATGGCAAGCTTGCCCAGAACTGGATTCTGTGCAACAGTAGTTGGGGGTCCTGCCACAACCCATCATAGTGGGTAACCTGTTGTGTTTAACAAGGGAACTCAAGTAAGTCCATGAGATACCAGGAGATGAGGCAAGAGGGTCAGTCCAGATGGGGCAAAAGGCCTACCTGAAGGTGGCCAAAAAATACATTTCATGGCCGCTAACCTCTAGTTGCACTCCAGGAGTGTGAAAAATGCTAGTTGATACCAAGGAAAGGTTCAAAAATCCAGAAGGGGGGGGAACAGCTCATTGTTGCAGTGGCAGCTCTACCGCTCACGGCTACATGTCAGTTCATCCCAGTCATTTCATTCCATGACATCTCGTCTCACACTATTAGCTCTGGCATCAATCAGCTACCATGTCAATTTGTCCCTGAACAATTCACCCCCAGCATAAATATTACAAAATAAACTCTAGGTGGTGCAATTTGCCCACCAGATGAGTCAATGTGCTTGAGGATTGAAGAAGCGGAAGCTGTACTGAAATTGTTGTTGTAGAGTAGAACGCAGTGGGAGCAAATTGTTCAGGGACAAACTGACGTGAGCCAATTGACACTGTAACTAATAGTCTGGGGTGAGTTGCTGTGGAGCGAAATGACTGGGGTGAATTGACGTGCCCCCAACACTCAGATGCTAATGACTCAGGTTTGGAAATGAGGGTCATCAGGATCAAGCATCACAGAGGCCACTCCCCTCATGGGAGGTAGAGCCTGCCACAACACTGCCACGTGAGGGACCACAGGTGGCAATGCATCTAGAGGGCCTGTGGGTGGGTTAGTTGTCATTGACAGAGAAAACCCCTGGAACTCGTCATCATGATAGGCTGAGCACCTGGATTCCCTTGGGCCCCATATCTCTTCCCAGCTGCCTCATGTTCAACCACAGGCTCTGAGGGATCTCCCTTCCCCCACACCTATCTGGCACATCCTGTGGATTTCATGGCTTGCTGGGCCAATGGTGCCAATGTACATAGAGTAGCTGGTTGTGACAATGGAGCAGGGTGGTTGCCAAAGGGCAGCAACGAGCTTGGAACTAAGTAAGGATGGCTATAAAAAATAGTAAAACAAATCAAAAAATAAAAATCTAGTAAGTGTAGGACATACAGGAATGAGTATCTCCTGAGTAGAGTCTAGCAATACATAAGAAACATGCACCACAATGGAGATAAGGAAGCAACAACAGAATTACGATTAACTCCACTACCCCTTTTTAAAGTGGTGCAACTATAGGCCTTGAAAAGTTGGTATTTCTTGGATATGGTGTCAACACTACAAACTGTTCATATTCTGTATTTTACCAACCAGTTCAAAATTATTTATTAAATATTTAAAAAAAAACAGAGAGCTGTTAGTAGTTCGTTCTACATGAGGAAGTGGACAAGGAAACGATTGCAATAACAAAGTACAAAATGTGCACAAGACTGTACAACCACTGCATATAAATACAAAATGGGTGCAAAACAGGATAAAATAGCACAACAGGAAATACACATTCAAAAAGGTAACAAAAAGCATTCAGTAAAATTGTAAAACACGTATACTGAAAGTTGTAAAACCTGTAGAATCGTTCAAAGGAGATTGAGCAGAACAAAAAAAGCAAAAAGTTATAAAGCTGGACAAATCATACAATAATAAAAACAAACAGCAAAAAATAAAATGTCTATAGAAAGCAATTATTCTAACCTAAGTAGGGAAAGACATGGAGTTGTAGCACTAGACCAGAAAAAACAGGCATGGTGCTAAAACCCAAACAGTAATGAGTGGGAGGGGCCCTAGAATATTGAGCAGTGGAGATGGGTACGAGAGGTGGAAAAAGTAGTGCATAGGTGTGTGAAGGAGGCCAAGTGTAGATATTAGAAGTCTGATCATGAAGAAAAGATGTTATGACAATGTAGGTGGAGGAGGAATGGATGGGTGGATGGGGGGGAAGGCTAGATCAGAGGTGGGAAGCTGTATGAAATTCAACCAACCCTCTTGGGGTCTCAGAATGGGACAGAGAGAAGGAGCAGGGCTCAGAGTTTCTGAGGTAACAGGAGGAGAGATGAGGAAGGGACAGGACAAGACTGAGCTGAGTGAGAGACCCAGATCTGAATTTGGAGATATGGCAGAAGCAGTGAAAAGGTGTCCACTCTTGAGAAAGAGGCACGAGTGTGAGAAGTAAAGAAAATAGTGATGGGTATAGAAACATAGACTTTGTCAGCAGATAAGGACCACTTGGCCCACCTAGTCTGCCCATTTCCCTACTACTGGATAAGCTGCAGATCCCAGTTAACCAACAGCCTATTTCTCCCTACCCCCCACTAGAATTGCCTTATGACTGTCCCATGCATTCTTGAATTCCCCCACTGTTTTTGACCCCACGACCTCCTCAGGAAGGCTGTTCCATGCGTCCACCACCCTCTCTGTGAAAAAATACTTCTTCACCTGGGACTTGAGCAGTCCCCCCCCCCATCTTCAAATTGTGTCCCCTTGTTCTTGCACATCTCTTTTTATGAAAGATGCTACCTTCTTGGACTTAGTTGATTCCCTTGAGGTACTTGAAAGTTTCTATCATGTCCCTCCTTTCCTCAAGGGTATACATATTAAGCTCCTTTAGTCTCTCCTTGTATGGCTTCTGTTGCATTCCCTGCACCATTTTAGTTGCCCCCTTTGAACTGCCTCCATCCTGTCTATGTCCTTGTGGAGATGGGGTCTCCAGAACTGGATGCAGTAATCCAGGTGGGGTTTCACAACTGTCTGTACAAATGGATAACAACTTCTTGTTTTCTACTGGTGATGCCTCTCCCTATACATCCCAATATCCCCCAGCCATCCCTACTGCCTTCTCACATTGCTTACTAACCTTTAAGTCATCTGATATGATCACCCCCAGGTCCCTTTCCATTTTTGTTGTTGTTACTACCTCCCCCCCCACACCCATGGTGTACTCTTCCCCAGGTTTTTGTTTCCCAGGTGTATTACTTTGCACTTCTTTGCATTGAATCCAAGCTGCCATACTTCTGACCATTCCTCCAACCTTGCCAAGTCCCTTCTCATCCTTTTCACACCACCCCCCCACTTGTGTATCAGCCCTGTTGCAGATCTTTGTGTCATCTGCAAAGAAACATACTTTTCCTTCCAGTCACTCTGCAATGTCACTTATAAACACATTAAAAAGGACCGGACCAAGTACTGAGCCCTGCGGTACCCCACTAGTAACCCCCCTTTATTCAGAGTGGACTCCATTTACTATTACTTTTTGTGTCCTGTTGTGCAGTCAGTGTTTTACCCAGGGTCCCACTCCCAGGCTGGCTAATTTGTTTATTAATCTTTTGTGTGGGACTGTGTCAAATGCTTTGCTAAAGTCTAGGTAGGCCATGTTCACAGCCCCTCCCAGATGTACTACTTTGGTTACCTAGTCAAAGAAATCGATTAGATTCGACTGACATAGCCTTCTCACTGTGAATCCATGCTGCCGTGGGTCCTGTGACCCAACGGCCTCTAGGTATTCAACAGTTCTTTCCTTCAGAAGCAATTCCATCATTTTCCCTACCACTGAGGTCAAACTAACAGGTCTGTAGTTTCCTGCCTCTGTCTTGCTCCCACTTTTGTGAAGGGGAATCACATCTGCCCTCCTCCAGTCCCCAGGTAGCACAACTTCCTCCCATGATTTGTTAAAAGGGTAGGCTGTGGTGTCACTAGTTCTCCCCTTAGTTCTTTCAGAATTCAGGGGTGAATCCCATCAGGCCCCATTGCTTTGTCCACCTTCAGTTTTAGGAATTCTTTCAGAAACCTTTCTTCTGTGAAAAGACTGGGATCGACCCCCCATCCAGAGTGCTTCTATTGATTGGGTTAAGTACCCCTCCTGCTCTTCTTTTGTGAATACTGAGCAGAAATATTCATTTAGTATCCCTGATTTTTCACTGTCCCCCTCTGTCCACCCACCGTCCCCTTTATTCAGCCTCACTATCCCTCCCTTTGTCTTTCTTCACTTCCTAATGTACATATAAAAGGTTTTATCCCCCTTCTTAACTGAGTTGGCTATCTTTTCCTCAGTTTGGGCCTTTGCTATTCTAATTGCCTTCCCCACTTCCTTCTGCTTTAACTGGTACAGTTCTCTGTTCTGCTCCTCCTGTGTTTCCTTATACTTCCTAAATGCTATCTTTTTCTCCCTAACCTTCCCCACCACCTCTTTTGGGAACCATAGTGGTTTTTTCTTTTGTTTTGATTTCTTTATTTGCTTCACACAAAGGCTTGCTGCCTCTGTGATGGCAGTTTTGATGTTTCACCATTGTTGCTCCACCCCTCCTTCTTGCCTGTTTGCTAGTGCTTTTCTGAGGCATGCTCCCATTTTGACAAAGTCAGCCCTCCTGAAGTCCACTGCTCTCACTTATGTATGGCCTGACTCTGCAGCTGAGTTTATCATGAACCACACTGTTTGGTGGTCATTTGTCCCCAGATGGCTACCCACTTCTAGAACTGAGATCATCTCTCTCTGTCCCCATTTGAGAGTACCAGGTCTAAGATTGCTCCCTCCTGGGTAGGTTCCAACATTAGCTGAGGCATGCCCCCTGTAGGGCATCAAGAGTAGCCCTGCTCTTGGATGTGACTGCAACAAAGGTGCTCCAGTTAACATCTGGCATATTCAGGTCCCCTATCAACAATATCTCCCCTTTCTCTGCCATCCTAAGGATGTGTTCTATCATTTCCTTGTCCATTTCCTCCCTGAGATGGGAGTCTCTACACAACTCCCATGTGGATTGTTTTGCCATTTCCAGTCTCCAGGGTGACCCTCAGTGCCTCCTCTCCTCCCAGTTTACCCTTTTGTTCTGTTGCTTTGATCCCTTCCCTTACGTAGAGAGCTACTCCTCCTCCTCTTCTACCCTCCCTGCCCCTCCTGTAGATTGAGTACCCTGGTATGTTGACATCCCAGTCATGGGTCTCTGTGTACCATGTTTCTGTGACTGCCATGATATCCAGGCATCCCTCTTCCATCAAGGACAGCAGTTCAGGGAGCTTGTTACCTAGACTATGGGCATTGGTACTCATTACCCTCCATTTTTTGATGGTCTTACCCCTTTTTGCCCCATCCCTGTCCTTACTATCTTTATCTCCATTTACCCCAGCCCTTCTCCCTATTGACGTCTCTATGTTGGTGTTTGCCTCACTAACTACCATGATTTTTGGGGTGGAGCTAGGATTTCCCTGCTCCTTTTCAGTGCCTCCCCCTTGTCTAGTTTAAATGCTTGACGATGAAGCATTTAAATCTATCACCTAGGATCCTGGTTCCCCTCCTGGACAGATGCAGACCATCACGCCAGTATAGGCCTGCATCCCTCCAGTTGGACCCCTGGTTCCCAATGAAGCCAAAACCCTGAGCTCTGCACTAGTTTTTCAACCACTGATTGAATTCCATGGTGCAGAGCACCTTAGCCTCACCCATGCCATAGACGGGCAGCACCTCTGAGAAGGTTACCGTGTGTGCTACTTGTCTAAGGCCCCTCCCCAACTTCACAAACTCCTCCTCCACTGTTCTGATCCCTTTCCCAGCCACCTCATTTGGGAAGAGTCTAAGGTAAAATAACAGGACCGGAAGAGACAGTCAAGTCTAACTAAGGTAGATTTGGGGGCCTCACCATACACCATATTTCCATAGTCAAACAACATAAGGATTCTCTTCAAGAAAATCCTATGGTGGGTGGGGGGAGTACAGACTTTGTTCCTCTAGAGGGCCTGGGGAGAGCTTCCTCTTTCATAAACCTAGAATAATAATGTTCTAACTGCAGTAATCTATTAAAATAGCCTGCCATGAAAG
This sequence comes from Neoceratodus forsteri, assembly GCA_016271365.2. NCBI lineage: Eukaryota > Metazoa > Chordata > Ceratodontiformes > Ceratodontidae > Neoceratodus > Neoceratodus forsteri. The sequence goes on from JADMNL010000025.1 coordinate 46,676,383, forward strand.
GGCCCCAGGTTAGCACTAGGCACAAGCACACTGTTCCATTGTAAAATGTGCCCCCTCCCCGGCAGCTGGGATTTTCCAAAGAAGTTATTTTGGACTCTGTCACATTTTAGTTCAGCTATTTTCCCCAGAAAAACTGAAGAACAGGTTACTGAGCCAGACGTTAGAATCTGCCCTTTTGAAAATCCTTGCCAGATGTATTGTCAGAATTGGCTTGGTTCATCCTTAATTTCTGAAAGTTTAATATGAAGCATCTGCTAAATCTTGCAATTAGCTCTAACATAAAGCACTACATTTTCAAACCCAAAAGACGTAGCTAAGAAATGTCTGAGCAGCAGCAAGAGGTCAGAAACTCTATGTGTTTCAAAATAATGTGGAGATAGTTTAACAATCTCTGTACTTTTACAGGAATCAGTGACTGCCAAACACTCTACGATGCAGATAACTCTCTGAAAAATGGTGTTTACTCAGTCCATTATGATCCGAATTCTGGTGCAAAGAAGGTCACCTGTGACATGGGAAATAAAGGATGGACCGTCATCTTTCAGCGCTACATGGACAAGGATATCAACTTCCACCTAGAATGGAAATCCTACAAGATAGGCTTTGGAGATGCACAGTACACCTACTGGCTAGGCAATGACTTTATCCACCAGTTTACTAAAAGAGCACTCTACAAGCTGAGGGTGGTATTCTTGGTTGGAGGTGTCCACAAGTTTGCAGAGTATGACTACTTCAAACTGGAGCCGGAATCCCTCAACACCATGAGGCTAGGTACTTATCAGCCCAGTACAGCTGAAGATGGCTTCACTCATCCTATGGTCAAAAATAAGGTAGATGATGCCATGTTCAGTACCCCAGATAATGACAGAGATCACTCCCCTGCCAACTGTGCTTCCACCTACCAGTGCGGTTGGTGGTTTAAAGATTGCCACGCTTCTATTTTGACCCTGAAGAGTCATCTTGAATGGCAAGGCCTATGTAGCAGCAAGGGAGAATGCACTTTTGTCAAGATGATGATAAAAAGAGTATAATTATTTTCTGTTGACAGCAAAGTCATAACAAAGTGTACAAAATGTAATGTGTACGAAGTTTAAAACAAGAATTAGTAAAGCCTGAAAGCATGATCAAACTTTTGTAGAAAAGAAAGTCAGACCTTGTCTACTAGAAGTATTTTGATTTAAAATGCAAAAGAAAATAAAAATAATCTGAGTACATTCTTCATTTGTCTCGGCCCACTTATTTTAATTGTGAGGAATAAAATCCTCTCTGTAGACCTACTTCTGTGTGGCACATGCATATATGCGAGTAAAACAGGTATAATATTTCAAATTGCTTGGTAAATCTCATTTATATATCTAATTTACATAAAAAGATACAAATACATATAGGTGTGGACTTTGAGATAAAAGTTCTTCTTATAAAGGTTACCTTGAAACCCGAACAGAAAAATGTTGAGAGTGTCTCTTTGGAGATGGTAGTCTAGGATTATTTCCCAGTAGGTCACTTTATTTCTGTCTCACTACAGTTTGTGATTTATTTGTTTAACAGTGGCTAATACTGCACCAAACATCTAATTGTCATATTCATTATTCCTAGTGGCAGGACATGCAATAACAGAGAAACAAGTGTGTCTGGGAACCCCAAGTCCAAGCATGTGAGCCTAAAGCTCAGTGGTAGAGCACTGGCATGGTACTCTGGGGATCTGGGTTTAATTCCCAGTAGGTCACATAATTTTCTCTTCACTACAATTTGTGATTCAGTTGCTAACCAGTGGTTAATACTGCTCTAACCATCTATTGGTCATCCTTCTGGAGATTAATATTTCCTTCTCAAAAAAGGTTAAGCTTGCAATCTGAACAGATGGATAAAAGAAATAATATTTTTATTCACACTAAAATATAAAACTAGCACAATCAAAAATATTGTGAGCAATGGAACCATAACAAGATCCTCCCCCCATGTCTGCTGAACACTCACACACTCACCAGCAGGAGTCAAACACCTGAAGAAGCTTTTTCTCGCAAATTATTGTTTTTCTCTCTTTTCTTCTTGGAAGAGAACTGAATGAGTCTTCCCCTCAAGTAAGCTTTGTAAGTTTCCCCAGAGAAAACCCTGAGATACTTCTTTAGTCTCTTTATTTAACCAGTCAATAAAGTCTTTATCATTGATCTAGCTGGTGTTTAACTTCCACCTGAAGGATTTCGACTTTCCTTCTCTAAACATCAAGGATGTATGAACAGGTCCATGGGCTGAGATATGAATGGGTTCAATATTAGCTGATACCACCCTATTCAGAAGCCCATTAGTGATTAAAATATAACACACTCTGCTGTACATCAGGTGTCTGTTAGAGAATAAAGACAAATCTCTTCCTTTAGGGTGAATCCCTCTCCAAGAGTCTGTAAGACTCAAATTGGATAACATTTTCTTTAAGGGTAGCCTCGATTTTCTCGCTATAAAATGTGTTTTTGTGGAATTTCTATCAATAAAGGGACCCGGTACCTCACTGAATTCCCTCTCCTCCCCCACCACTGTTTGGTTCCCAACCCCAGGGGTCCCACCAGACTGAGTGGGCAGGTAGCCAAAGGGGCTGCAGTGCCTACCAGTCCCCTTAGGGCGGTGCTCTGCAATGCCAGATTGATCAGAAACAAGACTGCAATTATGGTGGACTTGATTTCTATGGTCAGTCTGGCTTGCACTATGGAGACCTAGGTGGGAGATGATGCCAAGCCACTTTTGGTGGCAGCCATCCCCCCCCGGGTACTTTGTAGTACACTGCCCTAGGGTGGAATGCAGGGTGGGGGAGTGGCCCTCTGTTTTAGATCCAAGCTGGGCTTCACCATGTACCGGTGGGAACTATTAGGTCCTTTGAATGTGTGGTAGTGCGGGGTCTGGTGCACGGTGATCCCCTTATTTACTGCCCCTGGGCGGGGAGAGTTCCTGCAGGAGGTGGTGGATCTCGACCTCAGTGAGGTTTTGGAGTCCCCCAGATGTTTGATACTGGGGGACTTCAATGCCCGGGCCAACGACAAATCCTCTAGGCTTGGTACCAACCTCTGCCAGTTGATGTCATCACTGGGCCTGATACAAGAGGTTACTTCTGTAACTCACCACAGTGGTCACATGTTGGACGTGGTGTTCTCACTGGGGTTTGAGGTAGCTAACTTCAAGCTTGATCAGGTCTTTTGGTCTGATCACTGCACAGTAAGGTTCTCATTTGGGATCCCTCCTGACAGCCATCCCCCTGTTGAGATGGTCAGTTGCCACCCTTTGAGGGGAATGTCCCCTGAAGGTTTTTTGGCAGTGGCTGACTTATCTAGTGTAGACACTGCATGTGCAAAGGGCACAAGTGACGTGTCTGCCACCTATAATAGGGTGATGTCTGCAGCACTCAATACACTTGCACCAGTCCGTGTACAACCCAGATCTTCTCACTTGAGGGCTCCTTGGTTTGATGGAGAGCTCAAGGTGATGAAGATTAGGGGTCAGAAGTTAGAGCATTGCTGGCGGAGGACCAGGCAAGAGGAGGTCAAACTGACCTGGCATACCCACTATGGCGAGTACTAGGGGGCAATCAACCATAAGAAGGCAGAGTTCCTGTCCAGGGAGATTGTTGCAGGGAAGAACCAACTGGCTGTGCTTTTTCAGACTGTAGACAGGCTGATACATCTGGTCTGTCTGCAGCTGAAAAAGGCTTTTTCTGCCACTTTGTGTGACGAGTTTGCTCAGTTCTTCACTGACAGAGTGTTCTCTGTCCAGCAGGGAATCCCACCAGTGAGTCATATAATGTCTCACAGTGATTGCCTTGGTTGTGGCAGAGGCATTCTGCCTGTCTGGGGGGAGTTTAAACCGGTGGAGATGGCCGAGGTCATTGAGGTTGCTTCTAGGCTGAAGCACACATATTGTGAACTGGACCCAGTTCCAACACGTTTCTTAATGGGATGTGCTGATTCTATTAGCTCGGTGTTTGCCCTGATTGTCTGGTGCTCGTTGTCAGAGGGGGTCTTCCTGGATTCCTTGAAAGAGGCTATGGTGAGGCCCCTTCTGAAGAAACCATCGCTCAACCCAGACATCTTGGCGAATTATCGACCTATCTCCAACCTTCCATTTTCGGGAAAGGTTGTTGAGAAGATCATGGTGCAACAGCTTGAGGAGCACTTCATGACCTTTGACATCTATGAGCCACTCCAGTCTGGTTTCTGAGCCATGCATAGCACCGAAACAGCATTAGTTCAGGTGCACAATGACCTCCTTAGGGCAAGGGATAGAGGAGATGGATCAGGTCTTGTTCTCCTCGATGTCTCCTCAACTTTTGATACTGTAGACAACTCTGTGCTGCTTGATCATCTCAGAGAGTACTGTGGGCTTGGTGGCACTGTCATCCACTGATTTGAGTCCTAACTCGCTGACAGGAAGCAATCGGTAGTGACGGAGAATTTCTCCTCCTCCTCCTCGAAGCTCCTATTGTGCAGTGTGCCTCAGGGATCGATCTTGTCACCAATGTTGTTTGCAGTGTACATGCTGCCCTTAGGTGAGCTCATTAGGAAGTACAATGTGGGTTTTCATTGCTACGCAGATGATACCCAGTTGTACTTGTCCTTTGTCCCTGGAACATCCGCGCTGTGGATGTGCTAAATATCTGCTTGGTTGATTCGATGTCCTCCAGCTGGTTGAAACTGAACCCTGAAAAGACAGAGGTACTGGTAGTGGAACTGGACCAAAGACGTGATAGGATTGCCTCCAGTGTGGCAACTGGTCTTTTTCTGGGGTCTACACCACTGAAAGCTTCCTCTAGGGTGCAAGATCTTGGCGTATTCATGGACGACGGATTGACACTTGGATCTCAGGTGTCATCAGTTGTCCAAAGTGGTTTTTACCACTTGAGTAACGTAGCCAGGATCAAACCCTTAGTTCCGCCCGAGGACCTTCCTACTCAGGTTCATGCCTTTGTAATATCTAGGCTTGATTCCTGTAATGCCCTTTACTTTGGGGTCTCAGGTGGTACCCTCTGCCGACTGCAGCTAGTGCATCATGCAGCTGCCAGATTGTTGACTGGCCTTTCACCGTTCTGTCATGCAACTCTGGTGCTGCATGAACTGCACTGGCTGCTGGTCAGGTGGAGGGTTATCTTCAAGGTGGGCTTGCTCACTTTTAAGGCCCTACATGGACTAGGCCCCAGCTATCTGTCTAATCTCCTAACACCTGCCATCCCAGCCCGCTAGCTCCATTCCTCCTCTATCGGCCTCCTGGTGAATCCCAGGATGAGGCTAAAAACTGCCGGTAACAGAATGTTTAGTGTCGCCGGACCCATCCTGTGGAATTCGCTTCCTCTGCTCATCAGGGAGGCCCCTTCAGGTGAGGTTTTTAAGAGCCACCTCAAGTCCCATCTTTTCTCTCTGGCCTACCCAGCCATATTTAACCTGATAAAATAAGGTCTACTGAAACTAATTAGTCACTGCATTTTTTTATCTGAAATATTTGTTTTAATATATACTGTATGTATGTATACTTTCACTCCCTTACCTGTTTTTATGTAAGGCACCCAGAGCCTCCGGGAATAGGTGCCATATAAATAAACATTGCCTTGCCCTGTCCTTATTAGATCATAGCCAGGGAATTTAGAGAGCTCAGCAGCAATATTATTAAAGAAAACAGCCTGTTTTGAGTTGAGAGAATAAATACTAAATTAAATCATTTGACCTTCAAGCTTGCATAATAAAATTTGGTGCCTTCCTTCAGGGTTGGCAATGTAATCTTCTTTAGCAAATTTAACACCTTCCTTATTAAAATGGCTGTGCCTCTTTTTTTTGTAAACTTTATTCAATATTTATAAAGAAGAATACATACAGATCAGGTTAGCACAGAAAGACGTACAATTGATGAGCTTATAGCAGTATACAGCATAATTCATGTCTTAACAGCAACACCACGTAAGTTATCTTGTCCCAAAAGACAAGGGGCCGGATATTCAAAAGGGTTGCACCTGGGGCAACCCCGCAATGCGCCCCGGCATGATACTCAAAGCGTGACTGGCACAGCGCAAGTCTCAATGTGCTGGGGCACATTGCTAATGTATGTGGCGCATCTGAAGGGGGCATGCCCATGCATATGCAGCACATCCCGATATTCAGCCCGGGATGTGTGGCGCATCTGCTGGCACAACCCAAAGATGTGCCACATACTGGGGCACAAAGTTGAGCCAGAAAATCCTGGCTCAAATGCTGGCCACCCACAGGCAAGCTACTGTAATGCAGGGCACAATGCAGCAGCCACCTGCTATGGGTGGCCACCCGCCAGGCAAGAACACCGTCCACAAGCATCCATCCTGACCCCAGTGATCCAGTGGTATCCCCTCCCTCTCGTAGCTGCGGTTGCCAGTAGGTCCAAATACAGGAACATACCCTGTCATTATAGTGGCAATCCTCCTCACTCCTGTACCAGATTATGGGTGATAATGAAGAAAATAGAAACCCTGTTAGTCAGTACCCCCCACCCACCCATAGGCGGATCCTGTATAATACCATGTAAACAATTCCCTGGTGGACTAGTGGTGCCCCCAACCCCTCCTGTAGTGCCGATCATCCGGAATGTACTATTTGTCATGCACTGGTGGTCCAGTGGTATCCCCCACCCGTCATCGGCAGGTGGCTGCAACCCATCTACATACCATCTGGCCGCCCACCAACTGACAGCCTAAAGTATGTGCTGTAAGCCTATTGGCCCACAGTGTGGACCAATGGGCTTGCAGGGAATACTGTACTATACAGTCGGGAATATGTGAATGGGTTCATTCATGTATTCCTGACTGTACAGCATGCCCTGAAGTTTCCATTGGTCCACACAATGGACCAAAAGGCTTTACAGCACAAACTGTAAGCTGTCAGTCAGCAGGCAGATGGGTGGTTGCAGCCGCCCGCAGATGGCGGGGGGTGTTGTGTAGGCAGGGTGACCTGTTTGGTTGGGGGGGTGAGGGATACCACTGGACCACCAGGGTATGACATATAAGTACATTCCGGATGATCGGCACTATGGGAGGGGTAGGGGCACCACTAATCCACCAGGGAATTGTTTACATGCAATTTTATGGGGATCGGGGCTATGGGTGGGTTGGGGGGCCACTGGACTACCAGGACTTATATGTCCTTCACTATCACCCATGATCTGCTGCGGGAGTGAGGGAGGTCTCCACTAGACTGACAGGGCATGTTCCTGTATTTGGTCCTACCAGCGATCGCGGCTATGGTAGGGAAGGGGGTACCACTGGATCACCAGGGTTTGTTCAAGTTCAAGTTTATTGCAGGAAAACTCCATTGAGCAAGCTCATTCACAAGGAGGTCCTGTGACATAAACACTTAAAGTACAAACACAGATAGGTAATAACAGTATATACATGAAATGCACGTTACATGATACAGGCTGAATATACATACAAGGGTACCACATAGGGTGACCGCAGGTGGCAAACATTGATATCAGACAGGGAAGTGACTTGCAGGTTGCATACTGATAAATGAAACATGATGACTGGTGTGTGCAATACATATACAGTATTTTGGCAGCTAGAACAAACAACAGTCTACAACTGATATGGGGGGGAGGAGTGATTTGATAGAGTAGCAGTGGAGCGTAAGCAAAGATAAAGCCAGGAGTAGAAGGGAAAGCAGTTAATATGACAAATCAATTATACCTTACCAGTGGATAAATATGGCGCACATGGGGAAGGAAGAGACTTAATGACAGTTACAGGTGTCTTTTATTTTGGCTGAACTTAGCGATTTGTAGAAGTTTATTGAAACTGTGCTAGTTAGTTTCAATGCAGTGTTTGTAATTGGTTCCAAATGGAGGGAAGGGCATATGCAATACTACGTTTACCAAAGAAGTCCGCGTCCTTGGTATGTCAAGCATAATAAAGTCAGATTTTCTTAACGAGTATGCACTATGTGAGATACTAATAAGGAAGGAGATAGCTTGGCAATTTCTGCAGGAGCAGTTTAAGAGTCCATAGCCCAGCATGGAGCAAATGCTAGTAGTAAGGGATGTCCAACCAACAGCTGCATATAAGTCACAGTGATGCAAGCAGGTAAGGAGTTGGTAATGAACCATAACGACGGTGATAAAGGATGTCCAGTTTACTTAGATTTGCAAGAGTGGTGGAGGAATAGATTACATCGCCATAGTCGAGTAGGGGAGAAAAGTGGCCTGTACAAGCTTTGTTTGAGTTTCAAGGGGAAAAGGGCCTATTTCTGTAGAAGAAACCTAACCTTGCTTTTAACCTTCTAGAGACATCTTCGACGTGGTCACTGAAAGATAATTTATTGTCGATCCAGATACCTAGATATTTAAATTTGGTTACAACTTCCAGAGGCTCGTTAGCGTGGTGACAATGAAGTCTTGGGCAAGGGTATTGGGGGCCTGAGACAGCACTGCGGAGAATATCATCGCTTTAGTCTTCTTAGCATTGAGCAGAAGCTTTGCCTTTATTAGGTTATGCTCAAGTTGTGCGAAGTCCGCTGAAGCACTCCTTTGACTTCCAGATAACGAGGAGCCAGAAGTATACAACACAGTATCATCTGCAAAAAGTACAGATTGGACGTAGATATGTTAGCATCTAAGTCATTAATGTACAGAGAAAACAAGATAGGGCCTAAGACGGATCCTTGAGGACTCCTCTGTAACTGGCAAGGCAGCAAAAGCCTTCCGCCTTGTACTTTTTGGAATCTTCCAGTTAGTAGCTAGAGAACCACTGGGTGGTATGGTATGTGGCACCCAACTTTGCAAGTCAATTGACTAATAGTTTGTGATTAACAGTATCAAAAGCTTTGCTGAGGTCCAAAAGACTGCACCAGTTACCTTCTTAGCATCTATAGCAGAGATCCAATCATTGGTTACTTTTGCTAGTGCAGTGATTGTGCTATGATTAGCCCGAAGCCAGATTGAGCTGGGTTAATGAGAGAGAAGGTTTCCAAGTGAGATTTTAACTGAATATGGATCAGTTTTTCGAGAACTTTAGAAAGGATAGGCAATATGGAGATAGGCCTATAGTTGTTTACATCACATGGGTCACCAGATTTAAATAGAGGGAGGATATGTGCTGATTTCCAGCAGGACGGCACAGTAGCAGATGTAATGGAAAGATTGAAGATGTGGAGAATTGGGGCAGTGAGATGGGCGTAGCCTGACCTTAGGAAAAAGGGTCTGTGTGCAACTCATGTTTACCGCGATCATGGTTATGGGGAGGGGGTGCCCCCAGACCCCCTCAGTCCACACAACTGTCTGTTCAGGGCACAAGACGCAGTTCACCAGGCTGCCTTGCACAACGCATGCAAATGGCCCCATTTGCGCCATGCACACATTATGGCCCCATTTGCATGCCCAAGTCTGAACATCGTGGGTGTTGCACCCAGCGCATCTACAGGTGCGCTGGAGCATTCCCAGTCCTCCCTGTCTGTGGAATGCACTGGCGCACTGTCATTGCGCCATGCACATTCTGTGCCATATTCAAAGGTGATGTACCATGGCACATCACCTTTGAACTTCTCCCTGTCTTGGCCTCGGCGCATCTTGGCTGTGCTGTGCCCCCTTTTGCGCCATTGCCTGGCGCAGTCTGAATATCTCCCCCAAGAAATCTGTCTTCATGTTGTAGTGCCCATTTAAGCGGAAATGAAATAATTAGTAAAAGCTTAAAATAAGTCAATCCAGCCTTTGGCATATGTGCTTGGGGTGTCAATGACCCTTTGTTGTTTACATTTTTGTGCCTCTTTTTTTAGAACTAAATGAAATAAATTCTATTTGGGCTACTCTTTCTCTTTTCAGTTTTTCCACTTCCACAGGTTGTAAATGGAAAAAACATCAATGCTGGATCACTAGCGAAGGAGGAGGCTCTGATGCTTCTGTAAGCCCTCCCACCTATCAGTCCTCAGCTTGAGGAAATTGAAGCCAGGAAGAAACTTCAGCCAGCAGCACTAGAGTTACACGACAACTTCGGGGTTAGTGGGTGAGTCAATCAGCACCCACAGACATGCCCCCCAACCCGCAAAGCAGCCAATCACGCAGAAGGTGGACTGAGCTGTAGGATGAGACCCAGGGCTTCTCAACCCCACACTGCCAGAGAAGGGAAATGCCAATGCCGGATTGCTAATGGAGGAGGGGCCTCTGATTCTTCTAAAAGCCCTCCTTCCAACCGATCGCCAGCTTAAGGAAACTGAAGCTGAGAAGAGACTCCAGCCAGCAGCACCAGAACTACACAAAATCTTCGGGGCTAGAGGGTGAACCAACTGTCACCCACAGACACGCCCCCAGCCTTCAAAGCAGCCAATCATGCAGAAGGTGGGCTGAGCTGTAGGACAAGACCCAGGGCTACTAAAGCCCATGCTGCTAGAAAAGGGAAACACCAACATTGGATCATTAGTGGAGGAGAGGGCTCTGATTCTTCTGCCCTCCCTCCTACCAATTGCCAGCTTGAGGAAACTGAAGCCAGGAAAGACTCTGGCCAGTGGCACCACAGCTACAAAACTTCAGGGCTGGTGGATAAGTCAATCAGTGCTCACAGACCACAAAGCAGCCAATCATGCAAAAGACAGACTGAGCTGTAGGAAGAGACCTGGGGCTTTTAAATCCCACGCTGCCAGAGAAGGGAAATGCCAATGTCAAATCGCTAGTGGAGGAGGGGGCTCTAATTCTTCTGTAAGCCCTCCCTCCTACCAATTGCTAGCTTGAGGAAACTGAAGTAGGGAAGAAACTCCAGCCATTGGCACCAGAGCTGTACAACAACTTCAGAACTAGTGGGTGAGCCAATCAATGCCCACAGACATGCTGCCAGTCTGCATGCATCAAATCATGCAGAAGGTGTGCTGAGCTGTGGAATGAGACCCAGGGCTTTTAATTCTTGCTGTGACACAGACGGACATATCAGTCTAGAATTCCTATATGTTCTAATTCCATTGGCAGTCTAAGGGTTAAACCCTGAGCTGCCAGAGAAAGGGAAACATTGATGCCAGAGCACTCGTGGAGGAGGGGGTTCTGATTCTTCTGTAAGCTTTCCCTCCTACCACTTGCCAGCCTATTGAAGCACCCAATCCAAGTATCACTCAACCTTTCATAGCTACAAAAGGACTAGGCCTCCGAACAGCCCCCCACGCTGTGCCCCCCCTTCTCATGCTAAGGACCAACATGACATAGAAAGCACAGCAGAATCTGCCGACCGGAGTCAGACCAACAAGGCAGACGGTCATGCTACACCACAGCAGGAAGGCAGGACAACTGTGGTACATGTCCTGTTAAACTCCTTTTGTACAGCACACACTGCAAGAAATAAGAGAGGAGAGTTAAGTAAATGTTATGGAGTGGTAAAACACTCACCAACTGTCTGTACAGAGGGATAACAACTTCCTGTTTTCTGCTGGTGATGCCTCTCCCTATATATCCCAATATCCCCCAGCCCTCCCTACTGCCTTCTCACATTGCTTGCTAACCTTAAGGTCATCTGATAAGATTACCCCCAGCTCCCTTTCCATTTTTGTTGTTGTTATTACTACCCCCCCCCCAACTGTGTAATCTTCCCCTGGGTTTTTGTTTCCCAGGTGCATTTCTTTGCATTGAATCCAAGCTGCCATACTTCTGACCATTCCTCCAATCTTGCCAAGTCCCTTCTCATCCTTTCCATGCCTCCTTGTGTATCAACCCTGTTTCAGATCTTTGTATCATCTGCAAAGAGGCATACTTTTCCTTCTAGTCCCTCTGCAATGTCACTTATAAAGACATCAAAAAGGACTGAACCCAGTACTGAACCCTGCGGTACCCCACTAGTACCCCTCTTTCTTCAGAGTGGACTCCCATTTACAATTACCTTCTGTGTCCTGTTGTCCAGCTAATGTTTTACCCAGGATGCCACCCTGGGACCCACTCTCAGGCTGGTTAATTTGATTATTAATCTTTTCTGTGGGACTGTGTCAAATGCCTTGCTAAAGTCTAGGTAGGCCATGTCCACAGCCCCTCCTTGGGTCTACTACTTTGGTCACCCAGTCAAAGAAATCAATTAGATTCATATGACATGACCTTCCCACTGTGAACCCATGCTGCCTTGGGTCCTATGCCCCACTTTCCTCTAGGTACTCAACAATTCTTTCCTTCAGAAGTGATTCCATCACTTTCCCTACCACAGAGGTCAAACTGACAGGTCTGTAGTTTCCTTACTCTGTTTTGCTCCCACTTTTGTGAAGAAGAATCACATTCGCCTTCCTCCAGTCCTCAGGTATCACACCATCCTCCCATGATTTGTTAAAAAGGTTAGTCAGTGGTGTCACTAGTTCTCCCCTTAATTCTTTAAGAATTCTAGGGTGAATTCCTTCAGGCCCCATCACTCTGTCCACCTTCAATTTTAGGAGTTCTTTCAGAACCCTTTTTTTCTGTGAAAGGACTGGGATCAACCCCCCTATCCAGAGTGCTTCTGTTACTTGGATTAGGCACCTCCCCCTCTTTTGTGAATATTGAGCAGAAGTATTCATTCAGTATCCCTGTTTTTTTTACTGTCCCTCTCTGCCCACCCACCATCCTTTCTAGTCAGCCTCACTATCCCTCCCTTTGTCTTTCTACGCTCCTTGATGTACCTATAAAAGGTTTTATCCCCCTTCTTGACTGAGTTGGCTATCTTTTCCTCAGTTTGGGCCTTTGTATTCTGACTTCCCTCCCTGCTTGCTTCTGCCTCAACTGGTACAGCTCTCTGTCCTGCTCCTTCTGTGTTTCCTTATACTTCCTGAATGCTATCTTTTTCTCCCTAACCTTCCCCACCACCCCTTTTGAGAACCATAGTGGCTTTTTCTTTCGTTTTGATTTATTTGCTTCACACAAAAGCTTGTTGCTTCTGTGATGGCAGTTTTGATGTTTCCTCATTGTTGCTCTACCTCTCCTTCTAGCCTGTTTGTTATTGCTTTTCTAAGGCACTCTCCCATCTTGCCAAAGTCAGCCCTCCTGAAGTCCAGTATCCTCACTTCTGTATGGCTTGACTCTGTAGCTGAGTTTGTCATGAACCACACTGTTTAGTGGTCACTTGTTCCCAGATGGCTACCCACTTTTCAGATCTGAGATCCTCTCACTGTCCCCATTTGAGAGTACAAGGACCAAAACTGCTCCCTCATGAGTGGGTTCCAAAACTAGCTGTCTGAGGCATGCCACCTGTAGGACATCAAGAATGGCTCTGCTCTTGGATGTGGCTGCAGCAAAGGTGCTCCAGTTAACATCTGGCATATTCAGGTTCCCCATCAACAGTATCTGACCTTTCTCTGCCATCCTAAGGATGCCTTGTATCATATTCTTGTCCATTCCCTCTCCCTGACATAGGGGTCTGTATACAACCCCTGTGCGGACTGTGGTGCCATTTCCAGTCTCTAAGGTGACCCACAGTGCCTCCTCTCCTCCCCGTTTACTTTTTTGTTCCACTGCTTTTGTTGCTTCCCTTACATAGAGAGCTACTCCTCCCCCTCTTCTATCCTCCCTGTCTCTCCTATAGGTTGTGTACCCTGGTATGTTAATGTCCCAATCATGGTCCTCTGTGTACCATGTTTCTGTGACTGCTTTGATATCCAGGCATCCCTCTTCCATCAAGATCACAAGTTCAGGGAGCTTGTTGCCTAGACTATGGGCATCGGTACTCATTAACCTCCATTTCTTGATGGCCTTATCCTTTTTTCCCCATCCCTGTCCTTATTGCCTTTGTCATTTTCTCCATTTACCCCAGCCCTTCTCCCTATCGACAACTCTATATTGGTGTTTACCTCACTTACTACCCTGATTTTTTAAGGGGGACTAGGGTTTCCCTGCTCCTTTCCAGTGCCTCTCCCCGGCTAGTTTAAATGCTTGCCAATGAAGCATTTAAATCTATCACCTAGGATCCTGGTTCCTCTCCTAGACAGAAGCAGATCATCACGCAAGTATAGGCCTGCATCCCTCCAGGTGGACCCCCAGTCCCCAGTGAAGCCAACTCCCTGAGCTCTGCACCAGTTTTTTAACCACTGATTGAATCCCATGGTGTGGAGCACCCTAGTCTTATCCATGCCCTAGACAGGCAGCACCTCCAAGAAGGTTACCATGCGTGCTACTTGTTTAAGGCCCCTCCCCAACTCTAAAAACTCTTCCTGCACTTTGTTGATCCCTTCCTCAGCCAGGTCATTTATCCCTAGGTGGACAATGACATCCAGCTCCTTCCCCTGTGCAGCTGTTCCAGCGATCCTGAGGATTCACTCCCTGTCCCTCCAAGCCATGGTGCCAGGCCTTACCTCCCTCTACCCTTGCTCCCCCAGTTCTACCCTCCTAACAATGGAGTCCCCCACCAGAAGTTGTTTTCTTCCCCTGTGGGGTCCAATGCCATCCTCCTGTGGGTCTCCTTTGTGGAGGTTCCCAGCATCCTCCTTGGTCTCCACTGTGGGTGCCTCCATAGAGGAACCACACTTTGCCAGAACAGCATATGAATTGTGGAGAGTTACAACTGGAGGGATGCACCTCTGTTCCACCACCCTCACCCTCCCTGAGCCCACTGTGATCCAACCAGAACAACTACCCCACCCTTAAGAGGAGGGCGGCTATGAAGCACACCCCTGAGGTGCAACACTGTACCTGCCAGCCCACTTCCCAAAAACTAGGTTCTGAGAGGTGAGGCAGGTCAGAATACATCTAGACTCCATTAAAAGAAACAGAGATTCCTTCAAAAGGAATCTCAAACTTTACCTCACCTCTACCACTCAATGTAACTGCTTCTCTGAACAGAGATCTCTCTAAACACCTCCTAGCTCACTCATGTCTCACAGCCCGCCCTTTCCCAGTCTCATTCCCTCTGGCACCGGGCCTTCCTTGCGACTCCTTTCCTGCTTGGCATCTCCACTGAAACAAGACATTTTCCACCAGTGTCTGACAGTGGCCCATTAGCCTGCCAACTTCCTCTCCCAGTCGCACGCCTGCAATACTAACTGCCTATTGTGCCCTCTATCTCTTACTGTTACCGCAGCCAGCTGCCTACTCAAACTGCTCGTTATATGAATATTATCTCAAAGTATGTTATAACTGAATATCTTTATTTTTTCTTTTAGCTGCTTTGGTTATTTATTGTGCATTATTTTACTATCTCTGTATGTATGTTTACCCTCATCCTTTGACGTGGAACCGTTGTAAACGAGCAGTTTCTGCTCAAAGGTATTTGTAATCCAAGAATTTAATAAATAAATAAAAATAAATAAAAACATTACTATGATGAGTCATTTTTTTCTTCAAACAACATTAAGTCTTGCTGTATCCTGACAATATGCAGACTACCAAGCAGTTCCCCCGGGAGAAGGGAATGCAGAACCTACTTTGGGAACAAGCTCTGCAGTACTGCTGTACCAAACCTAGCATCACTCCTAGCCTAGATGTCCAGAGAGTAATGCTTGGTGAATGTATGGACTGTCTTCCAGGTGGCTGCTTTACAGATTTCTAGCAAGGGAATATCTCTGGCCGCAGCCAGAGTGGCAGCTGTACCCCTAGTCGAGTGAGCCCCCAGGCCTGGAGGGGGTGCTTTGCCCAATTTGTCATAGAAGAATTATATACAAGAGACAATCCACCTGGGAATAGTTCTTTTAGTAACAGGCTTACCTTTCCTCACTTCATCATAAGTGAGAAACAACTGAAGATGGTCATGCCTGTGTGCCTTAGTATGCTCTATGTAGTAGCTAAGAGCTCTTTTAACATCCAAACTGTGTAACTTCTTTCCCCTGAAGAAGAATAGTCAGTGAAAAACACAGGAAAAGATACAGACTGGTTCAGATGAAAATCTGACACCACTTTGGGTAAGAATCTCCTATTGGTTCTTAGGACCACCTTATCCCTATGGAAGGAGATGAAGTCAGGTTCAAGTGACAGGGCCTGTAATTCACTAATCTGCCTGGCAGAAGTAATAGCTACCAGGAACACAGTTTTCCAGGTCAAGTACTTAAGTTCAGCTGAAGCCAGAGGTTCAAAGGGTGGTTGCATAAGCTGAGCAATGCAGCCATTAAGATCCCAAGCTGGAGTAGGCTGTTGAAAGGGAGGGTTAATATGAACCAGACCTTTGAAGAACTTACTGAAAACAGGATGAGATGCCAGGGAAGAGCCCTTCCCTGCCAAAAGGAATGCAGAGACAGCTGCTACGTGAACCTTCAGAGTTGCAGGCCTAAGGCCTAGACCATTAAGGTGAACCAGATAATCTAAGGCTGTAGCAATGTCTGCAGAATCAGGCAAAATGCCCTTCTAAGAACACCAAAGGCTGAATCTCTTCCATTTGGAATTATAAGTTTCTCTAGTGGAAGGTTTCCTGGAAACCTTCAAAATATCCAGAACTCCCTGAGAAATATTCAGGCCTGCATATTCTAACTCTTCAAGAGCCAGACCTTGAGGTTGAGAAACTGGATATTGGGGTAACAGATCCTTCCCTGAGAGAAGGTTAGGAGATTGTATCTCTTGGGAAGAGACAGGGGACATGACACTGCCAGAGACAGAAGCAGAGGATACCAAGGCTGACTGGCCCAGTCTGGAGCCACCAATATCACTGTGCAGGCTTGAGATCTGATTTTGATCAGGACTCTGAACAACAAAGGGAAGGGAAGGAAGGGAAGGCATAGAGAAACCTGCCCTTCCAAACCAGAATGAGAACATCCAGAGGAACAGTCCCCAGGACTGGAGGTCTGCAACAAAACAGAGGAAGCTGGTGATTGTCCAGGGCTGCACAAAGATCTATCTCTGGAGTGCCCCATCTGGTGAAGATGACCTGTAGGATGGGAGGGTCCAGGGACCATTCGTGATGTCCCTGGGAGATTCTGCTCAGAGCATCTGCTAGTACACTGTCCTTTCCTAGAAGATGAATTGCTATCAGGGAAGTCTGAAGGGAATAGGCTAGAGACCACAGTTTCATGGCCTCTGTGCACAAGGCCATGAACCGAGTGCTTTCCTGCTTGTTGATGTACCACATTGTGGTGGTGGTGTCTGTCCTGACTTGCACCACCTTGCCCCTGACTGATTCCGAGAAGACCTGAAGGGCCAGAAAAACTGCCCTGAGGTCCAGCAGATTGATATGGAGGAGAGACTTTTGTGGAGACAACCCCCCCCCGAGCTGTGAGGGCTCCCAAATGGGCTCCCCAGCCTAGGAGAGAAGCATCTGTAGTTAGGACTACTGAGAGGACTTAAGAGAGAAATGGAACACCTTGTCTGAGGTTGTCCTGGTCCAGCCACCACTGGAGAGCTTGGACCAGAGTCTGAGTCACTGGAATCAATTTGGTGAGAAAGTTATTTTTCTGAGACCAAAAGGACCTTAAGTGGAACTGAATGTCCCTCATCTGAAATGTGGCTCCTAGCACCACTGCAGTGGAAGCTGCCACGCGGCCCAGGAGTTGAAGAAACTGTCTTGCTGGGCAAGAGACCAGAGGTCGAAAAGAGGAAGCAAGATCTGTGAGGGCCTTTACCCTTGCCAGAGGGAGGAAGGCCTTTGCTTGGATAGTATCCAACTTTATTCCTATGAAAGTAAGAAGTTGTACTGGTTCGAGAACAGACTTCAGAAGATTGAGAAGAAACCCCAGAGAACTGATTAAGTTTTGAGTGATTTGTAGAGCTGACTTGACCTGGTCAGAGGACTGACCTACAATTAGCCAGTCGTCCAGATATGGGAAGATGGAAATACCCTGCCTTCTGAGGAAGGCAACTACTACTACGAGGCATTTTGTTAACACCCTTGGAGCTGATGTTAGGCCAAAGGGCATGGCTCTAAACTGATAATGGCCTGAAGGCAACTCAAACCTGATAGCAACTTTCTGTGGGAGCACCTGATAGGAATATGGAAATAGGCATCCTTGAGGTCCAGGAATGCTAGCCAATCCCCTGGCCTTAGAGAAGGAAGAATTATTCTCAGAGTCACCATTTTGAATTTTGGTTTTGTGATGTGTTTGTTCAAATATCTTAGGTCTAGGATGGGTCGCTACTCCCCTGTCTTTTGCGGGGTAAAGAAGTACCTGGAGTACAGACTTTTGCCCCTGTGCTGAGTAGGAACTTTCTCTGCAGCTCTTAGAGCCAGTAGAGAAGAAACCTCTGCCTCTAGAGCAAGGGTTTCTGAGATGGATGCAGGTGAAAAAGACCTGACCCTCAGTTTTGGGAACCTTTTGAAGCTGAGGGCCAGTCCTTGGCTTACTACCTCCAGGACCCACTTATCTGAGGTAACAGACTTCCAGGTCTGGAAGTAGTAAGCCAGCCTGCCTCCTACTGGAATGGGGGAGTCGACCCGGGCTGACACATCAGGGTGTCTGCTTGGCAGAAGCTTTGGACTGGGAAGAGGATGCAGCCCTGCTCATCCCACTCCTGCCCCTCCCTCGAAAGAACTCCCTCTGTGGGAAGGAACAGGAAGCCTGAGCTTGGTAGAAAGGCCTGTGGAAAGCCCTGGCCCTACCCCTAGACTGCTGTTTCTGAGGAGTGGCTTGCCTCTCTTTGGCCTGTGCACTCCTGTAGGTGGTCCTGTACTCATTAATTTTCTCCATGTAAGCCTCTGTCTGCTCCCCAAACAGACAGTTACCCACTACAGAAAAATCCATAGCCTTAGTCTGGGTATCCTGCAAAAGGCTAGTACATATGAGCCAAGCATGTCTCCTGAGAGACACAGATGTAGCCATGACTCTTGATGCCACATCACTGGAGTCCACAGCACCATGGAATTGTACCTTGGCTGCCTCAATTCCAGCAGCAGCCACCTCCTCCAGCTCTTTGGCTAGCTGGGAGGAGGCCTGTTTAGCCAGTTCCAGAACTGTATCCTACCTGGACGTCTGGTACCTGGCTGTGTAGGCCATATAGTTAGCATGCCTGAGTCCCAAAGAAGATGCCAAATACTGTTTTTTGGCCATGGCGTCGACCTTCCTGGAGTCTTTGTCTGGGGTGTATGAAGCCAAAGGAATATTAGCCCTGTTACAGGCTGCAGCCTGTACTACACCAACATGGTTGCAATGACTATATAAAAACTCTGTACCTGAGTCTGATGACATATACCTCCTGTCCATTCTCTTATCTACAGGAGGTAAGGAGTTAGATGTCTGTAAAATCTTTTTTGTCTGCTTCCCCAAGGACTTGTGAAGAAGGATAGACAATCTTTTGGACTCTGGGATGTCCATCATCGCAACAAAATCAGGCTCTTACTCCTCCTCAGCAGCTTCAACCATGGGGAGCTGGAGGGCTTCAGCCACCTTCTTGTGAAACAAGAAGTGTGACGGGGACTCAGAAAGCCTGGGAGGGAAAGCTTGGGAGGGGAGACATTGGAGGGTCTGTGTGGGGAGATGTCCTGTTCAATGGGCACATCCAGACCTTCAAAATCGTTATCTTCATCCTCATCCTTGGGATACTCTTTGGCTCCCTCCCACTCCACATCACAGTAAGCATCTGGACTGTAATCCAATGGAGTCAGATCCAACTGAACTGACCACCTAACTGGCGGTACCGGTTCAGACGGAACCGGGCGGAGCGATTGAACTATGCTAACAGCTTTGGCTATCTCGTCAGCGGTTGGAGTATGCGGTGCTGGATCCAAACTGGCTGACTTTCATTTCCTTCCCTATGGAACCAGCCCCTCAGAGTCAGACCTTCTCTTGCCGGAGGAGGTATCGCCTAGGTCAGTAGGCACCCCCCCAGGTTCGGCCACAACTGAACCAGGCTGGCCATCTACGGACTTCTCAGCCTCCCTTTCCTTCAGCCTACTCAACCTTTTTTCCAAATTGGCTTTAGGAAAATTCTTGCAAATCTGGCAGTCTGTTTTGAGATGGTCAAACCCCAGACAGTAAACACAGATCAGGTGGGGGTCAGCCTTGGCAAAGGCCTTCCCACACTCAGTACAGTGTTGAAACCCAGTGGGACCGTTTTGTTCTTGGGTTTCTCAGACGTGGCCAACCTAAACAATTACCCTTGAAAGCTTTTAAGCCAGGTAATAACTCCCCGATTGGTTACAAACCATATTACGGGTTTTGTAAAAGAACCAGAAAAAGTCCGGTTCTTTTGAAACCGATCGGCACTGGAACACCACACTAAATTCCAGAAAAATCCCAGAAAAAGTAAAATAATCAAATACAAGCAAAAAGGTTGGTTCCTAACTGGACCAACCGATGAGAAACTGAGACAAAAACAATTTCCACAGAAATAAAATAAAACACAAGTCACAAGCTATCTACTACACTACCTGTACTATAGACAGAGAATGGAAATCTGAAAAAATAATAAATCAGTTTAAAAACTGAACGCTACTTCAAACTTTACCAAACCGAGCAGAGGATAAATCTCCAGAACGACTTCACTATTAGGCGGAGTAAAGAATCTGACGGTTACACAGATAAGTACCAGAGACAGAGGTTCAAGCTCAACATTCTATGCTTCTGCTTAGAGTTAACTCTTTCCTCTGTGGGGCACTTCAAGAGCTGGGGCTAACTGCATATTGTTAGAATACAGCAAGACTTCATATTGTTTGAAACGCCCAATCTATTGTAGGGGTAAAAAGGGTTGAAGGAAAACAAAATAAAGGCAGCTATGGTAGAAAACAGACATGCTAGGATTCTGGGGGCCTCCTTCGCCACCCAGGGACTACCAAGTCCACCACCGCTGCCTCCAAACATGCCAAGGAGAAAGAGCGGGTGGACTACGGTGGGCTCAGGAAGGGTGAGGTTAGTGTGTCAGAGGCATAGATGGTACCACTACACAACTCATACACCACTATGACAGGGCAGGACTATCCCAAGGAGGCACCTGCAGTAGTGAGCAGGGAGGATAAGGGGGTCCTCCATAAGGAAGGCCCCAAGGAAGGTCACAGAGGACCCCAGAGGAGAAGGAAACAACTCCTGGGGAGGGGACTCTATTATTAGGGGATCAATTTGGGGACTGGGAGGGAGAGGCAGTTTAGGTGCCTACCCAGTGCCATGGCTCAGAGGGATGAAAAGCGGATCCTGAAGATCACTAAGGCAGCAGGTTGGGAGGGAGAGCTGGATGTCATTGTCTACTTGCGGATGAATGACCTGGCTAGGGATGAGGCTAGGAGGGTGCAGGAGAAGATCAGGGAGTTGGGGCGGGGTCTTAGGCAGGTAGCATGCTCAGTGACCTTTTCTGAGGTGTTGCCTTTCCACGACAGGGAGTAGGACAGGGTACTCCACACCAGGAGTGTCAACCAGTGGTTGAAAGAGTGGTGCAGAGAAGAGGGTTTTGGCTACATTGGGGATGGGGGTCCCACCTGGAGGGATGAAGTTCTTTATGGGGGGATGGCTTGCATCCATTCAGGAGGGGGAACCACAGTCCTCAGTAAGCAGTTGAAATGCTACATTGGCAAGCATTTAAACTAGCTGAGGGGGGTGGCAGAAGGAACCAGGGAGACATAAACTGTCCACCCCCACAAGCTGAAGTAGTCAACAGGGAAAACCCTAAGGGAGGGTAATCCCTAAGAGTTTGTAATAGCAGGAAAAGCAGTATGATAGAAAGGAAGAGGAATGGGAAGGAAGACAGGAGGTAAGGAGAGTAGGCAGAAGGGAAAAAGGGGTGCTGGCAACAAGGGTGGTAAAAGAATTTGGAAGGCCATGTGCACAAAAGCCTGTAGTCTGGGAAATAAAATCCCAGACCCTGTGGCCATCATGGCAGAGGCTGACCTGGATATTGTCACCATCACCGAGTCATGCTGTAATGGGAACTATGACTAGGATATAGCCATACCAGGCTATACTCTGTTCAGGAAGGACAGAGAGGGTCAGAAAGGGGGAGGAGTGGCTCTTCATGTAAGGGATAGCATAAAAGCAACAAAGGCACAAGGAATACAGGAAGGGGAAGAGGTACTGTGGGTCACCCTAGAGACAGGGAATGGAACCGCTGTTCACACTGGTGTGATCTACAGATCTCCAGCATGGGGGTGGGAGGGCTGGATATGGTTCTGGTGGAAGCCATCCACAAGATGGCAACTAAGTGGGGGGTACTGCTGGTGGGGGACTCCAATCTGCTGGATGTGGATTGGAGCATCCCAGCTGCAGCTTCAACTAGGAGCAGGGACAGCCTAGACTCCCTGCAGGGGGCATTCTTCAGGCAACTAGTAAGAAAGCCCACTCATGAGGGAATGATATTGGACCTTGTACTCACCAATGGGGACAGTGCTGCAGATGTCATGATGGGTGACCACCTGGGGACCAGTGATCACCACACAGTGTGATTCAATATAAGTACTGAGCCAGAATCAAAGCATACAAAGGTGAGCATCCTGGACTTCAGAAGGGCCAACTTTACAAAGATGGGGGCATGTTTCAGGGATGCCCTGGTGAAGAGGGGGACATGGATGGAATGAAGGAACAGTGGGCAAAACTAAAAGGGGCCATAGGGAAGGTAACAAACCTCTGCATCAGGCAAGTAAGCAAAAAGCATGAGGAAAAAGAGACCACTGTGGTTCTCAAAAGAGGTGGCTGGGAAGGTAAGGGCAAAAAAGTTAGCATTCAGGACATCGCAAAATATACATAGAAATTTTCCATAGGATATAACTGGAACTTCAAATTACAATAACTTTTGAACAGATTCATATTTTTTTCATCAAACAAATGCTGGCATGTTCCTTGGGCCAAGCTGTTTCTATGTCCCAAGTTTCAGACCAATAAACCACACAGTGTCCGTGCAGTGCCACGGACATAAAATGCGCAAAAGTGGCAAAAAGTGCATTATTTGGTGCTTTGCTGTGAAAAACTGTATGTCCAACCAAAATGCAACTTTCGTAAATCAAGAGATCTACCATACCAGACTGTGCATTCCAAATTACGTGCAAATCTATTGAATGGTTGCAAAGTTATTAACACGCAAAATATGAGGTTTAACATTAAAGTGCTTACTCAACCCTAAATATAGGGGCATGACCACACCCCTATAATATATATACACACACAACACACACACACAATCACCACTGATCTAGAAGAAAACAAACAATTTTCAAGTTTAAGTTACCTAAAGTAACAAGTTAAAATTCGATATACTGGATGGAGCAAAAAAATTACGAAAAGAAGGTTGATGGTCTACTTCTGGTCGTATACAGATATCAGTCCTAAGTCCTAGATATTGTTGTTTTTGTTAGGATATACTGTGTTGATTGTCTAGCCTTCTCTCTGCCATGTCACTCTGCCCAATCATAAACAAATAGCACTCATATTCATAGGAATAAAAAATATTGTAGCCCGCACAAAATATTAATAAGCGACCATTTTTTTCAGTATTTGTAGTCATTCAAGAGGAGCCAAATCAGATAACTCTGTAATAAGTTATTATTAATAGGAGTCAGGATGTGGCATTCAAGGGCATAGATAAGTAACAACAACAACAAAACTGGTTACCATATTAAGGATTGCAGCAAAGTAAGTCAGGGTTTCATTAAGAGAGAGCATTGGTGCTTTGTAAGTCAGTAGTATAACATAACTAAACGCTAGTCAGATGATAGGGTACCAAACACCATCCCAACTATTCAAGATTCCAAGTGCTGGCCTTAAAACTGTGCTGTTGATTTGAGAGCTCAACTTGTACATAGTTGTATGGATATACTGCACCCTCCCTCCGTTTCCCTGAGGGAAGATGATACAGAACAAACACCAAAGTCGCATGTTGTGATGGTCAGATAATGTTACAGCATTTATATAGCATGAGGTAGCAAGGGAACCAAGAGTTCAATCAATCATTTTATTGTTTGACATAATAATACCATTACAATTTAAAATCAATTTACTTTCTTCATTAAGTTTTTACACAATAATTTCCATATCATTTATAAATTACAATTCTTGCTCATTACAAAACATTTCTTCATATAAATACAGATGTTTAACAATTTCTTATTCACATGCATATAAATGTTGCATAATTAATTCCTTAGCCTATTTATACTTTACTATTCTTAATCCATAAAGATACCTCTTTACATAAATACGCATTTTTATAAACATTATGTTCCTTATTAACAGTTATTCTTAAAATATCTTCTCTCTCGTTTTCTAAATATGTGTTAATATAATTCTTTCTACTTATAAGAATTTCCTTACTTTCATTATATTTTTTTTTAATCATATTACGCCTTTCTCTGTAACCATGATTATGCTGAGTATTATTCAAATCTCTTCTCCAAGATCTAGGGCCGTAATCCTGTCACCAACTCCATCATTCCACACACTTAATACAATATCTCTTTTTTTCTACAGAGGAGACGATGGAGGCCACATGATCCATTTCAGTATGTTTCCTTGTTTTTAAAAGATATGCTACCATATCTTTAGGTTCATATTATATCTTACTCATTATTTCTCCCAAATACTTCTTTCTTTTCCATAAGGGGACAGAGTATCATATGTCCCAGATTGTCCAGATCTAGATTACATTTACATTTTTTCCTTTCATCCTCCCATTTCATATATTTTGCATTAAGCCAATTACTTTCATACATTTCCAAACAAAACCTAGTTATACTTTTCCTTTGGGGGGGGTCTTTAATTTGTATTAACTAATTCTCTAACTTGTGTTGTCATTTATTTTTAGCCATCCATAAACATCTCTTATTTTGTTTGCAAAATTGTAAATCTCTCTGTATTTCTATATCCTGTAGTCCTGTTTTTATATCTTCTCTCACAATTTCCATCGGTATTCTAAAGATGTCAATTAAGCCATATATCAATCCATTTGGTTTTATTGTTTTTTCAACAATTTCTGTACTAGGAAACATAATACCCTTCTTTACATATTCTATTGATTCTAATATGCATTTCATTGGCAATCTATTTTCCTCCATCATATATGCTTTTAACCAATAATTTATACATCTTATTTTGATTGAACTTTCCACAGCATATTAACCCAATTCTGCCCTTATCACCACTGAGGGTGATCCATTCGTGATCCCCAATAGTTTTTTTATAGTGTATGTTTAAACATGTATCTATTCCTTTACTTCCATCCTGTCCCCAAATTTCTGCCCCATACAGGAGCTAGCTTCTTATTTTGGTATTAACTACTCTCAGGTATCCTGATACTGAATGTCCACCATATTTGTATAAGAAGTTATTAATTGCTGGCAAGAATCTTTTTGTTTTAAGCACGGTTTCTTTTATATGTTTTCCCCATTTTAAATCCTTTGTTATTGTTACCCCTAGATAGCAGAATTCATTGACTACTTCCAGTTTTTCCTCAACTTTGTAGATTTACTTATTACTAGTTTTACCACAGACTATAACTTTTGTTTTATGGTAATTTATTTTCTGGTCTGCTTCTTTACATTCTTCCACAAACTTTCCCAACATTCTTTTTATACCTAAATAACAGGTTGACATCAACACAATGTTGTCTGCATAGGCCAAATATGGGCAAGCTTGATTTCCTACTTTAGCTTATTAAGAACTCTCTTATTTGCTATATTTCTGTCTTTTTTAACTTCTCTAATCTGTCTAGTCACTGCTTTTTTTTTTCAGCTGTTTTACACTCTTTACTATACCATTCTGGTTATTTTTTATTATGTATTTTTATTTCCTTTATTATCTGTGAAATAGTCTCCATTATTTGTCGATATTCCTTTAACAACATTGTTTCTGTTATTTCATTTCCTATTAGTTTCTCCATTTTGTCCCATATACCTTTATCCTCCAATATGTGCTGAAACTCTTCTCCTTCTCTCACTTTCCAACCAACACATTTTCGTTTCCTTACTTCTAAAGGGATATGATCCTCTCTGCCATTCTTCCTTTGATTAGTCATAATACTTAATTCTAATCCTGAATGTGCACTTTCTGCCTTTGGTTCTATATTCAGATCTATACATATTTCCATCATATTCATGTTCATCCATGTGTGATCTATTATTGATGAACCAGAACCTCCCATACAAGTACAATTGCCATTTGAATCTGATTTAGTTCTTCCATTAATCAGTATTACATTTTTATCTGTCATATTTTTCTAATATTTTTCTCCTTGATTTGTTCTTTTTTTTGTCTTTATCAGTCCTGATTAATTTTATACTGTCAGTATTTATAATATCCAATTAATCTATTATATCTTCTGTTAAATCACCTATCTTATAATTAAAATCTCCTTTACTTATTAATCTCCTTTGTAGGTTACTGTTTGTATATTTGTCCAGAGTTGCTTCAAGATATCTATTTATGTTGTCATGTTTGTATTTACTTCCATCTGGTGGACAGTACACATTAATGAGTAGTATTTCGCTGTCCCTTTCCCTAATATTTATTGCCAAGATGTTTTCATTTTTTTTCTACTTCTTGTGAAGATATTGTTTCCCTTAACTTACACATTGTTACTAAACACCCTGCATAGCATCCAAATCTCCCTTTCTTATATGTGTCTTTGATATATATTTTAAATCCATTAATATATAATTTCCCTTTATACCAAGTTTCTTGTAAATGTACATATTCAAAATTTTCCACATACTTTCTAAATTCATCATCTGCCAAATTATTGGCTAGCCCTGACACATTCCAAGACAGAATTTTTGTAATTTCTGGCTTGTTAGTATCTAGTTCTTTGACTGAAGGATTGTGTGACCTCCTCCCTCCACTCTTTTTTTTTTCTTCAAGTCATTGAACATCTTCCTCATTTTCCAATATTCCATATCTGTTTGATGTTTTAACTATTGCTTCCCATTTTGTATTTTGTTTTTTCCCTTTTTGTTTACTTTCATTGGTGTCAGAATTAGACTCGTCATAAACAAATATTCCTAATTCATCAAGTTTCTTACTTTTTCATTCCTGCGGTACAGCCAGGGCTTTCTGAACTTCTCCGATGTTGTTCTGTTGCCTCTTCTGTTTGTTTTGAGTGGCTTGCCAACATGATGGCCTCGTGGAAGGATCCCATTTCTCTTGTGGTTTGTCTGGAAACTTCAGCCCCATTTTAGTAAGTGCTACTTTGGCTTCCAATGCTGTGGCAAACTCCTGCTTTCCCTCTGGCAGATGTACCACAAGCCGAGCAGGGTAAGGGGTAGAAAATGTTTGGCCAGCTGCTTTTAACATGGGCAATAATGGCAGATACATCTTTCTTAGGTGCATAGTCTTAGGGGCGTAGTTGTGGTCAATGTAAAAACGTGTCTGCCCATGAAATATTTTTTTGCTTACGCCATGCTGTGAGGAGAACATTTTCTTTAGTAGCATAATTATTAAATTGTGCAATGATGGACCTCGGAGGTGCATTTGGGTTGGTTGATTTAGGCACTAACGCTCTATGGACCCTTTCAAGTTGTAGGTCTAAGTCCTCAGGTAGCTCCAGTGCAGTATGCAGCAAAGCGTCCACGAATTTCTTAATATTACCCCCTATGATCCTTCCAAAATACTGTAAATCTGTATACTTTTTCTTCTTGCATGGTTCTCAGAGTCCTCTTGCCATGCTTCCTTTTGCTCACATTGTTCCCTCAACATTTGTACCTCCGACTCGAGATCATCTACCCAATTTACTGTTGCTGTACCCTGCCTTTCTAAATCATCGGACCGCTGTTCAAGTTGCATTACATCTTTACGCAGTTCGCCATATAAGTCCTTAATTTCAGCCCAAAAGGAGAGCAGTTCCTGATATATAGTATCTAATTACATTTTTTAAGCCGTTGCCTTTCGATAGAGATTTGGTTAAAGCTCAGCAAGGTGTTTCTGCCACTAGGCCTTTGCTGACACTGCAGTCTGAGGCCTCAGAGTCGTAGCCGTCCCCCATCTCGGACATCAACTTCACCCACTGTAAGATGCTGCCCTTCTGTAACATATTTACCTCCTTGCTATAGTATTAGATGCCGATTTCGGCCGAAAAAAATAATATTAAATCAGACCAGATGGAAGTATTTGTTGCTTGAGGTGAGTGACAGCGAGCGAACTATGCAGCCATCACTGGAGGAGGCGGAATTGGAAGTCCCAAGGCTGCTGTTTTAAACAACAACTTCTGCTCGCTGTTCACCAAGGAACACACTGAGCCACTGCCTGAATTAAAGCAGCTGATAAAGAGATACCATGAATGGAAACTCCATCAGTTACCACTGACAGAGTTAGAAAAGCAGTGCTGCACCTAAAGACAGACAAAGCACCGGGGCCTGCCGGGTTGCACCCAAGGGTGCTAAAGGAGCTGACTGAGGAGCTGGTGGATCCCTTGGCACATTTGTTCAACCGGTTGTTTTAAAAGTTGCCGTGCTGAAGGACTGGTGAAGGGCAGATGTGGTACCCTTCTGCATGGGAAGGAGTAGGGAAGAGGCTGGCAACTACAGACTGGTTAACTTCAAACCTTTTTTTTTGTAGACTCTCTTTTTAGCATCTCACTGGTGGTGAGGCATGCTTAACCTAGGGTTACCACCTGTCCCTATTTTCTCAGGACAGTCCTGATTTGGGCAGCTGTGTCCTGCAGAAAAACAAGAAAAATACTAAATGTCCTGACATTATAGTAGAAAAAATATTTTCTGATTTTCCTCTAAATGTTGCAAAAAACTATAATACCTTAACTAAAATACCTTAAAATAACAAAAAAACACAAGAAACAACTAAAAAACTACAACACTTAGTCTTAATTCTGATTATTTAGAGAAAACATGTCTGTTGCATTGGTCGAGATGACATATTGTCCTGCGAAAAATCCAGTTTCAGTAAGAAGTGTCCCACTTTTGGCTTCTGAAGAGGTGGTAACCCTAGCTTAACCCCATTCAGCCTTGTATGTGGAAGCTCAACTATCCCACTGGCCAGCCTCCGCTGCAGCTGCAGAGTTGGGGAGGCTTACCCCTCACAGACCAGGGGGAGAGACCGCATCACCCTCGAGCCCCCACACTGGCTTACACCAGGCTTTGTTTGGCCGTGGGAAGGTCATTGATCGGAGATGTCATCCTGCTCACCATGAGGGTTTTTTCCTAACTTGAACCCCTAGGGTGCGGATGTGCAATGACATCCAGAGTG
The DNA here is from genome assembly GCA_016271365.2 of Neoceratodus forsteri. Taxonomy (NCBI): domain Eukaryota; kingdom Metazoa; phylum Chordata; order Ceratodontiformes; family Ceratodontidae; genus Neoceratodus; species Neoceratodus forsteri. Next base: position 46,705,320 of record JADMNL010000025.1, read on the forward strand.
CGTTGAGCACACTTCCATGCTCACTCGCAGGATGTCCACTGCTGCCCGACCCCAACACAAAGTGCCCCCAACTGCTGCTTCCCCAGTCTCCACTGGGGTCGCTAGAGTGGCGAGCTCACACCCCAACCCTCCCAGGAGAGGAGAAAGCAGTCCTCCGGATGCTCAGTCCTCTCCTCCCCTGCTGACCCCTGATGGCCTGAGTCCATTCCAGAACCTGGGTCACCGTCGTGGAGTGAGGTGTGGTGTCCAGCACCTCAATCCTCAGCACCACTGGGTCGGCATCAGTTAGCCTCACATCTATTCGTTGGGAAACTGATGGAAACCTTAGTTAAACAGGATCTAGTAGAATATCTAGAAAGGAACAGTCTACAGGATGGCAAACGGCATGGGTTTGCGGCAGGCAGGTCATGCCAGACAACCTCATTGCGTTCTTTGGCACTTATGGCAGCCCTCCAGCAGCCACAGCTGTCCATGCCTCTCCCCACATGCCTAGGCATTGTACCAGGCATCATGCGTGCACATTAGTGGCTGCTGCACATGGTGCTACGCAGCCATGCCCCTGCGTATGCGTGTCACGCAGTGGATGCTCAACTACGCATGGGCTGCCTTCGCATCCTGGCGCACACGCTTTGTGCATGCCTCTCTGGCATGCTGTGTGCACCGTACAGATGTATATCCTTATGCACAGGTGCTGCGTGCCCAAATGCAGGGCACATACAATTGCTGCGTAGAGCCCAATAAGCTTATATGTCTAATTTCTTTAGAGAGTATATCTGCATGCTTTCATAGTTAACACTACTGATGCTGCTTGGTCAGCCAGCAAGGGAAGGTGAGGGTGAAGAATGCCAGATGGCCACACCCTGTCTCCTTGCGAGCCACACACCAAGATATTCTTATGGTGGGAATCCCTGGTGGGAGAGGATGAGCTGGCTCCTGATCCCTGCTGCATGGCTGCAAGCTTTTTCTCAAACAGAAAGGTCTTGAGTGCGTTGGCCCTCCTGGCGCATGTCTTCTGGTTAAACTTCTGGCAATGTGTGCAGGCATCAGGCCAGTGTTCCAGGCCAAGGCAAAGGAGACAGGCTGCGAGGCTGTCTTTGGCTGGGATCTGCTTCCTGTACACACACTTTGTTTTTCGCCACGGTGGGAAGGGCGATGACATACACGAGACAATGGTTGAAAATGTTGAAGAATGAAAATACATTTGTCTTTCAATGGCTGTCGACTGCTAAGGAAGGCGTCCAAGGAGCCAAACAATGTGGGTCGACAGCGGGAAAAGAACTGAGATGGCACCAGGGGACCGCCCCATATACCATGTCTGATGTCAGGCGTAGCCGACATCGGGGGCGGTCCCCTGCCTCAGACTGCTAACTACAAGTTTTCCGTGGGGTCCTGATGCCTGCCGGCTTCAGTCCTAATAGTATTACCTGCTGTAAGAGCTCCACCCTCGAAGTCAGATTGCCCTGTCACCCTCAGTTTTAAGTCTAGTCCTGGGAATCTCAAGGAGACCCCTGGAGGAGGAATGGAGGGAGCGGACTGAGGTGGCTGGTGTTAGATGATCAGTCAAGTAGCTGGGGCCTAGTCCATGTAAGGCCTTAAAGGTGAGTAAGCCCACCTTGAAGATAACCCCTCCACCTGACCAGCGGCCCATGCAGTTCCTGCAGCACAGGGGTTACATGGTAGAACCTCGAAAGGCCTGTCAGCAACCTGGCAGCTGTATTCTGCACCAGCTGCAGTTGGCCGAGGGTACCTCCGGAGACACCAAAGTAAAGAGCATTACAGTAATCAAGCCTGGATGTCACAAAGGCATGAACCAGTGTGGGAAGGTCCTCAGGCGGAACTAGGGGTTTGATTCTGGCAATATTCCTTAAGTGGTAGAAACCACTTTGGACAACAGATGACACCTGAGATTCAAATGTCAATCTATCATCCAGGAACATGCCAAGATCTCGCACCCTACAGGAGGCCCTCAATGGTGTAGGCCCCAGGAAAAGATCTGTTGCCATGCCGGAGGCACTCCCATCATGCCCTTGGCCCCGGTTCCAACACTAGAACCTCCATCTTGTCGGGATTCAGTCACAAACCAGCTGGAAGTCATCCAATCATTGATCTCGGCCAAGCAAATATTTAGCACTTCCACAGCGTTGAATGTTTTAGAGGCAAAGGACAAATACACTGGGTATCATCTGCATAACAGTGAAAACCCATATTGTACTTCGTAATGAGCTCACCCAGGGGCAGCATATACACTGTAAACAACATCGGCAACAAGATCGATTCCTGAGGTACTCCACATGACAGTGTCCTCGGGAGGAGGAGAAATTCCCCATCACTACTCGTTGCTTCCAACCGGCAAGGTAGGACTCAAATCAGCTGAAGACAGTGCCGGCAAGCCCACAGTACTCTCTGAGATGATCAAGCAGCATAATGTGGTCTAAGGTGTCAAAGGCTGATGTGAGATTGAGGAGAACAAGAACCGACCTGTCTCCTCTATTCCTCGCCCTGAGGAGGTCACTGTGCACCTAAATTAATGCTGTTTCGGTGCTATGCTAGGCTCTGAAACCAGACTGGAGTGGCTCACAGATGTCAAAGGTCACAAGGCGTTCCACAAGCTGTTAAGCCACAATCTTCTCTACAATCTTTCCCAGAAATGGAAGGTTGGAGATCGGTCGGTAATTTGTCAGGATGTCCAGTCGAGAGATGACTTCAGAAGTGGCGACAACAGAGCATCTTTCAAGGAATCCAGAAAGACTCTCTCTGACAATGAACACCGGACAATCAAGGCAAACACCGGGCCAATGGAACCAACACATCTCATCGAAAATGTGTCATAGCTGGGTACAGTTCACAATATGTGTGCTTCAGCTTTGAGATGACCTCAGCCACCTCTACCGGTTTAAACTCCTCCCAGTCAGACGGAGCGCCTCTACCACAACCAAGGTGATCATTGTGAGTCGAGGTACGACTCGCTGATGGAATTCCCTGCCAGATGAAGGACACCCTGTCAGTGAAGAAAGTACAGTTACGTAAGAACTTACCGTAACAGTAGATCTTCGAGAACAGCTCTTGCAGCACGTAACACCATTAGGACTGAAGCCGGCAGGCATCAGGACCCCACGGAAAAAATCCTAGCTAGCTATCTTCAGCGGGGACCACCCCGGACGCCGGTCCCGCCTCCGACATCAGGCGTGGTACATAAGGGGGCGGTCCCGCCAGAATCCCCAGTTCTCCCGCCGGAGACTCCTGGCCGCAGAATGACATCAGAAGGGGAGACCGAGGATCCACCGTCAGAAGACAATCAGGGAGAGAATCCCGATACAAGCAGGAGCAGAGCCCTGCCTCCTCTAAGGGGGAAGGTGGGTGGGAAGGAACCTGCTGCAAGAGCTGTTCTCGAAGATCTACTGTTACGGTAAGTTCTTGCGTAACTGTACTATCTTACTTTGGGATACAGCTCTTGCAGCAGGTAACACCATTAGGACTGATTCCCAAGCAGTAATGCTACCAGAAGATCCGGGAGGAGGTAGAAAGACATAAAATAACCTTCCAAGCCCTGACTCAGGACAGGAGACCCTGCAGCACCGCTAGGCGAAACCGACTCTTAGCGAAATGATATCCAAACTGTAGTGCCTGATAAAGGTATGCACAGAGCTCCAAGTGGCTGCAGCGCAAATAGCCAAAATGGAGACATTCCTAAGTGCTGCAAAGGAAGTGGCCATACCCCTGGTAGAATGACCCCGGATAGAACCCGGGAGGGGTTTTTGTTTAATCTCGTAACAGTATGAAATACACTGGACAAGCCAGCGGGACAAAGTCTGTTTGGATACTGGTTGGCCCTTCAATCTCTGGGAGAAGGAGACAAAAAGCTGGTCAGAACCCCGATAGGGTTTAGTTCTGTTAAGGTAATACCTCAGGCTGCGGTGAACATCCAGGGTGTGGAGCAAAGCCTCTCCTCTATTAGAGTAACTCGGGAAATAGACCGGAAGGTCGACATCCTGGTTTAAAGTGAGTGTCGAAACCACCTTAGGCAAAAATTTAGGGTTCGTCCTCAGGGATACTCTGTCCCGGTGAAAAACCAAATAAGGCTCTTTGCACATGAGAGCGTGAAGCTCAGAAATCCTTCTGGTTGAAGTAACAACAACCAAAAATAACGCCTACGACAGAAAACGTAGCTCTCATATCCGTGGCAGGCTCAAAGGGGCGTAAGTTGTTCCAGGACAAAGAGCAGATCCCATGGAGGCACTGGGTCCCTGATGGAAGGCCTAAGGTGTAACACTCCTCTGAGAAATTCCCGAGGCGTCTAGTGCGCAAACAGTCACTGCGCCACGGAAGGTGTGAAGCGAAAATAAACGCAAAGGTGCACCTTGAATGGAGGAGTAAGGCTAGTCCTGAATGAAAGAAGAGAAAGGAGATAGTCTAAAATTACCCCACAGGACAACCTAGCGGAAAGGTCACGAGCCCGTGACCATAGGCAGAACGGCCATTTCATGGCATTCGTGGCATCGTTGCCGGCTTTCTGGCTGCCGAGAGAACCTCTGCAACCTCTTGCGAGACCCCGTGACGCAAGATGGCTATGTCTCTAGGAGCCAAGCATGCAGGTTCAGAGAACGCAAATCCGGATGGAGCAATGAACCTTTCTCCTGAGACAGTAGGTGGGAGCTGGCGGCAGCAGGAGGCGGGTTCTCAAGATAGCTGTGCCAGCAAGGGAACCATATCTGTCTGGGCCAGAGCAGGCCACCAGAATTCGATCGTCGCGTGCTCCCTGCATGTTTGAGAAGAATCCTTTGGATCAGCAGGGAAGGCATAGAGGAATCTGTTCACCCAGGAGAGGGACAACGCGTCTCGCCAGAAAACACCAGGCCCTGGACCTAGCGAGCAAAAATTGGGCAGTTTTGCGTTGGATGGGGATGCGAATAAATCCAGCTCTGGAGTTCCCCATCGAAGGAACAGATCCTCTGCCACCTCCTGAAGAAGTTCCCACTCGTGGACTCTGGCCTGGGAGCAACTCAGGCCGTCTGCGATCGTGTTGTCCACCCCGGGAACGTGAACCGCAATCAGGTTTGCGCCGTGTCCGATTACCCAATCCCACACTCTCATGGCCTCCCTGCAAAGTGGGTAAGAGTGTGCGCCTCCTTGCTTGTTGAGGTAATACATTACCGCCGTGTTGTCTGTCTGAAGCAGGATAGTGCACGGTGGAATTATCGACTGAAAAGCCTGAAGTGCATAGAGGACCGCCCTCATCTCTAGGACACTGATATGAAGATGAGCCTCAATGGGGTCCATGCACCCTGAGACTTCACCCCATCTAGTGTGCCCCCACCGAGACCTGGGCGTCCGTGGTGAGGGTTATCTCCGGCGGCGCTGCAAGCGGGGCGCCCTTGAAAGCGACCCGGGCTAGCCACCACTGCCAGTCGCGGATCACGGATTTCGTGATCCTGACCGGATGCTGCAAATGGTCTTGCCTTTGGTCCCATTGCGCCTTGAGCATCCACTGGGTTATTCACATGTGGAGTCGTGCGAGAGGGACTGTAGGAATGGCCGCAGCCATGTGTCCGAGCAGACGAAGGACCGACCTGGCCCGGTACGGTCTGGTTCAATGATAAGGCCCCTATGAGGGACCTGATGCGTTCCGCCCTGTCAGCCGGAAGAAAAGCTCTTCCCTGGACCGTGTACAGTACTGCGCCTATAAACTGCAGCTTCTGCAACGGTACCAAGAGGGACTTCTCGTGATTTATGAGGATGCCCAGCGATCGGAACAAGTCCTGAGTGTTCTGGATTGCGAGCAAGAGCGCCTCTTTGGAGGTGGCCATGAGAAGCCAGTCGTCTAGGTACGGGAACACGTAGTGGCCCTGTCTCCTTAGAGATGCTGCCACGACTGCCATGCATTTGGTAAAGACTCTTGGTGCGGATGACAGCCCGAACGGGAGAGCCCGGAACTGAAGATGGTGGCCTAGAAACTCGAAGCGCAGGAACCTCTGATGCGCTTGAGCTATGGGGATATGCAGGGTACGCGTCCTGCATGTCTAGGGACACTAAAAAGGCGCATTGTTTCAGCATGGGGATAAGACCCGGAAGGGACACCATGCGGAATCTCTTGTATGCGACCGACATATTGAGGTCGCTTAGGTCCAGAATCGGACGGAGGTCCCCTGTTTTCTTGGGAACCAGGAAGAAGTGAGAATAATATCCCTGTCTCTCTGGTTCCCGGGCGGCTCTATCCCCATTTTCTAGGGCAGCGAGTACTTCTTGCCAAATTAAGGTTCCGTGCTGACCCGGATACCGGGAGAGCAGAGGAGGCCTCGAGGGTGGCTTTTCTGCGAACTCTATAAAGTGGCCGACACTGACCAACTGCAGAACCCACCTGTCGGTGGTAATCGCCTGCCATCCTGGCAGGAAGTTCTCAATGCGACCCCTGACCATAATTTCCCGTTGATCCTGAGGGGCAGGGGCCGGAAAGGAGTCATGCTGTGGCGGCAGATGGGCCCATTGGCTGGGTCGGCCTAGGGGTGCGCTGACCTCTGCTAGCGGGCTGTTTACCCTGGGTTCTGCGGAAACCAGAGCCCCTCTGTTGTGTAGCGGAGCGGGGCTGTTGCCTCTGTGTCCGCCCACGAAAACGGCTTTGGTTCCTACGAAAGGAACCGAGCCTAGGACGGTACATGGCCTGTACCGACCTCACCGCCTTCCCGGCCTCTTGTAGTTTGGTAATAATCTTCTCCGAAGGATTACCAAATAAAACATCTCCCTCGAAAGGGGCGTCCATAATGTTCTTCTGGACGTCCGGGGTGAAGCCGGAGACACGAAGCCAGGAGTGTCTCCGGAGGCAAACGCCGGAAGCTGCTGCTCGGGCCGATGAGTCCGCGGAATCGTACGCGGCTCTAAGCACTTGGGTCCCCACGTCTGAACCCGAGCGGAGGAGCTGGAGCATCTCCTCCTTCTGCTCACCTTCGGGTAGTTTCTCAGCTACCTCCAGACCCTGTTCCCACAGAGCATTCTGAAACTGAACCATGTGGGTCAAGTAATTTAAGGATCTGATGGCGCAGGTAGCGAGAGACTACTGCTAGCCGCCCAGAGAGTCCAATTGCTTGGATTCTGGATCCGTGGCAGTGTGCTCAAATGCTGAGCCTCTGTGACCCGGTCATGTGAGGCTGTTATGACCAGAGAATCGGCCTGAGGTTGATCGTCAAATACTGGTCCTCCTTGGAGCCTTGTATGAGCGGTCAGCTTTCTTTGGCACCGTCGGTACTTGAATGTGGACGCTTCCACGTGGCCTTGGTGACATCCACAAAGTGTCCACCAAGGTGGCACCACCACAGGCTTGGGGTCCTTCTGTCAAGAATACTTGGCAAGGCGTGAACTTCGGGTCTAATTCTTCGCATCCACCCCATGTTCTCCTGGATATGGCGCATGATATCCATGAGCGAGGGTCATCCGAGAGAGACGTGGCGTCTCCGTGGGTCCGGAGGGATGGAGATTGGAGATGGGGATCTAGAGGTGGAGTAAACTGATCCCGTGTCCTCCGTCGACGGCGACGTCGGCATCTCCTGGATCTCTTGGGGCTGGGTGAACCAGAAGAAGATCTTGACGGAGGTCTCCTTTGTTGATCAAACTCGGGAGGAGATCTGGGACTCTGGGAGAGTTGAACGCTAATCGACCCTACAGGCGAAGGGGGTGCCGGAGCCGTAGGAGGAGGAAGAGCGGTGGGCGCCACGTCCTTCTTGATGGTGTCCCACCAGTATGTGAAGAGATCCTTCACATCCGCTAAAGACAATCCCGACGACGGCCCAGGCGCCAGGGGCCGGTCGTCGGGTCCCGGCGACGGCTCCACAGAGACCTCGGGCGGCAGCGAGGGAGCCCTGGGAGACTGCACGAGGCCGGGGTCACCCGTCTGGTCCTCGGGCTGCCTAAGTCCTTCCTCCGTTAGTGACTCCTGCTCGACGACGGTCGGAGGCACAGGAGTCCTCTTCTCAGGCGTGGCGGACGTCGGTCCCCCAACCGACGTCCGATGGGAAGACTTGGCCGACAACGGTCTCATGGCCGACGACGGCTCCGAGGAGGGGTGACGGGCGGTCGACGGAGGTCGAGCCGGCGTCGGGACTACCGGCCTCTTCAGAGGGGTAAGTTCCAAAGTTTTCCAGGGCGGAACTGAAGAGGACCGGACGTCGGGTGCCGACAGGTGGGAGCCCGACTTGTGGTGGTGGTGACACTCCCCGGACTTCGCCGAGGCCTTGGGGGTGGAGGACGACGACGACGGCCTGGCGGGAGGGGTCTGAGAAGAGCGAGAAACTGGAACCGCAGCCGGGGGGAGAGAAGAGGCCCTGGATGGAGACCGGTCTGACTTGACCTGGAGCTGCGGGACTCGAAGCCCAGTTGGAGACCTGGAAGGGTCCTTCTCCCTTCTCTTCTTTTCGGCATGCTTGTGGGATTTCGAAGATTCCCCCTTAGAGGACATGGCTCTCAATTTTTCTTCTAGCAGGAACGCCTGAAGAGCCTTCTGTCGCCGGATCCTCGTGCGACTATTGAACCCTTGGCAGAGGGAACAGGCCTGGGTATCGTGCTCTGGGCCCAGGCACCGGACGCAGGCCGTGTGGGGGTCCTTAAAGGGGATCTGCTTCCCGCAAGCACACTTCGATGTATGCCCGGAGGTCGGAGAGGACATCAGCGAAAAAATATCCGAAGTAGGTAGTAAATTCCCGTAGGAAAGTTCAGCAACCACGCGTCGTGCGCTAAACTAAGACCGGAGGGTCGAGGCATGCAATTCGATGGCGGGAAAGAACTGGGGATTCTGGCGGGACCGCCCCCTTATGTACCACGCCTGACGTCGGAGGCGGAACCGGCGTCGGGGGCGGTCCCCGCTGAAGATAGCTAGCTAGGATTTTTTCCGTGGGGTCCTGATGCCTGCCGGCTTCAGTCCTAATGGTGTTACCTGCTGCAAGAGCTGTATCTCGAAGTAAGATCTGAACAAACTCATCACATAAGGTGACTGAAAAGGCTTTCTTCAGCTGCAGACAGACTGAATGTAAAAGTCTGTCGACAGTCTGAAATAGCACAGCTGGTCGGTTCTTCCCTGCAGTGACCTATCAGGACAGAACTCTGCCTTCTTACAATTGATTGGTACTTGCCGTAATTTGTCCTCCTCAGACTTGGTCCTTCACCAGCAGTGCTCCAACTTCTGACCCCTAATCTTCATCACCTTGAGGTCTCCATCAAACCAGGGAGACCTCAAGTGAGAAGATGTGGGTTGTACACGGACCGGTGCGAGGGCATCAAGTGCTTCGGACACCGCCCGATTATAGCGGCAACCACCTCACTCATGTCCTTCGCACATGCAACACCTACACTAGACAGATCAGCTACTGCCAAGAATCCCTCTGAGGACAATCCCCTCAAAGGGCAGTAGCTGACCATCTCAACAGGGGAAGTCCTCTTGGGGAGGGGGGTGAACGAGAACTTCACCGTGCAGTGATCAGACCAAATGACCTAATCAGTCCTGAGGTTGGCTACCTCAAGCCCCAGCAAGAATGCCAGGTCCACCATGTGACCACCGTGGTGGGTGATGGAAGTAACTTTTTGTGTCAGGCCCAGTGATGACATCAACAGGAGGCTAGAGCCTAGCCAAGAGGATTCGTCATTGGCCCAAGCATTGACGCCCCCCAGAATTAAACATCTAGGGAACTCCCAACACCTCACTGAAACGAGATCCACCACCTCCTGTAGGTATTCTCCCCCCGCTCCAGAAGGGTGGTAAATAAGGAGAATCCTGCAGCCTGCACCCGGACCCCCATGCACTGCCACACATTCGAAGGACCTGGTAGCTCCCACCGGGTGAGGCCTAGGTTGGATCTAAAATGGAGGGCCATACCCCCACCCCTACGTTCCCGCCCCAGGCAGTGCACTACAGAATACCCAGTGGGGGCTGCTGCTCATTACTCACACAGGTTTCCGTAATGCAAGCCCTATCAACTGAGGAAATCAAGTCCGCCATAAATGCGGTCTTGTTCCTGATCGATCTAGCATTGCAAAGCACTACCCTAAGGGGACTGGTAGATGTTGCAGCCGCTATGGCTGCCTGCCCACTCGGTCTGGTGGGATTCCAGAGGACACAGACCAAACACATCTGGCATCTCTCTAAGCTCCGTTTGAACCCAGGGTGTGTCCTGCACCTGACCACCCCATCCTACACACCTCCGTCGAGCCTACAGCACCTGCCACAGCTGACCATTCTGACTCCTCAAGATACCAGCCCCATGACAACGCAGAGACCCGCTGTTTAAGAAAAACCTTCTCCTGACCTACTATGGAAGTAAAACTGGTGGCTTTATGAATGACGACTGAGGCCAGAATATTTCCACAATCATTTAATGGCAACTGTGATGAAAATTCTACTACAAAAATAGTAAATATTCCTTAACAGTAAAGAAAGCAGTAAGCAGGGAAAAAATAAATACCTCCAGTTATAAATATCCACAACGAGTCTCTAATATACATATACAATAGATGATTTGATGCTCACATCGCCCTCCCACTTAATCACAGTTTCATCCCTACATAAAACACACTGTGCTTCATTAACATGTGCTTAAAAATCTGTGCAGTAAAGCAAATACAAAGAAATAAAAAAAAAACAGTTTAACAATATTGAACTTTGCTACAGCTTTAAAAAAAGGCACTATAATTGCTGATTTGCTTCCTTCAGTCACCCTAACCAATGCAGTATGTGCAGTAATTTGACAGACAATGTAAGAAGACACGTTAAACTTCCCACAACAATTAAAAAAGTCATCTGGAAAGAAAACAGGGATCCAAATTTCCATTATTCATCGCCCCCTCTACCTCAATACATCCTCAATACATTCTATACTACTAGCTGTAAATACGTGTAATTTGCTATAATTTGCAGATAAGAACATGTTGACCTTTCCTGGAACCCATCAGTAGTGTTTGCCTGGTGTATTTGTGAGTTTTTTTTTTTATTAGCTTTATTTGAAAGAAAGGAAGATGACAGTACAGTAATACAAAGATATGATGATATGCACATACATTCTTTAGTAAGTTCATTTTATTCCATTATAATCTCTGTATCATTCTCTAGTATATGCATACCTTTGTGTCAGTCTTGTTCTTAGAAATATATATGTGCAAACAGGGCGTAGGTTAAAGCAGAAGTGCAAGATAGCAGTGAAAATTCTGACCTACACTTTTTGTGGCTGTGGGCGGAGCCTACAGCTATTTTACTATCTGTAGCTTGAAAATGGAGTTTCGTGGAACACATTTTTTGGACTTTCCAATGTATCCTTCCACAACTACAAATCACATGACAACTCAAATAAAATAATCCCTACTTTCTGTTTAAAATGTTGGAGACATAACTCCAGGCTGCTTATTTGATGGCCATTAGGAAACTGAAACATACCAAGATTTGTCTGGGCTGGCCAAAAACTGAGGGTCAAATTTAAGACTGTGTCTTCCAAAGGCATTGGGAGGTCTTGCTTTGCCCAACCTCCAACACTATTACTGGGCAGCAATGTTACCACACATTATGGCTCGGCAGAATAAGATGCAACACTCGCACTGGCTAGACATAGAACAATCAATAGTAACAGACAGGGAGTACTATGGAGCTTTGTATCCATCCACATACCCTGTGACTAGCAAGCTGACCAAGCACTCCTGGATTAGAAACTATGTCAGTCTGGTCCAAGATGAAAAAGGTACTACACCTCACCTAGTTTATGCCCCTTCTGAGTACCTTGGCACACCTCCCGGGATTTCATCCAGCATCCATGGACCATAAATGTAAAGAATGGGAGCTATATTCACTGCGATATCTCTCCTAGCTTTGTATAGGAGGAACCTTTAGAACCTTTGATGAGATAAGGAGACGACTCCAACAACAAGATTTTTACAGGTATCTACAAATTCATCACTATTATCATTCCCGTCCCAGGGAATCCAGAACCAGGGGCTTCTTCCCCCAATCGTTACTGCCCTCACTAACATGATACTACAGTCAGGGAGTGGACACTTAATTTCCAGACTCTACCAGCCCCTTACTGTTAGCCTGAAAGGCCACACTGAGAATATCTTGAAGGCATGGCAGGAGGAACTGGGATTTGAGATAGATGAGGAGGGTTGGACCATGGCATGCCAGAACTCTGCCAGAGTAACCAGCTCCCACCAACTGAGGGAGTATGCATGGAAACAACTGGTATGCTACTTCCGCACTCTGGTGATAACCAAGCACTACAATCCGCAGGGAGAAGCCAAGTGCTGGTGCCATGAGGGGAGGAGGTGGCACATCACACACATGTGATGTGGTCATGCCCTATTGTACAGGAGTTTTTAACACTAATATAGGGAGAGTTAAGGGAGAAACAGGGCAAGGATCTAGAACTCACGGACAGGCTATACTTCCTCTTGCACTACCCTAAAGGGTTCAGAGACCCTGACACTAAATACCTCTTGGGGATCCTGATCACAGGAGCCAAAAAAGCGAAAACCAAGGCCTGGCTCACCCCCAGAACCCCTACCCTGCAGGAGTGGAGGGCAGTAATAAACCAGATTTACCATATGGAGATGATCACCCACACTAGAAATGGTCAAAAGGAAAAGTGTGCCTCTTGGTGGACCAGATGGATATTGAATGTAATGCCTAAAAGATGCTTCCTTTGTGCCCTGATCCGTGCACGCTGGGTCAGGAGCAGGAGTGAGGCAATTACAGGGATAAAATATCTAGATGGAGAAGGATTTAGATCTGGGAAGGCTGCTGCCTCACCATGGCAGAGATGGGTACTGGCCTAATAATATCACAATAGAGGCGCCCAGGGTCATTATGACACCCCACATTGGATTGCCGCCCTGGCCCATCTGGGCCAACCCGGGAGGGGGCCGGGGACAGGAATGTAACATCATATTCTGGTACCCAGGGAATGTACGGATCAGGAGCCTGTGAAGAGAATGACTGCTTGGAGCCCCTACAGGGCACTGAAGCTCTGTATGTAAACATGTTTCTGGACTCACAAACTTGGAACTATGTACAGAATGTAATGACTGTGTGTGTGTGTGTTTTTATAAAAAAAAAAAAAATTTTATATTTTGTTTCAATAAAAATATTTAAAAAGAAAAGGAAACTGAAACAGCTTGTTAAATATTTGGTTGCCTATTAAACTGGAGATTTGTTTACTCCCTTGGAAATGCAACAGCTTGCACATTTAAATGATTAGCATTTTTTGCTACTAACTTCAGTCGGGAATGAATATCTTTCAAGAAAGATTCATACCTCATAAATGTTATCCTTTCCCAGAAAATTTTTTAAAGATTTACACTGCTTTTAACCTCTCAAGACCTATCTGATAAAATGCCAGGTCTTCAGTGAACTACCCAGACTAAATACATACATTTCTTTTTGGCAGAAAGGGCTACCTGTTTCCCAACATAACTGATAAGAGCTACTGAGCTCTCATAGTAAGAGAGAGAGAGTGTGTGTCTGGGGAAGGGGTGGAGAAACAGTCAAACTACTGGCAAGGGAGACCTCATCTAATGAACTAACTGCTGACAAACCACGAGTGATATAGAAGCAAATGATTTGATACATCTATGTTGGTCCAATAAAAGGTAACAAAAATAACTTATACCATTTATAAAATTCCTGATCAAACAATTACAAACAGATGACTGTGTTTTGTCATTTTATAATATGATATACTAAGTATGCATTTACTGAGTTGCTGGATCAGAGCCTTGATAAAACAACATTTACTTAACTCATTCAAGATTCCGTCAGGCGGACAGAAAAAAGTCTGTGAGAATCTGTCTGAACACTAACAACGATAAGATGCAAAAATAGCATTTGTGTGTGTTTATATATAATTCTACATATACACACATACATATATTATATATATATATGTATATATATATATATATATACACACACACACACACACACACACACAATAGGGGTGAGTGGTAAATAAGTGAGATAAAACAGTGCATCATCCACTGCAGTGTGATATTTTTATCCTCTGCTCTACTGTGATGATAACAGCCATTTACACACACAGGTCACAAAAGGTCATCACTCTAGGCAGCTTTCCCCTCAGCATGCAAGAAACACCTGTGCTGTTACCATGGACACAAATGCAGAACTACTTCAGAGGTCTCACTGCTGCCTACAGCTAACTCAGTGAGCATTACAAAACACACCTATCCCCCCCCCACTCCAACTTCCAGCTCACTACTGTGACTGCAGCCAGAATTCTAAACAGCACAGCTTCACAGAACAGTCTAAACTACTGCCTGCAGCTAACTCAACTACCACTGAAATACTCTCACTCGTTCCTCAAACTCTGATTCTCACCCATTACAATTACTGTGATACTATCAGCTTGACTACAGCCAGAATCCTAAAGAGCACAATTTCACAGAACACTCTGCACTCTGCCTGCAGCTAACTTAATTACCACTGAAAACAGTATCAGCTGTTCTGACACTCTGCCTCTCAGCTCATTACAATTACTGTGATGCTCTTAGCTTCACTGCAGCCAGACTCTAAACAATACAGCTTCACAAAAGTATGTTTCTACTCCTACCTAAAATTAACTCATTTAGCATTGCAAAACACACTCATGTGTCTCGAGAGTTTATAACACTGCCATCCCATTCAGAAAAGCTCACACACAGAATGAACAAACACATAAACAAGAACAGAATACAAGATAGCATAACAAAACTTCGAAACTCTTGGCCCTATTGTATATATCGAATACATGATGGGCAGATCGTGTGCTATGGCAAATATTGTCACTCCTGCATCATAAAATATCCAGAGCTCACTCTGCAGGAGTGACAATATTTGCCATATCACACTCATGCCCATCATGTATCATATATATATATATATATATATATACATACATACAACACACACACACACACATAGACATGTCTATTTGCAATAAATTTGTTTACAGGCATTACTAGTATCTTTTGAAAGATTGTCTGACTTGTGATTACTAATTTTGAATATAGTTCATGAAATAATGAGACTGATGTTTGTTGTTTCATATAGTCCCCCATTGTGCCTTATGCTTAGCATATAAATCCAAATCATTCCAAGGCCATCGTGACATATAATATTAATACTGAGCAGCAAATCAGAGCTCTTTTCCTAATAAAAGGCTGCTGATATAATAAAGAACAAAATCATAAATAAGGAACCAGTGGCTTATGGAAAATCTACAGGGATTTGATTCTGCCTTTGTGGGGGAAACACAGGGAAAATGAGGGCTTCTTACAGAGTAATGGGTATTTGGATCTGGGAGCACTGACTATTTCTTATCCTATATTTTGTATCCTGGATAGGGCAGGGGATATGCTATATCTCATTGTCACAGGGGTGTTCGTTTACAAATTTTTGCACTGTATTTACTCAGGCTGTCCCAGATTGGATGCAGTATCTTGTTTTCAGTGGGGTCATGATTTTACCATTTTTATAATGTATTTGTTCAGGCTACCTAGTACAGGGCCCCCGTATTCAATGGAGATACACATGCATATCCCGGTGGAAAAGGGAGATGTGCCGCATAGCTCCAACAATGCGCAGCAGCGTGATATTCAAATGCTGGGATGTGCCACACGAAAGGAATGGGCCAGGGTACACACAAATGATATGCTGTTCAAGTCGAGGGGCAATCCCATGCATATGCATGCTGCAGCATATTCAGTGGGAATGTGCCCTACAGTCCAGAGCACTGCAGCCCACAGTTAGTCCATGAATAGCTGTCCTAATCTAGCCAGCCACCACCCACAGGCAGGCTGCAGATGTGCACCCAGGTGCACAGCAGCCTGGTCAGCCCTGGTAGACTAGAGGTACCCCCTTTCTATCCCCAGTCTAGCCAACTCCATCCCTGAAAAGCTCCATAGTGTAGGGTCCCCCCAGACCCAATTGCACCAGAGGAAACCATGGTCCATATCCATAGTCTAGAGGACTCCCATCCACCGCCTCTGTACACAGACACCCTCACTCCCCCCATACTCAACCTGTTGCAAAGACTGGCACTGCCCTCCACACCCTGCCATGGCCAGCCATTGACTGCACTGAACCCAGGCTGGGGACCTGCACTCTGGAATGACTCAACTGGCTGTACCGTGCATTGGGGCACCAAGCCGGCTGCGGATCCACCAGTGTATGCAGCCATGTGTAAGTCCCTGGCAAACTGAAGAGGGAATTTACATACTTCCAATGCATGCCTTGCCGATGCTGTATCTTCCTGCTGTCATACACTGCTGCAAGTCCACACTGTCCCCTGTTCCCGTGTAACATGCCACCCTCCGGAATTCTGAAGTATCCTGGTGCCATGGAGTGCAGTATCCTGTAATGCCATTTGCAGTGTACGCTTCAGGCTATAGAAAGTTCATCTACAGTTCCCCAATTGTACAAACAAATGGGAGGGTGGCTGTAACATGCTTGTTTTAGGACCTGTGTGAGTGGGTACAGCGTCTGCCATCACCCTCACTGAGCAGTGCAATGGCACCGGGATGATGGATCTGCATGCGAGTGCCTGAGTATGGCCACTGGGTGTTAGCACCCACACACAGCTTGTGCCTACGTATAACACATTCCGGCATCCTACTGCGAGTGCTCCACCACCCGCCGACAGAGTGGTACAATCCCATTACAGAGCCAGCCGTCACAATGGGATGGGCTGGGGGGGCAGGAAGGGGGGTGTCTGTGCACTACTGAGGGGCTACTACACTATGGACATGGCCTGTATGTGTATTAAGGTGCAATGAGGGATGGTATTTGGGCTCATACAATAAGGAACCAATACAGCCTGGACTCCGGTACAATTAGGACTGGTGGAATGGGTGGGGGTGCCACTATACCACCAGAGACTTCAGGGTCTGTCCCACATGGAAGCAATCAGGGTTGGGGCTTGGGGGCAAGAGCTGCTCCGGTCCATTCATCCCCATGCCAACATGCAAATGGACTGGTGCTGAGCATGCATAAGGCCCCTTTGCACCCTGCATGCTCAATTAATTAATTTGCATTCCTGGGCTGAATATCACCCATGGGGGCTGCGGTGCATACTGGTATGTGCCACACATTCCCCCAGAAGGTATTCAGTCGGGGTCACCCTGGATGCACCTGACTTGGCGGCCACCTGCACTGCGGCTCCCGTCCAGGGTCACATTTTCAACAGGAACGATGAAGCCCGCCAGGATGAAGCACAGTGTCACAGGTTTACTCATGACAAAGGGGATTAACTCCCTTTGAAACTGCATTGTTTGCTGCAGTAACTCTACTGCAGAATTCTGCAGTGTTGCACTTCATCCTGGTGGGCTTCCCTGTATGAACACCCTGTACCGGTGGCGCATTCTCTTTGAATACTGTATCAGTGCTGACCAGCGCACTCTCTTTGTGCAATGCAACTTTCTGCTCGTGCATCGATCTGGCACTTAATATATCCCCCCAGATGTAAAATATTGTTTTCAGTGCGTTCTGATTTTACACAATGCAGTATGATATTGTGTAGATGTAGAGCCCCACTGAAAATAAGATGCCATGTCTCCTGTGAACTATCCAGGCTAAATATATAGCAATCAGCAGGCATATTCTAGGAAAATACACTGTAAAAATGTGTAAAAGGAAGACCACATTGAAACTGCCTCTCCACAGATCTGCACTGTGCATCCCGAAAGCTGGCCACAGCCATATTGGCTCTGGCAGAGTTTGTTTATTTTTGACTGCCACTTCTTTCCTGACTTGTACTATATCCATTTTCCCACATTTTGAATCTGCTTTACCGCCCTTTTTCTTTTTAACAGATGAAACAATAAAAGCAGCGCTCCATTTAATATGGCTCAGACCAGGTATTCATCAGTATTATCTGTTGTTTTTCAACACCCTACTTTTCTTGGGATTATAATGAACTACCATGCAGAAGACGCTGCTTTCTGACCTTATAGGACAAGTATACAAAAATAGCTAAGAATACTGGTGAAATTCTGCTCCGAGCCATGTTAAAAGGAGCACTCCTTTTATTATTTCAAATGTGAATAAAAGTGCTAAAGCAAACTCAAAATGGGAAAAGAAGGGTATCACGAAGTCAGGAGATAAGGGGCAATCTAAAATAGAACAAAAAAGTATAGGTCCAGATTTTCACCATATCATGCACTGCTGGCACACTACAGACTAGTAACTAAAACAAACGAAAGACACATAACAAAATGAGGGGCCCATTCTCTGTCACAGTGGGTGGTGGGCAGCACAAAACAGGTTTATTTTCATGCTGTATCAACGATACCTGTTGTGCCATTCTCAAATATTGCCACAAAGGCAATATTAGAGAGTACAAACAGGTTAACATGCTGGTTAGTGACAGGCACCTACCTGCTGCACGGCACAGTGCCAGTCATAAGGTGTTACTCCACGTTGTGACTCGCTGAGAACAGGTGTACAGGTCAGAAGTCCTCCATCCCCTAGCAATACCCCATTGGCCCCAGCGAGCTTCTGGCTACTCTGAGCTCAGGTACAATGGCCACAACGCCTGGCTACCTAGTCTCCCCACTCCCTGCGCTCAAGAAAATTACCCTTTTATTTCCGTTTATTCCCCATGCTGCTCAACTGCCCCTTCAACCTGCACCTACAGCCCCATACCGGCCTTGCCCAGAACGTAATCTTGCCTCCAGTAGCCCCATGGTGCTCCCTTCATGGTGGGGCAGTCTCTCCCTGGTGCCCAAATCCAATACGAAAGCAAGAGCCTCGGGAGGAGCAGGTGACATCCTGCGTTATACCGGAATGTTCTCTTTTTATCCCCTCGGGAGCAGAGACAAGTAACTAACTCAGATGATGTCCAGGGAATATGTGAACCCCACACTGCTTTTTTCTCAGGGGAGTATGACTATCCCATACAGCCGAGAATTTAGACTGAAAGTAATGTAGGGCAGAATTTATGTTACTAACTGCAGAGATGGGGGACCAATCAACTGGCCAAAGATCAGCTAGCAGAGGGGCCAAGTCAAGTGACTTAAAAGATCTAAGAAATATGAATTTGAGTGGGGGGGCTTTAGGGCAATGTAGCTTGCACGCACAGAGAGGAGGATCATCTCGTGGGAAGAGGCAGATAGTACAGTCATATATTGGAACCTAGTGGAAACGTAAACTCAGCAAAACCACCACCCGTTTGGAGCACAGTCCCAAAAATCACTGACACACAGTAGAAATTCACAGGAGGAGAGTCTGACTGGCTCCCTTACAGCTGACATTGTCCCAAACTGAACATTTACATTTAAACATTTAAAGACGACAGTCCCCCCAATCATCTAAAGACGAGCATTCCCATTCCTAAACATTTAGAGATGAGAGTTCCCACTTCTTCTGCACATCTACAGTTGGGAGTTCCCCTCACTTACATCTACAGATTAGAGTCCCTCCCCCACCAAACATCTAGAAATGAGTTCCCCTCTTGAACATCTAAGGCCCTGTCCACACTACGCCTCTGTAACATTACAGAGTGCCCAAACCATTACCACAATGGTTTGCGTTTACACTAGTAACGTTACAGAAGGCGTTTTCGTAACCATTGTTGAAACCACATAAGAGGTGGTTTCAACAACGGTTATGAAACTGGTTACACCTCCGTAACGTTACGAGTAGTGTTGTACGTGTCACGGTCCCCTAGTACAGTGCGAGCTGCACTGCGGGATCGGGTGCCGCTGTAATGGTTGCCCAGCTCCCGAAGTGTGGACCGGCAGTGCCAGTCCCATTAACGGACACCGCGGCAGTGTGGACACACTGCATCGCTCCCCGATTGTAATGATTTCTATCCGTTACGGGGTCTGAGCGGTGTAGTGTGGACGGGACCTAAAGATGGGTTCCCCTTCCTAAACATCTAGAGATGGGAGTTTACCTTCCTGAACATTAGAGATGAAGAGTTCCCCCTCCTGCACATCTAAAGATCAGAATTCCTCTCACTAAACATCTAGAGATGGGAGTTCCCCTAAACATCAAGTGATGACACTTCCAGGCTGACCCAGTGGTGTGGAGGGCTGAGGTGTTGATACCTTACAATCTGCCACAGCGGCAACCCGTGTTCGGTGATGAGCGTGGGTTGCTGAGGGTCGGCCGGAGAGAGAAAGGACTGAGCGCCCAACAGCTGCTATCCTTTCCTGGCGGGGGAGACCTGCACACTGTGCTGAACGACTGCCACCTAGTGAAGGCTAGGTGGTAGCACGGGTATAGGAGGGCAGTAGAAGGGAGGGCTGAAGGACTCCAGGGCATGCGCACACATCTGTGTGCGTGCCCCAGCATAGGGGAACAGGGGAAAAAAAATATTGGGGAAAAACACCTATATCCCCCCCCCCCCGCAACCATGTGACGGTCCTTGGGAGAATACCAAACGACCTAATGACAGGAGAAGGTGGCAGTGGGTAGGCAAAAAGCTATATATAACAAAAAAAAAAAAAAAAAAGAGAGAGATGTCACTTCCCCGTTCCTAAACGTCTAAAGACAAGAGTTCTTCCTCCTGCACATCTAGAAATGAGAGTTCCCTTCCAGATTTTGCAAAATTATCTTAGGGGTGCAGTACTGAACTTGGATCTCCAGCTCTTACCTTCCCCTACAGCTCCTAAACTGCAGCTAATATAGAAAAAAAACCAACACATCGACAGCAGGGAGCATAAAATATCTGATAGGAGGCAGAAAAAAGAAAAACTCAGCAGTACAGGCACCAGATTCAGAAGGATTAACAGCTGCCAAACAGGAAGAGTCAGACCTAACTAGTAAGATGGCGGAGGCCCCGTCCTCACCCGCCCAACCCTTCAATGCTCCAGTTATGGCAGAGCTTAAAGATTTCTGAACGGAGGTCCATACCTTCTGAATAGAACTGAAAGCCAATATTGCCAAAATACATAAAGTCACAAAACTAGAAACACACCACAGTGAGACAGACTCTCATGCGGACAGGCTGGAAAGAGTCATCTTCCAACTCAAGACAGAACACCATGACTTAACCAGTAAATGTGACGACCTGGAGAACAAGTCGAGATGGAAATACCTCCAGATCTATGGTGTTCCCAAGGATGAGGATGGCCACGATATGGAGGTTTTCCTGGATGGGTTTTTAAAGACAGCTTCTTTAGTGGGACCCCAATTTCCTCCTAGATATCGAGTGGGCACATACAGCACTCATGCCCAAGCCTCAGAGCAATGATAAGAGACCACACGCAATCACTTCAAAATTCCTTAGCTTCACCACCAAGCAACAGATACTTTTCAGGGCATGGCACATGAAAGCAAGGACATTTAAAAATGCCCAAATGTGTATGGACGATGACTACTCACCCATCGTCACACCACGCTGATGAGCCTATGCCCCCATTCTCCGTGTCCTAAAAGCTAGCCAGTTGAAGTTTTAAATGCCGTACCCATCCCGGCTCATCGTCATATTTTCTGAAGGTCCAAAAGCTTTTTCCACACCTGAGAATTCCATCAAGGAACTCAGAGCAAGAGGCATCAACGTACCACCCCACAGAGCGACAGCAACAGTGGACATACAAGCCCTGCAAGATACAACCAGTTAGATGTCGAAGGCAAGAACTACACGGAAACAGCAGGGACTTTCCACTTTAAAGGACATCAAACAGTTGCTGCAGAGCTTCCAAAGGTCTGCCCCTGAATGAACTGACTGTAGCAAAAGTATTCTCTAAAGGCCGTCAGGTATGAGAGGGAAAGGTTGTTGAGACCAAGAAATCACACCACAATCAATAGGTTTTTTCACACACTACAGTTGGGGACAGGGAACAGGTTATGATCTGCAATCTGAGGGAATACAAGTAACTGCACGTTATCACAATGTTTACCATAGCTTAAATTCAGTATATAAATACACAATTTTGTATTCGGACACCCAGGTAACTCTTCTACTTCCAGCTTCAGTTCTGAAATGGCAAATGCCCAGCTTTAAGCTGCACAGAAACTGAGCGTTCACCTAGGAGACCCAGCAGTGTCTGCATCCCCCGATCATGTTATGGTGGCCAAACGGACACTCCCTCAGCAGCTGCAACATGCAGCAGGGTTTTATTACAGAGGAGCAGCTGGTGGTCACCATACCCTGATTAAATGTCTCTGCCAATTTTTACGCTCCCCACATCAATAGTGTTCAGGGGACGGAAGGGGGAGAATAGTCAGAGGTGGACCGGTGGCTCCTGTAGCCGGGCTCTGTGCCGGGGGGGGGGGCCTGCTCTAGGACAGCTCCATGTCCCGGCATGTTGGCAGGTCGTTAAATCTAGGACCACTGTCCCTGTTGGGAGGTGAGAAGTAACATCCAAGAATCCTTCCAAAAGTTCAACTTATGGGCTAGATAGCACGTTGCTGGCATAGCAACAGCACTCACTCATGCTCTCATCTAAATGCGCTGGATGATCAACCCTCCTCTCAGCAAGTCTAGCACTTACACAGTGCACTTCATGGCATTTGCTATACAGTAGGTACTAAGCAAGTGGTGGGAAGGGGGGCCACAAGCTGACACCCTCGTAAGCGGGAGGGGGGTTGCCAGACACCACCACGCCCCTTGAGAGCCAATTTCATCTGAGAGCGCCACTCTCAGCCCCAGGACAGCAATTATAGCACCACCCCTTGGAAATAACAGATTCAGGCAAACTCTGCCACCAGGTAGAAGGGACATGGATCCTCCCAGATAGCCACCACAGCAAAGGCTTTTGAGCTGACGGCCGCCTGATTGGGGGGCTGGAGTCATGGAGGTGTGCCAAGCCAATCTATTTCATGTAAGGAAACAGCCCCCAACATGCAGACACTACTGGCCCCAAAGTAACTAATTACACACCTGGCCATTCAGCTGCATAGTAGCTGCCAGGTTCTTCAGTGATTTTTTTTATCACCACAGGATTTCTGTCCTCCCCCAAAAGAGACTCTACTGTCTCGACTGCCTCCCTGTCAGTCATGTTAACCCTTATTCTACCACACCATGATAAACCTGACAGACAGAGCCCATACTGCGCTCCCACTTACAGCACCCTACTTTTGCCTCAAAAAGGGAAGGGAACCAGCTGGAGTAAGCGTACTACCTATTCCTTTTCCTTGAAGACCTGATGCTGTTCAGAGGCAAGGCAGAAGGTGTAGATCTCCCTTCAACCCAAACTTCCTCAGTAGCAATTTGTTTGCTTCTAGGGCACACAACTTTGCTGTAAACTTCCTCCATAGGGAGTGATGACCAACTCCCACAAAGGAGAGTAACTTGTTCCCTCCTTCCACAGGAAGCATCTCCAGAGGACCACTTCCCCGGCCTGGGTACTGAGGACCAGAGACACTTGAATTGTCTGAGGCCCCCCCGCCAATGTTTGTTCTCAAAAGCCAAGTTGCATGCCCAGCTGGCAAACTCTGTTACAAGTTGTTATTGTTCAGCTGTGTTTGACAATGCATTTCTTGTGTCTATTTGAACATGGTTCCATGTCATAACAGTGTAGATTCAACAGTGACTGACACATGAGCAAGTGCTAATTGCCGAAAACAAAAGCGGTGATCAGCACTATGCCGAATAACACATCGGTGACACTCCAAACAACAAAATGACCTGCATTTTATGTGGGGGGCTCCACCCAAACTAAAGATTCTCAACTCCAGGGTGGGCGGACACTGGGAAGGGAAGAAAACATGGGAGGGGGCAACCATTGTGGGAGGGACAACCCGTGGGTGGGGGAACAACCTGAGGGAAAGGGAGCTATGTAAAAAAAATAAAGTACCCGGCAACACCAAAACCCCAAATTACTACATGCCGGCATGCAGTCCCGAATCTGGGACCATGCACACCGTGGGCAGTGACCATAACTGCCATGCCACATGGCCAGCTCGGCAGCTGCCCACTCTCACACACTACCTAACCTCCTCCCGCTACACTCACTAATCCCCTTAACACTCGCTATTCTGATCTCTCTACCTCGCTATCTCGTGCCTCGCTATCTTCCATACTCACTCACGCCGGTGGGCGTACAAGTGAAGCCATCATTTTGGAGTCACTCAATTTGCCTCCTCCCTTTCACTGGATACCCCTGAACTTTCACTCCACCTATCTTTAACTTCTCTACTTCTTCTCTTCAACTCACTGGACTTGGGGGGCAGCGGGACACTACCCACACAAAGTCAAGATACGAACAACAATGTCCAAGATGGCCAACGTCTCCACAGTTATACCCTTTAACATAAATGGGATTCACAACCCCATTAAGAGATTCCGCCTGAAGCAACTTAAGAGGGACAAATCGGATGTCACACTCCTGCAGGAGACTCAGCTTCAAGGTTCGTAACACGCCAAATTCACGTCTCGGGGGTACCAAACCGTGACAGCTTCCTCCCACCACTCTGGCCGCTGGAGATGAATGGCGACGTTAACATCTACAGGAATACTATTTATCTTGCAAGCCCAGATAATGGACTCCGAGGGGCTGCTTCACCATTGCGACAGTGCAGCTGTAAAACTCCCGTCACCCTAGCCTCCCTGTACTTGCCACCAGGATCTACAAAAGTTGCTACTCAAACCTTCTTTAATAAACCATTACCAGTCTTACAGGGCCAGCTAATCATGGTGGTGGGGGGGTGGCCTTAATGTTACCCTTTTGCCTATATTAGACACCTCAGGCTCTGCCGTATACTGAACATCTCCCTTCCAGAAATACGTACGCCACACAACAGCTCACCTCGGGATGGCTGACATTTGGCGTTATTTTTTTCCCCAAACAGGCAAGGAGTTCATATACTACACACCATGAATAGGTACCTCATCCCAATGTGACTATATCTTCAAAACAGCGGAACACTTAGATTCAGCATGTGATACAGGGCATGGTCCTACGTTGCTCTCAGATCACTCTCCAGTATGTGCCTCCTTTAAATTAGGAAAACCCACCCAAAATACACACTGGTGATGAAACATCATGCTGTTCTGTAACCTTGAATTTAAACAGCTGGTTGAATAAAAGATTTCACAAGCCCACCAT
Source organism: Neoceratodus forsteri (assembly GCA_016271365.2). Lineage (NCBI taxonomy): Eukaryota > Metazoa > Chordata > Ceratodontiformes > Ceratodontidae > Neoceratodus > Neoceratodus forsteri. The sequence continues at coordinate 46,730,325 of JADMNL010000025.1, forward strand.
GACAACAGGACCCAAATGACCACCCGCCAACCATTCTCTGGAACGCCATCAAGACAGCCCTCAGAGGGGAAATTATTTTCTATTTGGTCAGGAAAAAAAAAAGGAGCAAGAAGCCTGCCTCAGTACCTCTAACACAGCTTGCAAATGTTGCAGTTTCCTACATCAGGAAGACTGATCAGTCTCTTCCCAAATTCAACGTGTCAAACAAGAGATTCAAAAAATAATAGACCTGAAAGTTGAGCACCAATTACTTTATCTGAAACACTGCCACTATGAGGGAGGACTTCAGGGGGGCACGTCACCTGGCCCACAAACTCCGAGCACACTGCACCCAGATGTGCGTGCAACAGCTAATCGACCTGGATACAAGGGACCTTCTGAAATTCCCAGTGGACATCAGGAATGCTCCAGCTAAATACTACCAGCAGTTCCATGCTGCAGATGACCAAACCTCCTGAGAACAAATACAAGCATACTGCAAAACCTCGCATTGCCTGGACTACCAAAAGATAAAGCCCAGGAGCTGTTAGCCCCTACAAAAAATAGAGGCCGTCTTCTGAGATTCAAAGACCCAAAAAGCACCTGGCCTGGACGGCTATCCAGCTGAATTCTACAAGAAATTCTGGGAACTCCTTATTCCTCTCCTGACCCCAGTCTTTCAGGTACTACAGCAGAGCAAGGCTCCGCACCCCCCTTCCTAGAAATACGCAGTTATCTGGTGACACTCAAACCCCCTAGAAAGACCCTCGTTACCTCACTTCCTACTGACCCATATTGATGCTCAACTATGACTATAAAATGTACATGTTCATAATGGCCCACAGACTTGAACATCTCCTCCCCCACCTGATAGAACCCGATCAAGTGGGTTTTATTAGAAATAAACAGGCCTATGATAGTGTAAAACGCAATCTACTCTTAATACACTATGCGGCCACATGTCAAATCCCCCAACATTATTAAGCTCGGATGCTGAAAAAGCATTTGGCAGAGTGGCCTGGCCTTATCTGTGGGCCACCCTGTTAAATTTTGGAATCCCAGATGACTTCATACAAATCCTAAACTATATCTATGACATATCACAAGCTAAATGGATCTCTGTCTCAGGCATTCTCCCTAAACAGGAGCATGCGTCAGGGATGTCCCTTATCCCCATTGCTTTTTGCAATATATCTAGGACCCTTAGCAGTGGAAATCCTCAGAGACTCCAGGGTAGAGGGAATTCTTTTGGGAGGTAGGCAATGGGTTTCGTTGTTTGTGGATGACATTCTGCTAACTCTGACTTTCCCAGAGGAATCAGTCCCAGTGGTCTCGGGGATCCTCCGAGACTTTAGCACAATAGCAGGGTACAAACTGAATACGCTCAAGATGGAGGTTCTCCTATACAACTAAACACCCTCCCCACAATTAAAATACAGATTCCCCTTTAAATGACAATGGACATTGGATATTTAAGAGTCAAACCTACCAAAAAACTAGAACATCTTGAACTACTTAACTACGAGCCTGTAACTCAACAAATTAATGAAGACCTGTTGTGTTAGACCCAACTCACCTTAGGTTTCTTTAATAGAATACAAGTTATTTGCCAAAATATTTTGCCAAGAATACTATATTTTCTCTTTTCTCCAAACCATCCCACTCATGCCAGATAAAAGTTATTTTAGAACCTGGGACAAGGCAATATCATGCTTTATCTGCCAGGGACCCCCCCCCCCGTCCGATTCTCAATTCTGCAACTCACCAGGGAAAAGGGTAGCATAAACCTACCCCACCTTAGCTGGTAGGCTTTAGCATCACATCTCTGGACCATTTGCCTCTGGCTAGCCCCCTCCTATCAACCTTACTGGAAGCAGATTGAACTGACACTGAATGACATACGTGATCAAATTTAAATTATTTTAAAAAAGAGAAGACAGTTCTCCTCCATAAACATCTAGAGATTTATGTTTCCCCTCCTGAACAACTAGAGATGAAGTTCCTTCTTCCTAAATATCAAGAAATGAGAGTTCACTTCCTAAACATCTAGAGATGAGCATTTCCTTCACTAAACATATACAGATGATAGTACCTCTTTCGAAATACTGAAGATGAGAGTTCCCATGCAAAAATATATAGAGATGAGAGTTTCTCTCCTCTGGACATCTACGGACGAGTTCTCCATCCTAGACATCTAAAGCTGAACGTTCCGCTCCTAAATATCTAGAGATGAGAGGTCCCCCTTTCTAATGAGAGTTCCCCTCCCTAAGCATCAAGAGATGAGATTCCATCTCCTGAACATCTATGGAACAGAGTTCCCCTCCTAAACGTCTACAGATGAGAATGCATCCTCCTAAACATCTACATATGAGAGTTCCCCTCCTAAACATGTAGAGATGATAGTTCTCCCTAAAGCTCTAGAGATGAGAGGTCCACCCCCTAAACATCTAGAGATAGTAGTTCTCCTTAGAGCTTCTACTCCTAAACCTCTAGAGGTGAGAGTTCCCCAACGTAAACGGCACTGTTGACAACTTACACAGTATTTACTACAAACAAGTGATGCTCATCGGTAGAGGCAATATAATAGACAGTATTTACTCTACACAACTGCACACATAAATACGCACACACGGTTACAGTTTCAGTTGTAGGACACCAGGACAAAACTTTTCACTTTAAAGAACACATATCATGCTCTCTTTGGGAGACACAAAGGTACCTTACCACTGCACGTCACCTGGCCCACAAACTCAGAGCATACTGCACCCAGATGTGTGTGCAACAGCTGATCGACCTGGATACAAGGGACCTTCTGAAATACCCGGTGGACATCAGGAATGCTTCACTATACACTTATAGTGTCAGATTTTTTTTTTATTATTTAAATCCAAATGAAGGGAACACTATTTTGGCTTCAAGGAGCTGGCAGCCCTATCCATTCAGCTTCCCTACTGTCAGCACTGCACCATTGCACGTTTACTGATGTAACAGTTCAGAGAGCAATTCAGAGCCATGAGCTCTCCACAGGGCTCAACTGGGGAATGTTTTAAGGCTGATTTTTTTTTAATAAATTTATAGGGTAACTTGTTACAAATCAAGGCCACCAGTCAACTAACAAGATAGCTCTAAGCTGTTTAAAACTTTTTAATAATAATAATTTCCTCATCTGTCAGTATAAAACTGTATGCACTGTGATATCATCTGAGAACATTGAAGTATCAACTTATTCATAGGTCAACATCAAGTTCTACTCTGGTTCTCCTTAAATTTGAAAACCAGAAAATTACGAGATAAAAAAAAAAAACACCTTGAGAATAACACCCAAGTTACAGATTTAAAAAAAAAAATGAACCCTCCAGTCCATGAAAATCTACTTCATTCAGCCTTTTGAAAACCACAAGGAAATGTGAATAAAATTCTGAATGTAGGCCAGGTAAAGCCCATAACCAAAAGGTAATGATTGAGGTACGCAGCCATCAAGGAGAAACCAGCAGCAAATCAATTCCCAGGCTGGGCCTATACTGCAGTTGCACAGAACATGGTTCCATTTTTCATGGCACATTGCATCAATGGTTCAACCTTCAATGTATTTCCCATGAATGGCGTGGCTGTCTCGAATTGAGAAAGGCGTCCATGCCAGAATCTGAAGAAACGCAATGCAGACTGGGGCCAAGCAAACTAACCAGAACATAGAGCTGTGTAGACTCAGCAAGGAACTGTGGAGAGAAAGCAGAATGAGGGCCTGACTTGCAGTACTACACAGAGTTCTTTAAAACACTCAATTTTACTGTATCAGGACAAGAACAGCATGCATCTGAAAGTGTGATTGCATTATACAAATCAAAACTCTCCACTGCAAAAAGGTCACATTTTAGAAATCATTCAAAAAACGGCAATATAAAACCATGACCTTCATGATGTACATACAGAACTTTCTGCACACATTTTATTTTACTGAACATGCCAGTCTATAGCAAACGATGTCCGTAACAAAATAAGCGGATACTCTAGTGCTTATTGTCTGCGATGTTAACAATTTTAACAGAGACTTAAGTACTCAGAACCCAAAATATGCTTATGAACAAAGCCACTCATTTATGGTGATTAACGTAATGAAATTCTGTTTTTAAGATTTGAAATTTCAGAACTGCACTGGTGATTGCTAGGCTGAGTTCTGGATTTTACTGGGACTGTACAGGCAAACATTTAGTATGTTTGTAAATAACTGAAATAAAGGTTCACTGATCCAGTATAAAATGCTAAATCCCATGAAATTCATTGTTTTCACCAGTGCGCAGGCAGTCTAAATTCTGGAATACTACCAGATGTTCTGGTAAAAAAACAAAAACTAGTTGCCTTGATCATGTATAAAACTGGGTCACTTTTAGAACTCTTTGCCCAGATGTCACGCAGGATGCTATTAGGCTAAAAGGCTAATCATTAGAAGATTCTTATTCCAAAACCTTTAAAATGAGTTTGTCACTTTTTAGAGAACCTTTAAAAGAGTAACATTTTGCAACAATTCGACTTTTGCACTTTAATAACTTTGCAGCCGTTTAAAGGATTTGCACAAAATGTTGCATGCACAGTCTCATGGGGTAGATCTTTTAATGTTCCAACTTTTGTTCTAGTCGGATGTGCAGATTTTGAGATCTGGATAGTGAACAAAGTGAATTTTTTTTTTTTTTTGGCCCTCAGTGCCCAGACCGTTTCCAATTCTGGTCCGAAATTCTCAGGGTAGAAAGGACCTGGCCCACAGTAGTGCCTTTCGCTGGTTTGGTGAAAAAATATTAATCCATTCCAGAATTATTTTAAAAATGTCAGTTCTGAGCATGCTAATTCCCTTCCACCCTTTGGTGACCTTCAACATATAGTGGGTTGTGGTCACATGTTGCAGTCCCCATCTCCCTCTTTTATATCTGCAGGTTATAACACTCCTCCACTAGAGGTCGCCAATATCTTTCTCTTCATATAATACTGTAATCTGGTACTGCTCTGCTACACTTTTCTGTGTTACGCTAATCTTGCTGTAGCTCCTAAGTCTCCTACTACTTCTCTCATCCCGGACACTCCGTCCTGTTATCAGTCTTGGTGTTTTCCCTCTTTGCCCTGTGGTAATCTCTTTCTGTACTTCTTTCTTTTCGTGTGTCCATCTCCTATCTCTAATCACTATTTCTCTCCCTCTGCTTTCACCCCTTACGTTTTCCTACTGGCTCCTCACTCTGTCTCAAACTGCATAATGATGAAATATATGGTTAAATGCCTCCTTCATTTTCTCCTCCTAACCCTGCTTACTCTTGACTTCCTCCCTCTATCTACTGTGTCTCCCCCAAATTACTTTGATGCCCCCCCCCCCAGGAACTTCCACTATTCCAATGTGTTGGCTGCTGAATCCGCCTCCCCTTCACCTCTGATGAACCTCAGCTACAAATATTTTGGAACATCTCTGAGGTACCTTATTCACAGGAAATTTACCTCGCTTGGCTGCGTCACCCATGCCCTTGCGCTAGCTTCGCTTTGAGTCATTACCCTATCCCTTTCTCTCGCTGGTGACATTGAGCTTAACCTTGGCCCTTCAGGCAACACACATCTTGCCCATTCTTACACCCTTCATCTCCCACCTCATGTCTCAAGGCTTAACCTTTACTCACATTAACATCCGCAGCCTAGCTGCCAACCTTCCTGAGCTGGAAGCCTGGATTAGACTAAATAACCCAGCCATTCTAGCCATATCTGAAATATGCTTGAAGTCCTCTGTTCCTGACTCCTGCTGCTCTCCACCAGGCTATAACTTGATTTGGGCGGCCTGTCCTTCCACCAAAAGGGGTGGTGGCTTAGTGCTGTACTACAAATCCCTTCTTAATTTCTCGATCATGCCGCATCACCCACTAACTAATCGTGACGTACTACACTCACTTCTGCTCTCTGGTGGTGCCAAGAAGTTCCACATCCTCTGCGTGTACTTACCCCCAAGATATAGCAAGCTGGGTCTGGAGGAATTTATTGGGCTGGCATCCACAGTGTCCAAGAAAAATGAGGCGATTTGCCTAGGTGACTTTAACCTGGACTGGTTTGGCCCAAACACCTCACTCCTTGCCTCCACTGTCAGCAAGGCCAACCTAGATCAACTCATCATGTTCCCTACCAGGATCTCCCAGAATGGTTCCAGTTGCATTCTTATTGACTGGATTCTTACCAATAGGAAGGACAGATTTACCTCAGCTGGGGTTCTACCTGACACAGTTAGTGATCATTGCCCTGTCTTGTGTGTGTGGGTTGCTGCTCCTCCTTCCCATCCCCCAAAACTATTATCCTTTTCTAACCTTGACTCTACTGCATTCCTTCACAACCTTAATTTTGTTGATTGGCCCCCCTAAACATAACCGATGATGTCAACAAAACAACAGGTTTCTTCAACACGACTTTACTCTCCCTGCAAAATAAACACATCCCAACAACCTTGCACAGAGTAAAAGGGATAGCTACCAAGTGGCTCAAGCGGCCGCTTCTACAATTACTCAAACTGAGAAATAAAATGTGGATAAAATGGAAATTCTCCACTCTACAAGCAGACTTCGACGCTTATCGTTCCTTGCGGATCACCTGTAAGAAGGAACTCCATATTGCTAATAGTAGGTACTACCATGAACTCCTTAGGTACTCTGCCTCTAACCCTAGGCGATACCGGTCCCAAATTAACGCGATCCTAGGGAACAACAAGTTGCAGACTCCTAAAGATATGCTTATTATTGACTTTCACTGCAACAACCCCCATACTATTGCCAATGTCTTTAACTCCCTCTTTACTAAGTTTCCTGATACTGCCCCCCCAATCAGGTGTCCCTCCGTCTCTCCCTCCTGCTCCAACTGGTGCCTTCCGCCCCATTAGTGCTTGCACCTATCTCGCGTTTGGAGGTTTTAAAGTTGCTAAAAACATTCCTAGGCATGGCAGTGCTGGGACAGATGGACTTGAATCAAGGATATTAAGACTGGCTGCCTCTTTTCTAGCCACTCCTGTTACCAGGCTCTTGAACCTGTCCATCTGCTCCACCTCAGTTCCACTGGCCTGGGAAAATGACAGAACTATTCCAGTGTAGTAAGCTGTTGGAAAAACTAATCCATTGCCAGATCTCTTCACACTTACTTATTTTTAACCTACAGTTCCCCATCCAGCATGGCTTTAGGGCTGGACATAGTACCACTACTGCTCTTACCCAATTCACCAGCAATGTTAAGTCTAACATGGATGAAGGCTTACTACCTGGTGCTGTGTTTATAGACCTCACCAAAACGTCTGATTTGGTGAATCACTCTTTGGTACTGAGTAAATTCCACTCTCTTGGTGCTGCTAGTTCTACCTTATCCTGGTTCAAGAGTTATCTTGACAATCAAACGTAATTCGTCTCCTTCTGCAAAGTTCTCTCTTCCCCTGCCCCAGTCTCCTGCGGGGTCCCTCATGGCTCTATTCTTGGCCCTTTACTCTTTTCCTTTGTCATTAATGATATTCCTACCAATCTCCCTCACTGTAGCTCCTTAATGTATGCTGATGACTTGGTGCTCTATGCCTCCTCTAGGTCCACTGATGGTCTCAATAAGCACCTATTCTCTACGTTCCAGCTTATTCAATCACGGCTTACCTCTAACCACCTAATCCTCAATTTGACCAAGACACAGGCCATCCTCCTTGCGTCTTCTAGAAAAGTCTGTGCTGAGTACCCTAAGCTACGTGTCCTCTGTAGTGATGGTTATGCAACTGCTAATACCGAATACTTCAAATATCTTGGTGACATTAGACCCTGTGTTAGACTTCTCCTCGCACATTATCGAGGTTTGAAGATCCATCAACCTGAAGATCGGTGCTGCCTATAGGGCACGTCACTCCCTCACTCCTGCTGCCAGGATCTCAGTCACTAGGGACGTACTGCTCCAAGGCTCTTCTGTGCCTTTCCTGTACTTTCCCAGGCCAATGCCAGTGTTCTGCGTAAATGGGACATTGCATATAACAACATTTGCAGGTTTGCCCTGTCTGCTCCTCATCTAACCCACCACTTCCTGCTATACTCTTCACTGCAGTGGTTGCCCCCCCCCCCATGCCTTGTGATTCTATTGTCTGGGGTGTTTTATTGATTCACTAACCGGACATCTTCACCCCGACTGTCTTAGTGCTATGCTAAACTCCGTCCTTCGCTCTCGCTCTCTTAGATCCTCAGCCTCTCCACTGCTCTCACTCCCGCACTGTTCCACTAAAATGGGTGAGCAAGCTTTAGCCCATTTTGCTCCCAAATTCTGAATTCCCTACCCCTCCATATCAAGTGTTCCCAATCCCACTCTACCTTCAAGAAGGCCCTGGTCTCTCACCTCTTCTCACTTGGCACTTGTGACTGCTCCTGTTTCCATTCTCTTTGGCTTTGACCACCTTGTCTTCTTGTTGTTCTGCTGCTGTAAGTGCTATATCTACTTTGTTTGTTTTTCAAGTCGTATCTTCCTACATCTCTGCATGGACAGATTGTGCCCATCTTGTATATTCCATGTATATCCCTGCGCAGATATTTCTGATGCACTGTGTTATGAATTGTGAATCTGTCTAGTTACCTTGTTCTGATGTATGCCTGTAATTTTGTACTGTCCCGGGTCGTGCCTGAAAAGAAGAACTTATTTACCATAGTAATCTTCTTTCTTCCCAGTGATGCTCAGATATTCATAACTTTATGCAGTAAGCCTGAAGGGTTGGGCTGTCCGGAGAGACAGAACACATGCAAATGATGGGACACTTTGCACGTGAGCATCTTTCAAACACTGCCTCTACTAACTGCCTGTGTTCTAACCTCTTCAGATTTTATAAAGAAGCCTGGAAAGCAGGCCCAGAGTAATATAGTACTATAATTTTATTATTGAAATTGGGGTTTCCCAACAATATAAATTTGTAAAAAACAAAAAACTCCAGCTGGAGAGTTCAACAGTTCAACAAGTTAGAACAAAATGCCAGAGAAAAAACAAAAAGGTAGAAACACAGTGAACCCTGTTCACATTAACTACTGACAGGTGCAGGGTAAAAATCACTCCAAGGGTGTATTGTGATAATGGTGGCACCAGCATGTGGAGTGCAGAGGCTACAGTTCTGAAAGGGGAGGTAGGGAAGGAAGTTATGAATATCTGAGCATCACTGGGAAGAAAGAAGATTACTATGGTAAGTATTTTTAATTCTAACCCCAGTAATGCTCAGAATATTCCTAACTTTATGCAGACTACCAAGCAGTACCACTGGAGGTGGGTACCAGAACTTATCTTGGAAACAGACTTTGCAGGATTGTTGTGCCAAATCTAGCATCACTCCTGGAGAGAATATCCAGGTTGTACTGTTTTGTAAAAGTGTGTACTGTTTTCCAGGTAGCTGCTTTACAGATATCCACCATCGGAACATCCCTGGCAGCTGCTAAAGCGGCAGCTGTTCCTCTTGTGGAATGGGCCCTCAAACCTGATGGGTGCTCCTTACCAGCTTCAGTGTAATATAACTGGATACACTGGACTATCCACCGAGATATGAACCTTTTAGAGGCCGGATTACCTTTTCCCATATTCCCCATAGGTCAGGAACAACTGTTTTCTGTCCTGTCTATGGCCTTTTGTGGCTGTCATGTAGTAACTGAGAGACCTTTTTACATCCAAACTGTGGAGTCTTCTTTCACCAGAGGTAATATGAACAATGAAAAAGACAGGGAGAGTGTTGGACTGGTTTAAGTGGAAGTCCGAGACCACCTTGGGAAGAAATTTTCTGTTTGTCCTAAGGACTACCTTATCCTTATGAAAGGAGATATAGTCCTGATCTATACAGAGAGCCTCAAGCTCACTAATCCTTCTTGAGAAGTCATTGCCACGAGAAAAACTGTTTTCCAATTGACATATTTTAGATGAGCTGTAGCCATGGGTTCAAAGGGGGAGCCTATGAGTTTAGCTATACACACATTCAAATCCCAAGCTGGCAGTGGGGCCCTGTGAGGGGGATGCAGATAATTCAGACCTTTGAATAATCTTTTAAAAATAGGAACCAAAGTTAAGGTTACCCTTGCCCTGGCTGAAAGGTATACAGACACAACTGCCAAATTGAACCTTCTAAGAGCTGGATTGCAAACCAGAGGAATGTAAGTGGGAGAGATAAACCAGAACAAGTGGAATTCCAGCTTGGCCTGGTACCAGTGATCTGCTCGAGCGCCAAAGTGAAAACCTTTTTCATTTAGAAGACTTGGTTTTCATAGTAGAAGGTTTTCTGTAAGCTCTTAAAATGCTTAAGACAGACTGAGGGAGGTTCAATTTAGCATATTCTATGTCCTCAAAAGCCAGGCCCTGAGGTTGAAGGACTTGAGATTCAGGTACAACAAAGTTCCCTGGTTGGAAGTCAGAAGGTTGTGCCTCCGGGGGAGGTGTAATGGTCTGGTGACAGACATGGAGAGCAGCAGAGAGTACTATGGCTGCCTTGGCCAATCTGGAGCTATCAAGGTCAGTGATGCTACATGGGATCTGAGCTTCAGCAGTACCCTGTGAACCAAAGGAAAAGCATATAGGAATTTCCCTGACCAATCCAGGGTCAGGGCATCCAGGGGGAGTGTGCCCTGATCTGGTGGTCTGCAACAATACTGAGGCAGGTGGTGGTTCTGGTGGGATGCGAACAAGTTCACTTGTGGAGTACCCCACCTCCTGGTAAGGTAAACACTGAGGTACAGTGCTCAACAGAGGGCAGGACAGGAGTAAATGCAAAAATAGACAAGGGCAAAAAGAGCAGGCATGGGGGGAAAAAAGGATAAAGCCAACATTAAATGGAGGACAATGAGTACCAATGCCTGTAGTCTGGGAAACAAGCTTCCTGAGCTAGTAGCCTTGATGGAAGATGAACAATTGGATATTGTGGCAGTCACAGAAACATGGTACAAGGAGAACCATGACAGGGATGTCAACATACTGGGGTACACAGTCTACAGAAGGGACAAGGAGGGGAAAAGAGGAGGTGGAGTAGCTTTATACATAAGGGAAGGGATCAAAGCTACAGAACTAAAAAGTAAAGGAGGACAAGAGGCACTCTGGGTCACTTTGGAGACAGGGAATGGCATCACAATCCACAGGGGTTGTATACAGACCCCGCCTCAAGGAGAGAAATGGACAAGAAAATGATAGAGGACATTCTCAAAATGGCTGAAAAAGGGGAGATACTGTTGATGGGGGACCTGAATATGCCAGATGTTAACTGGATGACATGTACTGCAGCCACATCCAAGAGCAGGGTCATTCTCGATGCCCTGCAGGGGGCAGGCCTTAGACAGCTAATGTTGGAACCCACTCAGGAGGGAGCAATACTAGACCTGGGACTCTCAAATGGAGAGAGGATCACAAATTTAGAAGTCAGTAGACATCTGGGAACAAGCAACCACTGCACAGTGTGCTTCACAATAAGCACAACCATGGAGACGAGCCATACAAAAACAAGCATATTGGACTTTAGAAGGGCTGACTTTGACAAAATAGGTGAATACCTGAGGAATACACTAGCAAATGGGCAAAAAGGAGGGGTGGAAGAACAATGGAGAAAAATCAAAACTGCCATCATAGAAGCAATAAGCCTTTGTGTGAAACAGATAAAAAAAACAAAGCGGAGTAAAAAACCACTATGGTTCTCAAAAGAGGTGGCAGGGAAGGTTATGGAGAAAAAGGCTGCATTCAAAAAGTATAAGGAATCACAGAAGGAGCACGACAGGGAACTGTATCAATTAAAGCAGAAAGAAGTGGGGAAGGCAGTCAGAAAAGCAAAAGCCCAAACCAAGGAAAAAATAGCCAATTCAGTTAAGAAGGGATAAACCTTTATAGGTACATTAGAGAGCATAGAAAGGTTAAAGGAGGAATAGTGAAGATTAATAAGGAGAGGAGGTGGGCAGAGGGAGACAGTGAAAAGGCAGAGATACTGAATGAATACTTTTGCTCAGTATTCACAAAAGAAGATGAGGAGGAGTTACCTAAACCAGACAATAGAAGCACTCTGGGTAGGGGGGTTGACACCAGTCCATTTACAGAAGAAAGAGTCCTAAAAGAACTCCTAAAACTCAAGGTGGACAAAGCAATGGGGCCTGACGAGATTCACCCCAGAATCCTAAAAGAACTAAGGGAGGACCTAGTGACACCACTGACCACACTTTTTAACAAATCATGAGAGGATGGGGTGGTACCTGAGGACTGGAGGAGGGCAGATGTGATTCCCCTTCACAAAAGTGGGAGCAAGGCAGAAGCAGGAAACTACAGACCTGTAAGTTTGACCTCAGTGGTAGGAAAATGATGGAATCACTTCTGAAAGAAAGAATTGTTGAGTACCTAGAGGCCAGCAGGGCTGGGACCCAAACCAGCATGGATTTACAGCAGGAAGGTCATGTCAGACGAATCTAAGAGATTTCTTTGACTGGGTGACCAAAGTAATAGACCAGGGAGGGGCTGTGGACATGGCCTACCTAGACTTTAGCAAGGCATTTGACACAGTCCCACACAAAAGATTAATAATCAAGTTAGCCAGCCTGGGAGTGGGTGCCTGGGTAGCAAACTGGCTGCAAAACAGGATACAGAAGGTAACAGTGAATGGAACACATTCCGAAGAAAGGGGGGTCACTAGTGGAGTACCTCAGGGCTCAGTACTGGGTCCAGTCCTCTTTAACATCTTTATAGGTGACATTGCAGATGGTCTGGAGGGAAAGGTATGCCTCTTTGCAGATGACACAAAGATCTGTAACAGAGTTGATACACAAGGGGGGGTAGAAAAGATGAAAAGGGACTTGGCAAGGTTGGAGGAATGGTCAGACATATGGCAACTTAGATTCAGTGCAAGAAGTGCAAAGTAATGCACCTGGAAACAAAAACCCAGGAGAAGAGTACACAATAACGGGGAGGTACTAACAACAACAAAAATGGAAAGGGACCTGGGGGTAGTCATATCAGATGATCTAAGGTTGGTAAGCAATGTGAGAAGTCAGTAAGGAGAGCCAGGAGGATACTGGGATGCATAGGAAGGGGCATCACAAGTAGAAAAGGAAGTGGTTATCCCTCTGTACAGACAGTTGGTGAGACCCCATCTGAGTACTGTGTGCAGTTTGGAGACCTCATCTCGCAAGGACATAGACAGGATGGAAGCAGTCCAGAGGAGGCAACTAAAATGGTGCAGGGTCTGCATCAGAAACCATATGAAGAGAGCTTAATATGTATGCCCTTGACGAAAGGAGGGACGGGGGTACATGATAGAAATGTCCAAGTACCTGAATGGAATCAACAAAGTCCAGGAGGGTAGTATCTTTCAGAAAAAGAGATGTGAAAGAACAAGGGGCACAATTTAAAGATAGAGGGGGGACGGCTCAGGGGTAATGTGAGGAATTTTTTTTTCACGGAGAGAGTGGTGGATGCATGGAACCTCCTTCCTGGGGAGGTTGTTTAGTCTAAAACAGTGGGGGAATTCAAATATGCATGGGACAGACATAAGGCAATTGTAGTGGGGGGTGGCAGGAAGTAGGCTGTTGGTTAACTAGAATCTGCAGCTTATCCAGTAGGTAGGGAAATGGGCAGACTGGGTGGGCCAAGTGGTCCTTATCTGCTGTCAAAGTCTATGTTTCTATGTAAACTCGGAAAAAGTACTGAACAAAGGCACAAAACTGACGGCGATCGCTGTGGAAGTTTACTGCGAGGTAACATGCATGAGACGATGGTGGGAAAGAACTGGAGGGCTGGCATGGGGACCACCCACTATATAGAGTCATGCTGATGTCGTCACATGACGTCGGGTGGGAGGTCCCCCACCAGGCATTGCTGGAAAAGTTTGCCGTGCGGTCCAGATGCCAGGTGGCATTAGTCCTACTTGTAATGACCTACTGCAGGAACCCTCTCAAAGTAAGATCTATACAATGTATTCAGCAACTTTAAAAAAGGTTGTGGTGGAGTGAGTCTGCTTGCGCATAATGAAAACACGTGTGCACACTGTTCCTCCGCTTTTTCTGGTGGGAAACTGGACTAACGAGCAGGCGCGCACTCAGCCTTAATGGCGGCGGCACAACCGTAACAGGAAGGGAGGTCAAGGCGGGAATTCGACCGGCCACCTCCAACCCTTCAAACAGTAACTTTATTGTTGGCAGAAAACAGAAAAGCACCGAACACACAGTAAACCTAAAAAACAACCTCCAGCTGGGGTGTGGGGAGGGATAAGGAAACCGACGCTAAAGATGAGTGAACCCTCAGAGCCCCTACTCTCCCCATATACCAGACGACCATACAAAACACCCTAGCAAGGCAGAAAGTGGCTCCAAGTCCATATAGGGAGTGAAAATAAAAATAGTCAGGTTAGTCAATTTAAAAGCTGCAGCTTAACAGGCACGATTTAAGAAATTTAGGGCTGCTCCCTGTGAACAGGCAGCCCCAACCTGCAGAGCAGAATTGCAGACCCAAACTGAAGTCTTGAAAACTTTCCAAATAAGCGAAGCAGCTCTCTCCCCTGCCGATGGCATAGCAAAACTGCGGAGCTGCCGTTAGGGTATGGAATCCTCAGGTGCCCAATATTCAAAAGCTTGGGCTGTGCCAGTCCCCTGGTAGGGGTGCACTATACCCATTTGTAATGATTACCCATTGACAATGTGGAGCGCTGCAGAAAAAGGCAGGTTATTCAATTTGAAAGTCACAGCTTAACAGGCACAATTTTAAGTTAGGGGTGCTCCCTGGAACAGGCAGCCCCAACCTGCAAGGCAGAATTGCAGCCCCAAAGATGTTTTGAATCTTAAAAATCCTGATAGAAGATTAAAGTAGCAGTGCCCCCTTTGAATGGCACAGCTTAACTGGGGAGTTGCTGCTACTGCATGGAATCCTCATGTGCCCAACATTCTAAAGCTTGGGCTGTGCATTCCTCTGGTACGGGTGCATTACACCCAGTTGTTACGATTACCCATTGACAATGTGTAGTGCTACAGAAAGTCATTTTAAAAATATCTCAGATAAAAATATACTGATGGAGAATCGAATTCTGTCAGAAATATATTAATGCTGCAAAAATGATACAACTAACAAATACTATTGCTTTAATAAAGAATCCAAAACAGACTTTGGATATTAGGTTACTGGTGAAAAGATTTCTGTAGTTCTCCTTGCATAATGTGGCAAATGCCTCTATCAGAAGAAATACTGAAAATCACAAAAATACTTTTGAGGTACATGTTTTTGGGCAGTTTCCAGAAGGCACGTAATCCAAGGGTTGAGGCAGAAATACAACAAACTTTAAAAGCAATTCCATATATGGGAACACTTTCTTCATATAATATTCAGACACACCAGAGCCATGTTTCCTATTTTTTCTGCATCTCCCCTGATTCTTTACTATTAACTACATCAAAATTTGACCTCTGTACCCAATCTTAGAAACACAGAAAAAGACTAAATGTCCATCCAGTCTGCCCGAAAGTCTTACAGTATATCACTAGGATCTAAACCCCCTCGAAGTTTTCTCCACCTCCTACTTGCTCCTTGTTCACAGAGGTCAACAGCGTGCTGGAGGGGAGTCTCCTTCAAATGAGAAAGAACACCAGGACGTGGGGGCAAGCAATGAAGCTGGAAGGGAGGTTGTTTAAGACAGATGTGAGGAAATGCTTTTCACTGAAAGGGTGGTAGACACCTGGAACAGACTGCCAGTGGAAGTGGTGGTGGAGAACACAGTGGGGGGCTTCAAGTATGCGTGGGATAGCATGCGTGGGACAGACATAAGGGTATATTAGAAAACAGGGAGGGAAGGAGGAGCTCTGGAGCCTGAGCTAAGTGGTAGCAGGTTTTAACAGACCTGACTTCTGAGCAACAAACTGGTTTAGAACGATTAAAAAGTCAACTTGTGGACTTTTCTAACTAGCACCATCAAAAAGAGGACCATCAAACTGCCAAATAACGGTAACCCCAGGGAAAGATAAATCGCCAAATGAAGGAGCAAAAGGGATAAATGCTGGAGTGACACAGACCACGCAATCCAGAGCGGAGGCCCAAGCAACGGGTGAGCATGGCTCGGATGAGACCCTACAGACACTGGGACAAAAACTTCAGTGCCTCATTGCCTCTGTGACAGACCTGAATTCCAAGGTGGATGACTTCAACATTAGAGTGACCGTGGTGGAGTCAAAGGTCGACTTGGTTAAAGTAGACAAGGCAGAAGTGCAGAGACAGATGGTAGTTTCCACTGCACAGACAACCATGATGGTGAAAGAAATCAGTCACTTCAGGGCTTGTCTGGAGTCACTTGAAAACCAGACACATTCTGCCAACCTCAGGATCCTTGGTCTTCCAGAAGGGATCAAGGGGGACCACCCACTGGTGTTTGCCAAGGAATGGCTGGAGGAGAAGCTGCTAGAGGAAGGACAAGCCAGTGACTTCCATCTTCAAAAAGCATGTTGGATAAAGCCTCGAGGTCGCAGGAAGAAGCAAAGAAGCCCCGCACATTGCAACTGATCACTAATGGTATCAGGATCAGAGATCTGATTTTACAACTAGCCCACAGATAAGGGCTGATAATGCAGGATGATTACCCTAGCTACCTATTCCCAGACATTAGGTACATGACCACACAAAGGAGGAAAGGTTAGATGGCACGCGGCAGCAGCTGCGGCAGACAGGGGTCGTCCACTCCATGACTTATCCAACACGACTCCAGATTATCCATGAGGTTAAAGTATGGACATTTTCAGAAGCCCTGGAAGCTGGAAAATGGGTGGCTAGAATGGTCTCGGAGAGAAGCTGAACTGCAGCAGACGATGAGACTCAGGACCTGCACGCAGGTGACATCGGAAAGTGGCTAAAGTGACTTTCTTCTTACTTTTGCTCTAAACAACACTCTGGGCTCTCAGTAGGATATTTTTTTTTTGGGGGGGTTCCAGGTCTGCCTTTAAAAAGGGGTCCACAGCCCAAAGTGGGAGTCCTGGAGAAAATTTCAGGGGTGTCATTTGAATATATGGGGCACTTTTCAGCACCCGCACTACTTGTAATGTAAGATTCGTAAGCGCAGGGGCACGCTCCATTTGTTTCTATCGCGGGCATTTTATACTACATTTTTTAGAGGTGAATTCAAACAAATTATGGCCACCGCTCAACTAACAAGGGCTTTGTTAGTTGAGCGGTAGCTATAATTTGTTTGAATTCCCCTCTAGTATAAAAAAATGTAGTTTAAAATGCCCCCATAGAAACAAATGGAGCAAGCTCCCAGTGCTCTACAGAATCTTGCAGTACAATCCGTGTGGGCACTGAGTCGTATCTCTCTCAAGTGACTCCCAGGGTTCTGGCAAGGAGCATCTCGGGGACTTTTGGGGAAAACAAACCTGAGCATCCAGACACACAAAATGTGCATGAAGGGCGTGGGTACCCACGTCCCCGAGAGCCCTGAGCACTGACGGAGATCACTATTCCCCTTTCTGTTCTCAGGGGTACGGGTAACGCACGTCATCACTTGTACCCTTATTTGGACTTATCACAGCGTTTTCCTGCTTTTCTTCAGGCTACTCAGCTCACTCAGTCTTCAACGTGACTTGTAATCAATCTTAAGTGCCCGAGTAAAGGACTTCCAATTTCATGTTGGTAAAATTGCAGGGTAATGAGAACAAGCATGTGTTTAAAAGTTTTGTCTCCGTTTTTTGAATTTTACCATCTTGTTAACTATTATGTGTAGTTAAATGGTTCATACTGGTTCTCTCCTTCCCTTATGGGGGGGACTATTTTTACTATTAGAAGTAGCTATTTTCTGTTCAGAGCTGGAGTTGGTTACAGGACTGCATATGTCTCTTACTATTACGGAATGAACCTGTTGCGGAATACAAAATGTGCTCCCTTTTTTAGCTCTTTAGGCACGTAACAAGATGCCATAAGTCCTCTGGTAGGTTGCATAATATTAGACTGCACCAACAAACTTTCTGATTTCGTAATTAGTCCTGTTGCTCTTGGGTACCTAGATTCAACATCTAATTTGTAACCTGTATAGCCACACTTGTGTTTCTCTCTCTTAACGTGGTATCATGATATGTTGGATACATAACTCCTATGACTAAGAAGAATGGTGCTTTCTCAGAAAATCTATGTATTCTGTATGGTCTATTAAATGTATGTCACTATATCAATTCTATCAGTTGATAAAATTAATAAATCTAAAGTTTATAGAAAAAAAGAACACAGACAGGGAGGAGGGAGGGTCACTGGACACCAATTAGGGTTTGGAGAGAGTGATTAGGCAGGGACCATCTGGGCCGACAAATTTTATGTTTATATGTTACTTCCCTCCTCCTTCGGAAAACCCTTTCCTCCAGCCCCACTGTTTTTGGAATCCTAATAAGTCCCAACACTGACTTTGTCTGCTCCTCAAGCTTTCCCTCCACTGACATCATAATCCTCTGTGACATCACAATTTGCTCTGTAACCAAAAACTGTTCCACAGCAACGCTCTGTCTACAGCATACTATACATTGGATTGAGAACACGTATCTGTCAGCTGTATTCAGGAATGCTGCCAGGAGAGGGTGCTGTTGAGCTGTTAAAAAGAAAAATGAAAGTAGCACTTTAGACCTAGTAAAAGCTTTTAAAAAGCGTCTCGGCTTGCAATCCTCGTGAAAAACAAGGTAAAATAATGTTATGTTTTGTTCAAGAAACTGAAAAAATACATAGACATTATATGCAGTGCTAAAAACAGCACATTAATCATCATATTTGCTTGTGTTTAAACAATGCCTGATGGACATCTGTTTCCTCTTTATACTTAAGTTCCTGTGCAGTGTCCAGCTCTCAGGCCACTACTGGATACCTACAAGCACCCACACCGCTCTCGTCTCTCCAGTGGCAGGCACACAAAATCCAGTATGGAGACAGTCCATGGAGTAGAGCAAAACAGTGGCAGACGAGGGAGTCATCCTGATGGTGTCGGAGGGGTTTATTCAAGAATACTGCCACTGCTCTGGGGAAGAGGAGTCAGCCTTGAAATGCTGGGGTGATCTCGGGTTAATGGTCTGTCTGCCTTGTAACTGCTCCACAGGTAACAAATTAACCATTTATTTAGCTGCTTCTACTCGGTGTCCGAGTTTTCCTTGCTGTATTGTGCTTTTTCAAGTTACAGTGGCTCCAGCCAGGATGCAATACAGTCATGCTGCAGTATATCACAAAATGCTGCAGTATACTGCAGGGAACAGTGTCATTCAAAGGCAACTGAGCCCTTTTTTTACTGCATTTTGTGACGAGTTATTTGCTGCAAGTTACTGCGCTCCACTGTAGCTTTGCCCTTCTGGTGGTGATGATGCACAAAATCCCACTGGGAGCTTTACACACATGCAGTGCATCTCTTGGTAAGGGAGCAATGTGAAAGTTTCTATGGCAGCAAAATTCTCTCATAAAAATACAGCAAGAATTACTGATCATACAAAAGCTCCAGATCTGCCATCCCGTCACAAGTGGATCCAGTTATGTAACGAAGTAGCACCTGCTGGTTGCTACCACCTTAAGCAGGGCCCCAAGAATTTTGCAATTGTGCAGCCATAGAATGTTCCACAGAATTTGCATCATGCCACAGAATATATATAGTGCCACAGAATTAATTTCCCTTGGTGGATTTTCATTAAATATACAGTTTTTCCATAGTGTCGGGCTCCTATTCCCATCTTGTTTTTTCCTGAAGTCCCCTCCTCTATGCTCCACATGTGATGTCATCGATAACATCACACCATAGTTTTGCCAATGGCATGACTGCAATCTGCCACAGAAATGAATAAATCATGCCACGTTAATGAAAATATGCTGCAGCAGAAGCCTAGGAACCCTGCCACAGAAATCAGAACAGAATGCAGCAGAGAACTAGGGGCCCCAACCTTAAGCCAGAAAACAATTTGCCTAATTTGAGCTTTATAGCAAGCTGTGGGGTCCTTTTCCCAACTTAAGAGCCAACAAGAGATAAAGTTAACAGTTCAGTGACAAGTGCAAGCTGACCTAGTAGCTGCTGCTTATATAATACATTCAATGAGCTACTACCTTGATAATACTCTGTATCTTACATGTTGCCGTAGAGTTTTGCAGTGTGTACTATGTTGTTTCTATTTGTTCTTGTGTAGTTCGTGCATGTATTGATTGAAAATTATTAATAAAACTTTAAACAGGAACAAAGGGAACATTCTACATTTTTTGAGGAAAGTGATACAACTTTGACAAAACTGTTACCTCCTTAAAAAAATACTAGATCTGACCCTGAGGCCTGTATACTAGCACCTCTGACTGACAAGCCAAGGCTAGTCTCAATGACTGCTGGAAGCAAAATCTATTTTTTTGGCTTGAAGTAATGCTTCTGGTGGGATTCACCCATATGCCGACGCCGCAGCAACATTTTTGTAGCGAAGTACATTACAGCAGCACTTCGCTGTTGCCGCTGTAATGTACCCGTGGGACCCCGACACTGCTTTCTCTGGAGTTTGCCCCCCCCGAATCACCTCCAACCTGGGTTGATAGTAATCTGCAGTTACTGGGGGGGGAGGGAGAAAGCCCTCAATTTAAACAGACAGTTTCCGAAGGATTTATGATGACTGCAACTTGCGGTCAACATAAATCCGTCACTGTTAAGTCACGTTGACACAAAGTTGTCGACACTGTGTCATGGATCCAAGTTCACCAGCTGTGGCAACAGTGCTCCGCCCTGACACCTGGGATGCCTGGGAGCAGGCCAGGTGCTGGACTCCTGGGAAAGGAGGATGCTGGCCATTTGCTGTTTGGGTCTGCCCTGCTGGCCAGTTGTGGAACAGCAGCAGTATCGCCTTTGAATTCAACCACAAACCTGCCCTCCTAGCTAGAGAAGAAGGAGCAGTGATGGCGGCCAGATAATCAGGATGAGAGAATGGGGAAAAGTACAACCAAAGAAGGTCTAATTTCTCACCTGTGAAACCATATGCAGTAACTCCAAATAGATGCTTTTAACTGCAGACTAGGAAAGGCTTTCTAAAACCCCAGCAGTTTCTGTATTTTGCAAAGATACTAGACAAGATGGAGTACCAAGCCATGTACTGCTAATACAGCAAAATGAAGCAATTCATATGTCATTGGAAATAATGTAATTACAAAAGGAAAAAAAGACCCAAAACCTGGAATTACAAGGGCAAGGTCAACCTTTCTGGAATTTATTTATTTATTTACGAGTTTTACCAGGAAAGCATACTGAGCAACATGCTCGATTCCAGATGCGACCTGGGGGCTGAGACCCACATACATAAATTGAAATTGCTTAGACAGTATAAAATGAGCAAATGCTTGTACATAACATTTTAGGAGAAAAATACAGACAAGGGTAGGTTACATACAATCAGTATAAACAGTATAACGACACAGGGGGTACAGTACTGTACAATACGTATTAGTTTATAGCAGAGTGACATTTGGGTAACATTCTTAGTTGAAACAGGAGCAGCTGGAGGTGAAGTGTGCCCTGAGTAATTGGTTACGTAGGTAGGTGTTTGGTGCGTGCCTGATGGGGGCAGGTAGGGCGTTCCAGGACTGAGGTATGCGGTAGTTAAAAGTGGCCTGGCCTTTGGATGTGCACATAAATGGGACATGGAACAGTTTAGGGTCTGAACTTCTAAAGGAAGTATGTAGAATCTCTGACGTTTTTGGAGGTAACGTTAGCATTTTGTTGTGGGCACTTCTACTGCTTTTTATAGGGACTGGTACGTAACGTGTCTGCTTTTCAGTTTGTTCAGTAATGTGTCACATTATGGCACAACTCATAATACCTGTAATCAGTATTCGCATTATGTTTTTGTTTTTTTGTTTTTCCCCCAAGAATCTGCTTTGACCACCATTCAAAAATCTAATTAGCCATGAAAACATATCCCAGGTAGCTAAAACCTACATCTTAATAAAAGGTATAGGTGTAACAGAAACATAACATAGACTCTGTCAGCAGAAAAGGACCCGTTGGCCCATCTATGTCTGCCCAATGCTACCTAATGTTGAGCGCTGGTGGCTCTTCACTCTCTCCTCCCCTTTACCTGGTCTTTAACAAGCCACTGTAACTGTCCCAGCCTCCTATGAATCCCCCCCCACTGACTCTGCATAGACCACCTCCTTTGCTAGCCTATTCCACTCCTCCACCACTTTCTCTGTGAAAAGCTGCTTCCCTGTAGCTCTCTTAACCCCCCCAGCCACCACCACCACCAGCTTCATGGAGTTCCCCCTTAGTTTTTGTGTTCCCACTCAGTCTGAACAATTCCGCACCACCTACTTTGTTTACCCGGTGGAGGTATTTGTATGTGTCAATCATGTCCCCTCTCTCCCTTCATGCCTCAGACATGAACAAGCCGAAATCTGCCAACCACTCCTCGCATGTCCTTTCCTGCTGTTCAGTACTCCAGGTGAAAATGAACCTGTGACCTATGCAGTACTACATGTGTTTGTGCAACTGTGTGTGGTTTATTTTGTTTTTTTTTTTTAATTTCACTCTTTTTTTATTTTTAGATAGCCAAGCTGACCAGTTAATGAAATTCAAGTTAGCGAAACAGAAATGTAGACGTCCGCTGCCATTTTGGTGGCCAAGTACAGTACTTCACGTAATGTAACACGCCGCTGTCCAAGGTGAAGCATGCTTAGAGCGTACTTGATACAAGCTTATTAGCTCATTTCCTCTGCAGCCTCACTTTGGGCTTTTTTTTTTTTTATTTAAAACTAGTCTGGCTACTTTTGGTCTCACCTTGGGTCAGCCACTGCAGCACTATCCTTCAGCTTCTCATAGCCAAACTGATTTAATATGGTTACCACCAGCATCGGGGCCAAGGATTGGGCAGGTTTTGTAAAAAGTGCATTGGTACCAAACACCATCGAGGACAGGGGCGACCTGCAAACACATCAAAAATGACACATTAGAATCATAAAAGTGGCAATGGTCATCCCTGAAAATGGGTACATGTTGCCTAAAGGCTCTCCTGTAAAATAAATAAACTAAATACGTAATGGAAAAGCACAATTTAAGTCTCTCAAACAAGTTATTTAGCTTTCATGAGCCAGTGCTGGCTTCAGAAAACTGTATTACAAATCCAGAACCAGTAATGGATTCTACCAAGAAATTAGGGTTTTTGTCTTGGACTGGTTAGCTGGGTAGACAGCATCAGGAGAGTGGAAGAAAGATGGTGGTGGGGGTTATCAAAGGGGCCAGGCTCGAGGCAACAGAAACATACGAGAGAGCAGTTATCAAGAGAAAGAAGAGACCTACCTGCTTCTCTGAAAAGGTCAGGAAGGCAGTGAGAGCCAAAAAGAAAGAAAGTCTTTAAAGGAAAACTGCACCCTCATATCTTCTAAATATTATCTGTTTCCATGTCAGACAAACAACTCTTTTTATGTAGCTGTTAAAGATGTATGCGACTGCTTCAGTTAGTTTTCACACTTCATACTAGGCCAGGACAGTGACAGGGCCTAGTATGAAGTGTGAAAACTAACTGAAGCAGTCGCGTACATCTCTAACAGCTACATTAAAAGAGTCGTTTGTTGCATAACATTTAGAAGTTATGAGGGTGCAGTTTTCCTTTAAAAGGTGCAAAGAATATAGCGGGGTAGAGAATGGGACAAGTATCAGGAATAACTCAGGATGCCAAAAAAGATTGCAAAGGCAGACACAGAGCTGCATACTGATGAGGGGGGTCAAGGGAGGGGATATAGTCAGGGAAAAATAAAGATGAGAGGGGAATTGTCAGGCTAAAGGAGGAGGCAGGGTAACAGAGGTTGATGGCAGGAAGGAGCTGTACCGAACGACTATGTCTGCTTGGTATTTACTAGGGAGAACAGCAGGCCTCTGCCAATAAGCAGGAAAAAGACAGCTGATAAAGGGGTCCTGAAAATGAGTCTGCAAAAATATACTTCCGAGCCAGAAAAGGGTTAGCAGCCTCAAGGTAACCAGGCCCTGGGGCTGGACTGGATGCACCCCAAATTGGAATTGGTGTTAGCTGAATCCCTGGTGGGGCTATTTAATAGCTCTTTGGGGCAAGGGATGGTTCCCAAGGAATGGAAAATGGCAGACGTAGTTCTGCTGCACAAGGGAGAGAACAAGGAACAGCCAGGAAATTATAGACCAGGCAGCCATATCTCTGTGGTAGGGAAACTGACCTAGTGGAATACCTGGAGAAAAATGGGGTTCAGGATAGTAAGCATCATGGGTTCGTGGCAGGGAGGTCTTACCAGACCAACCTGACAGCATTCTTTGACTGGGCAACCAGGGAAGCTGACAAGGGATACGCAGTACAGTTACTCTACTTTGATTTCAGTAAGGCAGTTGACTCGGTGCCACACAGAAGACTGCTGAAGAAGATGGGGATCTGGGAACATCGAAGGAAATAATAGGGTGCGTCGGGAGCTGGTTGGAGGGGAGGCAGCAAAGACCGGTGAATAGGGTCAGATCAGTTGAAAGACAGGCCACTAGCAGAGTAGCACAGGTATCTGTCTCGAGTCCAGTCTTCCTCAATATGTTCATCATTGACATGGGAGAAGGAATCCAGGGCAGGCTGTGTCTTTCTGCAGATGACACTAAACTCTGTGGCAGATCTGACAACATGGTGGGGATAAGGACTTGCAGAGAGACCTGCAAAGGCTGTAAAACTGGTTCAAAGTATGGCAATGGAAATTCAATACCAAGAAGGGCAAAGTGATGCACTTAGGAAACAAAAACCCCAGAACAGAGTACTGGATGGGAGGGGTTTAGCAGGTCATAACATCAGAAGAAGGGGACCTACGAGTCATCGTTAGAGACTCCCTTAAACAAACCAGCCAATGTATCAAGCCTTCAGCAAGGCTAACAAGATGCTAAAGTGCATTGGAAGGGGGTTCACCAGCAGAAAACGAGGTACTGCCTTTGTACAGGCCATTGGTGAGGCAACACCTGGAGTACTGTGCCCTGTTCCCCATCTGAAAAAGGACAGGGACAGGCTACAGATGGTACAACACAGGGTGACCAAGATGATTCAGGGCCAAGACGTCAGATTCCATGAGGACTGGCTAAAGGTGCTGAACTATATACATTCGAAACCTGACGAGAGAGGGGGACACGATAGAGACCTTCAAGTTTTTGAAAGGAATAAGGTGCACTGTGAAGAGCTATTTACCAGAAAAAGAGATGCTAAGACTAGGGGTCACGAGTGGAGGTGGAGGGAAGGTTTAAAAATGATGTGAGGAAGTATAATTTTACAGAACGAGTGGCTGAGCTACAGAATGGTCTGCCAGCGGAGGCAGTGGGTGCAAAAAACAAATGTCTTTAAAAGTGGCTGGGACTGAACCAAGGGCACAGTAGCTACTCAAAGGTGCGTATGTAAAAAAGTAAATCATAAAAACAGCTGGTGAGAAACAGCTTCATGACTGGCTGTAAACATTTGTTTAGCAGAAAGAGGAAGAAACAACAGTGCGCTCTGATCCGCCGAGCTGGTATTTGCCTAGGTAAGCCAAATCCAACAGTTCCAAACAAGCAAATAAGCAGCACTCAAGGCTGAAGTGAAATTACAACACCATACTTACAATTAATGCAAAAAATAACACATTTACTGGACAGCCCAAGTAAACGCCACAGTCACCAAACAAGCAATGCCCTGGCACTTTGGCCACAAGCGCTTCAACCACTGGAGATCAACATTCTATATGGTCTATGTTAATCTTAGGTAAACATGTACTAATCAATCCTAAACAGGGTACAACTCCCTATTTTAAAATACCCATTTTTATAACAGCAATAAAGCAATGTTGCGTTACTCGTGTTCTAGGGGCATGTAGCACTCAACTACGCGTTCTGCCACTACACCCCTAGGGGGTGATTAACAGAACATTAGCATAACCTAAAGTCTTACCTTGTTTCTTTATAAATGTAACATAGATAAACTATGTACACTTTATTTAAACCCTGTACATTACAGTATTTAGTTACACAATTTATCAGAGCTTTCTATTTTGTTTTTTTTTTCATCCTTTCAGAGCTATTTCTCCTACCTTATTGTCCTCCCAGTCCTTGGTCAAAACTCTGCTAAATTTCCACCCCAAGAACCCTACCCTACTGTATGGAATCCACATAGCATTGGTCCGAGAGTGTAGGCAGCCATCATGGAGATGTCCATGTGACCCCTGACTCCCCCATGTGACCCACATTAAACAATTTCCCATTACTGTGGCGGTAGCACATAGCTCCATAACTGCGCGCACACACACACACACACACACACACACACAGCCCCTGACACAGAAGTATGTACCAACCCACACATCGGAGGTCATGGCAGTGTAAAAGCAAACCAACCCTCCCCAGGCTGAAATGCCCAGCTGACTGTCCGATTGCCAGTGTTTAAGTTTCACTCCCGAACTCAGGTCCCCATTTAGTGGAAAGTACCAAACTATCATCTCCTTTATTATCTAAACATCATAAAAACAACTTTCCTGGACTTCGAACTGAAATCATTTGCAGCCCTGTTGTTGGCCAAGAATACAAAAGGTCTTTTATGAGTGTACTATCGTTCTATTTCCCTTTATCAGAGTACAGTGATACCATGGAAAGAGGTTGTATATTTCAGACTTATGCAACAAGTGAAAGGGGCCTTAATTACTGCACTCAGTGACAAATCCCTTAACATAACATACCAAAAGCAAGCTACACTGCCACTCAGATAAAGTGACAGCAGACCCATTACAGTATAACTTCTGAACTTCACAGCAGGGCGGACGCTACAGAGCCTCTCACACATAAAATTAAAATGATGCAGATCCCATACTGTATGCACATATCCTACAGAAATACCTTACCTGCGCTTGTGTGTCTGTAAGTCAGCATCAATGATATCAGCCAGCGGCAGGTTAAACAGACTGAAAGCAGCCTGAACAATTACCCTGGGACAAGAAACAACGGTTAAACACGAAGAATAAACCCCCAGTTAATAACTCAATGATACATACATACACATATATATATATATATATATATATATATATATATATATATATTTTTGTAGTTTACTATATTCATTTATTTTATTTACACAAGATAAAAACATGGAGCATTGCTTGTACAGTGGGGCACTGCTAATACTGAGTGATTAGAATGCAGGGGAGATTGTTTTTACGTTGTATATACAAACAAAATAAATACAAATAATATAACTTATAAAATGAGCACAGAATGTCTTGCACACCGATAGGTCAAAAGGAGTCTGAAGTGGCAGCTGGCCCACTAGTGGCAACACTACTGCTCACCATGCCGCGACCCGTCTTCAGGACTGGACTTGGGTCAGCCGGTCTGGTGGCGCAGAGGGCTGAGGCATTTATGCCTCACCTGCCGCCAGCCTGGTGACCCAGGTTAAGGAACAAGCCTAGGCTGCTCGGAGGTCAGTCGGAGGAAGGAGGATTGTGCGTCTCGATGGGTGCTCTCCTCCTCCTGGGAGGGAGGGCTGCCTGCTGTACCACGATACCACCACCTAGCTGTCCATAGGTGGAGGTACAAGCTACAGCAGCGGTTCCGGGCGGGGGGCACTCCTGGCGGAAGATGTCAGCATGTCGCGCACGTTAAGCCACTACACCCCCAGAATGTCAGAGGGTTCTCCAGAACAGCAGAAAACACCCCGGACAGCAGGATGACACCTTCCTCTCCCCGCAAACCCCACCCACTGGTCACACTGACCCACAACAGAGCTAAACTCCCTCCCTGGGAACAGGGGCCACCTGGGAGGCTCTGCCATGGGGGTAATCTGTGGGGCACTGCAATGGGTCGCATGGTAAGTCCCAGAGATGATGGGTTGACAGGGTTGGGGGAGAGGAAGCCGATGGGGGAAGGCTGGGTGACCGGGGATAAAAATAAATGAACAAAAAATAAATAAATAAAGGACTGTACTCTGATCACTTGGTGCCCAATGTGCGGAGGGAGAACTGAGCGTTCCAAGGACAGCTCTCCACCCTCAGAAAAGGTGGGGTGGGGACACTGCGTTCCACTACTTGACTGTCACCTGGTGGAGTGCAGGTGGCAGTACAAAGGAAGCACACAAAAACCCGGGAGAGGAGGCAGCTCCCAGATGCCACGTAAGCATGCGTGCATGTCACAGCATGCTGTCACCCTCAGGAAGAAAACCAGAAGTCCTGGTCCGCCATTGCGCCTGCACTATCCACTGGTCCACACACGACCCATACTGTTGGCCACCACAGACCTGGGATGGATAACCAGTAAGTCCATAAGAAGGTTGGTGACAGGGCTGAAGGGGTGTCACTGGGCAAGTTAGGGAGCAAGAAAAAGCTTGATTTAAAAAAACTAATTAAGGACTCTGAAGCCATGTGACTTTCAAGAGTCGTAGTTCCTTTATCAGGTCAGCTTCTGTCAGCTGATCTGATGAAGGGATTATTACTTGAAAGCTGGTCTCAAAAACAATTTTTTAGTCCAATGAAAGGCATCACCTGCAACTTACTTCTTGTTTTGTCCTTCTACATCATCTACTAGACTAACATGGCTACCAAGTTTTATATTCAATAACTAAAAGTGATGACATTTTCCAACGCACAGTCATCGATTTTGCTCAAAATTAAAAGCCATGTTTGCATGAAGAAGTAAACTGTGGAACAAAGCAATTGGGCAAACACTTACAAATTTCCAGTAAGAAACAGAGCTAGCAGGTAATAGTGGCTCGGTCCCAGAAGAAACATTGTAGTTGCAGCTGCCACTTCTGCGTAGAATGTGCACAAAATAATTCTGTAGTAGCCAAGCCTCCCCAACAGGGAATGACTGCAGAGAACAAGAATCTGAAAAGCAAATGCACTGGTTAAAAACAAGCATTTATCAATGCCGAATGTTGTCTTGCTGGTGTTGGCATTAATAGAGCAGGAGTTAGAGAGACGCATTATAGGAATAGCAGTGAAGTACAGAACCGACGCCATCCCCACCCTACCCTGCAGAGGGTGACAGGCATTGGGGTGTGCATTTGGGTCACTGGCCATAACGCTCATGCTATTTCACCTCACCCTACCCTGCAGAGTCAGACAAGTGTCACGTTGTGCCTTGGGGTCGTCTGGCCTTATGCTCACCCCATTTCATAAGGAAGTATGCTGAGATGGGTGCAGCATAGCAGAATGGGTTGAGCTTTGGGGCCGAAGAGTCCCAGGCACACCTTGATGCCTGTCAGTGGCTGCAGGGTGGGGGTGGAGGACCAACAGCGTGAGCAGTACAGCAGACAATCCAAAGACACACCCTTGATGCCTGTTAGTCTGTACAGGGTGGCACGTAATGGTTAGAAACCCTAATGCCCTGGGCGTGTGTTGGTATTTGCACTCCAAATTTTAAAACATGGTCTTTTTGTGACCCCACCTCATGAAAGCATTTGGGACCTCTGCTCATGAACAGTGGCCCTGTGATTTTGTTAATCTGTCTCGAATATTGATTTCCCACAGTGACTGTGCCATTCTGCACCACATTAAAATGTCAGCTACACCACTGATAAGGAGGTGTGAAGAGATGGCAATGTTGAAAATCTGGAGTGAGTGATTATTTTACAAATTCTCGAAGTTATGACTGTGCATGGACACTGTGCAACGCACGCTTGTGACAGTCATTTTAAGGAATTTTTTCACCAAATTTTCAACATAGGCATTTTGGGACCTCTGCTCATGAACAGTGTTACTGTGATTTTCTTACTCTGTTCTGAACATTATTTTCCTACAGCAACTGCACCACTGCGCACCGGATGTTCGAAAACACAGTTCGGATAGGATGTGGAAAATGAAAGCTGTACTGTTCATAAGGAGGTATGAAAACATGGCAATGGTGAAAATCTGGAGTAAAAAACATAAAAAAATTATTGAAGTTACGAGCGTGAGTGGAAACTGCATAACGCACGCTTGTAACACAGTCCTTTTACAAGAGTTTGTCACCAAATTTTTAACATAGGCATTTTAGGACCTCTGCTCATGAACAGAGTCACTGTGATTTTCTTAATCTGCCCCAAACACTGATTTCCCACAGCAGCTGCGCTATTCTGCGACGGAAGTGCGAAAACACAATTCGGCCAGGATGTGAAAAATGACAGCTGTACTGTTCATAAGGATGTGTGAAAAAAATGCCAATGTTGAAAATCTGGAGTGAAAATATTACAAATTTGCGAAGTTACGAGGGTGCATAGTAACTGCGCAACACACGCTCATGGCACAATCATTTAATAGGCTTTCGTCACCAAATTTTCAACATAGGTATTTTAGGACCTCTGCTCATGAACCATGTCACTGTGATTTTCTTAATCTGTCCAGAACACTGATTTCCCACAGCGACCGCGCTATTGTGCGCCAGAAGTACGAAAACACTTTCGGACAGGATGTGAAAAATGACAGCTGTACTGTTCATAAGGAGGTGTAGAAAAATAACAATGTTGAAAATCTGGAGTAAAAATATTACAGATTTGCGAAGTTATGAGCGTGCGTGGAAACTGCGCAACGCACACTCGTAAAACAGTCATTTTATTTTTTTTCCCACCAAATTTGCGACGTGGGTTTTTCTGACAGCCCACCTCATGAACAGTGGCACTGTTGTTTCGTTAATCAGTCCTGAAAGGTGATTTCGCGCAATGACCACAAAATCGCCTTTAGGGACGGAATAATGTCATAACAGTGACTGAATTCATGAGGAGGGGTCCCAATAACCCCATGTTGAAAATTTGGTGCCAAGATTCCAAAAAATGCCCGAGATATGCACCAAAGTTGAAAAAACCCTATTTATGCCATTATACAGCTTACCAGCATTTCTTCAGTTTGCAGTCGGCTTTGAAGAGTGTACACGTGTTCCCGGTCCAACAAAGATCATTGCGCGGGCTCCGCGGAATAAGTATGGGGTGTGAAGTGTGGGGAGGTGGGGTATGCAGTGGTTGAGTGCGGGTTGGGGAGGGTCTGCAAACAGTGAGGACCATTTTCTACTTTACAGGGTTAAAAAAATTATTAAACATTACGGGAAGTTTTTTTTTTTTTTTACAGGTACATTTGACATGCTGGGGTGGACTCCCAGCGTGTCACCTCGTGTTTTGGGGTGGGGGGACTGGAGCCGACAGGTACTGGACACCCGTCGGCAAATTAAAGGTGTTTGGTGGGGGGGGATGATGCCAAGGGGGATTGGTCACCCCCCCTCAGCGAACAACTGGCACGGGACATGATGCTGACAGGGACTGGGCTCCCCCATCGGCAAATGAACTCAGGAGGGGGGCATAATGATGATGATGCTGACAGGGAGATTGCACACCCCCATCGCCAGTTTTTCTGGGGACTGTGCGAGGTGGACGGCACAGCCGCCGCCATGTCCAATTGAAATGTTACACTAGAAAGGCACGGCCCTGCAATGAGCTGGAGCTCCCTCACTGCAGCGGCTAAAACGTTTCAAGTTGGTGGCACACTTTTGCACTGCTGTCATAGACAGCGTGCAATCTAATTCGTGCCACGGAGACCAGCCCCAAAAAGCAGTGGCGCCACTGGCCACAACTCAACCGCGCCTCCAAAACCTGCTATTCTAAAGTTACCGCAACATGTTTCTAGTGCATGCGCAAGACAACATGAATGTTGCCATGACAAACAAGGGTTCTATGAGGTTCAGGTTCCATGTTTCTTCCAAAAACCGCCTCAGGGCGTCATTTCTGTGGTTTTATAAATCATACTAAGTTTTGGGGGGCTATGTTCCCCATTCATCTCGAGGCTGGCATTATGGCTGCTTCAAGCAAGATCGGTTAAGAAGATCTCTTCCTCATGTTTCAGGTAAATTTTAGGACTTTCACTGAACTCAAAGACATTTGCCACAAGTACCGAGTGCTGGATTTAGCCGAACCAATCTTTAACTAGAACTGAGGAAACCTGCAAAGGGTGGCTCATGAGATAATGGTGATCCCTGAGAAAAGCATTCATTCAATATGTTGTTGCAGAGGGCATATGTGATGTTGGCTGCCTTACACAAGTGCAGTGGTTAAGCTGGAAACATTTGGGATAGGGGACCATTTCTACATTTGCAGGAGGGAACGGTCATCTCTAGGTGATGGAACTCTCTTGTAGCATTCAGTGGAGACAGATAACAAAGGTGCTGCAAGTCTCAAAACAATTTTGCAAGAGGTGTTAAAACGGAGTTCCTGTGGGCTCCTGACAGTTTAACCTCTGCACAGATGGACATCGGGGTGGAGAGGGTATGTAAGAGATGCAGCCACGAGAAATGAATTTGCTGCATATGGGAGGGTTCCTGTGATCAGCTGGACCCTTACTGGGAAGTGGTAAATAAATAAAAAACCTGCAGCTGTACATTTGATCAAGCAATCACTCCTAACCAACTGAATTTTACATGACTGTTTTACATGAGGGAATAACGGGAAGAACAATTACTGGCTGATTCGTTGATATTTTGCACAAAGGATTGGATGATGCTCCGTGTTAATGAGGTGACGTAAAAATTGTGACAGTATGATCCCAATGAAACAGCTTATTTTTACATTCCTAGATGAAGGGATATTGTTCTTTTATGAGAAAGGTGTACTGGTATTAAAGGAGAACTGCACTGAATCTGCAAGCCTGAGTTTTCTGTATCAGATGGGTTTCTAATACTGATTCACATTGTTTTTGTTCCATCTGTACTGGCCTTTTAGTAAATTACCTGGGTGTTTCTGCTTTTCACTGTGCTAAGCAGTACCATTTCAGAACTGTATGATGTACTTTATGTCCTTGTTAAAGAACTTTTATTGTTTTCACAATGCATTTGTGTTTCTACTCTATGGCCCAAAGAGGACATAAACTACATCATACAGTTCTAAAATGGCACTTACCAGTAGTGTGTTAATCAGAAACACTCACTGTGTTCACTAAACACACTAAGCAGTATAGCACAGTGGTTTAAGGCTCTGAGCTGCAAGCTTGGAAACCTGGGTTTGAATCCCACAGCCCCCCACTTGCATACAGTGTGACCCTGAGCAAGTTGCTTAACTTCCTCGTGCGAGCAAGTCGCACCCGGAAACAAGCTTCGGTTGAGTGCACCTCTCCTGGTTAAACAAGTTCCCCCTCCCCCAAAAGGCCAGTAAAAATGGAACAATAACAGTTAAGGATCAAATATATGAAAAAGCATCTACAGGGAAAACCGACTTACAAGTTCAGCAGTTCTGAGATGGAAACTTTCTGGAGTTATGACAGTTACCGTGAATGTTTTTGTTTTGTTTGGCACACGTGAAGAAAGCCATTCACATAGTGCAAAATTCAAATTTTTTGTCCCCAACACGATGCATCTATGAGAATGTGACCAGACACTTCAACTGTCCTCAACTCGCACTGCAAAAACAAATGGGAAGGTTCTGAAGAACAACAGCTACATTAACTACTTCCTTCAATTCTGAAATGGCAGACACCGAGAAAACTGGTACTACTTTCTCTGCACATCTTCCTAAGAAAACTCCACTTTTAAATGATCTCACTATATAGCACTTGGCCGAGTATGTTTAGGACAGCTGCCCCCAAACAATGTAACAGCCTACCTGGGAACTCACTGTGGCCCCCCAGGCTTCTAACTTTCAAACTAGCCCTCAGGAATTGCCTATTGTCCCAGTTTCTATGCCGCTGTTTCCCAGCTACATGACTGGACCGTCTACTCAATGTGCCCTTCTCATAACTCCCAAATGTACAGCATCCTGATACTGGTAACTATTTATTTACTGACTCTGTATATAATCTGTAATGAATGGCTTTTATGTGCGTTATTGTGGCCCATACTCAACACTGTGATCTTGTATTGTATACCTCTGTAGAGCTGAATCTCTGCCTGCCTCCACTGTAGCTATTTTAATGCTGTACTTCATGTCTGTACATTGTCTGTAACAATACCCTGCATTATTGCTCGGATAGTCCCTGAAATGGGCAAACTCTTGACCCAGGGCACCCACATGGTTACCAAATAAATAAAAAAATAAATATTTGATGTCTGTTTGGTAATTTATATTTATTTATTTAAAAACTGGTAACGGGGAAAGGCACACTAAGCCAAGGCTCGTTTCCAGGTGTGACCCGAGGGGAGAGGGGGGGAAAGAAAACAAGCAAATACAATAGAAAGATGATTACAAACAGTGAAGGTGCAAATAACAGTGCAAACTGGCAAAAGTGTAAATTACAAGGTATATGTATCAAGCGCGGGAACACGCTCTACAACCCGAAACAAAATCAAGCAACTGAAGAAAATCACAGTGCAGAGAACTGGGAGGCATGAAACCTTCCCAAAGGAGGGGGCCTGAATTGGGGAGGGAAGAGGGAAAGGCAGGTCAGGAAGTGAACTGACATGTGCTGAGGTGGGGGGTGGAAGGAGTTTAAGCAGGTACTTAAGTGAGGGTGGGGAGGGAGAGAAACAGAGTGCCAAAGGAAGGAGATTCAAAAGTGAGGGAAGACAACGGGAGAAAGCTGACTGCCCAGCAGAGGAGCGAGGGTGGGGAAGGGAAAAAGTGCAGGAATCCCTGGAACGAAGTGGGTATGAGGCAGATGGGATGGGAGAGACGAGAGTGGTTAAGTACAAGGGCAGCTCCTCACACCAGTATTTAGAGATGAAAGATGCACAGTGATGCAGGTGACAGGAGGATGGATAGAGAAGAGAAGAGTGCGCAACGTTGGATACGAGGGGACAAATTTGTGGCAAAATGAATGCAGGCATTACAGAGGGTGTCCAATCTGGCAAAGGAACAGGAGGGAGCAGTGCAGTAAACCACATCAGTGTAATCAAAGACTGGCAGCAGCATTTTGGTAACTGGTTCGCATAGCATAGTTTGCGTAGCTCATAGTAGATAAACGCCGACTGCAGATGGAAGGTCGGTGACAGGAGACTGTAGTTGAGGAAAGTCAAAAGGGAAATGGGGAGGGAGGTGATTCCCTTTGTAAATACAGAGGGAGCTGCACAACCAAGAAGACTAGATAGACCATGAGGCCTTTATCTGCTGGCATGCTCACGTTTGTATGTAACTGCTTTTGAGCAGAGCTCTCACAAACATGTTTAAGAACTGTAGGTCTCAATGTAGCAGGTAGCGCCCTCCTAAAAATGGGTACTTTAGCCCCAGCATTGAATAGCATTGAGCATCAGTAGCTTGCATTGCTCTGTATCCAGGCCGCTCTTGTCTGTAATCTACTGAAGTGTTGTTAGTGAACCTTTGACCTGTCCTGTAACCTAATGGTGAAATCTTGTCCAATTTTGTACCAACTCACTTTCTTAGTCAAATCACTATTGAATGTCTATGTACTAAATACCATGTTATGTATTGGGTCTCGGCCCCCAGGTCGCATCTGGAATCGAGCATCACTGCTCAGTATGCCTTCCTGGTAAAACTCGTAAATAAATAAATAAATATCCTGTACTGCTCTGTATTGTGTTTCATCCTGTATAATTTCTAATGTCTATTCCTTGCCTATTGTATGTATTTTCCCGGGTCGTGCCTGAAAATAGTCATGCCTTGGCTATGGTACTTACCCGGTAAACAAAAACTAAAATAAATAAAAACCTGGTCAACAGGAAAATGAGTCCTAAACTCAGGCAATGGGGAGGAGAGTCAAGAACACTTGGGTGGGTTCGGCCCTCCTCTCTAGACTCTGGATGGAGCCCTTCTTGTAGACTCCCCTCTGATCTCTGAAGGAAAACCCTCTCCAGGTTTCTGCTCCAGGTTCTAGAGAAAAATCACCCCTTCATCCCCCCCTCCCCCAATCTGACAGAAGCTCCTATCCTGCCCTCCCCCTCTGCTCTCCGGAGAGAAACCTCACCCCTGCTTTCCCTTCTAAGCACTAGTGGAAATACCCCTCTTGCTTCCCCTCTGGGCCCTGGAGTAAACCATAATCCTGCCTTCCTCTCTGGCTCTAAGAAGCTTCTCTATTGGCTCCCCACCCCACCCCAGGCTGGGAGGAAACTGTTCTCCTGTTCCCCTCAGGGCTCTTGATGACATTTCTCTCTTGGCTTCCTGTTAGGCTCTGATGGAAGCTCTTCTAGATGAATTAGGACACCATACACTGACCAGAGTGAAAAGGAGGATGGGTACTCCCAATAAGGAATGTGCTACAGGCATGCACCAGTAACAGAAGAACAAGGATACTGTGATAGATTGATGTTGGTGGCTCCATATCAAACACTTGTTTTCTTTGCAAATAAATCATTTTAATAAAACCAGAGGGGATTCTGTACTAAGATTCATAAAAAATAAATCACTCATGAAGTAGAGTCTAACAAACATATCTGCAGAGCCAGCGGAGTTTTACCCACCTTACAGTTGGGCTACTGCATGGGCTGTGCACGTTCACTTACACTGCAGACAGTGACACACCAAAATGAAACTCTTTTTAATCTTTAAAAACAATGAGAAACCAGAGTGTCAATGATTGGTCTGCTGTAGGACATTGGTTTTCACAACGTACCTCCTGTTTTAATCTGAGCATTCAAGAGCTTGTTTATTTTTACCAGTATCTTTTACATACAAAACAGAGCAGAGAAACACCCATGTGACTGAAATGCAGTATCTTTTACAGTTTGTCAGTTTTCAATTGGGTAACATGAACATCTGGAGAGCTATATTTTATACATTTATATTTTATTGATTAGATGTAAAAAAAATTCTCTGTAATGCCATGCCCCTTAATAGGAAAATACTTTTTTTTTTTTTTTTGCCAGTTTCACATTTTTCCCTTCTCACTGGTGCCACTGCCCAGCTACTTCTGTTCCTGCTTTTTCCATCAAAACATTGTTCTGGGGTGCCCTAGCCAGCCTTTGCTCCATGGCTGATGTCCATTGGACTTGCGCCTACTCAGCTGGGCCCAAGATTACCTGGCTTAGGAAAATTCATCTGCTGTTGCTGGGGTCAGAGGGTGAGGCAGGCAGAGTAAGGCCTGCTGACATGTGTGCGAGGTGGCAGCCATCGCTGTGGCTGTCAACTGGAACATTTCCGGTTTTTCCATCTTGTCCCCTCTCCCCTGGTGCATTACACCATGCCACTGCGCTCACAACACCGTTTGGAGGAAGAAGCTGCCACAGTCCTCACACCACCCTTCAAAGAAGAAGCTGACATCGTTAGGTCACCTGTAACATCACGGCTCCCCCGCAGTCCATAGGAGGTACTTAAAGGGAAAGTTCCCTCAGCCTATTTTGTGCATACCTGTGTAGTTTGTAGGCATGAACAATGATTCCCTCTCTTCCCCCTAATGTCATCCTAATTTAAATATAGATGAGGTTGCGTCACTCTGTTTAGCCCTGGTATGAAAACCTGTTTGTCTCCATTCCAAAGGTCAAGACTCCACTCATGCAAGGCATCACGGGAGCTGAAGATGCATGCATGTACAAGCCAGAAGAAGTTATACTCTTATTCAGTTTCTGTTACACATCTTGTGAAGTCCCTGTATTCTCTAAATGCATTTTTTTTTCTAACTCAGATACACTTTAAAGCAGCAGTGCAACCAACTTAGGCAAATATTTGACCCTACCTTTTTTCACAATAAAAGATTCCAGGCATCTTCCAGTTTTATTTGGTGGTACAATATTCTAATTCCACCAAAATCTGAGTATTTTATAAAAGTTAACTTTATTTTTTTCTCAAGAAAAAAACATGCCCACCACATGTTGCATAGAAACAGCATTGTAGACCTGGCAAGGGTTAGTATAAAAAAAAAAAGACTCATGGTGCACAGCATAGGTGGTACCTAGACAAGTAAATTTGACAGGTAAACTGATATTTTTCGTAACTGTAGCTGAAACAAGCCTTTTCGGAAAAACACTTTTCGTTGCACTGCTGCTTTAAACTACAGAAGACAGCAGGGCATCTACTATGCTTTGAAAAGTTTTATGACCAGCATAAGACAAGAACATAGGTACTGCAGAGAACAGCAACAGCAGCAATGTATACAATGTAATTACTGCGGGCTTTAGCAGCAAAGCATCATACAATTCCAGGATGTCTTACATGAGTCAGGTCATGACCTTTGCAATGAAGTCAAACAGCTGTTCACACCAGACCTAGGTACCTTCAGTTACAATTAAATCCTGATGAAAGTAGGAGGGTGCAATAGAGGCAATCATTGTGCATGCCTCAAACTACATAGGGAAACAGAATAAAAGGCTGAGGGGACTTTCCCTTTAATAGCTGTATCCCTTCCAGGGCTTCGGCGCACTGTGCACACCAAAAAAGGGCATGGGAGCCAGGTCACATCGCAAACTCGCGTCTTCCACATGGGAGTGTAATGTGCTCTGCTGGTGCAACTAGAGCCGAGTCTTTTAATGTGTTTAATATGAAGCCACCCGAATACTAAGGTACCTCGTATTTATTTATTTTAATTTTGGTAACCGGGTAGGCCTACTGAGACAATACAGTCCCCTTTTTCAGGGGCAACCTGGGACAAGACAACAGATGCATACATGTTACAAAGGAGTAAAAGTACAATGGCTTACGAGGCAAGTGATAACACAGGTATGCACAGCAATGGTGTAAGTTCAGTGTTACATCAGGATAAACACAGTGTTATAACAGTGTAAGTGACAGGTCAACTAAAGTGCAAGACACTGAATATAGCAGTTTGTGCTAACTAACAGTCATACATAGAGGAACAGGGGTTAATTCAAACAGTGGGAGTTCTTCCACATGGGTAGGGAAGCTGTCAACGAAAACGGGTACAAGGAGAGGGGGGCAAGGAGGTGACGTGAGATATTGTGTTTGAATTATGGGACAGAGGCGCTGGACAGACTCGCTTGCGGGAGAGAGTTCCAGGTGGATGTGGCCAAACAGGAAAAGAATCTTCTGCTGACTGCCGACCAAAGGTAGGAGTAACCAGCAGGGAGAAGGCGGCAGACCATAAAGTACACTAGGACTGCTTACATTTGACAAGGTCACCCAAACAGGGGAGAGGTAGAAGGATTGAGACAAAAGCAGAGCTACATTTTTTCAGACAGCTGTTTGCCCCGGAACCGCCATCTTTGCCTACCATGTGGTCCTTACACCTGTAACCTCCTAGCCCTATCTGCCATTCCCTCCACTGCGGGACCCAGTGGGCATCCATATCGTGTGGGCCCCAGAGTACCAGTGGCTGCCACACAGGTGACCCAGAAGACAGAGGGATTTTCTGTTTTTTTTCTCCCCAGTTTCCTGAGCCCCTTCCACCTCCCCCTATGCTGAGCAGTGGCCCATCAGTCCTCGCACACATTCAGCAGTGCCTCAGTGGAGAAGGCAAGCTCCCTGGCCCACTGCAGGGCTTGCTGCCATGAAACTACAGTGCCATCCCTCCCCAACTGAGAGCATCGACACACACACAGCAGCGCCACCCCCAGCACTCTCAGCTGCCCAAACCAACTCCCACATTCGCTCTCAAACCTCGGATGCAGGCAGCGTTGTGTATCAGGCCACTGGGCAGCCAACACCAGCCCCTCTTTAAGTAATCAAACAAAGCCTTATGCTTCTTATGAAGTTATGATCACTGTGTTGAGGACTCACACAGAACTGGTTCAGAAACCCAAACATTAAAACAAAGACACTGAATTCCCCAGGTGTTTGCAACCTAATACAGTTAATTATAAGGTTTGCTGAAGTTCACACCGATTTAAAAAGGCTGAAATCTTAGTAGGCAAGCTAAAATCTGTTCTGAATGGTGGATAGGTTTACAAGGAAGACTGTTTTCCCAGAGCACACGCTCATGCGTGAAGTGTTGAGTGGTTAGCCCCTGGATCAGTGCTACATGCCGCTCTGCTATTGAAATGCACTTTATGAGAAAGCACAAATAAAAATTTTGCAGTCCACAACATCTGCTGTCAGCATGTGATCTGTAAGCCTGGTAAGGTTGTCACCAGTTGTTTGTTTCATGGACTCTGAATATACTGCTACCATTAATCAGAATGGAATATTACGCTCATTGGCGCAAGAGTCCCCAATGCCTGTGTGATATTTTATATACATATAGTTAAACAACTGCGATCAAAACTAACAGTAATACTCCAAATATGCTGTATAAAATAAAAGATGGGTAAGTCCGCTGTGCCCAGAAATAAACCCATCAATGGGACTAACAGATCACAAATCCACAAGCTGATGGCCTCGTGGGAGAGGTGATCCAAGTTCGGGAGTGATCCCAGGTCACCACGTCAGGAAGCAGGCCAGACTGATGTAGCTGCTGTTTGGCTGCATGCCTCAGTCGAAGAGGGTAACAGAGAGCTCTGGCACCACAGCGACCCCTGGGCCAGGGAGCTTGCTCTTACCACAGGGCAGGTGGTGTGTGCATGTGAGGCCGTCATCAGGCTGCACTCACACCAGGGGAGGTGAGAGGGACAAAGGGAGAAGAAAACCCCACAGCAGGCTATACCAAGGTCTGGGCCCTGCGCACTCCCCTGGGTCTTAGTGCCAGCCAGCAGTAAATCCTAGTCCACACAAGTGGACTGCCATTGGGGGGGGGCAGGCCTCCCTCTGGAGCCCCTGCCATGAGCGTTACAGACATGGGGTAAGCCAGCTGGTGGGAGTATTGAGGGGGGGCCAATGATGGAGGCCTGATTATATAATATTAGATTATACGGGCACAGTAGTGCCCCTA
Source organism: Neoceratodus forsteri (assembly GCA_016271365.2). NCBI lineage: Eukaryota > Metazoa > Chordata > Ceratodontiformes > Ceratodontidae > Neoceratodus > Neoceratodus forsteri. The sequence continues at coordinate 46,770,858 of JADMNL010000025.1, forward strand.
TCTTTCATTAAGGTTGTGTAGGCTGTTTAATGTTAAACTCACATTTTTACACCTTAATAACTTTTGCATTCTTTAACAAAATAGCCCAAAATTTGGTATGCGCAGTCAAGCTGCCAGAGTTCCAAGATGTGAAAAGATTCATGATGGCATCTTGTTGGGGTTTCGAGATACAGAGCACCAAATACAGAAAAAAAGTATTTGTTATCATGTGCAGGCTACAAGGTACGGAATTTCTGCACAAAACTTTCAGGGTACATGTGGTCTGTGCTGAGGAAGTGCCTTTTGAAGGTTTGGTGAAAAAAATATTAAATGGTTCCTGAGTAATAAGAATTTAAGAAATAGCTGCTGCATATGAACCAGAAATTTCTTGGTTTGTAAAGTTGTCGCATCATGAACCAAAAATGGGTCTCATGAACTACTTTTGTTTTTTGGGTTCGCGACAGCCACCATCTTGTTACTTTATTTCTGTTACTACTGAAGTTGGAAAACACTTGTACAGGGACAGCTTTAGCAAAACTAAAGCATCCCTGATGTACAATCCTGCCCTGAGCAAGATTTTAAGGGGAAATTTCCAACAATTTCATATTTCACATATTCCTGATCTCTTCCGAACAATTTCTGGTTCAAACCACTTTTTTGTTTGAACCAAAATATTTCTGGTTTGCGAACCAGAAAAAGTGGTTCGCGAATCAGAAAAAGTGTTTTGCACCACTTTTTTGGTTCGAACAAAAGAATTTCTGGTTGGTGAACCAGAAAAAGTGATTTGAACAAAAAAAGTGGTTTGCATCAGAAAAAGTGGTTCTCAGTTGGTTCAAACCAAAAAAGTGGTTCTCTGTGCAAACCTCTCAATTGGTGCGAAGCAGGAAAAGTGGTTCTCGATGCAAACCAGAAAAAGTGGTTCTCAGTTGGTGTGAACCAGAAAAATTGGTTCTCAGTTGGTGCGAACCAGAAAAGTGATTCTCAGTTGGTTCGAACCAGAAAAAAAAATGTTCAAACCAGAAAAAGTGGTTCTCAGTTGGTAATCAGGTTCGTGACCCCGAAATTGTGGTTCCAACTAGTATCTTTAGTTCTGGAAGCAGAAAATCTGCTGCAGTCCCTGGGCATGGGGTAAGGCACATGGCGCAGCTGAGTGCCTTCAGCCTCTGGGTGTGGGGTAAAGCACAAGGCGCAGCAGAGTGCCATCAGCCCCTGGGCATGAGGTAAAGCACGAGGTGCAGCCAAGTGCCTTACTATGCCCCTGTGTGTAAGTAAGGCATGAGGCACAGCCAAGTGCTTTCAGGCCCTGGGCATGATGTAAGGCAGAAGGTGCAGCTGAGTGTTTTCAGTCCCTGTATGCCATTGTGCTATCTCAAAAAGTAGGGAAATATTTTGCAAAAAACTGCGTTAATGCAACATTGAGGGTAAAGCATAAACCAACAAAAGTAGGAAATATTAGAGTTTCCAACCTTAAAACCCCACCCTCACCCCTGAAGCAAAAATAGAGATGGAGTCTTCCTTGGGGTTGTCAACCCTAAATCTCACCCAACTGCAGTAGCAAGAAAGCTCAGCTGTGATGGACACAGGTGTGTGTATATTTCAGGAGTATATACAATGGGGTGAGCATTAGGGTTGACAACCCCAAGGAAGACTCCATCCCTGGTCTGCTTCAGAGGTAGGCACAGGGTTTTAGGGTCGGAAACCCTACAATCACATTTCCCTACTTCTGTTGGTTTAAGCTTAACCCTGAACGTTGCATTAAAGCAGTTTTTTGCAAAGAATATATATCTTTTTTTCTTTTTAAAGGAGTTCCCAAAGAATGCTTAAATAGAGCTGTTCTGTTTTTAAGATTTATCTTCTTTTCTGGAGGCCAGCCCCATGGCCCTCGGTGTCGGGGCATTCGCTCAGCATGCTGATAACCCAGGACTCACACTCTGAGCCCCGGGTGTCAGAAGCAGAGGACTTAGGGAAGTCAAAAGAGTATTCATTCAGAGCCTCCTCTCCTGGGGTGAGTTTGGCTGCATGTAGCTCTTGAGTGGCTCTTGCTGTCATCTCACTCTTGCTGGGAACAGTGTTATAACAAGACACTCCCTCCCTAGGACACCACAGCACACACACACACACACACACACACACACACACACACCCCTAAGCAGGCTGTTGATCTGCTGCTTTAATGAGGCTGGGTGGAAGGAGGAAAGGAAAAACAGGGAAAGACATACCCTTTTCCGCACACTAAATGACAGCTGTCATGTCCTCCCCCAACCCATGCCACAGGATACCTTGCTCTGCCCTCTCCCTTCTCTGACCACTGTTCCAAAATGCAAAGGCAGTTCCTTCCCACAGTGACCCCCACGGCAGGGATAAATCAGAACCAAGGGACAAAGGAGGATCTAAGGAGCCTAGAAGCAGCTATTCGTTACCCGGACGAGAGTCGGGCAGGCAGCGGGGGCACTGAGGGCCCTAAAGGAAAAAGGTGCTTGAAGGGCTTTGGAAGAAGGAAAAAAAATGGGATTACCTTCTTTCCCATAGTTAAAGTAGCTTGAAATCTACTCTGCCAACACAAACCCTTACCAGGATTGCCATATTAAATTTACAGGTGGAGTGTGGGACAATAACAAGAAGTTCTGTTTTATTCCCCCTACCCTCCCTGTGCAACCCTAGCATTTAGTGTCTACTAAAACAGGCCAAGACGTCCTGTTAGTTGATGACATATTACACATAAAAATAACAAGTTAGAAACACAGAGTAAGTCCTGGCACCACATCCAGTCTGCCCACCCACCCCAAAGAGCTACACTGTGCCAAACCTAGTAGCCCTCCCACCCTCTTACTCTGAGCCTGTCCTACTCTACCGTGAACCCCCCCACACACTGTTTTAGCTTCCACCACTTCCTCTAGCAGCCTATGCCACTTATCCACCACCCTTTATGTTAAAAAGTGCTTGCGGACATCTCTCTTGAACCTACCTCCTGCCAGTTTCATTCAATTCCCCCTCTTACCTGTGTTCTTGATTAAGGAGTAAATGCCATTGAGCTTCACCTAGTTTATACTGTGCAGGTACTTGTAGGCTGCTGTCACGTTCCCCCTCCCCCTCCTGGTCTCTAGTGTGTACATGTCAAGGGGGACATGATAGAGGTCTTCAGGTACATGAAGGGGGTAAATAGGGGAGGAATAGTCAGGGTGTTTCGAAGGAAGGAGGAGGGGTGGAAGCTGGAGGGGGGAAGATTCAGGGGAGAAAGGAGGAGGTGCTACTTCACTGAGAGGGTGGTGGAGCCATGGAATGCGCTGCCTAAGGGGCTGGTGGAGGCAGAGATGGTGGAGGGGTTCAAGAGAGGGTGGGACAGGTACAGGGGAAGGGTTCTGGAAGAAAAATCCAATGCAACGAGAATATCCGGAACTGGGAAGGGAGAAGCCAGAGAAGGCGAGGGGGGCAGCAAGGTCAGCTCCCAGGGTGGGGGCTGACCAAACAAGCAGACACGAAAGACCATTAAGCCTATTCTGCTGGCATTTTAGTATGTTAGTAAGGTCCTGCAACCTCTCTTCCTATGCACCCCACCCAAGTTATTTCTCTCATGTATGTGTGGTTTGAGGCCTAGAAAACAGGATTTATAATGCACTCTTTATATCCAGTATGGTTGTATAAATGGTAAATACTACATACCTGAGGGCAAATAAAACCTGCTCCATACATGATGCTTTTCACAAATGATGGGAACACGTCTTCAGGCAGGAGATGCTCAACGAAGATCATCATGAAGTTGTTACAGAACGCCAAATGGAAGACTTGAAAGAAGTTCATGGTCACAAAAAGAGCAAAGTTCTTTTGAGTAATGATTTGTTTAGTCAGGGAGAACACAGAGGACCAGGCTAAATTGTCATCTTTTTGTTCGTCAGCCTTCTCGGCTGCATTTTCTGCTTGTTCAAACCGACTGACACTGTGCACCCCAGTGTAAGACATGCAAGCGAACGACAATGTTGCGATCAACACGGTAAAGCCTTGGAAGCAAGGAAAATTCTCCATGTTGTTTGACACAAGACCACAAAACAAGACACTGGATGACCCAACTAATGACGCCACTTGGTTATATTTAATAAGTTGGAGGCGATTTTCATGCTTATTTGAAATTTCAGCAAAGAGTGCGCACTGTGCCAATAGCACAAATGTCAGCATAGCATCATAGGCGCATAATGCCACAATTAGGTGAACACCGCTTAGCCATTCACCATCTTGATATTGTTTCCATGGAAACCAAGGAAGCAGAAAAGCTACTGCATATAATGGAGCTCCATATAAAATAGAGAGCCGTCGTATTGAGCACCATCGTAGTTTAGAGTTGTCTTGAATGTACCCAAAAAGTGGATCATTAATGGCATTCCAGATCATGTAAAGCACCTGAAAAGGACAGATTTCTTAATTTACAAAAAATATATTATAGTGTTCTCTTAAATGCAATGCTTTTGTGTACAGTTGTACGTCCAGCAATTCTACGTACTATAACACTTTATAATGCAAAATCTAGATGCATATGACTTTGGCAAGTTACTCTTCATGCAGTTAACAGCACACTCCAGCATCTGACATGATGCACTTCTGTACGTTTAAAAGGAAGCAGCGTTACTGCTTGTGGCACCGACGACCCGGGTTCTGGAGTGAATGTGACTTGTCGGAGGACTGGAAGGAGGGAGGAGGATTAAGTATCCATAGGACTGTTCTCCTCCTCCTCCTCTCCTCCTCCAGGGAGAAAGGGCTGCTGCGCCCAGTGTAACACTGACCCCTAGTGGTGGCTGGGGGTTGGGCATGCACGGATGGCACTGCAGGGGAGAAGAAGTGGCCGTCAATGTCCTGCGTATGGATACATGTGTGTGGACACTGTACATCAGCCATCGATGGGAACATAAGAAGAAAGAAAAAGTATGGCTGGCCAGCTTGATGGGACCAACCCCTTGCAGGCCCTGTATCCAGCACTATGGTGTGCCTCCAGTCCTAAGATCCTGTTGATTGTCCCCAACATGGGGGGGGGGGAGCCGTGGGGAAAAAAACAAAACAGGATTATTAATGTACAGCCCAGTTTTCAAATGATTTTTTTCCTTACAGGCACAGTACAGGAGAACCTGTCTCGAGACTAGAGCCCTAACAGTTAAAATATTTTCCTTCATACCAAAACTTGAAGCCTTTATATTTCATAAATCCAAAGTTTTTAACCATTTGAGAGTCCCCACCCTTGCAGTACGACACAAATACGACATTGTCCATTTGAAGTGATCAAAATTATTCTGATAAATACTGCAAAATGCATAACCTTCAGAATATACAGACTTATTAACAGGCACTTGTGACCAACAAGGCTATGAGAACACCAAGGGTTCTGCAGACATCTTGGAACTATGACAGCCAAGCTCGAGTGGTCCTAGATGGCACCCAGGACCCAAGGATCTTCTAACTGCCTTGTTATAAAGGTGATTGTTTACTTATTTGTTTTAAAATAAGTTGTTTTTCCCCCCAACCTATTGCTTATCTCCTTACTCCTGGGTATCCCTGCTCATCCTACAGTTTTGGGCTGTTTTCCTACCATTTTCTCCTCTGGAGCTTGCTGGCATGCGATGACGCAGGTGTCTGCATTCACTGGCATGTGGGTGGGTACACAGAAGCGTCCAGTAGCATTGCCTACCTCTTGTCAGCCTCTGCTGCATTACTATCCCGCCACTAAATGCCCTTTACCCAACCATTTGTATGCCCATCTCAACTATCAAACATCTGACTCCAAAAACTCAGCGCACGCACAAAATCAGAATGATGATGAGAATATATTAAATTGCACAGACGCCAACCTCAGGAGTGGAGGTTGGACACCCAGACGCAACGACTCCAAGGGGAGTCTTCATACACAACTCTCCTCAAAACAGACAAAAGCAGCACTACCATACTGAACACAACAGCTCCTACCACCTTAACCCCGAAAATCTGGTGTCGCGCGCAGTTGCTCTGGACTTGAATACTTAGTGCCTTAATGGGTGGACGGCTGAGCCTCAGGAGAACTGGTGCGTCATTTTCTTCTTTGTGCATTTCAACCATCAAGCAGCTGAAGCAATGCACCTGAGCTTACCACTCTGAAGTCCTATGCCCCCTCCCTCAATGAAAATATGTTGTCCTGCATTGTACGTTAAAGCAGAACTTTCTACCCAAACAGGAGAACCTTGTAACACAGGTTAAGGAAATAAAGCTCTGTTACACAACACTGCTTTGCTACTCCTCTGAAACAGATACCTTAAAAAGCTATCTAAATGACATACACGCCTACTGGACCCTCACTATTAGGCTTGTTCTCGAATAAGGCTTCTGTACTTTGGGTTGCACTTGCACTGAACCCCAAGTTCAACACCATCTTTATAACACATGGAGGGATTAACCCACGGCAGGATTTGGGTTTACTGAGCATTATACAATGGCAAGAAAAAATTCTGGACTCTGATTGGTCAGTCTTGGGATGGCCCCATGCTGTTATCCCAGTACAACATCACAGCACAGTCTCAGCCTCACTGTGAACCTGCAGATGAGCATTTTATGGAGCTTTTGATTGATTGTTTCATCTTCTCTTAAAACCAAAAATATTTTTTCACACAAAAACATCTTTAAAATGATGTTTTCTACTCTGTATAACAACAAGCCATTGTATAATAGCAATAATGCCCTCCAGGGTGTGTGTCATTTGGGATAACGTCATGCCTCAGTCGTTGGACACCACTCGGCCTGAGGCATTATCCCAGCATGACACACACCTGTCGGGCATTATTGCTTAATCAATGGTCAGGTGACCAGTCTGGACGAATCAGAAGACAGTATTTTAGGAACCCATATTATAACTTAGTATAAACACCAAAAAAAAAAGGTTATCTTCCAAAACAGCCTTATAAAGATAGTCCAGTGTATTATAAAAGACTTAAAAGAAACTGACTTACCTGTGCTTGGTGAAAGGCCCCTTCAGAAATCTTGTATCGCGTTAAGAAAAGTTTGACATAGTAGAATGAGAAAATATGGTTCATCATCCCCGCACCTAACGTTGTCATGGAGTAGGACAGGGCACTGTGATGGATTCCGAAGGGGAACCTCATTTTTTCTAGCTGTAAGCTCAGAAATTTTACAAGAGTTTCTGTTTTGGTTCCAGATTATGATACTCTAAAGGGAAACAAAGACAGAAAACTAGTTGAAAATACAAGTGCTGCATCTCAGCATTCCCTTCAGCACAAGTCTTGAAGCCACTGCCTTCGCAACATCTTTCTTTCTTTCTTTCTCTCTCTCTATATTTTTATACTGAAAAGGCATGTGAGCATAGTGCCTGTTTTCACATGCGTCCAGAACACACAACACAAATCAACATATAAACACAAGGGCACAAACAGACAATAATATACTAGAACAATAAAATCAGTTAAAACAATTACAAACAAATTTGTCAAATAAGTGTAACTTAAGTAAACTCTTAAAAGCAGAAATGTTCGTACAGTCAATGATTTAGAGAGGTTATTATAGAGATTAACAGCTCTAAAGGAGAGGGAATTTTGACCCAGGGCTGTGTTAAAAAGGGAACCTGGAAGGAGAATCTACTCTGTGATCTTGTAAGAAAACCTTATTCGGTTTGGGAAACAAAGCAATACATTAAGAAAGGAGACCAAGATGAACTTTCTCTAAAACCAGAAGCGACCTGAATTTAAATTTGTCATCTAGGGGAAAACACCCAAATGTCTGATAAAGTATATACAATGATGTGTATCTCTGGGAAGCCTGGCTGCAAATCGGACGATATTGTGACATGTTACCCTAGGTTTGCTAAGCATCTTCTCGGATGTGAAAGAATATACTAAGGAACTATAATCAGAGAGACTAAAAAACAGTTTGCCAACATGTTCCTGGTCTCAACAGATAAATACTGATGGAGTCTGAACAACATCCCCAGCCTGTTGTGTAGTTTCCCCAATGAGATCAGAAATATGTGGCTCAAACGACAAACGACTATCCAAGATTACACCAAGGTATTTAAATTCACATACATTATCAACTGAATTTCCATACTGGTCTTTGAGGGATAGATTACAATCCAGGGCTCTTCTGGGACCAGGAAAAAAAAAATCACAGATTTAGTTTTCAAGAGCTGAGAACTAGCCTATGGGACTGAAACCAAAAATGTAAGTACGGTAAAGTAAGGTTTTTATTTATATTGCGGTGCCCAATCCTAGAGGCTGTGAGCGCCATTACAATTCACAGCAGGGCACACATATCACAAAAATCTTTTTTAAATATTAACAAACTATCTATAGAATCAGAATTAAAAACTATCTTGAAATGCTTTATTAAACAGATAGGTCTTCTGACCCCCTGTAAAAACCTCCACCGTTTGGGCTTCCCTTAAAGATCCTGGCAGCAAATTCCAGAGGGCTGAGCAGGCCACCTCGAAGGAACAATCCCCAAGGTTTTCAGCCTGGCCCTCAGAATCGCCAGGAGGCCCTTGGTGGAGGAGCAGGGGAATGTACCAAGATGGCTAGAGTTAGGAGTTCAGACAGGTAACCAGGGCGCAGTCCGCATAGGGCCTTACAGGTGAGCAAGCCCGCCATGAAGATGATCCTCCACCTGACACGCAAATCACGCAGGACTGAGGTTATGTGGCAGAACTTCAGAAGGCCCACCAGCAGCTTGGCTGCCGCATTCTGCACTAGCTGCAGTTGGTGGAGGATCCCTCCATTGACCCCGAAGTATAGAGCGTTACAGTAATCCAACCTGGAAGTCACAAAGGCGTGTACTAGTGATGGCAAGTCTTCAGATGGAATCAGGGGTTTAATTCAGGTGGCATTCCTTAGATAACAGAATGCACTTTCAATGACAGACGACACCTGGGCTTCCAGAGTCAATCTGTTATCAAGGATGACGCCCACATTTTTCACCCTGGGGGAGGCCATTAATAAGATGGAGCCCAGGACCAACCCTGTTACCACTCTGGAGGGCTTGCCATCACACCGTCAACCAGGCTCAATCACTAGCACTTCCCTCTTGTCAGGGTTCAGCCTCAGCCAGTTAGAGGACATCTAGTCCTGAATCTCGGCCAGACATTTATTTAGCACTTCAATGTTATTTCCAATTCCAGGGGCAAATTACCTATACAGCTGGATATCATCTGCATAGCAGTCAGAACCCAAACTGTATTGTCTAATGAGCTCTCCAAGGGGCAGGTAGCATGTACACTGCAAACAACATCGGCGAGAAGATTGAACCATGAGGTACTCCACACGACGGGGGCACCGAGGAGGAGGAGGAAATTCCCCACCACTACTCTTTGCCTCCTGTCGGAGAGATAGGACTCGAACCATTTGATAACTATTCTAGTCAGTCCACCATACAGTACACTCTAAGGTGATCCAATAGCACGACGTGGTCCATGGTGGCAAACACTGAAGACAGATCGAGCAGGACGAGAAGTGACTGTTCTCTATCCCTCGCCCTGAGAAGATCATTCTGCACCCAAACTAATGCCATCTCTGTGCTATGCCAGGCTCTGAAACCGGACTGGAATGGCTCACAGATATCAAAAGCCACGAGGTGCACCTCGAGCTGCAGAGCCACTACTTTCTCAGCAACCTTCCCTAAAAATGGAAGGTTGGAGACAGGTCTATAATTCGCCAGGATGTCAAGGTCGAGCAATGGTTTCTTCAGAAGGGGCCTCACAAGCACCTCCTTTAAGGCACTGGGAAAGCACCGCTCTGACAGCGAACACTGAACTATCCTAGCGAACACTGGACCAATGGTTCCGACCCCTCCCACTACGAGACGGGTCGGGCCAGGATCCAGTTCACAGCAAGTAGCCTGCCAAAACCATGCTGAAGGTTAGATTCTAGTGTTGTTAGATTATTATCAGTGCAGAAAAGCACTGCATCATCAGCATATACAATTAGTTCGGTTCTGCTGCAAATGTCTGAAAGGGAATTTATAAACCGTGAGAACAAAAGAGGGCCAAGAATGGACCCCTGGGGAACTCCACAGTTAATGCTACACTCCTCTGAAACAAAGACATCTATTATTGTTTTCTGAGACCTATTTCCCAGGCAGTTCAAAATCCATTTAACAACATATTGGGAAAAGTTAACCTTTGATAACATCTTTGATAAAACATAATGGTCCACAAGGTGAAACACCTCAGTGAGGGCCACGAAAACTGAGGCTACTATTTTTCCCTCATCTAAAGCTTTATAGATTATATTTGTGAACCTCACAAGGCAGTTTCTGTAATATGATTTGATCTGAAACCATGTTGTTCTTCTGACCATAAACTGTGTTTATCCAAGAAATCCGTAATCTGTTCAGAAACTATTTTTTCCAACACTTTGGAGAGCGGAGCCAGCAAGGATATAGACCTACAATTGTCACCATGTGTCCTAGATCCTGACTTGTGTATTGGCCTGACAATGGCACATTTCCATTTGACTGGAAAAACACCAAAATAAAGAGAATAAACTGTTTAGACAAAGGGAGTGCTACAGAATTACAAACACATTTTAATAGACGATGATCAATATTGTCAGGCCCTACACAAAGTCTGGGATTAATATGTTTAATATAGTGATGCACCTCACTTGGAGAAAGATAACGAAAATAGAATTTTGGTCCATCAGTGGTTGAGAAAGGTGGAATCTGTGTTTTAACTCCTGCAGGGCCATTGTTAAGGGGTAGATGTGAATCTGATGGGGGGTCTATATTTATCCAGATTATCAAATGTTGGTAAAAGCAGTTTGCAACCTCAAGTGGCTCATTTATTAGAGAATCAGTAGTTTCTAATGAAAATTTATCACTCTTTTTAGACCTCCCCATAAAGGTGTTTAGAGTATCCTAAATTAGCTTAGAATTCCCCATCTAAATGTGTGTTTTTGTCTTAGCTGCTCTTACTGCATCTTTACACTTGTTATGTAAACATTTAAAATCCTGCAACTGACACAGTAACTTGCTTTTTCTATATTTTAGTCACGCTTTGCTTCTATTTCTCATTAATTTGAGTAGGCCTGATGTGACCCACCTACTCATTACTTTTTCCCCTTACTCTGATCTTTTTAACTGGAAATAACATCACAAATCCCAAGAAACTGACTGCAACATGTTTTTTTTTTTAATTTGTTATTTTACCAGGAGAGACACACTAATCTGAAAGCTTGTTTCCAGGTGTGACCTGGGAGCACAAGGATGTTAAGTTAAGTGCTGAGGGTCACACAGTATACAAGTGGGGGCTGTGGGATTCAAACCAAGGTCTCCTGGTCTGCAGCTCAGAGCCTTAAACCACTTTGCTATACTGCCTTGGTTATAACTGTATCACTTTAAATAAGAACTGTGCTGATCCTGGAATTCATTTTTTGTTGTAGGAGCAGACTTTTAAATACCGATTCCAATTCTGTTACTTTTCCACCTATACAGACTTTTTAGTTATCCAAGTAGGTGTTTCTGATTTGCACACTGGTGGAAGATACCATTTTAGAACTGTATGATGTAGTTTATGTCCTTGTAAAGCTCCTACATTGTTGTCACAATGTATCAAAGTTGTTTATGCCCTAAAGTATATGATGTTTCTCTATCTTATGTACTTACTGCATCAAATTGCTGAATATTTCTACTTGTTAATATTACTACTGTTGGTACTATGTTTAATGTCCATCTACTATGTTTAATGTCTGACATTTGTGGAATGCTTAGATTCCCCGGGTCGTCACTGAAAAAGGGACTGTCTTGTCTCAGTGGGCTTACCCAGTCATCAAAATTCAAATAAACAAATCAGAGCTCTACTATACAACTCCTGAGGCGGAGAGGGACTTATAACATGAGGACGAAAAATCCATAACTCTGACTGGCTGAAAGACTAATATAGCCGTGTAGTTATGTGCCAATACTTTACTGGAGCCACACTATCAAGGGGGCCAGAAGTGCTGGGGACACTGACATGGGCCACACGGTCAGGAAGAGGAACCTTTTTTTGTTTTATACAACTTATTCACAGCTCCCCATCCACACATCTTATCACTTTATAGCATTTGTAAGAAAAATTACTTACTGTGATTTTTCTTACACGTTATAAGTGCAATAAAACACTTGCAGGATGTGTGATTATGATCAATTACACACCTCTCTCAGGTGTTTAAAGGCAGTTAGTGTAAGTGCCTCATGCGTAACAACACCCTCAAAGGATGTGTGATTACTGAGCCGTAATTACACACCATCTCATGCATTATTGCTTACATAAACTGCATCACACTGTTCTAAAGTGGTGCAGTACTAAACACCAGAGTGTAACTCTTAACCATCCACTGCAGTTAGTTAAAGGCCTGTATAGGCTGAGCAGTACCTGAATCTGAACCACGATTTTAAAAACAGCTTCTACTAGGAAAAATGACTTACCGGTCCACAACAGCTCTCCTTCAACATTGCTTTCTCTTCTATTCAGTATTCTAACTTGCTCATGAAACAGAAATTCAACAATTTGCATCACAATAAAGTACAGAACAATGGCTGGGTAGGGTGGTTATAATGAGAGTTCTACACACATCCGAGGTGTGGGATGCTACATAAACCCCAAGAGCAATGCTCAAAGGGTTTAGAAAGGCATCCCACACCGAGGGTGTGTGTAAAATTCAAGTTTTATACACCTAGAAACATAGAATTTGACGGCAGATAAGGACCGCTTGGCCCACCCAGTCTGCCCATTTCCCTACCTAATGGATAAGCTGCAGATCCTAGTTAACCAGTAGCCTACTTCTTTCTGCCCCCACCCCCTAGAATTGCCTTATGACTGTCCCATGCATGCTTGAATTCCACCACTGTTTTTGACTCCACAACCTCCTCCGGAAGGCCGTTCCATACATCCACAACCCTCTCTGTGAAAAAATACTTCCTTAAATTACCTCTGAGCGACCCCTCTATCTTCAAATTGTGCCCCCTTGTTCTTGCACACCTCTTTTTTTGAAAGATGCTACCCTCTTGGACTTTGTTGATTCCCTTGAGGTACTTGAAAGTTTCTATCATGCCCCCCCTCCTTTCCTCGAGGCTATACATATTAAGCTCCTTAAGTCTCTCTTCATATGTCTTCTGGTGCAGACCCTGCACCATTTTAGTTGCCCTCCTCTGGACAGCTTCCATCCTGTCTATGTCTTTTCGGAGATTGGGTCTCCAGAACTGCACGCAATACTCCAGATGGGGTCTGACCAGCTGTCTGTACAGAGGGATAATAACTTCCTGTTTTCTACTGGTGATGCCTCTCCCTATGCATCCCAGTATTCCCCCCAGCCCTCCTTGCTGCCCTCTCACATTGCTTGCCCACCTTTAGGTCATCTGATATGACTACCCCCAGGTCCCTACCCAGTCTTTATTTTATATAATTGCTGGGGAACGTTTTTCCACCACAGCAAGTGTATAAAATAAAGATACATCTGTTGTTAGCCGCTGCCTAATCGGGATGAAGCCCAGTCCATGGTTAGAAATGTTCCCTTTTTTTCCATTTTAAATCCAGTTGGTGGAGGCAGTCCATGAAACAGTCAGTTCCTGTTTTTTTTTTTTTTTTTAATTTAACAGCACCGAATGCGAATTGCAATGAAGTGTCCGACGGTAAGTTATGGTGGCTGGCGGCTGAGGAAGGAGAGACCGGAGGTTTATTTATTTATTTATTTGAGTTTTGGTAACCAGGTAAATCCACTGAGACAACTGCAGTCCCTTTTTCAGGGGCGACCTGAAAGTGCAGTATGTATACAGTACAGCGCTTTAACATAGCAATGAAAGTAACAATAGAAAAATTGATATACAGCGTTCAATGATCCACAGGATTATGACACAGACAGATCCAACCACAAGTTTATGAAATAGCAAGCAGGTAGGTTACACAGTAGTGCTACAAATACATCGCACATTCAAGAGAGTGCACTACAAAGGCTGGCGCATGCGTGGAGCGTAGGAAACCCAACGCGTGTTTGTCATTATAACCAGCTGGTTATAATAGCAAATTATAACCTGGTTTCCCTTAGGGAAAAACACTATGTAATTATAAAATGTTTAACAACAAAACTTATAACCATATACAAAATATCACTATTTTGCAACGTACGAAGAAAAAAAAAAAAAACAGTGCCTCCCTTCTTTACAAAAAAGGTGCACTCACCTCAGTTCACCCTTCCTAAATACGTGCACCAGTCTGGTTGCTTCAGGATTCTCAAAGGTATCTTTATCCTGAACAAAGGCACCTACCAACCCCTCACCTTCTGCTGAACCCTAGCAGCTAGGGTACTTGGCTCTGATTCACCAAAGCAGAACTAATTTCTTACAGCATTTTTTGTTGAGGGACATTTAAGTAAGATCACGTGTAAAAATTGGTCCAGCTATTGACACAGTTCAACACCTTTCAAACACATAGTGTTCCAATGTGGCATTTATTTACTTATATTTATCATTTTGACCAGGAAAGGCACACTAAGCTGTGACAGCTTGTTTCCAGGTGTGTCCTTGGGGGTATTCGTGGATTGGTTTTATTCACTGGGGTAATGTTGGCCATGACACGGAAGTATTCTACTCTTCTTCTATAAGTGCCATGGGATCTTTACGTCTACCTTAATAGTGACCACAGATGGACAGAAGGTGCCTCGGTTTAACATCTCATCTAAATGATGGCACTTCAACAGTGCCGCACCCCCCTCGTATTGCACTACAGTGGCAGCTATGGTATGGGTAATAACCCAAGTAACTTGTGTACAGCTAGAACCCATGACCTTCTGATCATATGGCCCCAGAGGTGAGAGTGCCACCTGCTGAGCTGACACTGACAAGTACTGATTATCCACCTAATACCCAATAAAACAACTAGAATTTGGCCGAGGACCAGAACTCTACAGGCTAAGTCCACAATCTTGTTGCAGACTTATTCGTTTCTGCAAAATAACCCCCAATTTCTGCCCCACCTCAGCCAGCAAAAATGCCAAAGATTCCCCCCCCCCAAAAAAAAAATGTGAAAGGATGGGGGGGGGGGGCAGTAGGCCAAATGATAAAGAAACTAAACAGACTGTCCCCTTCTTGGTTTTCCAATTCTTCTCCCCATTTCTTACATTCAGTCTTTGATTTTTCCTGTTTCTCAGTTCTTTTTCTAATTTTACCTCTCTGTGGCCACCAAGTGTTCACGTGTAACAGTTCTGGGTTCCACCAGGGCCCTGATTTCAGCATAGTGGGAATCACTGGGGCTTTAAGAAAACAAGGAGCTACAAACAAAAGCAAAGGGGAAACACACAGATGAATGCTTTAGGCAAAGCACAGCTGTTTAACAACAATCAGTGCACATCACCAGTTTCCTGGAAAAAATGACATACTTTTGTTATTTTTGCATCAGACGAGACCCATCATTCGAACCAAACTATATTATATAAAACATAGCATTGTGGCACACTGGCCTTCCTCAGGCTGTGAAAGCTGGGCTTTATTTGTTCTTGAAATTATAGGTTTGTGCAGTTTCCTCCACTTTCCATACCATATGTTCCCACTTGCCATTCGCCACATTACCAAATACATATGCTTTTCTGTTGTGCCTAAAGTGTCCCCTCCTTGTGGCGACATAGAAACGAGTACTGACCTATGCTGCCCAAATTTGCTACTCTTTGCACAATGGAGTTTGAGATGAAAAATCTACTGATGCCGCACTGGACTGCACAATTCAACATGAGACGCTGTCACCAGAGCACAAAACTATGGCCAGAGAACAAGACTTTGTGGTACAGGAACACCTGTTAATTCAGCCCCGTGGCAATTCAGCTCCTACATAAATTCAGCCCGAGTCAATTCAGCTGCTATGTCAATTCAGCCCTTATGTAAGTGCAGTACCAACCATAACCAAGCACCTAATGCTGCTGGCAATGCTGTCAGATGTGTTATTGACAAAATGAAGTCCACTGTGGCCACAACACGTGAGACGACACATACCATCATTTCTGGGGCCACTCAGGGACTTTCAAATGCAGTTCTAGCATGGCTGCCTGAGGAGCAGAGGATGAAAAGGACGGTACAGAGACACAGAGCAGCCATATCCGGTGCACCACATAATCCAGCAAGTCTACAAGAGCTGGAAATCCCTACTACATACCATGCGACAAGTGCAGGTGATGCCTTCCTCTTGTTTGACAGTGACCACGAAATGACAGAATCCTGTTATTTAGCACCAGTGCCAGTCTACGCTTCCTCAGCATGTTACCCCACTGGAATGCTGATGGCACCTTCAAGGCTTCCCCACCACTGTTCGAGCAGCTGTATACCATTCATGGGGGTTCATCACAACAAAGTGCTTCCTGCTGTATGTGTGCTGCTGCCAAATAAGACCAAGCAAACATACTTGTGATTATTGCAAGAGTTGAAGAAGCTGCAACCGGACCTTGGACCACAACCAATAATGACAGACTCTGAGATCAGTGCTGTGTTAGTATTCCAAGACAGTTTTCCCAGGACAACAATGTGTGCTGTTTTTTCATTTCAGACAAAGTATCTGGCAGCAACAACTATACGGGGCTGATCCAGAGTTATCACTGACTGTGAGACTGTTGGCTGCACTGGCATGCATGCCTGTACACGATGTAGTGAAAGCGTTCGAGGATTTAATGGACAGTGCATATTACGGTGAGCATGAGAATTTGCTACGTCCTGTGACTGACTATTTTGAAGATGTTTGGTTGGGGAGGATGGACAGAAGACAAAGGCGATGACAGCCCAGATTTCTTCACAGCCAGTGGAACTGCTATGATGCGACTAACCAAGGCATCCCCAGGACAAACAATGCCGTTGAAGGATGGCACAACTGTTTTGCGAGGCTCCTAAGTGCTAATCACCCAACATTATGGAAACTTATCAATGCTATGAAAAAAGAACAGAGCCTGACAGAGACTATAATGGAGAAGTACATTGCTGGCGGCCCACCACAAGAACCTAAGAAAGTGTCTAAGAACTCTGCTGAAAGAATTCAGGGCATTGTCGTAGAATACCATGCAAGGGAATTAGTAGGGTGTCTGAGAGGACTTGCACACAATTTCGTGTTTAAACTTACTGGATGCTTACACTTCTCTCAGTATGTTTTAATGCTCTGCTCTTCAGCCTTTCCTCCTTGTTTTACAGAAGACATCTGTCTGTTGGGAGAGTACTCCGCCCTTCTCGCCATTAAGCAAAAATCCCAACTGGCAGTAATATCCTTAGTCACTGTCCATTACGAACATACGAAATTTTGGCAACAGAAAAAGGCCATCCGGTCTATCAAGTCTGCTCGAGTTTGCAGCCAGCTCCCCTACTCAGCAGCTGCCCCTCCCCCTTCCCCCCATTGCCATGTCCCACCCCTTCTTGAACCATTCTACTGTGTTACATGCCACCACCTCTGATGTTGGTAGTGCGTTCCACTCTGCCACCACCTTTTCCTTAAAGAAATGCCTTCTTACCTCTCTCCTGAATCTGCCCCCCTCCAATCTCTTGTCATGGCTCCTAGTGTCTCTCCCCACCCTCCTCCTGAATAGACCCTCTGCGCTTCTAGTATTCACACCTGGGGCTGTTGGAATGTGCACACGAGGGTCGGGGTGGTTTGGGTGTTGTATAGGTTAGAAGGTTATGTTTAGGCTTATTTGTGTTCTGTTCTTTTGTTTTTCTGTCTGGTGTATGTGACTGGTGTTTGCTGCATGTACTGTATGTGCAAATTAACATTTTCAATAAAGAGTACTTAATTGCAAAAAAAAATTGTTTTAAAGCTTTCAATAACGCTTAAATATGTTTACACATGTTGTTAGTTATGTTTATTCTAGTACAGAACCAAAAGGAGCTGAATTTGCATAAGGGCTGAATTGACATAGGAGCCGAATTGACTGGGGCTGAACTGACATGGAACTGAATTGACTCAAGCTGAATTGACATAGGACCTGAATTCACGGGGCTGAATTGACTCAGGCTGAATTCACTGGACACCGTGACACAGGGCACAAGACTTTGTGGTACAGGGCATGGGACTTTGAAAAGTCTAGCACACAGAGATTTCAGCAGACTGGCTGTCAGCTGTACCTTGTGGCTGAGGTATTATGTCAGCTGTGCGACTCTGGGGGTGGTATTTTGTTCAACGGCAGTTGTGTGTAGTTTCATTAGACACTTCAATAACCATAATGTCAGGATATCATGAGGTTTGTTTTTTTTTTTGCTAGTAGGGTATGTTTCCTTGAACAAGTGTCAGAAGTGCTTCTCTCAGATCATGTTTGCTAAGTTTTGCACACAAGTCTCTAGGTTATCTGAGATCATTAGGAATGTGATGTTAGTTTCAATTTTTTGAATGGACAGATATCGATGTTAATACATTTAGAAACCGTTTCCCGCATTTTGCAGTTATTTAAAACACATTATGACTGTAATGAATGTGTAAATAATAGCATCTTTTGATAGATTGTATTAAGTACTGTTGGTGTGTATCAGTAGTAAAAGGAAAAGAGGTGTTCTCAGTAGATTTTTAAGGAATGTTTTTTTCTTACAAATAGTGTGTGTAACTTTTTAGGTATTCTATTAAGTAAAAATATGTATGAGATTAAGTATTAGAGGAGCTCTTTATGAAGTGAGAGGTACTGCATAAAAAAATTACAAAAAAAAATGGATTGCATAAAATGTATCATGGACAGTACTGCTGATTTGTATATGTGTATATTTAATAGAATATTAAGAGGCAACTCCTGATGAAGCCTACATGGTGTAGGTGAAATGTCAAGTAATGGGCCTTAAAAACATATGAATAAAGTTTATTTATTTTGGAGAAGAATTACAGTGCTGCCCGTTATTCCATTGCGCCCCCAGATTACTCTTTTGTGTAGAGGCTTTTATCCAGGCTGATTACTCACATATAGGTGGTTGCATAGTTCAAGCTTGAGAAGAGCATTTCCCGTGGGACCTCTTGGTTTTCTCGAGTTACTTGGACATTTTGACTCTGGGGTGGGACATCAATCTGACTGCGACTGTCTCGTGTATAATCGCACTTCTCCTGTTGATGTTGATTGTAATTAACCTGCCACTGTATCCTTGACTGGGCCAGTATGTCTAGATTGACTGTTAATTGTAAAATGATATGTATGTATTTTGTTATGTTTATAGATGTATGTAATTAATTCTGGGTCACCCCAGAAAAAAGGACTGTTTCGGTCTCAGTGGACCTACCCGGTCACCAAAATTTAAATAAATAAAATTATACAGCCACTGATACTACTTTTACGGTTGTAAGAGTGGTCCCATGTGCATTTTTAGGGTATGAGAACTGTGGTCAGAAAGTGAGTGGTTCTGATATCCTAAGAATGTATGTGACACCGCTCTTACAACTGTAACAGAGGACTCAGTGGACCCCCCCACTCTGCATGCAGAAACAAGTGTGACGGGTGTGCCTTGGCATTTCGAACCCTAATGCTCACCACATTCCCTTATTCTGTTCCCATCTTAGCTTACTTACTCTTGGAATGGGGTGAGCATAAAGGTTTGAAATGTCAAGGCACACCTATTCCTGCATGCAGAGTGGGGGTGGGGTATTAGGGTTGGAAGGGAAAGGGTGGGGTGTAGGGGTTGGGAACGTTGTGGTGTAGGGGTTGAGAACGTTAAGTTCCCCTCATGCCTGTTCCTGCATGCACAATGGGAGTGGGGTCTTAGGAACCCTACGGTCATAGTTCCCTACTTTTGACACTTCAACCCAAATGGTGCATTTTGCAATAAAGATTATGTGTGTGTGTGTCTGTATCTATATATATATATATATATATATATATATATATATACACACACACACACATATACATACATACATACACACACACACACACACACACACATGTATATATAAAGAAAAAAAAAATGTGTATATAAATATATACATATAATATAATGGTAGCACGGTAGTGCTACCATAGTTAGGATTGAGAGCCATTTACATTTTAAACCGAAATTTTGCAACTTAATAACTTTGCAACCGTTCAATGGATTTGCCTGTAATTTGGAATACATGATCAAGAACCATACATCTTGGGATCTGCGAACTTTCAGTACTGTTGGGATATCTGACTCCGGAGTTATTAAGCGTGCTCTAGCCTGCGTTCGCTTTGAATTCTTTGCTCATCCCTACAGGTCTTACGGTTTGCGCGACCGGTCCGAAAACTTCAGGGAACGTGCGGCTGGGATCCCTGAAGTGCCTTTTGAAGACTTTGTGAAAAAATATTAAATGGTTCAGAAGTTATTCAAAAAAACAAGCTCCCATTATAAGTCAATGGGAAAAGTTAACAAAAAGTTCAACAGTGTCGCGAATGCACTTTTTAGTGTCGCAAATCCACCATTTTGTTTTCGGCTGATGACCAGAAAAATGCTTGGCATTTAAATTTGGGACCCTCTAGCAACACAATTCTTTTTGTGCTTACCTAGTCGGACCCTGAGAATGCTAGGCATGTCTTTATTTTGAAGTTAAACACCATAGAAATATGTTTTTCCAATTTCTGGAAAAAGCAGTGTCTCAAAGTAATTATCGCACTCACGAAAGTGTCATAAATTTTAAAGCTTTTCTAAATCAAACACTACTTTGCGACACTATGTCCAAAATAACAGAAATTCTTTGCCACTCTGCTGCAAATGAACGGTTTGGTCTTTGGGGCTGAAATTTGGAGGGAAAGCAGCCAACATCTCACAGATGTGCCTTTTGGTGGTTTTGTGACAAAATATTGCAACGTTACGATACTCCGAAGTTGACACTTTTTCCCATAGACTAACACTGCGGCGTCCACTGCATGACAGGAATTCTTTGCCACCCTGCTGCTAAATAACGGTTTGGTCTCTTACACTGAAATTTAGAGAGAAGAAAGCCAACATCCCACAGATGTGCCTTTTGGTGGTTTAGTGAAAAAAATATTACAGGGCGGCAAAGTTATGGCACTCCGAACTTCTCTTTTTTTCCCCATAGGATAACATTACGGCGCTCGCCACGCCGTTCAGGGCCTGTATCTCGGAAACGGTGCAAGATACAGACTTTTTGTCAGAAAAATGCTAAGTACAAAACTAGCCAGGAAAGTCATAAATCATATGACTTCTACAATTTTTTTCTACATCGTATGATTCCTGAGCTATAAGCAATTTAGTATTCCAACTCCTCATTTTCTGCTCCGAGACCCATTATTTTGCATACATTCATTGTACTCACTGTCTTTCTCTATGCAGCTTTTGGGGAAAACCAGCCTGTGCACTTACACTACTGTTACCCTAACCACTTCCACTTGCAGTTCCGTACCCGTTTCACTTACCGTTCCCGTCTACACCACCATATGCATTACCCTTTGCATTTTCATTTGCGCGTTATTTTTACTATTTGTGTTTACAGTACTGTTTCTCTTTCTGTTTCGCTTTGTGTCACCATGCGCATTACCATTTGCGTTTGCGGGCACCGTGTTACTATGCGACAAGACATCACGTGGCGGGAGCACGGGACTTCACTATTTCTCATTATCATTCTCAAAAAGAAGGGAAATTAGAGGCAAAAAAATCCATTTAATGTATCAGGGTTGTTCCACAGTGACAAAAGCGAGGAAATTCGATGTTAGGGTTGAAACCCCCCTTGCACCCCTCCAGCCCACCCCCCAAGCAGCATCGGAGTGCGCGTTGGGGTTGTCTGTCCTAACTCTCACCCCATTCTCCTATTCCTCAGCTTCTTTCCACATGGGATGGGGTGAGAGTTAGGGTTAGCGACTTAACGCACACTCGATACCGGCTTTCAGGGGGAGGGTGCAAGTTTCAAACTAACATCGACTTCAATGAGGCAACCTAACTGATACATAAACAGAGTTTTGCCTCTAATATATATATATATATATATATATATATATATATATATACATATACATATATATATATATATATATATATATATACACACACACACACACACATACATACACATAGTATATATATATATATATATATATATATATATATATATATATATACATATACATATACACACAGCACATATTATATTTTATATAATAAACAGGGTGGCTTGCAAACACATACTTGTCCCACGTAAGAATACTGAAACATGGACAGAAGCATGGGGAAATTTAATGTTCATTTTAATTCTGTTAAATACCGACAACTGGACGCTTGTGAAAACAGGCAATTTTGTTCACATGCCTTTCCAGTATAAAAATAAAAATGAAATGAAATAAAATAATGAAAACTGGTGAGGGAAGATTCAGGCGGGATGTCCACAAGTACTCCATCCTGTTTAAGAGTGGTGGACAAGTGGAACAGGCTTCCAGAGGTGGTGGTCCTGGCCAAAACAATGTGGGGGTTTCACGGCAGGGTTTGTGAGACAGGCACACGACTATAGTAAGAGGGCAGAAGAAAGGGTTGGCCACTAGGAACCACAAATGCAGGAAGGTAGGATGGGCAGACTGGATGAGCCGCTAAGCCTTTTTCTATCACATTTCCTATCTTCCTATACGGGAGATGCAGCGCAGGTCCCACCACAGGAGTACGCTCCAGGATTCTGGTGATATATATGGAAGTTTAGTGGCTCAAGGTCCCTTATCCAGAGGCCAGCTCTCCAGTGGGAGAGGCTCAGGAAGAGTACTGCAGTCAGTCGACATATAAACACACACACACACACACACACTAGGAGCAATAAGGGGTTTCACAAATATACCAGGACAGGGCTACAAACTGAAAAAGACGAAAAGCTGCAGCCTGCCCAGAAATAACCTACCTTCTACCTGACAGTGGATCCATAACGGTGCACCCAGTCTTTTACAATAGCTGAAAGATGGAAAAGTGAACAATAAAAACATCCCTGAAAAAGGGAATTTTTGCTCTGTGGGTTAATCTGGTTAACAGACAACTAAATACAATTAATGAAGTAATTTAATTAACAAAGTTTTTTTCTTGACAAATTTTCGCTTCTTCAGCACTGGTGAAATTCGTACAATTGATTAAGTTTTGAGCTCAGTCATTTCTCATTTAGATCCACATTTTACACCAGTGGAACTAAGTTGACCCATGTTTGAAACCCTCAGTGCTGTCATATCTCTGTATGTGGAAAACATTATGTGTGCTTTTCAAAACACAGCGCATAATTTGCATATTTATTTATGTAGCTTTTGTTTAGCAGTTAGGCATAATACACAAAGAAATGTCTATTTTCAGGTATGATGAGAGAGAGAGTACAGAAAAGAAGTGTAACACCATTGTCAAATTTACAAATTATACAATGGTGTGTGAAAATCCTGTAACCTCATTGGTCAAAACATGTCACATGTCCGTGGGTAAATCCTGCATTACCCACGGCTGAGGAAATGCATTTATAAAACAACATAATTAAATACATTTTACACATGGGCCCATTGTACAATCACAATAAGGCACTCCAGGGTGCGAGTTATTGGGGATTTACCCACTTCTTGTGTGGTTAAGTCACTCAGCTACGCCTCATGACACACCACACAAGGCGTGGGTAAACCCCCAATAATCCACACCCTGTCGTGCCTTAATGCTTAAATATACAAATAAAGTAAGAGAGGGTACAACAATGTAACAGAATAAGAAGGGTAGAGAGAAAGCAGGCAGTAACAAGTCATAGAGTAATAATGTGGTCAAGGTAACAGATAGTCCCAAGTCAACACAACAAATCAAATTAAATCAACGCAACAGATCAAATCAAGTCGCTTCAAGAGGAAAGCAAGTTACTACAGTAGTTTGTCAATTTAACAGGAGCCAAGTGCAAACACGAACTAAGCTGCACCGAGTGGTCTAGGAAGATCCTCCCACTAAGACTTGATTTGAGGCCAGTTTCTCTTGGCCCCCAGTTGAACTAGGCTGGTATCAGTTAGTGTCACAGATGTGTTTCACTGCAAGCTTGCTAAACAGCAGCCTGTATAGCCTAGTGGTTAATGCACAAGGCTGTGACTTCAGAGGTCTGAGTTTGATTCCCTGGTACACCATAATTCCTTTAAAGAGATATGCCAGCCTAGACTTCTTCACCCCATTGTTCGGTACCTCACCGCACGCTACATTACAGTGCCCTTGTTTAATCCCCACATGATCACTGTAATATGTAAAATTGTTGTTAAAGTTAAGCCCCATGGATTATAATGTAGTGTGTTCCCACGCTTTCCCTGGGATCACGTCCTAGAGTTA
Source organism: Neoceratodus forsteri (assembly GCA_016271365.2). Lineage (NCBI taxonomy): Eukaryota > Metazoa > Chordata > Ceratodontiformes > Ceratodontidae > Neoceratodus > Neoceratodus forsteri. Next base: position 46,795,041 of record JADMNL010000025.1, read on the forward strand.
GCTGAGTGCAGGGCAGCTTGTGGGTGGATCTTTGAACCGGGAAGTACCTGTGTCTGTGTTACAGCAATTTTACAAGTGCTCTCAAACTAAAACTAATGGAGAATTTTAGATAGGATATACCTTAGTAACACTTCGCAGAGGTGAGGTACCAAACAATGGGGTGCAAATCAAAATTAATTTAACTTGGGGAATCTCTTTAACCTAAAATTTCATTGGAGTGGTGATCCATGGTGCTGTGGTGTTGGAATAGTAAATCTACACTACAGATAGTCAGAGCAAGACAACAATTAAATATAACTATGAAACTGTCTCAGACCAAGTCTTATAGGGGAACAATCTACCTGGGGCACACTGAGTAACTCTTACACAAGAGCAAATGCCTAGACAGTAGCAGGTGCAAAGACAACACATGCTACACTTTAATGTGTGTCTTTGATCTGGGCAAATACAAACGCAGATGGTTAAAGGAAACTATTTTTTTTTTATCATAAACAAAACATGCAACCTGAAAGAATACAAACAAGTATGGTTACATCAACAGTATCCAGTAATATGAGTTTTATGCAAACACTCTAAGTCCCTGCCCTCCCCAAAATGTTGCACAGAAACAAAACTATGAACGTGGAACATTTAGAGCTGCAGTCCAGTTTCTATGCTCATGACCTATATTTTTATTCCATGTTAGATTGCCCTTAGCTCCTGTCTTGTATAACACACCACACTTTTCTGTTTTGGAGTCTGCTTCAGCACTTTTTTAAACACCCAAGATACTAAAATACTGAGTTTTCATTAGAATTCTCAGCTGTTTTGGTACAAATATTGCCCTATAAAGTCAGGGAGCAGTGTCTGTTGCATGCTAGTTCATTTTAGTGACACGAAAAGGGATGCTGAGCAATTAAGTGTTTTAAAACCAAAGATAACCTGGATGGAGCCATATTAAAAGAAGTGTGCCTTTTATTATTTATTTATTAATTTATTCAGTTTAGGATTAATACCTTTGAGTCAGAGGCTCATTTTCAAAGGTTCCAAGTCAAGACAAACAATACAGATGTAGCATTTTAAAGCAGCAGTGCCACATTTTTTTTTTCTTCAAAAAAGCTAGTTTCTGCTACATTTTTTTTTTTTAATTCTTATTTTATCCCCCGTTGACCGGCTCTCTTCCACCCCCCCCAATCACCGCCACTGGGCTACTTATCGGCCATTGCCTGTCGCCAATCTGAGGTGCCAGTTGACCTGGGGCAGCGGGGAGACCAGTTTCATCCTGCCCGGTCGGCTTCTTTTCACCCCAATTTATCCGCCCCGGCGCCAGGCAAAGGCGTGCAATGACACCAATGGCCAAGCTGCGCATGCTTCCGTACATATTGCTTGCGCTGGGCATCTGGCTCCAGTTCTGCCCCCACCTTGTGTGGGTTTGTTACCGGCCCCCAGCCACAGCTGGGGCCAGTCAAGCAACAGACTCCATCCCACCCCTCCCGGGAGAGGAGAGCTGTCCTCGGGGCGCTCGATCCTCTCCTTCCCCAGCCGACCCCCGATGACCCGCTTGCACCATGAACACAGTTCGCCATCGTGGCAGGAGGTAAGACAATGTTGCCCCAACACTCCATGCCACTGGGCCGGCGGTTTCTCCTACAATTAATATAAAACATTACCATACATTTTAAATCCACTTTTCTAGGTACCTCCTATACTGTGCACCATGAGTTTTTTTTTTGTCTTGATCCTAGCCCTTGCTAGGTCTACAATGCTATTTCCAAGTCAAATGTGGCAGACATCTTTTTTTTTTTTCTTCAGAAAAAAACAAAATTAAAACATTCATAAAATACTCAGCTTTTGTGCAATTAGAAAACTTTATCAATAAATGAAATTGAAAGATGCAAGGAATCTTTTACAGTGAAAAAATATATAGGGTCACATATTTTACCAAATTTCACTGCACTGCTGCTTTAAAAGTAAAAAAAAAAAGAATGGCAAGGCAAACTCACAATGGAGAAAAACAGTAATGTACAACACAGGAGGATAAATAGAACACAAAAATACAAGTCCCAATGTTTCCCAGTAACACACATTGTTTGTTTAATTCCATTATCTGATGGATTAGAGTTTTCAAGACACAAGATGGTGCGATGCCCTGTAGATTGACAGCGGGTGGAGTCGCCCATATGTAGGGGGCCTCGGTCAACCAAGTCCATCTGGGTACCTGGTTAGAATAGCACTACACAAATAGTGCCAGTCTAGAGAGCGCTAGTTCGTGGAGCGTCATCACAGGCAGCGAGAGGGGATATACAGCGCTTTCAGTAAGCACTCCCCTGGTCGTTGTCTGTGGTGCTGTACACAAGGACACCAGAATCCAGAAGGCTGGCTGAGATGCTCCTGTGGTATAGAGGGCTGGTGCACACAGCAGCTTTGCCAGCAGCAGTCGAGACCAGGGTTCTAATGCTGGTCTCCAAAACTTTTCGTGCATTGGGACTTTTTCTGTTTGTTTTACACAGGGCCATGGAAACAGTATTCCACGGCCACACATATTTCAACTTTCCACATGACTGCTCCCCCCCCGGAGTGAGAATACTTCAGTCTGGGGGGGTGGAGCCCCCCACAAAAACAAAATCAGCACTATTTTTTACCGCACGGTCCTTGACCGCGCTATTATTGTCGGCACTGTTCTGACCCACTGCCCGCACGGTCCTTGACTGTGCTATAATTGTCAGCACTGTTCTGACCCAGTGCCCTCAATCTGTAGTTAGCCCCTGGCTGCTTATCTTTGTTATGCATCTTACCTCTCCGTATTCCCCATGGATTTACAGATGGTGTTCTCTGTTTTTGTTTATGTTTTAATATTTTATATACTATTTTTCCACTTATGTTTTGATGTATACCGACTTGCCTGAATTGTCACTGCCTTGTATAATTCTCTGTAATATTTTCAAGAATGTATTCTCCCATGTCTGCCCGGTGGCACTGAGGGTTAAGGTGCTGGATGCCACACCTCACGCCATGCCACGTCGGCGACCCATGTTCAGGAATGAGCATGGGATGTCGGGGGTCGGCAGGGGAGGGAGAGGATTGAGCATCCGGAGGACAGCTCTCTTCTCCCGGGGAGGAAGGACTGGCACCAACCCCAAATGGAGGCCAAAGGGTAGTGCGGGTCAGAGGGGCTAGACGTAAGGGAGGGTGCTGCGGAACTTCTGCGGACGCACGGATGCCTTGTGTGCGCCCCAGCAACGGGGAAGGGAGAAAAAGAGGAAAAACACCTCCGGTGCAAGATGATGACCCACCTCCCGCAGGCTCTGCACCCGGTGACCGGGCAGAGGTAAGTCCCGGTGATACCAGGGTGATGGGGCTGGGGGGGGTTGGTCAGAAGGGAGCAGAAAGGAGGAGAAAGTGTCTATTAAAAAAAAAATAATAATGTATTCTCCCTGGTTTTGCCTGAAAATATTTATTTATTGAAAATAGGTATGTGTTTGCCTAGTGCACTTACCTGGTGAGCAAAAACTAATAACGAAAATAAATAAAATCAATAGAATAGTTCAACTGTCCCTATCTATAAACCCACAAGCCCTCACAGGATATTCCCCCTCCAGCAACCAAAGGGGCACACAGTGTTTACAATAACTCACTCAGGTCTGAATAATGACAGCCAATCCACCCGTATTTGTGAATGCAAGTTATATTTTTGGTTCTTTAATTGTGATGGCACTCTCAAGTGTTCCCTAAATCAATTAGCAGTTTCACTTTCAAGTACCATAACAGATAGCTTTCAGGTCTCACACATATTATCCTGTCTGGCAACTCTGAAAATCATGCCTGAGCTCCTGTCTGAAGTGTCTGCAATGTTTACAGTATTTATTTTCAGGCGGTGCCTTTATAACCATGTTTTGACTGACTACGTTACTGATAACAGTCTGAGGCAGCGTATTCTCTCCTGTGGCAGCACCCTTCATCTGGAACAGCCTTCCTGTTCCTCCACCTACCCACGAGTCATACTCTTTTCCAGTTGTGTCAAAACACACCCTTTTTCTTCCCCCAACTGCCAGAGCAGTTTTTGATTATCAGATAATGATAATGACCAGTAAGTTTGACCTCAGTGGTAGGGAAAATGATGGAATCACTTCTGAAGGAAAGAATTGTTGAGTACCTAGAGGCCAGTGGGGCACAGGACCCAAGGCAGCATGGATTCACGATGGGAAGGTCGTGTCAGACGAATCTAATAGATTTCTTTGACTGGGTTACCAAAGTAGTAGACCAGGGAGGAGCTGTGGACATGGCCTACCTAGATTTTAGCAAGGCATTTGATACAGTCCCACACAAAGATTAATACACAAGATAGCCAGCCTTGGTGGGTCCCAGCGTGGTAGCCTGGATAAAAATTGGCTAGACAACAGGACTCAAAGGGTAGTAGTAAATGGAGTACACAGTGACGAAAGGAGGGTTACTAGCGAGGTACCGCAGGGGTTCAGTACTGGGACCAGTCCTTTTAATGTCTTTATAAGTGACATTGCAGAGGAACTGGAAGGAAAGTATGCCTCTTTGCAGATGACACAAAGATCTGCAACAGGGTTGATACACAAGATGGAGTGGAAAGGATGAGAAGGGACTTGGCAAGGTTGGAGGAATGGTCAAATGTATGGCAGCTCATATTCAATGCAAAGAAGTGCAAGGTAATGCACATGGGAACAAAACCCTGGGAAGCGTACACAATGGGGGTGAGATACTGACAACAGTAAAAATAGAAAGGACCTGGGGGTAATTATATCAGATGACCCAAAGGTGGGCAAGCAATGTGAGAAGGCAGTAAGGAAGGCTGGGGGATACTGGGATGTATAGGAAGAGGCATCAATAGTAGAAAACAGGAAGTTGTTATCCCTCTGTACAGACAGTTGGTGAAACCCAACTGGAGTACTGTGTGCAGTTCTGGAGACCCCATCTCCATAAAGAACATAGACAGAGTGGAGGCTGTCCAGATGAGGCAACCAAAATGGTGCAGGGTCTGCACCAGAAGGCATATGAAGAAAGACTAAAGGAGCTTAATATGTATACCCTTGAGGAAAGAGGGAGAGGGGACATGATAGAAACTTTCAAGTACCTCAAGGAATTAACAAAGTCAAGAGGGTAGCATCTTCCAGAAAAAGATGTGCAAGAACAAGGGAGCACAATTTGAAGATAGAAGGGGGATGGCTCAGAGGTAATGTGAGGAAGTATTTTTTCACTGAGAGGGTTGTGGATGCATGGAACAGCCTCCCTGAAGAGGTCGTGGGGTCAAGAACAGTGGGGGACTTCAAGAATGCATGGGACAGGCATAGGGCAGTCCTAGTGGGGGGTAGGAGGAATTAAGCTGTCGGTTAACTAGGATCTGCAGCTTATCTGTTAGGTAGGAAAATGGGCAGACTAGGTGGGCCAAGCGGTCCTTATCTGCCGTCAAATTCTATGTTTCTATCATTAAATAAGCAGTCCTTCACTCAGAGAAACCCTGCTTCAGTATCCAGGCCTCAGTAAGCCCCTGCACCAGCCCTTCACCCCATCTCCTGCTTAATGGGGAACAATCAGCACCAAAGGCCCCACACTCAACTGTGGGACTGGTCCCAAGGTGCACTTTATGTGCAAAAACATTTTGGGCTGGCCCATCAGCACAGCGGTAGCACTACTGCTCACAACGCCGGCAATGTGGGTTCAGGAACAAGCCCAAGCCGATGGGGAGAAGAACGGAGTGTCCCAGAGGACGCTCTCTTTCCCTGGGAAGGGTGGGTCCTGTCTGTTGCTGCTACACTGCCCCCTGGATGCAGGGGACAGTAGGGTTTGTCACAAGTTGGGATCGGAGGAACCGCGCTGGCTGCAGGCGATGTCATGCTTGCATGCGCCGTGACGGTTGTCGGGGAAGAAAATGAGAAAAAGAATGGATCCTGCACCTGAAAGACAAAGGGTTCCCAGAGTCATCAAGTCTCCGTCCTGATACAGATGCCTCCTGACAAAATAAGAATAGTTTAGGAGTGAAACCCTCCACCCTGGGGACACAAGCTGCAGCTCTGTGGAGGATGGCACAGAAAGAGAGAGGTATGAGGTGACTGGTGGTAGCCATGTGGGCCTGGTGGGACTTTGTGGGCAGAGTACAGAGGGTATAAACAGAAATTACAACCCAAAAAAAAAAAATGGGGGTTACTCACTGTAGTACAGTAGATTGTATCAGAGTAATTTTGCTAGTTTTTAAGCTTACATCTTTTGTTACTACAGCTCCAAGAATTTCCTGCAGCTGACATTAGAGTAGTAGGCAGCAGTGGGAGATTCAACAGCCTGCAGTGCATGCTAAGAGTTTATATATGCTCTAATCCTTTGTTTGCCGGTCCTGCTGTCCTCCTTGGGCTAAGTACAGTCACAGAGGGCTAGCCCCTGGCGAAAAGCAGACCCTGAAACACAGACAATGACAGCAAAAAAAAAAAAGACCACAGGTCCATCTAACCACCATCTGACTGGAGATTCAAAAAGCTCTTACGGGTACTGCAGGCTACTGAATATCCCACTGCTACCTACCACTCTGATGTCAGCAACAGGGGATTCTGGGATTTGTAGTAACAAAGATGGCCTAGAACTGAGCAAAATTAGTCTGATACAATGTACAAAACTACAGTAAATAGAAAGTAAACCAAAAATGTTTTTGCACACAAAATGCACATTAGGACCAGCCCCACATTTGAGTGTAGGGCCTGTTGTGCTGACTGTTCCCCCTTTTTTAATCCCCCAATTACCTAGTCAATTTTCCTGGCCATTACCCCAGCTCCCTTCTGGCACACATGCCCCCCCCCCCCAACATAAAGATGGCTCTTGCCACACAAGACTCTCCAAATGGCCAGAACAAGAAACCAATTCCTCTTGCACCTGACCCTCAGCTAAGTGTTATCCTGTCCAGTGATACACTGCTGCTCTTAATTAGCCCAGATGATCGGGAAGACAAAAACTGCACTAAGTCATATAATGGAAATGGATGCCGAGAACTTACTGAAAACAAGTGTTTTTACATTCCTAAAGCCTGCAGCAAGGACCCCGGCATGCTGGTAACCATGGTTTGTGTGCTTATTTATTTGCAATGTTTGTCTTATTAAAGCAACAGCATTTGTTAGTCACAGTGTCGTTCTTTTTCAGCAATAATGTTTTTTCTACCACAAACATCAATATACCTATTTTTCCATTTCATTTTCTTTTATCGAACTGTTACGAGATGTTGACGTTTTTAACAATTCTCGCTCCCTTGCCACGCCCACTATGAAAAATGTTAATATCTTAGAAACATAGACAATGATGGCAGACAAAAACCACAGGTCCATCTAGTCAGCCCAGAGTCCCTATCTGCCCTGTGATCTATAGTCCATGCAGGTTTTATCCCTCCACCCCCGCTCCACTCCCTAATGCAACTGACCTGAGCAAGCACAAAACTCTTCTTTCTATCCCAGCCATGCTCGACACTATAAAGTATAATGTCTTGGCACTCACCACCTCCTCTGGCAGACTGTTCCATGACTCTACCACCCTTTCCAATCCCTCTTAAACCTTTCCCTAAGGGTTGAAATTGGCTCTGGCCCATTAGCCAAATGCAGGTAAACTCTGCATCGGGCTGGCAAGATTTTTCTTTTAGCCCTGCAGGTTTCTACTGGAGAAGATAACACTTCGATAAGTACACCAGCTGGGCCAGTGGAAAAGTTTGTGTGGGCTAGTGGATTTTGCCCACTCACTAGCCCTGGTGGCTAGTGGCTGCAAAACTTAATTTCGACCCTTGTTCCCCCTGCCATTTTCGACTCATGACCTCAGATTCTTGACTCTACATGCATACAAAATAGTTCAATGCAGTTCACCTTGTTTATTCTGTTTATGAACTTGAAGGTCTCTATCATTCCCACCTCTCTCGCCTGCTCTCCAGCAAGTACATGTTCAGTACCTTGAGACAATCTTCGTAAGATCTGCCCTGCAGGCCCTAAATCATCTTCGTTGCACTGTCTCCAGCCTGTCCCTGTCCTTTCTTAGGTGAGGACTCTAGAACTGAGCACAGTATTCCAGGTACAGCCTCACCAGTAACCTATATGGAGGTAGCAGTACCTCCTTTTCCCCCACTGTCAATACCCCTTCCGACACACCTCAGCATCCTATTAGACATACTATAAGACTTGTGACACTGGCTTGATTGTTTGAAGGAGTCACTAATAATAACTCCCAGGTCCCTTTTCTCTGCCGTAGTGCTTAGTTTAATCCCTCCCGTCCAGTACTCTGTCCTGTTTTTAATTTTTTTTTCCTCTTAGGTGCATAACCTTGCATTTTTTTGCATTGAATTTCAACTGCCAAACTTCAGACCACCTCTCTAGCCTTTGTAGATTGCTTTGCATTTCTCTGACCACTTTGTCATCATCTATCCTACCATAAATCTTAGTGTCATCTGCAAAGAGATACAACTTGCCCTGGATGCCCTCTCCAATGTCACTGATGAACATACTGAAGCGGACAGGACCAAGGACAGATTCCTGCAGCACCCCACTCGTGACTTCTTCTCTTCCAATTTGACCACATTTACCACCAGCCTCTGCTGTCTCTCCAACTAGTTTCCTAACTACCTATGTCCCTAGCCGCACCCATGTCCTCCAACTTCTTCAGCAATCTTCTGGGTGGCACCAAGTTGAAAGCCTTGCTGAAATAGAAGTAGTGTAAATCTTGGTGTGGTTTTATGCGGTTCCCCATCAGAAACATGTGGTATCACCATCCTAAGCAGCAGCCAATGTATGAATCTTGTAGGTACATTCCAAAACAACAGATACCTTGCAAACTGCAAGTGAACCGAGTCATGAATTACAAAATTAGTTACAACAGCGGTTTTAAAAATATCTGAAAAAAGTAAAAATACACTGATAGGAGGAACATGAGGAAGCTTTATTTTACAAATAAGAGTGGCGGAACCACGGAACAGTCTACCAGCCGAACAGGTGGGTGCTAAAACCGTTGGTGGTTTCAAGCATGGGTGGGACAGAACGAAGGGTACAGTGGTTGCTCAGGGTGGCAGGCACTGGAAGAAAAATGGAGGGAAGGATGGGAAATGCCACGATCATGGAGGGACAGTAGGTCCCAGGGTTAAATAGGTGGGCAGACTGGATAGACCGCTGGTATTTTTCTGCCATAATTGTTTATATATGAGGAAGTATTTTTTTTTTCACAGAGAGGGTGGTGGACGCATGGAACAGCCTTCCTGAGGAGGTTGTGGGATCTAAAACTGTGGGAGAATTCAAGAATACATGGGACAGACATAACGCAATTCTTGTGGGGGGTAAGAAGAAATAGGCTGTTGGTTAACTAGGATCTGCGGCTTATCTTGTAGGTAGGGAAATGGGCAGACTAGGTGGGCCGTCAAAGTCTATGAATCTAAGGATGCCACAAATACATTTTTGCTAAAGAACAACAACAACTATACAATGACATTTTCTGCCAACTAGCAAATGCTACTGCTTTAAACGGGGATGATGACACGGACCACAAGGCCAATGGCTCATTTTCAGTTATGGGGAGGAGAACAAGAGAAACAAACTAAATCTGTTTCTGGATAACACCTGCCACCAGTCCCCCATTACTGGGCTGGCCTACAGAGGCTCCTTTATGCCCTTCTTCCACCCCATCCCATAGTTTGTTCCTCCCACTCCCCCAAATTCCTGAAGGGACAACCTCCACCAGGGAGACAGGCCAGACCAAGTGATGGAGGGTCGGATGGACCCAGCATGAGACAGAGCTCACAACAGAAAGACAGAGCACAGCACTGCCCGACACCAGTAGTAAGATAGGTATGGGTGGGAGCCCAAAAGGTTTTTTCTTGATCATCATCAGTTAGTGTAAATTTGTGCTTTACAGACGTTCCCCGATATTTCAGATTTGCATTTTTCTGATGCACCCAAGAACGTTCTCAAGGCAGTTTCAGGCTGACATGTATTGACACGTGTATGGAATTTTTATTAAGAATAATTATTATTTTATATTATTTTTTGTATCTATTATGTTATTTTCTTCTTTATTCCCAAAAGAAGAGCTAGTGGTTCTAACACCGAGTCCAACTCTATTTCTATGTTCAGGATGAACCTAAAAAACAATTACAGTGTTCTTCAGTTTGCATATATTCGATTAAACAATGAAGGAGGGCTATGCCACCTCCCTGCTGTCTGTGTGTCCTTCAGATAGAAACAAGAAACCCAGAACCAAAGCTGAAGAAACATATACACCATGTAAGCCATGATGCACTCATTCATTTCTGATGGGGCACCGTTTGTCCTACATTCACGGTGCAAAGAGTCCTAGAACTTGGGGAAATAAAAGCAGATAAGGCAATGAAGCCAGGTGGGATCAACCCCAAAGTACTAAAGGAACTCAGTGAAATGCTGGCGGAATCACTGGCTGCCCTTTTCAATGCATCACTAGAGACAGGGGAGGTACCTGAGGACGGGGGGGCAGATGAGGTCCCTCTCCACAAGAGTGGAAGCAGACAGGAGGCAGGCAATTACAGGCCTGTCTGTAAGCCTGACCTCAGTAGTGGGGAAACTAATGGAGTCCTTACTTAAGGAGAGGACTGTGAAGTTTCTGGAGAATAGCGGAGCACAGGATCCAAGCCAGCATGGATTTTCAGTGGGAAGGTCCTGTCAGACGAATCTTATAGATTTCGACTGTGTAACCAGAGTGATAGATCAGGGAGGGACGATGGATGTTGCCTACCTGGATTTTAGTAAGGCCTTCAACACCATCCTGCACAGGAGATTGCTAAATAAATTGGGGAGCCGGGGAGTGGGTCCTATGGTGGTAAAGGGGGCTGGGAACTGGCTAAGGGACAGGACTCAAGAGGGTTGTGGTAAATGGCATGAAATCTGAGGAAAGGGAGGTGACCAGCGGAGTGCCACAGGGGTCGGTGCTGGGGCCAGTCCTATTAAATGTCTTAATTAGCAACATTGTAGAGCATCTGGAGGGAAACATGTGCCTCTTCACAGATGACACCAAGATCTGCAACACAGTGCACACACACCGGAGGGGGTGGAAAGAATGAGAAAGGTCCTAAGCCTATCAGAGGAGTGGTCAAGTGTCTGGCAGTTGAGTTTCAAGGCCTGCAGGTTAATCACTGGAGCACCTAGGCTGACACACACCTGTCTACTGTACGCTAAAGCGCTGGTAGTCGATCTTGACGAGCGCCTCAAATATCTGACCTGTACCCTTACAAAAAAGACCCTCCTTGGGCTATCCCCACCAGGATGGACCACCACCATACGCCGCTCTGTCCCACTAGTTCATACTCGGACCTCTGGGAAAACCTCTCTTGTCATCCCTAGAGCTAGGACCTCTCACGGCCAAAGAGCCTTCAGCTTTAGGGCCCCCTCCTGGTTCAACACACTGCCCCCCTCCATCTCCGAAAGCTCCAACTATATTGTGCTTCAAAACTTCATTACGTAACCACCTTATTAACACCCAATGCTGTAATTGCCACTAGTCAAAGCCGTACTCAATACTTATGACAAAGCTTATTACTAAGCTGCTAAGGACAACATAACTCTGGTATTGTTTACATCAATCCTACCTGTACCAGCTTGTTTGTATCTATGTCTTAAGTTACTGTTATACTTATGTGTTGTACTGTTATACTGTGTATTTTTGTTTGTCTTACTGTGACAAGGTAGCTTTGTAAATGAGCCTATGGCTCAAAGGTTTTCCAAACTGCTGTTTAAATAAATAAAAATAAAAAAAAAAATGCTAAAAAGTGCAAGATCATGCGCCTGGGTCACAGGAATCCAAGGGAGGAGTACAGGATGGGGATTCTGGCCACCACAAGTCAGGACAGAGACCTGGAGGTTATATCCAACGACATGAAGGTGACCAAACAGTGCAAAAAGTGGTGGGGAGAGCAAACAGAATGTTGGGGTGCATAAGGAGGGGCATAACAAGCAGGAGGAAAGAGGTGGTGATGCCACTGTACAGATCACTGGTGAGGCCTCAGCTGCAGTACTGTGTCCAGTTCTGGAAGGACAATGACAAAATAAAAGGCAGTTCAGAGAAGGGCAACGAAAATGGTACATGGACTGCACCAGAAGCCCTATGAAGAAAGACTTAAGGACCTTAATATCTATTCACTGGAGGAGAGAAGAGAGATATGATAGAGACTTTCAAGTACCTTAGGAGAATAAACAGGGTACAGGTGGAAAGCATATTTCAGAGAAAACTTTGCACAAATGAGTATGATATGAGGCTGATGGGTGGAAGGCTCAGAGGTAGTGTTAGGAAGTACTTTTTCACTGAAAGGGTGGTGTAGCTGTGGAACAGCCCTCCAGTAGAAGTGGTGGGTGCAAAAACAATACGGGGGTTCAAGAGTGTATGGGATAGACATAAGGGTACCCTGGAGATGTGCAGAGCAGGACAGCTGCAGATCAAATAGGATCTGGTGCTACAGCAATGAGTAGGGAACTGGGCAGACTAGGTGGGCTGTATGGGTCCTTATCTGCCGACAGATTCTATGTTTCTATTCTGATGTTATGCTTTTTGGGGACTTTGTGAAAAGCAGACTGCTGGAAATGTACCAGACCAGATCAGTAAAACCAGGACTGGGCACCATTTGTGTGACTTCTGCCAGTCAGGCCTGACTTCACCAATCTGACGTGGTCCAGTTTTTACCCTGCCCAGGACTGGGTGAAAACAAGACCACACTAGACCAGTGAAAAGCTGGCCCAGTCCATTCAAGCCATACTGGCAAAATCTGTGCAACTTGCACTAGTCCGGCTGGTCCAACCAGACCAGCTTTTCTGCTCTGGGTCCAGCAGTCCAGTTTTGACCCATATCAGATTTTTATGCTCTATGCAAGTGAAGTGAGCCACTATATAAATACAGACGTGAGTGCTGCCTGAGTTTTCTCCCATGCTTAAAACAACACTGCGACACATAACTGTACAGCAAAGAGCTGGGGGCAATAAACAAGATAAGGAGCAACACACAGGGTAAGGGCATGGACAACATAGAATTTGTTGGCAGAATAGGGGCCACTTGGCTCACCCAATCTACCCTGTTTTTCCCCCTGCCTATTCTGTCCCAGATAACCCTAACTTGTCTCCAGTGCCCCCTCCCCTTTTATTTACTAGTATTCCCCTATGTGTATCCAATGAATGTTTGAACCCCACCCACCGTTTTTTTTTGTCCCAATTACCTATTGTGGCAAGCTGTTCCAGGCATCCACTACTTTGAGTGAAGTAGTATTTTCTCATATCCCTCTTAAATTCCCCCCCCCCGTGTTGCACTTCTTCATTTGAAACCCTGTTCACTCCCGTGAGGTACTTGTAGGTTTCTTCCATGTCCCCTCTCGCCTTCTTCTCTTCTAGGGTGTACATATCGAGATCCCTTTAGTCTCTCCTCGTATAGATTCTCTTGCAGACCACGTGCCATTTTAGTTCCTTTCTCTGGACTTCCTTCACCTTGTCCATCTTTTCTGAGATTCGGCCTCCAAAACTGTACACAATATTCCAGATGTGGTCTCACCAAGGATCTATACAGTAGTAATATCACCTCTGTCCTTCTGCTTGTGATACCTCTCCCCTAAGTATGCACCCCAGCAATCCACTGCCCTGTGACTTTGAGGTAATCAGATATTATAACCCCTACGTCCCTTTCCTTCTTAGTGACCGACAGTACTCTCCATACTCAGACCCTAGTTTGTATGCCTCAGGTGCAGGAGATTACACTTTTGGATTTGAATCTCAGCTGCCATACCCTTGACTACTCCTCAAGTTTTCTAAGGTCCCGTCTCATTATCTCCATCACCTCCCCAGTATCCACCCTGCTACAGATTGGTGTCCTCTGCAAAAAAAAAAAAAAAAGCATACCTTCCCAGAAACCCTAACTAAACTGGGACCTATTGTCTATACAGGGTTCTAAACCACACGATCCACTCCCATGCTCCCCAACGTACTGCTATCGCCTTGAGCAATCGCCAAGCCCTTCACTCTGCCCCAAATACCTCTTGTGAATGTCACTTGTCTGGTCCCAATACTGAGCCCCGTCAGGGCTGCAACTATGAATTTTGGGGGCCAGGACAAGTCATTTGAAATGGCCCCTTTTTCCCAAACCAGCTAATGCCAGGGGTAATGCCAGCTACTCAGATGGGCCCCTCCTGAGTTCAAGGCACCGGACAGCACCCCTCCCCCCCCCAATTACTGCAGCCCTGAGCCCCTTGACACCCCGCTTGTCACTCTTGTCTCCTCCCTGTATTAGAGTGAGTACCATTCACCATACTTTTGCAAGGAATACAAGTAAGTATACAAACTTGATATGCCTAGTTACAATCAGGCCCGTAGCTGTGTGGGGGAGGGGGGGCACTGCCCCCCCTATAATTTGTTTTGCGCCCCCCCCCCATAAATTTCCAGATCAGTCCAAATTGCTTTAATATGCTTGGTAGCTGCCCCCCACCCCAAGCTACGGGCCTGGTTACAATCATGCGGAACAAGTACAATACAAACAAAATGCCACGGCCGGCTATTCTATCCGGCGTCTTGAGACTTTACGTTTCTGCACTCCCTTCGGTTTAATTTATTGATATTACCCGTGACTGCCTGCAGAAGCAGTTGGCTAAAACGGATCATTAATATTCTTAAGGCTTCAGCAAATACCAGTCGCGACATCAACAGTTCTTAATCTTTACTAAACTACTCTTCAACGCCCCGCAGCAGGCTGCGCCAGACACCCACAGACGGAACACACAGCTCACCGCCACAGCGCCGCACCAGCCATAGACAAGGGCCGCTAATGCGGAAGAGCTGGTTGCTAAGTGACGCTCAGATCCTCACTCCAAACCGAATGGTCGGCCCGATCGGCGCGTGGCCGTCGTCCAAAAAAATGCCCTGCTTGATTGGTTAGAATAGACGTCATTCCAACGGCCTCCTGGAGCGATTGGCTAAGTGTGGGACTCGTCGCGAGCCGTGTAGAGTGCCGTCGGGCATAATTTGCATGTTGCCGGGATCTCGAGTGCCACGTTGCTTCCTCTTAGTGCTGTGGTTCGGAGTTGCTCGGAGGAGGTGGAGAGAGTGCTTGGCAGGAAGGGCGGGCGTGCGGTGCGCAGCAGGGCAGGGCAGGGCAGCTACAGTCAGCAGGAGCATCTGGGGAGACGGAGCGAACGGCAAGCCGCAGCCATGCTGACGGACAGCATCGTGGAAGAGTTCGAAATCAAGGAGGATGAGCCGTGGTACGACCAGCAGGACCTGGAGCACGGTGAGTATGGGGAAAGCATCCGGCTGCAGAGGGGAAGTTTGGGGGTAGTGCCACAGCGGCTCGCCTGAATACCGGACTGTCTGAGACCGGGGATGGTGCTTCCTCCCTCCCTCAGTGTGGCTGTCGGGAGAGAAGCGGCTCGGCTCTCGCTTCGTGCAGCATCTCCAGGGTGAGGGAGCGCGGGCGTGTTGGGGCACAAGAGGTGTGCATGGAACGGGCTGGGTCACCCGCGGGAGATGCAACCGCAGGACACCGCTGCTCGTGGGATGAAGTGGTGCTTGTGTTTGCTGAATGCATATGCATACCTCTCAACCTTTCATCACCCAAATATGTCACCGCTAAGATATGTGACACGCGTTCTGTATCTTGTTTTGCACTTGGAGTCAGAACCCCTTGCCCAACCAGATCCTTCATGAAGTGAGCCACATTTTCTAAGTTTAAAGCCTCTCTCAGTCGGAACATGTTTACTACACTTGAATAAAGTGGGCTCCCTACCTTCTGACTACGCTTTTAGAAACGCACTTTTTGACAGTACAGAGTAAATATGCAGACGTTAGAGTACAATAGTCTTACTGATGTCACTATCAAATGTTACGTGTGTGTATTTACTATATGTTCATACTCTGCTCAAGTATTGCATGCTTTTGTGTTTATTTATGTTTAAAATACAACTTTGGTCTGCAAAAAATATGTACCATAATGACATTTTAAGCTCCGAGCAAGGCGGATATCGGTGCACCAGTGTTTATATTGTTTGCTGATAACGGAACATCATGGATTATTATGGATTTCTGCTTTGAAGTCTCAGTGGCCAGTGTGGAATACAGTTTCTGAGAGGTGTTAAATAAGTGACTTACTCATGTGTGACAGTTGAGCGGTATGGCTGAATGCCCCTTAAAAGGAGAAAGGACTCCTGTGCATTCAATGAAATTCCCTTTTTTTTTTTTTTTTAATCTGCTATTTGGTATTTATGTTCATAACTTTCAGCTGCCCCTGATTTTACTTCAAACATTTCTTACAACCCCCCTGAATTTGGCATTTCTGTCACTGAAGAGTAGAGATTTGAAGCCTAAAATATTTAGACATCAATGTTGCAGTCTAGTTCTCCTTCAGAAAATGCTTGTCTCCCTCCGACAGACGGTATAAACAGGTTTCTTGAGCTGAAACTACTAGCATTGTGTAACAAGTGTCCGTGATTCTGGTCATTTGTCGCCAATTTGTTTTTAAGACTTTTCCCTGATTTGCATGGCAGGAGGTTGAGGCAGGTTTCTGCTCATGCTCCCGTTCGGAGTGCTGTGTTATTTTGAGCTGGAAGGATGCTGCCTGGAACCCTTGTGTTGTATGCATCATGCATTCAGTTTAGTGTAATTCAGACTTTGCTCTTTGACCTTAGCCTGCTTTTATCTGATTCATCAGTTCTGTGTGCAGCAAGCTGAGGCGGAGATCAGTTGTGGCTGCTTAGTAGGATCACCCCATCTAAAGACAACCAGATTGAGACTTTTAAAACGAAAATCCATCTACACCAGCACAGCATGTAATTTTTGTTAAAGCCAACTGGTTTCATTTCTAGACATTCGCATCTTTGGCTGCTCATCCTGATTTTACATTTTAATACATTTTAGTGACTTTTTAAATCTCTTTATGCAGCTTATTGAAATGTTCTGCCCCTTTATGAGAAAAGGGAAGTTGTGTGAGACTAGGGAAGTTTTGTTTTTTTTCCTGTTTTGGGTCAGGATGCAGTCAACCAAACTTGGACTAATCTAGTCAAATACATCTTAAAGCTGGAGAGTTGCTACCATCTAGTCAAATGGCACCATTTACCCTGCTTTGTAACCAGAAGCTTGTAGGTAGATGGAGGACTTTCTCAGGGTTTGCTGACAGCCTAGCAAATCGTTTTTCTAGAAAAAATGTATTTTCCCAGCTGTTTCCATCAAGAAGTTCTGATGGCATCATATGGACTTCAAAGCTCAAGAGGTCTCTGTCATCAGAACCCCAAGATGGAAACAAACCGTTAACATTTTTTTGTTGTTGCATCGTTGCCTATGTGTTATACTCGTTTGAAACATAAAATAAGACAAATGGCCACTGCTTTGTCCCAAGAAATCTTCGGTTGAATTTCATTTTTTTTTAATTAACAAAAAAAAATCCTGCCTGCCTCAATGTTTTTCTCTTCCATTTTTCACACAGGGCCCCAGGACTAAACCCTGTCCGCCCTCTTGTCAGCAACGCCTATGCACCCTCTAGCCTGTACTGTCTCCTGGCCTCCACCAGGAGGTAGACAGTAGCCGAGGGATGCCACCTTCCCTCCCTGGAGAGGAGAGCTGTTTTCCAGCAGCTCCATCCAGCTCTGCCCCCCCCCCCCGCCAACCTCCAGCCTGTGCTTGTTCCCGAACCCGGGTCGTCAATGTGGCGTGAGGTAAGGCATCCAGCGCATTAGCCTTCAACGTCACTGGGCCAGCCGTATTTTTATTTTTTAATGATGAAACAAAAGATTTTGTCATGTGAGTGTCTTGGTTCTTTGTGAGAAACATAAAAGTAAAATGGCAGGAGATATGACTTTCCATTCTAGATATTTGTAAACAAACAAACAAAAAAAATTAAGTTGTACCACAGAATGGTGCATCACTTTCTGACTGACTAGTAGTACAACAGTTTTTTGTTAGAATGAAAATCCATGCACAACAAGGCGGTGTTTCCCTTTTTTTTTTTTACTTTTATTTTTAATAGCAGTGTTACATAAATGCGTATTATAGGTGCAATAATACATGTATTTAGCACAGGAACATAGCATCCTCAATAAGTCTGTGTTTCCAGTGAGGGGTTGAGAGGACATTATAGGGACCTCAAGCTTTGCTTCCAATCCCTGATGTCCTCACAGCCTCATTGTGGAAAGGGAAAAGCATGCCAAGTTGTGTATGATTATCCATATTCAATGTTTGGTTTGGTGTGTGTGTGTGTGTGTGTGTGATATTTCTTTTCTCCTTGACACACTACCATGCTAGCCACTCCTTCGGGCATACCAAGGATGCTTCCGACCCATCCTGTCCCCCGAGCCTCCGCTCTCAGATAGCAGCCACCTCAGGGTGATCCGACGTAACCCTTCACAGAGTGGGTCCCTCTGAGGGTGAAAGCACTGGCCTGGGCAGGGCAATCAGACCACCGCAACATCTTAATCCCGAGGTGCTGCTGAGGTGGATGGCTGTAAGGGCATTGATGGCCTCTGAGATCCAGACAGCCATCATCTGGCATAACACGGAGCCATTTTCCGTTTTTGTTACGCTTCCCTCCTGACGCCGTCGTGCAGTACTCCTGGTCTCCACCAGAGGCCGCTGCCGACCAACGTCTGCTCCTAACCCACCCCAGTAGAGGAGAGCAGTCCTGTGGATGCTCAATCCTCTCCTTCCCTTGCCAGCCCCCGGCGTCCGAGTCCGTTCCCGAACCCGGGTTGTTGGCATGGGTTGAGGTAAGGCACCAGTGCCTCAGCCCTCTACGCCACTGGGCCGGCTGTGTGTGCGTTTTTTTTTGTTTTTTTTTTTCTTATAGAATATGATCAGTCATACTGAAAAGATGTCCTGACCATGGCGCAGCCACTGTATAAGCAGACACAGAAGGAGCAGGACAGAGAGCTGTACCAGTTAAGGCAGAAGGAAGCGGGGAGGGAAGTCAGAATAGCAAAGGCCCAAACTGAGGAAAAGATAGCCAGCTCCGTTAAGAAGGGGGATAAAACCTTTTATAGGTACATCAGCGAGCGTAGAAAGACAAAGGGAGGGATAGTGAGGCTGAATGAATGAACGGTGGGTGGGCAGAGGGGGACAGTGAAAAAGCAGGGATACTGAACGAATATTTCTGCTCAGTATTCACAAAGAGGAGGAAGTGCTAATCCAATTAACGAAGCACTCTTGATAGGGGGTGATCCCAGTCCTTTCACAGAAGAAAGGGTTCTGCAAGAACTCATAAAACTGAAGGTGGACAAAGCAATGGGGCCTGATGGAATTCACCCAGAATTCTAAAAGAATTAAGGGAGGAACTAGTGAAACCACTGGCTACTCTTTTTAATAAATCATGGGAGGATGGTGTGGTACCCGAAGACTGGAGGAAGGCGGATGTGATTCCCCTTCACAAAAGTGGGACCAAGACAGGGGCAGGAAACTACAGACCTGTCAGTCTGACCTCTGTGGTAGGGAAAGTGATGGAGTCACTTCTGAAGGAAAGAATAGTTGAGTACCTAGAGGCCAGTGGAGCACAGGACCCAAGGCAGCATGGGTTCACAGCG
The DNA here is from genome assembly GCA_016271365.2 of Neoceratodus forsteri. NCBI lineage: Eukaryota > Metazoa > Chordata > Ceratodontiformes > Ceratodontidae > Neoceratodus > Neoceratodus forsteri. The sequence goes on from JADMNL010000025.1 coordinate 46,814,548, forward strand.
GGAAGGCCATGTCAGACGAATCTAATAGATTTCTTTGACTGGGTGACCAAAGTAGTAGACCAGGGAGGGGCTGTGGACATGGCCTACCTAGACTTTAGCAAGGCATTTGACACAGTCCCACACAAAAGATTAATAGTCAAATTAACCAGCCTGGGAGTGGGTCCCAGGGTGGTAGCCTGGGTAAAACATTGGCTGCACAACAGGACACAGTAGGTAATTGTAAATGGAGTCCACGCTGAAGAAAGAGGGGTTACTAGTGGGGTACCGCAGGGTTCAGTATTGGGTCCAGTCCTTTTTAATGTTTTCATCAGTGACATTGCAGAGGGACTGGAAGGAAAAGTATGCCTTTTTGCAGATGACACAAAGATCTGCAACAGGGTTGATACACAAGGAGGCGTGGAAAGGATGAAAGGGACTTGGCAAGGTTGGAGGAATGGTCAGAAGTATGGCAGCTAGGATTCAATGCAAAGAAGTGCAAAATAATGCACCTGGGAAACGAGAACCCAGGGGAAGAATACACAATGGGTGGGGAGGTAGTAACAACAACAAAAAAGGAAAGGGACCTGGGGGTAATTATATCAGATGACCTTAAGGTTAGCAAGTAATGTGAGAAGGCAGTAGGGAGGGCTGGGGGTATACTGGGATGTATAGGAAGAGGCATCAGCAGCAGAAAACAGGAAGTTGTTATCCCTCTGTACAGACAGTTGGTGAGACCCCATCTGAGTACTGTGTCCAGTTCTGGAGACCCCATCTCCATAAGGACATAGACAGGATAGAGGTAGTCCAGAGGAGGGCAACTAAAATGGTGCAGGGTCTGCAAGAGAAGCTGTATGAGGAGAGACTAAAGGAGCTTAATATGTATACCCTTGAGGAAAGAAGGGAGAGGGGACATGATAGAAACTTGAAGTACCTCAGTGGAATCAACAAAGTCCAAGAGGGTAGCATCTTTCAGAAAGAGACTTGCAAGAACAAGGGGACACAATTTAAAGATGGGAGGGCGGTTCAGGGGCAATGTGAGGAAGTATTATTTCACAGAGAGGGTAGTGGATGCATGGAACAGCCTTCCTGAGGAGGTTGTGGGGTCTAAAACTGGGGGAGAATTCAAGAATGCATGGGACAGACGTAAGGCAATTCTTGTGGGGGGGTAGGAAGAAATACGCTGTTGGTTAACTAGGATCTGCAACCTATCCTGTAGGTAGGGAAATGGGCAGACTAGATGGGCCTAGCGGTCCTTATCTGCCGTCAAAGTCTATTTTTCTGTGTTTCTAGATGCTGTTTTGGTTCACTTGGAACTTCCACAACAAGATTTTTGAACTGTCTGATTTCCATGATTAACAAGGGTAGCTATGTGCTGTACTAGTAAGGTAGTAGCTAGTCGCCCAGCCTCCAGTGTGTCAAACTTTATTAATGACATTATTGTATTTATTTAAAAGTTTAACCAAGAAATACATAGTGAGTGGACAGCAGCTTGTTTCCAGATGTGTCCTGGGGGAGAGGGAGATGGCTGAACTGAATTACTAAAACATACAAGGAATCGAAAACAGTGGTATAGTATTACAGGCAGAATCATACTAATTGGAGGCAAATTAGTAAATGAGTGCATTTAGAAAATATAACATTCTTGTAAGTAGTGCAGAAGGAGGAAAAATAAAGGAACAACATGAACAGGGCAAGGCTAGAAAAGGGAAGTAAGAAAATTATCATAGACAGTTGCAGGTAGGATAAGAAAAGTCATAAGAGACTTAAGGGAAGAAAGAGAAAAGGCAGATTGAAGAGGGGAGGGGGAAATCGTTTAACCAGGAAAGGCACACTGAGCTGAAGCTTGTTTCCAGGTGTGACCTGGGAGCACAAGGAAGTTAAGTGACTTGCTCAGGGTCACGCAGCGTGCAAGTGGGGGCTGTGGGATTCAAACTCAGGTCTCCAGGTTTGCAACTCTGCTCTTAACCACTATGTTATACTGCTTCTAACCTCCCAACAGAAAGGGGAATGGAGGACCGGTGTTTAAGAAAGTCATAAGAAAAAACAGATTGACAAACAGTAGATTTTCTAGAAGAAATAGAGTAAGAGTGAGAAGTAATGTTGCGAAGAGGGGAGGAGGATAGACGGGAAATGAGAGAAGGAAGAGGCACAGAGGGGAAGGTGCTGTAGTTTTAAAAGTACACAGGTGTTTGACTTTTCCTATATAACTTCCATGCCTTATTCCTCTCCTTCATACGTCTAAAGAGAGATGATGTTAACCATTTAGATTTTACATCTCTAACCCATCTTTTAATGTAAGGGGCATGAGAATCCAAAACCTTAGTAAACTCTAAAACAGAATAATCCAGTGTACAGTTTATTTCTGGTATTAATTCGAGAAACGACCAATCTGTGCTTTGTAATCTATTTCTAAAAGATGGGGCATGGGAGAGATCACAATGATGAGTGCAGAGGGGGGTGTAAAGGGCAACACAGCAAAAGGAGTTGAAGAGGGTATCTAGTCTGGCCAGAGAGGACTTTGGGGCAGCACCATAGACTACGACACAGTAGTCGAAGCTAGATAGGTAGGCTCATCTTCTGGACAGTCTCACGCCTAGCTGTGGGTGGGATGCAGGCACGGTTCCTGAATAAGGTGCCGAGCTTGGGACTCATTTTTTTCTGAATGGTGTCAATATGACCAGAGAAGTTCAGATGTTGGTCCAGCCAGACACCTAAATACCTGGAGGAGGAGGAGGAGGATGTCCTCAAGTAAAGTCCCATCAAGGGTGAGAAAGGAGGGTAGAGAGGGGAAACCTGGTAAGTCTCTGCCTGGTGCCGAAGGTCATGGAGACTTTTTTTTTTTTTTTGCATTGAGAGATGGTGGTTTGCAAACCAATGCTGAACTTTGTCAAAGTCGTGCTGCAAGTTGGATGCAACCTTAGTGGAGCAGTAGCGAGATGCATACAAGACTATCAGTGTACATGTGAATGGAGAAGTGAGAGCAGGTGGACGGGAGATCGTTTAGAAAAATAGAGACTAGTATGGGGCCTAACACTGATTCTTGGACACCAGTTCTTATCGGGAGGAGTGGAGAAGTTGCGTCAGAGATCTTGACTGATTGGGTTCTACCAGTGAGGTATGCCTTGAACCAGTCTGTGGCTAAGGGGAATAGCCCAGATGTTGATAGGGTGTCAAGGAGAAGGGAGTGGGAGACTCTCAGCTTTGGCCAGATTGACAAAAATGGCTGAGATGATTTGGCCATTGTCCATTCCTGTGAGGATAGAATCCGTGAGCCGAAGAAGGGAGGTGGCGGTGGAGTTTTTTGTGGTTTTTTTTTTTCGTTCCTGAAGCCAGATTGATAAGGGGTGAAGGAGTCATTGAGGTACGCGGTGAGCTGGGAGAGGGCTAGGTGTTCCTGATGTTTGGCAAGGGTAGGGAGAAGAGAGATGGGGTGGTAGTTGCCAGGGGAGGTGGCACCTTTGGGAAGGGGAAGGACCACTGCATGCTTCCATGGGGAAGGTACTGAGGCGGTTGAGAAAGAGAGGTTTGGTATAATCGAGATTGGGTAGGCGATGGCTGGGGCTGAGAGGGATAGTAGTTTAGGGTCAAGGCCCTCCGGGGAGGAGCCTTTTGAAGGGTTGATCGCTAGCAGGGCATTTAGGGTATCATTTGGGGAGACTGTAGTGAAGGAGAAGGGGGGTTGTTCGTAGGCAATAGGAAGGGGGTAGGGGCGTAGTTTGGGAGGGATTGGAGTAGCTCGTCGGCACAAGTGGTGTAATAGGAGTTGAATTCAGCAGCTACTGCAACTGGATCGGCAACGAGGGTGGTGTTTATCTTAAGCATAGGGGTGGGCGGACAGGATGGGAGGATAAAGAGGGCATGGACCACTCTCCAGAACTTAGAGGGGGAGTGGATGTTTGGCACAAAGGTAGATTTGAAGTACTCTGTTTTGGCTAGCCGGGTAGCCCGGGTGCAGGCATTACAGAATAGTCACCTAGCCTGCAGAACTTCCAAGGTTTATTTACTTATTTATTTCCACTTTCTGTTACCCTTTCTTTCCAGGTGGCCCTCACCCTCTAGCTCCATGGGACATCACCCATGTTCCCTGGGAGTTGCCTCCTTTCTCTTATTGTTCCCATGGATTACCACAGTTGGGCTCTTTTTATCAGGGCTGATGGGAGACTCCTCAAATCACCTTCAGCTAGCTCAAGTGGAGAGGTGCCGCAGTCAGTGTGGAACCTTTAATGGGGGGGAATCATCCCACCACAGCGGGGGGTGTAATCCTTTGTTCACACAACCCCATGGGACATCACGGTGGAGAAAGTCATAGGCCTGTGCATAGTGCGTGCATCACAGCAGCATCCCACCTGCTGGCCCTCCAACTGCATCTTGCCCTGCTACCCATGGATAATCTTCACTGCACTCACTAATCTGTCGCTGTCCTTCTTTAGGTGTGGGCCCCAGAACTGGACTCACCATTTTATTCTGCTAATACTCTGTCTCCTTATGTACACCAGCATTCAGTTAACCCTCCAGTATACCCTATTTCACAGATCACCCTGCTTTTGGTTATTACTGATCACTGCCAGGTCACTTTCCTCCTTCGTGCTCCCTACTGGCATCCCATTAATGTAGAACACCGTTCTGGATGTTTCCCTCCTATATGTATCCCCTTGCACTTTTTGGCATTAAATTTCAACTGCCTAATACTGGACTACTTTGCCAGCATCCTCAAATCCTGTCTTGTGATGTTAATCTCTTAATCATTGTCGATGCTCCTGCAGTGCTTGGTATTATCTCAGAACAGGCTGGTCATGTCCCGGGTACCCTCTCCTATGTCACAGATTTGTATATTAAACAGGAAAGATATAGAAACATAGAAGTTGTTGGCAGATAAGGACCTCTTAGCCCACCTAGTCTGCCCTATTTCCCCATCTACAGCAGTGCCACCACATACCCTACTCAATCTCTGGTTCCCTTCCCCCGCCTTATTTCTAAGGTTCCCTTGTGCCTATCCCATGCATACTTGAAAGCTGTTAGTTTCAGCACCCACCACCTCTGCTGGGAGGCAGTTTCAGGCGTCCACCACCCTTTCCGTGAAGAAGCATTTCCTCACATCTCCTCTGAGTCTCTTCCACCGGCCCCCCCCCGGCTTCATAGTGTGGCCACTTGTTCTCACGTCTTTTTCTTTGTAAAATGCTACCGTCTTCTACCTTATTACCTGTGAGGTATTTGAATGTTTCTATCGTGTCTCCCCTTTCCTTTCATTCCTCTAGAGTACAAACTTAATTCCTTGAGTCTTTCCTCTTGGGGCTTTTGATGCAGGCCCTGCACCATTTTAGTTGCCCTCTTCTGTATTGCCTGCACCCCGTCTGTCCTTCCAGAGATGGGTCCTCCAGAACTGGACACAGTACTCATGGTAAGGCCTCACCATCGATCTATACCTCCTTCTTTCTGCCTGTGATGCCCCTCCCTGTGCACCCGAGCATCCTGCTAGCTTCCCCACTGCCTTATCACACTGCTTTGCTAGCTTCAGGTCATCAGAAATTATTACCTCCAAGTCCCTTTCCTGTTTTGTGGTTGCCAGTACCTCCCCACCCCATTGGAACGTTGCCTCTGGCTTTCTGTGCCCCAAGTGCATGATTTTATACTTTTTTTTTTTTTGCATTGAAACCCAGTTGCCAAACCCTTGACCAGTGTTCCAGCTTTTTCAGATTGTCCCTCATTCCCCTCCCTCCCCCCGTGTGCCCACTCTGTTATATTTGTGTCGTACATGAACAGGTATACTTCCAATCCAGACCTCCTGCAGTATTGCCAACAAAGATATTGGAGATGACTGGGCCTAGTACTGACCCCTGTGGTACCCTGCTGGTCACCTTGCCTTCTTCAGAGTGAGCACCATTTACTGCCACTCCTCTCTGCACCTTTCCTTCAACCACGCATTGAAGTTCCTGGTGCAGAGAATACTCTTCTTCCCCCATCATAGACAGCATCTCCGAGAAGATCTCAGATAGTGCTAATTGAATAGAGACCCTTCCCCAATTCCCTGAACTCCTCCTGAACTATTTCTGGCTCATCCTTAGCCCCCATATGGACAATGATGTCTAGATCTCCCTCCCTCTCTGCTGCCCCAGTGGTCCCTTGGATCCTTTTTCCACCCCTTCAAGCTGTGGCACCGGTAAGACACTTAACATACTAACATACTAATTGCCAGCAGATTAGGCCTTATGGTCTATCTAATCTGCTCGAATCTCTCTCTCCTCATCCCTGCCTGCCCCTAACTGTATCCCTCTCACTATGGAGTCCCCCACTATGATTTGTTTCCTCCTCCTCCTCCTCCTTTGGGGTCCACTACCACCCCCCTTGGGGTCTCCACTATGGAGGACCCCCACATCCATCCCAGTCACTACTTCGGGTGCCTCTGTGGGACATTCCTGCCCAGCCAGTGCGGTGTAGGAGTTTAGTAGTGGTACCGGATAGGGGATGTTCCTGCGCTCCACCACCCTTGCCCTCCCTGAGCCCACCATTGTCCAGCCGCTCCTCCTACTTGCCATCCTCTGAGGTAGCGGTAGCGGTGGCGCACTAGATGATCCCTGGATGGCAGAGTAGGTCTTCCAAACCCAAGCCAGCTCGGCCTTGAGTCTGGCAGCCTCCTCCCTCAGCCCAGAGAGGTGTGTGCAGATGGGGCAACAATGTATCCTACAGGGCTAGCCCAGTGGCGCTGAGGGTTGAGGCGCTGGATGCCACACCTCGCGTTGCACCGGCGACCCGGGTTCAGGAGTGAGCCCGGGTGCTGGGGATCGGCAGGGAAGGGAGATGGATTGAGTGTCTGGAGGACTGCTTTCCTCTCCCAGGGAGGGATCCAGGGGTTTCCTGATGCATTAGTGGCCCCCGGTGGTAACCGAGGGTACTACATGCGTGGGACATGTAATGGGGAAGAGCATGGCTGGCGTCTACGGGGATGGGCAGCGTGCTGACGCCATTGCACGCCACGCTCGTGTGAGGAAGAAAGCCGGAAAAAGCCTCCTACACTGTCGGTGAGATGACTGTGGCCCCAGAGGATTTTGCCCACATCCCAGATGTCGGCCCAGACGTGCCTGGATCCCCCTCTCGCCCGACCCGACGACAGCAGGTAGGCACCCAGCCAGCCACAGAGGGTGGGCAGAATCAGCCCGAAGATGGTACCAGGGGTCGAGCCTGCCTGAGGTCATTCGGGAAGGGATTACAGGAGATGCGGGGTTCAGGCTGGGAGTAGGGCGGATTCAGTGGGCACTCCTGAAGGATGCCCGGGGGTGTAGATGAATAAACAAAGTTTTATATATAAAAAAAAAAGGTATCCTACAGAAGGTCTCCCTGAAGACTGCCGCTCCATAGCCACTGCACTGTACCACTCCCATCATCCTATACTTCCTACTCTCACTGTAATTTTAGCTTTTTGAATTCCTTTTATTCCCTTATCATATGTAGGGAGTTTCACCTATCCCTAGGTTCCTACGTCCCCTCACTCCAACCCACATTGAACAGTTGCCAGCAAGGTCGTCTACTTGTTACCTAAAAAGAATATCTAGCAAATTCCCACACACGCCCCCCCCTTCCTCAACGGCCCTTTGCCCCGCTCACTGTCATCCAAAGAGAATTTCTAGCTAGTCTCCTCACCCACAGTTACACAACAATGAATTTCCAGCATGTGCCAGTCCCCCTGCTTCCCAGAATTACTTACCAGCCAGTCTGCACCCTCACACTTGTAGAACGGTTTCCAGCAAGCCCCCTTACCCCACTAGTCATTGTCCTGTCCTCATGGATTTTATTTATTTATTTTATTTTATTTTTATTCTCTTGGTAACCAGGTAGGGCACACTTCAGCAGAAGGGAAGTGGTGCTGCCTCTGTATAGATCGCTGATAAGACGTCACCTAGAACACCGTGTACAGTTCTGGAGGCCACATTTCCGGAAGGGTGAAGATAAACTGGAGGTGGTCCAGAGGAGGGCAACTAAGTGGGATATGATAGAGACTTTTTTAAATACTTCAAGGGGTAAATAAGGCACAGGAGGAAAATAGTACTCCGAAAAAGAGGTGCACAGAAACAGGTGGTCATGCTATGAAACTGGAAGGGGGTAGATTCAGGAGAGATGTGAGGAAGTACTTCACAGGAAGAGCGGTGGATTCCTGGAAGTCTTCCAGCCAATGTGGTAGGGGGTGAAAACAGTGGTGGGGTTCAAGAATGCAAGAGATAGGCATAAGGGAATCTTGGTGAAAGGAGTGGTGGGAGGGAGATATACGGATTCTGTAGGCAGGGAAAAATGGGCAGATTAGGTGGGTCAAACGGTTTCTTTAAAATGGGATACATTTTGAACTGTTAAATGAAAACTTGGAGTCAGCTCAGTAGTCATAGCAATAAGATTGTACTACTGCAACCATATATCGATATAAAAAAAGATAATATTAAGTTAGTGTGATTAAATGTTCAAATGTTACAGCTTTCAAAATATGATTTCAAGCATTATAAAATATGCAAAGATATTATTTTTGGAAATGGTTGGAAGATAGTGCCCCCCCAAATAATCATCACACTTATCTAGTCACACCAAACTCCACGTTTTATTCGTGGCACTGGTGAAGCTCTAACTCATTTTATCCAGTCACCAGAGATTCAACCTCTTGTCAGTCTTGAAGGTGTTAGCTAATGACCCAGTCAGCAGAGCTTCATGGTTCGATTGTTGCACTGGTTTTCTGACTGCCATGCCAGACAAGCATCTGTCTGTTTTTTTTTTTTTTTTTATTTTACACTTTCAACAACAAAGTTTACAGACCAGGCATAGATTTAATCCCAAACTCCTTGTTGACATAGGCCAACGCCAGATCCTCCTTGCTTGCATGTGTACCTTAACTGACTGTACCATGTGGGCTTTATTTGATGACTTGATGGCCTGTGTGCTTACTTGACCTTTGCGGGGGTCAACTGCTGTGGCAGCTTGGGCTTATTAGAAGGATGCTGTCTGCTGATTGATCCTTATTCCAGAAGGAACGTCAGAAGGAAAGTCGTTATAACCTGTTCCAAACCGTTTACCGGAATGCCTCTTGATGCAGCTTGGGAGTGTAGTCCACAAGCCCCATGAAGTGTTGGTTTTCTAAGATTATCGAGCGCTCTTGCATTGCATTGTTTTTATTGATTGGTACCCTCCTGGGTCGTGCCTGAAAATAGTGCGCCTTACACGGTAAACAAAAACTAAAGAAGGCTAAAATCAGTTGTATTCAAGCAGGCATTGTAAATGTTCCTTACAATATTTAAACAGCTGTTTTGATTGTCGGGTTTGTTATTCACGTACTGCTTGTACATTATGGGGCGCCTTAAATCTTAGGCACCAGATAAATTAACCCTGCATTTAAGGAACTGCTTCCTCAGTAATTGAAAGCACGTGTGTGCTAAATGGCCGATCCTGACAGTTCTTGGCGTCTGGCTATTGTGACATCACAGTGAGTTGAGAATGATATTTGTTAGAACAAATTTTAACACATAAAACATTTTTTTTTTTTTTTTTTGCCAAGTCGGTGACCTCTCGGTCTGTCCCGGGATCCGTGGCCTCACACCACCCCGCAGTACCTGAGCCTCGACCCCCTTCCTCTCACTGGCCTTTCACAGCAGGTACATATCCCACCACCATGGAAGCAGAGGGTCTGGATCTGGGAGGAGCTAGCCTGAGTCTGAGTGGCACTACGCTGAAGGACTGGCCATCATGATGCGCGCCGGAGGATTTTTCTGCAGAGTTATTTTGGATCTGCACCCCTTGGCACGGACATGCAAGGCATCAATGACACTGCCGTGTGTGCTTCCACGCACTGCACGTCCGATACAGTCCGTGCCATCCCCCTACATGAACCACTTGCCTGCACAGATCTTCAGTCACCAGCACAGCAACAGTAATCCCACCCTCCTCCCCGGAGGAGGAGAGCAGTCCCTGTGATGCTCAGTCCTTTTCCTCACGCCCGGCCCTCCAGCACCAGAGGTTGCTCCCGACCCCGGGTCGTCGGCGTGGCACTGGGTGTGGTGTCTAGCTCCTCAGTCCTCAGCGCCAACCGGACCAGCCAACACCTAAAACATTTTAATTTCTTTTGACTTGGCCATGTGTTTGGGTATAACAAACTGCTTTAAATCTCAAATGGCTGAAGAAATGTAGTACTTCAGTGCATGGTTTTTAACCCCCGTGCTGTCAATCAAAAGGCTGTATGAACAGCAGGGCACAATTTTCATACAAATTTATTTAAGTTTCACCAAGAAAGACATACTGAACTAACAAGCTTGTTTTCAGATGTGTCCTGGGGATAAAAGGAAAGGGGAGTACACTTGAAAATGCATAGAATCGAAAACAACGTATTACAACTGTAAATAGCAGAGATAAATATGAAAGCAACTATGTACAATAAATTGTGTACATGGGTTTAGCCCATGCAAATGAACACATAGATAATGAAACTGTGTGAGAACTCATAAACTATGCACCACTGCATTGAAAATCATAGTTGCAAGCCGAATGTGTGCCAGCGCCGGCTAGGAGCAGAGCACAATGGGGGGGTGGAGAAAGCAGGCTTGAGGGGGAAACATAAGTTGTGGCCAAGGACTAAAGGCGCTTTTACACACATGTTTCTGTAACGGAATAACTGTTACAGAAACAGTATTCCATTACATCCCTTGTATAGGTGCTTTTACACACAGGGTTTAGAAACGGAGCGAGCGTTACCTGTGTAGTGCCGTTGTACTCTATTGCGTTCAGTGTTCCCTTTACACTTCGCGGGTATTCCGGCAACCTGCCTCCATTTGTTTGGCTCCCCACAGAGTTTGCCTTTATAGGCTGTTTCTGCAGTGCTACACGGAATGGCTGTTTTCACAGCCAGTGACAGGTTTCATCGATGCAAACCGCAAAAAGCAGAGATTGCGGTTTGCCGCGAGCGCGACTCCTGAGGAATGGAACAGATGCACTTTACACACAAGGGATGTAACGGAATACTGTTTCCGTAACCGTTATTCCGTTACAGAAACCTGTGTGTAAAAGCGCCTGTGTAAAGTGCATCTGTTCCATTCCCTTCGTGAACGTTCATGCAAACCGCAATCTCTGCTTTTTGCGGTTTGCATCGATGTGTTCCGTTTCGACTGGCTGTATAAAACAGCCATTCTGGTAGCACTGCAGAAACAAGCTATAGAGAGGCAAACTCTGTGGGGGAGCTGAAACAAATGGAGGCAGGGGTTGCCAGAATACCCGCGAAGTGTAAAGGGTACACTGAACGCAATAGAGTACAACGGCACTACACAGGTAACGCTCGCTCCGTTTCTAAACCCTGTGTGTAAAAGCACCTAATGAGAGGTGAGTTTGGTGTGGGAAGGGGGAAGAGAGAGGTGAGTGGAAGGATTAGGAGTAAGGAAAGAGTTGAGAGAAGGGGTGGAGTAGGGATGTAGGGCGGAAGGAGCTAACAGCTGGTTCATTACAGTGATCCATGAGGGAAAAACCTCATCTGTTTTTCATTTTTACTTGGTGTTCATGCTTCTGGTTCCCATCCGGCCCTTGGACCAGGGTTAAAAATTAACTTTTTTCAGTACTTGTACCATGGTGCATTTTCCCAAAAAGTGACATGCACCAGAGTCAAATTACCTGCACTGGTCAGAAAAATTATAAAATACTGAAACTAAACTAATGGCATATAGAGAACATATCTACTCTCCTATTTAGTAACTGTCAACGACGTGCCCCAAGCCTCAACACAGGCTACAAAGTTACATGCACTGTGATGCATGAAGGGGATGAGACTACATGCACTGTCCCGCTCCCAGTTGCCCAGGAAGCATGAATTTTGGCCCCTGCCCCAGGCCCCCTTGGGTCCTGTGCCTCCCTCTGACCCCAGCTCCCCGGACTTACTTTCTCATCCCATGTTACTCTGCGGCTTGCCCCCACAACAGGGCCTTCGGGGGTGTCTGTCCTCCCCTCCTAAAATTTCTCAGCCAGTCATCGGGCGGGATGCTGTGCAGGTTGGCAGGTGTAGAACCTGCATGTGTGGTGGAGGCTGTGATGTTGCGTGAGTGGGGTGATTACTAGTGTTCAGCCCGCCCCTTGAGAATGCTGAGCACCCGGATAGCCTGATGCATGCCCACATGTTGCATGAGCACTTTGACATCAGTAGCATCTTCCTGTCCCTGAGGGTCCCAGCTGCACCTCTCCTGTTGTCACCCAGTGAACAACAAAGCAGCATGGCTTTGTCAACCACCTTCCTATAGGAAGTGCACATCGAGGCCAGTCTTCTCCTCCCCCCCCCCCGACAACCCATGCTAATTTCCAAACTGGACATGTCCTTTTTTTTTTTTTTTAACAACATGCACAGTACAATGGGAAGCAGTTTGCCTTGCCCAGTTTTGGACCCTAACTGATGGCACACCACCTTGGGTTAGCTTGCTGCTGCAGCTCAACAAGTTTATTTAGCTAGCAAGCAAACAAAACGCAGGAACAAACAATGGTGCTGTCTGCAGGTGGGCAACAGTTTAAACAAAGCATCAGAGGCAAAGCACATTGAAAATAGTCTAGGCCTTATTCAGAATCAAGCTAAAGAAAACACGGCAAGCATAGTTGGCCGAAATTCCCATTCTTACTTTCCTGATTTTTGGCATGTATGTTTGACCCGTTGTGGTGTTCTAGCAAGTTACTGCTAGAAAATGTGTTGGAAAAATCCTGAAGCCTGATTAGCTAACAGCAGTCAAAGGGCATAAGTTTATCAGGGGTTGGGGGTGGGAGAAGAGCCATCATTTCTCTTTCTAATAAGAATACAAGTTGGACCAGCAGGAACTCTTTTGGAGCCAGTGGATTTTTCCCAGTCAACAGCCCTTCGGGTCAGTGGCTACAAAACTTAAAGCAGCAGTTCAACGAAAACTGTGTTTTGTTTTTATAGCTAGTTTTAGCTACAGTTAGGAAAACTATTAGCATACCTGTCAAAAGTACTTCTCTAGGTAGCTCCTATGCTGTGCACCATGAGGTGTGTTTTTTTTTTTTTTTTTTTTTAATCCCAGCTCTTACCAGATTTCTAGTGTTTCTGTTCAAAATGTGGTAGCCGTCTTTTTTTTTTTTTCTTGAAAGGAGAACTCCAATTAAAATATTTATAAAATACTCACATTTTGGTGGAATAAGAAAATTGTACCTAGCTGGCTCTATGGCACCGAGCGAAGGGGTTCACTCTGTGTGCTGATGACCCAGGTTCATGCCCCGAGCCTGGGTACCAGGAGATAAGATCGGCAGGGAGGGGATCCAGAACGTCCATTGGATGCTTCCCTTGGGGGCCTTGGCACCTGCTGGCGGATTGGTGATTGGCTAGGGGACGGTGGCACTACATGCCTCCCGACTGTCCCTGCCGCAGGTCGCCGCTCCCACAGGCCCAATCAGGGTTGCAGTGGGCGGGCCGTGAAAACTCCCCGTGGCCGGCTGGATGACTGACACCGGAATAGCCCCATGCTGACTACCCCACGGCCAACCTCGGGGCTAACTAAGTTGTGCCTCTGGGCACTTCTTCCCGGAGGGCCAGGATCCACACGATGAAGGGTTACGTTGGGTCAATTGACAGTTGCTGGATCAGCAGGATGGTGACCAGTGGAGGAGAGTGGCTGCAGGACTGCCTAGCCAGTAGGAAGAGGGAGGCATATACGTATGTACGTATATATGTATATACGTGTGTGTGTATATAGTTATACCACCAACTAAAACTAGAAGATGCCTGGGATTTTTTGTTTTTGTTTTGCTGCTCTCCCACAACTCTGGACCCCTGCAGACACGTGTGTGTGTGTGTGTGTGTGTGTGTGTGTGTGTGTGTGTAGGCACACGCCGCACACTGAGTACAAGCTCTGCCCCACCCCTGGCAGTCGCCACTGCCCCCTCCCGCCTACGCTTCCCATTGGACCTCCACATGATGGGAGCAGAACTGGGGGGGGGTAGACAACCACCCCCAGAAGTGGAGAGCTGCCATCTGCTGCTTGATCCCGCTCCCTCCCTTCCATGCCGGCACCCCATCGACCCGAGGTTGTTCTCAAACCTGGGTCACAGGCGTGGCATGAGGTAAGGCATCCAACACCTCGGCCTTCGGCGCCACCAGGCCGGCCAATGCCTGGGATCTTTTTATACTGGAAAAAAGATGGGGTCAAATTTTTTTTTTTTTTTTTACATTGAATGTCACTGCACTGTTGCTTTAGTTTTGACCCGCATATGTGTGGTGCTGTACATTGTGCTTATGTGCACACCAGCTGCTGTCAGAATTTAGTTCTGGGCCGTTGCATTTTTTATATATTTAGCTTTTGTTGACCGGGTAAGTGCACTAGACAAATCCTGCCTATTTTCAGGCACGACCCGGGGAAGGGGGATACAGATGAATGCCAACTGACCTTGAACTAGATTAAGCCGTTGGTGGTATTTTTACTGAATGAGGGAAATTTAGCCAGGACACCGGGGAAATTCCCCTACTCTTTTCGATAAGTGCGATGGGATCTTTAACATCCACCTGAACTACCACCAATCCAGGCAGATGGGACCTCGGTTTAACGTCTCATCCGAAAGACTGCACCTCAGAAGTGCAGCACCCCTCTCATGCTGCACTACAGTGTCAGTACTGGGATATTAACCCAAGTGCCAGATGTGTGAACTGAACCCACAGCCCTCTGATCTCCCGGCCTCAGAGGCGAGTGTGCTACCTACTGAGCCACTGACACTGCATTTGAAACTTATGATGCCCAATGGACAATCCATGTGTGTGTGTGTGTGTGTGTGTGTGTGTGTGTGTGTGTGTGTGTGTGTGTGTTTCGTGTTTGTGCAGACCTTTCCCAGCCTTACAAGGTAGCTGTGGCTCGAGCTGAGCCCATTAGATATTGAATTGTGAGGACTTTCCTCAAGCACGCATTAAAGAACTTTATTTAGAAATTTACTATTGGTACTTCATTTGTTTGTTTTTTTTTTAGTGCTATGCTTCTTAAGGGCTTGCCTCACTTGGCACTGCCACAAGTACACCATCTGGCTTACCTCCCAGACCAGGGCTCCAGCTCAGCCATCACTCATCATGGAAGCATTATATGTATGTGGGGGTTAAGGTGAATGCTGGTAAGGCCCACATTGAGCTTTGGGGCAGGCTGTGCCCTGACATGGCCCTATTTCTTATCTTGTGGTGATCTCTTCCACCGTTCCTGGTGTTGTCCTTTTGAGTAGACCTTCTTTGAGGCACAGCCACTGTCTGCAGCAGTTAGCATGCCCCTGTCCTTCTGCTCCGTCTCCTTTAAATGAGCTAAGGGCCTGGCAGAGAGCAGCGTTGAACCCCCCACCCTTACTGAGGAGTTAAATGTCCTAGTGTGATGCCCAGGTGGCTCTGCACAATGTCCCAAGTCACCAACTTGGCTAGTGGACCTTCTGCTGGTGTGCCCCAGGCCGGCCTTGCTGTGATCTTTCATTGGCGATAATGGATGTTCAGGACCCTCTGAATTGGACTGTCCTTCCCAGCTTGTTTATTTTCATTTTCATGAACCTGTAGGAACAAAAGACCTTGAAAAAGAATAGCTATATTTCTTAAAACTGATATTTGTGCAAAGAGCACTAGGCTTATAAAATTCATTTTTATGTCAGTTGAAAAGTCACATTTCTAGATTAATTTACAGATTTCAACTTGGAAGACATGCTGAGCAAATAAAGCTTTGTTTACAGGTGTGGGGCAGGGTTGGGGATACATAAAGGAATGATGTTACACAGTAAATACAATAAATTGCAATAAAAGTGAAAGTAATGCTACAGTAAAAATGTTGCAATAACATACTATGTCATTAGATTGTAACACGGTAGATCCAGGCAAGGCAAAACAATACATGGCTTTCTTGTTGAGTAGCCATGCCATCTATGTAGGGATTGAGCTATAGGAATAATGAAATGGCATAAATCTGACAGTCCTAAGGCTCTGCCTTCCTGGCTTTGCTGATTAGGAAGTGCAGCTTCTGTCCCAGGAAAAGCTTTGAAATACTCTCTGTGCAGAAACCTCAAATGATGCTGTTTGTGTGCTCAGCCCTGTGTGTTTTACTGCAGAGTGCATAAGAGAAGAAAGAAGATACAGGAATCTCGTAATAGTTCAAACCTCCGCTTCCCTTGTTACAGCAGATTTATTTATTTAAAAGCTTAACCAGGAATTTCATGTTGAGCTGATAGCTCGTTTCGAGGTGAGTCCTGGGGGAGAAGGGATAGCTGCACGAAATTACAAAAAAATAGAAGTAATCAAATACAGTGGTAGAGTATTACCAGCAGAATCAGAAGTATTGGAGGCACCTATAGTTAATGAGTGCATTTAGAAAATGTAACACATTCTTATAAGTATAGAAGAGAAAAATGAGGAGAGCATGAACAGGGCAAGGGGAGTAAGAGAGCCCTAGACAGCAGGGTTTTATTTAACTCTAAAAATTGATTAGCGTTTTGCTCATAAAAGTGCTAAAACATTGTAAAAATGCATAGCACTTCCCTCATTGTGTTTAACAAACGTAATACTTCTAGAAAATCTGTATAAATACTTTCTGAACAGTTAGTATTGTCTCAGGAAAAAAACTGCTAATCAATTATTTAAAACCCTGGACAGGTGCAGGTAGGATGAGAAAAGTCATAAAGAAGAGACTTAAGTGAGGAAGGAGATGAGGCAGATTAAATAGAAAGGGGAAGAGAAGACCAAAGGTTAGGAAAATGGTAAGAAAAAGCAGATTGACCAACAGATTTTCTAGAAGGAATAAAGGAGGAGTGGGAGGCAATGTTGCTAAGAGGGTAGGGGGAAGAGGAGAGGAGAGGATAGAAGGGAAATGAGATGAGGGAAGGGTGCTGAACCAGAATTGGGACAAGAAAGCGAGACAGTGGGAAAGGCACATAGCATCAAGAGTGGGGAGCGAGAGGGCTGGATAAAGTGAGCAATGGTGAGTACAAGGGGGGCAGTCTAAAGCAAAATGACAAAAGGTGTGAAAATGGGGGTCCAGTCTGGCAAGGGAGTATTTTGGGACACCACTGTAGAACAAGTCACCATAGTCAAAGATGGGAAGAATAATTTTTAATACAATTTCTCAGCTGACAGGAGGCAGAATACTCTCGTTACTCCTGTACAATGCACCATGCTTAGGGTGAAGCTTAAGGTGTATCTCGTCAGTATGCACTGAGAAATCAAGGTGCAGGTCGAGACAGACACCAAAGTGCCTAAAGGAGGAAACATCAGTCTTAGCACCGTTAAGGGTAATAGATATTGGGAGAGGAGTAAGTTTTTGGCAAGCCTCTGTCAGGTGCCAAAAGTCACAGACTGTTTTATTGGCATTGAGGGACAAATGGTTAAACTTGAACCAATATTGAATGTTGTCAAAATCCAACTGAACCTGGGAGGCAAGATCAGGGGGAGAGGAGTCCGATGCAAATTATCAGCATCCTTGTGAATGGACACAGAGAAACTGGCATTGTAAAGGTCATTTAGGAATATGGAAAACAGAATGGGCCCCCAGGACATCGGACCCTTGAGGGACACCTGAGCTAATGGGAAGACATGAAATTAAATGGATTTCATATCTGGATAGCTTGAGACCTACCTTTTGAATGTAAGAACAAAACCAACTGACAGAGGAGTCAGAGGCCCACAGCTTTAAGTTTGTCCAGAAGGAGGAAATGCGCCCCAGTGACGAAAGCTTCGGCAAGATCAACAAATTTGGCAGACGTGATCAGGCCTTGATCCATACCTGTAAGTATAGAGTCAGTGAGCCAAAGAAGGGGCAGGGTAGAAGTAGAGTGGTATTTCCAAAAAACAGACTGGAAAGGAGTGAAAAAGGAGTTGTTGAAAAAGGAAGTGAGCTGAGATAATTGTGTTCCTGCACAGCTGCTTGTGGAAGGAGAGATACAGAATGGAAGTTACCAGGAGAGATGGGGTCAGCACCTTTGTGAATAGGCATGACAGTAGCCTTTTTCCAAACGTCCAGTATAGTAGCAGAAAAAAAGGAAAGAGTTACAAGAGTAATGGGCAGAGCAGCGGCTGGTGCTGAGAAGTATAGGGTCAAGGCCGTCAGGACTACCTCCCTTCAGTGAACTAAGGGCAGTAAGAACCTCTAGGGGAACCAGGGGGAGTGATAGGAGAGGAGGAAAAAGAGAGGAGGGAAGGAGGTGGGGGTGAGGGCTGAGAGTAAGAGCACAGGTCGTAAAGTAGGAGTTAAAAGGAGTTAAAGGAAATAGCAACAGCAGACTGGTCAGAAATAAGGGAGTCACCAGTCTTAAGAGTAAGAGGAGGGAGGCTGGGTCTGAGGGGAGAAAAAGGAATGAAAGATCTTCCAGAACTTGGAGGGGTTATTGATGACGTTTGAGTGTGGAAGCAGAATACTCAGACTTTGCAAATCTGACAGCTTTGGTGCAGGCATTGCACAAGCATCTATAGCTGGCCAAAGAAGATTGGGAGCCAGTGATTATCATTTAACATCATTTAACACTTTTTTTACTTGCAGCCACAGTCCTGCTTTGTATCCAGCCACCGCTCCTCCATTCCACCGCCGACCCCGAAGCTCGCTTGCCCAGCTGAACCACTACCTGCGAAAGGCCCCCTCCCGTAGCCCCAGCGCCCAGCGAAGAACCATTACTCGCACATGCCTTCCAGGCATTGTCGGTTGGTGAAACTGCGCCATCAAGCTGCCGTGGACTTGTGCTGCCATTTTCCCTACTTGTCTCCTTGATGGAAGCACCAGGTACCGTGATGTGCACAGGTACCGGGCAGCTCTGCCGTGCCTCACCCCCCACAGGCACCCGCACATTTGCAGTACCTCCGGGCGTCCCCAGGGACTAGCAGAGCGCGGTGTACATCCACCCCTTCTCCCCAGGACTAGGAGAGCTGTCATCGGACGCTCAATCCTAGTCCTCCCCCGACGACCCATGCTCGTTCCCAAACCTGGGTCGCCATTGTGGAGCAAGGTGTGGCGTTCAGTGCATCAACCCTCCGTGCCACCGGGCCAGCTAGGGAGCTAGTGATTTTAAAAGTATGTCAGACAAGGTCTCTGGTATGGAGACAAGTACCTTAGTTGATATCCAGGGCAGATGTGAACCCCAAACTCTGATATTTCTCAGGGGTGCATGACGATCCCATGCAGCCATGAATTTAGACTGGAAGTAATGTAGGGAAGAATTTGTATTACTGGCTGCTGGGACAGGCAGCCAATCAATTGACAAAAGGTCATCTAGGAGAGAGGTCAAGTGATTTTAAATGACTTTAAATATATGAATGGGGGGGGGGCTTAGGACGATGTAACTTCTGCATACAGTAAACCATATGAAGATCACAGAGTGCATCAGGACGGATACCTGCACCACTACCCGGTGTAGATGAGAAGCTAGGACCCAGTCTAGCAAAGAATGGTTTTAAGGATTTCAAATTTAGATGTGTGGGTTCAGAAATCAGTTGTGTTAACTACAGTGACTTCACATTTTCTGAATTTATTTGCACTAGGGGAGAGCCAGTTATTATTAGTCACCAAATAGAAGTAGTTCACCACTCGGAAGTTAGAACAGACAGAGGGAAGGAGCTCAGTAACTAAAGCAGTGGGTAAACCAGGGCAGCAGTAAACACCAGCAATGTAGAGAAGAATAGAAAAGGGAGAGTTTAAGGAGGATCTTCTCATGGGAAGAGGGGGAAGAGACCACAAAAACAGTTGTATGTTGAATCCTGGTGGATATGTAAATTGCAATACCACCTCCCCTTTTTAGAACAATCTTGCCTGACTAGGGGTAGCCAGGTACATTTATAGCCGAATTCTGGACTTTAGAGGAGAGCCAGGTTTCTGATACAACTAGAACATCCAGACAAAGGTTAAGCATGATGGGTGGTAACTGGTCAATTTTTGGGAGGAGGCTGCGGATGCTTAAATGTGCCACCCTCAAACCTTTGGGAACTAGCAAAAGTGAAAGAGTAGTGGGGCCGGGATTAATTTCAACATCACCTGCTAACAAAAGTAGCAAGGTGACAATGAGTCTAAAAGCATAATTGTGCTGTTTTGGTAGAGATGGGGAAGGTGACAGAGAACGAGGAAGAACAGGGAGAGAAAAGGGACAGAAGGTGCCAGGGAGAGGAAGAAATTGACACAGAGGTCACCGGGGGAGTGGAGGAGAGAGGGAGGGAGGGAGTTGAGAAAGATTGGAGATTAGGTGACGAGGAGAGGGAAAAGAAGAGAGTAGATAGAGGAAGAAGCAAATGGTTGTGGAAGGGTGAAGAAATGGGGGGGGGGCAAAACAAGAGAAATAAGGAGCATAATGAAGAATCAAATGGAGACAGAATATTAGACGAATTAGAGAAATGAGATTAGTAACAGGAACATAAGTGTTGTATCAAGGTATCGGGTCCAGGTAGGAAGGCAGTAGGGGTGCAGCAAGGCAGGTAGAACAGAGTAAACTGTACACAATGCACTCGGAAGGTCAAGTAGAAACAGTTACCGTAGATAAAAGATTCATACATTAAATGAAGTAGCAAAATTGTAAACCACAACAGTTAGGACTAGAAATACTCATTAAATGCAGTTGAACATATACGAGTTAAATTGAGCAATCTGACACAATTAAACATAATAGCGTGTTGGTGGAATGCTGTATATTTAAAACTAAAAGTTCCAAAAAGGATTGGCTGTTGCAGCAGTAACCATGGACCAGCTACAAATAGCGTTAGATTTATAAATGTCTGTCACAATGCAGGTGCACTTATATAATTTTATTTATTGGCTTTTGGGTAACCGGGTAATTACATCAGTACATTGTGACATGTGACTCCATGATCTAAAATCAAATAGTTATTTAAAGTCCAACTTGTTCTCTTATTGGACCCGATACACTAAAGGGTGGGTAATACACGCCTGAGGTGCATGCATACCCCGCCCATGTACCTGTGCAGCCCAGGACAGGCAGAGTAAGTAGTATGCACTACCGCGAACACCCACTGGGTGCCTGTCCGTGGCCATGCCCCCTCAGCGCGCAGAGACACTGACCCGGGCGGGCAATCGGATGCCCATACTGGGTCCCTCAGTATGGGCATCCAGTGTGGTGGGTGCACATCATCGGAGCCAGCCACGTAAAGTGGCACCAGATGGACTGTTGCTGGGTACTTGCCCCGGGATGCTGCCCCAGCCCTACCTTGCAGCCTAATGGACTGGGGCAGCCCGGAGGTCAGTAGAGTTGGTCCGCCGCGCCTGGCAGCCGTAGAACATGGAGGCATGTACCGGATTATGCCTGGTCCCAGATGGTGTACCCAGCGCCCCCATGCTTGGCAGTACACAGCTTAGTGAATGCCATATAGTGCGAACACATTATCGCGGAGTAGCCCATGGGGCTGGGATATGGCGCACACATGATAAATGTCCAGCCCTTCTTAGTGACGCTGGGGTTCCGTGGGGACCTCATTGTGCAGCATTTACACTTAAGGTTGCCTATGCGCCTCGGATACGCAGTACGTAGGCAACCTTTCCATTAGTGCATGGGGCCCATTGTTCCCTTCGCCCAGGCAAACTACATGTAACAGCAAGACAGTTATCTCATTGTGATTAAGCACTGCAAACTATTACACACAAAACTAGCAGCGGTACAAAGAAAAATATTTTTCCAAAAAAGCTAGTTTCGGCTACAGTTCATAAACATATTAGCATGCTTTACATATCTGCTTTCCTAGGTAGCTCCTATGCTGTGCACAGAGGTGTCTTTTTTTTTTTTTTTCACCCTAACATTTGCCAGGTCTACAGTGCTATTTCTAAGCCAAATGTAGTAGCCATCTTTTTTCTTGAGAGAAAAAAACTAAATTAAAACATTTATAAAATACTCCCATTTGGTGGAACTAGACCATTTTACCACCAAATAAAACTGGGATGATGCCTGGAATCTTTTGTAGTGGGGAATAGGTAGGGTCAACATTTTTGCTGAAATTCTTTACACTGCTGCTTTAAGGCATACAGAGTTCTATAGTAAAACTTTCAGTTGGAATATCCACTTGTCAAACACACTAAGCTGCAGCGATAACTAACCTGACACATGCAATAAAGTTGAGCTTCAGCTCGTGTGGAGAAAGCCTACCATGTGCAGCACACAAACTGGGCATATAACCCCCTTCCTTCAGCCTCATGGCTTCGTCCATCTTGCTTCCAGCCTTCCCACTAGAATCCAGTGCCTTTTTCCCTGTCAGGGTTATTAATAAAATGGATTAAATCTATTTTTTTTTTTTTCTTTTACAAAACATTTTTGTGCTTCATATCGCCACCACTGTGCCCATAGGTTTAACCAACCTCCTGAGCTTATGAACTTTAAACATTTTACATTACAGTAGTGCTGGATTATCATTGACATTGAGAACAAAATGGCATATTTAGTACAAAGTCATTAACGGGTAACAGACACATCAAAGAGGTTACTCTCGATCCTTTTTTCCAAGTCTAGCTCAATCTGTTGTGAAGCAAAGTCATTGCGTATTGCCTAGATCCTCTTACTTGCCTCTTTAGGGTCATTTAAACAAATGGCTTCTGCCAACATATTGGGTTCCGAGTCACACCGGACGTTTCAGAGCATGGGCTACACCAACTGACTTGAGCTCTGACCAGTGTTCCCATTCAAGAAGAGATGTATGTGAATCGCGCAAAGAATCAGAAGTTCAAGTACAGCTCTAAGCCTCTGGGAGTACATGCATGCAAGGAAATAATTTTTACCACTAAACCTGCAACAGAAGAGGTCTACAGTCAGTCTTTGCCCTCCAGAGTAGCCACAGATGGTACAGAGCACTCCCAAATAACAGGACATTGTGCGAACTCTGGTTCTGACTTGGTAGCATCAGACTGTTTTCTGTGCTGTCTCATTGCATAGCTCAGGTCCGGGAAATGGTGGACTCAAGTTCCATCTGCCAAGCTGAGCTGTCCCTGTTGTCTAGATCTTTGCAGTATCTCTTATTCCACATGAGGACTACTAGTAACCAGCAGAATTTATCTCAGCTGGTCGTCATTCACATGTCACTTTTTGGGGGTTATTCTGTACCCTCTGAATAACAGTACCATGAGGTCCAAATTCAGAGGGTCCATAAATATGTTAAACATTGTTGCATATCACACCCTTCCGATTCTTCCGGGACCCCTAGTAGTCGGAATTTTTTGAAGAGTGTGTTCCATTCACAAGCTGCACTGAGCAGTGGCGCATACTTTTTCACTAACCAGTACTGTAGCGGTGGTTTTGCTTTTTTAGGCAGTCCTTCCGCTGTGTTGTGGCCTGTGCCCGGCATGCTGGAATTGAGGAGATCCCACTGTCTGAATCTGCAGTATCGGATCCTTCAGCATCCATAGCTGGTTCGAGTCGCATGGTTAATTTTTTTTCCTCCCCATCTGAAGTGAGCAGCCTAGTTGTTCAAAGTTCATCGATTTTTATTAGATAAAATTTAGGCTGAAGTTTGAGTCTGATGCAGGAGCTAGAGATCACCTGCCTTCAGTTGCTGAAGTCACCGGAAGTCCACAGTGGATTTATTTGTGAAGTCTACTACAGCTTTCATGTCTGTTTTAAAACCCACCGACTTGGTTTCTGTCAACGTGCATCATGAGTTGTAATTTTCTGTTTTGCGGCCCAAGTTCTTTATTGCTTATAAGCATGTTCTGTTGGATAGTTCTTTCTCACCACAAAGTGACCACTGAAGCCCCTCATGCTACATTCTCTGGATGGTTTTGTGACTTGGGCCTTTCTGCTGTCCTGTTGAGGTGCCTGGTGCAGCTTAGGCATAATGAAATGCTGGGAGTTCAACAAATGATGTTGAGTACACTGTTCTCTTAATAGTCCAGGGGTCGAAATTGGCACCGGCCCACTAGCCAAATGTTGGTAGATTTTGTATCTGGCTAGCTAGATTTTCATTTAACTAGCTCTGAGTGCTTATACTGGAGAAGGCAGCACTTCAGTACGTACACCAACTGGGCCATTGGAAATGTCTGTGGGGCCAGTGGATTTTTTCAGTCGCTAGCCCTGCTGGCCAGTGGCTACAAAACTTAATTTTGACTCCTGATTGCTTTGCTAGACTAAGATAATTTGCTGTAATTTTATATAGTAGATTTTGATGTGGTCTGTGCACTCTCTCAGGAGCTCCTCCAGAACATGTCTATTCTGTGAGCTGATGGCTTCCCTCCCCACCCAGCCCTAGGTGTCTTGTTAGCCCACTGCTACTGCAGAAAATGAGTGATGCTTCTCCATGTGTGCCCCAGTGAAGACTTCTGTAGGAAACCATTGAGGAGATGGTATAGTGGAGTTAACAAACATAGACTACAGTGATGGCAGAAAAAGACCATTGGTCTTTCACACTACCTGTAATACCCTGTATACCCCAAGACCTAGTGTCTTATTTATCCCTACTACCCCCCCCCCCCGTAACTATTAAGCCCTTAACTAACAAATAAATTGACATTTAAAATCGCTGTGAAGCAGGGGTGTTGTTAGGGGTGGGCTTTAGGGACAGGAGCTCCAAATGTTTAATTGTTGCCCAGAATTAAAAAGTCCCAGTTCCTAAAACTGACCACCAGCCCCTTGGTGGCTTCTGTCCTACCTCCCCAGGCAGGAGGGGTGGGGGCTTAAGCCCCTAATCTTTTCAGATCCTAGAAGCGCCCCTGCTGTGAGGGGTAAGACCATTCTGGATTCTGCTTTGTGCTGAGCACTGTGCCTGCTACAAGTGGATGTATGCCCTAGTTATCATGAGCACCTGTTTGAAGTGAGAGAGTGTATGAGGACGTTTCCTTAGAAACAGCACCCCTGATGATGCTCCAGTATTTTTTCTGGAAAGAGGCCTAAGACTGTTAATCTGTGTCACCAGTGTGTTCCTTTGGATCTTGCTGCTGTAACTCTTGCCATTGTTTGTGTTGCAGGGTTTGTGCTGAGCTGAGGTTTTTACTGCATCAAAGGTCATGAGCGGAATCTTATCTGTCCCGGAGTTCAGGATTAGGAGTCATTAGAAAGTGAGATACCCTGTGGTACTGATTAAAGCTTTCAGGACTTCTTGAAAACAGCTTCCTTTTACTAAAAGTGATAGTGTCTGAGAAATAAAGCTTTTAGATTGGATATAAGCATTTTATCAACCTTGGGTTACTCTTTTGTTAACCTACTTGTAGAACCTAATCACATGCTGAACAAGGCACATCATAATTTATATAGATATATGTATCTATATATATATATATAAAAGTATATTATATTAGCAATGAGGCATCCCCCAAAGTTGTATTAATGGTCAGGTTAGTCACCCTCTAGGGGCATGTGTTACTCTGCTACACCTTGTACCACATTACACCCCTAGATGGTGATTTAGTTGGCAGTAAGACATGATGGAGTGTTGGTTGTGCTGGTTTTACCGCATGCCCAGGGTCAGAGTAGGGCACAAGGCTCCCGGCAGAGTGTCTTAAGCCCCTTTAAGTGCCCAATACCAGTAAAACCGATGCCCCGAAGTGGGGTGCTTATAAAATGGGTCGATAAGCAAATATTTAAAAAGTAATATTCTAAAAGACACAAAATTAATAAAATATTGCTAAAAATGTAGTCTCCACCTGCCAGTCATCTTTCTATGCATTCAATACAGTGTGTTTTAACCATGAAATACAAAAATTTTAAATTCTGCACTGTTCCCCTAGTAAAATGCATGCATGCATGCATACACACACACACACACACACACACACACACACACACACACACACACACACACACTCACACCCCGAATAGTAACATGGGATGCATGAATTTAAAATTCTGCAGAATTCTACTTTCAACATACAGGCCTCAAATGGAGCCGGCACCAGAGCCACAATTTTATCTGTCAGGGTAAGCAGCAGAGAGTTCTCTGGCAGACTGGTACGGAGAGGAGGTTGATTATTTTTCTTTTCCACAGTCCATAAAGAAACTCCAGAAATGGAAACTCTGAATAGTATATGACTTTTAACATTTGTCTGTAAGGAGGGGATCATGAGTGAAAATATTTATTTTGTCAATTTGAGGGACTTTTATTTATAGGGCCTAGCTGAAGATTCTTAACCATATGAGTAAAGGTTGCAGCCATGTTTGTGATGGCAATCGGGAGTGAGTCGGTGTTCTGTTAAACATAGAAACATGGAATTTCTCAACAGAAAAGGACAACTTGGCCCACCCAGTCTGCCCAGATGGTCCCTGCCTAGTGTCTCTGCAAACCCTAGCTGGTCTCTGGTGACCCTTCCTGCCTATTTCCAAATGTTGCCCTATGTTTAGTGCAGTAGCACATTTAGAAGAGACATTTTGCCTTATGACAGTTCACTTATGACATCCGGCCAAATACTCTTGTGTGCCTAAAAGACATTTGCTCTAACATGGCGGCTAAAGACTACAAGGTAACCTCATTTGTTGCTTGTCCGCCGTGTAGCACACTTACTGTCTCACTGCCAGTGGGTGTCAAAGTTGTTTTCGCCAGTTGTCGCATTAGGCAAAATACGGTTAGGCTGAATGGATTAGGTGAAATGTTGCTAGGCTAAATGTCTTTCTAACTGTCGTGGAACCGTCCATCCCATGCATACTTGAAGCCCCTACTGTTTTTCACCTCCACCACTTCAATTGGCACTGTTCCATGCATCTACCGCTCTTTCAGTGAAGTAGTACTTCCTCACATCCCTCCTAAACTCCCCAGCTTGATTGCATGCTGTCTTGTTCAAGTGCTCTTCCTCATTGAGAGACTCCCCTACTGCACCTGTTTACTCCAGTGAGACACTTGTAGGTCTCTCTCTCTCTCCTCCGTCGTCAGGGTGTACATGTTGACATACCACAGTCTGTCCTCGAGGGCTTTTGGTACAACCCCTGTGCCATTTTAGTTGCCCTCCTCTGGACTGCCTACACTCTCTCTTTTCTGAGGTGCAACCACCAGAACTGGATATAGTACTCCCAGGTGGGTCTCACCAGTGAGCAATCTAGTGGATACCTCTCCCTGTGCATCCCAGCATCCTGCTGGCCCTACCCACTGCTTTGTCCCACTGCCCTGCCACTTTGAGGTCATCAGATATGGTAATCCTGAGGTCCCTTGCCTGCTTAGTGACTGACAGTACTTCCTGCACCCCATCCTATATACTCTGTTCTTGAGTTCCTGTGTCTAGGTGCATGATTTTGCAATTTTTTGTCATTGAACCCCAACTGCCATGCTCTTGACCTGTCCTCGAGTTTCCCAAGATCCCTACACAGTCTTTCCACCCCTGCCTGATTGTCTGCCCTGTTACAGATTTTAGTGTCCTCTCAAAAAAACAATTTGTCCAGTTCATCTGCAGTGTCATTTATGAAGACGCTGAAAAGGACCAGTCCCAGTACTGAGCTCTGCTGATCACTCTTCCATCCTTGGACTGAGTGCCATAACCATTAACCAGTTTCTAACCCAGCTCACTACTTAGGATCCCACTCCTAGGCTGCTCAGTTTTTTTTTTAATCTACCTCCTGCGTGGCACAGTGTTCAAGGCCTTGCTAAAGTCCAGATAGGCCACATCCACTACCCTCCCCGATCTACTTTCCTGGTCACCCAGTCAAAGAAATCAACCAGATTCATCTGGCATGACCCCTCTTCCCAGTGAATCCAGGCTGCATTTGTCTTGCAGTCCACTGGACACAAGATACTCTACCAACCTTTCTTTTAAAGGAAAACTACAGTCTTGTCTCATGTAAATTTAATTTGTTTCCTTGTCAACAGACCACTCTTCCCAGTAGCTGATGGGGATATATGCGTTTGCTTCAGTTTGTTTTCACAGTTAATACTAGTCCCTGCAACTATCCTGGGGGATTCCATTTTATGGTTGTTGAAATCTAATTGTCCATGACAGCTGCATTAGTGTATGAGAACATGTCAAATCAACCATTCATACCATGAATCTCTGTGCTGAGAATACAAGTATCCTGGGGGACCTCTGTAAACACAAAAATTTAAAGCAGTTTAATGGGAAACCCTGTATTGTAACTCAGATTGTTTGCAAAGCTAACTGAAAGTAAATGCGCTATTTCGCACCTTGCTGTGACTAGTTTTGTTTAACTCTAATTAAGCAGACAGGCATACTTTAGTCTAAAGGGTGATATCTCTTGTATGCTAATGAAGCTCTCGGGGACAGTGAGATTTCAACAAAAATAAAATGGAGACTTCCCGGATAGTTGTAGGAACTAGTATGAACAGTGAAAATAAACTAAAGCAATCCCATCCCTAACAGCTACAGGAAGAGTTGTTTGACATGGAAACAAAATTTACAAGATATGAGGGTGTCGTTTTCCTTTAAGTGTTTCCATTAATTTCTCCACCACTGAGGCAAAGCTTACTGGCCAGTAGTTTACTAACCTCCTCCCTGCTGCCACCCTTATGTAGGGCAACCACATCTGCTCTCCTCCAGTCCTCTGGAATCATTCCGGATTCCGATGAGCTGTTGAATAGGGCGGTCATTGTGGCAGACTGCACCTCCTTGAGTTCTTTAATGTCCCTTGGGTGTATCCCATCTAGAACTAGAGCATACTGCAAGGAAAAAAGTGAAGCCACCTAGCTGGCCTATGCTGCTACCTCAGGGGACATTTAAATTTATTTATTTCTCTTTAGAAAAGTTTTCAGTAGGGTAATTAATGTAATCATCCTATCGTTGATGGATGATACAGAAGAAGAGGGAAAGAGCTGTTGGAAAATGTTTTTTCCTTTCTTGAAAAGCCCAGCAGCATGGGAACCCTGCAGGAGGCTTCATTTGGGAGCCCACTACCAGCACAGAATGTCAGCACTCTGGTTCTTTCTCGAATGAGCGAAATGGCTTATGAATTCTGTATGTGAGTTGTCAAATTCCTAATCACACTGCCAAACCCCTTATATTTTTATATATATATATATTTTTTTTTTTTGGCAGGTACACACACTAGACAAAAATATATGCCTATTTTCTAGGGTTACCACCTTTTAAGAAGCCCAGAGTGGGACATTTCTTACTAAAACATGACGGTATGTAACCGCGACCGATGCAACAGACTTGTTTTCTCTTTATAATCAGAATTAAGGCTAAGTGCAGTAGCTTCCATTGTTTCTTATCATTTTAAGGTGTTTTAGTTAAGGTATTATAGTTTTCTGCAACATTTAATGGAAATTTAGAAAATATTTTTACTACTATAAAAGCAGGACATTTAGTATTTTTCATGTTTTTTTTGCAGGACACAGCTGCCCAAATCAGGACTGTCCTGCAAAAATTAGGACAGGTGGTAACCCTACTATTTTCAGGTACAACCTGGGAGATTAGAGAATACACAGACAAAATGTGAAGGCTTAACAATAAGAAAGGCAGCAAATACACTAAAGGAATAAAGAACGTAAGGTTAAACAACAAAATACTACTTACTCGAGCATAGATCAAGACAGAAACCAGACTGAAAAACAAAGTGCAGCAAATTGTGAGGGGCAGGACACCAGGAATTAAGTACATTTGTAGGCAGAGTTTGGTTTCGGGTGATCCCATAAGGACCTTCTCACATTATGGTGGTAAGTTGCACAGCTAGCCTGTGCTAGGAGGGAGTTGCATAACCAGGTAGCAGACAGCAAAGGCCTGGTCACCCATCAAGAGTACGGTTTTAGGAACAAGGAACACATGCGAATCATTGGACCCAAGTAGGTATGATGGATTGACAGGTTTAAATAGTTTCACCAGGGCTGGTGGGGCGGCAGTTCTAACCTCTTTATCAAGGAAACAGCCCAGAGCAAAAGTATGATAATTTTCTGGGGATAGTCAGCCAAGTTTATTATAGAAGTCGCAATGATGAGTAAGACTAGAGGCAGAGAGCGCAAAATGACATATGCTGTTGTAGGCAACATCCCATTGGGTTAGGCTGGACTTGATAGTATGGGTAAAGGTTACGAGTCCATAACTGAGTGTGGGGAGGAGTATTTCTTTAGCCAGGGCAAGGCACGTGGCAGTTGTGAGTGTTTGGCCTTCTCGGCCAGGCCCAACTTGCTGTTTGCTGCCTTGTTCACCATTGCAGATATGCAGGGTGAAGTCTAGATGAAGATCAAGGGTAACTCCCAAGTATTTGAAGGAGTCAGCAACCCTCCCAAGGGACCCATCAGCACTAGTGACAATCTGGCTCGGGGCTCTTAAAGAGGAACTTCAGTGATTGTCCAAAAAATGACAGCTTGTAGTCATTATATGCAGTACTAGACCTGAAAGGATGTGTGCATTTGTGATTTTTAGCCCAGGTTTACTCTGCCTTCCATAATTTGGATTTGTTTTTGAGCCCTGTTGCGCTTGCCTTGGATGTTTACCTGCTGGGCTGCTAGCTCCTGGTGACGTCATTGTAGGATTGGGGAGTGACTCACACTGTGCAGTACCATGCAGTTGCAACAATGTATATGTACTGGCCCAGATATTCAAACTGCGCCAGGCTATGGCGCAAGCTTGGGCGCAGCTCAACTTGGCTGCACAGGGGTGTGGACTGGCCGAT
The DNA here is from genome assembly GCA_016271365.2 of Neoceratodus forsteri. Taxonomy (NCBI): domain Eukaryota; kingdom Metazoa; phylum Chordata; order Ceratodontiformes; family Ceratodontidae; genus Neoceratodus; species Neoceratodus forsteri. Next base: position 46,844,983 of record JADMNL010000025.1, read on the forward strand.
ATTCAACGGAGCTGCGCCATGGCTCAGCAGCGTTGAATATCGCACCCTGGCCACCTGCAATGTGCATGGCACAGTGGTACTGCGCCAACGCAAGGGACCAGAGTGGAGCATGAGGATGCACTAGCGCAAGTTCCATTGCGCTATGCACAGCAACCACGATATTCAAAACTTGACATTCAAATGGGGCCATAATGTATACAAGGTGCAAATGGGGCCATTTACATGTCATTATGGCCCCATTTGCATGCAGGTGTGCCGATCCCCAATGACTTGCGCCTGGCGCCCTGCCAGGCAGCAGCCATCAGGGACCGACGCCCCCTGCAGCCGGCAATGTGCTCCACAGCCCAATCACGGACATTTGTATAAAAAAAAAAAAATACTCTGTCCAATATCCCTGGTGGTCCAGTGGACCGCTGTCTGCCCGATCGCAGGCATTTGTATAAATAAATAATTCCATCCAATATCCCTGGTGGTCCAGTGGACCGCCGTTTGCTCGATAGCGGGCATCTGTATAAAAAAATACATAATTCCAATATCCCTGGTGGCCTAGCGGTACCCCCTCCCACCACCCTTCCCCTGGTTCTGGCAGCACCCCACCCACCCGCCGACTGACACAGTCGGTAGGGCTGTACACCCATTGGTCCACAGCGTGAGCCAATGGGCATGCAGCCCGTACCGTACTACACATTCCAGATTTATTTCACCCCTCTAAGTTTTTGCTTGTTCTCCCTGGTTGCCCTTGGTACCGGCAGAATCTCAGAAGGAAATTGTGCTTCCTATAGAGATGCAAACCCTGGCCAGTTCCTGGAATCTATCCTGTATTTCTGTTCCCTTCCAAGTTGTTTGTTCCCAGATGTACTAAGAAGTCCGGGGATCCCCGCATTCCAGTGCTGTCGAGTATAGCTGGAATTTGGCTTTGTGTACATATAATCCTGGTATACATTTGGCCTTGACTCGGCTGCTTTTACACTCCCCCCTCCCACTGGATACCCCTAGTCATGGAGACCCCCAGCAGTATCACCTTTGCCCCGCCACCCACTTTGTTCGCCCGTTTTGGTACTTCCAGGCTCCTCCTTCTGTCGACCCCCTGCTTGCTTCTCCTGCCCCCGTCAGCCTGGGGGTCACACTCATGTGCATGCCCTACCGTACTCCTCCTCCTACCTGCGACTGCCAGTTTGCTCCTCCCACCCCCAATCTCCCGGGTGGCCAGAGTTTGCCTCCCCCCCAGTTCTACCCCATCTCCCTTCTTGAACTATAATCCTCCAATTCCCCCACCCAAGCATCCTCCCACTGCTTCCCTCCCCCACTCTGGACCTGCACTTCCCACCCCATCTGCTGTATTTCTCCTTCCCCACCTCCAGTCCACCTCTTCCGGTGATCCCTGTCTGGAGAACTCTCTACTGCCCCCATCCTTGGTTGGCTTCCCCAGTCCTGCCTTCTTCCACTCTGGCGCCTCTGTGCTTCCCCAGTCTACCGTACCTCCCTCCCACCTAGGTTCATGTCGCTCCCCCTCCATCCTCTGTCCCCCTCCCCAAACCCTCTCTGTCCGCCTGCTCCCCACTCCCACCAGCCTCCTACACTTCATCTCCCAGATATAGTAGGATGAATCTGTTTGTAAGTGTGATGCTTGCCCCCGATTTGCTCTCTCCTACCCCCCCACCTGCTCCTCTGAGCAGCCCCCTCCCTATGGAGTGATTCCCGTATGTTTTGTTCCACCCCCCACAGTTGTAGAGTGACCATATGGTCCACCTGTCCCCTGGGGTATGCCATTTTGGCCGTGTCTAATCTCATGGTCCATACCCCCCCTTACCTCCCTATCCCTCCTCCCTTCTAGCTGCCTTCTGATCCCCCTAATCTCCTCCCTAAGACCTGCCAGCTGAAAACACACTGGGCACCTGCCGAACCTCCATGCCCAATTTAATGTTATGGCCACCCCACACCCTGTATACCCAATTACCCTACCGAAGATGCCCACTCTGGCAACCCCCAAGTCCACCCTCATTTTGGGTGTGAGCAATATGGTCCTCTACCAGCAATATACTGTCAATCTTACACAGCCCTCCACCAGCAATTACACACACACACACACACAATACCCAGCAGTAGTCAGGTCACATCAACATGCCCTTCTTTTTACACAAGCAAAGCCCAGCAGTAGTCGGTTCACAGCAATTTGCCCTCATTCCCCACAGTATCCAGCTTTCAAGCCTCAGCAGTCCCTAAGTAGTAGTCCCAATGTCCGCAAGGTTTTTTAGCAACCTCCAGCATAACCACCATGCCCAAGTCAGCACAGTGTATGTTAATCTTCTGCCTGCCCCCTGCTAGCCAGCAAGAAGTCAGAGTTTCTTATTGCTTCAGCTCAGCCAGTCTCACCATGCCCTCCCCCAAGGCTTCACCCCCTCAGACCATTTAATAGAGGTCGGGGCTGGGTGGGTGGTGTGGGACACAATTACAGCTCCTTTTCCTGAAGTGAGGTGGCTGGGCCAGTCTTACGTAGCCCAGCTGCAATTCAGACTTGGCGCCCTGACTCCCGATTGGTCCTCTGCAAAAATGTAGTTCCTCTGCCTCCAGCCCTGGCCTGCTGCCGACTGCAGCTGCCAGGAAGTCTTCTCCAGTGCCCACAGTGCGCTCTTCAGCTGCTGATGCAGCTGTGTTCCTCCCACCGCTGATGTGGCTGCTCATGCAGCCCCGGCTCCTCCTGCCGCGTGTGCGGCCCCCAGTGGATTCTCCGCCGCCATTGCGGCTAGCAACCTCCGCTCTTCCGCTCTCCACTCCAGCAAACAATTATAGCTCCTTTTTCTGACCCAAGAAATCACCATGCAGCCACTTTGTAACAGTGCCTGTTACTGTCCTTTTTATAAGTGGAACATGTTTATTTGGTAGGGAGGAGAAGATGTTAAGGAAGTTATTTAGGGCAACAATAGCATCCGCAGCAGACCGTACAGAGGACCAGTCTGAGTGTAAGGTTTCTATGAGAGGATTCTGTTTCTATATTACTTTTTGCTCCCCCTTCACCTTACTTGGCAATGGGGAGACATTAGTTTGTATTTTCACCCTCTGTTCCAGGACTCCGTATCGCGGCTGCCAATGTGTGACTGCCCCTTCCACCCCTTATCAGCCTAATGGCAGGTTTCCCCTGTGGCTTGGTGCTACCACCTAGCCTCCACTGGGTAGCAGCCAAGAGCCAGCCCCCCTCTCCATTCCTCCTCAGAGAAGAGAGCTGCCTTGCAGCTGCTCGATCAGACTCCTTCCCACTCCCCCCCCCAGCCGACCAGGCTCACTTGTGAACCAGGTCGCCGGCATGGCGTGAGGTGTGGTGTCCAGTGCCGCCACCCTCAGCGCCACCATGGCCAGCTGTCTATGAAAGGATTCTAGGTTAAAGTTGGAGAAGTCTCTCTTATGGATGACCTTATAGGGTACTTTAGGGGAGGAGACTTCCCAGATACAGTATGTAGGTGTATGGTCGGAAATGGAGTTGGGAAGGGTACCCGATTCAGTGAGTCTATCAAGCCTGTTGGTCAAGACCCAGTCAAGGAGGGAATTTTTCCCCCTGATAAGGACAGCTTATTGGGTTCATTTATAAGCTGGTTAAGGCCAAAATCGGCCAGCAAAGGTTCATATTGTTAGACATTACTCCCTGTCCAGTTTAGATGAAAATCACCAAAGAGTAACAATTCATTTGAGCTCAGCTTATGACTGATGCTGTCAAGAAGAAAAGTCGACCCTTGCACACTTCCTTTTGTAGACACAGACTAAGTGAATCATTTTAGTGTTACCCAAAAGGAGTAACACGTGGAGGACTTCACAGACTGGGAAGGGTGGATACATGTGCGGTACAAGAGAGACGTTTAGATGACTTTTATGATATATCAACAGACCCACACCACGCTTTTGGCCAGCATGATCAAGCCTGACAAGGCAGAAACCAGGAAGGGCACATGCAGGGTCAGGAATAGAGTTTAAGCCAGGTTTTCGTTATGCCAACAATGTTGGGGTTATAAGTAACCCAGGCAATAAAGTCTGCGTGGTCAGACACAGGACTACAGATGTTTAAGTTAAGTTAGCTTAAGGCCTTTGGTAGCGAGCCAGGTAAATGAGTCGGTAAACTAAGGGGTGGATCGCCCAGGGTTAGGCTCACTGTCACCAACAAGGACAACAAGCAGGAAGGGCTGCCAGAAAGGGCGTGGCAGCGCAGTTTTCCCCATTTATAGTTCAGACACCAAATAGGGCATAACATAGAACATAGACTTTGACGGCAGATAAGGACCGCTTGGCCCACCTAGTCTGCAATTTTCCTACCTAGAGGATAAGCTGCAGATCCTGTTTAACCAACAGCCTATTTCTTCCTAACCCCCACAAAAATTGCCTTATGTCTGTCCCATGCATTCTTAAATTCTCCCACAGTTTTAGACCCCACAGCCTCCTCAGGAAGGCTGTTCCATGCGTCCACCACCCTCTCTGTGAAAAAATACTTCCTCACATTGCCCTGAGCCATCCCCCTCTATCTTCAAATTGTGCCCCTTGTTCTTGCACATCTCTTCTTCTGAAAGATACTACCCTCTTGTACTTTAATTCTCTTGAGATACTTGAAAGTTTCTTTCATGTCCCCCGTCTCCCTCCTTTCCTCAAGGGTATACATATTAAACTCCTATAGTCTCTCCTCGTATGGCTTCTTTTGCAGACCCTGCACCATGTTAGTTGCCCTCCTCTGAACTGCCTCCATCCTGTCTATGTCCTTGCGGAGATGGGATCTCCAGAACTGGGCGCAGTACTCCAGATGGGCCCTCACCAACTGTCTGTACAGGGGGATAACAACTTCCTGTTTTCTGCTGGTGATACCTCTCCCTGTAGATCCCAGTATTCCCCCAGCCCTCCCTACTGCCTTCTCACATTGCTTGCCAACCTTAAGGTCATCTGATATGATTACCCCCAGGTCCCTTTCCATTTCTGTTACTACCTCTCCCCAAATTGTGCAATCTTCCCCTGTGGTTTTGTTTCCCAGGTGCATTGCTTTGCACTTCTTTGCATTGAATCCAAGCTGCCATACTTCTGACCATTCCTCCAACCTTGCCAAGTCCCTTCTCATCATTTCCACGCCTCTTTACGTATCAACTCCATTGCAGATCTTTGTGTCATCTGCAAAGAGGCATACTTTTCCTTCCAGTCCCTCTGCAATGTTGCTTATAAAGACATTAAAAAGGAGTGGACCCAGTACTGAACCCTGCGGTACCCCACTAGTTACTCCTCTTTCTTCAGAGTTGACTCCATTTACAATTACCTTCTGTGTCCTGTTGTTCAGCCAATGTTTTACCCATGCTACCACCCTGGGACCCACTCCCAGGCTGGTTAATTTGACTACTAATCTTTTGTGTGGGACTGTGTCAAATGCCTTGCTAAAGTTTAGGTAGGCCATGTCCACAGCCCCTCCCTGGTCTACTACTTTGGTCAACCAGTCAAAGAAATCAATTAGATTCATCTGGCATGACCTTCCCGCTGTGAACCCATGCTGCCTTGGGTCCTGTCCCCACTGGCCTCTAGGTACTCAACAGTTCTTTCCTTCAAGTGATTCCATCAGTTTCCCTACCACAGAGGTCAAACTGACAGGTCTGTAGTTTTCTGCCTCTGTCTTGGTCCCTCTTTTTTTGTGAAGAGGAATCACATCCGCCTTCTTCCAGTCCTCGGGTACCACACCATCCTCCCATGATTTGTTAAAAAGGGTAGTCAGTGGTGTCACTAGTTCTCTGTGTAATTCTTTTAGAATGCTGGGGTGAATTCCATCTGGCTCCATTGCTTTGTCCACTTTCAGTTTTAGGAGTTCTTTCAGAACCCTTTTTTCTGTGGAAGGACTGGGATCGACCCCCCTCTCTCCAGAGTGCTTCTGTTAATTGGATTAGGCACCTCCCCCACTTCCTCTTTTGTGAATACTGAACAGAAGTATTCATTCAGTATCCCTGCTTTTTCACTGTCACTCTGCCCACCCACCATCCGTTCTATTCAGCCTCACTGTCCCTCCCTTTGTCTTTCTACACTCCCTGATATACCTATAAAAGGTTTTAGCCCCCTTCTTAACCAAGTTGGCTATCTTTTCCTCAGTTTGTGCCTTTGCTTTTCTGACTACCCTCCCTGCTTCCTTCTGCCTTAACTGGTACAGTTCTCTGTCCTGCTCCTTCTGTTTCCTTATACATCCTAAATGCTATCTTTTTCTCCCTAACCTTCACCGCCACCTCTTTTGAAAACCATATTGGCTTTTTCTTTTCGTTTTGATTTGTTTATTTGCTTCACACAAAAGCTTGTTGCCTCTGTGATGGCAGTTTTGATATTCCCCATTGTTGCTCCACCCCTCCTTCTAGCCTGTTTGCTAGTGCTTTTCTAAGGCACTCTCCCATCTTGCCAAAGTCAGCCCTCCTGAAGTCCAGAACCCTCACTTTTATATGGCTTGACTCTGTAGCTGAGTTTATCATGAGCCACACTGTTTGGTGGTCACTTGTTTCCCAAATGGCTACCACTCTAGATCTGAGATCCTCTCACTGTTCCCATTTAAGTACGAGGTCTAAGGTTGCTCCCTCATGAGTAGGTTCCAAAACTAGCTGTCTGAGGCATGCCACCTAAGGGCATCAAGAATGGCCCTGCTCTTGGATGTGCTGCCACAAGGTGCTTCAGTTAACATCTGGCATATGAGGTCCCCCATCAACAGTATCTCCCTTTCTCTGCCATCCTAAGTATGCCTTCTGTCATATCCTTGTCCATTTCCTCCCTGACATGGGGTCTATATGCAACCCCTTTGCGGATTGTGATGCCATTTCCCGTCTCTAAGGTGACCCATGGTGCCTCCTCTCCTCCTGTTTACTCTTTTGTTCAGTTGCTTTTATCCCCTCCCTTACGTAGAGAGCTACTCCTTCCCCCCCTTTCTGCCCTCCCTGTCTCTTCTGTAGCTTGTGTCCTGGTATGTTAACATCCCAGTCATGGTTCCCTGTGTACCATATTTCTGTGACTGCTACGATATCTAGGCATCCCTCTTCCATCAAGGCCACCAGTTCAGGGAGCTTGTTGCCCAGACTACGGGCGCTGGTACTCACTACCATCCATTTCTTGATGGCCTTACCCCTTTTTGCCCTATCCCTGTCCTTATTGCATTTGTCACTTTCTCCATTTACCCCTCTGCTTCTCCCTATCGACATCTCTATGTTGGTGTCTACCTCACTTAGTACCTTGATATTTTGGGGGGGAGGGGGCTAGGATTTCCCTACTTCTTTCCAGTGCTTCCCCCTTGGCTAGTTTAAATGCTTGCCAATGAAGTATTTAAACCTATCCCCTAGTATCCTGGTTCCCCTCCTGGACAGCTGCAGACCATCACGCCAGTATAGGCCTGCATCCCTCCAGGTGGACCCCCAGTCCCCAATGAAGCCAAATCCCTGAGCTCTGCACCAGTTTTTCAACCACTGATTGAATCCCGTGGTGTGGTCAGACAAGACTACAGATGTTTAAGTGAGTTAGCTTAAGCATAACTGTTCAGTGCAGTGGCAGTGTGGTTTGAAAAGGTATCGTCATCCAGAGGGAGATTAGACTGTGACCCTATGAAAACAGCAGATGAGGGGACAGCCTGAGTTGAATTGCAACGTCATTAGGGAGAACATCATACAGATTATTAACTGCATTGCAGCAACTCTACAGGCAGAGCAGTCTGGGTGACTGCAAGAAAGAGCAAGCCAGCAGCTAGTAAGTTCTAGTCAACAAAATATCTTAAGACTTAAACTCAGTATGAGAGAAGGAAGCAACCCTGGCTGAAGATTAATCAAGAGTCAAGTACAGTCTTTTTTTCCTTTAAGTGAATTCAAACTGGCAACGCAACAGTATTTTGTTTAACAGCACAAATTAAGGTATAGTAAATAAAATCAGTCTAAGGAGAACTATGTTCAGGGCTATGTCATTACTATACCATTTACCAGTCCATGCTGTCAATCAGCTTTGGAGACTATTCACTGCTTGGGCGGGACAAAAAGTTACACCTTCATGTCCCCATAGCAGTGTGCAGCAGACTGAGCAGGTAGGTCAGTTGGGACCTGCTTTTTAAATGCTGAGCCGAGGTTACACAGCAGGGGACCTTTGGCGGGCTGGGGAAGAACACATGGTCACAGCCCTTTTGTTCAGCCCAGCATTGGTGGGCTGACCAGAAATAAGTTGTCCAAAGTCTATGCCCCTGTGTAACTCTGGTAAAAAGTTGCGGCTCGGGGGGGGGGCAGCAAAGACCCCTCCAGCCATCAGTGTCCCTTATTTGCTCCAGTGTCATTCGATGGTCCCAGTGAAGAATGTGGCAAAAACTTACAGCCCGGTAGAGATGTAACAGAGACCCTCCAGGCTGCTAGCATGGCGGTGAATTTCCATTGGCCGAGGCTTCAGCTGTCATTTGGGGAGGGAGAAGATGAGCCGAACACCTTCGTGACCCGTAGTAGCAGTGCACAGCAGACTGTGCAGTTGTGGGGAATTTAACACATGAGTCTCAGAAAGTAGTCAATCTGAAAGCAGGAAATTTCCAACCCCTCATATAACAGATTATAGCGCAACTCCTGATTTTTGCCATATTGCTTTGAGAGTGTTTTCAGCAATATATGTTTAGCTTCATTTTTGTTTTTTCCATCAAGGGTTTTATGCCTTAGTCAGCCTCTTGTCTACCCTCATTGAGGACTGATGACTGCCTGTTCCTTTATGGGTTGCCCCATGATGGGGCTTGTGATCTGTGTCCCCCATGTAGCTGGATCATTTGCTAGACTGGAAGTAGCTCCATGATGTTGGGCCCATGTATAAGGTTTTACATCCTACCCCCCACCTAGACATCCAGCATCAGACCTAGCGTTGCCTTGATAAACACAGCAAACTGTGCACAGTCCCTCAAGAGGGAGTAGGCCGGGATAGATTGAATTGCTTGCGGCAGCACTACCCAGCCCTGGCCACACCTGATCCCGGGTTCAAGAGTCTGCTCCTGAATAAAGCGTGATGCACTTCTGTTGGGCCATTAGGATTCCCCCCCAGTTCATTTTCTTGAATTTATTATGACAAACTAAATTTACACAGAGATCCAGATACACTGTAGTATTTGCATTTACTGCATGTTGATTGATGTGGTCTGAATCCTGCAAGGCAACTTTATTTTATATATATATATCGCCCAATCCAAAGGCTCTGAGCGCTTTACATAAAACAATAAATAAGAAATTATAAATAACTAAAACAAACTCTGCATAAAATCAGATTAAATCAAAAATCTTCTCAAACAGATACATTTTTGAGAGGCTTTGAAGGCCTCCACCGAGCTGGCTGCCTTAATATGGGGAGGAAGTGAATTCCAAGAGTGGAGCGGCCACTCCAAAGGCCCCATCACCAGATATTTTGAACTGTGAGGATGGAACAGCCAGCAGGTCCACATCGGTGGAGCGAAGGGGGCAGTCCAGAGAGTACGGAATCAGGAGTTCTTTGAGGTAGTCTGGTCCAAAACCCTGTAGGACCTTGTAAGTTAAAAAGCCAATCTTGAAGGTGATATGTGCACTCACAGGCAGCCAGTGCAGAGCACGCAGAACAGGAGTGACATGGTCCCTCATAGAGGTACCAGTTAACAGAGTAGCTGCAGCATTCTGCACTAGCTGCAGGTGACTCATCAAACCTCCAGATATGCCTAGGTATAAGGCGTTACAGTAGTCAAGTCGACTGGTGACAAAGGCATGGATAACCGTAGCCGGGTCTGAAGAGGATAGGAATGGGCGGATCCTGTTTCGAAGATGAAAAAAGCAGCCCTGATGACCAAAGCAACCTATTTTTGCAGATCTAACTGGTCATCAAGAAGGATACCCATATCCTTTACCATCCCAGTCACCAAGAGAGGACAGCCATCAACCATAAGGGGAGACAACCCCCCCCCCCCATCAGAGAGAACACCCCCACAAACTGGCTCAATCACCATGACCTCAGTCGTGCCCGGGTTGAGACACAGCCCATTGTCGGACATCCAGTCATTAATCTTAGCTAAACAGCTTGGCGTATCTCCGGCAGAAAGGTCATCGGGAGCACATGACTGGTACAACTGGGTGTCATCTGCATAGCAGTGAAAACCTAAGTTGTACCATCTAATGCTCTCTCCAAGTGGAAGCATGTACACAGATAACAGAGGTGTCAAAGTGGACCCATGCGGGACCCCACAAGACAGCGCAGAAGAACTTGAGGAAAAATTCTCAGGAACTACACGCTGCGATCTACCAGTGAGGAAAGAACGGAACCAGCGCAACACTACCAGTGGCGCCCACATATTCCCACAGGTGATCTAGCAGCACCTTGTGATCAGCTATGTCAAATGCAGAAAAAAGGTCCAGGAGCACAAGACTAGTATAATGACCCTAGTCCCTCACCATGTAGAGATCATGTGCTACCCAGACCAGAGCCATCTCAATGCAGTATTTAGGCTAAAAACCTGACTGGAGAGGTTTTTATTTCTTTATTTAGCTTTTGTTAACCGGGTAAGTGCACTAGCCATAAAATGACTATTTTCAGGCACGACCCGGGAGAGTACAGACATGCAGAAACTTAACAGGATAACAAATTATAAGTGCTTTACATACAATGAGTTAAAGTGGATACAATATATCAGAGACATACAGAGTAGACCATAAGTTCATAGGTGCCTACCTATGCAATGAATAGAGAGGACCTTGGACAATAAATTATCAGGTGACATATCATATGAACAGAACAAGGTACACAAGAACAAAACGGGTAATACAAAAGGAAGAAATAACCATTGAGAGCAGGGGGTGTCATTAAGGAAAAGGTCGGTAAGTGAGGAAAAGGGGAGCAAGCCATGAAATTAGATTATATGAGTGTGTGTAAGTGTAAGGGAGATGGCTGCAGTACAAGATTGTATATGGGCGGGGAAAGGGAGCCAGGACAGGCTGAGGCAGTAAGAGGGTTATATAGAGGTGAGGAAATACTATTGTATGGCCAGCAACATCAGTCATTAGGTAGGGTGAAAGATCGAGAGTGACTCCAGGCGTTCCATAAATTGGTTAACCACCACTTTCTCAATAATCTTTCCCAAAAAGAGGGAAGATTAGAGATGGGCTTATAATCTGTAAGCATGTCAGGGTCAAGAGAAGGTTTCTTAAGGAGGGGTCTCACCACAGCCTGTTAGTTGTGGGAAAAGCTCCCTCCCTTAATGACCCCTGGATGATCTCAACAAATACAGGACCCAACCAGTCCATGCTGTTGATGATGAGCCATGTCTGACATGGATCCAAGGCACAGGTGGTGGGATGCAAACTAGTGAGAACCCATAGGATCTCCTCTGCCGAAACCGGCTGAAACTCAGACCAACAAGGCAAGTGTTTCCCAAAGGGCTGACCACCACAGTAAGAACTGGGATGGTGGAGGAAATACGCGCCCTGACAGAGGACACTTTGTCGGCAAAGAACCGCCCAAACTGCTTACATTTTTCTGTGGAAATGGCGGTCCCAGGCTGGAGACAGGAAGGATTTAACCAACTGTTGACAGTGCGGAACAGCACAGCAGGGCGATTCCTTGCCACAGCAATTGAGCAAGACAAAAATTCAGATTTCCTACAATCAATTGCCCACTGATACTCCAGATAATGGAGTCACAGCACCAACCTGTTCTCCTCGGAGCGAGACAGTCTCCAGGAACGCTCCAGCCTATGCCCCTTGGTCTTCAGCCGGCGCAACACTGCACAGTACCAAGGTGAGTGGGGTCGGGAGGTCAAGGGGGCTATATAATTCACTGGCGGGCTTAGTGTTTAGAACTTGTGCCCTTCACAACAAGAGACCTGTCTTCAGAGCTCAACTTGAGCCACTGGTGAACAGTTTGATATCTGCTTGGGGCACAATGACATCATAACGGCTCCCCACTTCTGACAGCCTTTTCTTCAAATGACACTCCAGACAAGATGAGTAGAGAGGCTGAACTGTTTCATCGATGTCTGTCAGTACTGGGCTACATTAGCAGAGATGGAGGAAGTGCCCTGTAGGCATCTGTAGTATTCTTCCTTACCCGTGAGTAAACGGCATCAGACTGTAAAGTCTTCTGTCAGTGCTCCCAGTAACTTTGGCTCTCTAGATTTTGACAAAACTCCTGATTAGAGGAGCATGGGGTCCAGTTATGCACCCTTCTTTTTAAACCAGCTAAGAAAGGGCCCCGCCACAGTCCAGTTGGAACATTTTTTCTCAAATGCAGCCACCAACATTGCTTTGTGTGGCCACGGAGATCTTTAGAACCCCAAATAAAAATGTGATGGCTCTGAAAATTGGTTACAGTAAACATGGAGCAAAAATTACAAGAATACGTGTCTGTCATTTATTGTACTTGTGACTTTTTTTCCTTTTTTTGCTGTCCTGGCGGCATTGTGCCCTGGGGCCTTACCCAGTTACCAGATCAATAAAATAAACAGCAGCCCAGTTCACTATGTAAACAAAGATTTGTTTCATCAAGGGAGGGGGTGTTGAAGTGAAGAAATAGATGTTCCCTGATTTTGGGGGCTTGAGAACCACTGCGCTAGAGCTGAGGTTTCCCACTGGATCCATGCTGTCCACCCAATGGCACCTACCTAGTTGCAGTCCCTAGCCTGCAGGGTTACTGTCTGGGGGAGGGACTTGCCCCATAGAAAGGTCTGCTGGCCTAACTGGTGGACTTATTAAAATGTCACCATCTCTAGTTCAAGTCAGAAGTGCTAGTTAAAAGTAATGGGTTAAGATAAAATTTTACTAGCCCAATGGAAAATCCTGTGGAATTTGGCTAGTGGGCCAGTGCCGGTTTCAACCCCTGCTTATCTGTGCATGTGTACTCAAAAGTGGCCGGACCCAGTGCCTGGAGCACATCAAAAGCTGTACATGGATTGCTAGAGATGATGACATGGTAGCATTATACTCCTCGCATATGGCGCTAACTGTCCCACTGACATTTCTTCTTTTAGACCTGCATCTGGCGGCTGAGCTTGGGAAGACGTTGCTGGATAGAAACACTGAGCTGGAGAATGCCCTGCAGCAGATGTACGCAACCAATCAGGAGCAGCTGCAAGAAATTGAGGTAAATGTTCAGAAGTGTGTTACTGATGGCTAGCCAGAGGTGGTTTTGAGCTGCGAGTTCTATTTCTTTATTGTAACATTGTAAGCAGTGAATTGTACCGCCTGCAGCAAGCATTTGTAGTGACGTCTGTATTCTAAGCTGCTTAATCCTGTTTCACTCATTAAGTTCTAGCAGTCACCTATGCCTCTGTCCACATGTATTTAATGTGGATTAAGGTACAGTGTCAATTAAAAAACATTCATACTCTGCTTTCCCTGCCAGTCAGAGTTCAGTAGTAATTCAGGAGTGCCATTTTCCGGTTTTGTATAAAACATGCACTCCATTTTGAAACTGGCTTAGTGGGGTGTCAACAGTTTTACACTTGACTGAACGCGGCCATAATAGAAATGTGCTGGTTACTTTCATCCTGAAGGCAAAGTCCTCCAGAATCGGTAAACTGTGCAACAGCACATAACTGAAATTACATGGTTAAAATTTCTGTGTTGAAACCCATTGGTCGGATGCTTTGTTCATCAAGTTCAAGTAGCAAAGACGGAAATTGTGTGGGGAACTGCTAAACCACATCAGTGCCTTAAGGTCTCTTACAAATAACTAGGTTGGGCTCTTGTTGGCAGCATTTATTTTAAAATGATGAGAAATGTCTAGCTTAACATAGGTCACATTTCAAAAGCAGAGGACTGTGAACATTTTTATGGTAGTTTAATTGTACTTTTTGCAGAAGTGTACTGTGGAAGTGCATAATAAATTAACAGTTAATTTCCCTTGACGTTAAATGTGCAGCTAAATTCTGTCGTTTCCGTCCCTAATTGCAGTTTCCGCAGTAAGATATATTCTACTCTTCTCACTTCCTAAAAATTCCTCTGCCATTGCTGTAGCAGTGACACTCAGTGCACGTTATGGTAGAGGGGTACCTCAACAAAACACACCAGAAGAGCGCGGTAAGAACCGCGCTGCGTAAAGCGTGAAAGGATTTTAGAATGACAAGGGTATAATAGCAGTAAGGAATTACCGCTACCCCTGTCGCTCTGCATATCATCTGATGAGGGATCAAGTTGCCATGTGCTGGGGTGCCTGGTCAGGCCTCTCTCGTGGTGGAGTGGCTAGTGCACCAGCACACAGCATAGTAGGAGACCTGGGACTACGGTTACGTCCCTGTCAGGTCTCCTCCTGCTGCACTTTTTAGTATTTATATATTAAAAAAAAAAAAATTGTGATTTTCCCTCTGCCGATATTCTCCCCATCCCCAAAGTCCACGACCCCCCGTAGTTGATTATTTGAAGTCCAGGGGGATGTAGGGGCAGAGCCCCCCTCAAAAATAAAGAAGTCCCATTACTGTTAAAGGGGCTGAGCCGTTATTGTCGGGTCGCTCTCTTACCTGACCTTGTTTGGTACAGCGTTGTTTTCCTTGTGGCATTATTGCACGTTAAGTTTTTGTGGCGGCGATATGACCCAGGTGTGCCGCAGAGGTGGGCAGTCGGAGGAGGCTAGAGTTCACTCAGCTCACTGCCTGGCTTGATTGAGCTCAACCTCTGTAAGCTGTCGTGAGCCAAGGTCAAACCATCCAATTACATTCAAAGTATTTTTGACAGCCTGTCTGCTGTTGGCCTACACTGTGTAAAGAACCGCCTGCAGTGGCCAGCGTTGCCTGTGGTTTTGGCTTAGAGTCGAGTCAGACCCTGGCTTGGGTCTGCGTGTGAAAAATTCCTGGCTTGCCTAATTTCTGCCTTTTATGGATTGTACAAATTACTAGTAGTGGGCTCTATATATAGATATATAGATATAAATAAATAAATATATATATATATATATAATGTGTGTACACATATACACATAGTGTTTGTGTGTGTGTGTTTTTTCCCCCAATTGTTTAACCAGGAGTAGCACACTAAGCTGACAGCTGGTTTACAGGTGCGACCTGGGAGCACAGGGAAGTTAAGTGACTTGCTCAGGGTCACACAGTATGCAAGTGGGGGGCTGTGGGATTCAAACCTAGGTCTCCAGATTTGCAGCTCAGAGCCTTAGACCACTGCGCCATACTGCCTTTTAGACTACAGTACATAATGTAAAAGCAGTGCTGGAAAGACTGGCAACTTGAACTTCACAAAGTGCTGTGTTCTTGTACTGATGTGCAAGGCCACTGATTCTCAGTGTTTATGGGGAAAACCCAGTTAAATTCTGGAATTTGGACTGCCTGCACACCACTAAAAACAAAGAATTTCACAGAATTTGGCATTTTATTTCATATCAGTAAATTTACAGAACTTGTATATTTCCAGTAATTGCTTCATATACTACTTTGTTTGCTTTATTTAATGCTCTGTATATTGAGCCTTCCTTTATTCTGATTACTTGTGCACATACTGAAAGGATAGTAGAATCCCAGTAAAACCTGGAAATGAGTAAAAATCACTGGGGCAATTCCCAGAATTACAAGTCTTGAAAATGAAATTTCGTTACTTTAATTACCATGAATCGGTGGCCTTGATGATGTGGAAGTTTCAGTCTTCTGATTTCTTGTCACTTACCCAACGCTTAGTAAAAACCAGTCGGCCCATCAGTTATTTTCAGAAAAGGAATGGGGAAATGCAAACATTGCATTTCCAAATTCAGCTGACCGCAGTTCTCAGTATAAATTCTGTGTTTTTTGTTTTGTTTACATTTCATCCATTTTCGTTGGAGCTTCTTTAACTTTCAAGTATTCCTTGCCAACTGAAAGCTGGATTAATAAAGTCTGCATTATACAGGCTGGTTGGGAGGACACCAGCGTAACTTACCAGGCTATAGGTTCGCATTCACTTGTTTTTCTAAGCAATAACTGTGCTGCTTATGGTTTGCACTTCGCTGGGGACATTTTGCAAATAATACAGGAGTTTTGCATCTTAGTCCTGCAGTTCCAGAAAGCTTGCCTCCTGTTGCAGAACTTTTATGCTGCAATAGAATTCGCCATATACATGGTGATTTAAAATTTTTTTTTTTGTATTCTTTAAAAACTGCTGGTTTGTTTCTTGCATCTGTAGTCTCTATTCTCTACTTTGTCCCAAAGCCTGTATCCCATTCTTAGCTAGCTACTATCTGGCTGGGAGCAGGCTGCAAAATTAACCCGAAATATGGGAATACAGAGGAACCTCTCTATGTATGTATTGATTTGCCCCCCTCCCTTAAAAGAACATTCCAAATGGCAAGCAAAAATGTTCTTCTTGGGAAAGTTTCTTAACGGCACTTCATTGAAAACCATGAAAATGAATGTGAAATCAAGCCTATTAATTTTTTTTTTTTTTTTTTTGAGGTTTTTTTTTTTTTTTTTGAGTAACCTATTTCCCCCCACATATTTTTGTTTGTTTGTTTTGTTTTGTTTTGTTTTGTTTTGTTTTGTTTTGTTTTGTTTTGTTTTGTTTTGTTTTGTTTTGTTTTGTTTTGTTTTGTTTTGTTTTGTTTTGTTTTGTTTTGTTGTTTTTTGGTATGGCAATCTGCCCCATCCCTGCCTCCGACAAACGTATCCCTGGGCCTTATCTAACCTGTAGTTCCACCTCAGATTACCCTTCAGGTGGAGCCAGGAGAGGGAGAGCCGTCCTCCGCCTTACCACCTGGTCACTGTATCCAGAATGGGTAGGCTCGCCCTGGCAGTGGTGCGGGTTAGGGGGAGGCAGACGGGGCTTCATGAAGCCCGTGCCACTTTTCCATTTTTTTGTCCCCGATTCTCTTCCACGGCATGGATGATGGGACGTACTGTGTGAAGGCGCACACATCCTCTGCCAAACCTGCGGCACCCTCCCTACCATGTTGCCCACGCTTGCACTACCACCTAGCATCCACTCAGTGGCAGGACATCCAACCACCTCTTCTTGGTAGAGGAGAGCTGTTCTCCAGATGCTCAAACCCTATCCCACTTCCCCTCCAACCCCCAGCAACCAGAGTTCGCTCCCGAACCCCGGCTTGTCAGTTTGGCATCTGGTGAGGCATCCAGCGCCTCACCCCTCAGCGCCACTAGGCCAGCTTTGTGTAACCCCTTCCTAACAGTATCTGAGAACATTTTATAATTTTTTTTTCTTTTATAGCTCCACCTGATGGTGCTGGCGGCAGCAGAGTAGTGTGTTACCATGTGGGAGATGCAGATTTGCATCTCAAGACAGATTTCCCAGCCATGGGCTGGTGAATCTCTGGAGTGCTAGGGAGACAGACCTCGGAAATCTGGGAGGAGGATTGTTACTTGCCCACTACAAACAGTAACTCCTCAGACAGGTATTGCTTGTGAGTACCGTGTGACATTTTGTGCATTCTTCGCCTGCCACCATGAGGATGGTGTGACATGGGTGAGCCTACCGTTGGAGGTGGGTGGGGCAGGAGAAAATTGGGGGAGGAAGGCTGTAGAATGATGGGCTGTAATACTCTTGGACCCTACATCACACTCGAGTGCACTGATGTGTGGATTGGATATTGGATGTAAAGGCATGCTGGTTTTACGATATACCATGGTATGAGAAATTATAGAATTGATACCATGGGTAGTTTCTGATACCATGATAACCATGGTTCATGGTATAATGTGGTTTTTGAACCATTCAGCTAATTGGTTTGGTAATTTTAGTGACAACTGTCTGTCTCGCACTAACTCACTGGCTTAAGAATCTGAAGACTTCTCTTCTGTACAAAAATGGCATCTTCCAAAGTACCGCAGTATTACGGTAACCATGGTACTACGGGTAGCGGTTATCATGCCATTACTATAGTTAGGGTTGAGTAGCCTGTTTAATGTTAAACCTCAAATTTTGCACATTAATATCTTTGGCTTCATTTGACAAAATGAGCTGAAATGTTGTATGTATCGTCTAGGAGGCAAGCTCTTGATATGTAGAAATGTTTTGGGCCAGCAGCTTGTACAGTTTCTGAGATCCGCATGTCATTTTTTGGAAAAAAAAAATGTTTTTTTCATATACTTAACATTGCTGTTTTGGTGTGTGTGTGTTTTTTTTTTTTTTTTTTTTTTTTTTTTTTTTTGTTTTGTTTTGTTTTTTTGTTGATGCTCTCACCTACAGCCTACATGGAAAGGATTTTTTTGCCCCAGACTCTCAGGGGACATGGGTCATGTCCCAAGCTGTAGTGCCTTTGACAGGTCTGGGAAAAAAATATCAAAGGATTCCAGAGTTATTAGGCTTTAAATGCTAGTGTTTTCTGACTTGCACATAAACAGTAGGGGTTTCCAGATAAAGTTCTGTGGTGAAAGTTAAAATTTGATGCCGTCAATGTTTGATTTTTGTTTCACGCTACTGAATTGTCACGGCACCAAACATTTTTGTGCTGTGCCAACTGTTATCTTATGGATCTTTTCCATGAACCAACAAACATGGAAAATACATAAAAATGCTGGAGCCATTTAGCTAGAGTCTGATGTTAGTTTTTTAATAGTGTGCTCACTAATATGTTTTCTGGGCACCCAAAATCCCGGGTGCCCAGCTTAGTGAGAGGAGCGCTTACCCAGCGTTCTCTGTATGAGAACACCGGGAATTTGTTGACTTCTACAGCTTCAGCTAAAGTTGTTCTGACAGCTGCAGTGTTAGCTGTGAGCTGCCCTTTTCCCTGGTGTCTAGTGCCACCCCCACCCTCCGATAACTGTCCCCCCCCTTATCCTGCTGTTTTATTGCTGTGGTTTAGAGCACTGAGCTGCAGACTTGCATACTGTGTGACCTTGAGCAAGTCACTTAACTTCACTGTTCCCAGGCTGCACCTGGAAACCAGCTTCGGCTTAGTGTGCCTTTACTGGTTAAATAGTTTTATTTATTTTTGTCTTTGGTAACCAAGTAAGGCCCACTAGGCACACGTGCCTGTTTTCAGGGGCAACGTGGGAGCACTGGGCAGTTAAGTGACTTGCTCAGAGTCACACAGTACGCAAGTGGAGGTCGTGAGAATCAAACCCAGGTCCGGTCTGCTGAATGTACCAAGCTCATTACTCTAATCTCTAGGCTATACTGCTAGCCCAAAAGTATTCTGGCAGCGGTGGGATTCGAACCCACGCCATCAAAATGACTGGAGCCTAAATTCAGCACCTTAGACCACTTGGCCACGCTACCGTCTTCCACTTCCCTTCCTAATGCTGACATCGGGGGGCTCTGTCCTCATGCCTGCATTACAGGCCCCACCCCCAACAGTGTGGGGCACTGGGGAGCCCCCCCAGTGCCCCAAATATACGTTTATCGTGTTTAAAAAAAAAAAAATCCTCCTCCCATTCTGACCCTCCCACTGGCACACACCACCTCACACCCCACCCTGTACCTACCAGCAGAGGTTTATGTGCTGTTGTCTTCTAGAAGGAGGGGTGGAGCAACAATGGGGAAACATCAAAACTGCCATCACAGAGGCAACAAGCCTTTGTGAGAAGCAAATAAACAAATCAAAACAAAAGAAAAAAACACTATGGTTCTCAAAAGAGGTGGCGGGCCCGGGGAAAGTCGGGGAGAAAATGATAGCATTCAGGAAGTATAAGGAAATGCAGAAGGAGCAGGACAGAGAGTTGTACCAGTTAAGGCAGAATGAAGCAGGGAGGGAAGTCAGAATAGCAAAAGCCCAAACTGAGAAAAAGATAGCCAACTCGGTTAAGAAAGGGGATAAAACCTTTTATAGGTACATCAGGGTGTAGAAATACAAAGGGAGGGGTAGTGAGGCTGAATAGAACGGACGGTGGGTGGGCAGAGAGGGACAGTGAAAAAGCAGGGATACTGAATGAATATTTCTGCTCAGTATTCACAAAAGAGGAGGAGGGGGGTGCCTAATCCAATTAACAGAAGCACTCTGGATAGGGGGTCGATCCCAGTCCTTTCACAGAAGAAAGGGTTCTGAAAGAACCTCTAAAACTGAAGGTGGACAAAACAATGGGGCCTGGCGGAATTCACCCCAGAATTCTAAATTAAGGAGAGAACTAGTGAAACCACTGACTACCCGTTTTAACAAATCATGGGAGGATGGTGTAGTACCTGAGGACTGGAGGAAGACTGATGTGATTCCCCTTCACAAAAGTGGGACCAAGACAGAAAACTACAGACCTGTCAGTTTGACCTCTGTGGTAGGGAAAGTGATGGAATCACTTCTGAAGGAAAGAATTGAGTACCTAGAGGCCAGTGGGGCACAGGATCCAAGGCAACATGGGTTCACAGCGGGAAGGTCATGTCAGATGAATCTAATTGATTTCTTTGACTGGGTGACCAAAATAGTAGACCAGGGAGGGGCTGTTGACATGGTCTACCTAGACTTTAGGAAGGTATTTGTCACAGTCCCACACAAGATTAATAGTCCAATTAACCAGCCTGGGAGTGGGTCCCAGGGTGGTAGCCTGGGTAAAACATAGGCTGGACAACAGGACACAGAAGGTAATTGTAACCGGAGTCCACTCTGAAGAAAGAAAGTTTACTAGTGGGGTACCGCAGAGTTCAGTACTGGGTCCAGTCCTTTTTAATGTCATAAGTGACATTGCAGAGGGACTGGAAGGAAAAGTATGCCTCTTTGTAGATGACACAAAGATCTGCAACAGGGTTGATACGCAAGGAGGCATGGAAAGGATGAGAAGGGACTTGGCAAGGTTGGAGGAATGGTCAGAAGTATGGCAGCTTGGATTCCATGCAAAGAAGTGCAAAATAATGCACCTGGGGAAACAAAAACCCAGGGGAAGATTACACAGTGAGGAGGGAGGTAGTAACAAGAACAAAAATGGAAATGGACCTGGGGGTATTCATATCAGATGACCTTAAGGTAAGCAAGCAATGTGAGAAGGCAGTAGGGAGAGCTGGGGGTATACTGGGATGTATAGGGAAGAGGCAGCACCAGCAGAAAACAGGAGGTTGTTATCCCTCTGTACAGACAGTTGGTGAGACCCCATCTGGAGTACTGTGTCCAGTTCTGGACACCACATCTCCACAAGGACATAGACAGGATAGAGACAGTCCAGAGGCAGGCAACTAAAATGGTGCAGGGTCTGCAAGAGAAGCCATACAAGGAGAGACTAAAGGCGCTTAATATGTATACCCTTGAGGAAAGGAGGGAGAGGGGGGACATGATAGAAACTTTTAAGTACCTCAGTGGAGAATCAACAAAGTCCAAGAGGGTAGCATCTTTCGGAAAAAGAGATGTGCAAGAACAAGGGGACACAATTTAAAGATAGAGGGGGACAGTTCAGGGGCAATAATGAGGAAGTATTTTTTTCACAGAGTGGGTGGTGGACGCATGGAACAGCCTTCCTGAGGAGGTTGTGGGGTCTAAAACTGAGGGAGAATTCAAGAATGCATGGGACAGACATAAGGCAATTCTTGTGGGGGTAAGAAGAAATAGGCTGTTGGTTAACTAGGATCTGCAGCTTATCCTGTAGGTAGGGAAATGGGCAGACTAGGTGGACCAAGCAGTCCTCATTTGTCAGTCTGTTTCTGTGGACCGAGACATGTCTACACTCTTCAAAGCCGAACTGTGAACAGAGGAATCAAGATAAGTGCCGTATAATATATTTCAGTGGGGTTTTGAACTTATGTTCATAACTTTGCCTTATTTGGCATTTGTTTACCAAATTTTCAACATGGCCTTTTTGGGACCCCATCTCATGCCAAAGGGCCTCTCATACAAACTGCAAAGGGTGCAAACAGAAGACACAGACACACATTTTGTCCTACCCAGGACTCATCGGTATTCATTCATTCATTATGGTCTGAAAATTTTAGGGTGCAGTCCACCTGTGTCTCCCAAATGGTTTGGAAATATGGTCTGAAAATTTCAGGGTAGAAAGGGCTTGTCTCACAGATGTGCCTTTTGCTGGTTTGGTGACAAAATGTTAATTGGTTCCAAGTTATTAAATTTTAAAGTTCCCTTTATTTTCAATGGGAATTTATAGATGTCCCACTTGAAAAAGGATCCTTTGTTGCAAATGGGTAATCATTTTTCGCAGATTGGTCATCCTGTGTTGCAAATAGGAAGCCTATTTTTGTGCTGCTGCCATTTTGTTTGTCAGTTAGTGAGGGAAACACAATTTAAAAAAAAAAAAAAATTCTTTTCTTGAAACCATTACGTGTTCTGGTAATTGGGGGGCCGTTTCACCCAATTCTGGTGTTGGTTTTTACACAGATGAGTTGGAAATGTGTATCCCCTGTTGTCTAGTGGCGCCCCCCCCCCCCGTCTCCGACTGCTGTTGCCGTTATTATGATGCATTTCCCTGGTGTCTAGTGGCACCCCAGACCTTCCGATCATCTTCCCTGTTAATTTAATAACATGTCCCTGGTGTCTAGTGGACCCTTCTCCTACCCTCAATCACCATCCCCACCCTCCAACTGTCCCACAGTCCCCATTAATTGGTAGTTAATATCCCCGATTTCTATAGACTTTTTTTTTTTGTATTTTCATTGGTGTCCAGTGGTGTCCCCCCAGTGCCCCTTGTATCTTGAAAATAAGAAAACGGTACCTCTGTTTCTTTTTTTTTTTTTTAACCTGTGTTAACAAAAGTCCACTGGTGCTCACACCCCACCCAGCCTCCTACTGTGCAGTCCCCCCAATACACACACCCACACCCTCACTCACCTGAACTGATCCCACTGTGAAGATCCAGTCTCCAATTGAAGATAGACGTGTAATTATTTTTCACAAATGGGTTACACTGTGTTGCAGATGGGTAATTTTTTTTTGTACCACCACCATTTCGTTTTTTCGCTTAGTGAAGGAAACCGAATTATATTTAGAAATCGTGGTGTGTGTTTAGCAGAACTCGGCACCCTCCTTCAGCAGGGCTTACCTCACATATCTGCCTGTTGGTGGTCTGGTGAAAAAATATTAATTTTACTTTGTTTCCCCCGCTAAGTAGAAAAAGAAAATAGTGGTCGGGGGGGGGGGGGGGAGATTTCCTATTTGTGACACAGGATGACCTGTTTGCGAAAAAGGTTTACTTGTTTGTAAAAAGGGATCCTTTTTCAAGTGGGACATCTATGTGAGAGTAAAATTTCCCATGTTTTGAAAATAATGTGAACTTTAAAATTCAAAAACTTTAGAACACTTACTATTTTTTCACCAAAACACCCCGTCCAACCACTCCAGCAACCCACCCCCCTCTGTAGCCTTGAACCGCTCCGTAGTAAGGTAGTAATTCCCTGGTAGTCTAGCGGACTGCCCCCTTGTTTCTATTCCTGATGTTTGTATATAAAATACTAAAAAATGAATTCATTTGCTGGTAGTCTGGTGGACTTGCCCTGCCTATCCCTGGCGTGCCTTTATATAAAATATTAAAATAATTTAACGCTCGGCAGTCCAACAGATCCCCCTCACCATCCCTGATATGTCTGTACATAAATAGTGATCGGTGAATACTATCCCTAGTAGTCTAGGGAAGCCACTCCTGTCCTCTGTTTCTTGCTTGGTGACTTCATACCACAGAGTTTTTCTCACTGTTTTGAAGTGGTGTGATGCATGAAAAACAGGTTACTGCGTTACTACGCGGTTGGTTACATTAAGGAATGTAGTCTAATTCCCTCAAGTGTTATCAGTAAACTGCACTGGAAGCATATCACGTTTATTTGAAAATATATTTTAGTCAAACATTTTTTTCAGAATATCCTGTTTTTCTAAATATGTATTAGAATAAACTTGAAATAAGTAAAGAGAAAAAAAAAGCTGTAGAAGAATAGTTAACTGTTTTGGGCTTGAGCTTCAAAACTCATGCTCTTCCTTTCTGTCTTGAGGACTGGGTTGCACTGCAGGGTCGTGTCCAGCCTGACACTGTTCAGTAGACTGGGCCTTGTCTTCCTGGTGCCATAATATTTTTTGAGAGCCTTGCGCTCCCACAGGAAAATAACCATGCAGTTATATAATTTGACAAATTATGTATCCATGGGGTCCTGCGCTCCCACTGCCAAATAAGGATTTGATCATACTATCTCAAAAAGCAGGAAATCATTGCCAAAACATTAATGCACTAGTTGGGGTTGAAGTGACAAAAGTAGGGAAATGTGGTGTTAGGGTTTCCCCATCCTGCAGGCAGCAACATAAAAAAAATAAATTACAGTTTCACCTCTCTTGCGTCTTCGCAAATCGGGCAAGGGGTGTGCCTTGGGGTTGTCAACCCTAACGCTCACCCCCACTCTCACCTTTGTACCTGTATCTCTCTATGTTGTGACCTCCCGGGTCGTGGCTGAAAATAGTCACTTTTGGGCAATTGTGTAGAGTGTCGGACCACCCAGGTTGCGTAGCGCAAAAGCTACGGGAATTGCACGCCACTTTCCACTGCAAACGTAAGCTTAGCGTAACGCTTACGCCATGAGATGCGTGTCAACTGACACAACCACCACAAATAAAATAAATCATCAAGAAAAAGTGTAAAATAAAATAAATAAATAAATAGCAGACTTAATCAATGTACTTAACCTTCCTAGGGCTGTGCCACCCAGTTCAGGTTATCTCTGCCGCATTAGCTTCATGCATGGCGTTTGCTTATTGTCAGTTACGCTTTAAAAGCAGCTCCACCGCTGGTCCGACAAACTACACAATCGCCCTCTTTTGTATCTAGTGCGCCTACGTGGTTATCAAAAATATATTTAAAAAAAAAAAAGCTGCTATGGGGACATGTTTTGTAAACTAATTCTCAGATTCATTCCTGTAAGTATGATGGTTCTGTATTCAGAGAAAATATTTTCTTTGATCTGCGCAAGAAAACGCTGGGGGCAATAGAAATGAACTGGGATTTGAAAAATTTTGTTATATTGGGAGTTCATGTAAGTGGGGAGTGGTCTGATGTGATACTCTGATGTATTGCCTGTACAGTTTGAGTTGTATTGCTGGTTATAGGGTTTCATTGTTCTAAGGAAGTTTGTTTGAAGTATTGCAAAGCTATGAATGGGTTAGTCTGAAGATTAAAGTTCATGTTAATTTGTGATAGGAAGATGATTGCATCAGCAGTGTTGAGGATACTGTGCCATCAAAGCGTCTCATTCTGATATGCTTTTTGCCGGATAGGCAAGAAGCTTGATGTGGAGCTTAAGTGGCAGTTGCTTGTTACAAAGCATTGGCAGCAGCATTGTGTGATACTGAGCAGTGGCAGCAGCATTGTGTGTGACGCAGTGCAGTGGCAGCGGCATTGTGTGTGACGCAGTGCAGTGGCAGCGGCATTGTGTGTGACGCAGTGCAGTGGCAGCGGCATTGTGTGTGACGCGGTGCAGTGGCAGCAGCATTTTGTGTGTTGCGGTGCAGTGGCAGCAGCATTTTCTGTGTTACAGAGCAGTGGCAGCAGCATTTTCTGTGTTACAGAGCAGTGGCAGCAGCATTTTCTGTGATACAGTGCAGTGGCAGCAGCATTTTGTGTGATACAGTGCAGTGGCAGCAGAATTTTGTGTGAAAAGCCTTAATGGCAAATACTTACCGCTGTTACGCATCCATACAGTTGGTCATTCTTTGAACTCCTAGTAAAAAATGTTAAGTATTGAAATAACACATGCTAGAAAGGATGCTGTCTGTCACGTTACCTGTGTGCTGCCCTCCCCCGCGATGCACGTTCTGTATGTCATGCAGTCATGAAAAGCAGTAACCTGCAGTAATCAGGGAGCAAAGAATGAGTGAAGGAATTGCTTTTCACTTTCAGTACAAACTTACTAACGTAGATTGGGGGGGGGGGGGCGCTGTGGATCCCGGGCTGAGCTGCAGCGGATTCGGACAGCTCTGTATCAGCTATATAAAAATTGTTTAAACCCGCCTCGTTGGAGGTCAAATATATAAGAACACTACTAATTTTTGAAAGGGGGGGGCCTAAAGTTACCATAATGGGTAACCCTCACAAAGATCAGTGGAGGATCATGAGGTAAAGCAAATACAACTCTACCATCGAGGACTGACATGAGTGTACAGGCCTCGACCACACCAGACTCTGAAGAAACGCCAAACTCCTTGGGTCTGAAAATGCAAAGGCTAATTTGTTCAGTGACTTATCTCAACACCAAAATAGACTCTTTTGGCACGCGTGACTGCCGTGGAAATGACGGTGGACCACTTAAACGGCTGTAATTGAAGCTAAAAACCAAGCTGACTCGGCAAAAACAGCCAACGCACATTTCAGGGCCCAACTTGAAACCCTAGAGAATCGGGCCAGATCATCACACCTACGTATATTGTGCCTACCAGAGGGCATCGAAGGGGACCATCCCATATTACTGTTGCAGGACTGGTTCAATGAAAACTTGTTACCTAAAGGCCAGGAATACCAGTTCGGCCTTCAGAAAGCCTGCCATGTCACTCCTTGTGGTTAGAGAGCAGTCGGATGTCCCCGTACTTTTCTGGTGGTTATGGATGGTGTAGGAACACGAGACAAAGTTCTTCGGATGGCCAGACAGTCGGGACCCCTCACGCAAGATGATAGCTGATGTTTGGAAAGATAAACATTTCTATGTGACTAGAATGTGTTGCAAGATATTTGAGGGTGTTCGACAAAAGCTTCAAACTGCATCCATTCCCCACACAATGATCTATCCACCCAGACTTTGGATCGTCCATGCGGGCAAAGTCTGGATATTTGCAGACCCAACAGAGGCTGAAAAATGGGCCTTGCACCTTCAGTCAAGCCGCCCGATGAGAGAAGTCGAAAAGGACGCCGATTGAGGAGGGGGAAGCTGGGGACATTTGATCTTTTGTGAGCTAAGTATAGCTCTAGGTTTTCTTTTAATTTACATTACATTACCCAGTGATAATCGACTCCTGTAGAGAGTCGTGACTATGAGACTTTCTTCCTTAATTTTTCTAGCTGAGAAGACGCTGGCTGAAAATTCTCTCTTGGAGGTTGGGCGAGGAGCTATAGCTTTACTTATATTTTGTATGTTACCTTAAAGGCTGCTTCAAAGCTCTGCTTAAGAAAACTGAGTTATAATGGAGACTTTAAGTTCTTTAAAAAAAAAAAAAAAAAAAGAATTCCAGTAAGGAAGATTGAAATGTATATAGTAGTTTTTCATTGAATAGTAGATAATTTTGAATTTAATTACCAGTATATGGTTGAACTGTTTTGAATTGTGCTGCCGTAATTGCCGTAATCATTTCAGGTTAGTTGTTAGCTTACGGAGATAAACGTATGACACCATGTGCCCTGAATAGGGCGTGCTAATGCTGGACTCTTATTCTGTGTTCTAACCAGTTCCCAGCATTTTCTTTTCCTCTGGCTGTGAGAGATATTTTTTCTAACTTTCCCTAACTGTTTTATTGCCCTTGGAGGTTGCCATTCTGGTTTCTTTTATGGCCTCTAGTCTTCCCAGAGTGCCCTTTGGTGTGATGTCTAATTGCCCCTGCAGGAAGCCAGTGTCTTGTTACAGGGTCTGTCACAGCTCAGCCACAGAGAAAATACTTCTTCCAGAGAACACAAACTGCTAGATTTTGGGTGAGTGTAATCATTATTATTTTTTGATATCAGTACCTTGTCCTGCTATGCTCTGCTGTGTGTGTGTGTGTGTGTGTGTGTGTGTGTGTGTGTGTGTGTGTGTGTGTGTGTGAAACATGTCACTGTTTTCTCTATTCCTCTCAGTCCCTTTCTGTTTTTGGACCAGTACTAAGTAGCAAAAATTGAACATCACCTTATAGGTTGTAACATAGCACGACAAGGTACTAATATCAAAAAATAATAATGATTACACTCACCTAAAATGTAGCAATGTGACTTTTTCTCTGAAAGAAGTGTTATCTTTGTGGCTGAGCTGACACAGACCCTGCTAAATCTAGGGGCATAGCTACATCACTGTCACATGAACCAGGGTGTATCGTAAGAGAAAGAAAGCCAATAAACCTATTTGTGATGGAGATCCCAAGGGGTCGTAAAACTACCATACAGCTAGCAGGCTAATTTAGGAAAAACTCCGAATAGCAGACAGAGGGAAGGACACACTAGGACTTAACATACATATCAAAACACACTACAGTACATAACATGTTTTTGCACATTCAGGGTGGACTTCTCCTTTAAGCTTAGTTCACAGCAATGTTAGTATGGTCTGTTAAGGGACACTTCCAAGCTTATACGCTCTAGATGAGGCATCAAAATGTCCAAGTCTCAATATTGTGTATAAAATTATACACTGGAATGTCTGTGACATGGCATTGTTCTGTCAATAACTGAAAATAATAAAAAATAGTAATTTTTTTTTTGTTTTTTTTTTTTTTGGTTAGCGTAGATGTACTGCCACTGTAAATCCAAGCTTTTGTTAGATATTTTTTTTTGGGGGGGTGGTCTGCCTACCCCCCACCACCACCACCACCACCACCACCTCACTGATATTTTGTGATCACACCTATATTTGATTCCCATTTGGATAAAAAGAATTACTTGCTGTGATGGTCAGTAGGTGACCTATCACAGATGAGGGTCAGGTTAGAGGCTATATTCCTGCCCCCACCTCCCCGGAAACCAACAACCATGGGAACCCAGCTGTTGCTAAACAGCTGTGCCTGTAATGATGCTGGTTGTGATGTCATACTAATTGTGACATCATGCTGTCTGTTTAATCTGATGTCCTAAACTGAATTAATTAGTCTGTCAGTGTGGAGAGCGACGGGACAACTCAGTCAGAGGAGAGACTGATTTGAACAGAGGCAGGACAGGCTGCTTTATCTCCTGCTGGAGAGATTGATGTCGAGAGACTAGATGAGAGATGCTGATGTTTTCCAATTAGTTTATTTTTTTGTGTGTACAATAAATCTCCACTTGTGGTTTTCTGCAACTTCTGGACTACTTGTGCTTCCTGACCTAAGCCTCTAATATATTTGGGTGTCAGAGTTATCTGATTTAGTTACAACTGGTGTCATTCTGTATCAGAAGCCACACCACATCCAGATGCCTCTCCACATATGGTGTCAGATGTTACTGGATTTAAGCTGTGCATACTCTGATTCCAAGAGTTTATTCATGGGTTCCAGACCTGGAACCAGGGAAGCATAGCAGAACAGCATGGATCTAGTAAAAGAAAGAGCTGGAGTAACCACCAGGAGTATGACAGCGAAGCCACCAGAGATGGGAGAATATAAAGCAGCAGCAGAAACAAAAAGTCTGAGTTTTTCAAATGATGTGTGATACAGCAAGTAGAGACAGAGAGGCAGAAAAAGAGACATCC
This sequence comes from Neoceratodus forsteri, assembly GCA_016271365.2. NCBI lineage: Eukaryota > Metazoa > Chordata > Ceratodontiformes > Ceratodontidae > Neoceratodus > Neoceratodus forsteri. The sequence continues at coordinate 46,874,145 of JADMNL010000025.1, forward strand.
AACAATCAGAGGCGCAGAGAAGAGTAGAGGCAGAGCAGAGAGAGAGAAAGAGAGAAAAGAAGACTGACAGCTATGGCTGGCTGCCTTGCAAGCTGTTATAGGTGGAGGAACTAGTACAGCTCCCACAGATCAGCAAAACGCTGATTGATTGAAAGTCATTAAACTGACAAAGCTGTGCCCCTCAGAAGGCACGGAAGAATCAGAGGATGATGCTTCCAGACACAACTGGAGGAGGAGTCTGTGGTGGAGCAGGACTTTCAGTATTGTTCGAGTTCCCAGGTTGCTGTTTGCTGGAGGACGGAGATACCAGCGTAGATGTGAGCAACACACCAGATGAGGCTATGACTAAGGATACTTTATTTGAGGTAATGTCTCCAATCAAGAAAGAGGCATATATAAAGGCTGAAGGGACTTTTGCTTGTTGTATGCTATCTATTTCTAGTCACAGTAATGTTATTCAAAATAGTACTGACTTGGGTAGGCTTCAAGCTGGGGATGCTGCTTTTAGGAAATGTTATGCAGTATATAAAAGTTAAGTAAGGTGTACCTGTTAATGATAGGGTGGACGTGAGACTGTCTTCATAGCATGAAGTGCAAAGGGGTGTTTACCATATGAGGCCCAATCCCTGTACTCGGAGAGTAGATGCCCAGGTAGTAGTGCCACAGACCTACTAGCAGCAGGTGATGGAGGTTGCGCACTCCAGTACCTGTGGAAGGCACTTAGGAAGATGAGGAACACTGGCTAATTTGTTGCCCCACTTTTACTGGCCAGGAGTCTTCAACAGACCGGTTGCAGCCTACTGCAATGCCTGTTCTGTCTGCCAGTCTGTGTTGGTGACTACCAGGTTGGCCCGGAAAAAAGTGCCGCAGGGTAGAAAAAGGTGTCCTTATGCTAACTAAGAGGGTGGAGGTGGCATACCCAAGGGATAAAGCCAACGGGGGAAACTAATGGAGGCCCTGGAAAATGAAGGGTAAACTTCCTCCAAGCTGAGTGATGCATAAAAGTAAAGCCGCTTCGTAACTAAGGTTGAAAGGCTACAATGGAAATGGCAGAGGTTTATGAAACTGGTTTATGGTTACTGTTAGACTTCACGGTGAAATATATTAAGTGCTTGTTTGTATTTATAAGTAAAGACCTACATAGGAATAAGTAGGTGGGAATGTTAATGGACCCTGCATTGCAGTAATGTCACTGTTTACCATCAGGTGTCTGAAACTGTACAGGGGATAAGAAGATATTGTGGGTTTAAAGGGGCACTGTCAGCTTTGCCCCTTCGTTTTAAGTAAAGTGAGCAGTGTGCCTCTTGACACATATTTGTCCTACATGCACTCCACAATGTCCCTTCATGTATGAATTTACAGCATTTTGGCTGGTTTTCTATTTTTGCAAAAATATTTGGACACTCGCTCCGACAAACTCACCTGTGTCCCGGAAGCACGAGGTCAGGAACATGCCTCTGGCATGTGCGCTGTCCTGAAGAGTGATATTTTTTTTTATTTTTTTTTTTATTTTATGGTGGAAACTGAAATAGGATAATAAGCCTGTTCTTCATGTTAAAATATAATGTTTCTGGTATCTCCCTGGAAAAAACGAGCACTGTGTAGTGTACAATTTTGAATTCCAAGATGTTGCCGAAATCCCACGCTTGCGCTTCAGAGGCATGCTCTTGCGCATGCGCAGGGTCGTTGTTTGTGCCTCTGAAGTGCATGCGTGGGATTTCGGCAACACATGGAATTCAAAATTGGACACCACATAGCACTCTGTTTTTTCCTGGGCGATAACAGCAGCATTATATTTTAACAGCCAACCCGGTGGCGCAGAAGGTAGAGACGCTGGACTTTACGCTGGCGACCCAGGTTCAGGAACGGACCCGGGGATCGGCGGGGGAGGGGGAAGAGAGAGAGAGAGATTGAGCATCCAGAGGACTGCTCTCTCTTCGCTGGGGAGGGTTAGGGTAATGACCGCTCAAAGAGCGACCTCTGGCGGAGGCTGGAGGCTGCCGAAAGCAGGGTTGTGGTGTATGCCAGGGGGTGGAGCCGTGGCAGCGTGTCTCCTTGGCAGCCAGGCTCCACAGGAGAGTAAATACCAAGAAAATACCTCCCTCCTCCCACCGATAGGCGATGTCGCCTCCCACCCAAGGACTACACTCCCAGAAGCTGGACTTGGCTGTCTCCTCATCCAGTCTCCTCCCAGCCCGGTCTCAACCCTATAAGAAAGAGCGTCCTGGGTGGGGGCGGCCCTTCCCTGGAGTGTATAACCGGGGGGATGCCTGGTGTCGGGGTTGGGGGGAGAGGAGATCAGACGCTGTCACGCAGGAAAGTAGAGTCCTGAATGAGCGGTCGCCGGAGAGAGTTCGGTGAGGCTCAAAGAAGAAAGAAAAATAGAATTAGGAAAAAAAAATATTTTAACATGAAGACAGGCTTATTATTCTGTTTTGTTTCCATCAGAAAAAATCACTATTTGGGCCAGCACTTGTGCCAGAGGTGCATTCCTGACCTGGTTGTGCTTCCTGGACATGGGTGAGTTTTTGTCTGACAGTGTCTCCGAATATTTTTGCAAAAAAACAGAAAACCGGCCAAAGCGCTATAAATTCATACATGAACGGGGCATTGTGGAGTGTATGTAGGACAGATATGTGCCTAGAGGCACACTGCTCACTTTACTTGAAATACGAAGGGGCAAAGCTGACAGTGCCCCTTTAAGTGCTGGTTGTGATGTTCACTAATTGTGACATCATGTTGTCCGTACAATCTGATGTCCTGAACTGAATTGGTCAGTCTGAGTCTGCAGTCAGTGTGGAGAGAGAAAGACAGGACAAATCAGTCAGAGGAGAGACTGATTTGAACAGAGCCAGGACAAGCTGCTTTATCTCCTTGTGGAGAGACTAGGTGAGATGCGCTGATGTTTTCCAATTAGTTTATTTTTTGTGTACAATAAATCACTTGTGGTTTTTCTACAACTTCTCCTGGACTGCTCATGCTTCCTGACCTAAGCCTCCAAAATATTTTGTGATGGAAGTATCTGTCTCAGTTACAATTGGTGTCATTCTGTGTCGGAAGCCTCTTCACACTTGCATGGAAACATTGGGCAGGAATTTGATTTAAAAACCTCATCTTTGCACCCCCCCCCCCCCCAATCAAGATACCAAGGGAGGATTCATCAGGGACTCTTTCTGTTGGGTTAACAAACTGTCAGTGAAAGCTTAAAAGTCAGTGGTGACAAATGGTCGGGTTGATCTGCATTGGCTGTTGCAGTCTATCTTCTGTCCAGGGGAGGAATTGGTCAACACTGCCTACCTTGTTTAATTAGTGTATATAGAAATATTGCAACAAGCAGAACAGGTGTCATTTAGCAGCAAGCCAGAATTCCACAGGTTGTACTTCACACGACCATAGAGTGTATCATTATCAACAAGTATGTCCGATGCAAAGATGTTCATTTAACAAGGAAAAACTGTGGCCCCTCTGGTGTAAAATTCTGCACCATCAAATTCTGCTTCAGGAAAACCAGTATTAGCACAGGTTGAATGAACTGGATAATAAACTGTTAGAGCACCAGTTTTCGTGCTACCTCAATCTCCCCCACCCCACCCCGGTGGCTTACATGCATTATTGGTGAAGGAGAAGGGATTGTAAATGAGAGCTGGCCAACCGATCCCTTCTCCATCCTGGTCCTGACTAAGTTCTGCTCCACCCCGTGCTCCATTTTGTGACATCACAGTTTGTAGAACGCAGGGGTGTGCTCCATTGATAGCAGCGGGGGTGTCTTGTAGTACATCGTTTTTTGTACATACATACAAGCCAGCAAAAGAAGCCCATTTTATCTATCAGTCTGCTCATATTGCAGGGTCCACAGCTTCAGCTAATGTCCCTGCCTCCCTCCCCACTCCTCCCATCTCCCTACCCATGATCCTTACCTTCCCCCCTATGCCTATCCCAGCCTCTCTTAAAGCTGCTCACTGTCTTCAGCAAGATGACCTCTTCCGGCAGTGCATTCCAAGTGTCCACCACCCTCTCTGTGAAGTGCTTCCCGACCCCCCCCAAACCTCCCACCCTCCAGCTTAAGACTGTGCCCCTTCGTGTTATGGTTGCCACTCAGCTTAAAGAGATCCTCCTTATCAAACGTATTGATCCCTTTCAGGTACTTTAAGGTCCCAGTCATGTTCTCTGGCTGTCTCTCTCTCTCGCTCTCTCCCTCCTGTCTTTCAGGGAGTACATGTTCAGTGCCCTCAGCCTCTCCTCTTATGCCTTACCCTGTTGATCCGCTATCATTTTTGTAGCCCTCCTCTGGACCTTCTCCAGCTGGATAATGTCCTTTTTGAGGTGTGGGCACCAGTACAGAGCTCCATACTCTAGACAAGGCCTTACCAGTGACCTGTACAAGGGCAGTATAACCTCCTCTCTTCTACTACTGATCCCCCTAGATATGCATCCCAGCATCTTGCTTGCCTTTGCTGCTGCTTTCTTGCACTATGTGGAGTGCTTCAGGTCACTAGTGATCATCACTCCCAGGTTCTTATCCTCTTCTGATGTAAATACTTGGACTCCACCCATGTAGTACTCTGTCCTGGGATTCTTAGCTCCAGTATGCATAAATTTGCGTTTCTCAGCATTGAAGCCAAGCTGCCAGAACCTGGACCACCTCCCCAGCTTTTCTAGATCTTCCTGTAAGTCCTACATCCCTTCAGCTGTGTCCTCTCCCTCAGAGCTTGGTGTCATCTGCAAATAGGCACATTTTGCCATTGATGCTATCCCCAATGTCATTGATGTAGACATTGAACAACACCCAAGCCCTGCTATACCCTACTGGTTACCTCTCTGGTGCCAGATAACTCTCCCCCAACAACCACCCTCTGGGTTCTGTCCTCAGCTAGTTTTCCACCCATCTGGCCATCTTTTCCCCCAACCCCAAGATCCACCAACTTCCTGATCAACCTTTTGTGGGGCACAGAGTCAAAGGCCTTGCTGAAATCAAGATAGAGGGCGTCTACTGCTTGGCCCCTGTCTACTGTCTTAGTGACACAAAGAAGTCAATCAGATTCATTTGATACGATCTCTCCCCTATGAACCCATGCTACCTTGCATCCTGGAGACCATGCTCCTCTAGATATTCCACCAACCTTTCCTTTAGTATGGTGTCCATGAGCTTGCCCATAACGGAGGTCAAACTGACTGGTCTGTAATTCTCTGGGTCATCCTTGGGACCGCTTTTGTGGGGGGGCACTACGTGTACTGTTCTCCAGTCCTGCAGTACCACGCCTGACTCTAGTGAACTATTAAATAGGTCTGCCAGTGGCCCTGCCAGCTCCTCAGCCAGTTCCTTTAGTACCCTTGGATGTACTCTGTCCGGGCCTGGTGATTTATCCACCTTCAGTACCAACAGCCCCTCCCTCTCTTATCCCCCTCTATCACTACATCTGTATTCCCTTCCCTCCTGCTCATGTTCGCCTCTCTTACCAAAAGGATGGTCAAAGGCAACCCATCACCTTGGATCTCGGATCAACTACTGTCCCTGATGTGATCCCGAGATTCCCTATGGCACCTTTCCAATGAGACTGGCCTACCATCAAACAGATAAGTACCAAGAGGCCCGGAACCAATGCACATGGTCTCTGCAAAAAGCCAAGGCAGAGTTCTACAAATCTGCCCTTGCCTCTACCTGGGGTGTGGGGTGCAAATTCTGTAACAATATTAAGAACATCTGTGGCAAAACCCCCAACCCGGCCCCCACGCATCTTAATCTAAGGAGGCCTGACCTCTGATCCCACTCTGATTGCCACCGCGTTTAACCACGCCTTCACTGACCTCGGCCACTTACTCCCTCGCTATTTCTTCGATCCACCCCCTGTCACCAACACCACCACCCACCCCCCTGAACACCCTCCATTTCACCTACGTTGCATCTCCCCAAGTCTGCTAAGCCTTACCTTAAAAAAAGCCATAAGCAGCTCCCAATACAGTAGTGACTCCTTAGACCGGAGACTTCTCCTGCTCACTCTTCAAAGGTAATTATCCCCCTTACTCGCATTATAAACTGTTCTCTATGTCTCAGGGAAATGCCCATCCCGCTGGAAATCTGCCACCATCACCCCCTTATTTAAGAGCAGGGATCGTACCTCCACCAACAACTATCTCCCTATATCTATTCTCCCTCCCCTATCTAAGGTGCTAGAGTGTATAGTTTCTGATCAGCTCACTGACTACCTTTACAATCACAAAATTCTTTGCACCCAGCAACATGGCTTCCATAAGGGACACAGTACTACTACCGCCCTTCTCAAGTTGACCACCCACCTTCATGCAGCCTTTGACAGTGGTCCGCTCTCTGGTGCAGTCTTCCTTGACCTCACTAAAGCATTTGACACAGTCAACCACCCCCTCCTCCTAACTACCCTCTACAAACATGGACTCTCTCAAGATGCCCTTGGTTGGTTCTCTAACTACTTGGCAGACCGGTCTCAACAAGTCAGAATTGGCACCTCATTATCCGACAGGCTGCCTGTCTGCTATGGTATCCCTTCGGGGTCTATCCTCGGACTCTTATTATTCAGCCTCTTCCTTAACTCCCTCCCCCAGTCCTACTCAGGCAACATCCTACTCTACGCAGACAATGCTGTCGTGTACTTCTCCAACAGTGACCTCTTTCAGTGATGCCGAAAAGTGGCTCGCCTCACAGCGCCTTATTCTAAACTATAACAAGACTAAAGTTATATACTTCTTACACCCACTTAACTCAAAGAAGAACTGCTGTCGTCTACTTGCTGCAAACCAGACCCCACTCGAGCAAATGGACTCCTTTAAATACCTGGGCATCACTCTTTACCCAGCCCTTAATTTCCACCAACACATTCACCAACTGTCTACAACCCTCAATATCCGGCTTGGCATCCTCTACCGGTTTAAACATTGTCTCACTCCTGATGCCCTTCATCTTGCGGTCTCCTCCTCGGTCCTCTCCCTTCTAGGCTACGGCATTCTAATCTATAGCTCTGCTAGCGACTCTGCCTTATCCAGACTGCATCTCTCACTCAACAGAGCCTGTCGTCTCCCCCTGGGCTGTGATCGTCTAACCCACACATGTTCCCTTTATAATGCCACAAACTGGCTTAACCTAGATAACAGAATCCGGTTTCATATTTGCCTCATGACCAAAAAGATTACCCTTGGACTCTTCCCTCCCCTCAGGTCTCTCCCCTCTAAGCCAGCAGGCCCAGTCACTACAGCACACCCGTGGCGATAGCAGGCAACTCCTCGTGATTCCCTGGTGCTGCACCTCCCAGTTCCAAAGAACCTTCAACTACCGAGCCCCTTCCTGGGTCATTAAACTGCCTAGCGCTCTCATAATCATGAATAGTCTTGGCTCCTACAAAGCCTACCTTAGGAACCACCTACAGTCCTCGAACCTCTGTGACTGCCCCTGAACCTGCCCTCCAATATCCATTGACTTAGGCCATGGCCATAAAACACACACACACACACACACACACACTCCAGAAGCTCTCTTTAGCCCTCTTCTGGAGTTTCATATGAACTGGGATATTGTGTCTAATACCTGAATCAACAGTGTCTAATTTGTTAACCGACTTCATGTATATTTGTATATAATAACTACTGGGGACCACTTTTTCCCATAGAGACAGCAGGTTATAATTTCCCGTTATAACCCGCGGGTTATAACGGGTCTGAGCATGCGCAAAAAGCGCGGTTCCGCTCTTCCTCCTCCTCATGAGACAGCACATCATAGTTCGCTGCCAGTTGGAATCGGCAGTAAGTTAATTAAAAATATAAACAAAATAATGAGAACCCACTTTCCAAATGGCAATATTTTTAAAATGAGCTGCAGACCGCGTGAAAGCCGACTAACTGGACGGCGCCATGGGGATGTCTTTATTTTATATAAGTGCTGAGGCGAAAAAGCGTTACCCAGCAATTGTGTAAAATAAAAGCTGGGAGGTTCAGAATTTGAATGTTAGACTCTCCCTTGGTGTGGGATGCCTGTGTGTGTGTTTATAAAAAAAAAACCTTGGCATCCCACACCTTGGGGGTGTCTAACATTCTCGTTATAACCACCTCCCCAGCCATTATTGTGTATATATAATTTGCTTGCTTGTTAGCAATTTTTGTATTGCTCTATGTCGTTCTCTTATTGTGTTTATCTGTACTGACATGGAACCTTTGAAAATGAGTCTTTGACTCAAAGGTATTTCTAATTCCTCAGTAAATAAATAAAGTATAAGCATGTTTTTGTGTGGCAACACCAGTAGGGTGGGCAGTCTCATTTTTTCACTTTTAAAATGGGAAAAAAAAAAAAAAAGAATCAGAATCAAGTTATGACAACATCAGCAATCTCTACAGCATGTAAGCAATCATAGAATGTTTTTTTTTTTTTTTTTTTTCCTCCCAACTTTCTTTCCTCCGGTCACAGCCCCTTGGAGCTTCTCTGGCATCCTCCCCCGTATCCTGCCCGCCAGAGGTTCCCTCAACCTGTGCCTTCCTCTCTCCTCTCCTCTCCCTCTGCCACCAGCACCCCTGGTTTAACCCATCTGGGGTGGGTCACCCCTCCTCTTGGGCACTCTTCGAAGGCAATCTCTGGTCTCAGGAGAGGTCCTTCTGCGGAGGAATTGAAAGGCAAGGCAAACCCGGTAGAGGGCATGGGGGGCAGGTGTCACCTGCCCCACAGAGCCGGTGTTTTCCTTGTTCTGGTGGAGACCCCCGGTGTGGGCATGCCTGATGCGCGGCAACCCTGCCAGTGTCAGCCACACTGTGTAGTGTGCAGCTCATGCACTGCAGCGCTCCCGATCTCCATCGGGAGCCAGTGGTGAGCCGAGCTATCCCTTGCCCTCCCCCTGAGAAAGGAGAGCAGCCCTGCGGGCACTCAGTCCTTACCATTCCCCGGCACCTGAGCTCGCTCCCGAACTATGGTTGCCACTGTGGCGCAAGGTGTGGTGTCCAGCACCTCAACCCTCGCCGCTACTGGGCCGGCTCATGGAATGTATTTTTAGAACAAAGTACAATTTGAGGCCTAAGGGGGTTGAACAGTGTTCCTAGTCCTTTGTGTATGTTGGTACTGGAGGGTGTTGAAAGCTGGGAGTGGGATCAGTGACTGAGGGGATGTAACTCTGGTAGGATTTGAACCCAGATCTCCTGTTCTAACAGTTCTTTGCTCCTAACAAATTGACCACACTGCCTTATGCACAGTATGTATTATTTAGGTGACTTTTTTTTTTTTTTTAATCTTTAGATTATTTTAAATTGTTTTTCAATTCACACTAGATTTAGGAAAACATTGACCTTGCAAAAACTGCATTTGGAATTCCGGTTCAGCGAAGTCTTGTTCCAGGAGTGCCACAAGAGCAGCTAACCGTTTCTAGGGGATATTGTGCATTTGGCTTCATAATGCAGTGTAATGAACCTTATCCATAGCTGTATATTTTTTCTTTGCTTCCAGTACCTTTCAAAGCAGGTCGAGCTCCTGCGTCAAATGAATGAGCAGCATGCAAAGGTTTACGAGCAGCTGGATGTGACTGCAAGAGAGTTGGAAGCAGCCAATCAAAAACTGGTTGTAGAGTGTAAGACATCGCAGCAAAAAATTGCAAGGTAACAACTGAGTTCAGTTGAAGGCAGGATGTGAAAATACAGGGCCCCTGCTGTAATTAACTGATGCATTTTTATCACAGAATGTGGAAGTTCAACAGCTTTCTTATTCAAAACAGTGTTAGTCAGTACTGGAGCAATTCACATTCATGTACTGAAGAACCTATTTAACACTTGTGTTTTGAGCTCCTGGTTTTATAAATTATGAATTGTTTAAAGAAAATTTAAGAGCTGCCGGGATGATTCCCATTTCACTGAGGCCAGCCAGCTCCTTGGTGCCGGCAACCTCTCAGCCCTGTCTGCTCCCCCCTGTTATTTGAGCTGATGGGGAACTCCACGGGGGAGGATGCCACCAGCAGACATGTAGAAGGCTTGATACATATAATTTTCCCTAGTCCCTTCCCCTCCTCCCACCACCCTGTGCGGCTTGAGCAAATGCCTCTGGCAGCCACACATATACAGCACCCTACTATGAGGCAGCTAGCCCCCCAGCCCACCACAGGGTTCACTGGGACAGCAGAACCTCATGGCGTCCTTTTCCTACGGCAGTACCAGAATTCGCTACCCACTGGGAAAATGTGCTGCCCTGTAAGTGCCTTTATTGGCTCTGCTGTTGTTCAGTACACCAGCAGTGCTTATACAACCAACTTGGGGGCAGGGCATACATTTTGTTTCAACATTTTTTATTGTGATTGTGGCAGGTGTAGCTCTTCGTTTGTTGGAAATGGCTTGACACTGGTTTGTAGCCCCCTTTGAGTTAAACTGTATGGATAAAGCTGGCTTCAAGTGTTCACATGCAATTTTTTTTTTTTTTTTTTTTCTTTTACCCCATAAATCTTTTTCCTGCTAGGCATGACCAGGGCAGGCTGTCACCTCCCCAAACCAATGACCATCTCCCAGATATTTGCTGTCCTCCCGAAATCCCTCCCCCAAAAAAACACATCTTGACCACAGAACAGTGGTCTGGCAGTGGTGCTGGTTGGAGCAGGTGGGCGTCATCAGCCTAAGCCACTTTCCCTGTTCTCCGGATCCCTGTCCTTGTAGGGGCAGCAGGATCGCTGTGTGGAGGTGCACATGTCCCGAGTTAATTCAGGGCACCTCCCTTCGTGTCCGATGCTTCTTGCACTATCGCCAAGCCTCCTCCCTGGGAAAGGAGAGAACTGTTGTCTGGATGCCGCCCGATATCCCCCCACCACTGGCAACACCTGTCTCTTTTGGCATGGCAGCTGGTGTAGCATCCTGCACCTCCTCTCTCCATGCCACTGGGACGGCCATGCAAATCTTCTTTTCATCAACTTGAAATTCATACTGAAAAAAAGTTTATTATCCGAAGTGCACACAGCCGACTTGCTGAAGTTATTGAGGGCAGCAGCTGCTTAAATGCTATCATTGCAAGCCAGACTTTTTCTTGTTTGCCTCTTTGTATTCTCTAGAGATGTTTCAGAATCATGAACATGTACAGTTTTGCATTGCTGTGTCCCAGTTCACTCTTTTGCACTGCTCTGTCCCCATGTATTGGTTTGCAATGCTCCAGAGACCTTTGGTCCTCTAATCTTTTAAACTGAATAATATCTTTGTGCATCAGCATTTGTTTCTCTGTTCTAGAAAAGATTAAAATTGGATGGTAAAACAAATCATAAAATTGTCTTAGACGTGGATTAGTGATCTCTCATGCTGTGTGTAATCCTGTTAACACCCAAGCGGCGTTTATCTTGATTCGTGCAGCCCCAGTGCCAGTGGTAGTGCACAGGGCTCCTTTAGCTTTAATGCACTGTTGATTACTTAGGAAGAATTTAGAATCCACATTTATACGAAATCTCAAACGTGTGGTTAGAATAACAAAGACCTGTGCTAACAATGCTGTGTCTGAGAACAATGCTGTGTCTGAGAGTTTTTACCAAGTCAGCACAGGAGGCGGGGCCCACCAAGAATTTTCTGAAGGCAGCTGTAGGCACTGGCAGAAAGTATGAATAAATGGTGTAAGAATGTTTAGTTAGTATATGACCAGAATAAATGTAACTGCAACTGTCACACTCATTATATACACGTAAAATGTCTCCTTCATTACCTGAAATTTATTACAAAGAATCCGATGTTGATACATAAAAGAAATTCCGCAAATGTAATGGAACATTCAAAATCCACTTATTTGAAAGACACGCAAGGGTGCTTATTTAAAATAAATAAATAAAATGACATACCATGTTATACATATGAATCCTTCATGTAGTGGGTTGATCGGTAATATTAATGAACACAATTCTGAGATCTACGCATTGAAACCTTGATCTGACCTGAATAGCTGCTGATGAATTAGACTGTTCCGCCCTTGATGTCATAGTGTTGTAATTGGATTTGTCCTCTTTAATCTGTCTAGTCTGACTGAGATGGTCGAACCTCTGCAGACCCATGTGGAAGACCTCCAGAGACAAGTGGACGAGCTGAAGAAGTCGAGACGAGGTTCCTTGACCCAAGAGCCCCCTGAGTCTCATGCATCGGTGCACAGATTCTCATTCCTGAAAGAGCTGTATGACCTTCGCAAGTAAGTTGCTGCTGTCGTCCTTTCTGACTTAATCAGTCAACATGCATTTTGTACGTTGCAGTTAAGGACATGCCTGTGCTCCCTGACAAATGTGTTCAAAGCAGGGCCCTTTTTGTGCCATAAGGAAAAAAAAAAAAAAATTGAATTCAAACATGAGTCAGCTGTAGCTATGCCATTGGTTAAGACCGGGCCATCGAGATGAGATAACATACTACAAACTTGTACATACTATAAACTGCATTGAGCAGTAAGTAAAATGAAATTGGCCTTTTAACATCCCAACACATAGACAGTGTCGGCAGATAAGGGCCTGTGGCCCACCCAGTGTGCCCAGTAACAGTCATTATATATTTTTGCTGGAGGAGTATGCACTTTCAAGGAGCACAGGCCTTGCCAAGAGCAGAGCATGTTTCAACCCCATGTGGGTAACCTGGACTTTCATTGCAAACTTGCCCACCTACCCTGAGCCAATGAAAAGTCATGTGAGGGCTACTGAGGCAGTACCATCAGGCTCCGGGAGAGAGGGAGACTTTGCCCACTACAGCAGCGCCACCTGTGAGCAGTGTGTGACCTGGTTGTGTGGGTGGGGTAAATGAGTGACACAAGACCTCGATTTATAGTTAACGCACCTTTCCTCGGTGTGATGTTTATTAGTCCAAAGTACTTATTTTTTTGTAAAAGATGTATACAAAAACAAATAACCATAAACGAAAATGAGTCAAACTTCAGACAAATTATAAGAAAATAAATAACAAAAGGAAAATAGCTCTTCCTTGAGCTCCAGAACTACCCTTCCTTGGTAGTCCTGCCACAGAGTAGTTAATTTTTTAAACGCAATAAACTACAATCTTCTGTGCTATGAGACATCCTCTCCCTTCTCACTCCAAGGTTGATCTGATGAACCTTAGCATAGAGGCTGCCTTTATAGTGCAGTCCTGCTATGACACCGGTGTCAGCTGATCACCCCTTTTCTAATGCAGGGGAATATTCTGGCTAGTACAAACACATGGGGGATCAGACTGAGTGTATATACAGAGGGAAGACATGATCATAAGGAATGATTTAATTCTCTTAACACTTTGCCACTGTAACAGTAGAGGAAAACCTCTTAATCATTTGTCAACATGAAAACTCCGCCTCTTTTCAGCTGAGTGACAGCTGGGGAGTTTCTTAAAGATCCATGTGCAACGGTTTTTGCATATTTTTAATGAAAGCTTTAAATGCTGAAATTCAAGTCATTGTGTCATGATTAGTGCTTCCTGAAAATTTCATGCTGTTTGGTTGTGTGGTTTTCTTTAAATCAGCATTTGTTAACTTGCTCTACAGTGGCTGAAAACAGTGGAGTTATTTCTGTCCTCTCAGTCAAACTTAGAGTGCGATTACATCATTTTGGAGTAGCTTGCTGTTTCAGATTCCCAATCAGAGCAGCACTCTGTAGAGTTTAGGTTTTCTGAGCTCTTCAGGTTCCTTACAAACCCAATCTCTGGCTTGTGTTTAGATAGATCACCTTAAAATATATAATTCTCTTCCTTTACAAAGCTGATAATTTCAGTTCCAATGATGAACTGAAGTAGTGGAAATCTTTTTCTGTGAGAAATCAGCTTGTCTGTGTCACAGCTCTGTTCTTTCTAATCAAACCTCAATTTTTTTCTAACTATATAACATAGGGCTGTTTAATAAATATAAAATAAATCTAAATTTTGTTCATTCACAGAAACAGTTTGTCTTTGATGTAGCCTTCATAAGTACAATCATGTAAGAACTTTTTTTTCCATGTCAGTTTGACAAACAGGTGCTTGTCACGCTCTGCTACAGTATTTCAAGCTCATGTACTGTCAGAACTCAAAAATGTAAGCCCTTTGGTGGTTTCTGTGTGAAAATACATCATGTACATGTACAACTAGAACCACTGTGGCATCCTGATGCACTGTGTTTCTGCCCTACAGTTGAAGCAGCTGCAGTCTACTGCCACCTGTCCCTCAAGCCCCCCGCCTTCTACTCCAGATTCGAGGCTGCTGCACCCTGCTGCCCACTGTCTTCTCCCACACAGTCATGGATTGTGCACCGTGCTGCCTCCATCCACTGCCTAAAGAATCAGGACTACTGCACCCTTGCTGTTCCCTGCCCAAACAATTGGGGTTGCTGCACCCTGCTACCCTATCTCCCCCACCCTCACAGTTAGGGAAGCTGCCCATGTTGCCCTCTGTTCCTGTCTCCACAGTCAAGGTTGCTGTGCTGCGCTAGGCCCTAAAGTGCCATGTTCCCTGCTTCCATGGGCAGGGCTACTGCACCATGTGTACCCCATCTCACAGTCAGGGCTGCTGTACCCTGATGCCCCATATATCCTGTCCCACAGTCAAGGTTTCTGCACCATGCTGTTTTCTATCACCTGTTACCACAGACAGGGGTGCTGCACCCTGCTCCTTTCCACACAGTTGTGGTTGCTGTGGCCTACTGTGCTGTAGAGCACCATGCCTCTACAGTTAGGGCTGCTGCACCATGCTGCCACTTGTCACAAGATTCAGGGCATTTTCTGCACCCTGTTGCATGCCTCCACAGTTGAGGTAGTTGCTGTCCCCCTGCCACCAGAGTCTGATCCTTTGCTACACTCTGCTGAGATGGGAACAGGGGGCAACATGTGCAGTGTCCCTGACTGTGAGAGTGAGAGAGAGAGTAGCAGGGTGCAGCAACCCCAACTGTTTGGGAAGGGTACAGCACAAGCGTAAGGGCATTTGCTGCACCCTGTCCCTTGTCTGTGGAGGAAAGGGGCTGTGTGGTGCAGCAGGACACAACGGTGGCAGGGGACAAAGGACAGCATGGTGCAGAAGCCTTGACTGTGGGGCAGGACACAGGTGGGCATCAGGATACAGCAGCCCTGACAGTAGTACAGGGAGTACATTGTGCAGCAGCCCAGCCCATGTGGGGCAATGGAAATGTGTAGCAGGGCTCAGCAGCCCCAAATGTGGATACAGGTGGCATGAGACTCTAGGGTGTAGCACAGCACAGCAGCTCTGACTGTGGACACAGGGACAGGGGGCAACAGGGTGCCATGGCCCTTACTGTGAGCATGGGGACAGAGGGCAGCAGGGTGTAGCAGCCCTGAATGTTCTGGCAGGAGATAGGGGTGGCATCAGGATACAGCAGCCCAAACTGTGGGGCAGGGTGCTGCAGCCATGACTGTCTGGGACAAGGGATGTGGGCAGCAGGGTATTGCAAAGGATCTGACTCTGGTGGCAGGGGACAGCAGGGTGCAACTGTCCCAACTGTGGAGGCTTGAAACAGGGCAAAGCAAATGCCCTGCATCTTGTGACAAGTGGCAGCATAGTGCAGCAGTCCAAACTGCAGCGGCATGGGGAACTAGAGCACATCAGGCCATGACAACCCCAACTGTGTAGAAAGGAGCAGGGTGCAGCAGCCATGTCTCTGGTGACAAGGGATGGAGGACAGCATGACGCAGAAGTCTTGACTGTGGTGCAAAACACAGGGGGCATCAGGGTACAGCAACACCCAATTATGAGATGCGGTACAGATGGTGCAGCAGCCCTGCCCATTTTGGGCAATGGAAGTGGGTAGCAGGGTGTAGCAAAAAGCCCTACCTCTGGTGGCTAGGGCAGCATGGTACAGCAGCCGCAGCTGTGGGGGCAGGGGACCTGGCACACTAGGGCTTTGCACGGCAAAGCAGACCTAACTGTGGAGACAGGAACAGGGATCAACAGGTGCAGCTTTCCCTAACTGTGAGGGTGAGGGAGAGATGGCAGCAGGTTGCGTCATCCGCAACTGTTTGGGCAGGGGGTGGCAGGGTGCGTCATCCCCAACTGTTTGGGCAGGGGGTGGTGGGGTGCAGCAGCCCTGATTCTTTAGGCAGGAGATGGAGGGAGCAGGGTGCACAATCCCTGACTGTGTGGGAGAAGACAGTGGGCGGCAGGATGCAGCAGTCTCACATGTGGAGCAGAAGGCAGGGGACTTGTGGGGCAGGCACAGGTGGCAGTAGACTGCAGCTGCCTCAACTGTGGGGCAGAAACACGGTGCATTGGGATGCCACATAGTGTTTCTAGTTGTACATGTACATGATATATTTTCACACAGAAACCACCAAAGAACTGACATTTGTGAGTTCAGACAGGTGCCAGTCACACTCTGCTACAGTATTTCAAGCACATGTACTGTTTGTCAACCTGACATAAAAAAATGTTCTTACATGAACATATTTATGAAGGCTACATCAAAGACAAACTGTTTCTGTGAATGAACAAAATTTAGATTTATTTTATACTCATTAAACAGCCCTGTGCTATATAGTTAGAAAAAAAATCTGATTTTTGATTGGAAAGAACTGAAAGCTATGATACAGACAAGCTGATTTCTCACAGAGAAAGATTTCCACTACTTCAATTCAGCATTAAACTGAAATTATTAGCTTTTTATCAGAAGATAATGATATGTTTTAAACTGATCTATCTAAACACAAACCAGAGACTGGGTTTGTGAGAAATTTGGAGTGCTCAGCAAACCATTAACTCTACAAAGTACTGCTCTGATTGGAAATCTGAAACAGCAAGCTACTCCAAAATGATGTCATCGCACTCTAAGTTTGACTGAGCGGACAGAAATAACTCCACTGTTTTCAGCCACTGTAGAGCACGTTAACAAATGTTGATTTAAAGAAAACCACAAAATCAAACAGCATGAAATTTTCAGGAAACACTAATCATGACACAAGGACTTGAATGTCAGCTTTTCAAGCTTTTATGAAAAATATGTAAAAACCGTTGCACATGATCTTTAAATAACAGCCTCATCATGGGGCTGCTGGCTCCTAAGGCTTTTTTTTTTTTTTTTTTTCAAACTCCCAGCACTCTGGTAGGAACTCGCTTTTCTCCTAACAGAAAGCAAATCTGTATTCAGTTCATATGGCCAATGATTCTTCTGTGCACACATGCAATAATAATACCCTTAACACCTTACAGCAGCTTCTAAACCCAGCAGCTGAAAAGGTAAGCCGTCAGTAAAAAAAAATTCAATTCTGCCGTTTTCTCTATTTCACAAGGGGTTCCTTTTATTTAGCAAGAATAAGTTGTTTCTTTAAGGCGCATGTCAAGGAAAGTGACAGCCTTGCACTTTCAGGGCACTTAGGCGCCGTGAGCAATCTCCCAGACTGTTTAAACACAGTCTCCAACTGTTTTACAACGGCGAAGCCTTCCTATGCTATGGGCTTCTCTCCCGTGGCAGATCGCTCTTCTCCGAGATCCTATTCAGCTCCTTTACCCTCCGTAACCAGTGGCAACCATTTCTCTCTCACAACAAAGCTAAACACAGCTCCTTTCAAGGAACAGACATCCCTGTCTTTACCAGATCCCCATAGGGGCTGGACTACAGCGCAAAACGTGCATCGGGGCATAATACATAAGGAAAAATATTGCGCTCTGTTTTCCTGACTGGAACTCGTGCTTTCCACAGAGCATATTCAATAACCAGCTCTTTCTTACGGGTTCCTGAGGTTTTAAGTTGCAGGCCTAAGGCAGGGATAAACAAGAATATATGAAGGGAAAAGCCAAGTGAGTTTAAGATACTACAATGGGTGGCCTACCCATAACAGTAGAAAAATATATGTTCAGAAAAATAGAATAGAAAGAAGTGCTACTGCAATAGACATTTGGGGGGAATGAAATGCCAAAGCCTGCTTTCCAAAAGGGGGGTTCAAACTACCACACAGTGGGGTGGCCTTGATGCCAGTGGCACCTTTGACTTGTAAATCTGGTATCTGGAGGGTGGAAGGGGCGGGAAGAGAACGAGGTCAAATGCCACCTCGTGCCACTAACGGTAAGTGCCCCTCCTGGCTCCATGGCATTAGGACTGTGGCTGCACATCCCCCTCCGTGCCCAACATGTAATAAGTAGATGTTTTGGCCTGGTCTAGTGATGCTAGTTGTTTAGTGAGCTGCACAGCCATGTGGAGAACTGTAATCAAAAGCCTGATCCAAACTATCTCTGGCTGCAGGCCAGTGGGGTGTAGGACACGATGAGAAGGTATCCCGTGCAGACCTTCATGGTGGATGCTGCCCTGTCCCCTACAGTTGTACCTCCACAGCAGGACAGGTAGACACACTTAATGCTGTGGAGCAGAGCCTTACAGTGATTGGCTGGTGGAAGGGACATTTGGCCTGCCGTGGGTGGGGGAAGGGGGGATGCAGCACATGGATGCATAGCAGGAAAGGATCTTGTCCGGTGTCGGTCAGAACCAAGTTAGCATGTTGGGGGGGCAGTCGTGGAGGAACAGGACACCTGAAGGAAGGTGAGAAAGGAGACTGTTTGGCAGGACAATGAAGAGATGGAGATGTGCTGGATGGATGGATGGACAGATAGACATGTAACGCTAGGGGAGAAAAAAATAAAGACGCAGATGAGTGATATCTTTCACTTAACTTGAAGCATATCCAGATAAAATGTGCACGCACAACCCCCTTTCCACAAGAAGCTGCAAAACTCTGCAGTCTACACAGCTCTTTGCACAGCAGTCTGCACATACTCTAGTGGCTTGGCAACATTTCCTTTGGTCCCCCATTGCATAAATAGTAAAACCCTCCCCCAACCGATCTCTGCCCCCACCACCCTCCCCACCCAGTCTGTTCCAGTCCCCAAACCACCAGTAATTTAACAAAAAAAGTGCTTATTGTAACTGTTGACCTTCCTGTATATTTTTTCCATAATTTACCACTAATGGGTCTGAACCGGAGGCACTAGGATCCAGAGCCAGAACTTTTCTGGAGGGCTGGTGACACAAGTAGACCCTACTCATCACCGCATCCATCCCCCAACCACCTCCATACCTTTTTGGTGAGGCGGCGAACAGCATGACCCTAGCGAGTAACCTCTACAGTTAACCTAAGGGCAAAACACAGCCCTGGTGGCCCATGTAAGAAGGGCCAGCAAACCCAGTAAGACACGCCCCAAAACAAGTACGAAGAGAAGACCAACACAGCAATGCTGGCGTGAGTCTGGGGAATGGTTGGCAGGTATGGTAATCTATGGAGGATATTCAGGAAGATTAGCTGTTACGGTAAGTATGTCATTTTCATATCTTCTGAGAATCTTTTTACATGTTTTTTCCACTATGGGTCAGGGTACCAAACTCTGAGCAAGTTCCCCAGACTTGAGAGGCTGGAGCTCGGGGCTCAGTCAGGATAGTAATCCATTCAGAATTGTCCTGTCTGTGGCGGCTTGCTGTCTGGCATGAACATGCAGGACACGGTGCTTGATAAAAGTATGCACTGTACCACAAGCTGCAGTTCTGCAAATTTCTCCAGTTGGCAGTGTATTTCTGCCAGCGAAAGTGGCAACCACTCTGGTGGTGTGAGCATGTGCACGTGCCTTGCCCTCCAGTTTAACCTGAAACATAGTATAGCAGTGAGGAAGGCAGTTCACAGTCCGGGCTGAAATGCAGTTTATTGTGACAGGCTGTCCCTTTCGATTAGGGTCAGAAGAGACAAAGATGTTTTAACTGTCTATAGTCCTGTCCAGGTAAAACCTAAGGACCCTCTTAACATCCAGTGAGTGGAGAGTCCCTTCTCCCTCACTCTAGAAGTTGGCAAAGTAAGTAGGCAAGATTATAACCTGATTAAGCTGGAACTTTGACATCACTGTAGGTAGAAACCTGGGGGTACGTGCGGAGAACTGCTCATCTTTATGGAAAACAGTATATGGACGATCTGCATGGATTTCGGATGCTGTGCATGCAGAGGTGACAACTGCCAGAAATGCTGCCTTCCAGGTTGTAAACTTCGTCACAAGTCACAACAGGCTCAAATGGCTTGCAAGTGAGCATATCCAACACAAAGCTGAGACCCCAAGAAGCAATCAGCTTCCTGATGGGGAGGCCTTCTGTGCAAAATACTGAAAGGGAGGGTACCTGCAAGTGCATAGTATGCTGATACAGCACATAGGTGGACCTTAGCTGTGGATTATAAATGGGCAAGGAAATTCCTTCATCCTGATTGGTTGTTACCTGTGCATTTAAACTAGTCAGTGCACAGGTAAAAACACTGTCTGAAAACCATGATCACAGTAAAACGATGACAACTCCAATGACTATGCGGCCTTTTTTTTTTTTTTTTGTTTTTGTTTTTTGGCAAACAAACTCGCTGAGCACAAAAGCCCACAGTATATATTTTTTCAGTAAATAGCCCAACAGACGTATTTCAAAGTTAAATTTGAATTAAAAAATGTAACGCTTGTTTTAAGTTGTCTTTGTTGTATATGTTAAAAATCCTTTAATAAAGAACTAAAGTTAAAAAAAAAAAAAAGTTAAAATGTACTAACTGAGCTCTTCTCTGATATAACGATAACTGGCCCCATTCTGTCAACTGAGGATCGTGCTGCGGTCAAGCAACATGCCAACTCCAGCTGTCTCCACTACCAATCGTACTCCCCGCGGTCCCAAGAGTAAAATACATTTCTGTTATGAATTCTTTTTCAATCCTCGCACACTCACTTTTCCTAGCCAAGTCAGCAGCTAGGAGGAAGTACTCCTGCTCACTTATCAACTTGGCTCGGTCCGTCACACGAAGAGGAGGGACTGCTTGCTCATGTAGTTTTGCCCGCAGTGGTCATGCCACAAGTGGAGGAGAAAAAAGAAACAGAAGACTTCCACATTCACCATCCTCAACAGCTGCTCGTTCTGTACTGCCCCACTCAAAAAAAAAAAAATAATGCCAGTGTCTCCAACAGCACAGTATGTGGGGTTGGGGGCCTGTGACTGGCAGTGTCCAATGACAGTAAAAGAGAAAAGCAGTATAGGAAAGAAATGACATTTTCTAGCTTACTTCAGACAAAGGCGGCTACAAGCCAATAGGATCTGCCTTTTTCGCGGCTACAAGGCAGCACAGACTGGAGCCCAAAGCACAAAATCCATCCAGTGTGTCCAAAAGCTCAGCAAATTTTATCAAAAATAAAAGGGCAGCAAGATGCTGGACACACCAACCAGGTGCAACTAAATGTTTTTGCCCGACAGGTGAAAACGTTTGGTTGCACCTGGTTGGGTGCGTCCATATTTTGCTGCTGTTGTTGTTATTTTTGATAAAATTTATCCTACGACGCATCGTGTGTTTCTCCTTTGTGAGTAGAGACTGGGTAGCTGAGTTTTTGGACACATTGTATCATTTTCTAGCTGGCAGGACTATTTTATCACAAATTCTGATAATAGCCTTCTTTTATACATATAAACTTGGATCTTCATTTAGGGTATCGCTTGCATTAGGCCACAGTTATGGAACTATAGCCGCCAGGCACTAGAACCACATGGAAACTTTTCTAACCAGCCGTCTACAAAGGACCGCCCACAACATCAGGTGAAATCGCTCATCCCATATAAATGTGGGCGGCCCCGTGCCCTCCTTAGTTCTTTTCCTGCCGTCAACCATCAAGCATCGGACTCTACAGAGATCGCTATGTTTCATTCGACCACCAAATTTCTATTTCTGGATTTTCTTTTCTTTCTCACCCTAATTTCGTTAATCAAGGACAACCACGATGTCTGGGTCTGCTGCCTCTGCCCAGCCATAAGTCCTGCAAAGTCTGTTGCTGATTCAGCCAGGCTACCTGGGACTTCTGCCAGAAGGCCCTAGAAAGCTTTCTGGTGCAGCAGGTTACCCAAATGGAGCAGAAGCTCCAGGCCAGAAGCCACTCTGCCTCCCCGGCCCCATCCTCGGACTCTCACTCCTCCAAGGCCCAGAATAAGTTGGCCAGGATGCACAAACACCGGAACTAGGATCGGAGCAGGGAGAGATCCTCCCTTGCTCACTTGTGGTCCCCACTTTGGGTGTCAGCCGTGGCAGGGTTGTTGCCTACCCTGGGGGCAACCACCTCTGCCACCCACACCCTTTCCTCCACAAGACTGGTGCTGGCAGTGCCTTCCACCAGTCTTACTTTGACTGGTAGTGGCTTCTCAGCATTGGACCATCTCTCGCACCCTCACCCCCAGTGTTTCAGCCCCTGCTGTTCCAGTCCATTCTGTCCATGGGCCAACAGTCGGGGAGCTTCGCTGGTTCTACCTTGGCCGGCATTGGTACGTCATCATTGGGGGTTTCATCTCCCAGCGACATCCTCCACCTTTACCTCAGCCTCTCCACCAATGTTAGGGACTCTACCTCCCCTATCATCGCCCTAGGCTGTCATGTCTTCGGGATCTTAGCCTGCCCAGTCGATGCCTTGGGCAGTCCCGACGACAGCAAGGCTTCAGCCCATCCTGTCAGCACCTCTGACCCATTCCACCAGCACCCCAGACTCCCCCACCGGTGCCACAAGGCGTTCCAGTGACTGTCACCTTCGATGTCCCAGCCATGTTTTTCTCCTTTGGGAGTTTCTGCATTAACTAGCTTCTCTCTCTCTTCCCCCCACTGACTCTGGGCCTGCTCCCATGCCAAGGCCTTCTATGGCACCATGCCCAGACCGCCCTCTTGCGTTTATGTTGTTCAGGCCCATTGCAGAGCCCAGTGACAACGTCTAATACCATCCAGACCTTCCACTTGACAAGGATGAGAGGGGGAGCTGCTAGCCCCACAGTCTACTTCTATTTTCTCTTCACAAGGTGAGGAATCTACACATTATACTCAGAGGTTCTCCCTCCATGACCCCTCTTTCATCTCGGTGATTAAGCAGCTGCCATCTGTTACGGGGTTTGATGCTGAGGAGCAGGACGTTAAAAGGAGAAATCTGACCATTTGTAATTGCCAGATTCTCCATCCTTGATCATTCCTTGTATAACACCGGCCTTAGAGGATGCATGCATGCCACCATTACTGCATGATACAGGCAGAATTTGATTCCTACCTTGCCCAGAAAGGCAGAAAAATTGTACCAGACTCCCTCGGGGAGGTCATTCTTTGCAGAGCAACCACAGACCGATTGAGTGGTGGTAAATGCTGCCCATGACAGGTACAAGAGACCTAAGCAGCTCGGCTCTTTCCCCCCTGATAAGGAGTCCAGAAAACTGCACCTTATGGAGAAAAGAACCTTTGCCTCTGTTATGCTGCCCATCAGGGTAATGAATTACATTGCCTATATGGTCAAATTTCAGAATACACTCTGGAAGAAGGCCAAAGCTGCCTCTGAGGCAGGAGTTGCTCCAGGCCCTCCAGTCAGGGGCTGATGTGGGCAAGCAGCCTTTGAGGTCTGCCTCCGATGCTGCTGATGCCTGTGCTAGAGCAGATGCAGTTGGCATCTGCCTGAGACCACATTCTTGGCTCAGGGTGTCTGGGTTAGCTACTGATGTACAACAGTCCATCCTGAATGCCCCATTCAAAGGCTGTAAGCTCTTTGGGGCAGATGTGAATGACATACTTTCTAACCTGCAGGCCACGGGTAGAACCCTGTGGTCTCCAGCCAAAAAGTGGCCTGAAGGTGTCATTTCATCGGACCTACCATAAGCCTAAGCAAAGCACCAAGCCCCAGGGTAAGCATCGGGCAGCAACAGCCATGCCTATCCCTTCCCCCACCACTGGGAAGACCCCCAGAGGTGGTGGTGCCCCGGCTGCAGGTGCCACCTCAGCATGATTCCTTGCCAGATCCCCATCGTCTGGCATTACAGAAGGCGGGGGTAGTTTCTCCCTCCGCCTGGACAGGTGGAGGGAGATCACCACAGATGCTTGGGTCCTGCAGCTCACAGAGTAAGGCCACACTCTAGAACTTCTGGAGTGGCCTCCAGATCAACCTTCATTTCATTCAAGCTACCCTTCAGACCGCATTCCAGTGCTGCTGGGGAAATCCAGATGTTGTTGCAGGAGAAAGGTCATAGAATCTGTTCACGAGGCTCAGAGGAACAGGAGCTCTTACTTCTAGTTGGCGCTCTTGCAGCAGGCAATAACCATAAGGACTCGGGTGCTAGGACCCCACGGAAACCTTCTTGCTAGCAGTCTTCAGCGGGGGACCGCCCCTAACGTCAGCCCGCCCTGACTTCAGCCAGTGGTATAAACGGGGCAGTCTCCAGCTCCATCTCTGTTCTTTTCCCGCCATCGACCTGTTCACATCGGCTCCTCAGACGCCTCCTGCTTCAGTCAACCACCTTCGCACTTTAATGTTTTTTCTTTATTTTCTCAAACAAGTGCTTTATTTCTGCATGTCTTCATCCCCGGCCTCTTCCATTTTGTCCAAAGGAAGAAAATCTTAAGTGTGCACGTGACAAGCCAGCTCCTATCGAAAGATGGCCATGCGGCCTGCCTCCTCTGCCTGGGCCCAGACCATGACACCTCAGCCTGCGAACTCTGTCAGCAGTTCAACCAGATGATGCAGATCTGCAACCAGAAGGCCCTTAAAACAGACCTTCTAGAACAGCAGCTTGCCGCCATGCAAAAAACACAGTCTGGGGAAAGCCCTTCTTCTTCCTCTTCAGTGTCAACCTATTCATCATCTGAGATCCACAAGAGAAGGAGGAGGCCTCAGGGAAGCACAAGTCTTGAGACAAGGAGGGAGAAGGCCCGGGTTCACTCTTGTTCACGGTCTAAGTAGAAAGAAGACCCCTTCAGGTTCCTCCTTCTCCCACTGGGGTTGGACCATTCCCCCTGGCCTGCCCTCACTGCCTCTGGGCAGCCGGTTGTTAAACCTCCCGCCCTGGTGCTGGTGACAAGGGGAGGTTAGTCAGGGTCCAGGACTGCCATCCAGGCCCTGTGGGGTCGGTTCTAAGTCGGGCAGCGGTTTGCCACCCGTCGTCGGGGGCAAACCTCCTCCTCTAAACACTCTGGGAAGCCTTTGCCCTGCTCTCCGCTGATTATTCCACAGGCCCCGGCCAAGCCAGCGACAGCCTCCCCTCCAGACCATTGCCAGCCGCCACCTCCGAGGGAGATGCAGGGTGCCCCGATGTCGAACCAGACAGCCTTACCATCACCAGACCAATCTTAGTCACCAGTAGATACCTCTAGTCCCTCATGATTGGACCTGATGGCAGCCAATCCTAGGCTTGATGAGGCACCAGAACATCCAACTTCTCCGCAGCCAGCTCCTCTGCCAAATTCACCGCCAGATACAGACTCCATCTTGTCCACAGCCTCAGGTGCTGGCCGGCCATTTGGGTCCCTAAATTCCATTAAGCGAGATCAAGGACCTTCTATTTTTTATTTTATTTATTTATTTATTTTTTTCCCATTTTTGGTGGAATGAGATAAAAGGAGAACTTCTTCCACCTAAACCCTCAAAACTGGTTATTACAGAACCAGAGCCAGATCTGTAACTGGTATCTAAGCAGCTGACTGCAGACCCAAGAAGTCCTTCCCCGAGTTCAGATGGTAGGTGCAGGGGAAGGCCCAAACAGAGAGTGGAGGCACAGACACACATCCTCCCGGTTATCAGGCTGTCACAGTCTGTCCCATAGCAGATGCTGGCGTAGCTCCTCCTCTTCCTCATCCACCTTGGTGGACTCCAGCCACAGCTCATCCTCCTTGGTCTCGTATGAGTTGGAACCCAAGGGTTGTCCTCCCTCTCCTGACAACAAGGACACCCCTAGATCGCCTCCTGACAATCCATTGTTTATGGATGTCATGAGGTGTATCTAGGCCATCAACAGTCGGGGAAACTGAGGACCTGGATTCTGAGAGGCATAGGCTTGCAAAATACCCAAGGCAGAAAGAGCCTAAGCCTCTTGTGATCCCTCCGCTGGGCGACACCTTCCAGGACCTCACTAAGATTACCTGAAAGCACCCATCATCAACCTGGCTATACAGGGCTGCCCGGGATGAGTTCTTCATGGTGGGTCACCCTGTAGTCGACTCACTGGTCATAACGGCTCACGATGGGTCAGAGGCCCAAGCATTTAAGCAACCAGCCTCCGGACCACGAGTCCAAGATTATTGACCAAATGGGCAAGAAGGTCTATTCTTCCTCTACCTATCCCTTAACTTCCTCACCCACATGGTGCAATATCAGAACGCCCTGTGGGAGAAGGGGTTGGAGTTGGCTCAGGCTTTGCAAGACTCTGCCCAAAAGACTGAGTTCATGGACCTGCTCAAGTCTGGGTCAGACAGGGGAACCCATGATCCTACTTGGAGTTGGAGCTCTTGCAGCAGGCACTAACCATTAGGACTAGGCCACCACGCACCAGGACCCCATGAAAACATTCTAGCTAGCAGTCTTCAGTGGGGGACCTCCCGATGTCCACCAGTGGTATAAAGGGTGGTCCCCAGCCCCACTCCAGTTCTTTTCTGGCCTTCGACCCATTCGCATCAGCTTCTCGGAGCTTTCTTTTATTTGGCAAATTTCCGAATTCATTCCCCTTCTTTATGTCTTCCCCTCCAGCGGCGTCCTTTTCATCCATGGTTTGTAGAAAATATAAGTGCACCTGCGGCAAGCAGCTACCGTCAGACAGCCTTTTCTGCCTAAGCCTGAACCATGACACAGGGGGTCTTTGAGCATTATACATAGATACATAGACAGTGTCGGCAGATAAGGGCCTATGGCCCACCTAGTCTGCCCATTTGAGCTTGTAAGTTCAGTTTGTTTTCCTAGAAGTCTATTTCCCCTTACCCCTGACCTCTAGAATTCCTTTATGTCTATCCCATGCATTCTTAAATCCCGTGATTGTTTCAGCCCCCACCACTTCCTCTGGCAGGGTGTTCCACTTGTCCACCACCCGTTCTGTGAAGAAATTCTTCTCATGGTTCCTCTGAATCATCCTCCTCCAGCTTCATCCCATGCCCTCTAGTCCCGAAACATCTTTTTCGCTTAAAAATAGTGTTTTCCTGCACCCTGTTCCTCCCTGTAAGATACTTGTATGTCTCTATCATATCCCCTCTCTCCTTCCTCTCCTCCAGGGAGTACATGTTCAGTTCCTTCAACCTGTCTTCATAGGACTTGTGATGCAACCCATGCACCATCTTTGTTGCCCTCCTCTGAACCTTCTCTACCCTGTCTATGTCCTTACGTAGGTATGGTCTCCAGAACTGTACACTGTACTCAGGTGGGGCCTCACTAGTGTCTTGTATAAGCGAGATTATGACCTCCTTTTCCTGCTGGTGATGCCCCTGCCTATACATCCCAGCAGCCTATTTGCTTTACCTGATGCCTTGTCACACTGTTTCCCTACCTGAGGTCATCAGAGATGATAACTCCAAGATCCCTTTCCTGCTTGGTATGCTATATCCTCACCCCAACTGATATATTGTGCCAGGGTTTTTGTGCCTCCATATGCATTATCTTGCACTTCCTTGCATTGAATTTCAACTGCCAAACCCTTGACCATTCTTCAAGTTTCTGCAGGTCCTTCTCATTCTGTCTACACCCTCTGGTGTGTCTGCTCTGTTACAGAGCTTTGTGTCATCAGCGAACAGTGAAATTCTGCCTTCTAGATCCTGTGCAATGTCACTGATGAAGATGTTGAATAGGACGGTCCCAGCACTGATCCCTGTGGTACCCACTGGTCACTCTTCCTCTGTGGAGTGACAGCCATTTACCACCACCCTCTGTGTCCTGCCACCCAGCCAGTTACCTACCCACCACACTACTGTCCTGCCCACACCCATATTCCCCAGTTTGTGTAATAGTCTTCTATGGCACAGTGTCAAAAGGCCTTGCTGAAGTCTAGATACGCCACGTCCTGCCCTCCCAATCCACCTCCCTAGTCACCCAGTCAAAAATTCAATGAGGTTGGTCTGATATGACCTCCCCTGGCGGAAACCATGCTGCCTTGGGTCCTGTAGTCCATTGACAACCAGATGTTCCACCAATCTCTCCTTCAGTAGTGCTTCCATGATCTTTCCCACTACGAGGTGAAGGCTGACTGGTCTGTAGTTCCTGCTTTCTCTTTTTCCCACTTTTGTATAAGGGACTACATCTGCTGTCCTCCAGTCTTTGGGTACTCCCTGTTTCCAGTGATTGGCTGAACAGGATAGCCAGAGGTTCAGCCACCACCTCTCTTAGTTCTTTAAGGACCCTGGGTGCACCCCATCTGGCCCCATTGCTTTATCAGCTCTTATTACTTCCCAGTTCCTTCAGGACCCTTTCTCGTGTAAAGGGACTTGTGTCCATTTCTGCACCATTCTCACCCCTTGTACTCCCTTCAGACCCATTACCCCCCTCTTCCTTAGTAAAGACTGAGCAGAAATACCTGTTCAATATGTCAGCTTTACTGTTGTCATCCTCCACTCGGCTCCCATCCTCCCCCTTCAGTCTCACTATCCCTCCCTTTGTCTTTCTTTTTTCACTTATGTGGCATTGCAGGGCATTAAACTCCCAGACATGGATCTGCCACCAGAAGGCCCTTAAGGTGCGCCTCATAGAAAAGCAGCTTGCCAAGATGCAGAGACAACCAGTGGGGAAGAGTCCTCCTTTGTCCTTGTTGGTTTCTACTTCCTCCACTTCTAAGCCATACAAGGAGAAGGAGGATTCAGGGAAGCACAAACACTGGGACAAGGATTGGGAAAAGTCTTGAGGTCGCTCCCATTCCAGATCTCTGCTGCACAAAAAGTCTTTGTCCGGCTCCTCGTGCCAAGGGGGCTCAGATCACTTTTCCCGGGCTGCCCACGGTTCCTCTGGGCAGTCGGTAACCAAACCTCCCACGGTCATCTTGGCATTAGGCTGGGATAAGTTGGGGTCTGGGTGTTCGGGCTCTGTCCTAACACCTCTTAAGGTGAAGGCCACATCAGCTGAGTCACCCTCCACCTTAGGGGCTGGGACCAGCCAGAAGGGCAGTAACACGCCGGCACCTGCCAAAATGGTCCTAACAGTCTCATCCAAAGCCTTGGAAAAGGCACCCCATTGTCAGGGGCAGGTGTAGGACTCTGCGCCACAGCCCCAGGCTCCAGCCAAGCCGTAGACTGCTTCCTCACCGGTTGCCGATAAGCAGCCGTCCACTACAAGCACGTCTTCTCTGGCTTTGCCCTCCTCCTTGCTGGACCACTCTTCACCAGTTGAAGATCTGGGCGGGACGAGACGCCTAACCAACCTATCAGGTCCTTGTCTCTGCTGCCGCCTCCAACGCCAGACACCCTGAAGTTAAGTGCTCCAACACCAGGTAAACTAATGCCAGCCAGTCCATCGACCCCATAGTTCTCCAAAGACAAGATCCAGGAGCTTTTCTTGTTTTGGTGGAATTGGGTCAAAGGGGACCTGCTCCCACTAAGGAACCGGTCACCGTTGAACCAAAACTGGAGCCGTACCTTGGCATGTGTCAGGAGCATCAGACTCCTCCCCCTAAGAGCCACACTGAGCTCTGAAGATCACTACGGTAGACCCCGACACAGAGCAGCATCACAGCAAATATTCCCGTTCATCTAGCTGCTACAGCAGACACCAGTCCCATAGCCATAGCCACCAGTGCTCTAGCTATTTGTCCACGTCTTCAGGCTTGGACCTTTCGGAGCCTAGGGGTCGCCCTTCTTCACTGGATAACAAGGACACCCCAGGTCGCCTCCTGATGATCCAGTGTTCATGGACATGAGGCACATCCAGGTTTCCAATGGCTGGGAGACTGAAGACCTAGACCGGGAGAGGTACAGGTTGGCTAAATACCTGAGACAGAAGGAGCCCAAGCCTCTAGTGATGCTTCCTTTAGTTGACACCTTCCAGGACCTGACAAGGTTAACCTGGAAGCATCCTTCCACCTCCTCTGGCATCTGCAAGAAGACAGACAGGCTGTACAGAGCCCCTGAAAAGAGTCTTTCGTGGTGGAACACCCTGCCACAGACTTGATGGTGATCACAGCTGCTCACGATCAATCAAAAAAGCCTGAGCACCTAAGCACTCAGCCACCCGCCCAACCAGGAGTCCACATACACTGACCAGATGGGCAAAAATGTCTATTCATTCTCCACTTGCTCCATCAGGTCCTTCAACTTTCTCACACATATGGTGCAGTACCAGAATGCCCTGTGAGAGAAAGCTATCAAAATGGCACAGGCCCTCCCCGACTCTGCACAGAAAACAGAGCTGTTGGACCTCCTCAAATTGGGGTCAGATGTAGGCACCATGTCTTGTGTGCCTCATAAGACGCTGCAGATATGGCAGCCAGAGCAGCTGCCTCTAGCGTTTCTCTGGCATCATGCCTGGCTTAGGATCTCAGGATTCTCCCAAAATCTGCATTTGGGCATCCTGGACCTCCCCTTTAAGGGCTCGGTCATTTTTGGAGACGAAACGGAAAAACTGATTAATCTCCTCCAAGAGTCCAGGAAGTCTATTTGGTCCATCCAAAAAATGTATAAAGGGAACCAAAAACCTTTCAGAAAATGGCCATTTCAGAAGCCTTCAGGACAACTGTTCCAAAACCAGCCTCAGCAGAAGAGTGGCTTCAAAAGAAAGGCCACCTCTCAGACACCTGGATGCTCTGCCTCTCATGCCACAAAGTCCTCCCAGGCCCCTCTGCCTACTCCCAGAGCATCCCAGTGACTCCTTGCCAGACCCCCCTCCTCCAGCAGAATTAGCGGGGGAAGTGGTAGGGAGTTGCTTCTCCCTCCATCTCGAGGGCTGGAGCAAAATAACATCAGACCTCTGGGTTTTACAACTCATAGAGAGAGCTCATACTCTGGAGTTCAAGCAAATGCCTCCAGATACTCCACCAGTGTCCCCCCACTATCCTCCTTCTCATGTTCCCCTGATCGAAGGGGAAATTCAGGCCCTTCTGTAAGAACGTGCTATGGAGCCAGTACCCCTAGCTCAATTGGGAAAAGGGTATTATTCTCACTTTTTCCTGGTTCCTAAAAAGACCAGGGACCTTCGGCCCATCCTGGACCTCTGCTCCCTAAGTAGATTAGAGTACAAGAGGTTCAGGATGGTCACATTGCCAGATCTGATTCCCCTCCTGCATCAGGGGGACTGGCTGTGCTCTCTAGATATGCCGGACACATACCAGCAGATTCTCATTTTCCCGCCCCACAGGAGGTTTCTGCGCATCCACTTCCAGGGCAGACATTACCAGTTCTGAGCCTTGCCATTTGTCCTTTCCTCCACTCTCAAAGTCTTCACCAAGTGCCTAACAGTGGTGGCTGCAGCTTTGCAACGTCTAGGCCATTATATCTTTCCCTACCTAGACGACTGGCCCCTGGCAGCTCCCACAAGGGGACAGCTAGTCTGCACTCTTGGAGACACCTTTACGCTCTTCCAAGAGCTGGGGATCACCTTGAAGATTTCCAAGTCATCCCCATGGCCCAGTCAGAGACTCCAGTTCATCGGGGCGGTCCTGGACATGGTCCAGGACAAGGTCTTCCTCCCCTCAGACAGGGGAGGTCACCTTCAATCTCAGGCCTGTATGGTAGCCTCAGCTCCTCAAGTTCTAGCCGGAGTCTACCCGAGACTCCTCGGCCACATGACAACAGCCATCCCAACGGTTCCCATGGCTTGCCTCCATATGAGAGTCCCTCAGTGGACGCTCAAGGTGCAATAGGACCAGAGGTCCGATGACCTAGACCAGGCGGTCCTGGTCTCCAACCCACTTTGCAGGACATTAACCCGGTGGCAGGACCTGCTCAATCTTTGACAGGGGTCCTCTTCCGGCAGCAGCCTTCAAGGCGAGTTCTGACCACAGGCACCTTGGGCCTCGATTTTGGGAGGCTCGTCTGGAGATCAGTCAGACCCAGGGGACCTGGTCACCAGTTGAGCAATCACTACACATCAATGTTCTGGAAATGTGAGCGGCCCTGAATGCCTTACAGGCCTTTCAAGCGGACTTGTCTCTGGGCCCTCTTCTGGCCCTCTTCTCATTTAGACAGGCATGTCCGTAGTCTTTTACATCAACAGGCAGGGGGACTCATTCCTACCCCCCTCTGAAGGGAGGCAGTGATGGTCTGGTATTGGGCACTGGAACACTGCTTCAGACTTGCCGCTGTTCCTTGTTCCAGGCGTCCAAAACGTCTTGGCTGACAACCTAAGCAGGTCTCAGTCCAAGGCCCACGAGTGGGAGCTCCTTCAGTCAGTAGCAGACCAGCTCTTCGACAGATGGCGCCATCCAGAGTTGGACCTTTTTGCATCCCCACTCAGCGGCAAACTGCCCGGTTTCTGCTCGCTAGATCCAGGTCCTGGAATTTTGTGGTGAGACACATTGTCCCTCTGTTGGGCAAGGAGGTTCCGTTATGCCTTTTTCCCTTTCCCATTCTACAGAGGGTACTTCTGAATCTACAGGTGGATGGAGCAGAGATGTTTCTCATCACCCCCTTTTAGCCTCAGCAGATTTGGTTCCCACTACTTTGACAGCTGGCAGTGGACCCCCCCAAGTTCCCTTGCCTCTGAGCTCGCACTTGCTCTCCCAGGACCAGGACAGCTTGATCCATCTGGATCTCAGGTTCCTGCGTCTTCATGTGTGGCTCCTGCAGACGTAGCGATGGCCAGATATGGGGTTTCCCACTAGGTAGTGGATGTCCTGGTGGTGGCCAGGAAACCCTCCACTAGATTCATGTACGCTATGAAGTGGAAAAGATTTTGCCTGTAGGTTACCACACATCTGCGTAACCCTTTTTCTTGTTCTCCGAACTCCGTCCTTGAGTATCTTCTCTCTCTATTTGAGCAGGGCCTGACCTACTCCTCCATTAAGGTGCACTGGTCCGCCATCTCAGTGTACCACACACCGGTGAAGGGGAAAGCCCTTACTCAGCTGGACGTGTCCCATACCTTCTTGTGGGGTATCTTGCACTTAAAACCTCCCATCTAAGTCCCGTCCTGCCATGGCATCTCTTTTTTGTATGGAAGCTCACGCTCCTCCCTCCCCCAATTTGAACCAGCCTTAGATTGAAGCTATGCTTTCTGTCGTGGAAAGCATTATTTTTTAGTTGCAGTTACTTCCGCCCAAAGAATTTCGGAGCTTTAGGCTCTGTGTAGAGAGTCCTATTTGGTTTTTACAAATCCTAAGTTTTTGCCCGAGGTGTTATTAGTTTACCCTAAATCAAGACATCCATCTACCAGTCTACTATCGTAGGCATTCTAATAGGGGGAAGCGTTGTTGCATACTCTGGACATTCACAGAATGCTCCATTGTTATCTGAACCATACGGCTTCCTTTCGGAAAACTGATCAGTTGTTTATTTGCTCCCAAGACTCAGGGGGGTACCAGTTTCCAAACAGACCCTGTCCAAATGGTTGGTTAACTGCATCTTTTTTTGTTACAAGTACAGTAAGCCCCTACCAGGTCCGGTAAGAGGCCATGCCTCCAGGGGTTGGCTACCTCCTTTGCCTCTCTCCGAAACATCTCCGCAGCAGACATCTGTGCAGTGGCTACCTGGAGTTCTGCTCACACCTTTGGCAAGCATTACAGCTTGGACAGGACTTCCAGATGAAGGGCTGGGTTTAGCCTGGCGGTCCTCCAAGGCCTTCTCGCCTGAGTTCTTAGTTGGCAGTTTTCAGTGCAAGCCCAACCCCCCCAGCCTGGCGCTTACGCAAGGTGGGCAGGGGGCTTCCGCTGTCCTGGGGGTACATGCACCTGGTCCATTGATGTGGCCGGACCTGATGCAAGCCTAGCTGTGACTGTGATTATTGTTGGTGCTAGTTAGGAACCAAGTGTCTATCTAGAAAAGTGCATGCTACTTGTTTTGGGTTCCTACAAAGAGAAAAGGCAGCTCTACCCCTCCCCCCTCCAAAAAGCAATACAGGAGAAAGACTGGCTACAGGCATGGGAGCTCTGGCTACCCCTCATCCACGGCAGGAAGTAGAAAGGGAGGAAAAGGCAGAGCTGGAGAGAGAGCGAGGAGAGCTTGGAGAGAGGAGAGCAGGGTGGAAGAGCAGGAGGAAAAGGGAATCGCCGGCCCCCCCAAAGGAAACCAGAGGGCTGTTTTGGTGGTTTTGCCTGGCAAAGGCTCCGGGGCTGCATCCCTCTCTCTCCCCCTTTTCAATCATAAGGAACAGGAAGGAGCCAGACAGCCACTGGGGCTGTGCAGGAGGGCCCCTCAGGTTGGTTGCTCAAAGGTACTGAGGCAGACTGTTTGGCCTGAAGGTACTGCGACCTCCGTGGGGTTTCTAAGAGGCTGCTGCATCAGGAACAGATCTTCCTGCCAGGGCAGAAGCTGGAGAGACTCAAAAAGCACCAGGGGGAGTTGAACTGCTGTGCCGCGGCGCCCCCCCCCCGTTGCAAAGATCAGAGGAACCGTGGAAAGAAGGATGAACAGGCCTGCCTGGTGAAAGCCATATACAAAGGCCTGCAGGCAAAGCTGGAAAGGACAGGCAGGCGAAGTACGCCACCCATTTCGTGGGAGAAGATGTGCTGTGGATTGCAGGGGTCATCACCCGCTCCGGGCACTGAGAGTACCACGAACTGCTGCTCAGGGGAGACTATTGTTTTCTTTGCCAGGAGGGAACCGTCCTACACCAGTTTCTTTGTTTTCTTGAAACTTGTGCAAGTGTGTAAGGGCCCCAGCGGTAAACAGCAGGCCTGCAGACTAAGGGACCGTGAGGTACCCACTAACTGTGACTGGTCTGGGTGCACCCAGGGGAAAGGGGGAAGTGGGGATAAGTGAATGTTTGGTAACCAGGAGGTTTTGGAGGAGTAGCCCCCATCTCCTTTGTATTAGCCTGTAGTAATAAACTGGATATTTGTTGTTCATCTGCTTCACCTGCTGTGTGTGTAAAGCCATTGTGGGGAGTGATTGAGTCTGGGGGGGGGGTCATCACAGGCAGTCGTTAGAGGGAAGACCATTATTTATCCTGAGGAAACATTCTAACCTGTTTTACCCACAGGTGGCAATGCAGGGGCCCCAGGTGGAGGCACTAAGGCACCACAGAAACTACTGGTAAGGACTCGGGCCCGGCCCTTCAGGGAGGTACTGCTGAGCCCCCGGTCCCGCCGGGGCACCTCAGGTGAGTGGGATTATCAGGGGGGGGGGTGTTACATCAGCCTCCTCCGAGACTTTCCTAGTCCTTATCCTTTTATTGCTTGGGACTTAGTCCTCACAGTTATTGCCTGCTGCAAGAGTGCCTAGTCGAAGTAAGATAGTACAGTTATGTAGAACTTACCATAACAGTAGATCTTGAGGAGAAGTTCTTGCAGCAGGTGTTGCTTTCCCTCCCTCCCCCAACTTTCTTTCTCCTGTTAATTTTTGGCAAAGAACCTGCCCGGTTCTCCTTCCATTGTAGACTCCAGGTCTGTGGCGGGAGAACTGAGGTGGGGCTGGGGACCGCCCCTTTTATATACCATTGGCTGACACCTGGTGGAGCTGACATCAGGGGCCGTCCTCCACTGAATACTGCTAGCTAGAAGGTTTCCATGGGGTCCTAGTGCCTGATGGCTTAGTCCTAACAGTTATTGCCTGCTGCAAGCTCTTCTCAAAGATCTACGATTACGGTAACTTTTTTTACATAACTGTACTTTCTCAAGGCCTCGTGCTACACAGCAGACACCACATCCAGGGCAACCGCCACAGGCATCTGCCTTAGATGCCATGCATGGCTCTGGGTCTCTGGTTTCACTTAGAACCTGCAGTCTGGCATTTTTGATCTTCCCTTCAAAGGGTCGGTCCTGTTTGGGGACGAGGCAGAAAGCTGATTGTCTTCAGGACTCTGAGAAGGCCATTTGGTTCATTCAAAAGGTGTATAAATCTAATCAAAGGCCTTATAAGAAACAGCCATTTCATAAGTCCTCAGGCCAGCAGCCCAGAAACCAGCCCCAGCAGTGAGGTGGTTCCAAGCGCAAAGCCACCTCCCCAGACACCTGGGGATTCTACCTTTAGAGCTGCAAAATCATCCCAGCCCACTCTTCCCACCCCGGGAGTATTGGCCTGACTCCTTGCCAGACAACCTCCTCCAGCAGAATCCCTGGGGGACGCGTTGAGGGAGTCGCATCTCCCTTTATCTGGAGGGCTAGAGATGATAACTGACCTTTGGGTCCTCCAACTCATAGAGAGGAGACATACCCTGGAGAAGCCACCAGAAAATCCACCAGTGCCCTCCCATTATCCTCCTTCTCACATAACCCTAATCGAGGGGGAAATTCAGATTCTGCTTCAAAAACAGGCTATTGAGCCAGTACCACCAGACCAGAGAGGAAAGTAATTTTCTTCCCACTTCTTCCTCATACCCAAAAAGACTGGGGACCTCCGGCCCATCTTGGACCTCAGTCACCTGAACAAATACATACAGTACAAGAGGTTCAGGATGGTTGCACTTCTGGGTTTAATCCCCCTACTGCATCAAGGGGACTGGCTCTGCTCCCTGGATATGCAAGATGCCTACCATCATATCCTGGTGTTTCAGCCCCACAGGAAGTACTTGCGCTTCCTCATCCAAGGCAGTCATTACCAGTTTTGGGCTCTTCCGTTCGGCCTATCCTCTGCTCCAAGTGCCTAGTGCTGGTGGCTGTGGCCTTCAGGAGACTGGGCCATTACGTCTTTCCCTACTTAGGCAACTGGCTCCCAACAGCTTCCTCAGAGGATCAGCTGCTTCACACACTCTGAGATACCTTTACAGTTTTCTGGGAGTTGGGGATCACCATGAACTTGCCAGAGTTGTCCCCATGGCCCAGCCAGAGACTCCAGTTCATCGGAGCAGTCCTCAGCACAGTTCAGGGCATGGCCTTCCCCACAGACAGGGCAGATCGCCTGCAAGATCGGGCTCGGACAGTGACCTCGTCCCACCACATTTTGGTCCAAACTTACCCGAGGTTGCTTGGCCACATGGCAACCACCATTCCAGCTGTCCCATGAGCCCACTGCCACATGAGGGTTCTTCAGTGGACACTCAGGGTGTAGTGGGACCAGCTGTCAGACGACCTGGATGACCCTGTTTCTGTCTTTGACCCAGTTTGTTGGACTTATCCCTGGTGGATGGACTCCAACAATCTTGTCAAATGAGTTCCCTTCAGGCAGGACCCTCTAAAGAGGATTCTGACTACAGACACCTTGGGGCTAGGTTGGGGTGCCCACATGGCGGACAGACCAACTTAGGGGACCTGGTCTCCACTGGTGCAGTCCCTTCACATTAACATCTTGGAGGTGCGGGCAGTTCTTTATGCCCTGCAAATGTTTCAGAGAGACCTCCCTCCAGGCCCTTTCCTCATTCAGCCGGACAATATGTCCATGGTGTTTTATATTAACAAGCAAGGGGGGTACTCCCAGAGCATGCCATTCAAGGGGAAGCATTGCTCCGTACTGTAGATGTACATAGAATATTCGGATATTATGTTCATCACACAAAGGACTGCAGAAAGTCCTCACAGATGTTTCTTTTGTCCCTGGGAAAGGGGACATACCAGTTTCTAAATGGTGCCTGTCCAATTGGCTAGCCAACTGTATTTTCTGTTATAGGAAGTATGGTAAGGAACTTCTGGAGTTGTGTGAGGCCACTCCACCAGAGGCATGGCCACCTCTGTTGCCCAGTTCAGTAATCTGTCAGCTGCTGAAATGTGTGCCGCTGCCACTAGGAGTACTGTCCACACTTTCACTAAACACTACAGTCTGGACACTGCCACTAGGAGAAGGGCAGGCTTCTACCTGGCTATGCTTCAAGGTCTCCTGTCTTAGGCCTATAGCCTTTCCCCACTTGGACTGTCTCTTTGTCAGTACTGCTTGGGGCTCATTCCATAGGTGTGACCTGATGCAAGAGATACCCTTCATTAAGATAGGACAGCTACATAAAAAACTTACCATAACAGTAGATCTTGGAAAGGATCTCTTGCATCAGCCATGCTGTCCCACCCTCCATCCCCCTTGGCCATAGGGCTTCTCTCTCTCTCTCTCTCTCTCTCTCTCTCTCTCTCTCTCTCGGTTTACCTTCTGTCACCTTCCTTCATGGCGGGAACCTCTGGGCCCCCTCAATTCCCCTGCAGGAGATCCTCTGTATGGGGTGTCCAATGGGGAAAAAAACTGCAGAGGGCACTGGGCTGCCCATGTTTATATGGGAGGAGTGACATTGCCTGACATAGTCGTGGGTGGACCCTTGAAGACTGCTGGCTAGAAAAGTTTCTATGTGGTCCTAGTGCCTGGCTTCTGTAGTTCCATAGCTGTGGCCTGATGCAAGAGATCCTCTGGAAGATCTACTGTTATGCTAAGTTCTTGCATAACTGTACTTTTCTGTAACAAAATGGCCCATTTTATAAGTGCAGTAAGACACTCTTAGGATGTGCATTGAACACTTACTGCCCCCCTGGGTGTGGGGACAAATCTGTTCAGGGCACACCCCGTCGTGTCTTATTGCTTACATACTGTAGGCCAGCATCAGAAAGGTCCAGCAAGTACTCTTACAGGTGGACACCTGAAGGGGTCAACAGGGGTTTGGGAACACCAGATAAAAAAAAAAAACCTTTTCCACTTGGCTGTGTATCTCTTCTGGTGAAGGATTTGCTCATAGCCAGGAGTGTTTCGGAGACCTTCAGCGATGCATTAAACCTGTTCAGTCTAGTTCTTCGGGAGCCAAGCCTGAAAGTAAAGGGAGTGCAGGTTGGGGTGGACTAGCTGTGTCTGGGTCAACAAGTCAGTCTAGAGTGGCAGAATCCTTGGTTTGCTGACTGACGGGCAGTTCAATGGAGGAGACCATATTGGCCGAGGCCAGCAGGTGGTCACTAGGATCCATTTTGCCCTGGTGTGTCTCACACTTGAACAGCACTTTTAGATGAGAGGGCGTGTATACAGAAATGCTTTGCTATAGCAGTTTGAATACATCCTGACAGAAAACACCAGGTCCTGGATTTCTGGAGCAGAATTCAAGGCAGTTTAGCATCGAGTGGGAATGCAAAAAAAGGTCCACATCTGGGGTGCCCCACTCATCAAATAGCGATCTCGCAACATCTGATGCTAGTGACCACCCATGAGGATCTGCCTCAGTTCAACTTCACTCGTCCGAGTGTTCTGGACTCCTGGCAGATTGCCTGGAGCAAGATCCTCTGCTCCAGACACCATTCCCACACTTTTTCATTTTCTCCCTGCAGAAAGGGTAAGAGTGTGCTCCTCCTTGCTTGTTAACACAGTGCGTGACAGACTTGTTCATCTGGAGGAAAGGTGTCTTTCATTCGACCAAGTCCACTAGGGCTTTTAGACTACAGGACTGCACGCATCCGTAACACATTTATGTGGAGATGTTTCTGATGAATCCCAGACACTCTGCATCTGGAGACCCTGGTAGTGGGCTCCTCACCCCAGTAGGGAGGCATTTGTGGTGAGTCACCTCTCGCTCCAGTGGGGAGAAGGGGAAGTCCTGTAGGAAATTTCTCTCCACTGACCACCACATCAGGGATCTAACCAGGGGTTTGGTAACCTTAATGGGGTGGTTTGGAGAGTGTGATGCTTGTAACCAGTGAGTACTGAACATCCACAGAGTTGTCCTCATGTGCAGCCTTGCTAGAGGCACTGAAGAGGCTATGAGCGCAGCATTCATAGCATAGCATGGCCTAGCACAGTCTTGCATTCCGTGATGTAACATGCCATCTGTACAATTGCCTATAGTCTGTATGGAAGGAAGGCCTGAGCCTGGGTCGTGCCCAGAACAACAACTTTGAATAGCAATTCCTGGAAGGGCTTCAGCTGAGACTTTGCAGGGTTCTTCAGGACTCTCGTGGACACTAGAACTTGAGAGGTGGTGGCCACTGCATGCTGTGTCTCCAGTTTGGACAGGCTTGAAATTAGCAAGTTGTCCATATATGGGCAGACTTGGAGTTCTAGCTTTCTGAGGTGTTGTGAGTACTGCAGAGTACTTTGTAAACACACTCAGCACGGAGGAAAGAACAAAGGGTAGGACTCTGAGCTGGTAGTGTTGCCTTTCCACACAAAACCCTTTGTTCCATTCTTATTCTGGCACTGTTTCCACTGCCCTGTTTCTCAGAAGGCCCGCAGTCTCTTGTGCCAGAAGCTCGGACATGTGAACTGAAGAGAGTTGCCTTCTGTGAGCATTGTCTGGGGAGAGCTTTCCAACAATTCCATGGAGCACACCTCTTGGATGATCCTTAAAACTCACTTGTCTGTCGAGATGGATTCCTTCTGACAGTAAAACTGAGTGAGGCGTTGGCCTACTGGGGAGAAGTGGTCCACCTCAGGCAACTGAAGTGGACCTGGGGCCGGAGCTTCAGATGGTGGCACTGAGTGCTTTTGGCACTTGTGCCTTTGGCTGCACTTTCTTGAGGAGCTGGGAAGGGTGGGATTTATTGTTTTGGGCTGTCACACCTCTACCATGAAAAAAATGCTTGTTGTGAAAGGAGCCATGTCCTCTACCCCTTTGTGAGTTATAGAGAGACAGCCTGGAAGTTTTAAGAGTTATTTCATTAGACTCTGTAAAGGAAAACTGTACCCTCATATCTTTTGCTTGCTTCCATGTCAGCAGACGATCATTTCGTATAGCTGTTAGGGATACATGTGATTGCTTTAGTTTATTTTCACCATTCTCACTAGTTCCTGTGCCTACACTGGGAGTCTCCATTTTATGGTGGTTGAAATCTCACTGTCCCCGAGAGCTTCATTAGCATATTAGAACATTATGTGAAATCGCCCTTTAGACTCTAAAGTATGCCTGTCTGCTTAATTAGATTTCAGCAAAACTAGTCGCAGCAATACCACTTAATCTTCAGTTTGCTTTGCAAACTGAGTAGCAATACAAGGTTTTGCCCATTAAATTGCTTTCAATTCGTTTTTTGGTTTTTTTTTTCAGGATATTTGTACTTTCAGCAGAGATTCATGGTATAAATGGGTGATTTGACATGTTCTCATACGATAATGCAGCTCTCTTGGACAATGAGATTTCAAAAAAACATAAAATGCAAACCCCCAAGATAGTTACAGGGGACTAGAATGAACAGTGAAAGCAAACTAAGCAAACACACACACACATCCCCATCAGCTACAGGAAAAGAGTTGTCCGACAAGGAAACAAAACTGACATGATATAAGGGTAACCTTTAAGAGACTGCTCCACCTGCAATCCAAACGGATAAGTGCCATCGAAGGGTACAGTACATTCATAATTTGTTGTTGGACGTGCTGGGTGAAGCCGGCAGTCTGCAGCCAGGAGTGCCATCTGATGCATGAACCTGTAGCCGCAGAGCGAGCTGCTGCATCAGAGGCATCCTTGTACGCTTTACGATTGTGGCTGTTAGACTCCATACCTTGTTTTAACAGTGAGTAGCATCTCTTGTTTTGCCTCTATGTCTGACGGGGGCCTCTGCCAGAGATTCACGCTTGCACCAGAGGGCATACATGTACATAGAGATGTGACCAGGGTAGCTAGCTATTCTCATGCCAAGGTAGGCAAGGCGTAGGCCCACTTGCTAATGGTGTCTGCCTTAAATGACTGCTTGGTAGTGGGGTGCGCAGTTCATTGTTAGCCAGAGAAACATAGAAACTGATGGCAGATAAGGACTGCTGGCCATTCCAGTCTGCCCATTTTCATTGTGATTGCTTTTGCTGCAGACCCTCTTTGGTTCACTGCACTGTCTCTTCCACCCCCTTCCTTTCCCTTATGATTTTCCTCATGCCTATCCCAGGCTTTTTCGAATCCCACCACTGTTTTCATACTAACATACTAAAATGCCAGCAGAATAGGCCTAACGGTCTTTCGTGTCTGCTCGTTTGGTCAGCCCCCACCCTGGGTGCTGACCCTGCTGTCCCCCTCGCCTTCTCTGGCTTCTCCCTTCCCAGTTCCGGATATTCTTGCTGCATTGGATTTTGCTTCCAGAACCCTTCCTCTGTACCTGTCCAACCCCCTCTTGAACCCCTCCACTGTCTCTGCCTCCACCAGCCCCCTAGGCAGTGCATTCCGTGGCTCCACCACCCTCTCAGTGAAGTAGCACCTCCTCCTTTCTCCC
Organism: Neoceratodus forsteri; assembly: GCA_016271365.2. Classification (NCBI taxonomy): domain Eukaryota; kingdom Metazoa; phylum Chordata; order Ceratodontiformes; family Ceratodontidae; genus Neoceratodus; species Neoceratodus forsteri. Next base: position 46,915,951 of record JADMNL010000025.1, read on the forward strand.
CTGAATCTTCCCCCCTCCAGCTTCCAGCCATGCCCTCTAGTGGCCCTTCCTCCTTCCTTCGAAGCACCCCGACTGTTCCTCCCCTATTTACCCTCTTCATGTACCTAAAGACCTCTATCATGTCCCCCCGGTCCCTTCTCTCTTCCAATGTGTACATATTTAGCTCTTCGAGCCTCTCCTCATAGGTCCTGTCCCCCAAGCCCCAAATCATTTTGGTTGCCCTCCTCTGGACCCTCTCCAGGAGGTTAATGTCCCGTGTTAAGTGTGGCCTCCAAAACTGCATGCAGTACTCAAGGTGCGGCCTCACCAAGCAGTTATACAGAGGGAGTATCACTTCCCTCCTTCTGGAGGTGATCCCCCTAGCGATGCATCCCAGCATCCTGTTGGCCTTGGCTGCTGCCCTCCTACAAGTCTCAGAGTTGTTCATCTTGACATCCACCACCACCCCAGGTCCTCTCAGCCATCAGTTTGCAGCATTCCCAGGGTGTACACTTGGCCTGGGTTCTGGCCCCAATTGGAGTACCTTGCATTTCCTGCATTGAACCTCAGCTTCCACTTTCTAGACCATCTTCCAGAGCCTCCAGGTCCCCTGTGGGGCCACAATCCCCTCCTCCCATCCACCACCCCCCCAGTTTTGAGTCATCTGCAAAGAGACTCATCTCCTCCTGATTCCTGTCCTTATGTCAGATATTGGCGTTGAACAGAAGGGGCCCAGGACTGATCCCTGTGGGACCCCACTAATGACCCTCCTTGGGGATGAGACTATCCCACCAACTACGACCCTCTGGATCCGGTCCTGGAGCCAATTGCCTATCCATCTGATCATCTGGTTCCCCACCCCCATTTCTCCCAGCTTATCCAACAGGCCCACATGAGGAACAGAGTCAAATGCCTTGCTGAAGTCTAGAAAGAGGACATCCACTGGTCTACCCAGGTCATTTCCACTGTCTCCACTAGAAGACTTCCAGGCATCCACCACCCTTTGTGTGAAGTATTTCCTCATCTCTCCTAACCCTACCCCCCTCCAGCTCCATATCGTGACCCCTTGTTCTAGAGCACCCTTTCCTCTGAAGAATACCTCCCACCTGTACCTTATTCACCCCCATGAGGTATTTAAAGATCTCAATCATATGCCACCCCCCTCCTCCAGGGTGTACATACTGAGTGCCTTTAGCCTTCCGCTGTAGGGCTTTTGATGCAGACCCTGTACCATCTTGGTACCCCTCGTCTGGACTGTCTCTACTCTCTGTGTCTTTGCTGAGGTGGGGTCTTCCCAGTAACTTACATAGGGGCAACACCACTTCCCTCTTCCTGCTGGTGATACCCCTACCTGTACACCCAGCATCCTGCTAGCTCTCCCAATTGCTTTGTCATATTGTCTGGCCACGTTCAGATCATCTGATATGGTTACCCCCCAGGCCCCTTTCCTGATTGTTCATTGCAAGCATCTCTTCCCCCCCATTTTGTACTCCACCCCTGGGTTTCTGTGACCCAAGTGCATTATTTTGCACTTTTTTGTTATCAGACCTTGGCTGCCAAACTTTTGACTACTCCTCAATCTGTTTTAAATTCCTTACCATCCTTTGCGCGTGCATACACACTCTCTCTCTCACACACACACACACACACACACACACACACACACACACACACACCACACACTCACACTCACCACACATTCTCACACACATACACTCTCACCCTCTCTCTCTCTCCCCCCCCCCACCCCCGGAGTGTGCTCTGTTGGAGATCATTCTGTCATTCACAAAGAGGCTTCCCTTCCCTTCCCTTCCGGTTCCTCTGCTGTGTTGCCAGTGAAGACATTAAAGGGGACTGGCCCCAGTACTGACCCCTGAGGCACCCCGCTGGTCACTGTCCCCTCCTTGCAGTGAACTTCATTTACCACCACCCTCTGCCACCTCTCCCCTAACCAGTTTCTTACCCGGCTCACCACCTTATTGCCCGTCCCCATGCTTCCCAACTTGTTTAGCAGTCTCCTGTGTGGAACAATGTCGAAAGCTTTGCTGAAGTCCAGGTAGCCACGTCCACTGCCTGTCCCCCCCATCCCAACACCTTGGTTACCCAGTCAAAAAATCTTAGATTTGTTTGGCACAACCTTCCCTCTATGAAACCTTGCTTCCTCAGGTCATGCAATCCATTGGATTCTAGGTATTCCACAATCCTTTCCTTTAATAGTGTTTCCATTCATTTCCCTGTCACCCAGGTCAGGCTGACAGGCCTGTAATTGCCCGCCTCCTCCTTGCTACCACTTTTGTGAAGCGGGACTACATATGCTCTTCTCCAGTCCTGGAGGACCACATCGGTCTCCAGTGAACTGTTAAACGGGTTTTGCCAGGGGTGCAGCCAGCCCTTCCCTTAATCCCTTCAGCACTTTTGCGTTCACCCCATCTGACCCCATGGCTTTGTCCACCCTCAGATTAGTGAGTGCTTTCCTGACCCTCTCCTCAGAAAAGGGACGGTTGCCCACTTCCCTCTCCTCAGCTCTTGGCGCCTGTTTGTGGTCCCTCTCCTTCCCCTTATACAGTGAACACTAAGCAAAAGTATTTAAGATGTTTGCCTTTTCTTGGTCGTCCTCTGTACAGTCCCCCCTCCCTCCCCCTTTTTTTTTTTTTTTAATCGTACAATCCCTCCTTTTGTCTTCCTTTTCTTGCTAACATACCTGAAAAATGTCATGTCCCCTTTTGATACTGCCTGGGCTAGTCTTTCCTCAGTTTGCACCTTTGTGCTTCTTACTGCTTTGCCTCCCTCTGTCCGTTTCCCCAGATACACTTCCCTATCCTCCTGTCTGTAGGTCTCCTTATACCTTCTGAATGCCACTCTTTTTGCCTTTCCCTTTTCTGCCACCTCCCTCAAGAACCACAATGGTGGTCTCTTCCTTCTGCTTTTGCTTACTTACTTGATGTACAGGTTTGTTGCTTTTACTATGCCTGCTTTTAATGTGGCCAATTTGCCCTCCACCCCCACCCAGGATATCTTCTCCCTCCCCCGCCAGGTTCTTTTGGAGGTATTCCCTCATCTTTGTAAAGTCGGCCCTTCTGAAATCCAGGACCCTCACTCTCGTGTCACTGGATTCCATTTCTGTTCCTAATATTAAACCATGCTGCGTGATCACTGGTCCCCAGATGGCTTCCCACCCTGACGTCTGCAACACTGACCCCGTTAGTAAGCACCAGGTCCAGTATTGCCTTTTCCCATGCGTGGGTTCACTGACTAGCTGGCTGAGGAATGCCCCCTGCGGGACTCCAGGATATGTCTACTTCTAGCTGATCCTGCAGCAGAGAGGCTCCAGTCTACATCTGGCAGATTAAAGTCTCCCACCAGCACCACCTCCCCCTTCTCAGCCATTTTGCCAATATCTTCTAACATTATCCAAGTTCTCCCCCTGTGTCAGAGGCCTGTGGACCACTCCTGTCCGAACAGGGGCTCAGTTTCCTGACTCTGGGATGACCCACCAACACCTTGCCCCCCCCCCTTCCAAATTCCTTATACCTCTGCTGCTTTTTTGTTTCCCTTAACATAATGCATCACTCCCCCCTCCTTTCCTTCCCACCCTGTCCCTTCTCTAAACATTGTGTTAGCCAGGTATGACCATTTTTCAGACATGGTTGTCGGTGCACCTTGATTCGGTAGTGGCCACAATATCCAGGTCTGCCTCCACCGTGGTGGCCTCCAGGTCTGGGATCTTATTTCCCAGGCTTCTAGCATTGGCACACGTGGCTGTCCAGAGTTTAACCCTTTTCTAGTTGTTCGCCCTTCCTCACCTTTTTATTTTGCCGCTCCTCTTCCCCCACTCCTCCCCTGCTAATCCCATGCTATCTTGATTGTCTTGCATCCCAGTGGTAATCTCTTCTCTCCGGATTCCTCTATCACATTCTGTTTGGGGAAGGGGGGCAGTTACTGTGTCCCCTTTGCCTTCCGCCACCCCCCTCTGCCAGTTTAAATATCCATGGAAGTATAATTTAAACCATGTACTGAGGACTGCTGTTCCCTCCCTGGCTGGATGCAGGCCATCCCTGTAGTATAAGCTCTGACCCCTGCAGGCCCAGCCCCCAGTGTAGCCACATCTCTCTTCTCTGCACCATTCCTTCAACCATGAGGTGAAACGACTAGATCCGCTATTGACTGAGTGAAATACATGGGCTTGAATTCAGGCACTGCATATTTCCTGTCCACCTGCTTGGGGACAGCTACCACATTAGCAAGTCTCCTCCAGACCACCTCAGAGTGTCTCCAGGGCGTGCCGGAAGTGAGGAAGTAGAAAACCAGGATATTAGGCAGGTTTAGAAGTTCCAGTTAGAGAAGTCATCCTACTCTATGGCTGCCGACTCTGAATTCAGTGCAGTACGCGTATTTCTGAGCAGAGCCTGAAAGTAGAGCCTTCTGAGATACAGTGACCGGATTCTCTGGATCTTAATACAAGTATTGTCGACACCATCAGAGGTGATGTTAGGCTCTGACTCAACCAGAGCCGCCATTATGGGGGGACACCCGGGGCTTTTTTTTTCCCCGGCCCCAGAGCTCTGGGGGCCTGCCTGTGCTTATATGCTTGCTGTTTTGTTCTTTTTGTTTTGTTTTGTTCTGCCCTGAGCCAGAGTAATTTTCCTTGTTGCCAGCTGGGCCCCAGAGAGGTCTATATAATTTGATTGTTCACTGATCACGTGGTGCGGTTACGTGAGGTCTGAATCGAGAGCGGCTCCTCTAGAGTGCTTAGTGCGTGGTGCTGTAGGCTCGCTCGCCTCGAATATCATTTTTGAACAAATATCCATGGCCATGTAGCACCGCACTAGCAGCGTAGTAGATATCGAGGCACGGCGAGGGCACCGTGGGTATGAGGCAACCAGTCACCAGAGTGCAGGACAGCAGTTGGTGTGGTCACCTTGAGTCGCCTGGCCTGATGGACATCCATTCTCATGTGGGCTTGTGGCCTGGTGATGTGAGGGACTGCTGCTCATCATCGAGAGACTCCTCGAGTTCCCTCTCACAATCTGAACAAACGTGTTGTGTCTCCATTGTGTTCTCCACTCTCCTCCAGGCTAGTCCAGCATCCACCATCCAGGTAAAAAAAAAAACAAAACTATAATCCCTTCCCGTAGGCCATAACTGTTACAGTACAGGACTTTCTAAGCCCCGTGCCCTAGTTCATGCAGCCAGACTCTTTCCCAGTTCCAGTTCTCTAAAGGACACTTAGACTGCAGAGGGATCATCAGGGCTGTGGACATAACCCGCTCTTTCTGCCGCCAACTGTTTTGGGAAAGTAGTGTCGACTGTAGCTCACACCTGTAGTGGACACTGACTCCTGACAGTCCTCAGAAATGTGGTATGTGGAATCGGAGATGAACGCAGATGCAGTGGGCCTCTACAAAACATGGAGAAAAAACTCTGCAGAAGTCTGCTATTGATCAGGCACGAGGCACTATCTGTTGAAACCGGTGTATAATTTCAGTGTATAGTGTTTGATAACACTTCCTTTGCCGTGTTGGGCTTTGGGCTTCTCAGGAGAAGTGAAATGATGAGTACAGTTTTTGATAAGGAAAAAATGTTTTATTTATGAGCAAATTTAAAGTGACCTTTATTTTTGTACTATGCTTCTGCATTCTTATTTCACATTGGATATTTTTTTCAGTCTCGTAAAATGCTTTTAGTCTTTGTCAGCTGTATTTTTTTTTTTTTTTTTTAGAAATCAAATACTTAACCCTTAGGCTGCTGACAATTAAAACGTGAAGGAATTTTGGACTGACGTATCTCTGCGACCATGCAAGGGTTAAATGAGAGCTGCACTGTATATCACCTCCCACAAGTTTTTGTCAACATATTTGAAGACTTTGTGCCACCTATGCAGTCACAAGGGTTGCGACCACTTGACGACAAGCTAGCTGAGTGCCTAAGTAAAGTGGCGGAGGATGGTGCTAACTCGACCAACCCTGAGAGGTCAGGAGCTGACACCAAAAATGGCACCACTTCGCTTATACACTGTACTTACTGCCCCATAACAGCTGCCCAGTGGCCAGACTAGCCAACAGAGGCCTCCCTATTGGACAGAGAGCATCCTCAGTGTTTTCAGTGACAACGGTGAGGTACCTGGGTCTTCAGAAGCAGTGTCTCACAGCTGTACGACCAGAGGATGACCTCAACTGATATCATTTCTTCCCTTTTATACTTTTTGCGGGAGGAAGCTGAGGCCAAATGGTGCAAAGACCCTGACACAAAGCATGTGCAGGATCTGGACCATTTCTTTTTGTGACTCCAGGAGGACAGTCCATCTTACCTTGCACCAGACTGCCTGTTGCCAGAGCATTCACCAGACACAACCCTGTTGCTGGAGCAACCTGCCGTGTCAGGCTCGCTATCATCTTTGATGGTCGTCAACCATTAGCACGAGGTAGGACCGAGAGAACACTGTAGAGTTTTTGTATTAACTAAGAGCTATACATTTAGCCGTCCCGGTGGCACTGAGGGTTGAGGCGCTGGACGCCACACCTCGCGCCACGCCGGTGACCCAGGTTCGAGCGGGCTCGGGTCGCTGATGGCAGGGCTGGGGGAGTTGGGCTTGGCGTCCAGCGACAGCTCGCCTACTCGGGGAGGGTTACAGGCGTCGCCCGTACACTTGTCTGACTCAGTAGGAGGCTCAGTACCAGCCAGATCAGGGGAGGGCTGCCACGATACAGCCGCCCGGCGTCGGCGCCTGCCTTAGCGTCAGGGGTCTCACGCTGTAAGGGGTGGGGAAAGTGGAAAAATGCCTGCCATCGCCCGGGAAGGCGGAGCCTCCGGAGGCGTGCCTTCGCCGCCTGATGGCCCCTGGACCGACGACAGTTGATTGATGGGGTAAGGGGCCCTGCCCCATCCCCGCTCGGGGGGTAATCCGAAGCTCCATGGGGTTCCAGAGGGGCATACGGGCAGGGTGGAAGGTAGAGGGATGTCTGCCTTGAGGCTCCGGAAGAGTCGGGGATGGCAGGCAAGGAAGGTGGATTAAAAAAAAAAAAAAATCTATACATTTAAAACCAAAGAACCAAACGTTTTCATACAGACAGTGAAGTTCTGGCCCCAACTTGGAGGGCACCGACATTATTGCTGCATACTTGATAGGAGGTAAAAAGGAACTCATGCGGTTGGGACTTGTGCCACTGTATACCAGTGGCCACATGTGGTGACTGGCGCATAGGGCCTTCTCGTGCTGCCAGCCCTCCAGAAAAAAATGACTTCACACAGCCCAAGCACATTCCGCTTAGTATGACTGACAGTCCCGATGCCTGTACGAATTCACAACATGCTTTCTAACATGGCTGATGCAAACGGACTGTATACTCGTACACGCATGAGTTACGCAATTTTTATGCCTCATGATATTTGTAGACATTTAGAACGAGCTCAGAATTCCACACAGATAGATGCTGGTTGGATGTTGGAATGAGCAGTATTACCTTCACAGTGAGGGAGGGATTTGAAGATTAAAGCTGCGACTCCAGGCATGCGTACCATTGGTGTTGCAAACTGAAGTAGTTGGAGGCCGCCCATGTTATATGAGATATCATGCGTGAACGACATGCACGTGAGCATGGGCAGCAAGTTCTCGACGCAGAGGGCTTACAGACTAATGTATTCTGGCTCTGTAGAGATCCTTTCTAAGATCTACTGTTGCTGAAAGTAAGTAGTCTTTCTTGTGTATTAATGTTTTGCGTTGTGGTGTTGGTATGTATCGTTGCCTTCAGTTTATTTGTTTGGCAGTACCTGTTTAATACTGTAACCTCCCAGGTAGTGTCTGAAAATAGACGTTTTTTGTCTAGTGTACTAGCCTGGTCAACAAAACCTAAAAAGTAAAACAGTAGTTACCACTTCTATGTCAAACACCCACTTCATTTACTGAAAGACCAATAAGGCTTGGAACAAGAGAAAACTGTGAACTAGTACTTGAAAAACAGTAGTTCCCCTTAAATATATATTGCGTTACTTGATCTAAATGGATGATGTTACATTTATTCTAAATTAATGCAAAACATCTTGCCAGGGCCACACCGGGAAAGAAACCTATGCTTAGTCAAGCCTGAATAGGCAGCGCCTGCCACTTCATAATGACAGCGACCCCGGTTCAGGAACTAGCTCAGATCATCGGAGGGCCAGCCGGGGGAGGCTTGAACATCCAAGGACTTCTTCCAGGGGAGGTAGGTGCACAGACTCTGTATTTGCTCATTCTGGCAGCAGCCAGTGGTACAGCATGCCCAAGTCCGAACTGGGAGGAGGCGTAACAGACACCGGCGTAGGCCTTGGTGTCTGTGCACGTCACACCTCCAGGAGGCGTACATAGAAAATACGCTGCCTCGGCGCAGCACTGACGAGAGGGCCTGACTAGTGGCCCTTGCCTACCAGTGCTGTGCTCCACCAAGGGGAACTCTACTAGATATAAGGTACAGTACAGGGGGCTAAGGGGGGGCCCCAATCACACCCCTGCCTGGGGGGTAAGCCATAGCTCTGTTCGGGGGCTCGGTGGGTCTCTGTGTCAGATAAGGGTGTCTGGTGACAGTGCCGGTGTAGAGGGGACATAAACAGCAACTACAAAGGGAAAAACAAAAAAGGTGTTTAAATCACTGCTTTAACAATGTTTAAAATTAACAGAGGTGGCAGCTACACTGCAGCTTTCTGTCCTCTAAACAGGATGTCCGAACTAACGTGTTGCAAAAAAGGCATTTTTAACATGTGCTGCTTTCTCTTTGCAGGCACTTTGTGTATGATCATGTTTTTGCCGAGAAGATCACATCTATTCAAACCCGTCTGGATCCTGCAGAGGAGGAAAACGAGAAGCTGAAGAAGACTTTGTCGATGTTGCAAGCTCAAGTCCGCCTGGAGAAGGAGAGGAGAGAAGCAGTGGAGCAGGAATATATGCTGATAGTAAGAGAGAACTCTGAGCTTGAGCAGAAACTATCGGACTTTGATTCCTGTAGAGCCCATGTAAATGAACTAGAAGCACAGGTGGCTGAAATGCGGCAAATATGCCAGTCCGATAGTGTCTTTGTAAATAGGGTCGAGAAACTCGTCCCAGAATCCATTTTAATTGCATTTAAGGACCCCTCTGAAAAGGACTCCTTTCAAAAAACCGCTGAGGAGGTAACCTTGATGGTATCGGAGCCTGACGGAAAGATTCTGAAACGAAGAAACAGCGAGACTTTCTTCAAGACCGCTTCTGCTGAGGAAATTCTAAATGGTCATGAACAAACTTGTATTAGGCGAGCGGAGGCTGTGAAGCGGAGAGGCATCTCCTTGCTGAATGAAGTTGATAATCAATACAGTGCCCTGCAGGTAAAGTATGAGGAACTTCTAAAGAAGTGTCATCTGGATGATGAGAGACTGACTCACAAGGCTGTGCAGACCTCCAGACGCTATTCAAGGGGCCAACATCGTCTAACTTCTCAGTCGGATGAGGTGGCTAGAAGCAGCCAAGAGTTGGGGGATTGCACTTCACACCTGTCTGCACTGGAACTGGGTTCCGCCGATGACTGTCAGCCGGAATACAAAGCCCTCTTTAGGGAAATATTCAGCTGCATTAGGAAAACTAAAGAAGAAATAAATGAACACAGAGCAAAATATAAATTGTACACCTTTCAGTCCTGATGGAGGAATGCATCTTTGTTTGCATTTCATTATTTACTGGGTGGCAGTATTGAAACAGTCTTGCTCCTGTCTGATCGTTTCCGCAGTACTTCTCAAGAGAGTTTGGACCGTTCCAGGAGGAAATGAGATGTAGCTTTGTTTCGAAATCGGCGATAACTCGCTGTGTTGGTGCTTTTATAAAGTGCCTTATTAGACAGATGCTGTGAACTGAAAAAAAGTCTAAAAGAATGTAAAGCAAGCCTTTTGTAATTTGATACAATCTACACTTGTGATCTACGACCTCTGTGTACATCACCGAAACGGGACCAGTGATTAACGTCTTTGTATAAGATGGAAGTTTGCAATAATGTGGGGTTTCTGGTTGTTCCTGTCTGTCTTTACAGACAAGCTGATGGCATGCATACTACCTCTTAAGGTTTTCTATAGTGTCCCGTACCAAACACAAGAACGGGGACCTGGCAACTTTATGAAACTAGCCAGATGCTACTACATTGATTACTCAGTTTTAGTAAGTGGCTGTTAGCTAGCTGATGGCTAGCATCTGTTTTCACAGCATTCCTAGTCAGCAAACCGGCATATCTTAGTAAAAGAGGCTCACTTTTCAATTAAAATGTACTAGCTGTAGCAAAAGATGATGACCTCAAATGGTTACATTTTGACAGTGGAGTCTTCTTTTTTAATTTTTACCCTTTCATGGAGGCATTGTGATCTAGTGGTTAGAATACTGTTTTAGGAACCGGAAAACCACAGGTTCAAAGCCCAGCTAGGACCAAATACTTACTCTGTGACCTTGGGCAAGTTGCTTAAACCCCTCCGTGCTCATCCGCCCAGCTGTGCAGATGGGTAGAGGCAGGGCCCACTGAGATGTTGTATTGCAACTGGGCTAGACTGCGTAGAATAAAAAGTCATAGTGAATGTAGATATGAAGTATCTAGACAGTGAGCTTGAGTTGTTGATGGAGGTCCTCCATAAGCACACCTCTGTGTATGGCTGCCAGATTCTGCTAATATTAATTAAAACAAAACAAAAAATGCTTTGGCCACCACTTGAGAAAAGTAGTCTCTCTCAGCACTTGGCAGTCTAAGCAAATAAGGGTATCGCATCTGATCTATTAGTCTGTGCTTGGACAAAGGCCTCTCTGTGTTTAATAGTGTCAAGAACCTCAAACAGGCTTAGTTTTTAAATAAAATGTACTGGCAGTAGTAAACAGTATGGTAAGACCTCAAATAATTAGACTTGATTTGACAGTGGAGTCCTTTTCTTTTTGTTTTGTTTTTTCTTTCTTTCGACTGTTGCATCTTGGGGGTGCCTGCATGCAACTCTTAAGGTTTTCTTTCTGCATTCCGTTCACCTTTTGCACCGTAAATACATTGGCTGACAGTATTGCCTAGAGGTTAACGTAATGAGCTTTGTACATCCAACAGACCTGGGTTTGATTCCCACAATCTCCACTTGCATACTGTGTGACTCTGAGCAAGTCACTTAACCTCCCCCGAGTTTCCAGGTTGCCTCTGAAAACTGGTGCTTTTACCTAGTGGGCCTTACCTGGTTACCCAAAAAAAAAAAACCCTGAATAAAATAATGCATTTTCTATGGTTGTATACTGGTGATCTAGTGGTGTGCTGGCTGCTTTGTTACTGCCAGTCTACCATATGCCTGTTCCAGAATCCTTGAACCCTGGTTCTAATGTTAAAAAATGAGCTTCTTTGCCAGCACCACTAGAATCTGGCCCTCTATTTTGCAGTCTGGCCTGCCCACACAGTATGCTGTTCAAGGAAATGCACCAGTTATATATAGTGCTATCTGGCTGGCAGGGCACCACAGCCCTAGCACCCCGACCTCCACCTGGACTTGCCGCCAGCCATCTTCCTCCAGGGCTTGCTGACAAGAAATTTGGTGCAGTCTGATCGGAGGTGCAAGGCCTCCAGGTGAAAGTGACATCTGTTATGTTGCTGCCCACTGGTGGCCTGGGGGGAGGTACAAAACATGGCAATAAGAGCCCTCCATGTGATCTTCTTCATCCAGAGTGTGGCCCTGACCAGTAGACACTGATTCCCCCTCGGAGATCACCACAACCCCGAGGGGGTTCACTGCATAAGATGGCAGCAGGGGGAGAGGTGACTCGGGGAGCTGCAGGGAGTGGGATCAGGGGAAAAACATGAGTGTTGATAAATAGAAAAAATAATGTTCCATTGGTGGCCTGTAAAAATGTACCCACTGGCTTTCACTCTGTCTGTTTTTTTGTTAAATATCAGGGCCCAGGTGTTTTCCCTCTAGAAGGGGAAGTGCAGGTTCAGAATTGAGTGCAAACCTGAATTGGCATGGTTACTCCATGCAGGTACTTGTGTTGACATTCATTGATGTTAATCGTGGTAACAGCGCTTCTCAATGTGGTCTTTCTTCCAGAAACGACCTCTTCTGGCCAGCCACAGAGGCCAGCTACACAGTATACCAACATCCCATGCTAGTCCAAAGTGTGTGTGTAAAATATTTTTATTGTAATGCTGGTTTTATACATGGCACCATATTATTAGGCAAATACAAAAGTAGTGGCACTACTTAAAAAAAAATAAAAATAATCTGTGTGAAATTCTAGATTTAGAAATAAACATGGGCATTGTATATTTTAAGTTGTGTGTGTGTGTGTGTGTGTGTGTGTGTGTGTGTGTGTGTGTGTGTGTGTGTGACTGACCATAAGGCAGAATTTGGTAGCCCTGAGCACAGAGGAATGCGGGTAATAAAGGGAAGTGAAAGTTGGGGGAGAGAAAAGAGGAAGTACAGAAATACAAATATGCAATGGTAAAAGGAAAGTTGAGAGTTCGAGTTAGGTAACCAAAAAAAGGAATTTGGAACAGAAAGAATAAAAATGACTGGTTTCAGAGGAAGAAAAACTGAGCAGGAAAAGACATAGTTGGTTGTAGTTTCCTGATACTTGAGTTTTAGCAAAAGCCATTTTTTTTTCTCCAAGTGATACTACAGACTTGTGGGAATATGATGTAGATCCGCTGACTGGTGGTGTGGCCTGGCGGCCCACCTCCTCCGTTTCCGTGCTGCCTGGAATATTTATTGTATATGTGCAACGTCTAACAAGCAGTTCTGTATTTCTGATAGCGAAGTTAGTTTCTAGCTTTACGCCATTGTGTGCAAAAGTATTAAATATCCTCACAAGAAAAGTAGGGCCAAAGGAGCTAAACTTTGAAGAAATTTTTTTAAAATGGAGGGGAACAATTAACAATTACTAGATACCACAAATTGGATTTGTTGTAATTGTTTACATGTATATGGTGCTAATACATGGTTTAAAATTAACTTGCATATTTTTCCTATTTAAAAGAAACATTGAGGAGTTTAGATGTTTTTTTTTTTCCTTGCAATAAGTGGAAACCTGAAAAGGTATATTTAATTGTCTGTAAGCACAAAATATTGTGGACATGATTTCATGTTTGTGAAGACTATAAAAAATGTTAACTATTTACATTTTAAGCCATGCATTTATACAAATTTGAATACTTTTAACTTAATCTGTATCGTTCCAAACCTCTTGTCATGTGATGCATCTACTGAGAAACCTCAAAGCTGTTTATGTGGTATCAGTATTTTGAACTTATTGCAGTTTGACATGTTTCTGGGAATTAAGCTTAATAAAGATTTAAATGTTTCAGTCCTGTGCTAAACTTTGTGTTTTGTGTGTACTCTTCATAGTCATTGGTGGTGGTGGTGGTGGGGGGGGGTCAATTTTGGTACAGCTGACAACAGCTGTTGGCAAGAAGATTAGACTGGCGATGGACTGTAGACTGCCGTGGCAAAAAGAGGAGGGGGGATAAGGAACTGAGGGAGGAAATCAGGAAGGGGGGGTAACAAAATGGGATCTAGTGTCGGTGGGGACCTGAGCCTCCGGACGTAGACTGGGATACCCTGCGAGGAACAGCACCAGCAGCCTGGAACTGCTGGACATGTCGCAGGACTGCTTTACTGGTACAGCTGGTCTGGGATCCCATACAGCAGGACACCACCCTCAACGCTGTACTTACCAACTTGGAAGTAGCAGTCGGAGGTGACAGTCAGGGAGTCTTTTGTTTTTTTGTTGGTGGTTGTTGTTAATATAGTTTTTCAGTTATGGTACTGTACAGTGGTAGTAGCAATAACATTTGAGTACATACATTCTAGGTCTTGTCATTCTGTACAGTGCCGCACAGGAGACATGTTTGCCAAATATTCACCAGCGCCCCCCAGTAGGTACTGTGCAGAGGAGGTGACTGTTGCACCATTGCATGGACTCTGGTATTCTGAGAGGAATAGCATGATGGCGTGGAACTTCTAGAGTAAACGAGCAATGACCCAGAAGTGTGTGTGTGTGTGTGTGTGTGTGTGTGTGTGTGTGTGTGTGTGTGTGTGTGGTGGGGGTATGGCAGTGAGAGGGGAAGCCAGGTGGTAGAACCATGTTTCCTCACTCATGACCAAATAGTGGGTTGGCACTGCTCTGGGCCTTAGCTTGTTTTATAATGGGTGTACATATTAGAGGAAGGTTCAGCTGCTGTAGATATTCGGGAACACAGGTGGGATCCCTGTTCATGGTGTGGAGAAACCAGGCATTCTAGCAAGAGGAACACACTTCTGAGTGCTCATGAAGTGAGTGTGTAATTGTCTGGCATTTGGTAGATTTGTTTGACCATTTTTGGTCACATCTGGAACAGTGAGGGTGAGCCAGCATTTTGTTATGGCCTTCTTGGCTACTGTAATAAATAACCCCAACAGGTAGCATGAGTTTATGATATAAGTGGAACTGGTTTACCAAAGAGTTCCTCAAGCTCCCTTTCCAGTGAACAGAAGGGCTGCCGGGGGTCGGAGCAGACCCACATAATGCGGGAGTGTGTTGCCCTGTTTTCGCCGCACCCACTCCAGCATGCAAATGAGTGGGTGGGGAGGTAGTGGTCCCTCCATTGATGGGAACTCGTTACCTTGGCAGATGCCAGGCAGGCCCTAGACCAGACATCACTATCAACTGGGAGGACCAATTCCTTCTTCCATATCAAGGCTACATCTAAGGAGTTTGTTCCTGACTTCGCTTTGAGAGTTTGATATAGCTGAGAGATCTTGTGTGGCCTGGAACCTGTTTTAAAGACATTGCTGCAATAACTGATGTGTGGCAGGGGCATATCTGGAGTTCTTTCACCCAGCAGGAGGGATAGGATAATGTGCCAAAGCTGCAGATATTGGTAGAAGTCTATGTCATAAGTTGTACTAGGCTTGTAGAGAGGGAAACGGCTGAACCTTGGATCCTGAGAAAAATTGGTAAATGTATTGCAGGGAGTATCTTTCCCAGTTTTGGTACCCATGGTCTAGGAGGAATAAGGGAGATCCCTCCAGATGCATTATGGGGTATAGAGGAGGGAAAGAAATGGTGTCAGGTGGAACATTTTCCTGATATTCTGCCATACTTCTAACTTGATACTGCAGCCAGGGGTTTGTTTTGTGTCTGTTCCGGGAAGTACCACCCAGTGGTGGATGGTAATCAGAACTGCTGGTAGGGGAACAGGGCACGCTGCATGACCAGCCATGTGGCATGACTGCCACCTAAGAGGCAGGATAAGAGGAACCGCAGGTGCGCAGCCTAGTAGTAGCTCTGTAGCTGTGGCAGTGCCAGGTTACCAGCATCTTTAGCCAAGAAGAGTTGCTACATTGTAATGTGTGGTCTCTGACCAGGCCAGAGAAACCAGGAGACTTCCTTTTTCCTGTTTTTCCAGGTCTGTCTTGAGAGCCAGAGGGATAGTTTGAAAAAGCTAAAGTGCTCTGGGCAAAGTGGCCATGAGCACCTCCTCTGAGTCGGGACAGGGACAGGGAAGGGCAGGGTCTCCCAATATTGTAAATCCTGAATCATTGCATGGGTGACTGAGGAGTAGTTATCCTGCTGTGCTGAGCTGGGGGAAGTGGGCAATGTATATTCTTAGGCATTTGAATTTCTGCATGTCCCACCTGAAGGGGAAGGGTTCACGCAGTGGTTGGAAAGGGGAGAAATGGAAGCACAGTCTCCATCTTTGCTATATTCAGGAGATGTCCGAAGAGTGCATCGAACTTGTGCAACAATTCAGACACCATCGGGAGGATCCCCTCTGGGTCTTGAAGGTATAGCGGCACATCATCCGCATAGAGAGCTGTGCGGTGTTCCTCTGTATCTACTGTGTTGCCCTGGAAGAGGCGGTAGCTTTCATAATGGCTTGGGCTAAAGGCTCGACTATATACTGTGAAGAGCAGTGGCAACAGAGGGCAGCCCTGTCAAGTCCCTCTCAGCAATGGGACGTCGGAGTAATGATATCCACTGACCAGCACAAAGGCCATGAGGGTGATGGAGTCTCTGCAGGAGCTGTATGAAGGGGAATGGGAGTCCCAGCCTCCAAGCACAGAGTATAACAATGGGCAGGAAACCCAGCCAAAAGCCTTTTTGGTGTCAAGGTTTAATAGTAGGGATGGGGAGGCTGACTGCCACCTACGACATAGAACAGTGCTATCTGTTGTACGTGTTTGAACAAGCCTGTCTTGATCCCTATGTATGTGAGAAGGTAGGAGCTTGTCCAGTAGTTTAGCGATGACTGGCATAAAAAACTTGCATGTTGATCACCAAAATGGGGTGGTATGAGGGACAGAAGAGGTGCTTTTTTTTTTTAAATCGGGCTTCAGATTATTGAAACGTCACATATTCCCATGAGGGAATCCAACCCCCCACCCCCGCAGCACCTCACCATAGGCGGCATAGAAAGGTCCTTGGTAGTATAAAAATTCCATGCCGTAGCCATCTGGCCCAAGTGCTTTCATAGTTTTGGAGTGGTGAATCACCAGGTCCAGTCCCTGTCGTAATGGTTTAGTAGCTGATTCCCTTATTCCAAGGGGAGCTTGGGACATTTCAGGTGTTGCAGGAAGGAGTCAATGTGCTCCTGTTGTGGCTTAGTTTTCAGGGTGAATAGAGACTCACAGTAGGCAGGAAAAGCCTTTCCAATTTCTTCGTACTGGGCACGGTGATGGCCAGTAGTCGGAGAGTCTTCATGATCCAGTAACCACAAACTGTGTGGTTTGAGCTGGCAGTGCTCCCTCCCAGAACAGTGGTTGTGAACCTCAACCAACCAGATTTTTGTCAGATACAAGAAATGGTTAGAAAAAACTTGGTGAATGTAGATCAGATTGTGGGAATAAAGAGTGGGGTAAGATTAAGGGGGCAGTTCTGGAGGCCACGGACTCTTTTTAGCATCAGTGGTCACCAAAAAAATTAGCAAAAAAAGCCTCATCTGGAGGGTGCTAGAGTGTCAGCAGCCTGACAGGATGTACTACACAAGATACATAGATACATAGACAGTGTCAGCAGATAAGGGCCTATAGCCCACCCAGTCTGCCCATTTGAGCTTGTAAGTTCAGTTTGTTTTCCTAGAAGTCTGTTGCCCTTTTACCCCTGACCTCCAGAATTCCTTTATGTCTATCCCATGCATTCTTAAATCCCGTGATTGTTTCAGCCCCCACCACTTCCTCCGGCAGGGTGTTCCACTTGTCCACCACCCGTTCTGTGAAGAAATTCTTCCTCACGCTTCCTCTGAATCGTCCTCCCTCCAACTTCATCCCATGCCCTCTAGTCCTGGAACATCTTTTTCGCCTAAAAATAGTGTATTCCTGCACCCTGTTCCTCCCTGTAAGATACTTGTATGTCTCTATCATATCCCCCTTCTCTCCCTCCTCTACTCCAAGGAGGACATATTCAGTTCCTTCAACCTGTCCTCATAGGACTTGTGATACAATCCATGTACCATCTTTGTTTCCCTCCTCTGAACCTTCTCTACCCTGTCTATGTCCTTACGTAGGTAAGATCTCCAGAACTGTACACTGTACTCCAGGTGGGGCCTCACTAGTGTCTTGTATAGTGGAATTATGACCTCCCTTTTCCTACTGGTGATGCCCCTGCCTATGCATCCCAGCATCCTATTTGCTTTACCTGCTGCCTTGTCACACTGTTTCCCTACCTTGAGGTCATCAGAGATGATAACCCCAAGATCCCTTTCCTGCTTGGTGCATGCTATATCCTCACCCCCAACTGATATATTGTGCCAGGGTTTTTGTGCCCCATATGCATTATCTTGCACTTCTTTGCATTTAATTTCAACTGCCAAACCCCTGACCATTCTTCAAGTTTTTGCAGGTCCATTCTCATTCTGTCTACACCCTCTGGTGTGTCTACTCGGTTACAGAGTTTTGTGTCATCAGCAAACTGTGAAATTCTGCCTTCTAGGCCCTGCGCAATGTCACTGATGAAGATGTTGAAAGGACCGGTCCCAGCACTGATCCCTGTGGTACCTCACTGGTCATTCGTCCCTCTGTGGAGTGACGGCCATTTACCACCACCCTCTGTGTCCTGCCGCCCAGCCAGTTACCTACTTACCACACTACTGTCCTGCCCACACCCATGTTCCCCAGTTAGTGTAATAGTCTTCTATGTGGCACAGTGTCAAAGGCCTTGCTGAAGTCCAGATAGGCCATGTCCACTGCCCTCCCCTGATCCTCCTCCTAGTCACCCAGTTAAAAAATTCAATGAGGTTGGTCTGACATGACCTCCCCCTGGTGAAACCATGCTGCCTTGGGTCCTGTAGTCCATTGACAACCAGATGTTCCACCAATCTCTCCTTCAGTAGTGCTTCCATGATCTTCCCCACTACCAAGGTGAGGCTGACTGGTCTGTAGTTCCCCGCTTCCTCTTTGTTCCCACTTTTGTATAAGGGGGCTACATCTGCTGTCCTCCAGTCTTTGGGTACCTCCCCTGTTTCCAGTGATCGGCTAAACAGAATAGCCAGAGGTTCAGCCACCACCTCTCTTAGTTCTTTAAGGACCTCTATAGCTAATACCATCTTTCAACAAAAGTACTGCTTGTGCTTTACAAACATACCTGAGTCCAGTAAGCTGTGTGGGAACAGTTTGACACCAAATTTAGCATGTGGCAACCAAAAGGAGCCACAGAAGGAGGACCAAAACACCAGCCACAAGAATCTTAGGGCAGCTCTGTACTGGGAATCTTGAGGCCACTGGCAGAGAACCACCGCTAGCTGCAGTGACAAAACTGACTACTGAAAACAGACAGCATTGCAGCAGACTAGAGGCCCTGGAAAATGAAGCACAGGCTTCACATATCTGAGAGGTGGGAATGCCCAGGAGGGTTGAGTAAAATAACTTATTAAATTATGTCAGAGACTGCTTACAATTTGGACCCTTTGCTTTATTATAGCCAGGGCCAGCAGTGCTCTGCGGAAACATTTCCTGATTTCCTCGGCGTTTATTCATTTCTTTGGCAGAATGCAGTCCTGCCATTGGCTTAAATATGATGTGATGTCACTGATATCACATGCCAAGCACAGAGGAGGGGCTTCAGGATAAGTGAGATGGAGAAGGGAGCGGGCACTATGGAAAAAACTATATTTGAATGAAAATTCACTAAAAACCAAAAATTCTGCAGCACTGTATGAATTCTACGGCATGTTGCAAATTCTGTGGAAAATTCTACAGCCACAGAATCTAGAATTCCAGGGGCCATTATTACAGATGCAGTCAGTGTGGAGAGTTTTACTCCCTCCCAAGGTTAGTGTCTTGAAGACTGCTTCGTAAGGGGGCTGGTCAAGTGCAGTGAGGGTGATTTCTTGGATATCGAGGGATGATTTAATATAAAGAAGGACTTTCATATTTAAAAAAGTAACTGGTGTTCTGAATTGGCAACCGCTATTTTTGGTGGTTTAGTTGCCTTTTAGAAAACACAGTGGAGATTCCATCAAATGCGGCTGAAGAGGCAGGACGCATTTCACTAAGCTCCGTGTCTTCCCTCCTTCCCTTCATCACAGTTTTATGTTATAAAAAAAATGTTTTCTTTAGTGTTTATTTTTTCATTGCATTTCATTCTACAGAAATAAAATCTAACAGATTTTATTAGACTCACCAAGTTATCAGAAAACGGATGTGCACC
Organism: Neoceratodus forsteri; assembly: GCA_016271365.2. Lineage (NCBI taxonomy): Eukaryota > Metazoa > Chordata > Ceratodontiformes > Ceratodontidae > Neoceratodus > Neoceratodus forsteri. Next base: position 46,935,554 of record JADMNL010000025.1, read on the forward strand.
ACATATTTCGGTGCCTTACGTGAGGGAAATACTGCTTTTGAGTAGTTGCCCCACCGAAGGTTCCTCTGCTTCCAAGCCGAGGAAACCCTTTTGAGTTCCAGGCCATGCCTTTCGGCCTCTCCTTAGCCCCCAGGGTCTTCACCAAATGCATAGCAATGGTGGCAGCTTACCTGAGGTGCCAAGGGTTCCAGGTGTACCCCTACTTGGATGACTGGCTGATGGGTCCCTCCAAGCAGGAGCTGGGCGTTCAGGGCTGGCCTCCAGATCTGCATCGACCTTGGCCTCCTGGTCAATGAGGCCAGTTAGTGGTTCACAGGTGATCAGCTTGATCGGGGCGAACTCTACTCTTGCCAAGCCAGAGCCCTGCTCCCGGCGGACAGAGCAGAGGTTCTCTCCTCCTTTGCCCAATCATTTCTGGTTGGGCACTTGCACCCTGCCTGGGACTCCTGCTCCTTCTGGGTTACATGGCGGCCTGCACCAGCGTGGTCCGATGGGCCAGCTGGCATATGCGCTTCCTGCAATGGGAGCTGGCCAGCCAGTGGTCCCAGTGCAAAGGTCACTTTGACCAGCTGGTCACTGATCCAGAGGATGTGGGACGCGCTCCAGTGGTGGTTAGTCCCAGAGCATCTGCAGGAAGGGATCCCGTTTGTCTTCCCCGAGCCAACAGTCATCCTGAAGACTGATGCCTCTCTCACAGGCCGGGGTGCCCATCTGGGGGAACACAGTCCATGGGCTTTGAACCCCCAAGGAATCCCGATGCCACACCAACCTGCTGGAGCTCCGAGCAGTCCAGCTGGTGCTGACTGCCTTCACTCAGTTTGTTCAGGGTCAAGTGGCCCAAGTCCAGACAGACAACACCACAACCATGTACTACCTCAACAAACGATGCAGAATGCACTCCCGCCCCTGTGCAAGGAAACCCTCTGCATTTGGACTGTCTTGCACAGCCTGGAGGTGGATCACCTAGCCATCTATGTGGCAGGAGCCTCCAGTCAACTGGCAGACGCCCTCAGCCAGGTGGATGAGGCATCTCATGAGTGGTCTCTCCATCTGGAGGTAGTTCAGTCTGTTCTGCCAGTGGGGAACCCCTCAGGTGGACCTGTTTGCCTCCAGGGAGAATGCAAAGCAGGGGCTATATTGTGCCTGCTCCTCCCAGCAGGGCTCATTGCAGGAGGATGCCTTCTCAAGGCTATGGACCCCAAACCTCTTCTATACCTTCCCTCCACTTCCCTTGATCCACAAGGTGCTTCTCAAGATGAGGAGGGACAAGGCACAGGTGATCCTGGTGGCTCAGGACTGGCCCCGCCAATTTTGGTACCTCGCTCTCCTCAACTTTCGCAACAGGCTTCCGAGGCATCTTCCCATATGCCTGGACCTGCTGTTTCAATCAGGGGAAGGTACTCCACCCGGACCTTCAATCCCTACACATGACAGCCTAGTTCCTGAGCGGCTAGAGTTCTAGGCTTTGGGTCTCTCCGAAGATGTCCTCACTGTAGTTGAGGCATCTAGAAAGGAATCGACCAGAAAATGCCACGCCTTCAAATGGAAGATTCTTCATTTGGTGTCGGGGCAAGGGGTTGGACCCTTCAACCTGTCCAGTGGCTAGCATTTTGGACTACCTGTGGTCTCTCTCCCATGGGGGACTTCAGTAGATGACCCTTAAGGTGCACCTGGCAGCCATCTCTGCTTACTGGGCATGGGCCTGTCAGCAGTCAGTGGCACAGGAGAAGGTGGTCTGGTGCTTTTTCAAAGGCCTAGATCACATTTCCCCTCCAGTGCCTGAACAACCACCACTGTGGGACCTGTTGCTGGTTTTGGCAAAGCTTATGGGCAAGCCATTCGAACCGATGCACAGGTGTGACATGTCTCACCTGTTGTGGAAGACTGCCTTCCTGGTGGCTATCACATCAGCCAGAAGGATCAGCGAGTTCCAGGCACTCTTGGTGGAGTTTCCTTACCTGGTCTTCCACAGGGACATGGTTGTCCTGTGCTTCAACCCAAAGTTCCTCCCGAAAGTTATCGGAGTTTCACCTGAACCAGGTGATGACTCTCCTGGTGTTCTTCCCAAATCACATCTTGGAGGCCGAACACAGGCTCCATACTTTGAACCTGAGGCGAGCACTCACTTACTACAAAGAGCGTATGGCTGGAGTTCGGGGAGAGATTCGCCAGCTGTTTGTTACATATGCTGAAGCTGCACCTGGCAGACCTGCTGCCAAGCAAATGATTGGCAGGTGGATCAATTCTTGCATTGACCTCTGCTATAGGGTGGTGGGTAGGGAGCCCCCTGGAGAGCTTAGGGCTCATTCCACCCGCCATACCACTGCATCGGTGGCTGCTTCTAGGGATGTCTCTATCAAGGAAATCTGCAGGGCTAATACCTGGAAGTCAGCACACACTTTAATTTCCCATTACCACATTGACGTAGTCACACCAGGATGCTGGTTTTGGGGCCTCAGTTCTACAGTCCCTATTTCCTAAGTAGGGGGTGTGCGCCTTGCCTCACTCCTCCCAGAGAACTGCTATGAGTCTGCCAGACAGTGTGGACAGAACATCATATCCAGGTTACTCACCTGTAACAGTAGTTCTAGGAGTGGTATATATGATGTTCATCCACATGGACCCACCTGACCTCCCCAGGCTCAGGCGCACAACCTTTGCCAAATGATGTCCCGGTTTGGTCTGGGTGAACCACTCGTTAGGTGGGTAAGGGCTATGTACGTGGCACCTGGAACACAGGTCTTGGTAAATGGAGAACTATCAGAGGGAATTAAACTGGAGAGAGGTACGAGACAGGGCTGCCCTCTCTATCCCCGTTATTTGCAATGGCAATTGAACCATTGGCAATAGCCATAAGGAGTTGCACAGCTATTTTGGGAAATGAAGGGGCAAAGGGATCACAGCATAAGCTTGCTCTTTATGCGGATGACATGTTGGTGTTTGAAAAATCCAAAACAGTCAGTGCCTCCCCTGCTGGCTTTGGTAAAGGAGTTTGGAGCCTTCTCAGGGTATAGGATTAACTTGGGGAAGTCTGAAATAATGTGTTTTCCTGAAATAGGAAAAGAAACAGAACAGTGGGGATTGAAACAAGTAGGGAAATGTTTTACCTATCTTGGTATCTGGGTGGGCAGGTTGTTGGGTTCCCTTTTCAGTTTAAATTACACGGAACTGCTGAAAATGATAGGGGCAGATCTTAGGAGATGGGAACAATTACCGATTTCATGGATGGGCAGACTAAATACTGTCAAAATGAATGTGCCCCCCAGGATATTGTATCTGTTACAGATGTTGCATCTAGGGCTTACGAAAGGGGACAGAGGTAAGATAGAAAAAGCTATTTCGAGCTTTATTTGGAGGGGTAAATGCCCATGGGTTAATTTACAAAAATTAAAAATGGGAAAAGGGAAGGGGAGGTCTAGCCCTACTGGATATACATAATTATGGACTGGTGGCGCAGCTAAGATACATAGCGGATTGGGTGCATCAGCCCAGGGAGGCCAGCTGGGTAGAGTTGGAGCAAGTGGGCGCATCGGGACGACTCACAGCATACCTGCATTCCAGGGGTGTAAGCATACCGAATTATAGGCAATAATAACCCATTAGTGGAACAGGTCTTAATAGCATGGGGACAGATTAGAAAGCAGGGATGGACGCAACAAGGGGAAACCATATTATTACCTGTGGCAAACAACCCCTTTTTACTGCCAGGGCTAGAGGATAAAAGCTTTTATGAGCGGGAACAGAAGGGAATCTGGAGCTTAGGGAATCTCCTGGTACAAGGAAACCTCTGTACCTTTGAAACCATGCAGAAGGAGCTGGGGTGGAGAGGCAGCCCCTGTTTTGATACCTGCAGGTAAGGATATTTATGCACAAGTTGACAAGGGGAGAGGAAAGGGGACTGAAACCAGACGAGGTAGAAAGCCGAATATACGAGGCCAAGGTAGACCCCAAAGGTTTAATCAGGAAAGCAGTCAGGAGAGGAAGTCAGAGATTCCCAGATAGAATAGGGAGAACAAAAATGTTGTGGGAAAGGGATCTAGAGAGACCTATTATGGAGGAGAATTGGAATATAGTACTTCCAATGCATTCAGGGATTATGGCATGTAATGGATATAAGGAGGCATACTACAAGTTTCTTCATCGATTGTATAACCCGCCGCCAGTGATAGTTCACAAAGCACATCCTTCAATATCACCGGTATGTGGGAGATATGGAGTGGGAAGAGGCACATTGTTTTTGGACCTGCCCCATTCTACAACTCTTTTGGTGGGAGGTAGTGGGAGAAGTGGCTGCAATAGCTGGAAGGGAGCTGGAAAAGGATCCACTGCTGTCTCTTCGGAATGGAGGTGGGAGAGGGAGAGGAATGGAACCCGCTTCCTAGATGGGTGAGAGTCTTGTTCATCCTGGCTCGCCACTGTATACAGAACGCATGTGTGTCCCATGTAAGGCCGAATCTTAAACAATGGAAGCAGATGATATTGAAAACACTGGCATTGGAGAGGTGACCTATGTATTGTGGGATCGGGAGGAGGTTTTTTATAAGAACCTGGTTACCTTATATGTCCTCACTAAATCCAGAGGAGGAAATGATATTAAGGGCAGGGTTAGGCTGCTGAGAATTGTAGTAGGACCTCAATACTTACCAATAAATTAAAAGGTTGAGCTCAAGAAGTTGCATTAGAACTATAAGTCTACATACCTCAATATTTACAATGTATTAACTGGATGGGAAAGAAAATACTAATGGAATGCACAAATGATTGCACCTGTTGATGTTGTTTTTAATGTGTAATGTGACTTTCACGTTTGAAGGTCAGCATGTCTGTATGTTACGTGCTTGATGTCACTACGTGTGAAAACCAATAACAAATATTTTACAAAAAAAAAAAACTCCTCTTCTAGCCAGTCTGCCGGTGCAGCGGCAGTGCTACTATTTATGATGCTGGTGACCCAGGTTCAGAAACAAGCCCGGGGTGTCAGAGGGCCAGCCGGGGGGAGCAGGCTTGAGCGTCCAAGGACCACTCGCCTTCTCCAGGGTGGGAGGGGGGACGCAGCTTGGTGCTTGACTGACCTCAGGCAGAGGACTGAGGTACAGCAAGTGCCCGGCCATAGAAAGGTGGGGGAAGATGTGATGGATGTCAGCAGGTCAAGTCTTGATGTCCGGGTGCATGTCACACCCGAGAGGAAAACACCTGAAAATGGGTCCCTGTGCTCCGGGTAGGCTGAGCGCCAGTACAGATCCCCAAGGTCCCCTGCCTGTCTCAGTTGGTAGCCCCTGACGAAGTGCAATTGTTTAGGGTGTACAGACCCCACCTCGTCCCCACCTTGGGGGGGGGGGGGACCAAGTCTACATGGGGAGAACTACCACGGGCTCCAGGCAGAAAGGAACGGGGACAGATGCCAGGTGTCTCCCAAAGAGACAGAGCACAGGGGTTGGGGGAGCATAAAGCAAAAAAAAAAATTAGAACCTCTTCTTCTTAAACATAATCATAATATACCAGGAGTAGATATAATGGGGAATAAATATGTTGCTGCTGCTTATGTAGATGACCTCTTACTTATAGTTTCTAACCTAACAACTATAAAGAAAATTATTGATGTCCTCAATGAATTTGGAGCTCTTTCAGGTTACAAAATTAATAAAACCAAATCCCATGCCCTTTAATATAGTTCCTATGAAGGAAGACGTAAATGAATTGGGATTAGAATTAGCGAAACACAATATTCAGTACTTGGGGATCAAACTCAATGTTACAAACAATTTATTAAATAGAATCTTTCCCTTTTAGAACAGGTAGTTGAGGTGCGCCAGAGAGCCAGCTTCAGAGCAGGACATGTCCTCAACTGCTCCGCACTGTTTAGCTCCTTTTTCTCCACTAAAATATAATTTAAGGGCTCCGAACTGAAGTTTTGGTGGGATCCGCAGACTCCCCTAAGTTCCAGCTTTCTAATGATACCAAAGATACTATGGGGTGTACAAAAAATACTCAGCCTTCAGCTTCAGGAGTTCAGCGGCCTACTGCAACACGTGATAAGTCGAGCGGGGGAATGGAGTTACCTGATCAGCCCGCAACGTCGACTACTAAAGAACCACCCTGGCAGACTATCCTGGACTCAGTGAGGGCAATGGACACTAAAACTGAGAGAACGCTGACGAGGCTAGAAACCCATGATGCAGCGATTATGGCATTAACTTCATCAGTCGCTGAAGCAGACAAACGATCCCTTTCAGCGCAAACTACTGCTGCACAGATAATGAAAGAAAATCAGCAATTGAGGGGCAGACTGGAAGTGGTAGAAAATGCTATGCAGGCAGGGAATGTTCACATAGTAGGCCTTCCTGAGGGAGCAAATCTCCTTACCTATTTAAGATCCTGGCTCGCGGAGGATATCCACATTTCCGAGCAGTTCGATTGGGCAGAACTGCAACAAGTATATCGCATCACACCTAGAATCCGACCTTCAGATCCTAACCTACCGCATACTGTGGTCCTGAAAACCACTGGGCCAGAGGTTCAGGATGCATTGATCGGTGCTGCACGAGCGGCCTACCCGCTGAATGTCCATGGACAGGATGTCAAGTTATTCCCCAACCTTTTGTTTCAAACCCGCGCTCGCCGCAAGCAGTTTGATGCAGTGTGACACAAGCTTTGGCATTTGGGGATAGTTCATCCTTTATGTTGCCGGCATGACTTCAAGTCACATATGGAGGGAAGATGTGGCAATTTAACGATCCCCAGGACGCAGGTCAGTGGGTTGAGAAGACAGAAAAGGAGTTTCAGGCCCAGCCACCAAGGGAGACAGTTCGGGAGAGCTCTGAATCAGAAGAGGATTAAGTGACTGTCTTTTTGTTTTACTGTTTAACACTTGACCTGAGGTTCCACAATGAAAGATTTGATATGAGGACTAAATAATTTTCTATATGAGCCAAAATATTAGGAGATAAGGGTGGGGGGAGTTATATAATAATTCATCTTTTTACTTCTAAAGTTATAATTGTTTCCCCACTACTCTTACAGTGATATTAATCGTTGATGAAGTGGCTCACAATACTTGTTTTTTAAGTCATATAATAGTGCCTGGTTCAAATGTTTAAACGTTCTTGAATGTAGTTATATCTTCAATGAGTGGTGAGGAGGAGAGACGGGTGGAGTAGGGAAGGGCCTATTTTGAGTTGTAACCCATATTAAGTAAAGGTTTATTGCACTACTGAGTTAGTGCAGGTTTACTACCTTTGTTTTCTCTCCCTAAGGACTCCAACCTTAGCCATGAAGTGGATGGCATTACCTATGAACATTCCTCGGACTTTTTGGCATATATATGCTGATATTTTCTCATCCCCCTTTCCTATTGTACCAGAATGTGAGAGAATTCATGTGATATTTCAACTGTACCTTTACAACTTGTTTTCTCTCTCATGAGAATACTGTATGTATTTTTACTTCTATAAAAGCAATAAACAGAAAGTGAAAAAAAAAAAAAAAACACGGGTAGTTGAATCAGATCTTGATAGATGGCATAAGATGCCTTTAAACATATGGGGTAGAATTGATGCAATTAAGACTTTTATTACCCAAACTATTATATCATCTTATGCTTATTGTTAATACTATCCCCAAATATCGGATCCTGTCTATATAAAATTCTATTAATAAATGTTTATGGTTACATGAGAGGCCTATACAAGCCTGTTATAAATTGACTAGGGCTAAAGAGAAAGGAGCGTTTAAACTCCCATATTTTTATTTATACTATTTAGCATGCAGAGCAATGCAACTTAGTCGATGGCTAGAGGTTAAAGTTTCAAAACTATACATTCTGGATTGGATTAACATAGAATCTGACACTGTGAAAGAGTACAATATAAATATTGACTCCCCATATTTTACAACTCTAAGAATAAAAAAAATTCCTGTTAAGAATCAAATTATATCTGATTCTATTAGACAAATTAGCCAGATCTCTGCATTATTAGATATGAAACTTGATAAATCTCTGCAGCAGCCTCTCTGGGGTGATATGACCATTATGATTCAAAATAAGACACTTTTTAATGAACAATTGGATATCCTGGGGATTAAAAAAGTTCAGCATATAATAAAAGATAATTCGTGGGAAACTGCTGAAAATTAAAATGGTAAAATGAATCTTAATCAAGCTGATGCTGAGTTTTTAAATTGACTTAAAAACTGTAATAAAGAGGATGTTCAGCAGCAATGTGGTGCCCTTACTAATGAGATCATGAAGGGTTTCCTTATTTATTTGTACCATTAAACCAACTATCTCTACTTTTTATTCACTTATGTTAGAGGCCATTTGGTCATTTCCCTATAAAACCTTCATGTTATCAAACTATATGATACTCCAGTATAAAATTCTAAATAATTTATATTATGCTCCCTATCTTATGAAAAAGATGGGGCTGCAGTGCACAGACAGTTGCTTAAATGTAACAGTAAAGAGGCAGACTTAAAACATCTCTTTTGGTATTGTCCTTTAATTAAAGCCTTTTGATCCTAAATACAATTTCTTAAGAGGGTTGCCTTCTCTCCACTCAAACTTCAATTTTTGCTCTTGTATAAGAGGCCATTTTCACCCAATGCATCTATATTATATTCAGACAAATCTACCATGGCACTGATTTCCATGGCTGCCAAAAATCTTGCATCAAAGAAATGGTTGGATAATGTTGCACACACTTTGGCAGAGTGGAGAATTGAAGTCATGGAGATTTTAAAATTGGAGAAGTTTGCTCATGGTTTAAGTGGCAGATTGAACAAATTTACAAAGAAATGGAACACAGTGCTGCAGTACTGTACTCCAGCTATCAGTCTTCTGGTTCTTTTCCTTTCTCTGTTCCTTCTCTCTCTCTCTCTCTCTCTCTCTCTCTCTCTCTCTCTTTCTCCTTATCCTTATCCTGGTACTTTTATTTCTTTTGCATTCTATTAAGTTGACTGTTTAGACTCATTTCTAAACTGAATTCAGTTTCTATGGAATATTTAATCTTATATATGTTTCAGTTATTAATCTTACATTGATATTTTCAAAGTTTTTGCTGAGACTATATATTTTACTGTTTAAATCCTAAGAGTTGCTCTGGGTTGGGTTTTTTGGAATTTTAATTGTGGTGTTTCTTGTACTATTTAAAATTTAATAAAAATCTATAGAAAAAAAAATAACACAGTAGTAGAAGTTGCTAACTTGAATATTCCGTACCCATAGTTTTTCCCCCACTCAGATGTCTCTGAATAATAAAAGGGAGTTTATCTGAATCTGATTCTCGGAACTGTATTTAATTGGACTTCAGTGGGGGTTTTTTCAGATTTGTAAGCCAAAAATCATAATTCTGACAGAATGCCAGACTGACCTGGCTGCTAAGTGTGGAAAAATCCTTGCTGCTTGGGTTCCAATACTCAGTATTGGGAATGAAAGGGCCACCAACAATCTCTGGTGCCTGTTTGACAATCTGACAGTATAAAGCACAATACCATCTGTACCTGAATGCATGCTCATTACTCCGTAACAATGGTGACAAGCTACGTTGCATGTCATAACTACTGGCTACATTTTCTCAGCACAGGGGTCAAGTGAGGATGGGCAGTCTGAATCAAAATGAATTTTCACAACTTGTCCCAAATACTGAATCTGTTCTGTGAGAGGCAATTCTCTTATCATTACTGCTCACTGTAGGCAACTGCAGGCTACAAGACAGTGTTTCTTGAAGGTGGTTCGTGTCCCAAGAATTTCAACGATATAATTTTAGCAGCACCAGAGGTGGTTAGCGGTCCTCTCATGCTCCAATACTGAGTTTTGGGACCCACGCAACAGGTGATTTTTCCACACTTGGCACCCAGGCCAGGAATTAAAAAAAAAGTAAAAAAATAAAAGCTGAAAGCTCAGCAACAAAAGCAGTATTGCTTCCCAAATGGAGGGAGGCACAGGGCTGACAGTCGTGAGTTTCTGCAAGGTTACAAGGAAAACTCCGCTGCATACCTCCTTAAAAACATCTGCTTTCATTGTCGGGATGACCTTGAGCATAACGTCACCTCCTCAATGACACAATATGCTGCGTGAAACTGAGTGAATGTGGTTGAAAAGAGAAGTGCATCTGACTTCATTTGGTAAACATGGGGGCAAAACTTGATACTTTAATAAAAAAAAAAGGACGAGACTTGTATATTTAAGTTCACAGTAGAGATTTTAATATACAGGCTGCAATAAAAAATATAAAACGTTAACAGTATTTATACATTTGCCATTGATCTTTAATTGTAATAAACTCTGATCCCCAATCTATTATGGAGCACCAAGGTAGGTTTCTAAGTTAAATTTCCATTGGGCACAAAATTTGGTTGACCTGGTGCTCCCTGGACACCTTCTTAACACAATCCTCCCACACCTGACTCTGCCCATGGGCACTGTATCTCTGTGGGCTAGTGATCCAGGTACTGTTAGTTTTTAAACCCTCCCCCCAATCCATGGTGGGAGGGTGGGGGTGGTAACAGTGCAGTGAAAGTCCAGGTCAGTGGTCCTCTCCCCGCACTTCACCTTGTCTCATTACTAATAAACCCGTCTTTGGGAGTCTCCCAATACTGTACTGAGAATATGGCAGACTACTAAAAGTACTACAGGAGGAGGGGCAAGGCATGCTCCACTCACAGAAACAGACTGGAGCACTGAGGTCCTAAAAGCAGCACATTTATGGCTCAACATGTCGATGCTGTTGTAGGAAAAAAGTCTGTGCACTAGCTAGCAGCCCTCTCAGAATTAACTCAGTGAATAAATGGACTTCCCACTTGATCCCATCCACATTTTCCTTATTCATAGATACATAGATACATAGACAGTGTCGGCAGATAAGGGCCTATGGCCCACCTAGTCTGCCCATTTGAGCTTGTAAGTTCAGTTTGTTTTCCTAGAAGTCTGTTTCCCCTTACCCCTGCCCTCTAGAGATCTTTTATGTCTATCCCATGCATTCTTAAATCCCGTGATCGTTTCAGCCCCCACCACTTCCTCTGGCAGGGTGTTCCACTTGTCCACCACCCGTTCTGTGAAGAAATTCTTTCTCATGTTTCCTCTGAATCGTCCTCCTCCAACTTCATCCCATGCCCTCTAGTCCTGAAACATCTTTTTCACTTAAAAATAGTGTTTTCCTGCACCCTGTTCCTCCCTGTAAGATACTTGTATGTCTCTATCATATCCCTCTCCCTCCTCTCCTCCAGGGAGTACATGTTCAGTTCCTTCAACCTGTCTTCATAGGACTTGTGATGCAACCCATGCACCATCTTTGTTGCCCTCCTCTGAACCTTCTCTACCCTGTCTATGTCCTTACGTAGGTATGGTCTCCCAGAACTGTACACTGTACTCCAGGTGGGGCCTCACTAGTGTCTTGTATAGCGGAATTATGACCTCCCTTTTTCTGCTGGTGATGCCCCTGCCTATACATCCCAGCATCCTATTTGCTTTACCTGATGCCTTGTCACACTGTTTCCCTACCTTGAGGTCATCAGCGATGACAACCCCAAGATCCCTTTCCTGCTTGGTGCATGCTATATCCTCACCCCCCAACTGATGTATTGTGCCAGGGTTTTTGTGCCCCATATGCATTATCTTGCACTTCTTTGCATTGAATTTCAACTGCCAAACCCTTGACCATTCTTCAAGTTTCTGCAGGTCCCTTCTCATTCTGTCTACACCCTCTGGTGTGTCTACTCTGTTACAGAGCTTTGTGTCATCAGCGAACAGTGAAATTCTGCCTTCTAGATCCTGTGCAATGTCACTGATGAAGATGTTGAATAGGACCGGTCCCAGCACTGATCCCTGTGGTACCCACTGGTTACTCTTCCTCTGTGGAGTGACAGCCATTTACCACCACCCTCTGTGTCCTGCCACCCAGCCAGTTACCTACCCACCACACTACTGTCCTGCCCACCCATATTCCCCAGTTTGTGTAATAGTCTTCTATGTGGCACAGTGTCAAAGGCCTTGCTGAAGTCCAGATAGGCCATGTCCACTGCCCTCCCTGATCCACCTCCTAGTCACCCAGTCAAAAATTCAATGAGGTTGGTCTGACATGACCTCCCCTGGTGAAACCATGCTGCCTTGGGTCCTGTAGTCCATTGACAACCAGATGTTCCACCAATCTCTCCTTCAGTAGTGCTTCCATGATCTTTCCCACTACCGAGGTGAGGCTGACTGGTCTGTAGTTCCCTGCTTCCTCTTTGTTCCCACTTTTGTATAAGGGGACTACATCTGCTGTCCTCCAGTCTTTGGGTACCTCCCCTGTTTCCAGTGATCGGCTGAACAGGATAGCCAGAGGTTCAGCCACCACCTCTCTTAATTCTTTAAGGACCCTGGGGTGCACCCCATCTGGCCCCATTGCTTTATCAACTCTTATTACTTCCAGTTCCTTCAGGACCCTTTCTCGTGTAAAGGGACTTGTGTCCATTTCTGCACCATTCTCACCCCTTGTACCCCTTCAGACCCATTACCCCTCTTCCTTAGTAAAGACTGAGCAGAAATACCTGTTCAATATGTCAGCTTTATTATTGCCATCCTCCACCGGCTCCCATCCTCCCTTCAGTCTCACTATCCTCCCTTTGTCTTTCTTTTTCACTTATGTACCTGTAAAAGGTTTTGTCCCCTTTACCCACTGATTTTGCAATGTGTTCTTCTGTCTGAGCTTTGGCTTCCCTTACTGACTTCCTGCCTCCTTTGTTTCTCCTGGTACTTCTCCCTATCCCCTTCTGCCTGTGTCTTTTGTATTGCCTGAATGCAATCTTTTGGCTTTCACTTTCTTTGCTACCTCTTTGGAAAACCATAATGGTCTCTTCTTCCTTTTCTCTTGCTAACCTGCTTAATGCATAATTCTGTTGTTCTTATAATCCCATTTTAAATACTGCCCACTGTTCCTCAACCCCTGATTCCTGTCCCATTCCCCTAATGCCTCTTTCAAGCATCTCCCCATTTTCCCAAAGTCTGCCCCCCAAAATCCAGGATACATGTTTTTGTGTGGTTTGGTTCTGCTCTTTCTGTGATTTTCAAACCACAATGACTGGTGGTCACTGTTACCCAGGTGCTCCCCACTGTTACCCCATCACACTGTCCCTGTTTGTGAGCACAAGGTCCAGTATTGCCTTCTGCCGAGTTGGTTCCATGACCAGTTGCTTGAGGAGGCACCTGAAGGAGTCCAGGATAAATCTGCTCCTAGTTGATGCTGCTGCTGGGATGCTCCAGTCCACGTCTGGTATATTGAAGTCTCCAACCAGTACTACCTCACCTTGTCTGTCATCCTTTGGATGGCTAGCATCAACTCCCTATCTGTTTCTTCCTCCTGGGCTGGTGGTCTATAGACCACACCTGTGCGGATGGCTGGCCCCATTTCCTTTCCAGCTTAACCCACAGTATCTCTCCCCATTTTGTTCCTCCTGGATCTGTGTGCCCTTATGTCATTTTTCACATACAGTGCCACTCCTCCTCCCTTCCTGCCTGCTCTGTCTCTTCTGAATATGTTGTAGCCAGGTATGGCCATCTCCCAGTCATGGTTATCATTACACCAGGTTTCAGTGATGGCCACAATGTCCAAGTCTGACTGTACCATGACAGCCTCCAGATCTTCCATCTTGTTGCTAAGGCTCCTGGCATTTGCACACATGGCTTTTCATGATTTGACCTCCCTAGACTGCTTCACTGTTCTACTCCAGCCCCTTTCTTGGTTGTCATTTATCCCTGGTTCTCCTTGCTGTCTGCCCTTCTGCTGAATTTTGCCCCTTTTCTGCTTATCCACCTTTTGGACACAGCTTTCTTTGGTATGGATCTGATAAAGGCAAAGACCAGGACAGCGACCTTCGATGAGGAAATCCCTAAAGAAGAAGCCATCTGGGAGCGGGAATGCTGGGGGAAGCAGCCCTGCTCACGTTCTGTCTGATGACTAATCTCTAAGGACTGGTCCCTGGCCTTGGAGGCCTGTGAACTCGAAAGACCTGCCGGTGATGGGGAGGGAGGGACCCTGGAGGATCCCTGCCCAGAATTGCCTCATTAGGAAATTTGTAGAGCCGCCTTCTGCGCCAGAGGGCAGGTAGGGAAAACATCAGACAGTCTCACAGTTCAAGATGACAAGGTCAGGCCCAAGACAGCAGACACAGAAAAAGAAAAATTCATCTGTCGAGGTGATCTTCTGCCCGCCGCGGCAGCGACGGAGAAGAAAGATTAACTCTTGATATGGAAATCTCGAATAGATTCTAAAACAAAACTAAGTAAATTAAAGTTGTAGGCAAAAATGGCACGAAATTCTGAGCTTCCACAAAGACCCATGCAAACTGAGTCGACAGCAGGAAAGAATTGAGGAGGGAGCATGGCCGCTCATGCCTATATAGGGTTGGTGATGTCGATAGATGATGTCAGCATGGGTGGCCCCAGTTGTATTGCTGAAAATCTTCTGTGCAGATCCTGCTTCACTGATGGTGACATTCCTACAGTGTGACCTGATGACTGAGATACCCCCCCAAACAAGATCTACAGTTACAGGTGCGTAAACCAGTTTTCTAGGGCTGTGGATATAGTTCATTCTTCCATACATTGGCAGATTTCCAGTGGTTCTCTGGGAGGAGGGGCAAGGTGCATGCCCCAACTTGGTTAACAAAGACTAGAGAACTGGGGTCCCAAAAGCAGCATCCCAATGGGACTAGTTCGATGCTGTAATGGGAAATGAAGGTATGTGCGGATTTTGACATGGCAGCCCTGCAAATCTCTTGGACAGGAATGTCCCTGAAAGCAGCCACCAATGCAGCGGTTTATCTGGTGGAATGAGCCTAGGATGTGATGCACCTGCCAATCATCCCCTTAACTGCCATTCTGCCAGGCCCGGCACCAGCATATATTACAAACAAGTATTGAGCATCACCCCAGATTCCAACTGTGCACTATACATAGTAGAACAACACCTGCCACAGGTTCAGAGTATGGAGCCTGCAGTTGGCCTTCAAAGATGGGTTGGTAAAATATACCAAGGGTTCATCACTTGGGTAAGGGAACTCTGATACAACCTTCAGGATGACCTTGTCCCTGTGGAAGACCAGATAAGAAGACACCACCGAGAGTGCCTGGAGCTCACTGATCCGTCTGGCTGATGTGATGGTCACCAAGAAGGCTGTTGTCCATGACAGGTGTGACATCGCACACCTGTGTGTAGGCTCAAATGATTTGCCCATAAGCATCTCAGCAGCAGCAGTCAGTTCTGTGGTGGTTCATGCACTGGAGAGGACAGAAGATCCAGGCCTTTGAAAAAGCACTCGATCACCTTCTCCACCTGGGCCACCATCGACATAGCAGCCCAAGCCCAGTATGCAGACTCAGGTGGTTGCCAAGTGCACCTTGAGGGTCACAGCACACAACCTCAGTTGGGAGAGGGACCAGAGGTACTCAAGGATACTAGTCACAGGGCAGGCAAGGGGATCAAGCTAATTGTCCTGACACCAAATGGAAAACCTTTTCCATTTATAGGCGTAGCACTGGCAAGTCGACTCTTTTTGGGAGGCTTCCACAACATGGAGCACATTCTCTGAAAGAGCCAAAGCTTGGAGCTCTCATTCGGGAGCCAGGCCATGAGATGCAGGGACTACAGGTCCCACGTGCAAGACCTTTCCCTGTTGTCTGGTCAGCAGATCTGAGTGAAGAGGCAACCACCATGTTGGACTGCTCAATCAATCAATCCTTTATTTCTTAAGCACTATTCCAAAGATCATAGCACTGTACAAAGGTTCATATCAATAAAAACAAATATTAAATTTAAGACACTAATCCTAAATAAAAAGATGACAGTGGCTAGCCAATACTTACATCAGGGAATGCTAAAGAGAATAAATACGCTTTCAAGGCAGATTTAAAACCCTCGACGGTCAGGTACTCTCCACATCCACTGCTGAGGCTGAAGACATTGGGTATCAGAACTGCTGTGGCTAGTCCGAAGTTATCAGGATCATCTGCACCTTGTCCTTCTTGGCCTTGACCATCACCTTGTGAATCGGGAAAGGCATATATGAGACTAAGGGTTCAGGGCCTTGCAAAGGCATCCCCCACCAGTGTCCCAGACTGTCAGGGGCGGGCACAAAACAACCTTGGTTTCCACCTCCTGATGCAGGGACCACTTGTATGACATTTCACATACCCGGCTGAGGGCATCTGTTAGCTGACTGTCCACTCCAGTGACATGGATCGCTAGGAGATCTGCACCCAGGCTGCACACAAAGGTGCAGATGCGGAGAATCTCTGGACACAAGGGAAGGAGTGTGTGCCACCCTGCCTATTCAGGTAGAACATGGATGTAGTGTCCATCTTGTCTTGCATTACCTGACCCCTGACTAGAGGAGTGAATTTTGTCAAAGCAAGCCACACTGCATGGAGCTCCAGTAGGCTGATGATGATGGGACTCCCTAAGTGACCAGAAGCCGTGGGCACCCAAGTGCACTCCCCACCAAACACATCTGTCGTGAGAGTGACAGCTGGTTCTGGCTAGATAAACATGACTCCTTCCTCCAGTTGTTCAGGGATCAGTCACCAATGGATGGCATCCCACATCAGCTGGGTCACTGTGACTGACTGGTCCAACTGTCTAGGTACTGGGACCACTGATGGCCCAACTCGTACTTCAGGAGCCCACCATACCACGCTGGTGCAGGATGTCATGTACCCCAGCAGCCATAGGTAGTCCTGGGCAGATTGTGAGTGCCCAACCTGAAATGATCGAGTAAAGGAGATAAGATCCAGTACCCAGTCCACAGGGAGGTGGGCCTTGGCCTGCAGGGAGTCTTGCTCTGTCATGATGAAGTAAATCACCTGCAAAGGGATCAGTTCGGACTTGGCTGGGCTGACCAAGGGACCCAAGTCTCTGCAGAGCCATATCCCTGGACCTCTCCATGGCCTCCAAGGATGGCCTGGCTATCAGCAAGTCATCCAGGTAGGGGGTAAACCCTGATTCCCTTGTGATGCAGGAAGGCTGCCACCACAGCAATGCACTTGGTGAAGGCCCTTAGCATGGATGAGAGGCCTAAGGGCATGATCTGGAACTGATAGAGAACCTCTTCTGCATGGAACCGGAGCTACTGCCAGTGGGATGGATTGGGATGTGGAAGAACATGTTCTTGAGGTCCAGGGAGCAGAACCACATGCCATGCTCCAGTGATGGTATAAAGAATTTAGTTCAGAGTGACCATCTGGAACTTGTGCTTCCACATGAACTGATTGAGATCATGCAGATCCAGTATGGGGCACTAGCCCCTGTCTGTTTTGGGACCAGGAGGTACCTGGACACGTACCCCTGACTTGCCAGGGTATCTGGGACATGGGCTATAGTGTCGTTTGCAAGAAGCTAAGCAATGTGCTCTCTGAGCATGGACAGCATGTGCTGCAACAATGAGGACTCCCTTGGCTGGGATCAGTATGGTTGGAGAGTCTTGAAATTGAGAAGCAACCCTCTGCCTACCACCTCAAGAACCCACTTGTCCATAGTAATGACATGGCCTGTGTGGCCAGAAGTGGCAAAGCTGACCCCATCAAGAAGCAGGGGTCTGGGACTGGACAGGTGGAAGGCAGACACCCCCTGACCCAGAGCACACTAGCAGCTGTGGCCAATGGGGCACAACTTCCACTGCCTATTCTGGGCACCTAGCCAGAGAACTTGGCCCTGGGGCACCAGGATTACTACTGCCGCTGCTGGGGTTGCTGCTGCTGAGGCAGATGTGGCTGAAAGGCCTAAAAGTGAAAGGCCCTCCTTTTTTGTTTTCAGGGCCCTTAGGTCCTTCTGGGACGAAGCCAATGAGCTCAATGTGGTGTTGGACTTCTCAGTCCACATGAGATAACCTTCCACCCCTCAGCCAAAGAGATCAGTACCCAAGAAAGGGACATCAGCTAGCTTATGCTGAGTGTCTGTTGTAAAGGTGGAGAGCCTCAGCCAGACTCTGTGACACACTGTGATGGCTGCTGCCATGGCACATGTACAGGAGTCACCCATGTCTAAGGCTGTATGGCACTGGTGTTTAGCCAGTGCTTTACCCTGGTCTCTGACCAACTTCACTGGCAAATGCTTGTCAGGAGGGAGGTGAGGTAGGACATGCCCAAGCACTCCCAGAATAGAGTGACCAAAGCTGGCCATCATCAAGGTGTAGCTCACCTGATGTAGACCAAAGAAAAAAGTGGGACAGACCTTCTTGGCCGCATGGTCAAACTTCTTTGACTCATCAGAAGGTTTATCCACATCCCCACTATTTCTGGACTTCTGGAAAGCAAAGTCTGAACCAGATCCTCGGCCTAGGGGTGGTCCAAGAACTCAAAGAGCTCATAGGGAGTGCATACATGCAGACCATAAGGGCTGAGGGTGCTGGATGCTGTCAAAGCTTCAGGGCCGGCCCCAAAATGGTCTTAGCCATGGGAAAGGCAACCCCCGTAGATTCTTCCCTATCAAGGATGTCTATAAAAGGTTATTTAGCTCTTTTCTATGCAGGCTCCAAAAGGACAGTCGTGGACACTGACACAAGTAGGAAAAAAGCCCCAAATAACACCAGCCCGTGGTCAGTAGTCAACTGTTTGACCAACTCGCGGTCTAAAGTATGCGTCCTCAACGACTGCAAGGAACAACTGTCTGAGTCATCTGAGGACTCCTCAAAAAAAGAACTTGACCACTGACCGCTGTGAACCACCCTACACTCATTCAACTGGGTGATTTCTACCAAGAGCCGGTCTGGCAAGCTGGTTGCAGCATGGGAGTCCTTGGCTGGGGCTCCCTTCAGTGACTGCAGTGGAGGCAGTTCCACCATCCGAGATGAAGAGGCAGGTGTTGGTGACAACTGCCTTTGGTGGACTGGCGTGGGCTTGACTAGCACCCTCAGTCAACCACAGATATTGGGGTACAGCCTACCCTGTTCCACTATGGCCCACTGCTGCCAAAGGAGTTCTTCATAGCACAGCTACGTGTGCTGCCACTCTCACCAGAAGGATGAAGAACAGCGATGCCCCTCAGTCAAGTGACACCAAAAACGAGAGCGGTACCTCAACAGCAATCTCGACCACGCCTCCAGAGGAGGCTGATCCTGAGTGTAACTGGTTGGGAACACCGACTAGGACATATCCACCCAGGTGAGGACCCGGGCCACCGAGGTCTTTGAGACAGATTCCTTATCAACCTCCTCAGACAACTGCTTGACCAGGACAAGGAATATCTCGACCAGCTGGCCGGCCAGTGTCAAGGTTGACATGCCCGATGGGGGCACTGTGGAGCTTGCGATCTGACCTTCGACCAACTTTTGCTTGATCAAAGTCGGGTGCTCAACCTGCGTTGAGCAGTTGGGGGAGTTGAGGGACTGGGAGGAGTATGATCTCTCCTGGTCTCACAGCTGGCAGTGGTGTTTCTTGTGCTTTTTGCTGTGGTGGGCAGGACTCTCCCCAAAGGCCTGGAAGGCCCAACATATCTACTGGAATTCACTGGTGAAGAACGATCTGATGCTGGCCCCAGTCAGGAGCAGTGCGGACGCTGACAAGGTGCCCACTGTAGCCTTGGCCACAAGTTCAGCTGCTACCCTGCTGTAGCGTAGTCCTTCTTGTAGCCTTTCAGCCATACCTTCCGGTCCTAGCTGGCCAACTGAGGAGAAGCTGAGCCGCTTGATCCTCCAGGGAGCATAAACTGGCACAGGCTGCAACATGTGACACTGTCTTCCTCAGGCAGTAGAGGCACGACACATGTGGGTCTGTCTGTGACATCTTCGCTCGGCACGACTCAGAATTTTAAGCTGGGAGCTGGCTTTGCTTAGTCGTGTTGCATCTTCCATTGCCATGGCAAGAGCAGAACTGAAGAAATACTGAAAAAGTTGAAACTGTATCGAAAAAGAAGGAAGTTCACCAATGGCATACTTTAGGTCCTACAGCACTTGGAGCTGTGACAGAGGAGACTGAACTTGTCCAGCAGAAAGGAAGATCTGATGTCACAGGGCAGAGCTAGAGAATATACTGCCTAGGTGGTGGGAGAAGCTTAGCTTAAAAATGTTCTGACAAATCAGCACCTGTAGTGGAACTGCCAATGTATGGATAAGTGGACTATATCCATTCCACACCCCTAGAAAGAAGGTATTTTTGAGGGTGTGTGGATAGACACTGACAATGATTACTTGCCCACTGTCATGGAGTAATGTAAAATAGTTGTGCCCTCTCCCAGCTGTCCTCTGAGAAAAGCAGCTCCATTTCCATACTCTGCTTCCAGCTAAACTCCATGGTTTTCTATCCTGATGGTGCAGTCCTTTATGATACCCCCAGGGAAGCCTTGCAAGAGCTACAGAAAAATGGTCTGGCCCCTATGTTACTGCAGTGTCTTTGCTCCCACCAGGACCCCCCCTCCCCAATGCCTAGACTCTGTAGGCTTGGAAAACAGTCAGCTGCCACCCTTTGCGGCATCCAAGAGTTGCTCCAGATATGTAGCAAAACATGATCAGTCTCCAAACAACGTTACCATGTAGGCTTGCCACTCGTTCTGCTGACTCCATCCTAATACTGCTGGACTAGTACTGTGTAGCTTGTGTTGACTGTTGTATGAGACAGGGACTAGGTAATTAATTGAGACATGCTGGGTGTGGGTGTGGGTGTGGTGGGGGGGAGGTGTTCTCCGGCCTTGTCCCTAACAGCATGACCCTAACTGGGGGGGAGGCACTTTCTCAATGACTGCCTTAATTATCAGTACTTAGCAGTCGACCTGAACAGGGGGCGGAAGCTGCTCAGTGGTATCGTGGGATCCTCTGCGAGGGCACTGGGATGTGCCTTACAGCACAGCCACATACTTGAAACACTCCAGGTGCCCGCAGACTGATTAATCCCTGAAAGAACCAAGGTTTAACACCTCAGACAATAAAAGGGGAATTGGGTACATTTCAGGGTGGGCTTTCACCACCAGGCTCGGATTCTTATTTTGGTACATCAAGGGGTCTAGACTGGGGGGGGGCCCTCCCCCTCTAACACACACACACCCCTATCTTAAAGAATTTGCTTCTCTTCTACAGCACAATACAGCGCTCAACGGAAACCTCAGTGGAACAGACTCCTTCAGTTGGCACTGCCATCTTACCGTCTTCATACAACCCGCTTTCTGACAGAAGTGTTTTTTTTTTTTTTTTTTAATAAATGACACTGCCTCATGGACCCTAAATGGACTTTTTTAATTTGTTTGTTTTATAATGTTGGTGGGGAGGTGCTACCATCATGTTGATGTGCTCCTGGTAATATGAATTTCAAATAACCCCACCCCTACCTGATTAAACAACTGGATAGGGAACTGCACCTCAGGTAGGAACATTATTTTAGACTGATACCAAGCCCTGTTTGCTTTCAGTTTTTTTTGCAGCTCTATCTTTGTCTGCTTTACACTGGTGTCATTATGCAGAACCTGTGCTGTTCATAATCTAGGGCTAGGTGACACATATGCTGCACACACTTCTCTGGAAGTGTGTCACAGATACCCCCATCCGTCTTACAGACTGACCCATGCCCTAGGATCTTCCACAATGGCAGAGTTTGATATTTGGGACGGAGTGTTCTCAATACAGCTATTGCTGTTACACTATGGCACTTGGGGTGCCTAGTTAGTCTTATCGGGTGGTGTGATGCTAGCCCTTGCCCACTCCTGGGTTTTGCCCTCTCCACATTTGGTGGGCTATCTCCACCAGTAGGAGACCTGCTCCCTCCTAAGCAGGCATGTATTCTACCGTGTTTTGGCTGAGACCACCAGACCTTGGCTGGTTGATTTTCTATGGAATCTGACAGATGGTCCCCCTACCTTGGCAGTCACCTTTTTGCCCATGTTGATGTGCCACACTGTTACAAATCTGGTTACCTTCTGCCAAGTCCCTACCTCATGCTCCTGGTTCCATCTTTCTGGGGGGGGGAGGGGGGCAGTTGCTAGGCCTCTGTTAGATGCCAGCCACCTTCCCAGTACTCAGCTAAACGTTCATAGTTCTGGTTTACATTGTTATATGTTAAAACTGTTGTCTTTGTGTCCTTGCTGTCTTGAAACTTGCACATTTTTTATACCTGTCATTATGCGCAGGCCACCGTGGTAGCAGGTAAACTATCTCACTCCCACGGGTGGGAGGCTCTCTTGTAGGCGTTGGTGGAACAGCTGAACCATATGCATACTTGAGTCCCGTTCTACCGGCATTGATAGGGGGCCCTACCTGGGGCAATATCATTTCTGCGCATTCTCTTCCCGTGGCTACCGCAGCTCCCACCAAAATGTTTTCACAGAATCTTTTTTTTTTTTAAACTTTGTCTTTTTTGGATTTTCTTACAATGTAACCATACACATACATACATACTACACCAAAATAAAACACAGATTACATTAACAAACAGAGACAATACATAAACTAGTACATAACTTATTTTTAACTATTGAGCACTTCCAAAATTAATTCAGTAGATTTCTATTTAAACCGCGGGTAGATCACAAAGGAGGGAAGGAAAGAGGTTACCCAGAGAGGCCATGCCACCCAAGAAACCTGTGTGGAGATGGAAGGTCCCCCAAAGGACAAGGGGGGGGCGGTACAGGGTGAGCAATGTGAGAGAAAACCAACCACGGTTCACCCACCTGCCCTTTGCACTCCTATGGTACAAATTCAGAATGTCAGGCCCATGTATGAGACTCATCTTCTCCATATTAATTCAAATTGGTTTGCTGTTAGGGCCTCCGCCAGATATATAGAAATCATTACTTCAGGCCGTTGGTGGGCCTCTTATGAGTAAGCCACAGCCTGGCTATCACCTTCTGTCCTGCTAATAGGGCATACTTAAGTAGTCTCCCAGTATTTGGGTCCCTGTAGCCTCTCGGGGCATCAAATAGGAAAAACAGGAACACCGTTAAAGAACTGGGTCAAAAATCGATTGTAAGGCTAACTCCAGTTCCCCACGATACTCCACCAACTTCAGACATTTTCACAGTACATGATGTAAGGCAGCCGGTGCAAATCCGCAACCCCTCAAACATGCTGCGGTGCGAACCTCCTGATATTTGGCTTGAATTGCCAGGGTCCGAGAAAACCTAATATGCATTTTCCATGTGAATTCTCTCCACCCAGTATGTGATATCCCCCAGGACAATCGTTTTTGTGTCCAGGCCCATATCCTGAGACCATGTGGCATGGATGGATTTGGTGTTGTTACCTTTCCATGCAAGGAGTGCTTGATAGAGATACGCGACTATGTGAGTGGAGGAGGCCTTATTCTCCACCGTAGCATTGAGGATACACAGTATGTGGGGGGGTGGGGGGATCATCTCCTCCCTGCCGAGTTCGTAATGTTCTAATATAGTCTCTAAGTTGAAAATATCTGAATCTATCTTTCCAGGAAAGGTCAAAGTTAATCACTAGATCCTGGAAAGATTTAACCCCCATCTCCTCCAGGAAGTGCCAAATTAGGTGGAGGCCTTATCTCTCCCCATACCCAGAATCCAGCATCCCAGCTTGCAGGTCCAAAACCCCTAATATAAGGAACCGAGTACATGAGGTATCCCCAGCTACCGAGACTTTTGTCTCCTGCCACTTCACGCTAGGCTCTCACTGTTACCTCAGTGTATAGGTTCAATTCCCTAATACAGTGGGGGTGTCTTCCATCTCCTAACAAGACTGAATGTAAATTACCCATACTCCCCCCCCCCCCCAGCTTCAGGGACTTCCATTTAGCTATATGTCCTCTGCTAAACCAATATATAGAGGTTTTGAGTTGTGCTGCTCTATAACATAACTTAAAATTGGGTAAGGCCAAGCCCTCCTCTAGTTTTGGAATCTGAAGTACCGACAGCCTAACTCTCAGTCTCTGCCCACCCCAGATAAACCGGGAAATTCTTCTATTGAGAGCTCCATGGATCTGCACCAGGAGAGTCTGTGCTAAATATAAAAATCTAGGGAGGACCACCATTTTTATTGTCTGGATTTTTCGCATTAAGGAAAAGAATGTACCCCTCCATTTTTCTAAATCTCTCTTAGAATTAGCCACCACTGGGGAGTAGTTAAGCTCATAAAGTTGCTTGGGGTCTAACCCAATCTGTACCCCCAGGTATTTTAAGTGTTTCAGATTCCATCTCAAAGGAAACTGATCTTTTAAGCCCATTGACGGTACATAGTTGGTCTGTAAGACCTCCGTTTTAGCAGTATTAAGTTTGTATCCTGCCATGTGCCCAAATTCCTCTAAGATTTCCCAGAGCTAAGGAAGTGCTTGTTCGGGGTGCCTCAGACAAACCAGCAGGTCATCTGCATACAAGGCCAATTTATGTTCCTACCCCTCTATCTCAACCCCCCGCATACCTCCATCCTGCCTGAGCACACCAGCCAGCAGTTCTAGGTACAGGGGAAAGGGGGCACCCCTGCCTAGTGCCCCTCCGGAGAGGAAAAGGTTCAGAAATCCTGCCATTAATTTTTAATATATGCCCTAGGTTTGTTGTAAATACTGCTGACAACTTTCACAGACCTCTGAAAATCCAGACCTCTTCAATGTCAGACCCAGGAAGATCCATGCTACCCGGTCAAAGGCCTTCTCCGCATCCAAACTAAGAGTTAGGAGGGGGGATCCTGACCGGGCAGCATAGGGTAGGATATGTAGTGTTCTCCTAATATTATCGGGGGTCTGACAGCCAGGGACAAAGCCCGTCTCATCAAAGCCAATAAGAGAGGGAAGGACTGATTCCAGTCTTTGAGCTAAAATGTTAGTATATATTTTATAGTCTATATTAAGCACCAAGATCGATTGGTATGAAACTCACTGAGCTATGTCCATCCCTGGCTTCAGGATACTAAAAATGACTGCGTAATTCCATGTGTCTAGGAAGTGATCTCCCAATTGTGCCTCCCTACAAGCTGCCAATAGAGGACCTTCTATTTCTCTTTTAAAATATTTAAAGAACTCAGCAGTGTAGCTGTCCGGTCCCGGATCTTTACATGATTTCAAGCTCTTAATTGTCTGGTCCATCTCCACCTGGGAAACGGGTTGATCTAGCTGGTCTTTGTTTTCTGGGCTCAGTGTAGGCAAGGCTATCTTGGATAGATAAGCTTCCACTTGTGTACTAGATGGCAGAGATTCTGGAGTATAAAGCTTTTGGTAATAGGCCTTGAAACTAGCTAAAATCTAGTCTGGGGAAAGCACTAAAATACCCAAATTTTCCTCTCTGATTTAGGTAACCATAACACGTAACCTCTGCTGCCACAGATGGTCTGCCAACAATCTCGTTGCCCTGGGCCCCACCTCCCCATAAGCCTGACGAAGGGACTGTAGGGCATGTTCTGCTTTAACATCAATCTGTTTTTGAATTTGCTGTTTCAAGTTCAAAATCTTGGCCCAGGCTGTACCCTCTCCCCCCGCATGCAAGCTCTGTGCCTCCCTTAGTTTTCTATGGAGAGAATCCATCAGGGCCATTTGTTTCTTCCTGAAGTAGGCAGCAAATTTAATGACCTCCCACCGCATGACCGTTTTCACTGTATCCCAAAGAATGGTCCTTGAGATCTCTGGCATGTCACTTTCCCTCACAATCTGCCCCAACTTATCTTTGGCCATCCATATCCGTGAATTATTTGACATTCAAAAAGTAATTATTACATTTCCATAAAGTTTGGCCCTCTGTGGTTTTCCACTCTAACCTTAAGGATAGTTGTGCATGATCTGACAGAACAGAGGGCACCTGTACACAGTCTACTATCTGGAATCTGTGTGCCTCTAATAAAAAATAATGAATCCTGGCATCAGAACCGTGTGGTGGGGAGTAGTGAGCATACACTCTCTGAACCCCATGTTCTGAACGCAATACATCCACCCATTTGGCCATCCCCAGGTACCGTTTAATCGTCTTACTGGTAGGGGTGGGTCTAAAGAGCCTCTGTTTTGATGTATCCATATGCTCCCAAATCTGATTGAGATCACCTCCCACCACCAGTGCCCCTTTAAGGTACGCCGAGATTTTGTGGAGTAAGTCTCTTGCAGTTTTCACTGTTGCCCCTGGAGGGATGTACAACAAAGCTAGGGTAATGGGAGAGCCCTCTAAGAGACCCGTAATTGTTTTTTTTTTTTTTCTCTCCTCCTGCCCGGTCGTCCAGGGTATCTGCCCAGTCAGGGCGACGGCTTCACCCCAGAGCGGCCTCGAGCCCTCGAGCCCGTGGCTTACCCCCTCACGGCGGGCTCCCGGGATGCGAGGCCAACACCCGCAGGACCTGTATTAGGTCGGGAGGGCCGGCCTGGGGGCTAATTGAAGCCGCGCGGCTTCATAGAGGACCCACCGCAGCCATTTTTTCCTGCTTTTTCGGCGAGGCGGACGTGAATGACGCCTCGACGTCCTGTCCCGCCTCCAAAGTGTCTCGTGTGCGGTAGCTGTGCGACTCCCAGCTCCACGCGATCGCCGTGCTCCGAGCATCAAGCCCCCTCCCCTGGAGAAGGAGAGCAGCCCATAGGACGCTCAATCCTTCTCCCCCCAGCCGACCCTTCCAGCGACCTGAGTCCGTTCCCGAACCCGGGTCGCCGGGGTCGCAAGCGGAAATCCCACCGCTGCACCGACGGGCCTGCTAGAGACCCATAATTGTTGCTAGTCGGCCTTCCAGATCGGTGTAGTGTTCTTCAAGTTTAAATAGAGACCCCCTAGGAACCAAGACTGCAGACTATGAGTGGAAGCGACCACATGTTGAAAGCCAGATTTACTCAGCTTCCTATGTTCGGCCTTGCTCAAGCGTATCTCCTGCAGGAGAACAAATGATGGGGACTGTCGCTTTAAAAAGGAGAGCACCTTGTAATGTTTGACAGAGTTACTTAAACCATTCACACTGTGAGACAATATCGTTAAATTTCCGCTACTTTCCATTTAAATGCCAATAAAGAATGCTTTTATGATATTCCCTCTTAATATATAAAAACTGGGACACCCCTGGGCTCCCCCACCCTGTCCACCCCATCCACCGATTGATGTGCCCTTATAACATGCATAACATATATTCAGAACAATAGATAAACTCAGTAACTCCAACATTACATTCCAGCAGGGAGGCTTAACAAACCATGCCTTCCTCTCTGGATACGAATTATAGACAGTTTGACCTCCAAGGAAGGGGAACCTCATTAGGCTGCCCCTGAGGATCTGGGAAAAATTACCCACAGGTAGAGGAAACGGAGCTCCCGTAGGAGTTCAGCCTTCCTGGACCCTATCAGAAGTGAGTCCTGGCTTGATGACAAGATCTATATACGGCACCGGGTCCCCGCTTCGTTCAAACAAGCGGTTAAACGAAACCTCGCTGTGGAGCCATCGAGTGGTATAAGACCTCCACACATCAGTGAGGCACAGTATTAGAAGGGCCCAACAGATAACCTCCCAGCCCATCCTAAAATGAAAGGCAGACCCCCCCCGGCAATAAAGAATTTCAGTAAATGTATCCCTTCCTCCATAGATTCTTCAGTTGCCTAATACATTTTTAAATTAGCAGGGTAGCATGACCAGACTGACTCACTTTGATGGTATGCCAATTCTGTCCGTGTCCATGAGTGCGTGACTCGATAGACTCACCCAATAGTATAACCGAAAATGTCCTTCAAACCCCAAATTACTCACCCCCCCCCCAGCTAGATCCAGGGCCTAGCCAGATGCTATCACAGCCAGAGTGGCTGTGAAGGCCCAAGAGCCGGAAGAAGACAGGGGTATCAATAACAAAACAAAAGGACCCATTACAGAAAGCCATAACTGACCCTCATAATTGTCTAGTTCAAGTGCCTGTGTCCTTCCTGATCTCTTTATTCCTGCTGATGTTGAGTTAGCTGCTGCAATAAACCCTTAATGTCCTGCATGGTGGATGGTGCTGAACCCTGCCCCGATCTCCTGTTTCTGTGTGATGTTGCTCTCTGCCAAGGTCTTGATAAATTGGGAGCCAAGCCAGGTTGCCTAATTGGGCCCGGGACTTCATGGCCCTTCTCCTTAAAGGCTTGAATCGCCTCCTCTGGGGTACAGTAGAGCTCCATTCCTGCCTCCCAATGAACCCGCAAACGTGCACGGTATGGCATCTGGAACCTCACGCCAAGCGATTTAAGCTTGCGAAGGACAGGTGCATAAGCCATTCAGTTTTGCTGGATCTGAGGGGGGTAGTCTTGATCAAAATAAAGGCGACATCCATTGTACTCCACTTTCTGTTGCCTCCACGCAGTCCGAAGTACCATCTCCTTACCTCTGTAGCTGGAGAATTTGGCCACTATGGCAAGCAGTCGGCGATGTAGGTTTAGCTGATAATGCTCTATGGGCCCTCTCGATCTGGAAAGTAAAGGACTGTGGTAAAGCTAGTACATGCTGCAAGATGTCTGATAGAAGTCCGTCATCTCCCCTACCTTAGTCTTCAGGGAGGCCATACATTGAGATTTTCTCTCCCAGGCCCGGGCCTCCAGGTCTAAACATTTAGCTGCTGTATTTTCTTGCTGCTGGCTGAGGGCCTCAATTGCCTGCATGAGGTGTAGGATGTCATCTTCTGCCCCCTGTAATTCTCTCCTCCGCTGTGGACGCCCGGTGCTCTAGTTTGACAAGGTCAGTATGCAGCTTGTCAAATTCTGCCTTATTTTCACTCCGGAATTGTTTAATTTCTGAAAGCATGATTCTAAATCTGGAGCGCGATAGCGTTTCCAACTCCATCTCAGTGTCTCCACTTGCCATACTGGATGGGGAATCTCTCCCATTAGTGGGCAGGCTCATCCTTGGTAATCCTGTGGACTGACCGCTCTTTTTGGAGGTTTTGGAGTGAGATCGATTTCCCTGTGCGGTCCTGCTGCTCGATTTACTCATTTTGCTCTGAAAGTAGTTCAAATTATCGCTTTACAGGTGCTTTCTACGCCAAGGGGTCAGGGAGTTCCTCACTTAGACCGCCATTGCGCCGGTGATGTCCCCGGAAGTTTTTTCACAGAATCTTAAAAGTCTAAACAACCCTGTTAAAAGGTACTTAGTCACATTAAGAAATCTCATTGTGTCTTTATCCTCTAACAAGAGACTCACCTCTCTGATGCTGAGCATGCCAAATTACAAAAATCTGGATTTCCCACAGTGGCAGCCTCTAGATATGGACACAGTAAGCACAGAGGGGTGGCAGTTTTTGTCCCCATAACCATCCCCTATTTCACCATACCAGATCTTATTCTGACCCACAAAGTAGACTTGCAATGGTCACATGACATAATATAGGAAGGGAAATCACCTCAGCTAACTTATATTTCCCACCGGAAGCTAGTACTCCCACAGTAAACCAACTGGAAAAAGTCCTGCAGTTTCTAACAGGACTGCTGATCATGGGGAACGCTACAATATGACATACTTTTTTTTATTTTTTATTTTAATGGGTTCACCACAATATATCCCAGGCACACTGCCTTAAGGGTAGCTGGTCCATTCCACTGGGGTGTCAAACAGACAAGGCATACTGATGAGTCCTGGTAGGGCGAAACACGTGTCTATGTCTTCTGTTAGCACCCTTTGCAAACTGTGTGAGAGGCCTTTTGGCACCATGCAATTCTGCTTAAAGTTGGACCAGCGTAACATTCTGTGGTGATTTGCATATGCCGCCCATGATGCTTTGCATTGTGGGGGCATGTGTGATTTTGTATTTTCTTTAATATGACATACTGTATGATGGCCTATACCCCACCAACCCAACCCCTCCAAAGTCCCTGGGGGCTATGACATGTAGTCGGCTTTTAACACCAATGCTTGGATAGATACCTGACGTGCTTTCAACCCAAAGCAGTGCCATTATATCCACTACTCAGCCTCACACAAGCTCTACACAAGGACTACATTCATATCACTAAATAGCACCAACACCAGATAGCATGCTGCGACATACTACCCTGTCAGACCATGCTCCAGTAGTGCTTACCATCAACTAAGGAACTGCCAGATCCGATATATGCAAGCACTTTAATAACCCTCTCCTCAACAGAATTCCAGAAATGAGCACAGGATAACATTAAAGCAGATCATTGGGGGGGGGGCGCTGTTGAGCAGCCTACCGGCAAGAAGCACCTGGAAACAGCTCTGCATTTAAATACCAATCTAACTTAAATAACTTGAATATAAGCAGAGACTCGCTCTTTAAACCTCCAAAACTTGATTGCTGATAGTAAGCAGAGTCTTCCGATACCAAATACGGCCATGGGTCGAAATCAAAAGGCGAGTGGTAGCGGCTCCAAAACAGCCTCGGCGGTGGATCCCCAGGCCTCAGTTAACCCACCGACGACAACTGGTACGGAGCCCCCATGGAGAGAGCTGCAAATATCTATGCAGGCAATAGATCAAAAGGTCAAATCCATTCTGCAGCGCTTTACAGAGCAAGACGTAAAGCTGGAGGCGGCAACTCAGGCTGCTACAATGGCAGAGAAGATTGCCACCCAGGCTATGGCCACTACCTCGAAGCTGGTACAAGAAAATGCGCAGTTAAGATGATATAGGCTTGAGGCCCTGGAAAACACGAGTAGAGCCGCCCATATACAGATTATTGGCCTGCCAGAGGGAAGCGAAGAAGGGGAACTTTTATCTTTTCTACAGAAATGGCTGGAAGGGGTCCTGGATTTGTCAAACAACACAGCTAATTGTTTTATTAAAGCCTACTGAATATCCCCTTGATCAGCTGGTCTTCGTGCTGAAGCCCCGAGAGTTATTCTGCTGGTGACCACGAGTTTCCTCCATTAGGGATCAATTACTGCAAGCAGCTAGATCGGCAGAGGGCCTAAGCTTCAGTGGAGCTACAGTTCACTTATTCCCTGACTTATCCTTTGCAACCAGGCTGAGGAGGAAGAAGT
This sequence comes from Neoceratodus forsteri, assembly GCA_016271365.2. Lineage (NCBI taxonomy): Eukaryota > Metazoa > Chordata > Ceratodontiformes > Ceratodontidae > Neoceratodus > Neoceratodus forsteri. The sequence continues at coordinate 46,966,377 of JADMNL010000025.1, forward strand.
TTGACGTGGTGCAGGCCAGACTCCGTAGCTTGGGGATCACGCATTCTCTCCCAATGCCTTCTCGACTTCGCATCTACTATGGGGGTCATACCTACCAATTTAACGATCCTGAAGAGGCCGGTAAGAAAGTGGAATCCATCAGTCGTGAATTTCAAGTGTCGGAGAGTCGGGACATTCCTGAATCTGAGGAAGAGACCTGATCGGCATGTTTGGTGCTGGGGGACAAGTTAAAATAAAGATGTTGATTTAATCTTTAAATAGTTTCTCATTTTTATTTTAGTGACTATGTTAGAGAGCTTGGAGAAGTGCAACGTGGGAAGTTGCAAGGACTGTAGAATATAGTTCTCAACATGGACTACAGTTTAATATACAAATTATATAATCAAAATTGGTTATAATAGATGCATCTGTTGACAGCGTGTTGTAAATGTATGGAATTCTAATTTTGCAGTGGGGACATATCAACTTATTTTTGGTTGAGTAACACAATTTCCTAGGAGTATAGAAATTTAAGGACTGGTTTCCCCAAAAGTCTTGGTGAGCTACAGCATTCTGGACTTACTTAAAGGGACATTTGAACTTCTTTTTTGCCCCGCTTCCTAAAGCAGTTCTGTACAGATTACCAATCCTATTTTTACACTGAATGTATCTGAGATCACCAACTGAAGTCTGGCAGATGACTGTACAACATCTATTGTTTTTATGATAAAAGCAATAAATAAAAAGTATAAGAAAAAAAAAAAGCAGATCATAGAAGAGGATTCCCAACCTGACACATCTCCAAGAACTTTGTGGGACATTATCAAAGTGGTGTTAAGAAGGGAAAGTACAGTTATGTAAGAACTTACTGTAACAGTAGATCTTCAAGAACAGCTCTTGCAGCAGGTTACACCATAAGGACTGAAGCCAGCAGGTGGCAGGACCCCATGGAAAACTTCTAGCGAGCTATACCCAAGCGGGGGACCGTCCCCAATGTCGGCCCCAACCCAACGTCAGATACATCATAAAAGGGGTGATCCCCCAGCATACCTCAGTTCTCCCACCATAGCGATATGATACTGAAGGGGAGACTGAGGATCCGCTTCCAAAGGAAGACTAACAAATGTGTTTGTCCGAAGACAGCATGGAATCAAGCATACCTCCTGTGGGGAAGGTGGGAGGGAAACTACCTGCTGCAAGAGCTGTTCTCGAAGGTCTACTGTAACGGTAAGTTCTTACATAACTGTACTATCTTACTTTGAGATACAGCTCTTGCAGCAGGTTACACCATAAGGACTGACTCCCAAGCAGTAAAGGGCAATACCCAGCCCTTCGGGAGGAGGATTGGAGAAGTCCAGAAAAAACACCTAGGAAAGAAGTCCTTGGAGGACTGTAAGGCTGAAGCCGGCTCTGCGTCTGGAGGCAATGTCCAAGCTATAGTGTCTGATGAAGGTGTGCACTGTACTCCAAGTAGCAGCTGCACAAATGGTTGGTGCTGAAATGTTTTTCAGCACAGCAAATGAGGTAGCCACCCCCCCTAGTAGAATGACCCTTTACTGATTCCGGTAAGGGCTTGTGCTTTTGATAGCAGAACACTATGCAGTTCACCAACCACTTGGAAAGTGTCTGTTTAGACACAGGTGCCCCTAACATCCTGTGGGCAATAGACAAAAACAGCTGATCAGACTGTCAGTGCGGTCTGGTCCTGGCCAGGTAGAACCTGAGAATCCTATGCACATCTAATGTGTGCAGTAAAGCTTCCCCTTTATTGGTGTAATTCGGGTAGTATACCAGAAGGTCAGTATCCTGGTTCAATGTTAATTCTGAAACCACCTTGGGAAGAAACTTAGTATTAGTCCTTAAGGATACCCTGTCCTTATGAAAAATCAAATAAGGCTCTTTGCACATGAGCATCTGAAGCTCTGAAATTCTCCTTGCGGAGGTAACTGCAACTAAAAATAACACCTTCCAAGAGAGAAGGCGTAGCTTGCAATCTGCAGCTGGTTCAAAGGGTGGCAGCATAAGCTACTCCAGGACAAAAAGAAGGTCCCAAGGGGGGAATCAGGTCCCTAATGGGGGTTTCAGGTGCAGGATGCCACGTAGAGAAGCTTGCGACACCTCTAGCTGAGCTAGAGCTTTTTGACCAACTGGTGCATGATGGGTCAAAATGGCGCAGAGGTGCACCTTCAGGGAGAAGTATGCAAGTCCTGTCTGAAATAAGGAAAGGAGATAGTCCAAAACTGACTTCTCTGGACAGTGGAGCAGATCAAGATTCCCTGTAATGGCCCAGAGAGAGAGAGAACCTGCGCCATTTCATGGTGTAGGTAGCATGAGTGGAGGGCTTCCCAGCTGCTACCAGAATCTCTGCAATGCCTTGAGACACTCCGTGCCTAAGGATGGCTATGTCCTTAGAAGCCAAGCATGCAGGTTCAGGAACTTGAGGTTCAGGTGAACCAGAGACCCAGCCTCCTGGGACAGCATGTGCGAGCTGACTGGTAAAGGAAATGGAGGCGCCTGAGCCAGCTGGTGGAGCAGCGGAAACCAGATTTGCCTGGGCCAGAAAGGTGCAACCAAAGTCATTGCTGCTCCTTTTGTCTGTAACCTAAGGAGAACACTCTGAATCAAAGGGAAAGGTGGGAAAGCATAGAGGAATCTGCCTGTCCAGGAGGGGGATGCGTATTGCCAGAAAACACCAGGCCCTGGATCTAGCGAGCAGAAATTGGGCAGTTTTGCGTTGTATGGGGATGCAAAGAAGTCTACGTCTGGCATCCCCCATTTGAGGAGCAGAGCCCCTGTGACCATTTTCAGGAGTTCCCATTCGTGAGCTCTGGCTTGTGACTGGCTCAACAGATCTGCAACCGTGTTGCAGACACCGGGAACATGTACTGCTGTGATCGTGGCACCATGCTGCAGTACCCAATCCCACACTGTCTTTGCCTCTCTGCAAAGCTGGTAGGAGTGAGTTCCCCCTGCTTGTTGATGTAGTATACCACTGAGGCATTGTCCATCTGGATGAACACGTGGTCTGACAGGATTTCTGACTGTAGGGCCTGTAGAGCATACAGGACTACTGGCATCTCTAGGATGTTGATGTGGAGATGTGACTCCAGTGAGGACCAGGTTCCTTGAGTCCTGGTTCCATCTAGGTGAGCTCCTTGTCCGGACCCTGAAGTGTCTGTGGTAAGCGTCAGAGACAGAGCAGGTGCCAAAAAGGGGACTCCTTTCGTCAGGTGTTCCAGGATGAGCCATCATTGCAAGTCCTGAATGACTGGATTTGTGACTCTGACGACATGATCGAGATGATCTTGTCGTTGGTCCCATTGTGCTCTCAACATCCACTGAGTGATCCTCATGTGGAGGCGGGCTAATGGAACTGTAGCAATGTCTGCCGCCATGTTTCCTAGTAGGCGGATCATGGTTCACGCGGGAACCTGCATCTTCGAGGTGATGGCCCATATCAGGGTTCGTATGCGTTCCGCCCTATCCTCTGGCAGGAAGGCTCTTCCTTGGCGGGTATCCAGGACCATGCCAATGATTGCAATCTTTGAGTGGGAACTGGGGATGACTTCTCTTGATTGATGGTGATACCCAGTGACTCAAATAGGGAACGGGTATCCTGGATATCAGTGACTCGCGAGATGGAGCCATGAGAAGCCAGTCATTCAGATACAGGAAAACATAGTGGCCCTGTCTTCTGAGTGCCACAGCCACTACGGCCAGGCATTTGGTAAAAAAACAATGGTGGAACCACCACAGGCTTTGGGTCCTTCTGCTGGAGGTACCTGGCCAGGCGTTGTCTCCCGGGGGTCCAGTTCCTCGGTGTCCCACCCCATGTTCTCCTGGATGTGCCTCATTTTGTCCATAAATGAGGGGTCATCCAGCGGTGACTTAGGCAGGTCGCTGGGGTCAGGTGATGGGACACTGAAGCGGGAGGGGGACCTGGACATATTTGAAGTGTCCAGGTGGGAGTCCTCACCGGCAGTAGAGCAGGGTCTTCTTCTGGGCCTCTTGTGCCCATGTACACTGGGAGACCGTGAAGGGGTCCTGGAATGTTGCTGCTTCTTGTTCCCTGGTTTCTTTTCTCAAGACCTGCCCCTGGGTGGAGGGTGGTACCCTCCTTGGGGGCAGCTCATGAGACAGTGCCATAGGAAGGGTGATCTCCTGTGAGGGCTTGGGAGGGGCAACATGCTTTTGGATAGTGTCCCACTAAAAGGTGAATAATTCTATCACCTCTTCAATGTTCAAGCCCGATGACGGCCCTGGCATCGGTGTCTTTCCTTCCTTGGGGTCAGGCACTGGCACTTGAGGGGTAGTCTGGCCTGTAGCCAGGTCTTGGGGTAACCCGTTATCCTCTAATTCACCCGTCTGGTCATCTGTAGCCAGTTGTGCACAGACATCTGATACCACCTCCTCTGATGTGCCCTGGCATCCGGTGTTTGGTGCGGAAGGTGGGGATCCTTCGGACGTTTGACAGTCGACAAGTCTGATGGCTGCTTGCTGTTGGATATTTGCTTCAGGGATGTCAGCTCTGTGGTTCATCTGGGAGGAGCTTCCAAGCCCCTCGGGGGCTTGGAGAGTGATCTGTGGTCGGTGTCCTGATGCCGGTCCTGGGAGTTGGGGCCTACCTTGGCGACCAACTTGGATGGCTGTTTGTTCCTGTCTGAAGCAGGGATCGACAAATTTCAAAATGCCATGCTAGTCCAGAACAAGTGGCCTAGTCAAAAGTGGTAGTCCCAGAGTTCCAAGTGGTAGTCCAGTACATTTAAATGAAAAATTTAAACCAACTTATGTAGAAATAAATTACATGGTGTGGCTGTGGTCGTATTGTAGTATTATGTTATAGCATGGATGTAGATGTAGAACTGTGTAAATCAGGAAAACAAAAAACAATACATTTCCATCCAATTCCTATACTTTCTTTTCTGACTGTAATACAGCAGGCCCAGGGTGTGTGTAGCTGTGGGTACTAGTGGGCAGCCTGAAGTCTGTTTTAGAAAAGATTGGATAAATGTTTCGGAATAAGTTTGAACTGAAGGCCATCAACAAGCCATCTGTGAATGCAGTATTACAGTCATCAAGGGGTAGACTGACTAGACTGAGGACAGGAAGAAGATGATGGAGCAGGAGTATTTGCATCAGAATCATCAGGAGAAGAAGCATCAGCAGCAAGAACATGCCCACAAACATGTCTAGCTCCTGGACCAGAGAGCAACCAGTGGTTAATTACAGGATCAGGATTAAATTAATGCAGTTCTGGACCTTCTAACGCTATCTGCAGAAGAGACTGTAGTGTGTCATCAGCAAGCCATGTCCTTATTTTTGTTTTGATAAGGTTCTGAATAGAAAAAACTATTTCACACTTTGCAGTTGAGACACTTATAGTTATTAGTATTTCGACTAAGTCAAGAATAATGTGCCCAGGCCAGCCCGGTGGCACTGAGGTTTGAGGTGCTGGATGCCACACCGGTGACCCAGATTCAGGAACGAGCCCAGACCTCTAGGGGTCAGCAGGGGGGGAGAGAGAGGATCGAGCATCTGGAGGACTGCTTTCCTCTCTTGGGGAGGGACCCGGTGTAGCAGCGGCCCCCAGTGGAGACCAGCGGCACAGCGGCGCACAGGGGCTCACAAACAGGAAAGATGTTGGGCGGCTGCCTTCTGGATGTGAGTGGGACCACTCATGTCATGTGCTGACAGCATTGCACGTCCCACAACTGGGGCATAAACTACATAAATGCCCCACCAGCCCGGATAGGTGACAGACATCCCAGTGCCGAACCGCTACACGCTCAACACTGGAACCCTTCCACTGCCCTTTCAGACTCCTCGGGCCCTTCATCCTCCTCGGGGGGGGGGGGTAATGCCCTTGAAGATGACAGGGTTCACAGTGGGCAGTAGAGCGGCATAGGTGAGTGGATAGGCCCGAGACAGTTCCGGTGCTTGGCGGAGATAGACTTAAAAAAAATAATAATAATGTGCTCAATCTGTGGTGGTTTTCCTTTTAGTAATCTTGCATCGACCTGCAAATAGGGCTTGTTAGCTGAAGATTTAAGCAGCGTTTTAAATGCAGCATACTCAGACTTTGTATGTTTCTGCTGCTCTTCCATGAAAAAAATCTAAGTATTCAACCAGGTTTGCCAGTTCAGGGATCCCAAACACCGCTAGTTGATCTCTTGGCAGATTGAACTGCTTGAAATCTAAACAGCTGAACCATTTGAGAGGCACCTATGAGAAATTTCTAAACCTCTCGTCTATGTATGTTATCGCTGCATCTATTAAATTCTGCAGTTATGTATCTCTTACAAAAGTGACTTCTGGGCAGTTGCCTCTGAACAGGAAAGGAACAGTCCTCTCCTCCCCTCCACTATTTAACACAACATACTCCATACATTTCTGTTCAGGTTTGTAATGGCTAAGGAAAGCTGCCATGTATTTCCCTGGTGATGTTTTTCAGCTCTGTAAGCTGAAGTAGGCAGGTCTCAACAAGTTGTAGAACTTCCAGAATTACTATGTCATCCCTCTGAAACTGAACTGGAGTGACAGGTTTTTTTACTGTAGTATTGGCAAGAAATCTTGTAGTATATAAAGGAATTTTACAAACGGCACACTCTGTACTTCTTTTAAGAGGTCCTTTGTTCTAGAACCTTCATTACCAGCAGCAGATGATGCATGTTCTAGGTGTTGAGCGACACTGGGTAGGTTAACCTGAATTGCGTGAACTGACAGTGACCTACTGGCCAGCCTTCTCACTTGTTTTATAGCACTAAAGTGCACAAGAGCAGTATCCATGACATTAACAATTGCTTTTAGCTCTCTGTTTGGGACTGTAATGATAAAACTTAAATATTCCCTTGAGAGTACTTTCAAGCTTTGATACAAATGAAATTTATTTTTAACACATCGAGAACTGCCAGCTCTAACTTATGGGCAATGCAGTGCATCACAATTATTTGAGGACAGTGTTCTCGCAACTTTGCTATAGTTCCTCCTCTTTCGCCCATCATTACACTGGCACCATCAAAATTTGCTGAAAAAAGGAGCAGCCCTGGATTGTGAACATTTTGTAGGTTACTTAGGGGAAGATTTACTGACTCCAGTGCAGTTGTTATTGCATGAAACACACCTGCCTGTGCACGCTCCAGTGGCACAGCTTGGATAAGCAATGTACGCACCTGTTTTGAGTTTGGGTCAACAAACCATAGGAAAACATTTTCCCACTCGGTTATACTAGAATCCATACTACTGTCACATATTTAGCATCAGTAAGAGTCTGCATCTGGGTTTGGGATATAACTGCTGATATAGCACCACAAAAGTCCCTAGCTCGCTTATCGTTGGTATAATTAGAACCAAGCGTTATCCTATTTTTTTCCTGCAGTTCACAGAGCCACTCCATGTCCAAGAAAGGGCACAGATTTTTGGCAATGGAATATGCTGTGTTGAACAGGCGTCGCATCTTGACCTTAGTGCCCTGATCCAGCTGCGTAAATGCTTGATACATACTAACATACTAAAATGCCAGCAGAATAGGCCTAATGGTCTTTCGTGTCTGCTCGTTTGGTCAGTCCCCAACCTGGGTGCTGACCTTGCTGTCCCCCTCTCCTTCTCTGGCTTCCACCTTCCCAGTTCTGGATATTCTTGCTGCATTGGATTTTGCTTCCAGAACCCTTCCCCTGTACCTGTCCCACCCCCTCTTGAACCCCTCCACTGTCTCTGCCTCCACCAGCCCCCTAGGCAGTGCATTCCATGGCTCCACCACCCTCTCAGTGAAGTAGCACCTCCTCCTTTCTCCCCTGAATTTTCCCCCCTCCAGCTTCCAGCCAGCGGGGACTCTGTGATATCAAAATATAACGCACGCTGGCCACTGTCTGCAATATGTTGATTCATGCACAGCACATGTGGATTGAACTTGTCATGTGCACATAGGGACTCAAACCAAAAATTATTTGAGTCCGTGGCAAACACGTTAGGTTTTTTTGAAAAGGCTGGTACTGCAATAGCTGGATATTGTTCGCACACCGTGCAATACATCAATTATTTTTTTTTTCATCATATCTCAGCCACTTATAAATGGTTAACCAGTACCTTTGAAACAATCTGGCCCTTTTTTCCTGATTGTATTTCTTATCTTTATTTGCCCTCTCTGGCCTCTCATCCTGCCCATCAAGCACTAAAGTACGTTTCTTAGGGAGTGGATGTGAACTGTCAGTTCCGACTTCATTGCTCAATTCAACACACTGATCAGCAGTTCTATCCCCCTGACACAGATAGAGGCTCATTTTCATCGTTATTATTACTCATAGCTGCACTAGACTCAGAGGTGGATTGTGTTTCTGTTTCAGGTGTCGTCTTGCTACTGCTAGAGCAGGGTTTCTCAAATGGTGAGGCCAGCCTCCCCGGGGAGGCACTAACCTGTTCCAGAGAAGGCTCAAGCAAGCCTTAAAATGTACTATATTTAAATGTCAAGTTTGGGATGCTTCATGTGAAGGATGCAGCAAAGTGAAAGCGAATAATAGCATACAAATTTATGTACAAAATGGTTACCAGGAAAGACATGCTCAACAAACACTTGCTTCTTGGTATGACATGGGGGAAATACAATTCTTGGAAACTGTGTAAAACAAAATTCAAAATAATGCAAATGAATAGGAACAAGGTAACAACTGCCCCATTATACTGGCTACAGAAAAGCACAAATACAAAGGCCAAACAGAGAGATACTAGGAGCAAGAGCGGAGGGAGCAAAATGGTCCCTGAGAAGGTGAGAGTAGGTAAATTGATAAAGACGACAATCTGACTCATGGAGGTATTGCAACAAAGGGTAAACAAAGAGTCCATAAGTCAGACATGTGGAGCAAGTAGGCTGACCTGGGAGGGAGTTAGAGAGGGAGAATAATAAGTTCAATAAAATGAGAATAAACTCAACTACTCACATGCACTTCATTGTATTCTGCCTGTAATGTGCAAAGTATGATAGCTGTTCTAACTATGGGGAGGCCCAAAATTATTTCTGTATTAGGGGGAGGCTCAAGATATTTTCCAAGGCTTGGGGGAGGCTCACTATGTTAATGTGTGAGAACTCCTGTGCTAGAGGCTGCTGTCGCTGCTGCTGGTACTCGTGAGGCTACTGACCAGAGAGAGAAAAAAAAAAAGAGTCTGCTGTTTACCACTCCTCTTCTGCATATTGTTGCACTTGATAATAAAATACATTTTACCAGTCATGTGGTGCGTGAGTTTCTTGGGGTGCCGGGGTTTGTCGGAGACTGGGTGGGGTCAATCGTCAATCCAGGCTGAGTCGTAATAGTAATGGGATGCTAATATTTGCTTAGCCTTTTCAATAAACTGTAGCTCTTTATTTGAAATGTCTTGAAAGTTCTGATTGTGGAAACAAGGGAAGGCAGTCAACTAAACACACACAGACACTGAACACTAGGGCAGTGAGTGGGGGGGGGGTGAGAGATACCTAAATAACTGACAGTATGTACCACACTTACACTAGACAACTAGCAGTTAAGTGAGGTCCAGCAGGTCACCGTCACAGGTCACCCTTCTTTATTCTTATTTTTTTTGTTTTGTTTTATGACAATCCTGACCTTACAATGTTTTTTTCTGCCTTAATTATTTTTCCTTTTTGGTCACTAGTAGCAACTGTTGTACAAATGTGCACAGAATTATTACACACACACATTAGATTGGCCCCACACATGAATTCAACCCAACAATGCAATAATGTGGAATATTTTTTCCCTTGACACTTCTTGTTTTTCTTGCCGTTTTTAACTATTTTTTCTCTCTTTACTTTTTCCCCCGTGGTGGCCAAGAAACATACAGTACGCGCGCACACACACACACACACACACCTCCCTCTAAGGCTGCCTGCCCGACTTGCTCCCTCGTAAGGTAGCTGACTGGTAGATAACAGTTCTTAGTCCTCAGTTTTTATTTATTCGGGCAATTGGGTACACGCATCTTCTGCCGTTTTCCTTTGTACTTGGTGGCAATAATTCCCAAACCACTAGTAAGTCTTGCTCTTGACTTCTCCTCTTACTATCCTATTCTCGTAGTTATTTCTTTTTTATTTATTTGGACAACTAACTGTTACACTAGCAGTCACTTGTGTCCTTGTAATTGCTCTGATACTCTCACTTAGCTTATTATTTAAGAGTTTTACCAGGAATGGCATACTGAGCGGGTTACCGCTCGATTCTAGATGCGTCCTGAGGGAAAGGGGCAAGTGGAACATACAAACATAAACACAAGAAGAGTGTACATGAATGTGATTAACATTTGCAATACAGTAGAGGAAGATTGTACAGGTTACAGTTACACTGTACAGAGTGTTTGAGACCACAAGGGGAGAAACTGGAGCATGCAAGTGCAGTGCCTTCAGAAAGTATTCACCCCCCTTGGATTTTGTCACATTTGTTGTGTTACTACCAGAATTTTTAATGCATTGAAATGATTTTTTCCCCCTTGATTCACACAGCATACTCAACAATTTAAAGGCGCAAAAATATTTGTATTGTGCAACAGAAATTTATGAAACATTAAAAACAGAAATATCTTGTTTACTTAAGTATTCACCCCCGAGTCAATACTTTGTAGAAGCACCTCTGGCAGTAATTACAGCTTGGAGTCTTCTTGGGTATGTCTGTATCAACTTTGCACATCTGGATTTGGGGATTTTCGCCCATTCTTCCTTGCAGATTTGCTCAAGCTCTGTCAAGTTGGATGGGGAGCGTCGGTGAACCGCAATCTTTAAGTCTTTCCACAGATTCTCAATGGGATTCAAGTCTGGGCTTTGGCTGGGCCACTCAAGGACATTCACCTTCTTGTTCTGAAGCCACTCCAGTGTTGCTTTGGCTGTATGCTTGGGGTTGTTGTCCTGTTGGAACGTAAATCTTCGCCCCAGTCCAAGGTCTCTGCAGACTGATGTAGGTTCTCCTCAAGGATGTGCCTGTATCTGGCTCCATTCATTGTTCCCTCTATCCTGACAAGTGCCCCAGTCCCTGCCACTGAAAAGCATCCCCATAACATGATGCTGCCACCACCATGCTTCATGGTAGGGATGGTGTAACACAGGTGATGAGCTGTGTTCGGTTTGCGCCAGGCATAGCGCTTTGCATTCAGGCCAAAGAGTTCAATTTTTGCTTCATCAGACCAGAGAATCTTTTGCCACATGGTCTCAAGAGTCTGCCACGTGCCTTCTTGCAAACTCCAGGCGTGCTATTATGTGGCCTTTTCTCAGGAGTGGCTTCCGTCTAGCCTCTCTCCCATAGAGGTTACATCTGTGAAGTGCTGCAGAGATTGTTGTCCTCTGGACAGGTTCTCCCATCTCAGCCATGGAACTCTGTAGATCTGTCAGGGTGGTCACTGGGTTCTTGGTCACTTCCCTGACCAAGGTCCTTCTTGCCCGGTTGCTCAGTTTGGGAAGACGGCCTGCTCTAGGAAGAGTCTGGGTGGTTCCGTAATCTTTCCATTTCCTAATGATGGACTTGACTGTGCTCTTGGGAACTTTCAACACCCTAGAAATGTTTTTATACCCTCCCAGAACTATGCCTCCTCACAATTCTATCACGGAGTTCTACGGACAGCTCCTTGGTCTTCATGGTAGAGTTTCTGCTCTGACATGCACTGTCAACAGTGGGACCTTATATAGACAGGTGTATTTCCTCTGAAATCATGTCAACCATTTGAACTGACCACAGGTGGACTCCATTCAAGTTTGAGTGATCTCACAAGGAAATTGGATGCACCTGAGCTCAATTTGGAGTGTCATAGCAAAGGGGGTGAATACTTATCAACTCAAGACATTTCAGGTTTTTATTTTAAATTACATGTACAAAAAATTCCAGAAGTTTCATTCCACTTTGACATTATAGAGTAATTTGCGTGGATACATGACCAAAAAATCCCATATAAATGTATTTTAATTTGAGTTTGCAACATCACAAAATGTGACAAAATCCAAGGGGGGTGAATACTTTCTGAAGGCACTGTATTTAACATAAAGTAAAATCTCATGAAAGTAGATACATATTACAAACATTAGGAGAAATAGTGCATATGACTATTGACAATTTGCAGAATTAGCTATGAAATCAAGCAATGAGGGAAGCAGCTTCTGTTCTTATTTATTTCCTTTTATTTGGGCAATTGGCAATTAGTTACACATGCACACACTTGCCCTTTACTTCCTGCCAGGTGGTAAAACAGCAAGTTTGGCAACACAGAAACTTTAGCCCAATAGCCTCTATTATTGCTCAGTGCTAGCTGCTATCATCCTCCTCCTTTCTAAGGGCCCGTCCACACTACACCACTCAGACCCCGTAACGGACAGAAACCATTACAGCCGCGGAGAGGTACAGTGTGTCCACACTGCAGCGGTGGCCAGTACAAGACCGGTACCGCCAGTCCACACTTCGGGAACCGGGCGACCATTACCACAGCCCCAATCCCATAATGCAGCTTGCGCTGCGCTACGGGCCCTGCAGGGGACCGTTAACGCCAGTCCACACTACCGCCGGTAGTGTTACCGAGGTGTGACCAGCTTCATAACCGTTGTTGAAACCACCTCATATGTGGTTTTAACAACGGTTACGAAAACGCCTTCTATAATGTTACAGATGTAAACGCAAACTGTTGCGGTAACGGTTTGGGCACTCTGTAACATTACAGAGGCGTAGTGTGGACAGGGCCTTAGTTTCTGATGTATGCTGCAGCCAGTTACAATTGCCCAATACTTTTCTGTCTTTCAGGGCAACACATTTAGCCTTCTCTCTTTTTCTTGCTTATTTATATTTTTTTAGCCCCCCTTGCTTTCTTCCTTCTCACGGTTTTCTTTAGGCAGCTAATTACACTTCTGGTTTCCCAGCCCTGAAAAGTGAAATACCAGTTGTTCACACTTCAGTACTGCCTGCCTCAGTTTGCTTTTTGCCCTGTTTAATCAGTGAGATTTTTGCTGTTTTTTATTTTAATTAAATTGGGTCCATTCATTTCACTGACAATTACCACTCCACTTCAGTGGATGCAGTTGGTTTGTTTGCCCGCCCTGCACTACCTAAATGGCAAGGCAATTAGGCAAACTAGTACTGGAATCCTTTTTTTAACGTTTTCCTTTTTTTTGGTACTGTGTCCCCCAAAATGTAGTTGTCTCACTCTCTCCTGAGTCTCTGAGACTGCAGACCATGTCCGACTCCAACCATCCAAATCGACAACTCCCTCCCCAACGCAGTTGCACTGCAGCGAGCAACACCCCCCCCAAAAAAGCCTCCTTTTATTTCTTTTAATATTCCCCTTTAGTTTGTTTGCTCAGCCAGAAGACAAGGATGCCGAAAAATAATGTAGGTAGACTACGAGGCAATGCAGTGTGCTCACGCGCTTTCAAATTCCTTCACTCAGTCTACACGCTAGACCATCCGCTCCAACAGATAGGACAGAAATGGCGTTTTCAGCTAATTTCTCCCACTCTGTCCCCGAGAAAACCTCCTGCCCCTACCATCGCTGTGACCAGTTACCAGGACTGACACAGGTACTCCCATATTGGATTCGATAACTAACCTGTCAGTCCTGGCTCTCTGAAAGCTTCATCTGTTGCTGATGGGTAGAGAGAGAGAGATCGGGGAGGTCTGGGAGGAGGGTCCTGCCTGGTACTGCGTGCCGCCACTACTCTGTGTGCTCTCTCACTCTCACGCACTTGGACCATGAGCACATCGGGACACCCATGTGATTGCAGTCTCGGCAAGTCGGCAAACAGTGATTCAGCCTGCTGGAGAATGAATGTTGGGCAGCGCTAGCGGCACCTAGTGGTCAGGACAACACATAGCATCAGGCAGCAAAAAAAAAAGGTAAACAAACACTTATGGACACTTTTCAGGCACTTCTGAGTTGGTTGTCCGGTAGGCAAGTAGCAAATGAGATTCTGCTTGTCCTGCCTAAAATTGTGGTAACCTGGGACATCAGGCTATGGGATTTGTCTATCTCTGGTCTGAAGCCTCAGACCTGGCAGCCGAAACTGACAGCTGGCTATCCTTAGGTTTAATCTTTAAAGACTGTAAAGAGACAGAGGTACCTGACCCACTCGAGGTCCAAACCTTGACCGGTGGGGGCTAGGACTTTGCCCATGATGGGGACCTGTCCGAGCAGTTGGACCCGGAGCTGGCCTGGGAGTCTGATTCGCGGTTAGGGGATCTCACTGTATCCCTGTCCCTTCTCTTTTCTTTGTGTTTCCTCAACCTGTGGGACGATTCCCCTCGGGAGGATGAATCTCTTTCCATTTGCTTGAGTTTTTCTTGGAGGAGAAAACTTTGAAGGTCCTTCTGGCGGCGGATCCTCATGCGACTGTTAAACTGTTGGCAGATGGTGCAGGCCTTGGTGTCATGGTCTGGGGCCAAGCACCGCATGTAGGCCATATGCCTGTCTTTAAAGTGGATCTACCTGCTGCACGTGCACTTAGAGGGGCATCCTTCGACTAAAGGGGTCAGGGATGAAGACATGCGAGGATAATTCTTGAAGAAATAGTAAAGACAAAGTTCTGGTGTCGTTCATAGGCTGAAGGCACCCATGGAGCCAATGCTTGCAAATCGACGATGAGAAAAGAACTGAAGTATGTTGGGAACCACCCCTTTTAATGATGTATCTGACAGGGAGGGGCTGATGTCGGGGGCGGTCCCCCGCTGGGTATAGCTAGCTAGGAGTTTTCCATGGGGTCCTGCCGGCTTCAGTCCATATAGTGTAACCTGCTGCAAGAGCTGTATCTCGAAGTAAGATCTTACTAGTTATTCTACCAGACTGAAGAAACAAGAAGAAAAAATTGTAAACCTTCAACAGACGTTAGCCCATCTTCAAAGCAACATATGCAGGGGGATGACTCAGTGCTGCCCACCCTCACAAAAGTGCAGTGTGAAATTCAAGATATTTTAAATACCAAAACCCGAGCAGCATTACATTACCTTCAGTAGAAATACTCTGAAGGAGGGGCATGAGCTACAAAAATTCTAGCATTTCAAGCAGCAGTGCACGAGAGCGGTGAAAATTTTGACCTATATTTTTTTCCCATTTTAGAGTGCCCCTTATCTCCCTATGTTGTATAATACTCCTCTTTCCCCATTTTGAGTCTGCTTTAGTGCTTTTTTTCATAATTGAAATAATAAAAGGAATGCTCCTTTTAATATGGCCTGGTACAGATCTTTCTCTGTTTTTTTTTTTATTTCTTCCCCGGCCCTAGTCAGCCCATCTCTGCCACCTGACCCTAGACTCCGCTCCTTCAGGCCCTCACCCTTGTAACCACCACGGCTTACCCCCCCCCATGGTGGGGCAACGGGGAGCCCCCTACTCACCCACCCATTAGGATCCAGTTCAGGGTGTTACCTCCGGAGATGGAGCACCAGGGGTCAACCATCAAGCTGCAACGACTAGCCACCAGGGTCTTTCCCCATTTTCTCCCTTGCGAGAGCTCAGCATGCAATGACACTGGCAGCGGGCACACACCTGCACCCATGCACGTCCTCACCAGGTGTTTGCCATGCTCCCGCCCCCATGTTCTGGCAGCAGCACTCTGCCAAGCCCCAGTCTCTGCCAGGGGGTCAGACGTGCACCGCCCCCCCAAGAGATGGAGAGCAGTCCTTTGGATGCTCGATCCATCTCCTCCCTGCCGACCCCCAGCAGCTCGCGCTCGTTCCCGAATGCAGGTCACCGGCATGGTGCGAGGTGTGGCGTCCAGCACCTCAGCCCTCAGTGCCACCGGGCTGGCTACACAGATCTTTATCTTTATAAAATGGGTATGGACAATTCTGCATCCTGATTGGCTGAGAGGTGCCTCTGGCCGTGTCCTCATCAGGGTGTACTTTGGCAACCGGCACCCCTTCAGCCAGTCCGGACACTTCACAATACAAATCACTGTTCCTCTCACTGTGCCATCTGCATTTCAAAAGTACCCCCCCCAAACACACACAAGGAACTACACATTACCACCCACACACAGGAACTGTTGCACTTTGAAAATGCACAGCGTTTACATTCCTCACCTCTCAGCACAACCATTTAAAAAATTTGAAGTGTGCTGCAGAGTTTGAGAAAAACCACTGCGACCAAAAGAGCATCTCGCGTGCCCAGTTTTCAAGTCCCTAGTCACACTCACAACCATCCTGTGACCCCACTCCTCTATTAGTTTTTTGTTTTGTTTAAAAACGTAAGGTAGGCATAATTAGGAGAATAACCTAACTGAAGCTCTCAGTCCAGAGGCATCGACCTAGCAGCCACTTCAAGAATGGCACTGGTACAGCGCTGTGAGAAAAGCACTAATATGGTGTCAGGAAGGGACATGCTCACTCCGACTGAAAGGATTCACGTAATGCAAACAGCCGATAAAAAGAAAATCTTGCCAAGAAATACACTCACCAAGCTGTTTTGACTGCATGGAAATGGTGGGGACACCAACCTGGCAGCCACTTCAGTTATGTTAATGGCACAGCACTGTGAGGAACATGCTGGTACGGTAGCAGAAAATGGACATGCTCACTCCCACCCAAGTATTCACAACATGGAAACAGCCGATAAAAAGAAAATCTTGAGGAGAAATGCACTCACCAAGCTGATTTGACTACATGGGGATGGTAGGGTGACATAAAACAAATCTATTCTTAAGGATGTGTTTATGGGGGGCGTGTACAGACATTTACATCCTCTCCTACCTTTTAATGTCTTTTTATTAAACGAAAGGGACTACTTTTCTAACAAAATATTTGGTACACTTTTTAACAGTTTTTATTTGAATTACTGAATATTAAAATGTTTTGTAATTTTTTTTTACTGGGGGACCCATTTTTTAAGCAGAATAAGACACTCCGAGATGTGGTTTATGGCCTATTAAGAGCACTTCACAAGTGCTAAAGGCACTCGGCGCAAGCGCCTTGTGCCTCATTATGCACCTGGGGCATGCTCTTATCAGGCCATAAACCACACCTCGTTGTGTCTTATTCCTTACGTATTCTCTGTTGTTTCTAAACACCCATTGTTTAACATCACTTCTCTTGTGACTATAATGAACTAGCATGCAGCAGACAGTGCTCTATGACCTTATGGGACATAAGATGTACAAAAACAGCTGAGAATACTGATGAATACCTGGTCCTAGCCATATTTAAAGGAGCACTTATTTTATTATTGCATATGTGAAAAGAAGTACTAAAGTAAACTCAGAATGGGTAAACAAGGGTATCATACAAGTCAGGTGATTAAGGGGTAATGTAAAATAAAAAAAATATAGGTCAGAATTTTCACTGCTATCATGCACTGCTGCTTCAAGATGCCAAATGGTGGCCTTAGCCGATACATGTATTAAAGACCCCTCCAAAAACATATACCACAGAGATCTGGGCAGGATCATGGATGCATTTCACACATGCTACTCACAGCTTTATACCAAGGACGCCCCTTTGACCCTGCACCCATTACAGCTTTCCTGATGAAAGGAGTTCCTCTGAGGCACTATCATAATTTTCCAGACTGCTCCCCCCAAGGAAGGGAAGGGAAGGGATTGTAATTTGTCCCCGAGGGGCTAGCTATGTGATCCCTTCAACTTCCTTATAACTGAATCCACCCCCATGCTCAAATGTTTTGCGATGTCTATGTAGGGAGTGTGTGGGGGTACTCTCTATTCAAGTCAATGGAGTGTGATCTACAAACTCGTTTTTGGGTCGTTTAACTGAGCATTTGGTGACATCGGAGCCTGGGTTCAACTAACAAGAGCCTTGTTAGTTGAACCCAGGCTCAGATTCCACCAAATCCTACCCATGTCCGTTGTTGTATTTGCTTTTTGCCGAGCAGTTGGAGCCATCAGCACAAGCCTTACATCGGGATACCAATATCCATGGTGAACAGTTAGGAGGCAGGCAAAAATCTGCACTCAATACGAATGATTGTCTTATTTAATGGTTTCCTACCGACTGCTTCATTCACCTCCCATGGACCTTGGACTTAATCCTGCTTCAAGTGGCTGAGCGTAAGCCAGCATGCCATCTTAGGCCTCCCCTTGTCCGCCACTGCAAGCATTGTGTTGTGGCCAGGATTCCCTGGTCGTTGCCCTGGATTGTGCAGCTTTCTCCACCAATCAGGTGGCGAAAGGGAGGGATGCTCGTTTTACTTTTCTGCAGATCCTCACTAGCAGCCTTTCTACAGTAAGGACCGTAGCACAAAGGACAATGGGCTGTATTCACCAATGTGTGCTGGATATGCGCAAAAGGCATGTACCCTGCCTACGCAGCTCTGCACCCATGGACATGCCTGCACTGGCCTGCGGTCACTATTTCTGGCCACTTGTCCACTGGTCGACTCCCCCTGGCATGCAGCTGCACAGTGGTAGATTGAGGGACACAGGCGGGCATCCAGTCGGCTGCCCGTCCTGGGTTCAGAAGTGGATCCCTTGCTATACGTGAGCAGGGAATCCTAGTAAGGTGCAAGACCCATTTTTTTGTGCACTACAGGTGAATGCCCGAATGGCTGCCCCCCAGAACTCCCTGTTGGCCCAGTGGGCTGGGGCAGCAGGCTGGAGGTGTGTCCCATCCCGTCGCTGCTGGCGGGTGTCCTTTGGTGGGTGTGTGTGTGTACAAGGTACGGCAAGGTCCCACGTGCTGTATCATGCACCCCCATGCCTGACACTCTGCACCTTAGTGAAGGTTACAGTGTGGGCACACCCTGGACTGTCAGTCACACATAGCTCCAGGATTGGCTGGGGGAGTGTGCATGCATGGGGCTTATGTCCCTGCTGTAAATGCCACCAGGGTCTGCTGGACCCCCACTGTGCAGCATTCTGACTTAGGGTTGCCTACGCCCCTCAGATACGCAATGCATAGTTGCATAGAGCCCACTGTCTGCCTGGATTCTGCCAGGAGTCAGCCATGCAGGAAGCCAGCAGCCAGGCATGCTGGTCTACTGACTCCATACCCTCCCATCTCTCCCTGGTGATCCAAGGACCCTGGACTCTACCCTACATTCCTCTACCAAAGGTGATGGTTATATTGCTTCTTGCCTATTTTACCACACCTTCAGCTTTACCCTATATGGGTATACCCTACATACGTATTCAGCACTCTCCATGTTGTGACTGCTAATTATCTACAGTTTGCTTACTACATTACTTCAGTCTGTTTTGCTGCTGCCTGGTTATGTATCTACAGTCTACTCATTGCATTATGTCAGTCTGTTTTGCTGCTGCCTAATTATTTTCTCCTCATACAGGCCCCATCTAGGTACTGCTCCATGTAAAGATAAACGCCTAGCTGCATCTGCCTTCATGTTCTCTGGTTTCCCCATTTGGGACTACCATCATTATTAGCTTCATCCTGCCTAATTCTAGGGCTACTTTTTAGAATCTCTCTTGTTTGAACCACTGCTTATCTATCTGTTTTGCTAAGGTTTTGTTCGCACATAAAGTAATCATAACTAACTTTTCACCTGTTTTAGGCTTCCTAAGTAACTGTTGTTTAATCAGTGTTCTAGGAGCATGGATATGTTGTTCATCCACACTATTTGGCATGTCCCCTTTCACTTTAAATCTTGCCAGAAGTCTTCAAGCTGGCTCTTCCCATCCACCCAGGTGGTATATACCTAGACTCCACCCCATGATGCCAGATCTTCCTTTCTGCTGGAAGATACAGGTTCCCTCATGCTCTTTCAGCAATTCGTAGGCCCTGGATTCAAAGCATCGGTTCTTACCCGAAAATTGTTTTAAAACTCGTTCGAGTTAACGATTGTGATTTTACCACATCTGACATGGAGGAAAAATCTTCCCCTGGATTTCGCTGGTGCCCCTGTGGCCAGAAGATGTCGCGCACCGATCCCCACCTAACCTGCATCTACTGTCTAGGTGTCTGTCATGACACCTCGTCGTGTGGGTTTTGCCTGACCTTCCATCCCAATGTCCTGGACGACCGCAAAGCACACTTAAAGCTGGGGAGACCAGAGAAAAGGAACCCGCCAGTGAAATCGAAGGACGAGGTGGGCGGTTTCCGCGGCCGCGGGATCCACCAAGCAGCTGGAGCAAATGAAGGTATTTGAGGAGGAAGCAGCTTGCGCTTCAGCCAATCAAAGCTTTTTTGTTCCGCTGAACCTTGGCTCCACCTTTACGGGCTCCTTCAAGGAGTTGTGCCAGTCTCTCCCCACTCGAGGTGAGGTGCCCTCAGGCTTGCACTCCTCCCGCTCTTGCAAGAGAGAGAAGGATCCAGGGTCTTCGTCCAGACGAAGACGCTCCTGGGACCGAGAGAAAGGTCCAAGTCCCAAGAGCACTTGATCTCGACTTTGGTCGAGATCGCATCCTTGGCTGCCGGCTTCACAGACCTTCCGTCTGGCCAGGGGACCGAGGAAGTGGTCGACGAGGTCAAGACTGTTCTCGATCCAATCAACCCCTTGTCGCCAGTTATGCCCACTGACTCCTTGTAAAGGACTCCGGTCCTTGTCTTCCCTGATGAGAAGACCCAGCCCACTGGTGTCCCCATCAAGGACCCGGTTCCAGACCCTCAGTTTTCACCGATCCTGGTGTCTTCTGATTGACCGAGTCAGCCTCCCCGATCTCAGTCGAGGTCCAGGACCCCCTGAGCCGAATGGCCGAGACAGAGTCATAAGCACTCTAAAAAGAGGCAATGCCACCGGTATTCATCCTCCTTGGATGAGGAGAGGCTTTGGCGGAAACTCCATTGACGCTATGAAGACCTCATGTGGCAACAGCTGATTTTGACCGGGCAGAAGCCAGCTCCACCGCCTACCCCAGCCATCACTTGGCTTCTGCCTTCCAGACCGGCACTGACCCCTCCGGAACTGAAGCCTTTGGTTCCTCCACCCGTGGGGCCGGCCCATATCCCGGTTCGGCCTATCCTGGTCTCTCCACCAATTCGGGTGGAACCACTGCCTAAGCAGCCTCAGGGAGGGGCTCCCTCGAAAGAGGACTACACAGACACTGGGCTCCCCAGACGTCTGTCGATCACAGTCACCCGCGACCACCCTCAGCATGTCGAGGGTGACATAGGCAGAAGGCCGTTGTATCACGACTCTTCGGACTCGGACGTCACTGGATTGTAGTCCCATCCCGGAGATGATGAGTCGTCTGTGGCAGGGTTGGAGGAAGGTCCTTCCAGGGCATCCTCCACCTTATCTCCGAATTCAACAGAATGCCCCTGGAGTCTATCCAGAAAAAGTACCCCCTTACTGATATCCTCAAAAGGGGGAACACCCCGACAGAAGCCTTTCCAGTGGCTGAAGCCATTGTTGACCCGGCCCTTGAGCTTTGGCAGCATCCTGCTTCCTGTCCAGCACAGTCTGCCCGTATGGCCCGCAACTATGCAGTACCCATGAGGTCCCTGGTGGGGTTCACCAAACACCCTTCAGCCGAGAGCCTGGTGACCGCTTCTGTGTTCAGGCATACTGGTAGCTCGACTGACACTGACTGACCCCCGGACAAGGAGTCCAAAAATATGAACCATTCTGCCCGTAAGGTCTATGCGGCCTCTTCCTTAGGCCTTCATCAGGCCAGCTCGGCTGTTATCATGGGACACTTCTCTCATGTCCTTCTTGGGTCATTAGATGAGGTTCTCCCTCATCTCGCGGCAGACATGCAAACCACGGTCAAGCAAGACCGAGATCAGGGCCATGCTGTTTGCAAAACAGCAGCTCCAGAAGGCCCTGGACACAGGAGATTCTTGTGCCAGCTCTTTAGCAGCCACAGTGGCCACTCGCTGCAGGGCTTGGCTGAGGCTTTCCTCCTTCCTGGTGGATACTCAGCATAAGCTAGCTGACATGCCCTTCCTAGGCACCGACTTGTTCGGTCCAGGTGTGGCTGGTCACCTTCAGCGCATAGAGCAGTCTAGTGCCACCTTGGATGCTACCTCTGCTAAGGGTTCTTCGGGCAGGAACCAGCAGAAGAGAAAGAAGAAGCCATTTCGGCACTCTTCCGCTGTGGTCAGGGAGCCCTCCTATCAAAGAGGTCAGCAGCCTCAGCAACAGCAGCAGGTCCAAGCTTGGTGCTCACGGCCCAAGCAGGGTCCTCAACAGCCCTGTGAAGGAGGCTGAGGCACAGGTCCAGCAGCCTCCTCCTCCTCTAAGCCTGCTCAGTGACGGGTTGGGGATTGCCACCCCTACACCCATCAGGCCAGCTCTGGGTCCTCCCGTGGGGGGTCAGCTCCAACACTTTCTTTCCATCTGGTCCAATATCACTTCAGACAGGTAGGTTCTCAAAGTGGTCAGTCAGGGACTGCCTCTAGAGTTTGAGCAGTACCCTCCCAACCGAGCCCATGCCCCATGGGAGGAAAGAATCTCAGCTTGCATCCAATCAGCTCTTCGAGACGACATAGCTCAGCTCCTCTGCAAGGAGGCCGTAGCTCCAGTGCCAGATCATCCTATAGACACAGGCTTCATATCCAGGTACTTCCTGGTGCCCAAGCGGATGGGGGGTTGGCGCCCCATCCTAGATCTCCATGACCTGAATCAATATCTCAGGTCTCGCACCTTCTGGATGATCACTCTGACCCAGATCATACCATCCCTGGAATGAAATATGTGGCTCTGTTCACTGGATCTACAGGACATGTTCTTTCACATCCCAATCCGTCCACCCCATCAGCGGTTCCTCCGCTTCAGGGTTGAGGGGACCCTGTACGAGTTCCAAGCCATGCCGTTCGGCCTGTCATTGGCCCCATGGGTCTTCACCGAATGCACTGCAGTGATGGCGGCCTACCTTTGGCGTTGAGGAGTCAGACTTCACCCCTATCTCGATGACTGGCTCTTGGCAGGTTCCTCCCTTCAGGAGGTGGAGAGGTCCAGGGATCTGGCCCTCCAAACCTGCACCCAACTCGGCCTCCTGATCAACAAGGCCAAGTTAGAACTCATGCCCTCTCAGGTGATAGGCTTCATCGGGGCAGAGCTCGGCTCTCGGTGGACAGGGCGGAGGTCCTCTCCTCCTTTGCCCAATCATTTCTGATTGGGCACTTGCGCCCTGCCCGGGAATTTCTGCGCTTCTGGGTTACATGGCGGCGTGCACCTCAGTGGTCCGTTGGGCCAGGTGGCACATGCGCTCCCTCCAATGGGAGCTGGCCACCAAGTGGACACAGCGCCATGGTCATTTTGACTAGCTGATCACTGTAACCCAGAAGATGTGGGATGCTCTCTAATGGTGGACTGCCACAGACCACTTGCAGGAAAGGATCCCGTTTGTCCATTCTGAGCCGACTGTCATTCCTACGACCGATGCCTCTCTCATGGGCTGGAAAGCCCACATGGGGGACAACAGAACCCACGGATTATGGACCCCTGAGGAGTCCCGATGCCACATCAACCTGTTGGAGCACAGAGCAGTCAGAAATGGCACTGTCAGCTTTCGCTCCTCAGCTCCAGGGTCAAGTGGTTCAAGTTCAGACAGACAATACCACAACCATGTACTACCTCAACAAACAGGGCGGCACGCACTCCTGTCTGCTGTGCAAGGAGGCACTCCACATCTGGACCCTCGTAAGCCAGTTGGAGGTGGATCTCCTAGCCATCCATTTGGCAGGAGCCTCAAACCAGTTGGCGGATGCTCTCAGCCGCATAGGCCAGACATCCCATGAGTGGTCTCTCCATCCAGAGGTAGCTTACAATCTGTTCTCCCATTGGGGCAAACCATTGGTGGATCTGTTTGCTTCCAGGGAAAACACCAAGCTGAGGCTGTATCATGCCCACCCCCCTCAGCAGAGCTCACTGCAGGGGGATGCCTTCTCGAGGCCGTGGACCCCAGACCTCCTCTACGCCTTCCCTCCATTCCCCTTGATCCATAAGGTGTTACTCAAGGTGAAGAGGGACAAGTGAAGGTGATCTTGGTAGCCCCAGACTGGCCGCACCAGTTCTGGTATCCAGATCTCCTCAGCCTCAGCTGCAGGCACCCGGAGCTGCTTTGCACATGCCCTGACCCGATATCATTGAACCAGGGGAAGGTATTCCATCCAGACCTTCAATCCCTGCACCTCACAGCCTGGTATCTGAGCAGCTAGAATTCCAGGTTTTGGGTCTTTTCAAAGATGTCTACACTGTGGTGGAGGCATCTCAAAAGGAATCGACCAGGAAATGTTACGCCTTCAAATGGAAAAGGTTTTCCATTTGGTGTCAGGGTAAGAGTCTGGACCCCTTATCCTGCTCTGTGGCTAACATTCTCGACTACCTTTGGTCTCTCTCCAAAGGGGGTCTACGGTCATCGACCCTTAGGGTGCACCTGGCAGCCATTTCTGGTTATCGGGTGCGGGTCAGTCAGACGATAGTAGTGCAAGAGACAGTGGTCGGGCACTTTTTCAAAGGCCTGGATCACATATCCCCTCCAGTGCGTGAACCTCTACTTCCATGGGATCTGTTGCTGGTTTTAGCAAAGCTCATGGGCAAGCCTTTGAACCCATGCACAAGTGTGAGCTCTCACACTTGTCATGGAAGATGGCCTTCCTGGTGGCTATCATGTCAACCAGAAGGACAGGGGAGCTCTAGGCACTTTCGGTGGACTCCTCTTATCTGGTCTTTCACAGGGTCAAAGTTGTCCTTCGCCCCCACCTGAAATTCCTTCCGAAGGTGATATCAGAGTTTCACCTTAATCAGGTGCTGATTCTGCCAGTATACTATCCTAACTACACCTCGGATGCCGAGTACAGGCTCCATACTTTGGACCTGAGACGTGCTGTCTCATATTATAAAGAGAGAATGGCGGAAATTCGTGGAGAGGTTCGCCAGCTGTTTGTCACCTATGCTGAAGCTGTTTCTGGCAGATCTGCAGCCAAATGGACCATTGCAAGGTGGATTACATCATGCATAGGTCTGTGCTATGAGTGCGTGGGCAAGGAGCCTCCCAGAGGGATAAGAGCTCATTCTACCCGCCATACTGCTGCATCGGTGACTGCTTCCATGGACATCCCTATCCAGGAAATCTGTCAGGCTGCTACCTGGAAGTTAGCAAACACCTTCATTACCCACTACCACATCGTCCTTGAGTCACGCCGGGATGCTGGTTTTGGGGCCTCGGTTCTCCATACTTTATTTTCCAAGTAGGGGGTGTGCGCCTTGCCTCCCTCCTCCTGGAGAACTGCTTGGAGTCTGCCAAATGGTGTGGATGAACAACATATCCACACTCCAAGAAGAACAGGTTACTCACCTGTAACAGTATTTCTAGCAGTGGTATATGTTGTTCATCCACACGCACCCATCCGACCTCCCCGGCTTCGGGTGCACCACCTTGCTTCCAGTGGGCTAAGATCTCGTGTCATGGGGCAGAGCCGAGGTATATACCACCTGGGTGGGTGGGAGGAGCCAGCTTGAAGACTTCCAGCAAGATTTAAAGTGGAAAGGGACATGTCAAACAGTGTGGATGAACAACATATGCCACTCCTAGAACTACTGTTACAGGTGAGTAACCTGCTCTTATCTGCTCATTTTTGGTTCATCTCAATTTTTATTTTATTGAAATTTTGGATAACGCTCCTTTCTTTTCAGAGCCCCTTTCTGGTTTAATGGGCTGTGCAGTGAATTGGCTAACCTGACTAAACTCAACCAGTTCAAACATATGCTCCCAACTTCATCTCTTAACTGAAAGCTCTTGTGATTGCGTCACATAACTCTCAGGTACTACCGATCCTCGATTCCTCCCTCTGCTGCTGTATTCCCTTGACTACTGACACCACCTCTTGTAGCACTGACTAGCCATTCTGCCCATCTTTCCCATGTCTTGCTTCCTCTCCCCTTACCTCTTTTTCTCTCCTCTTACTCCCTGCCTGTCTTAAATGCAACTATGACAATGTCGTTGGCTGGTACCTTTTCTTTCTTGAACAAAAAAACCTCTGCTTCCCTCTCTTCCTCACATTTAATCTTAACTCTCTCCTTTAATCTTGATTCCTATCATGATGTACTTTAATGATTAATATTTTTGTATATGATGTATTTTAGTAGCTCTTTCTATTTAGTTCCTCCTATGTCTGTTTGTAATCCCTCCCCTGCTGACATGGAACCTTTGTAAATGAGCTGCTTTGCGCTCAAAGATACTTTGTAATCCGAGAATAAATTAATCTGATATCTGTTTTAATGGTATCTCTGCTTATCTATTGGTTTTGCCTACGGTTTGCGTTCACATTTGGGTAATCTTAATAACTACTCACTTACCCTAGGCTTCCTGATTATTTTACTACCTTCTCTTGCCAGTGTCTGATTTAATTGCTCATTTTAGATTACCTGCCTACCTGCTAATCAAGCTACCAGCCTTCCACTTCTGCCTTTTCCTGTTCCCTCCGACTTCCTCCTCCCTTTTCCCCCACCTCCATTCCACAAACTGTCCTCCAGCCCTCCCCCATCTACCTTATCCATCCTAATCTACTTGCCGCCCGCTCCCTTACCCTAGAGTTCATCCACCGCTCTCTCCTTTGCTTTCCCCACACTTCTCCTTGGCTTAGGGGTTGGAAGCCCAACTCCACTCTCCTCCTGCTGACCCTGTGTCCCCTCCTTCTTGGTGATGTGGAACTCAATCCTGGTCCCCCACTCTCTTCTCCTCCTTCATTCCTAGAGACCATAATATTTTTCATCCGATTGCTAGGAGCCTCCTCCTCAAACTAGATGCTCTTACCGTTTGGGCCTCACAGTACTCTCCAGACCTCCTCTGTTTCTTTTTTTTTTTTTTTTTTAACTGTTTTTATTTTTCAAAAATGTTTACATAATTTAACAGTAAACAGACATACAAAACACTGTGTATTAATATTGCCTGACACTACATCAGATAATTATTAATCACTACACATAGAAACATATGTAAAAGGTGAGCATTTACATCAGGACATCAATTTAATATTTTACTGGCCTAGCCTCTGCAGGCCCCCTCCCCCATTCATGGAACAAAATCTGGCCTCAGAGGGGTAATATACATTACCTACCTCCTCCATGTTAATTCAAAATGGTTTTGTTTTTTATTAACTAATGAGGTCAGGTGTTTCAGATTATAAATCTGTATCATTATGTCATGCCATTGGCTTAATGTTAGTGGAGCTGAGGATAGCCAGTTCTTAGTGATAACTTTCTTTGCAGATAAAATACATATAGCTATTAATTTCTTAACTCGGGGGTGGGGGAGGACCTACAGCTTCCCGGGAAGGTCGAGAGCAGAAAGAGTTGGGGACTAAGCTGGAATGGTGATACGAAAAAGACCCTCAGAAATGGCTAAAGGCCCAGACACTGCCAGAAAATATGGCCATGCATAGCTCAAGTGGAGCCGCATTTCCTCCAACATCCTGACACTTTCTGTTCCATATACTTAGCTTGTATTACTGGGGTTTTGAAGTACCTCAGGGTGAGCATCCAGGAAGACTCCTTCCATCCCGGAGAGCACATACCAAAGTGCAGTAATTTCAAATGAGATTCCCAGCAGTTTTCCCTCAACCCAGTCCCCAAGTCCAATTCCCAGGTCTCCTTTAGTTTCTGTAATTTGTCTTCTCTTAATGAGATAAGGGCTTGGTAAAGGTAAGATATAATATGTGTCAATGAGGATTTGCCCTTTACAGCAGAGCTAATGTAGTCCAAAATTAAAGGGGGGTGGGGACTCATTTGTATCCTGTCCTCAGAATGTCCTGATAAAATCTTGTACTTATAGTACCCTAAATCTATCCCTTGGTTGAAGGTCATACCTTGCACAGACGGTCTCAGAGGGAATCAAGTCCCTTCCCTGTAGGAAAGTATTTACTAAGTGAAGACCCAATCTCTCCCATCTCTGGAAGCAGTGGTCCAATTTCGCTGGTAGAAAAGTTTGATGGTATGGAAGGGAATATAACAAGTATCTATGCTTAGCTAGGTTTCTAGAATACATCAACTTTCGCCAAACCGAGAGGGTATTCCGTGTAAGAGGGTTGTCAGTTATGTCTGCCAGGGGAGGTCTCGGAAACTGCAGGAGGGTTTTAGTAAGGTTGAGTATATCCTCCCCTTTAGTTCCAGGTCCCTCCATTTTGCCAAATACCCAGGGTGTAACTAATATCACTGTTCTAACTTGAGCTGCCATACAGTATAGATCTAAGGTAGAGATAATCCTCCTTGCTTTTTTGGTAGCTGTAGTGTTATGTCCCTAATTCAAGGTCTCTAGGAATTCCAGCTATATCTGGGATTTTCTTGTTTAGTTCTGTCACAGCTTTTGGCGGGAATGGTATAGGAAAGGTCTGAGCTAAATACAGAAACCGGGGCAATATATTCATCCTTATAGAGTTGATTCATAGGATCAGTGGCAGGAGGATGGATTTCCATCTCTCATAGAAACATAGACTTTGACGGCAGATAAGGACCGCTTGGCCCACCTAGTCTGCCCATTTCCCTACCTAGAGGATAAGCTGCAGATCCTAGTTAACCAAACAGCCTATTTCTTCCTACCCCCACCAAAAATTTTGCCTTATGTCTGTCCCATGCATTGTTGAATTCTCCCAGTTTTAGACCCCACAACCTCCTCAGGAAGGCTGTTCCATGCATCCACCACCCTCTCTGTGAAAAAATACTTCCTCACATTGCCCCTGAGCCGTCCCCCTCTGTCTTCAAATTGTGTCCCCTTGTTCTTGCACATCTCTTTTTCTGAAAGATGCTACCCTCTTGGACTTTGTTGATTCCACTGAGGTACTTAAACGTTTCTATCATGTCCCCTCTCTCCCTCCTTTCCTCAAGAGTATACATATTAAGCTCCTTTAGCCTCTCCTCGTATGCCTTCTCTTGCAGACCCTGCACCATTTTAGTTGCCCTCCTCTGAACTGCCTCCATCCTATGTCCTTGCGGAGATGGGGTCTCCAGAACTGGATGCAGTACTCCAGATGGAGTCTCACCAACTGTCTGTACAGGGGGATAACAACTTCCTGTTTTCTGCTGGTGATGCCTCTCCCTATACATCCCAGTATCCCTACTGCCTTCTCACATTGCTTGCCAAACTTAAGGTCATTTGCTATGATTACCCCCAGGCCCCTTTCCATTTTTGTTGTTGTTACCACCTCCCCCCCCAAATTGTGTAATCTTTCCCTGGGTTTTTGTTTCCTAGGTGTATTACTCTGCACTTCTTTGCATTGAATCCAAGCTGCCATACTTCTGACCATGCCTCCAACCTTGCCAAATCCCTTCTCATCCTTTCCACGCCTCCTTGTGTATCAACCCTGTTGCAGATCTTTGTGTCATCTGCAAAGAGGCATACTTTTCCTTCCAGTCCATCTGCAATGTCACTTTTAAAGACATTAAAAGGACTGGACCCAGTACTGAACCCTGCGGTACCCCACTAGTAACTCCTTTCTTCAGAGTGGACTCCATTTACAATTACCTTCTGTGTCCTGTTGTTCAGCCAGTGTTTTACCCAGGTTACCACCCTGGGACCCACTCCAATGCTGGTTAATTTGACAACTAATCTTTTGTGTGGGACTGTGTCAAATGCCTTGCTAAAGTCTAGGTAGGCCATGTCCACAGCCCCTCCCTGGTTTACTACTTTGGTCACCCAGTCAAAGAAATCAATTAGATTCGTCTGGCATGACCTTTCCACTGTGAACCCATGCTGCCTTGGGTCCTGTGCCCCACTGGCCTCGAGGTACTCAACAATTCTTTCCTTCAGAAGTGATTCCATCACTTTCCCCTACCACAGAGGTCAAACTGACAGGTCTGTAGTTTCCTGCCTCTTATCTTGCTCCCACTTTTGTGAAGGGGAATCACATCAGCCTTCTTCCAGTCCTCAGGTACCACACCATCCTCCCATGATTTGTTATAAAGGGTGGTCAGTGGTGTCACTAGTTCTCTGCTTAATTCTTTTAGAATTCTGGGGTGAATTCCATCTGGCCCTATTGCTTTGTCCACTTTCAGTTTTAGGAGTTCTTTCAGAACCCTTTCTTCTGTGAAAGGACTGGGATTGACCCCCTCTCCAGAGTGCTTCTGTTAATTGGATTAGGCACATCCTCCACTTCCGCTTTTGTGAATACTGAACAGAAGTATTCATTCAGTATCTCTGCTTTTACACTGCCACACTCTGCCCACCCACCATCCATTCTATTTAGCCTCACTATCCCTCCCTTTGTCTTTCTACGCTCCCTGATATACCTATAAAAGGTTTATCCCCCTTCTTAATCGAGTTGGCTATCTTTTCCTCAGTTTATGCCTTTGCTATTCTGACTACCCTTCCTGCTTCCTTCTGCCTTACTGGTACAGTTCTCTGTCCTGCTCCTTTTGTGTTTCCTTATACTTCCTAAATGCTATCTTTTTCTCCATAACCTTCACCATCACTTCTTTTGAGAACTATAGTGGCTTTTTCTTTCATTTTGATTTGTTTATTTGCTTCACACAAAGGCTTGTTGCCTCTGTGACGGCAGTTTTGATATTTCCCCACTGTTGCTCCACCCCTCCTTCTAGCCTGTTTGCTAGTGCTTTTCTAAGGCACTCTTCCATCATGTCAAAGTCAGCCCTCCTGAAGTCCAGAACCCTCACTTTTGTATGGCTTGACTCTGTAGCTGAGTTTATTGTGAACCACACTGTTTGGCGGTCACTTGTTCCCAAATGGCTACCCACTTCTAGATCTGAGATCCTCTCACTGTCCCCATTTGAGAGTAGGTTCCAAAACTAGCTGTCTGAGGCATGCCGCCTGAAGGGCATCAAGAATGACCCTGCTTTAGGATGTGGCTGTAGCAAAGGTGCTCCAGTTACCATCTGGCATATTAAGGTCCCCCATCAACAGTATCTCCCCTTTCTCTGCCATCCTAAGTATGCCTTCTATCAAATCCTTGTCCATTCCCCCGACATGGGGGTCTATATACAACCCCTGTGCGGATTGTGGTGCCATTTCCAGTCTCTAAGGTGACCCACAGTGCCTCCTCTCCTCCCTGTTTACTCTTTTGTTCAGTTGCTTTTATCCCTTCCCTTACATAGAGAGCTACTCTCCCCCTTCTGCCCTCCCTGTCTCTCCTGTAGGTTGTGTACCCTGGTATGTTAACATCCCAGTCGTGGTTCTCTGTGTACCATGTTTCTGTGACTACTACGATATCCAGGCATCCCTCTTCCATCAAGGCCAACAGTTCAGGGAGCTTGTTGCCCAGACTACGGGTGTTGGTACTCATTGCCCTCCATTTCTTGATGGCCTTACCCCTTTTTGCCCCATCCCTGTCCTTACTGCATTTGTCACTTTCTCCATTTACCCCTGTGCATCTCCCTATTGGCATCACTATGTTGGTGTCTACCTCACTTAGTGCCCTGATTTTTTTTTTGGGGGGGCTAGGATTTCCCTGCTCCTTTCCAGTGCCTCCCCCCCTTGGCTAGTTTAAATGCTTGCCAATGAAGTATTTAAACCTATCATCTAGGATCCTGGTTCCCCTCCTGGACAGATGCAGACCATCATGCCAGTATAGGCCTGCATCCATCCAGGTGGACCCCCAGTCCCCAATGAAGCCAAATCCCTGAGCTCTGCACCAGTTTTTCAACCACTGATTGAATCCCATGGTGTGGAGCACCCTAGCCTCATCCGTGCCATAGACAGGCAGCACCTCCAAGAAGGTTACCGTGTGTGCCATTTGTCTAAGGCCCCTCCCCATCTCCACAAACGCTTCTTGCACTGCTCTGATCCCTTTCTTAGCCAGGTCATCTGTCCCTAGGTGGACAATGACATCCAGCTCCTTCCCCTGTGCAGCTGCTCCTGTGATCCTGAGGATTCGCTCCCTGTCCCTCCAAGCCATGGCGCCAGGCAGGCACCTTACCTCCCTCTCCCCTTCCTCCCCCAGTTCTACTGTCCTAACAATGGAGTCTCCCACCAGGAGTTGTTTCCTTCCCCTGTGGGGTCCCATGCCACCCTCCTGTGGGTCTCCTTTGTGGAGGTTCCCAGCATCCTCCTTGGTCTCCACTGTGGGTGCCTCCATAGAGGAACCACACTTTTCCAGAACGGCATAGGATTGTGGAGAGGTACAACTGGAGGGATGCGCCTCTGTTCCACCACCTTCACCCTCCCTGAGCCCACTGTGGTCCAACCGCTCCTCTTTCTTGGCAACCTCTGAGGCAACGGCAGTGACCCTGGTGATCCCTGGGTGGGAGAGGAGGTCCCACAAATCCTGGCCAACTCAGCCTGGAGATGAGCAACCTCCTCCCTCAGCCCAGAGAGGTGCCTGCAGATGGGACAACACTGCATCCTCCAGAATGTCTCCCAGAAGACTGCTGCTCCACAGCCACTGCACTGCACCACTCCCATCATGTCTTTTTTCTGTCCCCCTAACTCTTGGTTGGAATACTTACTTTTTCCTCTGTTTATTTTTTCCTTTTTTTTCTTCTCCTACTTACTTACTGCCTCTGTGCCCTTTTAGCTCCTGATCTTCCTGTTCTGAGACAAGAAGTTCCTATATTTCTCAGTAGTCTCCTTACTTGCTCACAGTCAGACCTCCTGCAGCTAGGGGGGGACGGAGGGCTACTCTTGCCCTTCTAGTATGGTGAGTCTTTGGTGGCTCTGTGATCACTCACTTCCTGCTCCCAAACAGGAAGTTCCTGTTGTCAGTTAAATCCTGTGCCTATAAAAGTAGAACTGTTTTAGCGTGGGGGGTACAGGGGAGGGAAGGAGGGCAATATAGTCCCAGTAGATAAGTTTTAGTTATACCAGTAGCTACTTCCTCCTGGTGTTCTGTCTGTTCTCTGGCAGAAGCTATCTAGGGCAGTGCTTAAATCTGGTTTTAACCTGGCTCCTTCTAGCTAAGCCACTCCCCCTACTTTGCAAATCTTTCTACACTTAATTTCACAGATAACAATTCCCTTCTGACACATGTGACAAGCACCTGATAAGTACACAGATAACAGATAGCAATTTACTTCAACTACCTCTGACAAACACACTTTTTTTATACCCTAAATTGAAGGTCCCAGTACTAGATTTCTAGTTCTTAGTCCCAGTAGATAAGTTTTAGTTATACCAGTAGCTCCTTCCTCCTGGTGTTCTGTCTGTTCTCTCCATATCTAAAGCAACCTGCTTCAGTAGAGGGAGGTAAGTGAGTTCATATAATTGGGTATGATCTCCTGCTTGGTGGGCCCCTAGGTACTTCAGGTGGGAGAGGTCCCATCTGAAGAGGTAGGTGCTCTGCATGTGTGGGTTCGCAGAGTAATTTATTCGTAATGCCTCTGTCTTTGTGGCATTTATTTTGTATCCTGCCAATGCGCCAAAATTCAGATGATAGATCTGTGGTAAGGAGTTTTCTGGGTCCGAGATGTAAAACAATAAATCATCGGCATATAATGCCAGTTTGTGGAGTCCCCCCAACCCCTCCTATTTCTGCTTTTTGCCTAATAGCTTGAGCCAGGGGTTCTAAATAAATGGCAAAAAGGAGGGGAGATAAGGGACACCCCTGCTTGGTGCCTTGACACAAGGGGATGGGGTCTTAAATAACCCCATTAATTTTAATATATGCTTTGGGACTCTCATAAAGTGACATGACCAGATAAAGAAAGTCTCCAGAGAAGCCCATTTTTCATAGGGTGGCTATCAGAAAGGGCCATGCCACCTGGTCAAAGGCCTTCTCAGCGTCTAGGCTCAATATAAGAAAGGGAGATTCTGACCGGGTGGCATGTTCTTTAAGATGGAGCGTTCATTTAACATGATCTTCAGCTTGTCTAACCACCACAAATCCGCATTGGTCTGTGTTGATAAGCAACAGGAGTAGGGTCTCTAGTCTTTTAGCCAGCACCACTGCAAAGATTTTGTAATCTATGTTTAAAACTGAAATCAGTCTATACGAACTACAGTGTAGTTGATCTTTACCTGGTATTAGGATGCTAGTGATAGTAGCATACCTCCAAGAATCCAGAGCTCCCTCTCCCTTCATTATTCCTTGACAGGCCCTCAAGAGAACTGGTGTTAATTTATCTTTAAATCCTTTATAAAACTCACCAGGATATCCATCTGGGCCAGGGCTCTTGCAGGTCTTTAGGTACCCAATGATCCCGTCTAATTCACCAGCTTTGATCGGGGTATCAAATCTCTCCCCCCCCCCCCCGCTCTTGTGTCAAGGTGGGTAGATTCAATCCGGCCAAAAAGGCTTTCATTTTCAACGGGTCTGACTCAATCTCTGGTGCATGGAGCGCCTGATAATATTGTTTAAAAATCTGTGCTATTCCTATGGGTGAATTATCCACTTTCCCATTTAAAGGAGACCTAATCTGTGTTATGGAGGTTTGAACAGTCTTTAGTCTTAGGCAATGTGCCAGTAGGCGAGTGGCCCGAGGGCCTCCCTTATAATAGTTTTGTTTCAGATGTTGTAGGGTTTGTCCTGTCTTGATGTCCAACAATTGCTAGATCCTTTGTTTGGTTGCTTGTAGCAATGGTAGGACCGTTTCGTCTCCGGCTGCATGTTGGTCCTGCAGCAGCTTAAATTGACTCTGCAGGTCACTCAACAGTGCCACCTGACGTTTTTTATAATATGATGCAAATTTTATAATGTCCCCCCAAAGTACCACTTTAAATGTGTTCCATACAGTGCAAGCCTTAGTTCCTCCGAATGATTTTCCTGCATGATCTGTGGTATTCATTGTGCTATTAGATCCCTAAATTCTGGCGGGTTCAGCAGGAAATTGTTAAATCTGCACAAGCTAATTTTTTTATGTTGCCTCCAGAGTAATGAGATTAGTAGAGCTGAGTGGTCTGATATGACAGACAGGAGAATAAGACACTCAATGATCAGGTCCAAATGTTCCTTAGATACAGTATACGGAAACAGTATATTTGGGCATAGGTCCTGGGGGGGAGGGAGAAAACAGTGGGTGTACCCTCAGGTTCTGGGATTTAGGGTCCGCTAGACATCAGTCCAGCCAAATTCTCAAACATAAGTCTGCACAGCTCTGTGGATTTCTGTTTTTGTGGGGTTTGGGGTTAGTTGATCTAGATAGCTGTAGATCAAATTATGATCTCCCCCCACCAATAAGAGCCCTTGCTGATGTTGGGTTATTTTCCGGAAAAGAGTACAAATTACTCCAACATCTGACCCTGGAGGAATGTAAATGCTTGCCATGGTAATCGTGGCCCCTTCATGTTGTCCCACTATGAACGCCAACCATCCCTCCGGATCTATGCAGGTATCATGAATCTGAAATGGGGTGTATTGGGGTATCAAAATAGCTTCTCCCCTCCTTTTGCCCCCCTTGTATGAAGACATAGTCACATGGAAGAACCCGCAGTTTGCAGTGTTCGTACTGCCCCAGATGGGTCTCCTGCAAAAAGGGAAATGGTTTCTGCTTTTTAAGTAAAGCTAATATTCTATATCACTTGACAGGATTAGTGATCCTATTTACATTTGGAAGTATACCGTTAAACTCTGTGCAGCAGCCATCTAAAAACTCGAGTTATTAAAGGTCAAGATGCTGTTCAGGTTCTTCCTCTGCAGAATCCCCCCCCCCCCACCACCACCACCACATGGCAGAACCTGTCTGAATCATCTCTCTTCCAGAATTCCCCATGGATCCCCTGGATCTGGCCTCCAAATCTGTTAATTTTCACTTTCCCACAAGCATATTGAACATCAGAGCAATGAAACAGCGATTCCTCTACAAATAGTAAGTCAGGCTCAATCGAATGTAACACATTAAGGAGTGAAACTGTACAAAACACGCAACACCAAACATAACTATTTACAATATAGCTCCCAAGGTAGAAGGGCTGGTAACTATGCCCTCTGACCGTATTTGTGGTTCACCAAATGCAGTGCACCAACAAGGTGGGGGTAATGTGATAGAGAGTTCTATCAGCCCCCCTTGGTCTCAGCATCCGCCTGACCATAGCTGTAGTGATGTAATTACTAACGTTAACCACCAGAGCCACCCATGCGATCTCCATCTTGTGGAGGTTTAATCAGTGGATGTTTACGTAATCCTGCATAATTCTGATACATATTCTTTATATTAGAGTAGGTTCCCTCTTCATAACATTATTTGGGATCAGTCATTATGTTTAAAGTGCACAGGTCCAAATCTCAAATATGTATTCTTGTCTCTCCCTATCATTGTTTCCCTTACTAAGAAGAGAAAGTATGGCTACAGTTGTCTTGGTTATTATAAGACACCCCCCCCACTTTCCATGTTCTTTGTTTTCCAATCCAATCCCTCCCTTGCATTTTGCTTTCTTGCCCACCAGATAAACTCTGAGGGTCTCCGTTTAACTTTTAAGGCATTTCACAAGACTTGAACATCTTAATATTCATAAAAAGCTGGCAAAAAAACAAAGCTTGAAAGAAAATGCATATTTTTTTTATTGGTGGGGACAGATAGTCTTAGTAAAGTATTGCTTTTAACCTCATGAGGCAGGGGGAAGGGATCATGATGGAGACACTGTTCAAAGCATTTTCAGTTTCCATAGCTTCCCCAAGTGGATCACCTCGATCAATTTCTTACCATTATGAAGTAGTAAGTAAATGTAGGTAGTCTTTCCCAGTGCTCCAGCATACTCTGGATCAGTAAAGGTTTGATTAAGGGAGAAGGGGGAGGATAAAATAAGTCAGATGACAAAGTTCCATCCGTGCCTTCCGGTAGCAGCTCTGCAGCTCGCCCACCAGAAATGTATGGAAGTGAGTATAACAGACATCACATCTTTTCATGTATTCCCCGATACTTCCATTTTCCTCAAAGTATGTTTATCTTACAAGACCTGAAGCATACTTCTGATGTCCTGGAGAGTAGCTGGTGCCATACGCTAGGCGGAATTCTTGTGTTGGTGGAGTTCTCCTAGGGTCCAGT
Organism: Neoceratodus forsteri; assembly: GCA_016271365.2. NCBI lineage: Eukaryota > Metazoa > Chordata > Ceratodontiformes > Ceratodontidae > Neoceratodus > Neoceratodus forsteri. The sequence goes on from JADMNL010000025.1 coordinate 47,003,070, forward strand.
GGGATTTCTGAGGCCTAGGCCGTTGCTCTCGCAAGTTTGGTGAAGGGAGTGTACAGCCCTTTTCTTTCAGTACTGCTTCTGCCTCATCAGGGGTGTTATAGGTCACAATTCCCAATTCCCAGAAGATTTTCAATTTTGCTGGGTAGGGTGTCTGAAAACATTGATTATGCGATCTAAGGGACCTGAGAATATCTGAGTATACCATTCTCTGTTTAACAATGTCAAGGGGGTAATCATTGCCAAAAATTAGTCTGGCAGTGTTGTTTGACTTCTTTTTGCCAAGCCCTTTTAAGGATCTCCTCTTTATCTCTGAATCTTGATAATTTAAGTACCACTAAGCAGGGCCTGGCGTTCAGATCTGATGGCCCCGGTGTTAGGACCCGATGTGCCTGCTCTATCCTGAAGTACGTCCCGCAACAGGCCTTCTAGGAATTCAGCCATCCTTCCCGTCTCAGCCCCCTCTGGGAGACCGTATATACGGATGTTGTCTCTCCTGGATCTGGCCTCCAAATCTGTTAATTTTAACTGTATAGACTCCTGTTGTTCTAAGATATAGTCTTTAGCTCTGTGCATTTGCTCCGTTTCAGAGTCCAATGAAGCTATGCGGCCTTCAGAGTTTTCTAACCGCGCTTCCACTGTTTTAACTGTTGTCGTATAGCTTCAAATTCTTGTTTTGTTTAGCTGTGAAATGACTTGATCTCCATTAGTAACATTTCAAATCTTGAGCATGATAAATGCTCTAACTCCATGTCTGGGTCTGGGTCTAGGTCTAGGCTCTGCAAGCTTACAGGAGAGGCGCTGCCACATTGTTCCATGTTTATTTGGCATTCCTCTGCACCAGGTGTCGTCAAGTTACTTTTTCCTCAGGACCTATTGTTTTTTCTTCCCAAGGCCATTTGTGGTTATTTTTACTTGTTTTAAGCTGTGCTAGGATTTGTTTTTTTGCAGGGTTGATACAGAACTCCTTTAGAGTGCGGCCATCCAGACAGTGATGTCACCGGAAGTCCGACCTCCTCTGTTTCATGGAATCCTGGCTCTCCTCCATGATTTCTGACTCCATCTTACCTATTCAAGATTATCACCTTTTCAGCCAGAACGGGTTAACATGGGAGTGGGTGTTGCCCTTTATATCTGCAAGAGTCTCTCCTGCACCATCATGCTCAGGGGAGGCTACACCCTCCTCCCATGAGTTCCTGTTAACTAAAATTACAGTTACGTAAGAACTTACCGTAACAGTAGATCTTCAAGAGAAGTTCCTGCAGTAGGTCTTCACATATTGGACTGCACCCCCCTAGTGTCAGGACCGCACGACAAACTTGTAGCTAGCAATACATAGCAGGGGACCGCTCCCGAAGTAACATGATGGGACGTTGGTGTGACAGTATATAGGGGAAGTCCCCATGGCGGCCCTCTAGTTCTCCCGCCAGAAGACCTCAAAAGAGGAAAATGGGAGAAAGGAGAAAAAACTCCTTAAGCCCAGAGCTAAAGAAAACAAAGCACTGGGAAAGGAAAGGAGAGAAAAAACAGGAGCTGGGGGAAGATGGGAGGAAAAAGAGACCTACTGCAGGAACCTCTCTCGAAAATCTACTGTTACGGTAAGTTCTTACATAACTAATATCCTACTTTGAGAGAATTCCTGCGGTAGGTCTTCACATATAGGACTGAATACCAAGCATTCAAGAAAAAGAAGTCTGAGACATGGTTCCGGGAGGGGTAGACGTCTACCAACTAATACGCTGCTTAGGACAAGAGGCTTTGCAGAACAACGAGGCCAAACCCAGCCCTACGCCTAGATGCGATGTCCAGACTGTAATGCTTGGTGAAAGTATGGACAGAAGACCAAGTGGCCACAGCGCAAATATTGGAGGTGGACACATTCGGCAAGAAGGCTGTCGAAGCAGCCATACCATGGGTCGAATGGCTTTTTACTTCCCCGGAAGGGATTTCTCGTACTTTTAGTAAATGTACGAGATGCAATTTGCCAGCCATTTAGACAAACCCTGATTTGAAATGGCCATATCCTGTCAACTGGGGTGAGAGAGCTACAAACAACTGGTCAGATTTAAGCGCCGCCTTGGTCTGAGAGAGATAGTATCTCAAAATCCTGTGCATGTTTAACGTGTGCAGGAGGTATTCCCCCGTTGGAATACTTTGGGTAATAAAGTGGAAATTGAACATCTTGGTTCAAAGTAAATTCCAAAACTATTTTTGGAAAAAAGAAAGGGTTAGTCCTTAGAGCCTTTGTGGAAAATCAAATAAGGCTCCTTGCAAATGAGGGCCTGAAGCTCTGAAATCCTTTGAGCTGAAGTGATAGTGACTAAAAAGAGCGTTTTCCAAGACAAATAGTGCATGTGGTAACTAGCTGATGGCTCAAAAAAAGGGGCAAAGTAAGTTTCTCTAGAATAAAATTTAAATCCCAGGGGGAACTGGATTATGGACTGGAGGATCCCCTTAAGAAAGGTTTTGGAGACCTCCAACTGTGTGAGGGTATTGCCCTCCACTGGAAGGTGGTAGGCGGAAACCGCAGAAAGGTGGACCTTCAGCGAAGAGTAACCGAGGCCCAAATCAGACAGGTGCAAGAGGTACTCAAGGACCTGGGGTGCGAGCAAGAGAATAAGTCTAAGCCCTTGGCCATAGCCCAGACAGAGAATCTCTTCCACTTCATGGCATATGTAGATCTAGTGGAGGGCTTCCTAGCCTCTACTAGAACTTGGGCGACTCGAGAAGAGATGCCGATCTGTAAGACTGCTATGTCCAAAGGTGGCACACATGCAGGTGAAGAGACCTGAGGCTCGGATGCACCAGGCTGCCCTGCTCCTGAGACAGAAGGTCATGGGAGAGAGGAAGAAGTACTGGGGGTTCCAATTCTAGCTGCTGCAGCAGAGGGAACCAAATCTGCCAAGGCTAGAGAGGAGCTATCAGAATCACATGAGCACCCTCTGCCTGAAACTTCAGCAGAATCTTCTGAAGAATTGGAAAGGGAGGGAAAGCATACAGAAATCTCCCTGTCCAAGATGGAGACAGCATGTCTCGCCAAAAAACACCATCCCCAGGAACGAGCGAGCAAAAGCTGGGTAGTTTTGCATTGGATGGGGAGGTGAAAAGGTCGATCTCTGGCCAACCCCACTGAGCAAAGAGTTCTTCCACTACTGCCTGCTTTAGCTCCCACTCGTGAGCCCACACGACAGTATGGCTGAGACTGTTCACCAGGACATTGTGAACTCCTGGAACATGGACTGCTATCAAAGATGGGCCATGCTGGACTGCCCAGTACCACACCCACATCGTCTCCCTGCAGAGGGGGTATGATCGGATGTCTCCCTGTTTGTTGATGTACCAGACTGTGGCTGTGTTGTCGGTCTGGATTAGTAGTGTTTCTGGTAGGAAGAGGGATTGGAAGGCTTGAAGAGCATAGAGCATGGCTCTCATCTCCAAAATGTTTATATGCAAGCCGGCCCGGTGGCGCTGAGGGTTGAGGCGCTGGACGCCACACCTCGTGCTACGCCGGTGACCCGGGTTTGGGAACGGACCCATGTCGGCGGGGGTCGGCTGGGGCGTCCCAACGGATGCTCTCCTCCCTCGGGGTGGGATGTCAGGGGCACTTTGGAGCACCTGACGTCCTGAGAAGGTCGGTGGATGCACCGACTCTCGAGGGGCTTGGTGGCTTTGTCTACCGGAGCCGGGGAGGGGGGACGTCGTTAGGCGCTTGAGAGGAGCGTGTGTCAGCGTCTCAGGGGGCAGGGTTGGGGGGAACTACTTGGAGGAAAATGCCCTCCAGTCACCTAGATGAAGTCCTCCGGAGCCGGTCTCACCACTCACCGACTAAGGGCAGACCCCAATGTGCAGTTCACCCATGGGGAAAGAGGGGGGTAAAGGTGGGCTCTCTCCTCGCACCGCTCGGGGGTAATCTGGGCTGTCAAGGGCCCCAATGGCAGTGTGGCACTCTAGGGGCACACCAAGCTGGTCGGTAGAGGTTGGGAGGTCGTCACTCCTGGTAGGCCGGAAAGAGTGGTGGTTTGAATGGACAGTAGGAGTGGATAAAGAATAAGTAGGAAAAAAAAAAATGTTTCTATGCAGATGCTCCTCTTGCAGCGACCATGTCCCCCGAGTCCGATGGTCTCCCAGGTGGGCTCCCCAACCCTGACCTGAGGCATCCGTTGTGAGGGTCATGGTAGGGGACAGGGGATGAAAGGGAATCCCCAAGGAGAGGTTGGAGAGTTCCTGCCACCAGAGAAGATCCCTCTTCATGCTGCTGGAGACAAAGACCCTGTGGTTCATGTTGTCCGATCGCTGGTCCCACTGGATGCTGAGGGTCCACTGGGTCATCCTCATATGCAGTCTGGCCAATGGAACTGTGAGGATGGCAGCCACCATGAAACCCAACAGGCGACAAACTGAGTGCGCTGTGATCCAACGGGAACTGGCCACCACTGCGGCTTGTTGAATTAGAGTTTCCACCGTGTCTGTAGGAAGAAAGGTCCTGCCCTGGACCGTATCCAGCACCGCTCCAATGAACTGTAGGCACTGAGAGGGTGAGAGTTGAGAATTGATGATCATTCACAGTGACGTCAAGTCTGAAAAAGAGGTCCAGGGTGGTGGAAAAAAGATTCCATCAGACTGTTCTGAGACGGTACTGACAGCAGCCAGTCATCCAGGTAAGGAAACACATAAATCCCCTTGCGGCGCAAGGCTGCAGCTACCACTGCCAGGCACTTGGTAAAGACCTGAGGTGCTGAGGAAAGGCCAACAGGAAGGGTCTTGAACCGATAATGGTTCTCCTGAAAGGAGAACCTTAGGAAACAGCGGTGGGCCTGGAGGATAGGAATATGCAGGTAAGCATCCTGCATGTCCAATGAGCACAACTATTGGTTCTGTTGGAGCAGGGGCAAGAGTCCCTGGAGAGTTAGCATGCAGAACCTCTTTTTTTTTTTTTTCACCTCTCCTCTTCCTGGCTGGCCACTCCTTTGGGTCTCCTTCACCCTTCCCGACTGCCTGCCCGTCCTCGACGCCGGCTACCAACCTCACATTGTGAACCCCTCAGGGTAACCTGCTGTATCCCTTCACTGGACAGGTCCCCCTCCTCAGAGGGGAAAGGCACCAGTGGGGACGGCCAGCACACTTCACTATTGGCCCAGGGTGTCACTAAGGTGTGCCGGTCATGGGTTTGGCAGCAGCAGAGGACAGAAAGACCATCATCCTGCCAGCCAGGAAGCATTTCCTGGTTTTCTGTGGGGAGTGATATCCTGACGTCAAGGCATACACCAACGTCTGCCACTCATCTTGAGCACTTGTGCCCTGACGTCCTGCTGTGCTCCCAGCCTCCGCCAGGGGCCAACAGGTGCCGGAGTGCATCCCCACTTTCCCCCCCCCGGAGAAGGAGAGTTGTCCCCGGATGCTCCATCCCTCTCCCCCTGGCTGGCCCTCCAGCAACCAGAGTCCGTTGCCGAACCCGGGTTGCCAGTGTCGCAGATAGAAATCCAACTGCTGTGCCGACGGGCCAGCTCAGAACCTCTTGTATTCCACCAAGAGATTGAGCAGCCTGAGATCTAAAATGGGTCTCAGATCTCCAGTCTTTTTGGGCACTAGGAAGAAGAGGGAGTAATATCCCCTTTCCTATCTGCCCTGGAGGAACCCGCTTTATAGCTGACTTTTCCAACAGAGTCAACACTCAGAGGAATGGTGCTGCGAATGAATTACCTCACATTTTAGTGACTGGTGCAGTGAAACAGGGATGGCCTGTCCCAAACAAATGAACAGCAAACAAGGAAAATCACTGCACTCGGACCAGTAAATAAAGGCAGATACCAGGTTATGCTTTAAAGTGGATATTTACTCCACACCTGGCACAAATGGCCACGGCAAAAAGTGTACAACTTAGCTCCCCAGCGCTTCGATTCTAAACGAATCTTCCTCAGGGGAGTGCAGTGATTTTCTTTGTTTGCTTTTCCAATAGAGCCTGGATTTCCTGCTGAATGAGGCTTTGATGACCTGATGGGTAGTGAGACCTGCCCAGAGGACTGGCCGGGGGAAGGTCTGTCCAGGAACTCAATTTGAGTGCCCTCTTGCGATGAGCTGCAGTACCCGAGCATCTGCGGTTATCGCCTTTCGCCCTTCCAGGTGGAGGGTGAACCTTCCCTCACTTGTTCCTCTTGAAACACAGGAGGAGGTGGAGGTGATCTCTCTCAAGTCAGAACACAGAGGGGAGTGCTGCTTTACCACCTCTGGCAGCTTTTTCGGATTTGCCTGGGGAGTCTGGGCACTAGAACCAGTGGCACGCCACTTGCCCTGACATCTGCCCTGGTTCTGCTTATTCCATCTCTTTTGGGGGCGACGAAAAGACTGCTTGGGTTTTTGGCCCGAGTGATAGATGGAGCGGATGTCCTTGAGTGACATGCCATTTTCCTGTAGCCCCATTATAATGTCTTTAGCATCGCCTCCAAAAAGGATGGGAACCCCTGAAGGGGGTGTCCAGAAGAGAGCTTTGGATGTCTTGCACCAGTCCTGCAAGCCGGAGGCAACCCAGACGCCTCAAGAAAACGCCCGAAGCAGTGCATCAGGCCACCAAATCCACTGAATCATACGTGGCCTGCAAAGCGTAGCGGCAAGAAGACTTAAGACTTACTTTTTCCAGAAGCTTATTTCTGAGGTCCTCATCTGGAATAGCTTGTAGATCCTTTTCCAAGTTGGATAAAGCCGACTTCTGGAAGGACACCATGTAGGCCACGTAATTAAGTGACCGAATGGCACAAGTGGAGGAAGCGTAGACCTTGCAGCCATACTGGTCCATCTGTTTAGACTCTGTCTGGTGGGGAGGCACTCAGGTGCTTCAGCTGCCGACCTGTCATGGGCTGCAGTGATAACAGTAGGAGTCGGCCTTAGGTTGACTTGTTAAATGGCATGTTCCTTCCGGGAGGGTGATAAGTCCTGTTGGCTTTCTTTGAAACTGCAGAAATGGATGAAGGTTGTTGCCATATTGCTGACATGAAGTCCTCATGCATCCCCATCCGTGGTGGGATTGGGAGGGGGGTCCACATTAGTTAGGTCAAGATGTTCCACGAGCCTCTTTCTTTTGGAGTCCATCTCCTGAGATGCCCAAACGCAGGCCTGCTGGATAGACCTGAGGATTTCCGCAAAGGACGGGTCCTCTGGCATGAACTTGGGAAAATCCTTCAGTTGCGGCTCTATTGGGGAATGAGGCTCTGAATGACCGACCGAGTTGGAGTCAGAGTCTGAGTAAGAAGACTCCAGTCTGCTTGGTAAGGAGGTAACATCAGGTACCACCCTCTGTGGCCTTAGCTCCAGAGAGAGCCCCCATTGGGTGCCTGCCCAATTCCTTGTCCGGTGACCGGTTGGGGATGGGCTCCTTGTCACTGTCCTGTGAGCTGGGGTGGCAGCCACGACCAGATGGGGTTGCCCCAGCTCCTGCAGGAGTTGGGATTTGGCATCCTTCCACCAGGTCGGAATTGTCCCCTGTGGTTCCGGCTGAGGAGGAGGTGGGGGAAGTGGAGGCTGGTAGCCTGGGTACCCCGTGGTATGGTAAGAGGGTACCAGGAGTCTTGATACCAGCAGGGGTAAGGATGGTACCCTGATACATGTGGCCTGGCGTCTGGTATCCTGGCGTTGGCACCTGCGGTGTGTAACCTGGCGACGGCCCTCCAGGCATTGGGTAAAATAGGAACTATGGCGGTGGGTAACCGCAGTAGTTGCCAGAGGGGCTGAGGGCCCAGAAGGTGGCGAGGGACCGCTGGGAGCATGAGGGTCCACTGGTTGGCCTGGGGACTCTAAAGGAATCCTTGATGGGCCAGGAGGCGGCTTCGGCATCTGAACAGAAAATCTAGAGTCCATCCCCAAATCAGTGAGTACTTGAACCGGAGATTGGCCCAGTGTTGGGGGTCGAAAGATGCCAGACATCTGATCCGAGAAAGGCGAGGGGGGTAAGGGAATGGATAACCCCAACAGGTCCGCTGGGGAAGCAGGAATCCCAGTGGGATGGACTGACACAGGAGAGGTCTCCTGGATAGCAGAACTTGGGTCCTGGAGGTCCAGGGAAAACGAGTCGTTGGGCTGGGGCAGTAAGGCCCTAGAGGGAGAACCCTTGCGGGACACAGTGCAGCCTGGAAGCTGGCTCTACACGGCGTCGGGAACTAAGGAAGGATCAAATGGGAGAGCTTCTACTGAGCGGTCGTCGGACAAGCTAGCAACTGACTGATCGGCTTCGACTGGGCCAGCGTTGGATGAGCCGATGTCCAACTTATCAAATGCGGTCGAGCGGATAAAAGCAGAGGAACTGGAGTCCAGCTTATCGACCGAGGCTGTGCACCCGGCAGCGCAGCTGGAGGGACACTTATCGGCTGAGCTATTGACAGGCCTCTAAGGCAAATCCTCCGTAGAGGGACCCCCTTGCTGCCTACTGATTGAGGCGGGGGGTGTCCGATTCACCGGGGCAGATGGAGACCTAGGAGGAGGAGTACTCACTGATGTGGAGGCCCCACCTGAAGTGGTGTCGGCTGTCTGGCAACGCTGGCTAGAGGGAGACTGGTCCCGGCACTTTTTCTCTGAGGTGGGTGAAGAGGAACGTTACTGCAGCTCCTGAAACGGCTTTTCCATCAATGCAAGGTGTCGTTTTAAAAGATGGGCATCGAGGGCCTTCTGGCATCAGGAGTGTGTGGCCTGGTTAAAGGACTGGCAGATCTCACAATCTGCTATCTGGTGTTTGGGGCCCAGGCAAAGGACGCAGCAGGAGTGATTATCCCTATGCGAGATCTGAGTGCTGCACTGTGAGCACTTCTTTTTAATTTTGCGCAAAGACATGCAACACATTTTTTGAAAAAGGACAGAAAACTTGGCGAAATACTTGTGTAAAATGACGATAGACTGAAGCAGAGTTCACTGCGAGGTCAGACTGCCCCCCTATATACTGTCATGCCGATGTCCCATCATGTGACGCCAGGGGCAGTCCCCTGCTATGTATTGCTTGCTACAAGTTTGCCCTGCGGTCCTGACGCCAGGGGGCGCAGACCAATATGTGAAGATCTACTGCAAGAACCCTCTCGAAGTAAGACCTGTCCTTTCCCTCTTCATTACCCACTTTTGTTGGTGTTTTTTTACACTTCACTGAGAATTTCCCCCCTCTTCTCGGGTGGATTCACACTCCACTCTCTCCATATTCCTCTGCTGCTCTCATCCTCTTGGATGACTTCAACATTAATTAGCTTTCCCTGTCCTCCAGGTCAGCCACCCATAAGACTGAGTCTCTCAACCTTTCGCAGTTCATCACAGAACCCATCCAACTCGATTCTCACTCATCTAATCACACCCTTCTGGACTGGGTTCTCTCCTCAGCCCCACCTCATGGTTGCAGCAGGTGTACTGTCAGATGCCTTCAGTGACCACTGTATGAAATTCTGTGTCAGGGAAGTCTGGCTCCCTCCCTCCACCCCCAAGTAAATCTGGCTGAGATCCCTCTGGTCACTAAACTTACAGGCTCTACTGAGGGACCCGCCTGTTACTGACTGGTCCCCCATGATCACTGCACCAGACATCAATATGGCACTGTCCCTCTGGGATAAATACCACCCCATCAGGAAATCCAGGGTAAAATCATCTCACCACCCCTGGATAATCTGTGATCTCGCTGACATGCAAGACCTGTGACCAAGCCTGGGCCAAGTACAAAATATTGTGGTCCCTACTGAATCTCCTATAGTGTTCAGGAATGCTTGTACTAAGGCCATTCGAACTGCCAAGTCCCTCTATTTTAAGGCCAACCTTCAGAATCAACTCCCCTGCTATGTTCTAGAAGGTGATTCAGTCCCTCTCTAACCCCCCCTCAACCCAGTCCACCTTCCCCCATCCTTTTGGTTAATGGCTCACCTGTATCAGCCTCTACCTCTTTTGCCACTCCCTTCAATGAGTTTTTCACCACTTGTGCTCTCCTCACCCACCAACCTCCTGGCTCCCCCTCTCTCCCCACATCTCTTCCTTCTTTCCCACTCTCCTGTCATCCCCCGGAAACCATTTCTGCCCTATCAACACTCAACCCTTCCAAATCTAGCCCATATGGTTTGGACCCTGAACTTCTCAGTCAGCTCCTGCTGTCACCTCCCTCACATTCTAAACCTCTCTTTCACCCTTTGCACTGTCCCTCAGTCTTGGAAGTTTGCCAGGGTTCTTCCCCTCCACAAATGAGTGATCCTTCCACTGCAGGCAACTTCTGCCCTATCTCACTCCTCCCCTTTTTGTGAAGTTGCAAGAGAAACTGGTCTATTCACAGCTTATGGACTTCCTCCAGTCTTACAATTTCCTCTCCCCCCTCCAGTCTGGTTTTAGGAAGGATCACTCCACTGTCACCTCCTTGCTCAGGGTCACCAATTCCATCCTCTCAGGGATGGTCCAAGGGCCCTGACAGTGGCCACGTTCATCGGTCTGGCTAAAGCTTCTGATCTGGTGTCACACTCTTCTCCTGGATAAGTTGAGCACTGCCTACCTCTCAGTTTTGGCTGTCGACTGGTTCCAGTCTTATTTCACAGGCCTTCAACAGTCGGTTCTGGTAAGATGTGCACTCTCTCCACCACTCCCTATCCAGGCTGGGGTCCCACCCTATTCTCAATGACCTCCTCTCTGCCAACTTGTATATTTATATGTATGCAGATGACACAGACTTCTACATCTCACCAACACAATTTTCACAATGTTCTGCGCTAGTTCCAGGCCAACCAGCTATGGGTCAACTAAAAAAAAACTGTCTATATGACCTTTTGTACTGGCCAGAAACTGGCCTGGTTCACCACCCTCCAGTTTTCTCCATGCTAGATGCTGACCTAACCTTCAAGTACCTTGGTGTGCGATTATAGGGTTTGACTTCTCGGTTCACATCAATGCCTTCCACACCAAACTGCGCCCCAAACTTGGTGTCCTTTATTGCAATAAGGATTGTTTCTCTCTGCTAGTCCACCGGGAGTTAGTCACCAAAATGGTTCTGTCTTCGACTACGCGGATGTGGTCTATGGCACCTCCCGATCTACTCCCCTGAACAGACTGGACACCCTCTGCAACGTCTTCTGCCACTGACTTTCCCTCTAGCACTCACCACTTCTCCCTATCCATCTTCCCACTCCCCACAGACACTGCCAGCTCCACTGTGCCCCCCTATCTAAATTCTGGTTGACACCTCCCTTCCTATTCTCAGTGCCCCATCCCCTTCCCCTCCAACTACTACTTGCATTCCAGGGACCAGCACACTTTCTCCATTCCACACCCACACTCCTCAACTGGAAAATCTGCTTTCTCATACCATCTCCCTTCTGTATGGAATCACCTACTGTACTCCATCTTGCTCCCTCCCTCAGGTGCCAAATAAAACTTCTCCTACCTCCCTCTTCCTTATCTTGTACTGTGTACTGGTTTAGCATCCCATCAACCAGGTTTCACCACACTTTCATGTAATTTTTTTATTGACTCTGTTTATCACCAGGTCGACTGGTGGGGGATATACCTCCTATCAGCACCTGGACTGTCCTCCTGGCCACCTAGACTGCGTGGCCTGTAGCTTGCCCCCTATGGCGAGGCACCCCCAGGAGGGTGGGGGAGAGACCAAGATCCATCACAAGCACCAGCTGAGGCTTACTCCTGGGGAGTCATTTGGGAGGTGGTCCAGAGGTGCCACGGAGCTCCATGACCTAGGGTTTTCTAGTTTGGTTTCCCCTGGAGTCGTGGATGTGCAATGATGTCAGACACGCTCCCGCACCCGTCCCACAGATGTCCACCACGGCCTCTGCATGTCAGACAGTCCAGGCTGCTGGAACACCCAGTCTCTACTAGGTGTCACTAGTATGCCGGGGAACCACAACCCTCCCTCACAGAAGTGGACAGCTGTCCATGGGATGCTCTTTCAACCTCCCCCGGCTGACCCTCTGACACACCATGCTCGCTTTGGAACACAGGTTGTCAGTGCTGCAGGCAGTAGCACTACTGCTGTGCTGGCGGGCCAGCTTTCACCTTCATTTTAACTTGGTTGCGATCTTGTGTTGGTGCTGCACACTATTTTATTGATTTGCTGAACAACCCATTGCAATTTTGTCATTACTGTTTGTACCGCTTCGCGAGTAATGCCTTTTATGTCACTGTTTTTGTAGTTATTAATCAACCTGGTTTGTTTTTCCTGTGTAACTGTGCTCCCCCATCCCTTTCCGTTGGGTCACATTTGGAAACGAGCCTTGGCTCAGTAGGCCTCGCCTGGTCAAAATGATCTGATCTCCCCATCAGTCCTTGCCAACACTGTTAGACCCCCTACAAGAGTTTGGGGCCTGTGCAGGATATAAACTGAATTCCTCCATAACAGAGATCCTGCAATTTAACCATCATCCCACCATACAAATTAAAGCAGAATTTACATTTGTGGGACTTAACTACCTTTAAATATTTAGGTATTTACCTTACAAGGGATCTCACAGCCTTACTCCAAACTAATTATTCTCTCCTTACACAGGCCTCTCTAGATCTCCTGTGCTGCCAAATGATTACTCTCCCCCTGATACAGAGTAGACTGTGCAAGGATTAATTTACTGCCCAGACTCTTATACCCGGCTCAAACCCTCCCCATAACTCCAAGGAAAATAACGTTTTGACTTTGGGATTTCCCAGTTTCTGTGGGTAGGTTCCAGACCTCGTACTAGAGATGCCACTCTACAGCTCCCCAAAGACAAAGGAGGCTTTGTTTTACCACACATGGTACGGTACCACCAATCTGTAGTTATGCAAGTTACTGTACTGGATTTCACCAAAGTATGAAGCCATCTAGAAAATGATTGAGGATCTAACCCTCGGTACTAGAGGGATCCTCTCCCTGCAACCTCCGACTACCTCTCTAGATGACACTAGCCCCTTTACAGCAGACACCTATTGGATATGACAAAGAACTCTTGCATCAGAGTCTTATCCAGTTCCAGTATCTAGTATTGCCCTTTGCTTATAACCCCCAATTCCACCCAGTTAAATTATTCCCAACCTATACGCAATGAGAAACAACAAACTTTTACCTTCCGGCACACTGTCTACTAGGTCCAGATTACAAAGATTTCAATACTCTGGCCACCAGACACCACTGGAGGCCAGCAGATAAACTGTAATTCTTTATCTTCCAAGATATCTTCACCATTCATCACAGGTGGGTTCAAGCCGGAGTCGCCAACTCCACGGGAGCGTATAGCTTTCAAAATCTTCAGAAGGTGGAGCTGATGTCAGAGATGGCACCACCCATGATGCTGACGCATGACATGGCGCTCGCAGAGTGGCCAGTGACAGATGCCAACTCTCCCTCCATCTCAGTTCTGTCCGCAGAACAGGAAAAAAAGGGGATGGAAGAGAAGAGGGGTGGTGCAAGGTGGCCCAAGGGACAGGGAAAGGAAACAAAGCAAAAAATTAACCATAAGCCAACCAGAGAGAGCCCTGATCTGGGATTTTTTTAGGGTCGGTAATGACCAAAGTCTCTGGACAGGCTCCTGGTTAAGGAGAGGAGGAAGAAGAAAAAAAAGAGAGAAAGACTACAGTAGGATTGCTTCTTGGTCAAGAAGAGAAAGTTGAGAAGAGTTCACATTGGTGCAGAAAAGGGGGGTACCGTAAACAGGCAACCCAAGAAAAAGGGAGGTTTAGCCAGAGCTGTCTGTCAGGAGGTCCAGGGAGAAACGCTCCTCTGATGGAACAAAAGGAAAAGCAAAAGACGGCTAAGAGCAGAGGAAGGCCTCAAAGAGAGGACTTAAGTACATATTATTTGAGATAGGACACAGGAGGAGGAAGGGGAGGGAAATGCTGCTTGCACTTAGAGCAATGGCACAGAAATAATTTGTTTCCAGAAAAGAACAGGGGGCCAGGCCAAGAAGGGATCCCTGGCAGGCAGAGGGAGGGAGGGGAGGCACTGGCTCCTTGAAGGGGCTGAGAGATGAAACAAGGAGGACTAGGAGAAACTCACCACAATTGTGAGAGGACAGCTATAGCCCATGGAAGGAAACCTCCTTGAGCCTAGAAGGAGCACGGGACAAGAAGGCTAACCAAATCTCACCCTCCTCACAGCACCAGATGAGCCACCAGGAGAAAAACTCCCCTCCCGTCCCCATGAAGCCCACTGAAAAGGGTCTCTGAACCCAGGACTCCCAGCAAGGGGGTTCCAATGGTTATAGATAGGATAGGAAAAAACTCACTGGGCAAATCAGAACAAAGATGGCATCTAAACAGAGGCCAAAAATGAGGAAGGTAGGGGGCAGAGCAGTTTGGCCACGTAGCCTCCCTTGAGACAGGATGTCCCCTGGGTATGCCCACCACCATCCAGTGCCCCCCCACCCCAAAAAGGGGGGGCAGAGAACAGCGGAGGCACGGCCCAGAAACCTGGTCAAGAGGGGAAGGTGGTCGGGAAGCTGTGATGAATGGCGAAGATATCTTGGAAGATCGGGAATCTTCCAAAGATCAATTTTCACCATTCATCACAGGTAGGCGAGTACCATGTCCACCACCAGAGGTGGCATTGGCAATCGTGAGAGAAATGGTTATTCCCTTAGGCTCCAGTGGGGGAGAACACAAGGAGGCAGAGGCCCCTTACAGGTCCAGCAAGAACCAAGATTGGTTGGGGGCAGGTGGAGGCTCCCTTGGCCTGGGAGATGGAAGGCATCTCACTAGCTCACACCTGGCCCTGGAGGGGAAAAAAAATAGGCCCCCCCCGGAAGCGTGAGGCAGTTGCCCTTGGCCAGGCCAGGCATGACAACTGGGAAAGGCGAAGCAATGCCACCCGCCTAATGCATACTGTTGTTCCCACTTGCCTGGAAGCCACCTCTCTGGCGCTGTAAGACGCCTTTGCCTGGTATCTCACTAGCTCCAGGCCCCGTACAGAAAGGTTAATAGCTTGCCTGGTTGCCTCACAATCTGGCATAGACACTAGAAGCTGCCCTAGCACCGTCCACATGTACCTGCCATATGTAGCCATGTGGGCCTCATGTGTAGCAATGCACATGAGAGCGCGCACTGCTAAAGACTCTGCAGCCCAACAGTCAAACTCAGCTGAATCAGAGTCAAGGAGGCGATCACGCTCTGGGCGATGGTGCCCAGAAGGAGTGTCCAGGAGCTCCACACCAGAGGATGGGTGGGGTAGGGCTCCTGGAAACCCCAGGGATGCACAATACCTACACTAGCTGTCCATCGGGGCTGGAGAGGAGGTAGAGGGATGGCACCAGACGTTCTGCGATGCCTCTGTAAATGGCAGAGTCATGGCAGTATGACGGTCATGTCAGCACTGAACTCTCCAAGGAGAGACAGCATCGATTGGGCAGCACTGTGCACAGTAAAGTGGTCTAAATACAGGTTTCTCAGCATCCCTGAGAGGAAGCGTTGATAGAAGATGATATCAGCATCAGAGGAAAGGTGGACCGACGAGTTCTCCTCCTTGGCAGACAAAGACGGGGATGAAGATGAGCTGCTTTCAGAGATCAGTGGTGCAAGAGTCTCTGGGGCCCTAAAGTATTGGGGGAATGTGCCAGCCGATGCACAGAACTGTTCCCAAGTTAACAGCCGTGAAGGACCGAAAATACCTGGGAGAGGGGGTGGTGAGGGAGAGGAGGAGAAGGAACATGTCGTACCTTGGTAGGCCCTCCGCCAGGGCTCTGAGATTCGCAGGGGACCCCTCCCGAGATGGGGAGGCCTGCAGATCTCAGCCACCTCAGGAAGTCCAACCATGGAGGGGTGAACAGGGTGGGGCCCTTGAGGCGGATTCCCCTGGTAGAGAAGCTGGAGTTACACAGGTCACAAAGGGCGGTCCCTATCCCCACCTACTGCAGGCCCAGTCAGGTCAGGGAAGAGAGAGCGAGCCAGAGCCAGAACTCAGACTACTGGCTGGTACCCTAGGGGGTCGAGCCCTGGAACAAGGCACCAATCTGGACCCTCTCACTCCCACCTCACCAAAAGACGACCTGG
Source organism: Neoceratodus forsteri (assembly GCA_016271365.2). Classification (NCBI taxonomy): domain Eukaryota; kingdom Metazoa; phylum Chordata; order Ceratodontiformes; family Ceratodontidae; genus Neoceratodus; species Neoceratodus forsteri. The sequence continues at coordinate 47,019,024 of JADMNL010000025.1, forward strand.
CCCTTGAAAGGGGCCTAGCTGGTGTCCGGAGACATGGAGCCGAGGTGTCGACACCACTAGCAGTGTCAGCAACTCCATCAGCACTGCCAATGGCACCGGAATCAGGTCCGGTGTCACCCCCCCAAAACACCAGAACCTGAAACAGCACCAAAGACGGTGCCACCTTCCAAGCTGATGCTGACCATGGTGCCCCCACCTTCCCCGGCACCTGAATCTGCTCCAGAAGTGCCCTTGGTGCCACCCACAGCACTGAAAGACACAGGAGAGGCGGCACAATGACTGACACCGGCTGGAGAGCCCTCCGGTTCTCCGGACGCCAAAGGCCGCAAACTAGGCCTAGAAGGGCCTCAAGACTCTGGGTAGCCACTCAGGATCATCCCGATCCTCCCCTTCTGAGGTGGAAGAGGAGATCAAGGAGATCTCAAAGGAAACAATCCCCAAGACCCTCCCCTCTCCTGGTGCCATGAGCGGCAGCAGGAGGGGATCCAGCCACATAGTTGGCACCATCTCGCTCTCCCGTCAAAACTAACAGGCCAGGAGCCAAGGCAGCACATGACTGCAGTGTCAAGGGGCCCACCAGCATGGGCTGAGCATGTAGCTGCAGCATTGCACCAGAGGCATCTGGACCGCTGAGGAATTACCGGACTGCAATGGGTGCTCAACTGGCCCTGGACGAAGCCAATTGTCCATCAGACCCATCATACAGGCCTCCCGCCTCAGTGATACCAAGGCTGGCTGAGGCCTGCTCTCCCTCAGTATGTGTAGTGCTGGGAAGGGGCCCAAGGACCTGAAGTACCGTATGCAATGGTAGTGCATCGAGAAACATGCTTCACACGTATCCATATTATGGTGCCAACTCAGGCAGGTAAAACATTGGTCATGGCGGTTTGTGGTCCCAATAGTCGACCCGCAAGGGCACTGACGCGTGGGGAGGAAGCCCCCCACAACCATTTTTTAGGCCTCTGACTGGACACGATTGATGATGGAAAGCAAAAAAACAAGAATTAAAGAAAAGACTTCGTGCTGCGCTAGAAAAAAAATAGACACTGAGCGGTGTCGAGTGAGCAGCGCATAACCTAGCAGACGTTTGTTGTGTAGCTCTGAAGACTCCTACGGAGCAGCATGATACAGCCTCAATGGTAGGGAAAACAGAACTAAGGAGAGGGAGTCAGCGTTGGTTACTGGGCACTCCGCAAGCACCACGTCATGCGTCAGCATTGTGGGCAGTGCAGTCTCTAATGTCGGCTCCCCCACCCGAAGAAATTTTAAAGCTATATGCTCCAGCAGGTTGGCACATCTGGCTTGAACCCACCTGTGATGAGTGATGAATCATCTTTGGAAGATTTTTAGATACAGTCAGCTTAGAAGCTTTCTTCAGTTCAGAAAGGGACATGTCTACGTACCTGTCTCCTCCAAGCATCATTCCTCCGATCCTTTTGGTGAGAGGTGGCAAAATGATCTCTGCACAGACATCTCACCACAACAATGGGCTCGATACATGACCTACATACATAAACCTACATCCTCCCATTCCTAGAAGGAATTCTCGTGGAAGTGCTTAATGCCTCTTCTGCATACCTACTCAGCAGGCTAAATCTGTCTCACAGTCCAATGCATTCTGCTGGAGATTGTGCAGAGAAACCCACTCAGCAAGTCTTCTGGGCTTGTCCCTGCCTCCAGAATTTCTGGTACCAACTTCAGCAGGACTTAGGGGAAAAATTCCAACCAACATTGTGGCTGGCACCCCAATCAGTTTTATTCCTAGACATGGCAGAAGGTTACAGGCAACAGCCCACCAGGAAACTTGTATCTAACAACTAAGAAAGAAATAACCAAAAAATTAAAATTACGTACTCACCATAATTCTTGATCTTCCAGAATATCTTTAGCACTCATTACTTCATGGGTCAGTGCCAGAGATGCTAGCACCCTGCGGGAGTGTACAGAGCTTTAAAATTCTCGAGTAGGGGACCGACGTCGTAAACGACGCCACCCACAAAGTGGATGCATGATGTGGCGCTCATGGGCTGGCCAGTAACCAATGCTGGCCCCTTGCTCCTCTCTGTTCTGTTCGCTAGGAGAGGAAACAAAGTCCCTTGTAGACTATGGTCTACCAGAATATGGTGCGGCCAACACCACTGCACTCAACAAAATTCACCTAACCCTGAATAAAGCGTGCAGATTGATTACTGGTGCCCCCAGGCTCACACACACCTGTCAGCTGTATGTCGATGCTAACCTGCTTACCCTGGATGAGCGGCTCCCGATACCAAACCTGTCTCCTCAGCAAAAAAACCCTACTGGGCTCCCCCCTGGGGTAACGCATCCATCCACCAGAGCCCTCCCACTATTGCAACACGGTCTTCCTACAAAGACCACGCTAAAGGTCCCAGATCAAGAACCAGCCATGGCCAGAGGTCCTTCTGCTACAGAGCCCCAACCTGGTTTAACTCTCTCCTGCCTCCATCACCATGCCATCACCATCTCAATTTCAAATCCACCCTTGAACCACATCTTCCTTTCGTAACTGCTCCTGTCTCTGAACATAGCCTCCACCTCTGCTTCTCTTGACAATGCCCCCCGGGCAGCTCTCCACCTAACCATCCCCTCCACCACTTCCCTGTACACCATGCCTAGGTTTAACCTGGCCAGTGCCAGCTGTCTCAGTGTTTACCTACCAGAATGCTCACTTGATACCAACTTGTGTAACACCTGTTATCAATTACATGTACCCTGTACCCAATTGTTTTTGTCTGACCACAATGTGACGTGGCGCCTCTGTTGAACGCCTATTGTTTTGCAAATCTTTGCTATGTAACCAAAACACAATATTTGTCTTTATGTGACGAAGTACCTTTGGAAACGAGCCTCTGGCTCAAAGGTTGTAAACTGATTCTTAAATAAATAAATAAATAAAATAAATAAATAAGAAAGGATGGTGCAAGGTTGTCCAAGACCCAGAAAAAAAGGATATAGGATATAAAAAGAGCAAAGCAATAAAACCCAGCTACCAAAGAGGAGAAAGAAGAGGCTGAGAAGGAGGGCCTAGGTAGCAGGTTAAATACTGAGCAGGATAACTGAACAGGAGAAAGAAAATGGCAAGGCGGAGTGTGTAGCGGGGATCCCGAGCTCCCAGTAGGAGAGCAGTGGTTTCAGTACAGTTGGCTTCGCTCTCAACTCCAGAGCAATTTACCAATGTTTACCTGCAGATTACATGACTTCCAAAGAATGCCAAGATCTCAGAAATCCCATGTAACCAATGCAAAATTATGGGATAAATCTCCTTGTGAAAGGTTCCACTTTCCTGAAAACTACAGGAATTCTAGAGGCCTATGAGCCCTGAAACTGCGTCACCAGCAAAGGCTCTTCACCTGCAGATTACATGAACTGTAGAGGGGTCAGACACTCCGAGATCCCATAAAATTAATGCAAAAACATAGGATGAAATTTACTGAAGGAGTCCTGTTTTCCTGAAGCACAGTAATCAGAAGGGCCAGGGCCCATAAAATATAATACTAGCCAAGGTTCTCAAACCAAGGAGGGGACACCAAGGAGTTTGAAAGCCAACGGAGCAATCCAGAGGTGGAAAAAAACAAGACGCTAGAAGGACAGAGACCAACTGAGAGAATCAAAGATATCCTACGATTCCCTTACCATATCCCCATACCTTTTATTTTTAAATTCCGTAGAGAAAAGAAAGTAAGAGAAAGAAAAATGTAGTAGGCTGGCTGGACTGGTAATGCAGAAGACTTACTACAAGGGAAAGGGAGCGTTCTACCAGCTGAAGGAGTCTGGGCTGAAATTTCAGCATATTTCTCCTGGTTATCTCCTATGCTTGCCCTCCTGTTTCCCTTTTCCCCTTTAAAACAGGAGGAGGAAAAAGGGTTTCTCCAGCAGCAAACAAGCTACAAGACTCCCCATGATTTATGGAGACTTTTTTCAACTTTGTTTTGAACACAATAAGGGGATGGGGACTGGAAAACAAACAAGAGAAATATAATATATATATATATTTTGAAGAGTAGCAAAAGGGCCACCAAGGAGCTAAGACAGCCCTTGCAAATTCAAAAAGAACAGAGAGATGAACAAGTTGTGGAGGACGAAAATAATTCTGTGCCAAGATTTAGATTTAAATATGTTACTTATAAACACGTTAGAGAAATAATTAGATCATTAAATAAAAATAAAACTCCAGGGAAGGATAAGATTGAAATAAGATTTTTGAAAGATGCAGTGTGTGTTATAACCCCGATTTTGACTAAATTGTTCAATTGGAGTCTGAGGGAGGAAAAGGTTCCTAAATTATGGAAAGAAGCAAAAATAGTCCCAATTTTTAAAGGAGAAAATATAGCAGAACCTTCAAACTATCAACCCATAGCCCTTTTGCCTGTGGTATCAAAGAGCCTCGAGAGACTGGTGCATGGACAGCTATGTGAATATTTGGAGAAGTATGCTTTGCTGTCCATGCACCAGTCAGGATTTAGAAAGGACCACTCCACGAACACTACGCTCACTGACTTAATTGACTTCGTGGTATCTTCTCTGGACAAAGGAGAAAAGGTGGGCGCAGTGTTCGTGGACTTGTCCAAAGCATTCAACACAGCAGATCATCAAAGGTTGTTGGATGGCTTAAAACATATAGGCCTATCAGAGGAAGCTTGCACCTGGTTTCGTTCTTATTTCATAGGACGAAGGCCGCAGACTATATTAGATGAGAACTACTCTGCTACCCTAGAAGTTCAGCGGGGAGTCCCACAGGGGTCTATATTGGGGCCTTTATTATTTTTTATTTATACAAATCCAGTGACTGACGTCAAAAAGTCGCAAATCAGATTTTATGCGGACGATACAGTCATACTGACTGTGGGATCTGATCGAGGCCAGGTGCAGCTGAATTTATAACAAGACTTTCTACAGGTTCAGAACTGGTTTGAAAACTCAGACCTGAGTTTAAATAGCACAAAATCAAAGGTGATGATGTTTTCAGGTGGTGCTAAGTCAGTCCAGGATTCTATGAAGCTGGAAATAAGAACTACAACAGGAGAGTAAGTAGAACAGGTAGAGGAATATAGGTACCTGGGACTATGGGTAGATAGTAAGTTAAGATTCAAATATCATACAAATGATTTGGTTAATAAGGTCAGTCGTAGGTTAGGTGCTCTGAAACGGATAAAACATTGTCTAGACATAAAAATGAGAAGGTCAATAGTACACCAAATGATAGTCCCTGTATTAGATTATGGTCTACACATTTAAGGGTTCACACATGGTAAAAATTAAAAAAAGGTGGCGGTGATATACAGTATAACCGACTGGCAAAGTTTGTGTTACAAGCTGACAGCCGAACTCATCACTGCCACCTATATGAGGAAATTAACCGGTATTTACTTAAAGATAAACAGCATGATTTGGATAAAACAAGTTAGAAATGTAATGAAAACAACAAAACCTACATATCTGTATGATAAATTGGTAAAGACAAATCATACACACAATTTACGAAATGATAAACTACTTAAGAGTTTATCAAATAAAACCCCCAAAATCCAAATATGGTGAGATGACCTTCTCATTTTCTGTGGTAAAAGTATGGAATGAATATAATACGCAAGTGAAAAATATAAATGATGGTAAAAAAGTATTTAATACAGCTCTTAAACAGGAATTAACAAAGAGATGTACATGTTTTTATTAGAACCAATGGATAAATAAAATAAGTGTACTATTAGAAAAGTCTTAGAAACATTCATGATAAAAGTAATATTTTCCCTCTCGTTATTTTATACCTTGGGGTACATTGTATTAAGTATTTGTATTAATTCTTTATAGGAATATTTGTATATTGTATGTCTTAAGTAATGAGAAACTACAAATTCAGGAGTGCCTTGAAAATGGGATTTGGGTCCTAATGGTGTATTGTGTCATCAAATCCTGTTGAAAAATAACAGTTTTTACTACTACTTTTTACTACTCAATGGGTTCTTTCCCCTTTGCTTTTTTTTTTTTTTTTAAACTACTGCATCTAGCAGAGGAGGCAGGAGATAGAGACAGGAAAAAAAAGACAGGAAAACTGTCAGGAAGCCTGGCCACTGAGAGGGATGGTGGTCGGGCTGCAGTAATAAATGAAGATATTCTGGAAGATAGAGAATTACAGTGAGTACATAATTTTCATATCTTCCAAGAATCAATCTTCACCGTTCATTACTTCATGGGTCAGAGTGCCAAGCTTTCCGCCAAGGCCGGTGCTGGCTCCCCCTGAGAGAAATGGTTATTCCCTCAGCCTCCTGTAGGGGGGAAAAACACAAGCGGCGGGGGCCCCTTACAGCCCTGGTGAGGCCCTTGGCTGGTCAGGAGGAGGCAGAGGCTCTCAGAGCCTTGGAGCAGGAAGGTGCTCCGCAAGCTCACACCTGGTTCTATGTAAGAAGTTGGCCTCCAGGATCTGTGAGGCAATCACTGTATGCCAGGCAAAGTATGACAATCAAGAGAGATGAAGCCACGCGGTCTACCTAATGCAGACTGCAGTTCCTATCATCCTGGAGGCTACCTTACTGGCACTGTAAGATGTCCTTGCCTGGTGTTTCACCAGCTCCAGGCCCTATGCAGAAAGGCTTTTGGCTTGTCTGGTTTACTCACAGTCTGGCATGGCCGTCAGGAGCTGTACCAGCGCTGCCCATAGGACACCTGGTGCACTTGGTCTGTCAAGATGCACAACATGATGCGTGCCACCAAGAAAACACTTTGACCCCAGGCATCAAACTCCGCAGAGTCAGACTCTAGGGGACAGTCATGCACTGGGTGCCTATGCCCACAGGGGATGTCCAGGAGCTGTACCCCAGAAGTGGGGTGTGGCATGGCTCCTGGAGACCCCACAGGTGCGCAATACCTGCACTGGGTGTCCCTCAGGGCTGGAGAGGGGGAAGAGGGATGGTGCCAGATGTCTCTAGACACCTCCGCAAAAGGCCAAGGCTATGGAGGTATGACTAATCCCCTAAGAAGGACAGCGTCAGACAGGCAGGATGCAGCCTGAAAAATTTTCTAGTTGCAGCTCCCTCATCATCTCCGCAAGTAACTACTGGTAACAAGGGTACTCAGCATCTGAAGAGAGATGAAAAGTCCCCTTCCTCAGAGGAGGAAGAAGAGGATGACGAGGAGCTGGACTCAAGGGCCGGTGGTGCTGGGGTCTCAGACTGGAAAACAGTCGATCTAGTGCCATATGGTAAGTGGGAAAGGCATTCATGGGCGCCCTGTACTGTTCCCAGGTCAAGGGCACTGCAGGACCCGAAATGCCTGGGAGGGCAGAGAAGCAGCAGCAGCAGGAGGGTTGTGGTTGACTAGGCCAGGTCCTTTGCCAGGGCTACAAGAGCATACAGGGGACCTCACCTGAGGGGAGGGCCTGACTAACTGGTCCACCTGAGAAACACCCAACTATGGAGGGGTGGTCTAGGTGGTACCCTTTGGGGGAACCCCCAGGTGGGAAGACTGGAGCCATAGATGTCCCACAGGGCAGCCCCATGCCCACTTATGACAGGCCCAGATGGTTCTTGCGAGGCCAGAGGACCCGAGTCAACACTAAGAGTCCTGCTACAAGTACCACAAACTCTGGGCATGGAGCGAGGCGCTGATCAATACCTACCAGTCCCCACCTCATCAGAATGGGATCTTCCCCTTGGGCTAGGCTTAACATTGGATCCAGCACTGAAAACCTGAGCTGAGGGAGAGTCTGCACCACCAGTGGTAACAGAACCCCCCCCTGCGAAGAGCACTAGAGTAGCACTGGAACCTGACCCAGCACTGAGGGTGGCGCCAGAACCCAGTCCGGCACCCCTCCCAGTACTGGAGTCAGCTCCAGGGCCATCCCCAGCACTAAGACCAGCACCAGACTGGGAAACACCCACAGACATTTGCTTTTATATAGAGCTTATGTTGGCCCACAGCTTGATTATTCTTCTCAATTCTGGTGCCCATACACCAAAGAGGATGCTGATAATAGAGAAAATCCAGCATAAAATAAATTAAAGGTGTAAAAGGTCTTTCACATGAAGATGAGCTCAAGAAGTTTAATCTAATGTCCTTGAAAGCACGGAGGTTAAGAGGTGAACTACTGTTAACTAGAGAGTTTATAATGATGAATATCTGATGCCTGAGGTACAGTGGTGATTGTATAAAAGTTTGGAAGTGCTGAGGTATACCTCAAGGTACCACTGAGGCACTCCAGTTCACCTGGTGATTGTATAAAAGTGTGGCAGTGCTGAGGTATACCTCGAGGTACCAGGCACCTCCTCAGCACTGCCAAACTTTTATACGATCACTGCTGTAGGCCTTGATTTTAAGCAAACTAAAAACAATACGAGAGGACACCCATTACAATTAACACGTCCTAAATTTACAACAAATAAACAGGCCTATTTCTTCTCACAGAGAATTGTTAATGCATGAAATAAACTTCTGACTCAAATTATCAGCAAATTCAAACAAATTTTCAAAAACAAACTTGATACCTTTTTGTTGTAAAAAAAACTGGAATATTATGGGTGAAAGATAGAGGCTCTCATGGGCAATTTGCCTTCTTGTTTCTTTCCATAACCTAGTGAAACAGACTATGCCAAGGACAAAGAAGACATAGAACTAATCCCAGAAAGGCCTCTTTCTTCATCAGCACCAAGAAGCCACTTGGGATTGCACCAGTCCCCATGCCCCAGGTCATCCGACTAGTCGGGAGAGGGGAGGGGGAGATCCTGAAGATCTCCACCGGGCTGCTAAATCCAGAAACCTTCCCTCTCTCAGTGCTGCAAGCGGCATCAGGAGGGGAGCCGGCTGAATGTGCAGCAGCTCTGCTCACTGGCACCAACTTCAGTGATGGGAGTCGAAACGGTGCCAGACCGTGACCCCAAGGAACCTACCAGTGTATAGTTCCGAAATCTTCACCGAGGACATCTGTGCCCCTAAGGGGGCTCCAGACTGGGAGGAGTGTGCAACTGACCCCTCGGAAGGAGCTGGCTGTCCCAAAGACACCTCCCCCAGGCTCTTCGTCTCAATGAGACAAGGACCAGAAGAGGCCTGGTCTCCCTCAGTACATATATTTCTGGTGAGAGTCTATGGGGAAGAGCCCACAAGTCCATGGAGAAACAGGTGTTGCATTGGCCCATGTTGTGCTGGGATCCAAGGCAGATCTAGGAATGCTCATGTTGGTTCCGGACAGATATATCTGTCCCACTGGGGCACCGATGCATGGGGGGAAGGAGGGGGGACATCTTCTTTGACTTCTGAGGCTCCCCCTCCCCCAGAGAGTGACTGAATTCATAAAATAATAAAAACCAACACAAAAACAGAGCCTGCTGCTGTAAAAGGACAGAGAAGCAGTGTTGGAAAAAAGGTGAGAGAGGCTACAGTGTCAAGCTGGCAGCAATGGACTGGGTTGCGCAACTGGAAAATGGGGAATGCTCCAACAGAGTGCAACCTCAACGGCGGGAAGAACAGAACTGAGAGATGCAGAGGTCTGACATCGGCTACTGGCCAGCCCATGAGCGCCATGTCATGCCTCTGCCTTGTGGGCAGAACCATCCCTGACATCGTTCCTCTAGCTGAAGAATTCTAAAGCGATATGCTCCCGTTGGGTCCGAGCACCTCTGGCATAGACCCATGAAATAATGAATAATGAAGATTGATTCTTGTAAGATCGGACTCTCAGATGTGTTACCTACCACAGACCTCTGGCAGAATATTATGATACATGTATATGGCATGGAAAAGCTTACAGCTAAAATTGCACATACGCTGCCCAAGCGTGGACTGCTCTGGTGACACTGAGTAGTGCACCTGATGTCTAAATATCATGACTTCGTGCCTTAAACCTATTATTTATTTATTTTTTGTTGACCGGGTACGTGTACTAGACAAATCCTGCCTATTTTCAGGCACGATCCGGGGGAGGGAGATACAGATGAATGCCAACTGACCTTGAACCAGATTAAGCTGCTGGTGGTATTTTTAATGAATGAGGGAAATTTGGCCAGGACACCGGGGAAATTCCCCTACTCTTTTTCAATAAGTGCCATGGGATCTTTAACATCCACCTGAACTACCACCAATCCAGGCAGATGGGACCTAGGTTTAACGTCTCATCCGAAAGACGGCACCTCAGAAGTGCAGCGCCCCTCTCATGCTGCACTACAGTGTCAGTACTGGGATATTAACCCAAGTGCCAGATGTGGGAACTGAACCCACAGCCCTCTGATCTCCCGGCCTCAGAGGCGAGTGTGCTACCTACTGAGCCACTGACATTATAGTACTACTGACTTTACATAACTACGTATAATGATGAAATGCTACCACCTAACTACAGTTAGTTGTGCAATGACTGTATAACTTATACTGCAACATGTTGTTTTGTTGTTTGCTTGTGTAGAAAACTGAATAAACTTCAATTTTAGAAATATATTCTACAGGTTCAGCTTGACAGTTGGGGTATTTCCTGACAGCGCTCCCTTCGCGCCACTGCCAGATGACCCTACTTGTTGGTCTCTCTGTCTCCGCTTTCAGATGTTGCTTTTTGGACTCCTCATCCTGCAGAGCACTAATTTCGACTGCAAAATACCCCTAAGGCGCTCATGGTGAAAATATGTAAAGTTTAGTTTTCTGCAAAAATGAAGTCTTAAAGTTTGAGTTGCTTTGCTCTACACACAGAGCTCGAGACAGACGTCTCACTGCAATGGTGGGTGGGCACATCCCCCCTCCCCCAACTTAGTACATTTCTTTGACTGCCTCGTTACGTCCCAAAGATGAGATGGGACTAGTGGACGGGGAGTTAAATACCTAGACATTTTTTTCTCTAAACAAGTGTCTACCACTCAAGCACTCTTCTAAACTCACATCATACTCCATATGACTGTTTCTAGACACATAACGTTCAGTCAAAAAATAAATTCTCAAGGCGCATCTGGATAGAAGTAATTTATTATCTTACAGTACATACTGAAACCATAATTAAGAAAAATTACACTCTCGCTTGCAAAGAAAAAAAGGGTTTAATAAATTAATATTGTTTTTCTTTGTTTGTAACACACACTTTTTTAAATCTTTTTTATATTTTCAGCCACTCCACGAAATCAGAGGTCAGGTCAATGCTAATCATGCACGTGTTGTCTGGACGACAGATTATATATTTTTTTTCCTTTGCAGGCAAGATTAACTGGTTTCCAAGCTTAGTGTGGTGAGAGCACTTTGAAAACGAGAGCACAAGTTCACTGTATAGCACAAATGTCAATGCTCCACCATAATGGAAATGAATCACAACTCTGAGATAAGGAAAACTTGGAACAAGTTCAGAATCTAAAACAGAATTTTATGTCTTAAACCAACGCTGGGTGCAGAGATGGAACAGCTGCTGAAGAACTGTTGCAACCAATGAGCTACCACTGGAGAATGTGAATGACTGGAGCTTGGTTTTCTACAATATAATTCATCTCAACAACTTCAATGTTCCTTTTTCAGCCCAAACTACAGTCATAACAACATTTGTGCATTTAGGGTCTATATTTCATGACCTGGGCTACAAAAGTACAGCTTCATTTGTTTCCTGAAATGGAACTCAATATTAGAAGCCCTCACACTTTAGCACAGGCTGCCGCCCCCCCATCCCCCCGCGTACCACATTTATATATATATATATATATATATATATATATATATATATACACACACACACACACACACACATTATATATATATTTTTGCTCACTGCTCCTCTAAAAGCCATACTTGTATCTGGTTGATTCTGCTGTCTCTGCCCCAACATTTCTGAAGTCCTGTTGCAATGGAGGGATCTCGCAACCTCCCCCCCCCCCCCCCCCCAGCTGATATCAAAGCTGGGTTACAGCCACAGAGGATTCAGCTGCGTTAAATACAGTACTGAGCTGTATAAAAACTCACTGGTCATGCTGTACTTCTCATACTAAGTACAGGTTGGGTGGAATTGTGGGACACCTCTAGAATAACAGGACATTGGAAATGTTGGGGCCAAGATAGCAGGAGCAACCAGATACAAGTAAACAGTTGAAAGAACCCAGTGAGTTAACATTTTTTTTCAATTTAAACACTTTACTAGTTGGGTTGGGGGGGCAGCCCCACAATGGGAAGAGTCACCTCTAGAAGTAAGTGAGCATTAATCTTTAAGTTTGAGCCTTTCTCAAGTTATGAAACGTGGTCCACTACTTGCCCAGCACAGTAATTCAACAACACTGAGGATAACATTTCTTGCAACTTGCTTTTTTTGACTCAAGAACAGTTTACTTGGTTAAGAATTACACAGTAAAATTAATATTAACTGGAAAACTAGCAACAGACAGACCGACAGAAAGGAAAGAACAAAAGCACTCATGCCTGTATTCGCTTTTTCTACACAGCACACAAAGCGCATCCCCGCCCCAAATGGTGTAGAATACTACAGAATAAGTTAACATAAAAACAAAACAAAAAACATAAGCTGTTAAGAGTTACAACAGCAAAACTCTGTTCAGGAAGTCAAGAACAAGGAAAAAGCACAGAAACAATGTAGTGAGCAGATCAGAAAACTTGTTGTTTAGAGGTACTCAAATACAGTTAATTACTCATTATGTTGCCAGCTGAACATCTGACCTAATAATGAAATATCTGATGTGAGAAAATGTAAAATTAAAGGGAATGTGTACCAAGCAGGCTCACATTGTAAAAATGTGAGCCTTACAAGGTCATGTGCTAACCACATAGAGAAGACTGGTGGTGCTAGTGCCCCCCTTTTGTTCTCTCCCCCCCAAACAGAAACACCCCATGAAGGCGAATGCTGTTTTCACTCGGGTCAGCCCTTTTCTGCAGCAAATCTGGCTCGTATGATGACGTCCATGCCCTACCACCTACTGACAGCTTGGACGTCTGTGTAGCAGTCCCCACAGATGTAAGCGCACAATGTGCACTTTACAGTCGTTCCCAGTAGCAGTTTACATACCCTGGTACTAGTGCCCCTGGTCCTCCGGTAGCCCCAATCGAAAACAGGTGTACAAAACGTCCTGCTGTGACTTTTAAAATCATAGTTTCTGCAGAGCCCCACTCTCCATTCAGCTGGTCCTAGCACGCTCAGCCGTTAGTGTGCATGCCTTTGCCTGCAGCTAGTAGGCTTTGTATTACAGTGGATTTGTAAAAAATAAACATTATGAACATTATGGTTTAACTGCTACTGGGAACGACAAAGTGCACATTGTGCGCTTACATCTGTGGGAACTACTACACAGACTTCCAAGCTCTCAGTAGGTGGTGGGGCATGAACACCATAGGAGCCAGATTTGCTGCAGAGAAGGGGTTACCCGAGTGAAAATGGCATTTGGTCCGGGGGGGTTATTACTTGAAAAACAACATTTAGAGGCACTAGCAGCATCAGTCTTCTCCATGTGGTAGCAGATGACCATGCAAGACTTACATATTTACAATGTGAGCCTGCATGGTACACGTTCCCTTTAAGCTGCGAATACTAAAACATAATTTTACAATACGTTGCACATCTTTTTTTGTTAGTTTTTCTGGTCTTCTTTATCTCGCCTCTGCTTAGCCTCTCTCTCTCTTGCCACTCCTTCGGGCCGCAACAATGTCCTGGTTGCCTGCCGATCGACCCTCTGCTACCGACTCCTGTCATTACGTGACATCCACTGTGAATTCCCATGATCCACAGGGATCCAGCTTATTCCTGCCAGGGCCCCAACCCCCTGGGGGAGTGAGGAGGAAGGAACCATCTCAATAGGCCCTGCGAGACGAGAGCTTGTGGGGACAAGAGTGGTGTACTGTGGGGGACACGTGGTGTGGTTGGACAAGGTGACAGTCATCCAGTTCGTCGAAGGTTTGGATTTTCCTGTTTTTTCTGGGGCCCCACCCACCATCTTCATTCGTGCGGCCACACTGGCATCCTGGGGCAGGGGTGTTTGGCAGTGTGTGGTCACCCATGCCGACAAGAATGCCTCCAATAAATCACCACCAAGAGCTGCTACGAAGGCGGTGTGTTATGACCCCCCCCCGGAAGGGAAGTGTCCAAGGGACGCTGTGACTCCTTCCAGCCGGCCTCCGCTCCTGACATCTGGACTCACGACATGAATCTGGATAGTCAGCGTGCCAGAGTGATGTCCCATCGCTCAGCACCACGGAGCCGGCTGCATATAATTTTTAAAAATGTGTCACTGTAAATTGGCTTGTACGCAAAAGCCACAATACTGTATTAAAACAATTACAAGTGTGGCCATTATTCCACTGTGGCACTAGAAAATAATTTCTGAGTCAATCTGAAGTCACAATAAATTAATCAAGTGTTCTCAAGAAAACAATAGTATTCTCTTGTGATGAACAAGGTAATTGTATTTTTTATAGTCAATATTAATTAGTCAAGGCTAAAGCAAGTATCTGCTTTGTGTACATGGAGAACATTTTTCTTATGCAGGTAGGATTAAAACCAGAATTGCAACCAGATCATCAGCACAGCACTAACACTACAGCTCACGACGTCGGCACAGCATTAACACTACAGCTCACGACGTCGGCACAGCATTAACACTACAGCTCACGACGTCGGCACAGCATTAACACTACAGCTCACGACGTCGGCACAGCATTAACACTACAGCTCACGACGTCGGCACAGCATTAACACTACAGCTCACGACGTCGGCACAGCACTAACACTACAGCTCACGACGTCGGCACAGCACTAACACTACAGCTCACGACGTTGGCAACCTGGGTTTAGGAACAAGCCGGGGTGGGGGGAGGACGGCCTTCTCCTCCAGGGAGGGTCATGGACTCCGCTGCACTGCTGCCATCTGGAAGTGGAGGCGTGGAGGACTTCCCTCGGGCTGGCAGGTGTCACGCAGACGATCATGCTCCAAAACTGAACCTTGTGGCATAAAGACGTCCCAAGGGATGGACCAGAACCAATGAAAATCGCCCCGCTTGTCTGATGACAGACCCCAGTACATCTGGGACTGCGCCTCCCTACCGTGCCACCTGACACAGGATAACTGTGTTTCGAGGGCCCAACTCTGCCCGTGTGTGGTGTGTGTAACCAAACATATACAAGGACAGCAGCGGTGCTGCGGTCAGGGTTACCCTAGAGACACAACAGGGATAGTTAAGGTGGAGAAACAAAGGGGGCAGAACAGTGCAAAAAAACGAACCAAAAAAACCCCAGCAGTTGTGGCTGGGATGGAATTACTTTTTTTTTTTTTAAATACATCAGCGTACACATCAACTATAGCAGAATATATAAATGAATAAAAAAATTAAACTGCGTAATTTTACATAGGTACTGACCTTTGGTAGACGTTTAGTAATGTTTATGAAACTCAAGTTGCGTACAATATTTCTAATCATTCTAAGGGAATCTATTATTTCTTCTTGTAAATTCAAAAGACTAACTGGCAGCTCTGAGTTGCACCAGCTCTCTGCACCTGCCTGCTCCACCTGTGCTCTGGGACATTCCTAAGAACATGGTTAGTTAGAATGAACTGACGCCTCGCAGGGGTTTCTGTTACATCTGTATCAGAAGCCAAAGGCACTGAACTACAGTTGTTTTCTCATAGGACATTTACTGATTAAGGAAATGAATCTCTCGAACTCTATTTCATTCTGGGAAACAAAGAAACGTTCAAAATAAACCATGATTTGTCAGCATCTAGTTGTCGTCATTTGAAGAATGTTGAGAGGGGCAAATACAAAGTGAATTAAAAACAAAAGAATACACGGAATCCCAAGTCAAGTACTACTTCACTGCAACCAGTGACAGCTTCACTTTTCCTTGGCCTCTTCGGTCTCCTGTTTAAAGACTATGCAGATGGTAGCGTGTGAAGGTATGACCTCAGCATCAGCTGTTTGAAAGTCTAGTGGTCTGCTCCATCACAAATCCTACCCTCATTCTGTCCGTCTCCTCTCTCTCTCGGAAGTGAAGGCAAGATTAAGTCCATGCCCCTTGTGATTTTTCTTTGCTGTTCTGGGGAACACCTGAAGCACAACTTGCTTACAAGTGTCAGGAGCGCACCGTCCCTTTAAGGTACCACATTCCACCAAAGCTCACACAGCAGTCCTACGTAAAAGAAGAGACAAAAAAATGGAAAACAGAACGTTAAGTGCCTCGTGTAATGAGCTTAATTCTGTGTTGGCAGAAAGTCTCTCTCTACAAGTATTATGAACAGGGTAACAAACATGGAAACATTGCTTGGCAATTTAAAGGGAAAGCCAGCAATGATGTACATCAGAAATGAATCCAGCCTTTGCAGCTTCTGAAAAAAAGGTTATTTATTTATTGAAGTGTTTCACCAGGAAAGTTACTCTGAGCAGAAGCTCATCTCACGGTACGTCCTGGGGGAAGGGGACTGGGACAACAGACAATATTGCACATGATACATACAGTAGCAGCTAAGTTAACAACCATATATAACTAGGGCTATAACAGATACGTTACGCCTAATACATACACATGTACTGATAAATACACGTTTAGCAGATTGTACAGTTTACAAACTACAACATAGTTTCAGCGTTTTGGATGGGGATAGAAGGAACTGGTGAGGAGGTGGTGGGAAGTTGAGGAGTGAGAGAGCGCTGAGTCGGAGTAAGTGCAGACTTGCAAGGGCTAATACTAAGGTGGAATAAAACCAGCAGAAATTTGGCCGGCCCTCAGGGGTTTGTGCAGTTGCGGTCTGTCACTAGGTAGTTTGCTAGGGAAGAGGAGAGGGAGTAGACTGAGGAGCAGTGGTGGATTTGGGTTGGAAGCAGGTTCCAAAGTTTAGGTAGGCGATATGAGAAAGCCAATTGGCCTGACGTAGTGTTTCTGAAAGGTATACTGAGGGAGCGGGTATCCTCAGACTGGAGGGTGTATTTGGACTGGTGAGGGGCGGATAAAGAGGCAACTAGATAAGATGGCAATGAGCCTAACCAGAATTTTGAGATAAACTTAGCCGCGTGCAGTGTTCTCCTGTCAGCAAGTGAAAGAAAATTCAGGGAGCAGTAGAGGGAGCAGTGATGTGTCAGAGCAGGGGCATCCAAGGCATAATGGCAGGAGGAGTTGAAGAGAGGGTCAAACCTGGATAAGGATACCAAGGGTTCTTGAAACACTCTGACTTCTGTGGAAACTGAGCTCTTACTGACCCAAATAACACTTCCCACAAATCAGAGAGGCAGATAAATCCCTCCTGGATCCAACCCTTCTTCAATAAAAAATGACCTCATACACTGAGATGTCTCTCATCTGTTAAAACATCCCCCGGCCCAGACAGCATCCCCATGAAGGCGCACAACAGGTTAAGCCCCTGCCCTAGTGCGATCCCTCTCTGATACATACCCTTGACTTAATCACTAGTGGGAATCCTCCCCTGTTCAGTTTAGAGACTTGTTTATAGCCATACTGTCCTTGTATAAACAGCTGAACAAAGTAGGTGATTTAATTAAGCAATAAGGCATGACAAGGTGTATGTTATCATGTAATAATGTCACTCCTGGGGTGGGCTGAAGCACGAGGCGAAGCCAAGTGCTTCCACGATCCCAGGAGTGACGTTATTACACAATAACGCACACCTTGGAGTGCCTTATTGCAATTATACAATGGCTTGATGTTATACAACATAAACAAAAAATTATAAATGTTTTTAGTAGATTTTTTGCGTTTCTGAAGAGAAAAAAGCGATTAATCAAATGGTACAAAAGGTCCAATAAATCCATAGAGTGATGTTATTGTGTAATAACATCACTGTCTCAGGCACCCACTGAACAATCAGAATACAGGAAATTTCCTTGCCATTGTATACCTTTTATTGGACCAGCACAAACTTTTTAGCACACAAGCGTTCAGGTTTACGCAGAACCCTTCTTCATGTGATGACAGTTTCTACAAAATGCATTTCTTGTACGCAATGTATAGTGCTGAATACGTCTAGCACCTAACATACAACACACAATATACACAATAAATGAAAATTATGTACCTACTGTAATTCTTGATCTTTCTGTGCATCTTCACCATTCATCACTGGTGGGTTCTGGCCAGAGGATCAGGACCCTGCGGGAGCTTTACTTTTTTTTTTCCACAAGGGGGAGGAGCCGATGTCAGGGTGGTGCCGCCCTTGAGGCAGACGCATTGCACGGCACTCGCAGACTGGCCAGTAACCGATACCAAGCCCTCCAGAGTCCCAGTTCTGCAGGCTGGAGAGTGATAGAAAAGAAGGGAGAGGGCGGGGCAAGGGAGCCCGAGGGACAGGAAAAGGAAAGGCCATAAAAACCAAAGGAGGAATAAAAGTGAGGAGAGGACAGAAAGAGAAGAAAGCCTAAGGGTTTGGGACAGGGAAGCCCCAACCTCTGGATGAGTAGGGGAGGGAAAAGAAGGTAGAAGGGAAGAGTGAGAGAGAAGAGAAGCGAGACACCGCACCCCAGTCACAGGGGCCCAGAGGATGGCTGGAGGATGACACCACTGCTTTTAACCCATATTATCTCTTCTCCCAAGGCAGAGAAGAAACCTTTAACCAAGGTATGAAGAGAGAGGCTGACACGAAGCCCAGGAGGGGGCCGTCAGAGTGCCGATTCTGACGGGTCTTTACTGGACCAAGGGTAGCGGGTCAATGTCTCCCCCTCTTTTCTAAGAGAATCATGAAGTCGGGACAGGACCCACCCCGAAGAAGTATCCTCCTGAGAAAGAAACACCCTCCCAGGACGGTTTTAGAGAATCTTAGAGAAGCGTCACCTCCGAAGCAGGAGAACGAGACAATGGAGGATTTTTCCTCTTTTTGAATAAGAGGTGGAAGAGATTCCCGGGGGGAACCTCACAGGGGAGACTGTTTAAAGCGGCAGGCAGAAGGAAGGAAGGGATTATTAGGGAGGGGTCACCAGGGTCCCCCCAACACCACTTCAAGAAACCACGGGTTTGGCTTAAAGCAGAGTGAGGATCCAAGAAGTCCCAAATGAGAGAGGTTCCAACTAGACAGTCAGGAGACTCCAGTGACCCCCAACAGAGGGTTATCTCCCTGCTTGTCTTCCCCAGGATACCTCCAACACCCTCAGAGGAAAGCAGAGCCACAAGGTACCGGAGAAGGACCATATGGTCCCCTTGTTGAGAAAAACAAACAGGGAGAAGGATCGACCAGACTGAGGCCTAAGAGGGGAAGGTGGGTGGGAAGCAGTGATGAATGGTGAAGATATACAGAAAGATCAAGAATTACAGTAGGTTTGTAATTTCATATCTTATCTGTGTCAATCTTCACCATTCATCACTGGTGGGCGATAACCAAGCCCCCCGTAGGGGACCCGGTACCTCCCTAAGGGAGGAAGACACTGGAGGAGGGAATTCTTCCAGGCCTGGTTAAGCCCAAGACTGGTGGCCGGCCCGGTGGCAATGAGGGTTGAGGCGCTGGACGCCACACCTCGTTCCACGCTGGCGACCCAGGTTCGAGAACGAGCCTGGGTCGTCGGGGGAGGACTAGGATTGAGCATCCAACGACAGCTCTCCTAGTCCTGGGGATAAAGGGTGGATGTACACAGCACTCTGCTGGTCCCTGGGGATGCCCGGAGGTACTACAGAGGCACGGGTACCTAGTGGGGGAAGCACGGCAACGTCTGCACGCTGGTGCGCTGACGTCATGGCACGCCCGTGCTTCCATTGGGGGAGATAAAGGAAAAGGCAGCACAAGCCCGCAGCAGCTTGATGGCCGCAGTTTCGCCGACCAACCAACGATGTCTGGATGGTATGCCGGTAATGGTTCTCGCCGGCCTGGCTGTGGCGGAGGGGGGCCCTTTCGTAGTGTAGATGCGTCTGGCCAGCTAGTCATGCGAGGTTCGGGGTCGGAGGTGAAGCGGAGGAGCGGTGGCTGGATGTGGAGCAGGGCTGTGGCTGCAGGTAGAAACTGATAAATGATTAAAAAAAAAAAAAAAGCCTGAGACTGGTCTGGGTGAGGCGGGGTTCTCCCGAGTAGGAGAGGGAAGTAGCCCCTGCAGTTCCAGCCTCACCCTGTGGGAGAAAACGTGGGTTCCCCGGAATGAGGAGGCAGTCACCCTGCACCAGGCCATGGGTGATAACCAGGAAAGATGAAGCCATGCCATCCGCCTAATGCAGATCACTGTCCCTGCCACCCTGGAAGCCACCTCGTTGGCATCATAAGATGCCCTTGCTTGGTGCCTCCCAAGCTCCAGGCCCTGCGCGGAGAAGGCAATGGCTTGTCTGGTCACCTCCGAATCAGGCAGAGAGACTAGGATTTGTCCTAGCAGAGACCATAAGTGCCTGCTGTAGGCAACATGATGGGCCTGATGAGCCGAGAGGGATGAGAGGAGACATGCTGAAGAGAAACCTCTCTTCCCCCAAAAATCAAATTCAGCAGAATCTGATTCCGGAGGTCGGTCACGCCTTAGGTGTCTATGCCCAGAGGGTGTGTCCAAGAGAGTCACGCTTAAAAGGGGTGAGCTAAGGCTCCTGGAGACCCTAGGGGTGTGCAATACCTCTGGCCAAGGTCCCTCAGGGCTGGTGCAAGGATTGAGGGACTTCGCCTGGCGCAGTATGACACCTACCTGAAGGGAGAAGGCCCGGCAGGAATGACCAGGTTGGCCGCACTGAACTCGCTTACAAAGGCAAGCGCTGCCCGGTCAGAACTGCGACTGCCTAAAGTGGTGACGTGGAGTTCATCGAGCAACCCCAAAAGGAAGTGCTGATAACTAGACAAATCAACTACAGGGGATAGGTGGACAGTAGACTCCTCTCCCTCAGAGGAGGAAGACAAGGGAGCCAACGAGTCCTGAGAGTCAGGCACGGGCTGCACTGGGGAATGGTGGAACACCTTCTCGTCCGTGGACCTGCAGTAGGCGGGGAAAAGTGCAGCCGAAGACCTGAACTGCTCCCAGGTGAGAGGTCCCGTAGGACCGGTGTGGCCTGGGAGGGAGGGGTTGGCAGAGGTAAGGGGGCCAGACACTTCCGAGGAGGAGCGCGACCTCTGCCAGGGCTGGAGACCGAACAGAAGATCTCAAGGGAGGAGAAGACCCGCTGGTTGCAGCAGTCAGTGGCTGCTCAACCAAGCTGGAACAGTCAGGACTGAGCCCAAAGAGATAATCCTCCCACAAGGTGAATGGGGCCGCATGAGCCCAGAAGGGTGGCCCCCTAGCCTCTAAAGATGAGGGCCCTCCCGGAAAGACCTCAGGGGAGAAAACAGGACCAGCACTGTGACTCCTTCCTGAGCCCCTGTGGGCTCCCAGGGAAGGGTTCTGCCCCCGAGCCTGTCCCCTCAATCCCTCAGACTCAGAGAGAGCCCTCTTCCTCAGGATCAGCTTAGGTAGCTCAATTCCTGTGGCAGATTCCTGAGAGACAGCCACTGGGCAAGCACCCTCCTCTGCCTGAGACGCTCCAGCTGGCCTAAAAGTGGGACCAACCTGAGCAGCCCCAGAAGGGGGTACACCTCCCAAAGGAGCAGGTAAACCACCGTCTCCAGTCTGTCCCCCGCTGCCCCCCAGAGCACCCGAGGACTGGTCGGGACCACCAACACCGGATCCAGTAGTAGCTGCCGACTCCACAGGAGGGGGCTGAACTGGAGCCGAAGCACTGGGTGAGGAGGAACTGAAGGATTCCAAGGAATCCGGGAGCCAGTCTGGGTCAGCCTCCAAATCATCCTCCGAGGAGGAGGAGGCCCAGATCCAAACCTCTTCCCCCATCTCTCATCCGCGGCACAGTGAGGCGGCCCCACGCTGCCCACGGCACCGCCTCCCTCCCTGGTGCTGTGAACAGCATTGTGTGGCAGCGTGGATTCTTATAACAGATCAAACAGAATTTTGTATAGTGCATAAAAAAAAAACACATGGTCTGTGTTTATCATTTTATTGTCCAATAATAAAGAAAATTACAGATAGGAAAGTAAGTGGGTGTTAATCCTTCACATCAACGCAAATCATCATGATATAATTCTCCAACAAAAATAGCAATAAAAGAATTCCTGAAATCTTCCTTCCTTTTAGTGTGTAAACCTTCCACACTTAGCTCTGCTCAGCTCTTACTCTGTAAAACATATCCTCAGTTCCACACACGCATGCTACAAAAGTAGTCCACGGTCCAGTGAAAAGAAACCATAGCACTTGTAGTGTGAACCTAGTCGAGGTTTGAAGCCTGGTCTGCATGGGCGACTATGCTGCTACGCTGGTGCAACCATAATAAAATGTTGCTACGTATACCTGCGGTGCTATTGTTTCTTTTCACTCAGCTCTTACTCTGTCTGAGGTCAGAAAGCAACTGACCATCTCACTCACTCACTGTATCTCGATCTATCTGCCAAGCCCTCTGGTGGACTACCTTATATAGCAGCCTCATGTACATCAGAGGTCATGTGATAACATCACTAGAAGGGAAACAGTCTTTTAAACCTCTACGTTTCTTAAAACCATGTCCTAACATTTCTGGCATAATGCTATCCTCTGTGTCCACCATTCAGGCTCTTAAGGAGTCTCTATTCTTTGGAGGAAAAGGCTAAAAATCCTTATTTACAAGGCATGACATCACAGTTGGTAACTGGCTCCTCCTCTACTGTGACATCACTACCTGCGTGCTCCATAAATATAGGTATTTCAGGGGCTGCCAGCCCTAAATAGCAGGACCTCTGAAAAACATCTCCTGGTATTTACCTTCATACCTTTTTATTACTGGCTTATTATAACATTTAAACTTCTATTTTCAGTATCCAGTAGGTATCACAAGCCTTGAAAAATGTAAACAGATAAGGGCGCACTCTATCTGTTTACTCTTGCAAGAGCTAGGATCCTTCCACTTTTGTTTAGAGAAAAAATTATTTATTTTTAATTGAAAAGTAAAAATAAAACATTTGCAGGGCATACATTTCTTAATGGTTTCTACCATAATTGCTTGCGGCTTGAACATATATTTGTATTCAGAACACACTCTTACTTCCATAATTAGCTTTCAAAACAGCTGCTGGATGAAATCTTTCAGCCGTCGGCCAACATTTCATTTTAGCCCTCATTTGTACAGTCAGCAGCAAATCTTTCTTTGGGGCAACATACAGTGCCTTCAGAAAGTATTCACCCCCCCTTGGATTTTGTCACATTTTGTGATGTTGCAAAGTCTAATTAAAATACATTTATATGGGATTTTTTTGTCACGTATCTACACAAACTACTCTATAATGTCAAAGTGGAATGAAACTTCTGGAATTTTTTGTACATGTAATTTAAAATAAAAACCTGAAATGTCTTGATTTTATAAGTATTCACCCCCTTTGCTATGACACTCCAAACTGAGCTTAGCTGCATCCAATTTTCTCGTGAGATCACTCGAAAACTTGAATGGAGTCCACCTGTAGTCTGTTCAAGTGGTTGACATGATTTCAGAGGAAATACACCTGTCTATATAATAAGGTCCCACTGTTGACAGTGCGTGTCAGAGCAGAAACTCTACCCTGAAGACCAAGGAGCTGTCCGTAGAACTCCATGATAGAATTGTGAGGAGGCATAGATCTGGGGAGGGGTATAAAAACATTTCTAGGGTGTTGAAAGTTCCCAGGAGCACAGTCAAGTCCATCATTAGGAAATGGAAAGATTACGGAACCACCCAGACTCTTCCTAGAGCAGGCCGTCCTCCCAAACTGAGCAACTGGGCAAGAAGGACCTTGGTCAGGGAAGTGACCAAGAACCCAATGACCACCCTGACAGAACTACAGAGTTCCATGGCTGAGATGGGAGAACCTGTCCAGAGGACAACAATCTCTGCAGCACTTCACAGATGTAGCCTCTATGGGACAGTGGCTAGAAAGAAGCCACTCCTGAGAAAAGGCCACATAATAGCATGCCTGGAGTTTGTAAGAAGGCACGTGGCAGACTCTGAGACCATGTGGCAAAAGATTCTCTGGTCTGATGAAACAAAAATTGAACTCTTTGGCCTGAATGCAAGCGCTATGCCTGGCGTAAACCAACACAGTTCATCACCGTGTAACACCATCCCTACCATGAAGCATGGTGGTGGCAGCATCATGTTATGGGGATGCTTTTCAGTGGCAGGGACTGGGGCACTTGTCAGGATAGAGGAACAATTAATGGAGCCAAATACAGGCACATCCTTGAGGAGAACCTGCATCAGTCTGCAACAGACCTTGGACTGGAGCGAAGATTTACGTTCCAACAGGACAACGACCCCAAGCATACAGCCAAAGCAACACTGGAGTGGCTTCAGAACAAGAAGGTGAATGTCCTTGAGTGGCCCAGCCAAAGCCCAGACTTGAATCTCCATTGAGAATCTGTGGAAAGACTTAAAGATTGCAGTTCACCGACGATCCCCATCCAACTTTATAGAGCTTGAGCAAATCTGCAAGGAAGAATGGGCGAAAATCCCCAAATCCAGATGTGCAAAGCTGATACAGACATACCCAAGAAGACTCAAAGCTGTAATTGCTGACAAAAGCGCTTCTACAAAGTACTGACTCAGGGGGGTGAATACTTAAGTAAACAAGATATTTCAGTTTTTAATGTTTCATAGATTTTTGTTACACAATAAAAATAGTTTTGCCCCTTTAAATTGTTGAGTATGCTGTGTGAATCAAGGGGGGGGGGGAATAATCTCAATGCATTAAACATTCTGGTAGTAACACAACAAAATGTGACAAAATCCAAGGGGGGTGAATACTTTCTGAAGGCACTGTAGGGCTCAGTAGGCGTTACCGCCCCTCATTCTCTCTTTAAGGAGTGTAATTCTTTATTTCCCAACTGAGGTTTATCTGGCTAGAGACTCGCTGCAGTGCACAGAACCACTGAACCACTCAGGGCACTTCTCATTCATTTCCTGGGGCTCTATGGGTATTTGCACTCTGCACAGCCATACCTGTTACTGATAAACCACACCCGGCGGTTAAATACAGGTTACTCACCTGTAACAGGAGTTCTAGGAATGGTGTATGTTGTTCATCCACACTCATTGGCAGGTATCCTTGCCGCTTTAAATCTTGCCGGAAGGTCTTCAAGCTTGCTCTTCCCACCCACCCGGGTGGTATAACTCTCGGCTCCGCCCCATGACGCCAGATCTGGCCCGCTGGAGCTCAGGTTGTCTGCCGGGCCGGGAGGTCGGGAGAATGTGGATGAACAACATATACCATTCCTAGAACTCCTGTTACAGGTGAGTAACCTGTATTTCTAGGACATGGATATGTTGTTCATCCACACTCATTGGCAGACTCCTAGCAGTTCTCCGGGAGGGAGGGAGGCAAGACGCACACCCCAATACTTACTTGGGAAAGAGAGACTGGAGAATCTAAGCCCCAAAACCAGCATCCCGGCGTGACTCAAGGCTCCATGTGGTAGTGGGTAATGAAGGTGTTTGCTGACTTCCAGGTAGCAGCCCTGCAGATTTCCTGGATAGGGACGCCCTGGAGCCAGCCACGTTGCAGCAGTATGGCGGGTAGAATGAGCTCTTATCCCTCTGGGAGGCTCCATGCCCGCCAACTTATAGCAGAGATCTATGCAGGAGGTTACCCACCTGCTTATCGCCCGCTTAGCTGCAGGTCTGCCAGATGCGCTTCAGCGTAGGTGACAACAACAGCTGGCGGACCTCTCCCCATTTCAGCCAGGCGCCCTTATAATAAGCGAGCGCCTCTAGGGTCCAGAGTATGGAGCCTATATTCGGCCTCCGGGTGTGATTGGGGTAGAACACCGGCAGAGTCAACACCTGGTTAAGGTGAAACTCCGACACCACCTTCGAAGGAATTTCGGTGGGGCGCGGAGAACTCCTTGTCCCTGTGGAAGACCAGGTAAGGAGAGACTCGTCGGGAACGCCTGAGCTCTCCCATCCTTCTGGCTGACGGATAGCCACCAAGAAGGCGGTCTTCCACGACAGGGTGAGAGAGAGCACACCTGTGCATAGGTTCAATGGCTTGCCCATGAGCTTTGCCAGTACCAGCAGTAGATCCCACGGAGGTGGGTTCCCAGACTGGAGGGAAATGATCAAGGCCTTTGGAAAAGCCAGACCACTCTCTCTCCTGCGCTAATCGACTGCTTCCCCGCCCGGCAAGCAGAGATGGCTGCCAGGTGCACCCTTAGGGTCGCCGACCTGCTTCCCTTGACTAGAAAGGGACCATAAATAGTCCAAGATGCTTGCCAAGGAACAGGAGGAAGGGTCCAAGCCCTTGCTCCTGACACCAAATGGAAAACCTTTTCCCATTTTGAAGGCATAGCATTTTCTGGTCGACTCTCACGGAACGTTTTCAACTACACAGGACCCGCCGAAAGACCTGCGCCTGGAACTCCGCTACCAGAACCAGGCCGCCAGGTGCAGGGATTGAAGGTCCGGATGGAACACCTTCCCTGATTGACTGAGAGCAGGTCCCGGGCGAGCTGGAAGCTGCCCTGAGTCCTGGAGCTGAGACTGAGGAGATCTGGGTACCAGAACTGGCGAGGCCAGTCTGGGGCTATCAGAATCGCCTGCGCCTTGTCCCTCCTCGCCTTGAGAAGCACCTTGTGGATCAAGGGAAATGGGGGAAAGGCGTAAAAGAGGCCCGGGTCCACTGCCTCAAGAAGGCATCCCCAGCGCAGCCCTGCTGAGGTGGGGCGGGCATGGAACAGACTCAGCTCGCTGCTCTCCTCCTGGGCAAACAGGTCCACCTGAGGCCAAAGGAGAACAGATGCTGTACTACTCCCCGTAGAGAGACCCCACTGTGGGATGCAGCCCCTATCCGGCTCAGGCACGGCCGGGTGTTGAGGCTCCTGCCACGTGAATGGCTAGGAGATCCGCCTCTCCAGGCTGCGACGAGTGACCAAATGCGGAGAGCTTCCTTGCATAGAAGCATGGAGCGGCCCCGCCTCCTGGCGTTTAGATAGTACATGGTCGGGTATTGTCCGCCTCGGCTCTGACCACTTTTGACCCTCGAGGAACGGAGCAAAGGCGGTGAGAGCTAGGTGGACCAGTCAGAGCTCCAGCAGGTTGATGTGGCATCGGACTCCCGCTGGGACCAGAGGCTATGAGTCCGGTGGTTCCCCAGATGGGCACCCCAACCCATCAGAGAGGCATCGGTCGATAGAGAGACCGTCGCTCGGGCGCGACCAACGGGATGCCCTCCTGCAAATGATTCTGAAACGTCCACCATCTGAGAGTTGCTCGACATCCCTGTGTCAACACACAAGCTGGTCCAAGGGATCGTGAAGGCTGTAGACCACTGGCTGGCCAGTCCTCACTGAAGGGGACGCGATAGTTCCAGCGGCCCAACGGACCACGCTGGTGCAGGCCGCCATGAGACCCAGGAGGCGAGGGAAGTCCTGGCAGGGCGAATTGCCCAGCCAGAAATGATCGGGCAAAGGAGGTGGAACCTCCCCTGTCCACGCGGAGCCGCGCTTCTGGCTCGGAAGAGAGTCGAAGGCGCTCCGATGAATAGAATCACCTGCTGCTCGAAGTTCTGACTTGGCCTTGTTGATAAGGAGTCTTAGTTGAGAGCAGACCTGAGGGCCAGATCTTCTGACCACTCGCCTCTTCCTGAGTGGGAGCTGCTATCAGCCAGTCGTCCAGGTAAGGGCATGCTCCGGACCCCCCCGGCGTCAAGAGGAATGCTGTCACCACTGCCATGCATTTGGTGAAGAACACCCTGGGGAGCTGGAGACAGTTTGGGCGTAAGCATGGCTTGAACTCAAGAGGGATCCCTTCCTCCTGAAGCCGTCTGGAATCTCTGGTGAGACTGGACGGATAGGGACGTGAAAAAACGCACGCCCTGCAAGTCCAGAGAGCAGAACCACACGCCGTTGCTCCAAGGATGGCATTATCTGAGCCAGAGTTACCATCCTGAAGGTTCAAGACCTTAGGAACTTGTTTAGGTCGTAGGTCGAGAATGGGGCCAGCTCCCCCGTCTTCGAACCAGGAAGTACCTGGACACAAACCCTGGGTCTGAAGGAGGGTCCACCACCTTCTTACCACCTCCTTCTGGAGGAGGAGAGGGCCATGCTGCGCTCGACGTCCAGCCAGTGAGGCTGGGGATCAGCCCCTCGAGGGCCACTGCTCTGAAGGGTGGTGCCTGCTCAATTCCAGAGGCAGGCCTCTTCCCACCACCTTCAAGACCCACCTGTCCGTGGTAACAGCGACCAGGCGGAACGGAAGTGCCGAGCCGCCCTCCCCACGGGGACTTAGGGTAAGGTGACGTCGGAATGGGGCTTGTAGCACTTCTCAGTCTGCCACTGGGCAGGCTTGAGAGGGACCGCCGAGGGACCTCTCCTGGGCCTTTCCTCCCTGCCTCTCAGGAGTGGCAGCCGCTTGGCTTGGGATGCTAAGGCCGAAGCCTGCTGGCCTTAACGCTGTTGGACTGGGCGCCGGCTGGGGCACAGAAGGACTGAAGGTTTTAGGCTGTGGTTTGGGTGTCTTTGTCCTTCTGGAGCTGAAGAGATAGAGTCCAAGGTAGTATTGGACTTCTCGATCCTCTGTAGGTGACCCTTCCACCCCAGGGTCGAAGAGGTCAGTCCCCAAAGGAATATCCGCCAACTTGTGCTGGGTATCCAGTAAAGGTGGATATCCTTGGCCAAGCCTTGACGACTATAGCCACTTGCGTCACTCCCATCTGGCACATGAGTCCCCTATATCCAAAGCAGTCTGAGTTGCTGTTTGGCCACTGCCTGCGTCCTGGTCCCGCAGCCTGCTTTAACCGTGAGTCTGCAGATCGGCGGAAGATGAGGGATGACCTCATCCAGGAGCCCAACAGGGCATGAGAAAATGTGCCATGAGGACGTGCCGAATCTGGCCTGACGAGCGCCGAGAGAGGCAGCGAGACTTTTCGCCCGACATAGTCCAATTTCTTGACTCCTTGTCAGGAGGTTTGTCCACATCCCTGGCGCTGCCGGGCGTGTCGGAAAAACGCTGTCGGTAACCAACCCCTCAGCAGAGGGGTGTTCCGAAAACCGACAAGGAACCGTAGGGACCGTCATTTCCTGGCCATCCTGGCCGGCTAGCGCAGGGCAGGAAGCAGGCGCCGCCAAAGCTCCAGTGCCGACCCACTATGGCCTCGCCACCGAAAGGCCTCTCGTCGGAGAATCCCCGTCCAGAATCTCCTGAGGGGATACCTGGCCCGCTTGGAACGGTTCGAGCTCCATCCCGGTGGACTCGATGAGCCGGCGAGTCCTAGGAAGGACTACGGGCTATCGCCCATTGACTAACCTCCTGAAGACTCCAAGTCCAGTCTCTTGGAGAAAAGGAGGAATCATCTTCGACTCGGAAGAGTCCTCGAAGAGCTGCTCCCCTGGCCTCGAGCCACCCTTCACCTGCCGAGGTCGGTCGGGAGGAGGGTAACTGACAGCCTACGGGGTAGACCCTTAGCCTAATCGAGAATCTTTGGTCGGAGCCCCAATTGGTGGCTGTGGAGGCGGAGGTTCCACCGGAATCGGTGAGCAGCTGGTTTTTTCCGAACAACCGCCTGGGTATAGGCCTCGGATAAGTCAAGGGGTTGTGTCGCCCGTGACAGTTACACTTCAATGGCCGGGAAGCGTCGGGTCGGGCTTATTCTCGCCAGGAGGAGTTGTTGGAACATAAGGTCCTCGCATCGCGACGAATTTGACGCCGAAGCCTCCCTCATCCGGGGAGGAGGACGAGGACGAAGCGACGATCGCCGCTTATCGCTGGTGCCGGACCGACCGGCTTTATGACGGTGGATCGGCTGGACCGCGAAGAGGTCCGAGACCGAGAGTCCCGGAATTCCCGAGGTCGGTGCGGGGAGGTGTCGGCCGGAACCGGCACTCCCTTCGGCTCGGATGGTCCATCCGAGGGCTCCGGAACCGGAGGCACAGGCGAGCCCACGGGATCCTCAACTCCTCCCGGGGGAACCGGGGAGAGAGAATCTCGCTGCTAAAGGCGACAGTTCGTCTAATGGTCGTAGAAAATTCCTCACCATCGTGGAGTCTCGTCAACTGACCTGACGGGACACCGTGAGGCTAAAAGTAAGCCGAAGCGAATGGGATCAAGCCGACGGGTCGACGTCCGGAGAGGGACCTTTTCCTGCCTCCCAAGAGCTGCCGACGGAGGGACTTACCCCTCGCCCTCTTTTTGACCGAGAATAAGGTCCCGCGAGACGAGGTCCTTCTCCCTTAGTGGAGAGGGACAGACAAAGCTCCTTAAAAGAAGCCGTAAGAAAAGCCCAGGAGAGAGCGGGATAAATGCCGCGCCGAGGAAGATACGTCACCGCCTCTTCGAGGGCGACCATCCGCCGAAGCTGAATCACGCCCGCCGCTGACACCGCCAACCGGGCTTCCTTGGACTTCACCGAGGGAACGCCGGACGGCCCAGTTGCAATCGGGCAGCACGTTTTCGATGACGAGGGCTGGTGAAAGATGAGCACTGTATCGTAAGCCCGCGGGTCGCGGCTCAAGGCCTACAGTAGACACACGTGAGTGTGGATCCGTCTCGTGACATCTTCACCCGTATGGGCATCTCCAAATCCGGGAGTCGATTTGTCCATCGTAGCCGCTGAGGGATAGAAGACTGGAAGTCTTTTTCGCAAAAATTTATTTTTTTAAATCCGCAACGGAGAAATAGAACTAGTCTCAAACGCAGAGCGCTATGAGGGAACCTGAGCTTCCAAGCGGTAAGGAAGATCTGGCGTCATGGGGCGGAGCCGAGAGTTATACCACCCGGGTGGGTGGGAGGAGCAAGCTTGAAGACCTTCCGGCAAGATTTAAAGCGGCAAGGATACCTGCCAATGAGTGTGGATGAACAACATATCCATGTCCCTAGAAATAAACATTATACAATGGCAAGAAAGAATCCTGTGCTCTGATTCGTCAGGCTGGCACTGGACCCGTGATGTTATCCTGGCATAACATCACGGCTCTAGTCCCAGCACACACACTGACCGCATGAAATGTAAACAGAGGGGAAAAAATCACTGCACAGCTATTACTTTCATGTCCGTCACCACAGTGCAGAAACCGCCTGGCGCTTTCTTCATCGCGCTATAAATCCTTCTTGCACAAAACAGCCAAAAGCCAGCACACAACTGGACAATATATCCAAGCCCACCCCATCCCAAAAAAGGTTCTTATTTTTTCAATCCACCGCCTTGAAATCTGTGTATATTCTGGAAGCGCTCAACCCAGCCCGATCCCCACACGGGCAACCCGATTCCCTCTGAACACGCGCCTGGTCAGTGAGCGTAGCAGACAAGACATTAACAGACACCGCGGTCTGTCTTCTTCAAACTGCTCCCCGCCGCTTTCAAACCACTTCTTGCTTTCTTTTTCCAATGACACCATCCACTACAGAAAATAAAAACAATTTCTCCTTGCCATTTCCTACCTCGCTCCTTCTCGGAGAAATGTTCTTACAGAGAGCTAGCCGGCGAACAAAACATGTGGGGCGTGGAGGGCTTACGATTCCCAAGTTACCACCGGCATTTACTCACCACAGAGATAAAACACAAAATGAAAACCTGAATTTAAAAAAAACGATAGGGCACAGTAACAAATCAAGCACCAGCCTCTAAGGTGCTATGCTGAGAAGAGTTGCTTAGTTACTAGGAGGACTGCAGAAACACAGCTCCACCTGCTGGCTGGAAGTGTAAATCAGCACTATTTTCCAATAAAGTAATCTTACGCATATACAAAAATGACCAAAAATCAATTTTAAATTAACTTTTTCATATCTTTTTTTTTAATATTACAAATGAGTCATTAGATATTGAATAACTCCAGGGTGTGTATTGTGTTGGATAATGTCACTTCTGTGATACGACTCTGCCCGCGGCCCTGCGCTCAATCACCCCAGGCGTGACGTTATCCCAGCACACAATAAACCCTGTCATGTTATTCCTTTATTTTATTACATTTTCTCTGTGTATCCTGCACCATCGTGCACACGTTCTGCCACGTGATCGCACAGACAAACCATTTCGAGCATACTGCTTTTCGCAGCAGGGGACCACTTCTCTTTCTTGTGTGAAGCAAATAAATCAAAACAGAAGAAAAAGCCACTATGGTTCTTAAAAGACGTGGCTGTGAAAGTCAAGAAGAAAAAGATAGCATTCCGTAAGTACAAGGAAACACAGAAGTAGCAGGGCAGAGAGCTGTACCAGTTAAGGCAGAAGGAAGTAGGGAGGGAAGTCAGAATAGCAAAGGCCCTAACTGAGGAAAAGATAGCCAACTCAGTTAAGAAGGGGGATAAAACCTTTTATAGGTACATCAGCGAGCGTAGAAAGACAAAGGGAGGGATAGTGAGGCTGAATAGAATGAATGGTGGGTGGGCAGAGGGGGACAGTGAAAAAGCAGGGATACTGAATGAATATTTCTGCTCAGTATTCACAAAAGAGGAGGGGAAGTGCCTAATCCAATTAACAGAAGCACTCTTGATAGGGGTTCATCCCAGTCCTTTCACAGAAGAAAGGGTTCTGCAAGAACTACTAAAACTGAAGGTGGACAAAGCAATGGGTCCTGATGGAATTCACCTCAGAATTCTAAAAGAATTAAGGGTGGAACTAGTGAAACCACTGGCTACTCTTTTGAATAAATCATGGGAGGATGGTGTGGTACCCGAGGACTGGAGGAAGGCAGATGTGATTTCCCTTCACAAAAGTGGGACCAAGACAGAGGCAGGAAACTACAGACCTGTCAGTCTGACCTCGGTGGTAGGGAAAGTGATGGAGTCACTTCTGAAGGAAAGAATAGTTGAGTACTTAGAGGCCATTGGGGCAGAGGACCCAAGGCAGCATGGGTTCACAGTGGGAAGGTCATGTCAGACGAATCTAATAGATTTCTTTGACTGGGTGACCAAAGTAGTAGACCAGGGAGGGGCTGTGGACATGGCCTACCTAGACTTTAGCAAGGCATTTGACACAGTCCCACACAAAAGATTAATAGTCAAATTAACCAGCCTAGGAGTGGTTCCCAGGGTGGGAGCCTGGGTAAAACATTGGCTGCACAACAGGACACAGAAGGTAATTGTAAATGGAGTCCACTCTGAAGAAAGAGGGGTTACTAGTGGGGTACCGCAGGGTTCAGTATTGGGTCCAGTCCTTTTTAACGTCTTCATCAGTGACATTGCAGAGGAACTGGAAGGAAAAGTATGCCTTTTTGCAGATGACACAAAGATCTGCAACAGGGTTGATACACAAGGAGGCGTGGAAAGGATGAAAAGAGACTTGGCAAGGTTGGAGGAATTGTCAGAAGTATGGCAGCTAGGATTCAATGCAAAGAAGTGCAAAATAATGCACCTGGGAAACAAAAACCCAGGGGAAGAATACACAATGGTTGGGGAGGTAGTAACAACAACAAAAAAGGAAAGGGACCTGGGGGTAATCATATCAGATGACCTTAAGGTTAGCGAGCAATGTGAGAAGGCAGTAGGGGGGCTGGGGGTATACTGGGATGTATAGGAAGAGGCACCAGCAGCAGAAAACAGGAAGTTGTTATCCCTCTGTACAGACAGTTGGTGAGACCCCATCTGGAGTACTGCGTCCAGTTCTGGAGACCCCATCTCCGCAAGGACATAGACAGGATAGAGGCAGTCCAGAGGAGGTCAACTAAAATGGTGCAGGGTCTGCAAGAGAAGCCGTATGAGGAGAGACTAAAGGAGCTTAATATGTATACCCTTGAGGAAAGAAGGAAGAGGGGGGACATGATGGAAACTTTTAAGTACTGTACCTCAGTGGAATCAACAAAGTCCAAGAGGGTAGCATCTTTCAGAAAAAGAGACGTGCAAGAACAAGGGAACACAATTTAAAGATAGAAGGGGGGCGGTTCAGGGGCAATGTGAGGAAGTATTATTTCACAGAGAGGGTAGTGGATGCATGGAACAGCCTTCCTGAGGAGGTTGTGGGGTCTAAAACTGTGGGAGAATTCAAGAATGCATGGGACAGACATAAGGCAATTCTTGTGGGGGTAGGAAGAAATAGGCTGTTGGTTAACTAGGATCTGCGGCTTATCCTGTAGGTAGGGAAATGGGCAGACTAATTGGGCCAAGCGGTCCTTATCTGCAGTCAAAGTCTATGTTTCTATGTCTATGACACATTTATACAGGAGCTGCTTTTTAACTGTGGGGCACACAGGCTTTTAAACACAGGACTAGAAAAGAACAGAGAATAAGATATCAGGTTGGCCACCCTGATATGAAAAAGAAAGGATGGTTAGAAAAGAAAGAAGAAAGGACAGAGTGAAATGGAAAAAAGTAACGTAATGCCTGTTTTAAATCCTCCTTCTGGCACACACTGGAGTCAGAAACGGCGCCAGGGCTGACGTCATGCCACCCGCGGTGCTGCCTAGACCCCAGCGCCGGCAGGCAGCGGCGGGGCGAAGCGTCAACATCCCAAATTTGCCAGCAGATAAAGGCCTAGAGGTCTATCAAGTCTGCTCGAAAGTGCAGCTAGCACCCCTTATTCTGCAGCTGCCCCTCCCCTTCATTAACCCTCCCACTTGTCATGTCCCATCCTCGTTTGAAGCAGTCCACTGTTCTACTGCATACCACCCAGCCACCACCCTTTCTGTAAAAAAGTGTCTCCTCATCTCCCTCCTGAACCTTCCTCTCTCCAGTCTCATATCATGGCCCCTGGTGGCCCTCCCTTCCCTTACTTTGAACAGCCCCTCTGTACCCGTCTTGTTTATTCCTTTCATGTATTTAAAGGTTTCAATCATGTCACCCTGTTTCTCCTCTCCTCCAGTGAGTACATGTTCAACTCCTTCAACCTCCTCTCATATGATAAGTCCCCCAGCCCTTGATCATCTTTATCGCCCTCGCTGCACCCCTCCAGTAACCAATGTCCCTCTTCAGATACGGACGCCAGTATCGCACGCAGTACTCCAGGTGTGGTCTAACTAATGACCCATACAGTGGCAGAATCACTTCCTCCCTCCTCGAGGTTATACCCCTTGCACACAACCCAGCATTTGTTGGCCTTTGCAGCTGCTCTTCCTACATTGTGCAGTATGTTCCATTGACCCTGTAATGAGCACACCCAGATCCTTCTCCTCCTCTGTCTGGGCTAGCTGCACTCCCCCTAGCTGGAACTCCTCCTTGGTTCTTCATCCCAAAATGCAGCACCTTGCACTTTTTTGCATTAAACCCCAGTTGCCAGGTGTCTGACCAGGTTTCAAGCTTTGCCAGATCAACCTGCAACCCCTGCCATCCCCCTAGGTCATCCACCACCACGGCAACCTTAGTATCATCAGCAAACAGACTGATCTTGCTCTTGATGTCCCATGATATGTCTGCAATGAATATCCCAAACAACACTGGTCCCAACACTGAGCCCTGTGGGAGACTGCTCGTCACTGCCCTTGGGTGAGAGAGCTCCCCAACCACCACCACCCTCTGTTGCCTTCCCTGCAGCCAGTTTCCTACCCATCTCACCAGCTTTGCACCTGCCCCTGTGCCTACTAACTTCCTTCCTGCCTTCCATGTGGCACCGAGTGAATGCCTTACTGAAGTCCAGATACAGGACATCCACTGCATGGCCCCTGTCCAGTTGCCTAGTTACCCAGTCATCAGAACTCCGACCAGGTTGGTTTGGCAGGATCTGCCACGTATGAAACCATGCTGTCTGCTGTCCTGTAGTCCTCTGGCCTCTAGGAGGGCCATCAGCCTCCTTCAGGATAGTCTCCATTAGCTTACCCACGATGGATGGAGGCTCACTGGTCTGTAGTTCTCTGTTCATTCCTGGGGCCACTCTTGTGGAGGGCACCACATGAGCCATCCTCCAGTCCTGAGGTACACACCCGAATGTAGTGGGCATTAAATAGGTCTGCCAAGGTCCTGCAAGGACCTCTGCCCAGCTCCTTCAGTACCCTGGGGTGGATGCCATCTGGGCTTAGCGCCTTGTCACCCTCAGTGCCTTCAAACCCTGTCGAACTCTGCCCTCCATCATTTCCCATCTGTCACCACTTCCTGCTTCTGCCATTTCTCCACCTTGGTGTCACCCCACTCTTCTCTTTAGTAAATACTGAGCAGAAGTACTCATTTAGTGCTTCCGCTTTATCGCACTCTGCTTCCACCCAACCACCCTCCTTCCTAATCCTTACTATGTGGTCCTTACAGCTCCTTTTCTCCCTTGATGTACTTAAGAAGTCCTTCTCCCCTTCTTAATGCCTTGTGCCAGCCTGAGTTCCTGTAGAGATGCTTTTGCCTCCCCTTACTGCCCTTGTCACCTCCTTCGATTCTGTCAAGTACTCCTCTCTGTCCTCCCCCCTCCCTGTTTTCTTTTACTTCCTAAAGGCAGCTCTTTTCCTCCTTACCTTTTACATAACCTCCTTACTCAATCAGCTCGGTTTCTTAGCCCTAGCCTTCTTGGTCTGGGCTTTGCAGCAGGTTTTGGTTGCCTCCACTATCCCCAGCTTTATGAGCTCCCACCTCTGGTTAGTATCCATACTAGATTGAATTCTTGCCAGTACCCTTTACCACTTCCCATCCTCCCAAAGTCGGCCCTCCTGAAGTCCAGCACTCTTGTGCCAGATTCCACTCCTTCCTTGCCCATATCCAATGTGAGCCATACTGAGTGGTGGTCACTCCCTGACAGCTGGTTCCTCCACTGTAAGTTCTCTCACAAAGTCCCCATTTGCCAGCACAAGGTCAAGGGTATTCCCTAACCTGGTTGGTTCACTGACCATTTGCAGCAGGAAGCTGTCCCGGAAGGCATCCAGCAGTACCTACTCCCTTCTGTTCCTGGTTGTTGAGGTGCTCCAGTCCACTCCAGGCATATGGAAGTCCCCCACAATCACCATACTACCCTTCTCACAGGTCCTCCTGATCTGTTCCGCTAGTTCTCTGTCTAACTCCTCCGTCTGAGACGGTGGCCTGTACACCACTCCCATTCTAAGAATCCTATTCTTGGAATCCCGGATTTGCACCCAAAGTGACTCCATACTACTCTCCTCCCCTTCCTCCCTTACACACTTCAGTCCTTCTTTCACATATAGTGCCACCCCCCTCCTTTCCCAATCACCCCGTCCCTATGAAATAACCTGTACCCTGGTACAGACAGGTTCCAGTCATTATATTGGGTGGCCCATGTTTCCGTGATGGCTGCAATGTCCACCTCTCCCTCTGCCATGAGAATCTGCAACTCTGCAGTTTTCCTCCCAAGGCTCCTAGCATTAAGGGTAACCACCTTCCACCCTTTCCCCCTCCTCCCATCCTGCCCTCCTTTCCTAGCATCACCAACAGTACTTGCCATTTGTCCTTTGTCACTGTTATGGGGGGTAAGCTCATATGATTTCCCAACCTGTGGTCTCTGCATATCTCTTCCCCAACTGCCACCCCCCCCTCCTAGTTTAAATTCCCAACTTCCTCTATGTACTCTTCCATCCACTGTTTCAACACTTTCTTTCCCTCCTCACTCAAGTGTAGTCTGTCCTTGGCATAGAGACTACTGTCCTCCCAGGTCCCTCCCCACCCCCCAAAAGCCCATACCCTTTAGCACAACACCAGGTTCTTAGCCATCCGTTAAATTCCTCTATTCTCAGCTTGTTGTGCTTGTCTTGCACCGGAAGTATCTTGAAAAGTTACTGATCTTCCTGCCCCCTCACATAATTGTGCTAGTTCCTCAAACCTCCTCTGGACTATATCTACTGTCTTGTCAGTCAGGTCGTTTGTCCCAAGATGTATAATTAAATGAGGCTTGTCCCTACCCCTTCTAGCATATTTCAGAACAGACTGTCCCACCCTTTCCGCTGTCATTCCTGGCATGGCCGCCACCCAAATGCGACTATGCCTCTCCCCCTTGCTACCCCACCTAACTCCTCTTAGTATTGAGTCCCCCAGCACTAAGATTCCACCCCTCTTACTCCCTGCTTGCTTCCATTCATCTCCCTCTCTCATTTCCAGCTCTTCTTCTTCCTCCTGCACATTATTTCCCTCTTTTACCCCTGTTGCAATTCTCCCAGCAGAACTTCCCCCACTCCAGTTTGGTCCAGGCATTTATCAATTACTCTCTAATTTCATCATTTCCCTCTCCACCTTCTTCCTCTCTAGCAGTGCACAGCTATTTTCTGAAGGCCTCTTCACAAATGCTCCGCCTCTCTCTTCATAGTAACCTGTTCTCGCCTTTCCACTCCATGACTTTTGCCACTTCTTCGCCTCCCTCACAAGTCCTTATCTCCTCCTTCCATTTGTCTTTTGTCTCCTGACCTGGTTTCCCCAGCAATCGTTCTTCCTGGCCTGGGCCCCTTGTGTCTGCTTCCTTCTTCTGACCCTCTCCTCACCACTGTTGGCTTAAATCGCCCTACCTCATCTCCCCTTTTTCCTCCTCTCCTGTATTGGCTAACCTGCACCCCAGTCTGCCTTGCCTGTTCTAGTTCCTCCCAGACCCTCAATCTCCTTTAGTTTTTCTATGTGGTTGCACACTAAACATCCTCCCACACTCCAGGCAATTTTTAGAAAGATTGGTGCACCGCAGTTGTTGCAGCCTACCACCCTACCCATTGCTGTCGTTGCCCACCAGCGACCCCACCCTTCCAGATGCAGGATACCAAACACTCCCCCAAGTCTCCCCTCTCCTCCTCTATTAGTGCAAAACATTTTTTTGATTTCCCTTACCTCCTTTGTTGCACACGTTTAGATATATTGAGCACTGCTTTTTATATTCCAATCCTTCCTATCCACACTCAAAACAGACTTTAAGTAGCCATTGCACAACCTTCTTCAAACTCCTACTCCTCCTTTCCCAATGCAATATCAATGCTAAGAAGTAAATGAAAGCTCCTAGATTTGCATTTACTTCCCTTCCACTGAGAGAGCTCGTCACCTCTTCACTTGCTGCTGTTCCTTTCCTGGATGTCTACTTCTGCTATGACAGGTGCATATCCTTTGTCTGTTTGAGGAAGTGATGTCAGGACCCCTAGTATAAAAGAAATAATGGACCAGGGGTGGTGGGATGAGGGGTTTGGGGGGCTGGGACCAGTCCAAGTCTTCCAGAAACAATCAGGTAGCTGAGGCCATTAGCACCCTTCCCCCACTGCGCACTCAAACTTTGCAGCTAGTGAAGCCAGCAACAATGAATCACAATTCTACTCAAAGCCCCCAAAATAGGTTTGCTACCCAAAGAAACAGGACTCCAATTCAAACAGCTTCACCAACAACACATCAAAATAGGCTTGGAATTAGAAGGTATAGGTCTCCAATTCAAAGAAACAGACAGTTAAATTACACCAATTATGTTTTAAAACAGAAGAAACAGGCCTCTACAAATGCAGCCTGCCACACAGTGAACCAAACAAATGAGCCCACTTAAAGCTACCAAAACAGGTTTCAAAATTCCAACAGCCCCAAACAATACCCTGCTAGCCCCTTAGTAGTAAGAAAGAAAAGAAATAACAATCTACCAAGTAGAATCCACGAAAAACAATGTAAAACAAGAAGCTACTCTACTGTCCATCTGATCCTGTCCCCCTTCTAGTTCCTGGACCAAGCCCAGAAGCCCCAACGCCAGGGGAGCCCTCGCCTCCGAGGCGGCGGCTGCCAGAACGGTGCCTCCCGCCTGACCCCCAGAGGAGTCAGGCTGGGCCTCCTGTACCGTGGAAGGGGTTCCCGCCAAGGCAAGGCTAAGAGGGTCGGAAACCCCCTCCTCCACGGGCCATATATGTCTTGTTATTGTGTAACTATGTATTATTATGTTGACCTTTGTATGTATGTATACCACCCATTCCTTCAACGTGGAACCTTTGTAAACAAGCAGTTCCTGCTCAAAGGTATTTGTAATCCTAGATTTCAATAAAATAAATAAAAAAAAATATAGGACCAGGAGGGGGCCAGGAACCCTGCATTTGGAGTCCCAATTACAAGCCTGTCCACTGAAAGTCAGCGGCGCACGTCCGACTTTGAACATGTGCAATTCCAAAACTCGACAGTCCATGGAAAAACAGGCATCGCAATGATCCATGTTATGGTTAGGGTCCAAGTAGGTCAAGCACTGGTCATGCTGGTCCGAGATGGAATAAAGTCAGCCGCAGGGACACCGCCGCATAGGAGGCCAGCCCGCCTTGGGAAGTTTCTTTTTGTCCACCGAACGAGACATGACTGGACGGAAAACACAATAAACAAACAACAGCACTTGGCGTCATCGAAAAAAAAAGGAAAGGTCTCACCGGTCGACGGCGCCAAGGAACGCAGCAGTACAGAACTAGGACGAGTCAGTGCCGACGGACTAGGCTGCTGACACAGTATGAAAAAGCTGTTTCACACACGGAGTTGTGCTCACTTGACGGTGGGAGAAGCAGAACTGGGACTGGGGAGGGGTCGGCATCGGTTACTGGCCAACCCGTGAGCGCCACACAATGCGTTGTCCTTGAGGGTGGCACCAACCAGACGTTGGCTCCTCCTCCTTGCAAAAAAAAAAGAGCTCCCATTGGGTCCTGATCCTTTGGCCAGAACCCACCAGTGATGAATGGTGAAGACTGACACAGATAAGATCTGTATTTTGAAACGCTGGTTAGTTTTCTCTGCTCCTGATAAAGGAACCTGTTCGGCTTTGAAAAGCTTGTGTAAAAATTCTTCAGTTACTCTAATAAAAAGTATTACCACAAAAAAGTGTACTATACACACTAAATGAAAAAAAAGATATTAAAAGTATAGGACACAGCAGTCAGTGGAGTCTGCTCCCTTCCCCCATCACAAGGTTTTGTTTTTTTTGTTATATTTATATATGCAGTATACATCTATATCAACAAATCTCCTGCTCCCTACCTCTACCCGACCCCCATATGATTTCCGTATTTAAAACGCCTTTCCTTCCCTCTGCGGTTCTCTATCTGCACCCACAATCCTGGTATGATTTTTTTAAAACCTCTTGCTGCTCTCTCCACCTCTGATCATAGTCTGATTTGATTTTTTTTTTAAACTCCCGCTTCCTCTTTCCACTATAGTGTATATGTATGTGTGTGTGTCTGTGTGTGTGTATATATATTATTGTTTTTAAATGAAAAACTTCCAGCCGACCCCTCGGTGCGGCAGTAGCACTACTGCTCCCGATGTCGCTGATCTGCATTCTGGAATGAGCCAGAGTCACTGGAAGGCTGGCCAAGGAGGGGAGGACTATGCATCCCACAGCACCATCTCGCATTCCTGGGTGGGAGGAGGGACCATCATCGCTATTAAGATGATAGTGCCCCTTGTTTGCAGCATCACCTCTTTTTGAAAGATGTTGCTTTTCTGACTCTTTGTTATCCCTCAGGCGAAGCTTTATCATGTCCCTCTTCTCTTTCGAGGCTACATAAGCCCTTTAGTCTCTCTGCACCAGAAGACATATGGAGAGAGACCTGTGTTGCTTTAATATGTATAGCCTCGAGGAAAGGAGGGAGGGGGGGACATGATAGAAACTGTCAAATACCTCAAGGGAATCAACAAAGTCCAAGAGGGTAACATCTTTCAAAACAAGAGGTATGCAGGGACAAGGGGGCACAATTTGAAGATTGAGGGGGGCGGCCTGAGAGGTAATGTAAGGAAGTGTTTTTTCACAGAGAGGGTTGTGGATGCATGGAACGGCCTTCCAGAAGAGGTTGTAGAGTCAAAAACAGTGGTGGAATTCAAGCATGGAAGGGACAGTCATAAGGCAATTCTAGGGGTTGGGGGTAGAAAGAAGTAGGCTGCTGGTTAATTAGAAT
This sequence comes from Neoceratodus forsteri, assembly GCA_016271365.2. Classification (NCBI taxonomy): domain Eukaryota; kingdom Metazoa; phylum Chordata; order Ceratodontiformes; family Ceratodontidae; genus Neoceratodus; species Neoceratodus forsteri. The sequence goes on from JADMNL010000025.1 coordinate 47,060,586, forward strand.
CTGCAGCTTATCCATTAGGTAGGGAAATGGGCAGACTGGGTGAGCCAAGCGGTCCTTATCTGCCATCAAATTCTATGTTTCTATAAGACTGCCACATGAGTGATCACAGATGATAGTGTAGGCTGGAGGATGTGCAGGGGCAGGTAGGGCTGTCATTGGCTGGACCTATGCTGACGCCACGTGTATCGTCATCTCTAGCGTGCGCATTGGAGGGGGGGCTAGAAAAAAAGGAAAGTGCCCTCAGCCATGGCCCTCATGGAGCTCACAGACCCTGCACCCACCGACCCTGGCTAGCTCCCTGCACACAAGACAAAGTCTTTCTGAGGGACCTGGGGAGCCTGCAGGCCTCCACCATGGGTGAGGGGATACCATGGGAGCACAGCAGGAGAGCAGATAAGCCCTGGAAAAAGGTGGGGTGATGGGGTTGGGGCCCCACGTGGCCTGAAGAGGGGCCTGATGCTGGCTGAGAGAGTAAGAAGAGCAGAAAAAGTCAAAATTAAAACTTCTCGCTCCCTCCCTCTACTGGCTCCCTTCCTCAACTACACCGTATGCAATGGGGAAGTCCACATAGGCCAGAAAACAGCTACAATGTTACAGCTTCTCACCATCGCAGAGACTCGCTGGACTTAAAATATATCAGCTTCCAGCAGTGTCCACACACACGATTCAGCTCTGGTGCAGCTGCTGTGCCAGTACCGCTCACACCGGTTATAAATGGCCAACCTAGACTTTAGCAAGGCATCTGACACAGTCCCACACAAAAGATTAATTGTTAAATTAACCAGCCTGGGAGTGGGTCCCAGGGTGGTAGCCTGGGTAAAACATTGGCTGGACAACAGGACACAAAGTAATTGTAAATGGAGTCCACTCTGAAGAAAGAGGGGTTACTAGTGGGGTACCGCAGGGTTCAGTATTGGGGCCAGTCCTTTTTAATGTCTTTATAAGTGACATTGCAGAGGGACTGGAAGGTAAAGTATACCTCTTTGTAGATGACACAAAGATCTGTAACAGGGTTGATACACAAAGAGTGTGGAAAGGATGAGAAGAGAATTGGCAAGGTTGGAGGAATGGTCAGAAGTATGGCAGCTTGGATTCACTGCAAAGAAGTGCAAAATAATGCACCTGGGGGAAACAAAAACCCAGGGAAAGATTACACAATGGGGAAGGTAGTAACAAAAACAAAATGGAAAGGGACCTGGGGTAATGGGAGGGCTGGGGGGATGCTGGGATGTATAGGGAGGCAACACCAGCAGAAAACAAGAAGTTGCTATCCCTCTGTACAGACAGTTGGTGAGACCCCATCTGGAGTATTGTGTCCAGTTCTGGAGACCATATCTCCACAAGGACATAGACAGGATAGAGGCAGTCCAGAGGAGGGAGCTTAATATGTATACCCTTGAGGAAAGGAGGGAGAGGGACACATGATAGAAACTTTTAAGTACCTCAGTGGAATCAACAAAGTCCAAGAGAGTAACATCTTTCAGAAAAGAGATGTGCAAGAAAAAGGGGACACAATTTGAAGATTGGGGGGAACGGTTCAGGGGCAATGTGAGTAAGTATTCTTTTCACAGAGAGGGTGGTGGACTCATGGAACAGCCTTCCTGAGGAGGCTGTGGGGTCTAAAACTGTGGAAGAATTCAAGAATGCCTGGGACAGACATAAGGCAATTTTTTTTTTTGGGGGTAGGAAGAAATAGGCTGTTGGTTAACTAGGATCTGCAGCTTATCCTGTAGGTAGGGAAATGGTCAGACTAGGTGGGCCAAGCGGTCCTTATCTGCCATCAGAGTCTATGTTTCTAAATGATTAGTGTAAACACACCTTTAGTTCATTAGGAAATACAGTTTCAAACTCACCAGAACAGTCACTTCATTACTTGTGTAAATTTATGTTATGTTTACTGATGGCTCTTTTGTTTTACTGTCAACAGTGTTCCAGGTACTTCTACCTGTCATGGAATTTCCAGCCCCACTATCTTTGTCTGCATCTCTTTCAAAGACAGACAGTGCAATCAAAGGCATCAAGAAAAACAGCATGGCTCTGCTTTCTGCCTGTGCTGTTCCTCTCCTCTGTACTAAAAATCTGGAAAGGAATGTCTGCACTTTGGTGCGGAAATGACAAGAACATCATGCAAATGATGTTTAGCTACAATCCACTCACCCTTGAACTTATACCCTTTATAGTTACTACCCTCAGATTACTCTCATACAAAAAGGAATACAAGTACAGCAGTTTTCTAGAGCTGTAGCTTACCTTTAGTATTCTGTCCACATCTGGTTTACTCAGCTCCTCTCCAAACTCTTGGCTTAGTCGTGTTTGGATTACTGTCCTTCGGACACGATAAGTTTTGGAAAAGATTTCTAGCACTACCTGGCGATGCTAAAATGAGGGTCAAGAGATTGTTGATCGTTAATACCAGCGCGGCTTCCTGAAAATTGTAAACATCAGCATTTCTGAACTATAACTAAGAGCCTGCCTGGCACCATGAAAATGAAGCACTAAAGACCATTTTTGCAAACCTTACTGCTCTCTTGTTCAGTTTGAGTGGAAGAACCGTGAAACTGCGTGGTTCTGTCTGCTCAAACTGTACGAGACAACACAGATACTGTAAGAGACATGATGCCCCTATAAACTTATCACATTTAAATAAGTTATTTAAGGCTTTTTCCTGCCCCCCCGTCTCCCCCCATACATATTTTCTCTCCCACCTGCAGTGACCCAGGGTTATACCTTATGCACATCATGTGGACGGCGTCACAGCAGTGATGTTTTTTTCCCCTTTTCTCCCCACTGAAGTGAGACATGCCCTACAGCCTCGGAAACGCAGTGTGCCCATGCAGAGGAGTCAGCTCCTTCCCCTGCCCACAGTGGTTGCTACGCAACAGTACCCGATGGCAACCTCTCCCCAGTGAGGCGAGCTGCCTGCGTCCTGGCCCCCTAAACAATGACTGGAGTCCACTCCTGAATGCAGGTCATCTGCGTGGCAGCTAGGCCACATACTGGGGCAGCCGAATCTCATTCTGTTTTTAACTGAATATAATGCTCTCCCCCTCGTGTCAGTAAACTGGAACATTTCACTTTGACACCACACCAACGCATAAGACGGCTGTATGCAGGGAAAAAAGGTTCAGCGGTTCAACACAGGTTCCAATCAGGTAAGTGAATTATAATATTAAAAATCTTACAGCATCTTGAAGATCCAGGGTTTTCAAGACTTTGTTGTGCCCTGTGACAGGCACATTGTGCTGATGAGGGGTGTGACAAGGTTGAAAAAGGCCCTGTTCCATTTGTTATGCAGAATGAGTTTAAACGCAAGGGTCAGTTCTATCCTCTACTTTTCTGTCTCTTGTCTGTCTGGTTGCGCAACCAAAATTTCTTGCAAAACCTAGGAACCGATCACACTGACAATTTCGCAGTTCTCCACCTCTTGCTATCTCTCTGCCTTCCCTTACTGTTTCCGTCTTTTCTTCCTCCCCCTTGCATATCTGCAGGTATGAAATATGTGAATCTTTATGTGGAACTGTAATGTATACTGGGATCCCTTTGTTTAAAACTGTATAAAGTTATAATATTGAAATGACTGCGAAGCTATTTGGAAGTCAAGGGGTTAACCTGAGAATGCTGGATGCAAAATCTCTGCAGAACTGGCTACAGGAGGTCAGTTCTGGGTCACTGTGTTCTTTTTGCTGCACCTCCAAGAACACTGGAAACTTACAAGAACACTGTGTGAGAAGCATGCTGTTTTCTTAATGAGTTTCCCAAGAACAGACTTGTACAAAGAGCAGCAATGTTTGTGCAAGACAGATACAGAGACCGAGATTTGAAACTGAGAAGAAAAAAACTCAGGAGGACTCTGTTTTCTATGTTTGTACTACCATTGTAAATAGTTATACTGAACATTTTTTTTTTATTTTGCTGCCGTTAATAATAAAATGCTATTTGCGAATTTTGAAACTGCTCCTGGCTTTCCTATGCTTCCTGAGCTGTACCTCGACAACAGATGGTGTCAGTTTTAGTGGGATTTATGCCACGCATACTCTAAGCCAGGAGGGTCATGTGATGGCATCTAGCTAGGCAGCAGCTTGGACCCTGAGCTCTCCCCTCTCGCCGCCTTTTTCGCCAGTTTATTGAGTCCTCCGGGTATTAAATCGCTAAAATCTATATAGGAGGTGTTCTGACAACCTGCTCGCTATCGGAGATTTGACTCTGCTTTGGTAAAGACTGCCTATTTTAGCGAGATGGAGGTGGATGGGAAGCAGGCCTCTGTTAGGCATACATCACCTGCATCCCCCAAAAAAGCACCAAAGAAGCAGCACAATCAGGGTGCTGTTAAGTTAGAACGGAGTGGGGATAAATTGCAACTGGCTAATCCCTTAACGGAAGACAGGTTTCTCCAGGAGCTGACCCCAGTGAAAGAAATCTTAAAGGAGTTGGCTGGTGAGCTTAAGTCACTTCGAAGTGACTTATCGTCAGTTTCCACCCGAGTATCTGATATGGAAGCGAGAGTTTTTTCTTCGGAGCAATGGAGATCTAAGACTGATGCTGAGGTTGCTGAGCTCAAGCAACAGATTAAGAAATTACAAGCTAAAACGGAGGATCTCGAGGGGCGCAATCGCCGGAACTATCTTTTGATTTTGGGCCTACCTGAGATGGAAGAGGGACCGGACCTTATGGCTTTCCTTCAGAGGTTCCTGATTAAAATAGTAGGCCCGTCTCCTATTAGCCCCTCGTACCACCTGGAACGGGCCCATCACTCCCTAAGGCCCAGGCCCCCGTCTGGTTCTCCTCCGCGACCTATTATTATTCAATTTTTAAGCTATATCGAGAGACAGCATGTTTATTCTAAATCCCTCGATTTAAAAGAGGTCCTTTGGGGTTCGGCCAGAATTCGCATCACTCAAGATCTCCCCAAGGAAACCAGGGAAAAGAGGGCAGCCTATCATCCTGTAGTCCAGAAGCTAATCGCTGCCTTCATCCCCTTCAGGATGATCTATCCGGCAATTTTGAAAGTCACTGTTGGAGGCTCAACTTGCAGTTTTAGCTCTCCCGGGATGGCCTTAAAGGAACTTGCTATTAAGCTTCCAGATCTGTTTAAGACTGCTGGCTGAGGGATTTTATGCCTTTTCATACATTATTGTATTGTGGCTGCTCTCAATGGTTTTGGAGATATTTGGGTGGCTTGTTTTCTTATTACCTTTTTAATATGTAGTCATATTTCTACCTTTGATATTCTAATTTGATAGGTTTGCTTCGCTGACTAAATCTTTCCTGGTCTCTTTTTTTGGCTAGCTTAGATCGTTTAATCCTTTTATTCTCTTGCTTTCTTTCTCACCTGGGTTGTCCTGGTCGGTTGGATTGGGTGAAGGGTTGCCTTCTCGGCTGAGATGGGATCCCCTCCGCTGGGCCAGTCATGTTTGCTTATCTGGAACCTTTTGCTGGTTGCGGTTTCCTGGGGTGACTTCGGTGGGACCTAGCTGGCCCTGCTTTATGTTCCCCAGGCAGCAGGGCCTATGCGGCGATTTCTCATTGACTCGGCGTTTCGGGGTTCAAGTTACCTCCACGGGCTGTCTGGCTCTGGTAGGTGACTCTGTCATTTAAGTGTTTTCAGGGACGTGTTGGTGGGTATCCCATGTAAGTTCATCTGGGGGATGCTGCTTTACATGTAGAGGGGAGTTTTTCTGTCTTCCCTTAACTAAATTATCTTTTGATTGCTGATGATTGGGGAAGCTTTGGTCTATGGAGCCCCGCTTGCTGGATGTGGAATCATGAGCCTAAGGATGGGGGGCTGGCTAACCTCTCCCTGGTGGTGGGGCTGTTACTGGTCACTATATGGGGGGGTTCAGCTCTATGCCTATATTAACTTGTTTTGGAGTTGTAGTTCTTTTTACTGGTTTGACCATTCACTACTGGGGATTTCGAGGTTCGCAATTGGGGTCGGGTGGTCAGAGCTTCCTGTGTCTGGTTTGTTCTGGTTTTCGTTTCTGCCCTGGCCTCCTGGTGTATATAGTTATTTGTGGGTTTTGGTGGTTTATATGGTGAGGGGGGGTGGGGTTGGTGGCTTTATGGACTGTCAAAATCATTGGTGGAGTTCGGAGTCGGGTTGGGGCGGGGAGGTTGATATCTTATTGATGGTTTTGTATTGGGCCTTTCTGAGTCTGGCTTTTGTGGGGGGCACTGATGCTATCCTCTATGTCATATCGGTCCCTGGCCAATGCGGAATGCTACTACATAGGGGGTTATGCTGTTGGTAGTGTCTATTGGGGGTTGTTTGGGGGAGACTGGTCTTTTGGGGATAGTAATGATTGGCTGGGGGAATATGGGTGGTCTGGTTTAGCCTGCCAATTTAGATTATGGTACTGTTTCAGTGGGATAGGACTGTTGGGGTTTATTGTGTGGGTATTTAGGCTGGAGTTGTTTTGGCAGATTACCAAGTCTCCAGTCTATCTAGTTTGGGTGCGCCTTTTCCTTTCCTTTAATGCTGACTCTGTCTGGATGTTTGGTCTCTTTATATTGTATTTAAAATGGCTATGAGTACAATTAAAATAGCTTTTGAATGTTCATGGGCTCAAGGATCGGGTCAAGCGGCTTCAGATTTTTAATCACTGCTCGTTATTGCAGATTGATATTCTTTTTGCAAGAAACACATTTAATTTCATGATGACACCAAGCTATTATCTCGCCTGGTTTCTCTCAATCCTACCTTCGGGAAATTCCTGTTTCAGTAAGGGGTGCGGTTCTTATTAAAAAGCATGTTTTATTTACTTAAAGAAGTGACTGTATCAGACCCAGAGGGAGGTTTATATTGGTTAAAGGTACTCTTAATGGTGGCAGTGTTGTTTTGGGCTCTATATATGGTCCGTAGTGGGGAGTCCAGAATTTTTCACGTCTCTTGCAGACAAGTTATCTAATTTCCTTCCGTCCCAATTTATATTGGGAGGGGACTGGAATGTTCCCTTCTCATCTATATTGGATAAAGAACCACAGGATAAGCGTCCCCCTTCTCCGGCTCAGAGAGTTTTTCAGGAATTGCTGTCGATGTTGGGTTTATGTGATCCATGGAGACTCTCTAATCCTTTTTTTCGGGCCTTCTCCTTTCATTCTCAGTCGCATGGTACCAAATCGAGGTTAGATGTTGTTCTAATTAGTACATCCTTTCTTCCCAGCTTTCTTTTATCCGGTATTGATCCAATTATCCTTTCAGATCATGCCATAGTCTGGATTAGACTTTCTTTAGATCCGGAATTTTCCGTGACTCGGCTTGGAGGCTGAATACTCAGCTGCTGAAGGATCCTCAAAATGTTTCGGATATTAGTTCTCTGATTTCCTTCTTCCTGGCAGAGAATTTGAATTCTACTCCAAGACTGGATATGGTTTGGAGCTCTTTGAAGTGCTATCTCAGGGGCGAGCTAATTAAAATGGCCTCCGTCAGGAAGAAAAAGCGGCTCGCAAATTCTCTGTCTTTGATGAGTAAAATTAGGGAATTAGAGGCTAAACACTCCTCAACTTCTTCTTTATCGGATCTCAAGGATCTCTTATCAGTTAAGAGTGAGTATATGGATCTTTTGAAGGAGAAAACGAAATACTGCCTGATAAGAACCCAAGCTAAATATCTCGATCATGGGGAAAAAGCCGGGAAACTTCTGGCTTTGCGACTGCGGGCGTTGGAAAGCTCTAGGATTATCCCCTCTCTGCTTTCTCCATCCGGTTCTATTGTCTCTTCTCCTAGAGGTATCGCCTACATTTTTGAAGAGTATTATCTGGACCTTTACAGTAAACCTTCTGTATCTTATTCCATTTCAGATGTTAATACGTATCTGAGGGAGATAGACATTCCTTGCTTGTCAGAAGCCCAACAGACAACTTTGTTGGCTCCTATTTCGTCGGAGGAGATAGAAAGGACTATTGCCTCTCTGGCTCCTGACAGAGCACCGGGCCCCGATGGTTTCCCTGCAAATTTCTACAAGGTCTTTGCTAAGGACTTGGTACCTATTCTCCTTAAATTATATGATTATTTATCGGTTTCTTTGAAGTGGATCCCATTGTTTGAGGCTACAATTATTCTGATTCCTAAACCTGATAAGGTTCCTACGGATCCGGCTAATTACAGACCTATCTCTCTCCAAAACTATGACATGAAAATTCTTGCTAAAATATTAGCTGAAAGAATTAAGAAGGTCTGGTCTGGTTTGTTGAGTCCCGAGCAAGTCGGGTTCGTGTCTGGTAGGTCTGCGGCAGACCATTTGAGGACCCTGTCACATATTTCTCAATATGCTCAATCAGCCTCTTATCCGGTTGCTTTGGTCTCTCTCTCGATGCAGAAAAGGCCTTCGACCGAGTTGACTGGTCTTTTCTTTGGTCTGTAATGGAGAGAATGGGTTTTCTGCCCGCTTTCCTGAACAAAATCCAGATGTTTTATGGTTCCCCTTCCGCTAAAATCTATTGCAACAGAGTTTTTTCTTCCCTTTTTCGCTATATACTGGCACTAGGCAGGATGCCCCCTCTCACCTCTGTTATTTAATTTGTATCTGGAACCGCTGCTCATTAGACTCAAAACATCCCCCAGGTTAGAGGTATTAGGTTACAACAACGGGAACTGGTTCTTTCTGCTTATGCAGACGATATTCTTTTGCATTTAATGTATCCTGCAGAATCTTTGAAGGCTACGATCGGTATTATTGAGCAGTTTGGCACCTTTTCTCATTATAAATTGAATATCTCCAAATCTGAAATTTTCCCATTAAATGTTTACACCAATAAACAGGAGTTCACTTCCTTTGGGACGAGGTGGACCCCTAGATCCATTAAATATTTAGGGATCCATCTCTCTACTGATCTTTCTCTCTTGAAAAAGTTAAATTTGGATAGAGTCAAGGATTCGGTCTATCAGGATCTACAGCGATGGTCGGCCCTTCCTATCTCACTCTGGGGTCGAATAAATATCATTAAAATGAATGTCCTCCCCCGGATTTTTTACCCGTTGAATTTGGTAACTCTCTGGCTTCCTATTTCATACTTTCAGCAACTCCATACTATGTTCTCTAATTTTATTTGGCAAGGGAAAGGGGTTAGACGCTCTTATGCCAAATTAACGCCTTAAAGAAAAAGGTGGTCTTCGACTACCTAACCTTTACTTTATTACTGGGCTGCCCACCTTTCTAAACTAGGGAGATGGTTCTCTACGGATCCAGAGTCTTCATGTCCAATCTGGCTCCAGCTTGAACGCTCCTTTCTTTCTGAGTCTAAACTAGATAGTTATGCGATACTTTACACGCCTCCAACTGTACTCTCACAGTGGGTGTCTGATAGTATGGTGATGGTTGCTCTTAAATCGCTTGCTCAATGTCTAAAGTCCTTTCACATTTCTAGTGTCTTGGACCTGGGACAGCCGGTGATTCTTAATCCTAATATCAAGTTGGGTTGTTCTTGGATTATGCCGGAATGGCTCCCACAGATCAGAGAGGCTAGAGTTGAGCATTTCTATAGCCAGGAATCACTTCTTCCTTCTGGTGACATTTTGGGAAAATTGATATACCTAGTAGAGGGGTTTTCAAGGTCTATCAATTGAGACATCTGATCGGATGGAAATTTGTACCACTTTTTGGGATTCTGATGCTTATCCTTTCCTTTCTGGAATTATTAATCTTGCTTCTCAATCTCATTCTATTTCTTTGATCTATTCTTTCCTTTTGAATTATAAATCCCCGGAGACTGTTGAAGGTTCGAGTGTTTGGTCACACCTCCTACCTGGTGCTTCCCTGGATTGGCCTTGCATATGGAAGGATTTGCATAGATACCATACCCAGGACAGATTACAGTTAACTAATATTATGTTGTAAATAACCTTACTATACCCCTATTAGCTTTTTCAGCTTAAGAAACTTCTCAATCGACTTGCTCTAGGTGCTTAAAGGAGAAGGTAACTTAATTCATATGTTCTGGGATTGTCCTAAAGTTGCCCCTTTGTGGTCTCTTTGTCCGGGATAACCTTGATCCTCTTCTGGGTCTGTCTGGTTTTTTCTGTCCTGAGATATGTATTCTGGGTGAATATTCCCAGTATAGATAGCGCTTAGCATCCTACCACATGGCTTTGGTGTCTATGGCGGTTAAAAACTAGTTTTAAGACACTGGACGGATCAACTGGTCCTGTCATATGCTGACTGGTTGACTGAACTGGTTTCGTACTTACAGTCAGAGAGTTTGATTGCTAGTTTTAATGGTCGTATGGATCTGTTTCGGAAGAGATGGGGTAAACTTCAGGCACTGTGTTTGCATTAATTATTTAAATTTGGGACCCGATCTCTTTAGCCCGCACATCTATGTTAATTCTGTTATGTGTGTTATCATGTATCTGCATGGATATCAGTGCTTGGTTGAACCATGATGATTTACTGCCTTGTCCAGACTAAGCTTTATTTGTGATGGCGCACTTTAGAGGAGAGGGGGAGGGGGTGGCTGAGGGAGGAATGGGTATTAAAGGCTGAATCATGCTTTACTTATTTGTTTGTGGGCGGGTTGGACGGGTCAAGTCTGCGTGGGGTCGGGGATGGGAGGTGGATTGATGGTGTTTTTTTTTGGTGTGGGGGTGGAGGGGGGGTTTCGGTTGTACCGTTATTTCTATTTTTGTACCTTCTTGGATATGTTTGTTGTGTTGTGTTATTTTCTGATGTTAAAATTAAATAAACTTAAATTTCAAAAAAAAAAAATACTCTAAGCCAGGAGTTTTATGCGTGGGTACTAGACCTGGTACCAGGGAAGCACAAGAGAAAGGTATGGATTCTGCAGCAGCAAGTCCAGGAGTGGTTACCAGGAGAATGACAGTCAAACTAGCAGAGACAGAAGTCAAAGCTGAGACTGTACAGCTAGCACTAACAGCATGAAAGAAAGCCTGACTGCCTTTTTTCAAATGGTGGGCTATACAACAAAAAGAGATGGAGAAACAGAGAAGAGGGGAGATGCAGAGAGAAAAAGTGAGTCAACGTTTAGAGGCACAGAGAAAATAAGAAATGCAACAACTCAAGAAGCAGAGAAAAGAAAAGATGCAGCGACAGGAGCAGCAAAGAAGAGAAGAGATGCAGCGATGGATGGATGCCTTGCAAGCTATCAAAGCTGGAGGATCTGGCACTGGTCCAGCAGAGCAACAAGACACAAACAACTTACAATACATTAAACTTACAAAGTTGTGTCCCTTGGATGATACTGAAGCATACCTGACAGCGTCTGAAAGGGTTGCCGCAGCCTGCCAGTGGCCAAAGCAACAATGGGCAATCAGACTGGTACCTTACCTGACAGGTAAAGCCCAACTTGCTTACAGCAATATGGACACTGCACAGTCAGAAAACTCTGACCTGGTGAAAAGCGAAATCCTGAAAAGGAATGACATCTCAGGAGAGACATACAGGCAGAGATTTCGGACTCTGAAGTACAACTCAGTTGACAATCCTCCAGAAGCCTTCACCTGACTTGGAGAACTCCTTATGAAATGGCTCCAACCATTGGGCAAAACACTCCCACGGATCATCAAAACATTTATAATGGAGCACTTCATCAACACCCTACCCACAGACATACAGCTTTGGGTAAAAGAACACAATGACCTAGAACTGACCTCTTGTAGCCAGCTCTGCAGAGATTTTGCATCCAGCATTCTCGGGTTAACCCACTGAATTCCAAATTGCTTTGCAATCATTTCAACATTATAACTATATACAGTTTTAAACAAAGGTAACCCAGTGTCAGTTATATTTCCACATAAAGATTCACATATTTTATACCTGCAGATATGCAAGGGGGAGGAAGAAAAAACAGAAGTAGCAAGGGAAGGCAGAGAGATAGCGAGAGGCGGAGAAATGCAAAACCATCAGAGTTATCAGTTCCTCAGTCTCACAAGAAAATATGTTTACGCAACCAGACAGGCAAGAGACAGAAAAGGAGAGGAGAGGAGAGGAGAGGATAGAACTGACCCTTGCGTTTAAACTCATTCTGCATAACAAATGGAGCAGGGCCTTATTCAACCCTGTCACAAGGGGCACAGCTTACAGAAATAAAGATGTCTAGTATTTACACAGATCCTGCCGGCTGGCTACAAACCAGCATTAATGGGGGCATCAAAAGCAGACACTTGCCTGTACGAACTGCCAACTAGAAGACTATGTGTGGATCATGGCAATCCTGATGTCTGGGAGAAGAGGTTTTTTCTCTGAGAAAATGGATGCTTAGCCCACAGAAAATGTAATGAGACATCTTCACTCCAATAAAACACATTCAAACGCTTACAAACTAATATATTGTTAAGATTTGGAAACCTACAGTAGTAACATCTGAATATACCACAAAGAATAAATCAATATGAAATTGTTATTCCCATTTCTTCAGGTTTACTGTTTATTCCACTGTAGGTTAGGGTTCCCCCCCTCCCCAAAATCAGGTCCCCTTCCTCAGTTTCCCAGACCAGCACTCCTGACAGAGCCCTTGGGGAAGGTAACGGGTGGAAACCGAATCCAGTTAGGAAGGCTCCCAATAGCACCGGTATCCTTCATCTTGCCATATCGGCAGCCAGACAACATGTTCACTTGCAGCTCCAATGCAGCACCCCCCCCCCCCCATCTACCACCCTTGTCTGCAGCTTCTAGTGCTGGATGGTGTCCTAACAGATCCGTTAGAGGCCTTTGATTTGGCCTGGTGACAGGGGCTACAGCTGAAGTGGCTCAACAGCACTCCCCTCCCCAGGGTAGCCAGCACTACAGTTGGCCAATCCATGTGGCCTGCATGGTAGTGCACTGCGCTATCATTGGCGTGGGTTTTTACTTCAGTGACCCCTCCAACAGGGAAACAGTCAGCACTAAGAGTCCCATGCCCAAGTGTGAATCTGATTCCAGTGTGCACTTTGTGTGCAAAACCTTTTTTTGGTTGTTTTACTTTCTTACTATTTACTGCTGTATAGTAGATTGTACAAGACTGTTCTTGCTGATTTGCAAGCTGACATTTTCTGTAACTACAAATCCCAGAATCCCTTACAGCTGATATCAGAGCAGGGCTGCAGCACTGGGAGGCTCAATAAACTGCAGTGCATGTTAGAGATTTTATAAGCTCTGATCTTTTGTTTGCTGGTCCCGTTGTCCTCCTTGGGCCAAGTACAGTCACAGAGGACTGTATTTAGCGCTGAAAAACAGCGGGACTGGCAGACATCTGATCACAGCTTATAAACGCTCTAACATACACTGCAGGCTACTGAGTCTCCCACTGCTGCAGCCCTGCTCTGATGTCAGCTGCAAGGAATTCGGGAATTTGTAGTTACAGAAAATATCTGCTTACAAGTCAACAGAAACAGTCTGACGCAGTCTGCTTACAGCAGCAAAGAGTAAGTTTAAAAATATATATATTTTTTTTGAACACTAAGTGCAAATTGGGACCTGCCCCACACTTGGATGTGAAGCTCTCAATGATGACTGTTCCCATTTAAGGTTTTTATTCACACTGGCTGCATGTCGGGGCCCCTTCCCCAGCCAGGTAACCACACAGCCCATCTGCAACTGACCCTCTCTGCTGTGATCCCACAGCTTGGCCCCTGCTGCGAGGTCCCAGAAGGAGGGTTGCCCCCCCCCCCAGCACCAAGGATCCATGTATGGACAGACACAACGATAAACACAACCATGGAGACAAGCCATGCCAAAACAAGGATACTGGACTTTAGAAGGGCTGACTTTGACAAAATGGGTGAATATCTATGGAATGCACTAGCAAATAGACAGAAAGGAGGAGGAGTGGAATAACAATGGAGAAAAATCAAAACTGCCATCACAGCCGGCATGGTGGCGCTGAGGGTTGAGGCACTGGACGCCACAGCTCACGCCACGCTGGCGACCCAGGTTCGGACATGAGCCCACGTCACCAGGGGTTGGCAATGAAGGGATAGGACTGAGTATCTGGAGGACTGCTCGCCTATCCTGGGGAGGAACCCAGGGAACCACCGCTCTGTAGCGGCCCCTGGTGACGACCAGGGGAACTACCAGACCAGTGGCAATGTAGGGGGCGGAGTACAGCAATACGTCTGCATGCTGTGCCCAGAGATCATTGCATGCTGCACTCTGGGGTGAAAACACGGGGGCAATCTCTGTGGCTGATGGCTGCACCCCAAGACAGGCACCTGTCCAGAGTATAGCACGATGTTGGCCTGTCCCTGTGTTCTGTGGGTTCGTGTGGCTCCGTGCGCACGACCGGGTCTGGGAGGCGCAGGCAACGGTGGCCAGAGATCATGGGGTTCGCTCTACCGAGGCAGCAAAAACAGAATAAAAAAAAACTGCCATCACAGAGGCAACAAGCCTTTGTGTGAAACAAATAAAGAAAAAACAGAGTAAAAAAAAAAACACTAGAGGTGGTGGGGAAGGTTAGGGAGAAAAAGACAGCATTCAGGCAGTATAAGGAATCACAGACGGAGCAGGACTGGGAACTGTATCAGTTAAAGCAGAAGGAAGCGGGGAAGGCAGTCAGAATAGCAAAGGCCCAAACTGAAGAAAAGATAGACTGCTCAGTTAAGAAGGGGGATAAAACCTTTTACAGGTACATTAGGGAGCAAAGAAAGGTCAAGGGAGAGATAGTGAAGCTTAATAAAGGGGAGGGGAGGGGAGGTGGGCAGAGGGAGACAGTGAAAAGGCAGAGATACTCAACGAATATGTTTGCTCAGTATTCACAAAAGAAGAAGAGGAGTTACCTGAACCAAACAACAGAAGCACTCTAGGCAGGGGGGGGGTCGCCACCAGTCCATTCACAAAAGAAAGGGTCCTGAAAGAACTCCTAAAACTCAAGGTGTAGAAAGCAATGAGACCAGACAGGATTCACCCCAGAATTCTAAAAGAACTAAGGGGAGACCTAGTGACACCACTGACTATCCTTTTTAACAAATCATGGGAGGATGGGGTGGTACCTGAGGACTGGAGGAGGACAGATGTGATTCCCCTTCACAAAAGTGGGAGCAAGGCAGAGGCATGAAACAACAGACCTGCTAGTTTAACCTCAGTGGTAGGGAAAATGATGGAATCACTTCTGAAAGAAAGAATTGTTGAGTACCTAGAGGCCGGCGGGGTACAGGACCCAAGGCAGCATAGATTCACAGCAGGAAGGTCATGTCAGACAAAGCTAATTGATTTCTTTGACTGGGTGACCAAAGTAGTAGACCAGGGAGGGGCTGTGGATATATAGACTACCTAAACTTTAGCAAGGCATTTGACACAGACCCACACAAAAGATTAATAAACAAGTTAGCCAGCCTGGGAGTGGGTCCCAGGGTGGTAGCCTGGGTAACAAACTGGCTGCACAACAGGACGAAGGGGGTAACAGTAAATGGAACTCACTCCGAAGAAAGGCTGGTTTACTAGTGGGCTACCGCAGGGTTCAGTACTGGGACTAGTCCTCTCTAATGTCTTTATAGGAGACTTTGCAGAGGGTCTGGAAGGAAATGTATGCCTCTTTGCAGATGACACAAAGATCTGCAACAGAGTTGATACACAAGGGGGTGTTGAAAGAATGAGAAGGGACTTGGCAAGGTTGGAAGAATGGTCAAAAGTATGGCAGCTTAGATTCAGTGCAAAGAAGTGCAAAGTAATGCACCTGGGAAACAAAAACCCAGGTGAAGAGTACACAATGGGGGGAGGTACCAACAACAAAAATGGAAAGGGACCTGTTGTAGTCATATCAGATGACCTAAAGGTGGGCAAGCAATGTGAGAAGGCAGTAAGGAGAACTGGGGGGGATACTGGGATGCAGAGGGAGAGGTATCACCAGTAGAAAACAGGAAGTTGTTATCCCTCTGTACAGACAGCTGGTGAGACCACATCTGGATTTCTGCGTGCAGTTTTGGAGACCCCATCTCTGCAAGGACACAGGCAGGATGGAGGCGGTCCAGAGGAGGGCAACTAAAATGGTGCAGGGTCTGCAACAGAAGCCATATGAAGAGAGACTAAGAGAGCTTAATATGTATACCCTTGAGGAAAGAAGGGAGAGGGGGGAAATGACAGAAACTTTCAAGTACCTCAGGGAATCAACAAAGTCCAAGAAGGCAGCATTTTTCAGAATAAGAGATGTACGAGAATAAGGGAGCACAATTTAAAGATAGAGGGGGGATGGCTCAGGGGCAACATGAGGAAATATTTTTTCATGGAGAGAGTGGTGGACGCATGGAACTGTCTTCCTGAGGAGGTTGTGGGGTCAAAAACAGTGGGGGAATTCAAGAATGCATGGGACAGCCATAAGACAATTATAGTGGGGGGGTAGGAGAAAGTAGGCTGTTGGTAAACTAGAATCTGCAGCTTATCAAATAAGTCGGGAAATGGGCAGACTGGGTGGGCCAAGCAGTCGTTATCTACTGTCAAAGTCTATGTTTCTATGACTGCTTCCCCACGTGGGGCTCAAATGTGCCAGCCATTGTAGAGACAGCAACCTTGAACAGCAACCAATGAAGTTGGAGGGAGGACGATTCAGAGGAAACATGAGTAAGAATTTCTTCACAGAACGGGTGGTGGACAAGTGGAACACCCTGCCAGAGGAAGTGGTGGGGGCTGAAACAATCACAGGATTTAAGAATGCATGGGATAGACATAAAGGAATTCTGGAGGTCAGGGGTAAGGTGCAACAGACTTCTAGGAAAACAAACTGAACTTACAAGCTCAAATGGGCAGACTGGGTGGGCCATAGGCCCTTATCTGCAGACACTGTCTATGTATCTATGTAACCTTTTCCTTCTGCTACCCTCCACCTGACATCATCTGTAGCCTCTGTCAACCTTGCACGGTGTAGCACAACTTGTCCATGCAGTTCCTCACAAGCAAGAAGGCTCCTCAGCTGATCACGAGACGTCGCTGTGCTGGCAGGGCCTAGTCTCTCTCCCCAGGCTGGCATGTGCTGTGGGCAGCAGCACTTCCCAGCCTGGGGCCAACTAAGATTACAGCTTCACTATCAAATCCAGGATATTGGCACTGATGCACAATCTGCTGGGTTCACCCTTCAATGACTTTTGACAATTTGTCATTCCTTCAACCCCAAACAATTTCAGACTACAGTGCATATTATACCTGTGGATTTAGGGTAAAGTGAGGAAACCAGACCCCGGTCAGGCCGATCCTTCTCCAACTATCTCATTATACAGGCCAATACACAGCAGCATTGAAAGTCAATAACCATGCACTTTTCATTCCTAGTAATTTATCAGTTTACATACAAATGGAAATTAATTAAAATTAAGTAAGCAGAAATGAAGGTCAGACACAACTGATCTCTTCTCTGCACTTGTTGATGCTCAATACAGTGATCAACAGTGAGCCAAATGTTCTGTTTTTCTTGCCGTCTGTGACTGTATGTATATTTTGAACCTGCATACAGCCCGTTATATATTTTGTACTTTGTGGGCTGTATTGTATATTGTAACGTATTTTGACTGTAACTGTATAGCCCCTGGATACACCTGAAAAAGGGCCTCTGGCTCAGTGTGCCTAACACAGTAATGAAATAAAATAAATCCTTCTACTGAAACATAGCAGTCTAACTGACAATGCAGGAAGAAAAACAGAACAAACATTTTTTGTATCAGAGAATTATTTCAACATAGATGATTCTTGCCGGCCCAGTGGCGCAGAGGGCTGAGGCGTCTGCACCTCACCTGCCACCATGTCGGCGACCTGGGTTCAGGAACAGACTCAAGTCACTGGGAGTCAGCCCGGGGGGAGGGGGAGGAATGAGCATCCCAGGGACTACTCTCTTCCTCTTCCTGAGAAGGGTGGTCAGCTGTCTCAGCCTTTGACTGTCACTGGGCGGAGACCCACGGGTAGTGCAAGCAATGAGCAACCTGATGGAAGGGGCCGTGGTTCTGTGCTGCATGCATGCCTCCATATGCACAAGCTTAAGTGCCGTCATGGCCAGGGAGAATAGGTAGAAAATGGAAAAGAGTTTGGAGCAGGCTTCATGGAGCTCTGACCGCTCTCTTCTGGCCAGCACCACCGCTCTATTACTGGCATCTGGACATGCGCATAACATTTCCTGGTCAATTCCTTACGAGAAGCCTCCATTACAGTGTAGACATCCTTGGAAAGACCCAGAGCCTGGAACTCTAGCCACTCAGGTACCAGGCTGTGAGGTGCAGGGATTGAAGGTCCGGATAGAATACCTTCCCCTGGTTCAATGACATCAGGTCTAGGTGTGTACAAAGCCACTCCGGGGCCCTGCAGCTGAGGCTGAGGAGATCTGGATACCAGAACTGGCGGGGCCAGTCTGGGGCTACAAGAATCACCTTCACCTTATCCCATCTCACCTTGTGGATCAAGGGAAATGGAGGAAAGGCGTTAGAGGAGGCCTGGGGTCCACAGCCTTGAGAAGACATCCCCCTGCAGCGAGCCCTGCTGAGGGGGGTGGGCATGGTACAGCCTCAGCTTGGTGTTGTCCCTGGAGGCAAACCAGTCAACCAACGGTTTGCCCCAACGGGAGAACAGATTGTAAGCTACCTCTGTATGGAGAGACCACTCATGGGATGTCTGGCCTATGCGGCTGAGAGCATTCGCCAGCTGGTTCGAGACTCCTGCCACATGGATGGCAAGGAGATCTGCCTCCAACCAGTTGATGAGGGTCCAGATCCGGGAACACCTCCTTGCACAGCAGACGGGAGTGTGTGCCGCCCTGTTTGTTGAGGTAGTGCATGGTTGTGGTATTGTCCATCTGGACTTGAACCACTTGAACCCAGAGCTGAGGGGCGAAAGCTGACAGTGCCAGTCTGACTGCTCTGAGCTCCAACAGGTTGATGTGGAATCGGGACTCCTCGGGGGTCCAGATCCCGTGGGCCATGTGGTCCCCCATGTGGGCTCCCCAGCCCATGAGAGAGGCACTGGTCATCAGGACGACCGTTGGCTTGGGGCGGACAAATGGGATTCCTTCCTGCAATCGGTCCGGGATGGTCCACCACTGGAGAGTGTCCCACATCTTCTGGGTTACAGTGATCAGCTGGATGAAGTGACCATATCGCAGAGTCCACGGGGCAGCCAGCTCCCACTGGAGGGGGTGCATGTGCCACCTAGCCCAACGGACCACCGAGGTGCATGCCGCCATGTAGCCCAGAAGGCGCAGAAAGTCCCGGGCAGGGCGCAAGTGCCCAACCGGAAATGATTGGGCAAAGGAGGAGAGGACCTCCGCCCTGTCCGCTGGGAGCCGGGCTCTGGCTTGACAAGAGTCGAGCTCTGCTCCGATAAAGCCGATCACCTGAGAGGGCACGAGTTCCGATCTGGTCTAGTTGATTAGGAGGCCTAGATGGGAGCAGGTTCGGAGGGCCAGATCTCTGGATCTCTCCACCTCCTGAAGGGAGGAACCCGCCAGGAGCCGATCGGCGAGACAGGGGTAAATTCGTACTCCTCGACGCCAAAGATGGACTGCCACCACTGCAATGCACTTGGTGAAGACCCGAGGGGCCGATGACAGGCCGAACGGCATGGCTCGGAACTCATACAGGGTCCCTTCAACCCTGAAGCGGAGGAACCACTGGTGGGACAGACTGATTGGGATGTGAAAGAACGCGTCCTGTAGATCCAGTGAACAGAACCACATGTTTCGCTCCAGGGATGGTATGATCTGGTTCAGAGTTACCATCCGGAAGGTGCGAGACCTGAGATATTGATTCAGGTCGTGGAGATCTAGGATGGGGCACCAACCCCCCGTCCGCTTGGCTTCCAGGAAGTACCTGGACATGAAGCCTGGGTCTGTAGGAGGATCCGGCACTGGAGCTACCACCTCCTTGGGGAGGAGCTGAGCAATGTCGTCCCAAAGGGCTGACTGAGTGCGAGCTGAGAACCTTTCCTCGGCTGGGAGGGTACTGCTCGAATTCTAGAGGCAGTCCCTGGCCGACCACTTCCAGAACCCACCTGTCCGAAGTGATACTGGACCAAGCATAAAGAAAGTGGTGGAGCCGGCCCCCCATGGGAGGTCCCAGAGCAGGCGTGACAGGTGTAGGGGTGGCAACCCCTGACCCGTCACTGAGCAGGCTTAGAGGAGGAGGAGGAGGAGGCTCCTGGACCGGCACCTTGGCCTCCTTATCAGGGCTGTTGAGGACCCTGCTTGGGCCTGGGGCGCCAAGCTTGAGCCTGCTGCTGCTGTTGACCTCCTTGATAGGAGAGCTGTCTAACCGCAAGGGAAGAGTGCCAAAAAGGCTTCTTCTCGCACTTCTGCTGGTTCTTGCCCGAAGAACCCTTTGCAGAGGTAGCATCCAAGGTGGCACTGGACTGCTCTATACACTGGAGGTGACCTGCCACTCCTGGACCGAAGAGGTCGGTGCCAAGGAAGGGCACGTCAGCTAACTTGTGCTGAGTATCCGCCGGAAAGGAGGATAACCTCAGCCAGGCCCTGCGGCGAGTGGCCACTGTGGCTGCTAAGGAGTGGGCACAGGAATCTCCAATGTCCAGGGCCGTCTGGAGCTGCTGTTTGGCAACAGCACGGCCCTAGTTATGGACCTGCTTTACTGTGGTCTGCATGTCCGCCGGGAGATGAGGGAGGACTTCATCTGGTGACCCCAAAAGGGCATGAGAGAAGTGTGCCATGATCACAGTCAAGCCGGCCTGACGAACGCCCAAGGATGAGGCCGCATAAACCTTCCAGGCAGAATGGTCCATATACTTGGACTCCTTGTCCAGAGGGCGGTCAGTGTCAGCTGAGCTACCCGTTTGTCTAAATACAGAAGCAGTCACAAGGCTCTCGGCCGAGGGATGCTCTGTGAAACCCGCCAGGGACTCCATGGGTACTGTATACTTTCGGGCCATGAGGGCAGACAGAGCTGGGCAGGAGGCAGGGTGTTGCCAGAGCTCACGAGCCGGGTCAACAATGGCTTCAGCCACTGGAAAGGCCTCCCGTCGGGGTATTCCCCGTCTTGAGGATATCCGTGAGGGGGTACTCTGCCTTCTTTTGGATAGGCTCCAAGGGCATTCCGGTCGATTCTGAAATGAGGCGGAGGATGTCCTGAAAAGAGAAAGGACCTTCCTCCAAGCCAGCCATTGATTACTCGTCATTCTCCGAATGCGAGTGCAGACCAGTGGCATCAGAGTCCGAAGAATTGGAATATAAAGGTCTCCCACCTATGTCTCCCTCGATACGCCGAGGGCGATCGGGGACCACCGTAATGGATAAATGACGGGGGAGGCCGGTGTCTGTCCTATCCTCTTTCGAGGGAGCCCCTCCCTGAAGCTGCTTAGGCAGTGGTTCCACCAAAATTGATGGGGAGACCGAAACAGGCTGAGCTGGAATGCGTGCCAGCCCATATGGGTGGCGGAACCGGGATCTTCGGTTCCGGAGGGGTTGGCATCAGCCTAAGAGGCTGAGGCCAAGTAATGGCTGGTGTTGCCGGCGGAGCTGGCTTCTGACCGGTCAGAATCAGCTGTTGCCACATGAGATCCTCATAATGTCGACGGAGCTTCCGTCGAAGTCTCTCCTCATCCGAGGAGGATGAGGATCGGTGGCGCTGCCTCTTCCTAGACTGCTTGTGACCTGTCTTCATTTTTTCGACTGAAGGGGTCCTGGTCCTTGATCGAGACTGACAGGGTCAGCTGGTTCAATCGGGAGAAGCCAGAGTCAGGGTGAACCGAGGTTCCGGCACCTTCCCCTTGCTCGGGATACCCGAGGGGCTGGGTCTCCTCGTCAGGAAAGGATAGGTGTCCTTTCCAAGGATTTGTCGACCAGAGTCAGCGACAATGGCTCAATCGTGTAGAGAGAAATCTCGTCTGGTTCAGCCATGTCCTCAGCCTCAGTGCCTTGGCCTGATGGAAGGTCTGAGAAGCCGGCGGCCGAGGAAGCTATCTCGACTGAGGTTTACACCGCAAGGTCCTGAGAATCGGACCGCTCTCGGTCCCAGGAACGTCTTCTTCAGGCAGAAGAAGATTTAGGGTCCTTGTCCCTTTTCCTAGGGCGGGAGGAGTGCGAGCCCGAGGGCTCCTCACCCCTGGTGGGGAGAGACTGGCACAGCTCCGAAAGGACCCAGTGAAGGTAGAACCCAGGTTAAGCAGCACGAAAAACTTCGACTAGCCGATGCTTGAGCTACTTCCTCTTCAACCATCATCTGATTGAGCTGCTTGTGGATCCGATGCTGGTGGAAACCGCCCACCTGGCCTCCTTCGATTTCACCGGTGGAATGCGGAGCTCCGGTCTCCCCAGTTTTAGGTGCGCCTTGCAGTCGTCCAGGATGTTGGGATGGAAGGCCAGACAGATGGTGCAAGAAGTGGTGTCATGCACGACACCCAAGCAGTAGACACACGAGAGGTGGGGATCGGTGCGTGACACTTTCTGTCCGCAGGGACACCGGCGAAATCTGGGGGACGACTTGTCCTCCATGTCCAATGCACTCGGATCGGTACCGTAAACTCTGATGAGTTTTAAAGAAAGCGATTGCGGTGAAAACCGTCGTTGAGAATCCAGGGCCTATGAACTGCAGAAGTAGCACGAGGGAACCTGAATCTTCCAGCGGAAAGGAAGATCTGACGTCATGGGGCGGAGTCCAGGTATTTACCACCCGGGTGGGTGAGAGGAGCCAGCTTGAAGACTTTCCGGTGAATTGGAAAGGGACATGTCAGAGAGTGCGGATGAACAACATATCCACGCTCCTAGAAGCTTTTCTTTCCCTCCACAGGCTTAAATTTGTTAGTCATGACAAACTAATCTTTTATCCAAGGGGACATGACATATCCGGGTTATTCCACAACTGACTACTCATTACATAATAATCTGGTAAATAGTTATAAACACCACACTAAACGTATAAAAACCTTTTTTTACATGTGGTGAATGCAGAGGCACAGCACGCTTTTTTGTCTTTCTCACAGCCTTAGTAGTTAGACAAAGTGCTATTACAGAGTAACCAGATCAACCTTCACCATTATATTCAATACTGCCACACAAGAAGTGGCAGAATAACCTCTCACTTCTGTTCGCGGTCCATTTACGGACAAGAAATAAGCACAGGACTACAGCAGCTCAGGACTCGCTATGAAAGGAGAAGAAAGAGGCTCTTACCGGATCAAGAGGGCTTCCTGACTCCCAGAGTGCAAACACCTTCTGCTCCTCAGGAGTAACAGCAGTCTGTGGGGGAAACTAAGGGAAGGAGACAAGCGTACATGTTAACAGCCAAATAACCCAACCAGCACGCCATGTTCCAATTCTTGCACCCCATTAACAGAGAAAATTATGACTCTGAAAATACCTTATCAGACACTGTTAAAAATGTTGTAGTTAACAGGGACTCTGTTGTCTGCTACATGGAAAGGATTGCATGCAACAAAGACAAAAGTAGCAGGCTGGTGACTGGTTTGCCTGGGGAACGTATAAAGGATGTAAATGAAAATATTTCATGTATATTTAAAGCCACAGGGGATAACTCGCATATTTTGATACATGTAGGCTCTAATGATACAGGAAGGAAGAGTGAAATTAAATAAAAAATTACTTTGTTGCGCTCTGAAGGAAACTGAAAGGAACGGCATTATCCCTGATATTTTCAGGAATTCTATCAGTCCCTAAGGCATTCAAAAAAGAAACAGGAATCATAAATATCAATAGCTGCTTGGACAATTGAACTTGCAGGGAAGTATTTGCTTTTGTCAAATACTGTGACCTTTTTTAAAATGATGTAACACTGTATTCTAAGGACAGAATTTAAGAGTGCAAGCCTACTCTGTGAAAGATTCAACAAAGCACTTGGTTCTAAACATATGGGCGGGGGGGGGGCAAAGGGAAATTGCACACCACACAGAACATTCACAATGCAAAATAAATAAAAATAAATGATTGAAAATACTTTCATTAAATGCAAGAAGCTTAATAAATAAATCTGAAAGCTTTAAAACTACTAGGTAACGAAAAACAACCAGACATCACTGCAGTTACTGAGACTTGGTGAGACCCAAGGGGATACCTGGGATAAGAACATAAATGAGGGTTACTCACCTGTAACCGTAGTTCTCGGAGTGGTATGTGGTGCACAGCCACACTTCTGTTAGTCTTCTTTTCAAGGGTTAAACTTGCTGGACGTCTTTAAGCTAAGCTCAACCCACCCAGGTGGTATACTCCTCGGCTCCACCCTGTGACGTCAGATACTGCATGCTGGACACAGAGATCCTTGTGCCACTTGTTAAAGGAGGTCGGGCAGGTTGTGTAGATGTGCACCACATACCACTCACAGAACTGTGGTTACGGGTGAGGAACCCTCATTTCTAGGGATGTGAATATGGTGCACTATCTACACTTCTGGCAGACTCCTACTACTTCTCCAGGTGGAGGAGGAGGAAAGGTGCACACCCCTACATGGTAAAGTGCTCCAGAGATGGGATTATCAGGTTCAGAGTGACCACCCTGAATTTGCGCTTCCTCACTAACTGTTTCAGATCATGGAAATCAATATGGGGCACCAGACCCCACCCCTACCCCCTTTAGGAACCAGGAAGTACCTGGACACGAAACCCTGACCTGCGACGGAGTCAGGGACACAGGCTATGGCTCCTTTCTCAATGAGCTGAGCAATGTCCTCCCTGAGGGTGGAAAGCATGTTCCGCGACACCACAGACTCACTAGATGCGTGGTGTCACTACAGTGGGAAAGCCTCAAAGTTGAGAGCCAACCCTCTGCCTACCACTTCTAACACTCATCTGCCTGAAAAAATGATGGACCAGTTGTGCCAGAAATGGCGAAGCCGACTCCCACAGGAAGAGGAGGCAGGGACTAGACAGGCAGGAGGTAGACACCCCCAATCTGTCACAGGGCTACATTGCAGGGTGCACCGGAACCTGCTGCCAGAGGGGCAGCCATCCCTCTACCCTCGCTCTTTTTGGGGTCCTGACCGTCGAACTTGCCCTTGGGATACCAAGCCTGAGATTGCCCCTGCTGGGGCTGCTACTGCTTTAGCTGTTGTGACTGAAAGGGCCAAAAATGAAAGGACTTCTTTTTCTGTTTCTGCCCTTTCTGTGAGGAAATCACAGCATCTAAGGTGGGACTGGACTTCTCAATCCTTGTGAGATGCCCCTCCACCCCTGGGCTGAAAAGCCTGGTGCTCAAGAAGGCAACATCTATCAATTTGTGCTGGGTATCCACCACAAAGGTGGAGATCCACAGTCAGGCCTGCGACACATCACGACAGGCACTGCCATGGAATGGGCGCAAGAGTCGCTGGTATCCAAGGCCATCTAGAGCTGGTGTTTCACCAGCGCTTCACCCTGGTCCTGACCATTTTAATCACCATCTGCAAGGCAGCCAGTAGGCGAGGGTGGACACAGTCTAGCACTCCCATCAGGGGGTGACCGAAGCTGGCCACCATCAAAGTGTAGCTTGCCTGACGGAAACCTACGGAGGATGCAGCATACACCTTTTTTGCTGGGTGGTATAGCTTTTTGGACTCCTTGTCAGGGACTTGTCTAAGTCCCCAACACTGCCGGTTTTCCTAAAGATGGAATCGGCTGCCAAACCCTCAGCCGAGGGGTGGTCCTAGAAAACACACAAGGTGCCAGTAGACACCACATATTTGTGGACTACATGGGCCGAGGGTGCTGCACAGGATGAAGGATCATACTAAGGCAGTAATAGGAGCCAAAGGCAATATGCCCATATTAGCTCCCTAATTACATTCAATAGGCAAAATTTTTATTTGTTAGTAAAAAAATTATCAAGTTTATTCTTGAACATACTTTAATTTTCACTGATAATTACGGATGTAGGTAGGTTACTCCATAGGTTGACAATTCTCTGACAGAAAAAGAATACTCTCTTTCTAGAGTTACATTTTAGTTTTTGAAGCTGAAGGGGGGTGGCCTCTGGTAAGCTGCCAAAGGTCCACAGCCGGTCCCAAGATGGCCTTGGCCATCAGAGAGGTGACCTCTGGGGATTTGTCCCTGTCCAGAATTTCAGTGAAGGGATATTTAGTCCTTTTTTGAACTGGTTCCAAAGGGTCCTCCACGGACTCAGATATCAATCTGAGAAGAGCACCAAAAGACAATGGCCTGTGGTCGGTAGTCAGTTCCTGGGCTGATTCACAGTCAAATCAATGGGTCCTTAAGGACTGCATGGAGGCACCTATTGGAGTCATATGAGGATTCTTCAAACATGGCCCTTGGCCGTGTCTCACCGTGCACCGCTCGGGGTTCATCCGAGTGTGCGATGTCCACAGAAAACCAGCCTGGCAAGCTCGTAGCTGGATAGGAGTCCTTGGTAGGGGCTCCCTGCAACAGCTGTCATGGCAGTGACTTCACCTGGATCAGGGGATCCCTGGGGACATGGGAGTCCCACCCTGCCCAAACAAGGCCCATTGTTGCCACAGTATGTCCTCACAGCACTGCCTCAGCCAGTGAATGAGCCTCTCTTCATCAGACAATGAAAAGGATGTGGTGACACCTATCGAGATCTGGAGCAAGAGGAATCCCTCGACTGCAACCAGGACTTCGACTGAAGACAAGGCTGTCAATGGTGAGGAGAGGCACGTGGAGGGGGCACGTAGACTACATGAACCGGCTCCTGCTGCACAACCCTGGAAGGAGGCAGCTCCTGGGAGAAGACAGCCAGGTCAACCAACTGCTCCTGACCCTCCCGAGTGACGACCAAAAGGACCTGGGTCCGACAGAGTGAGTCTTCCTCAATGCCTTTTGACAATGGGTCAAACCAGGTTGAAAAAATCTCAACAACCTGGTCGGCCTGGCTTTCGACGGTGTCACCGTGGAGCTAGTGGCCTGACCCTCAACCAAGGCAGGCTCAGCCAAAGCCGAGCACTCGACAGCTACTGAGCAGTAGAGGGGGGTCGCTGAAGGAGAGTGTTCTTTACCAGTCCCATGACCGACAGCGGGATTTCTTTGACTTCTTGCTATGGAGGGAGGGGCTCTCCCTGAAGCTCTGGAGGACTTGCATATGTCTGAAAGGTTCCGGAAAATGATGGCCAGACACTGGCCCCAGAATGAAGCAGTGCTGAGACTAACAAGGCACCCACAGCAGCTTTTGTAGCTGCTTCTTGCAATGCCGTGAGATGGGTCGCAGATCCCCAATCCATGGAGATCGCCTTACGGGTATCCTCAGACCTCACCGGATGGTCCCGTTCAGCTGACCTGCCGAGTAAAAGATGGGAGTAGCAGTCTTCAAGGGACGAGGGAAGTACGGTTTTTTGTAGAGGCTGCAGGTGACATCATCATGCTTTGCCCCCAGGCAGTAGATGCATGAGGTGTGTGGATCTGTCCATGACATCTTCTGGCTGCACTAGACACAACGCTTGAAGCCTGGACCCAACTTGGATTCCTTGAATTCCATCGTGGATGACGAGTGACTGGAACAGAACTGAGAATACACTCACTACATTCAAAAAAACAGTTTGCCAATGGTGCATTTAGAAAAGGCCTACACCGCACATGGAGCTGTGAAGGAGGAGACCTGTCACTTACAGCAGAAAGGAAGATCTGATGTCATGGGGCAGAACTAAGGAATATGCCACCTGGGTGGGTGGGAGGCGCTTATCTTAAAGACATCTGGCAAGTTTAACCCTTGAAAGGAAGACTGCCAGAAGTGAGGATAGTACAACATATCAACGTCCCTAGAAACAGTCATTAGTTAGCTCACAAGGACAGTCTAAGTAGAAAAGGTAGAGGGGTGGTTTTATACCTGCATGAAAACCTGATGGTAGAAAAACAAACCAACAACAGATTTAGAATATCTTAAAACCACATGGGTAAAAATAAAAAAGTCATCTGACCTTATTGTAGGTAACTGCTACATCCCACCAGACATAACTAAAGACCATTAATTACATTGACTACATTGAGGCAACGAAAGAAAGATTCAGATAAGGGCAATATAATAATTTTAGGAGATTTTAACCTCCCAAAGATTAAATGGGAGACAAAGTACAGTTACGTAAGAACTTACCATAACACTAGATCTTCGAGAGAGGCACTTGCAGTAGGTAATGACATATAGGACTGATGCTGGCAGGCGTCAGGACCCCACAGAAAAAATTCTAGCTAGCAGTCTCTGGCGGGGGACCGCCCTCATGTCAGGTGACCAACGTCATACAACGTCAGTATAAAGGGGCGGTCCCCCACACCCGCCTTCCAGTTCTTTCCAGCCAAAGGCCCAAAAGGGCAAGATGAGAGAGAAGCGGATATTTCCCAACCTGGAAAAGGAGCTAAAAAAGCTTATGGGGATGGAGGGCAGGAAGGTATTACCTACTGCAAGAGCCTCTTTCAAAGATCTATTGTTACGGTAATTTCTTACCTAACTGTACTATCTTACTTCAAGAGGGCTCTAGCAGTAGGTAATTACATATAGGACTGAGTCCCAAGCAGTCTGGAACAAGAAGAAGCAAACGGGAGGAGGAAAGCTACTCAAAGTAGATCCTCTAGCTGTGAAGGCCTTAGAAAAGGAGGCCTTGCAGAACAGCAAGCCCGAAGCCTGCTCTACAGCGAGAGGCAATATCCAAACTGTAATGTTTTGTAAAGGTATGGACGGAAGTCCAAGTGGCAGCAGTACAGATGTCCGCCACTGACACATTCTTGAAACAAGCCCTGAGGCAGCGACTCCTCTGGTGGAGTGGCCTCTCACTTGACCCGGAAGGGTCTTGTTGTACTTGTCATAACAGAAAGTGATACAATGAGCCAACCATTTGGACAGGCATTGCTTAGAAACAGCATTGCCTTCTTTTGTGTGCAAAGAGACAAACAGTTGATCAGTCTTTCTGAGATCTTTTGTTCTGTTAGTGCAGTATCTCAGAATTGGAGAACATCCAGAGTGTGTAAGAGATATTCCCTTGATTGGAGTGTTAGAAGAAAGCAGGTAACTCATGGACTGGTTCAATGTAGATTCCACTACCACCTTGGGGAGAAACTTAGGCTGGTGCGCAGAGCCACGCCTGCTAGAAAATCAAATATGGGATTTTACACATCAGGGCCTGGAGTTCGGAAATCCTGCGGGCAAAAGTAATGGCCACTAGGAAGAGAGTCTTCCATGAGAGGAACTTCATGTCTGCTGAGGCTGCCGGTTCAAAACGAGGCAGAGTAAGCTTCTCGAGGATGAAATTCAAATCCCAAGGAGGGGCAGGAACCCAGATAGGGGGTCTCAAGTGGAGAACCCCTCTAAGGAAAGTCTTAGAGACCTCCAGCTGCGCAAACGTCCTGTCTGCAAAGGAGACATGGTAGGCCGAAATGGCCGCCATGTGTACCTTCAAGGACGAGTGACTGAGATCCAGATCAAAGAGGCGGTGCAGGTAATCCAACAGCCGCCCAATAGAGCACGAGAAAGGCTCAAAATCTTTTGAAGCAGCCCAGATTGTGAACCGTTTCCATTTCATGGCATAGGCAGACCTAGTGGAGGGTTTTCTAGCCTCCGCCAGAATCTCAGCCACTCGGTGTGAAACCCCAAATCAGGCTTGAGCTACGTCTGCAGGAGCCATGCGTGCAGTTGAAGGGACTTGAGACCTGGATGGACCAGGGTCCCCTGATCCTGGGTCAGCAAAAGTCGCGACAGAGAAAGAGGAGGTTCCTCTGAGCATTGTTGCAGAAAAGAGAACCAAACTTGCCTGGGCCAGAAAGGAGCGATCAGCATCATTCGAGCTCCTTCTGAACAGAGTTTCTGTTAGACTCTCGGAATCAAAGGGATCGGGGGGGGGAAAGCATAGACGAATCTGTCCTTCCAATCTAGAGACAGAGCGTATCTCCAAAAAATGCTGCACTCTGGAACGAGCGAGAAGTCGGGAAGCTTTGCGTTTAGAGGTGAGGCGAAAAGGTCCACATGTGGTGTTCCCCAACGTAGGAAGATATCGTGTAAGACCCCCTGATCCAGTTCCCACTCATGAGCTTGAGCAGACGAGTGACTGAGTTTGTCTGCCAAGGTGTTCTCGACCCCCGGGATGTGAATTGCCATGAGGTGGAGGCTGTGCTGAACTGCCCAATGCCAAACTCGCATCGCTTCCCTGCAAAGAGCGTAGGAACGAGTCCTTCCCCGTTTGTTGATGTACCATTCCACACACATATTGTCTGTCTGTACAGCTAAGTGGCTGGGAAGGAGATACAGAGCTTGAAGAGCATAAAGCACTGCCCGAAGCTCGAGCACATTGATGTGAAGCCTTTTCTCGAGCTTGGACCAGGAGCCCTGGGTCCTGTGAGGTCCTGAGATGGGCTCCCCAACCTTCGCCCGAGGCGTCTGTGGTCAGAGTCTGGGAGGGGGGAGAAAGACAGAAGGGAAGTTCTCGACAAAGGTTCTCCTGAACCATCCACCACTGCAAGTCCTGAACCATGGGGGAGGAGACTAGGACAACTGGTCCAGGTCGCCCACCAACTGATCCCACTGAGACCCAAGCGCCCACTGAGAGATCCTCATGTGGAGCCGAGCGCGAGGGACTGCTGGGATTGCAGCCGCCAGAAGCCCGAGGAGGCGAAGGACCGACCTGGCACTGACCCACCGGCGGCCGGACAACAGGCTGACCTGAGCCTGGAGCGTGGTCGCCCAGTCCGGTGGCAGGAAGGCTCCACCAGAGGTCGTGTCCAGGATCGCTCAGATAAACTGGAGCCTCTGGGACGGGATCAACTGGGACTTGGAATGGTTGACGGTGATGCCCAGGGAGAAAAACACCCCCTGGGTAAGGGAAAGGAAGAGCAGGAGATCCTCCCTGCACGGGGCCGCCAGGAGCCAATCGTCCAGGTACGGGAAAATCTGCACCCCCTGGGTACGCAGGTAGGCCACTACCACCGAAAGGCATTTGGTGAACACCCGGGGTGCCGAGGAAAGACCAAATGGGAGGGCCTTGAACTGGTAGTGGTCCCCCTGGAAAGCAAAATGCAGGTATCTGTGGTGAGAAGGGTGCATAGGGATGTGCAGGTAAGCATCCTGCATATCCAGAGCGCATAGCCACTGTCCCAGCCGAAGGAGGGGCAGGAGGCCCTGAAGAGAGAGCATCCTGAACCTCTTGTACTCCACGAACACTTGATATCAGGGCCAGAAGACATGATTCTTTGTCAGGTGGAGACGAGCTCCGATGTTTCGGGATAGCTGTTCGGCCATGAGCGGCGCTAATCACGACCGAATCAGCTAAAGGGTGAGAATCTAAAAAGTCAGCACCCTCGGGAGCCTGATATAGCCTGTTCGACTTGCGAGGAAGTGGGGCTAAAGCGGACGGCTGCTTCCAAATAGTGGAAACAAGATCGGCATGAGGCTCGATCCAGGGTGGCACCAAGGTAGGAGCTGTCATGGGCACATCCAGGTGCTCAGCGAGTTTCTTACGCTGGGGATCTGCCTCCAAGGACTGCCACTTATGAACCTCCTGAATTTTGCATAGCAATTTCATGAAAAAAGGATCCTCCGAAGGGGACTTCGGAGGAGTCCTTGGCCTGGGTTTAGACGGACAGCGTGGCTCGTCGTCCGGCTCAGAACAACTGTTGGAGTCGTCCGAGGAGGAAGATGATGATGAGGAAGACCTCTCCGGGCGTGGGGAGGAACGGACCCCCAGGGAAGCATGTCCTGCCCCGCCTTGGAACAAGAGGGCTCGCCCTGTATCCGAGGCAGTGGGGGAGGGAGCTCCTGTCGTCAGACGGACGGGAACCGGAACTGGCACAGTCATCGGAGACGATCTCACCTCTGGTGAGCTAAGCCTTGGCCTCAGCCCACCAGGAAGCCAGAGTCTCCTTCAACTCAACCGGCGGCTGAGAGGGCGGTGGAGGAGGGGAATACGGGTATGGATTATACCCATAAGGTGCGTATCCATAACCCGATGGCGGGAAGCCCGGCATCGGGTACTGAGTCCCCGGGTACTGCGGCATCGGATAGGCCGCGTCGGGTACTGGGGCATCGGATACTGTGGAGCCAGGTAAGACGGCGTCTGATATGACGGGGTCAGATACTCTGGAACCGAGGGGTCTGCCGGAGCAGATGGCCCGGCTGGAGGGCACATGGGCGGGTCTGGAGCAGAAGGCCTGGTGGACGGAGGGCCAGGCGTTGGGAGCGGCATCCAGAAGCGGGATGTCGCCCGGGGTCGGCAAGACCAGCCTCGGGGCTGGTGGCCGAGGAGCTGGAGTCGGGGCCGGCGTCCGGGGAGCTGACATCAGGTCGGTTGGCCCAGCGGGCAGGCGGTCTGACGGGGGCACAGCAGGAACCTCGGCATCGCCCAGAGATGGAGGGGAAAAACCCCCAGGGTCAGGCTGAGGAGACCCAGGGACCCCGGAGGGCAGCGAAGGCTGCGGGGAGCCGGAAACGGCAGATGTTGGAAGGTCCGGCGTCGGCTGGGATGCCCTGCAGACAGCGGGCAAACCAATGTCTGACTTATCAGCGGGGTCCAGGTGGATGCCGGAGGGGCTGACGTCCGACTTAGTGGACCAGTCATCCGAGGCAGGTCGCGAAGGAGGGGCGGTCTGGTCGGGCGGAAGAGGGCCCGTGCAAGAAATCGTTGAAGAACTCACTGGTTACAGAAAAAATAAAACATGGGTTAAGCATGGTAAAAATGACGACTGACAAGTTAGTAAAATCTAAAGGTACCATCAGTGGGATGGATGGATTGAAATGTAAAAGAAGGCGTCCTGGAGGTCTAGGGAGCAGAATCACATGCCCTGCTTCAGGGATGGTATTATCCGTTTCAGAGCGACCATCCACAACTTGCGTGTCTTCAGGAACTGGTTCAGATCACGAAGATCCAGTATGGGGTGCCAGTTCCATCTGTTTAGGGACCAGGAAGTACCTGGACATGAAACCCTGCCTTGCCATGGTGTCTGGGACATGGGCTATGGCTCTTTTCTCAAGGAGCGGAGGACCAGGCTTGCCATAAATGGCAAAGCTAACCCACCATGGGGAGCTGGTGGCAGGCAGGAGGCAAACATCCCCCAACTCGTCACTGGGTAGACTTGGCAAGAGCACCGGTACCTACAACTAGATGGGCACCACTATCCCTTTTCCCACTCTTTTTGGAGCCCTGGCCAGCAAACTTGGGTTTGGGTCACCAAGTCTGAGAGTGCCCCTGCTGGTGCTGCCTGGGCTGAAAGGTGAGGGAGGTTACGGTTGAGGACTCCCATCAGGAACTGATCAAAGCATAACTCACCTGATGGAAACCCAAGGAGGATGCAGCATATACCTCCTTGGCTGCATGGTCTAGCTTTCTGGACTCCTTGTCCTGGGTCTTGTCCACTTCCCCAACACTGCCGGTCTTCCAGGAAACGGAGTGGGCCACCAACCCCTCAGCTGAGGGGTGGTCAGAGAAACTGGACATGCCAGTAGGGACTGCATAACTGACCATACGGGTGGAGGGTGCCACATAGAAGGCTGGATGCTACTACCCAAGCTCCAGAGCCGGACCCAAGATAACCTCGGCAATCAGGAAAGCAACTCCCAGGAATTTGTCCCTGTCCAAATTTTAAGTGAAGGGGTATATAGCTCTCCAATGAATGGCTTCCAGAGGGATCTCATGTACTTAGAGATCAGTTTGGGCATAGCCCAAAAAAGACACTAGCCCGTGGTCATTGGTCAGTTCTTTGGTCGAATCCTGGTCAAAGCCAGTTGTCCTTGAGGACTGCATGGAGGACCCGGAGTCATAAGAGGACTCCTCAAACATGGCCCTCAGCTGTTTCTTGCCATGCACCACTCGGGAGTCATCTGACTGGGAAATCTCCATGGACAACTGGCTTGGCAAGCCGGTAGCTGGATATGAGTCTTTGGTGGGGGCTCCCTGCAACAGCTGTAGTGGCGGTGGCTCCACCATGATCAGGGGAGAGGCAGGTGTCAGCAACACTTGTTTCTGCAGGACTGGAACAGGCTGAACTGGATGTGACCAAGGAAGCACTGGGGTCAAGTGTATGGCCCTACCCTGCCCGACCAAGGCTCACTGTTGCCCAAGCAGATTCTCATAGTACTGTCACAGTCTGCTGCAGAGGAGCCGCTCTTCATGGGCTGATGAAGAAAAGAATGCCTGTGGTGGCG
The DNA here is from genome assembly GCA_016271365.2 of Neoceratodus forsteri. Classification (NCBI taxonomy): domain Eukaryota; kingdom Metazoa; phylum Chordata; order Ceratodontiformes; family Ceratodontidae; genus Neoceratodus; species Neoceratodus forsteri. The sequence continues at coordinate 47,094,504 of JADMNL010000025.1, forward strand.
CCTCCCTAAGGAATGAGAGAGAGCGTGCGAGAAGTCCTTCAACTACGACCGAGACCCTGACGGATAACTAGGTCGTCAACAGCGAGGGGAAGCAGGAGGAAGGGCCATGCAGATCACGCAGTCCAGCTCCTGCTGCATGATCTTGGAGGGAGGTAACTCCTGGGAAGAGACAGCCAGGTCTGCCGGCTTCCCCTGACCCTCCTGGGAGAGAGAGAGTTGAAAAGACATAAGTCTTAAGAAATCAAGTTGTCCTCAACACCTTCACACAACGGGTCGACTGGGTTGAGAACATTTTCAACGACCTACTCAGCCTATGTCATGGCCAACAAGCCTGACAGGAGCTAGAGGCCCGGCCCTGGACCAAAACAGGCTCAGCTGAAGCCGAGTACTCTACGTCTATCAAGCAATCTAGGGAATTGTGGCAATGGGAAGAGTGAGCTCCTTCTTGGTCCCGTGACCGATGGCGGGATTTCTAGACTTTTTTCTCTCTGCTGTAATTTGAGGGGTCCTCCCTGAGGGTCTGCAGGGATTTACACAAGTCGCAAAACATTCCAGAGAACAAAGCCGACACTGGCCCCAGACAGGTGCAGTGTGGAGACTGACAAGGTTCCTGCTGCAGCCTGAGCTGCTGCCTCTTCCATAACCACAAGCTGGGCCACAGATCCCGCAGCCATCCTTGGAGCGAACTGGAGGGTCCCATTTAGCCAGCCAGCCAAGAAGACAGGCATAGTGGTCTTCAAGGGATGATGGCAATAGAGTTTTGCATAGGCCTCAGGTGGCAACGGCTTTGAGGCAATAGATGTATGAGGAGTGGGGGTCTGTCCCTGACATCTTCTGGTAGCACTGTATGCAACAATTAAATCCTGGATCCAATTTAGAGCTCTCACATTCCATAACAGCGATGAAACAATGGAGCAGAACCGATAAGTATACTTGAAAATATCAAGTGAAACAAGTTTGCCAATGGTGCACTAAGAATGGGCCTACACTGCGCACGGAGCTGCCAAGGAGGAGACCTGACTCTTCCAGCGGAAAGGAAGATCTAATGCTTTGGAGGAGCCGAGGAGTATACTACCTGGGTGGGAGGGAGGGAGAAGCTTAGCTTGAAGACATCCGCAGATTTAAAGGGAAGACTGCCAGAGTGCAGAGAGTGCACCATATCCATGCCCCTAGAATTTTTTTTCTCTCACACCCTTGGTGTGAGATAACAGTATAAAAAACCTTTGGTTTTGTGGTTTATGGGATATCACACACTGCATACGTAAAAAAAAAAAAAAAATAGAAGAACTGGCTTTTCCTTTTTCCTCATAAGGAAACCGTGGCATAATTTGCCGTTATAAAAGTGTGTTTATAATGGCAAACACACACACGGTTTCCCTTGCTCTGTGCATGCCCCACTGCAGCTCTTTCCTTCGGACAGCTGGCCGCATGTTTTCACCCCCCGGACACTGAACCACCACTCGGACACAGCGGTAAGTGAATTTTAAATAAAAAAATCTACCACAAGGGGAAGGAACTTGTTTTCCGACTACCAATCAAAACAAAAAAAAAGTTTTAAATAAATAGAAAATGGCACATGCTAAAATGTAACCGGTCCAGAGCTGCACAGGAACCTCCATTCAGTTTATATATAATTGCGGTGGCGAAAAAGGCAAACCCAGCAATTAAATAAAAAAAATAAAATAAGTAAATATGGGTTGGTTGGTGCATGTAAACTCAAAGGTTACACACACCCACCCATACTTTATTCTATATGTTATATACTGTAACCAGAGTCAGAAAAAAACTTGCAGCCCTCCCAAGTGCAAAACAGAGCAGATGCCAGAACTGGTGTGCAGGTAGCAGGTTTTCTACATTTATTTAAGGCTTTAAAAATGTACACATCAACGGTATAAAAACCATATATCAGTGCCACCCCACACAAAGTCCCGATGGCTGTAAGTTTTTTTCTGATTCAGTTTGCAATACTGTTTGGCCTTACGCAACTGCAGCCAGTGGGCGACCTTTCTTGTTTCTATATACTGTAACCCATACATCTGTCTCATTATTATAAAATCGGTAACTGAAACCCATGATTGATCAGATGCAATCACATGAATAATGTGTTAAAGCAGTACAAAGCCATAGGTCAGAAATACTTAAAACTTTCTGAACTTCATTACACAATTTTTATACTACAAATCAGAGGTGCCATTTTGTAATAGCAATAAGACACTTCAGGTTGTGCGTTAGAGTGGGATAATAACGGCATTCTTCGCTCAGGTGTGTAAAGCACTCGGTGTTGCCTTGTGACTTATTTCCTGTAGGATCCATTACCCCACAATAACGCACAACCTGTCATACCTTCCTGCAGCAGTGCATAACAATGGTGAAAAATATGACCTATTCTTTTTTATTGCATTTTAGGTGGCCCCTAATCTTGTCTAGTATGACACCCTTTCCCCATTTTGAGTCTGCCTTAGCACTTTTTTCACATTTTGAAATAATAAAAGGAGCGCCCCTTTTAATATGCCTCGGACCAGGTTTTCATCAGTAAGGCAGCAGTGTCTGTTGCATGCTAGTTCATTAGTCACAAGAAAGGTAATCAAACAATGGCAGTATGAAAACAGCAGAGAATACTGATAAAAACGTGGCCAGAGACGTATTAAAAGGAGTGTTCTGTTTACTATTTCAGCTGTAAGAAGAGTGATAGAGCAGACTCTATGTTGGGGGGGGAAGGTATCATACAAATCAGAAGATAAATAAGGGAGAATTTAAAATAGTACAAGAAGTACTGGTCAAAATTTTCCGTTATCTTGTACTGCTGCTTTGGAAAGGCATTACCAATATGAGACCTAAAAAAATCAAACAAATGTCAAAGCAGACAAATGAAAATGTAAAGCAAGTAAAGGCTCCAGACATGCACGCATTTCCAACTATAAGACAGAAAAGGTAAACCCAAGTTTATAGTCCCTTTAAGTACCAGTACATCATGCAACAAACTGGGAACTACATTCAAAGACTAGCAAAGCAACCTACCGCTCCAAGCAACAACTTCCGAATTTGGGATTTATAAGTAAAAGAATGGGTACTTGGCTCAAGCAAGCATGAAATTCACTAATGCAATTTCAAGGTTCATTGCATTCCTCAGAATGTAGACCAGATGATGTACCTTTCTGGGATCCTGGGCAGGAGAGAGACAGATAATAGGTCCCTTAGTTCCGGCTGTAACCCAGCTGCTTACTGTACCGTTCAAAGCTTGAAGCCAGTTCTTTACCTTGAAAACAAGTCACCTGTACTATTCAACTTTCCAGTCATCGTGCACAACAATTTGAGACAAATATTTACATTGTGTGTGTTCTGGTCACACAGAATGTAATGGGTTACCGTTAAAATAGAGGCTTCTTAACTTGTAACCACAGTTCTGCTACTAGTATTTATCTCATATCCACATTTTCAACTTTTATTTTGGTGACTAAGCGTGCTTCGTGGATGACTGCCTAAGTCTGGATTGTGAACTGAATCTACTTAGAATAATTATCTTATGCTTCCCTGGTAAGACCCATAACTCACAGGTGGCACAGTCACAAGTTTGTTATGTAAGCATTAAGCCATGACAAAGGAGGCTTCTACTAGGAATTGATCCATGTTTTTTTTTTTTTGGGGGTTGTGGCATGAAGCGGAAAGCCGAGTGCCTACAACCACCCAACCATGCATTAATTCCCCAGTAGAAGCCTCCTTCAGAGTGGCTTAATGCGCCTGTATCATGGCAAGTGATGACTGTATTTCATATTGCTGTTAAATATATTATTATTGCAAATAGACACAAATAATGGATACATTATTTGAAATATTTTACTGTGCTTCAGTGAACTTAGTTACTACAGAAATCACATGTATTAATACACTGAAGCTGATAACACAACAGCACATATTTGCAATAGTCAATAATACTCCAACATGTTTCTCTTACTTTCAGGGAATTATGTACGGTGGGTTTCTTTGTACACAGATTAGGAGGACCACGGCTTGTGTTTCTGCGGCGACCGGGTTGTTGTGGTGCTTCTTTGCACGGCGTTTTGCATATGGTGACGCGTTGTCTCTCCTCTCCATTACTCAGAGCCCGACTCGCATAAGAAACACAAATGCACGTGTGTGACCCAACCTCACTCAATGAGCAACACCATCACACGCAACCGGACACGCATAGATTTATACTTTTTTTTTTTAACTCAGGGTTCAGTTCCTCCTAGTGATAATTAAAGTTCACTCATGCGTTACTTTCAAGATGACTGCAGATACGGAAGGTGATTTCTTTTCTCAGCATTTTGTTACCGGTAGGATTGTCATAGACTAATATTTTGTGAGAGACCGCGACGACCGCCTGGGTGGGTGGGAAGGACAAACTACATTTCATTTCAGATGTATACTGCTGTGTCTTGCGCGCTGCCGTTCATTTGTTTGTGGTTTAGAGTGGTACTTCAAGTTTGAGTGGGCATTACTAGGGGATTAATGCCGTCTCCAACTTGTACCACCTGATGCTTTGAGTTCAATGAGAACTCTTAATTTTCTTAAGTCATTACAGTGCCATATTACAAAGAAGTGTGGTAGACGTGTTACCAGTTGTGTGGAATTAAATACGCAATTCCATTACAAGAAACAGAATCTGACAAAAGATAAGGACAGCTTGGCCCACCTAGCCTGTCCATTTAATATACATGACATAGAGAATAATGGACAGGCACGTGTTTTTTTTTTTGTTTTTTTTTAACACACTCGAGTTATGTGATGACCCGTAAGTTTACACAGTCATCACACACAGAGGGTGTGAAAAAAAAAAAAAAAATAATCCGTAACACACACTTGCCTATCTTTAATTTTTTATAATTACTGGTGTTTTGCACTGTTTGCAGGTTGATATGACTTTTTAAACCGGTTGATATTGGGGCTCACCAGTAATTTATAAGACATTATGCATTTCATATACACCACATTTAAAAAAAAAAGGTTTGTGTTTTGTTATTGTTTTAACTTAAAGCCCAGCTTCCCTTTCACTGAAAACTCTGACTGTCTGGTTGCTTTCCATGCTTAAAGTTTCAGGTTCTAAGTAAAAGTATGTTTTATTCTGTGTGCTACAAGAACAGGTTACTCACCTGTAATAGTAGTTCTAGGAGTGGTATATGTTGATCATCCACACTTCTTGGCATGTCCCCTTCCACTTTAAATCTTGCGAGGTCTTCAAGCTGGCTCCTCCACCCACCCACCCAGGTGGTATATACCTCGGCTCCGCCCCATAAAGCCAGATCTTCCTTTCCGCTGGAAGATACAGGTTCCCTCGTGCTCTCAGCATATCATAGGCCCTGGATTCTAACCGTCAGTTTTTACCGAAAATTAAACTTGTTCGAGTTAGTAATCGCGCTTTCGTCTCGTCTACCATGGAGGAAAAATCTTCCCCCGGATTTCACCAGTGCCCCTGCGGCCAGAAGATGTTGCACACCGATCCTCACCTCATGTGCGTCTACTGCCTAGGTTTCGGCCATGACACCTCATCGTGCATTTTTTCCCGGCTTTCCATCCCAACATCCTGGACAACCACAAGGCACACTTGAAGCTGGAGAGACTGAAGAAAAGGAACCCACCAGTGAAATCGAAGGAGGCGAGGTGGGCGACTTCCACCGAACAGCTGGAACAGATGAAGGCATTCGAGGAGGAAGCAGCTCGTGCTCCGGCCAGTCGAAGCTTCTTTGTTCCTCTGAACCTTGGCTCCACCTTTACAGGCTCCTTCATGGAGCTGTGCCAGTCTCTGACCACTTGGGGTGAGGTGCCCTCGGGCTCGCACTCCTCCCGCTCTTGGAAGAGAGAGAAGGACCCCGTGTCTTCGTCTCGGCAAAGATGTTCCTGGGACTGAGAGAGGTCGGAGTCCCAGGAAGACGCGGTCTCGACTTTGGTCGAGACTGCATCCTCGGCCACCAGCTTTACAGATCTTCCGTCTGGCCAGGGGACCGAGGAAGTGACCGATGAGGTCGCAATTATCCTCTACCTGATAGACCCTTTGTCGCCGACCGTGGCCGACGACTCATTGGAAATTACTCCTGTCCTTGTATTCCCTAATGAGAAGACCCAGTCTGCTGGTGTCCCCATCAAGGACCCGGTTCCGAACCCTCTGTTTTCACCGACCCCGGAGTCTCCTGATCGACCGAGTCGGCTTCCCCGATCTCTGTCGAGGTCCAGAACCCCCTCGGCCAAACAACTGAGAAAGAGCCATAAGCGCTCTAAGAAGAGGCATCTCCATAGGTCCTCATCCTCCTCTGACGAGGAGAGACTCCGACGGAAGCTCCATCGGCGCTATGAAGACCTTATGTGGCAGCAGCTGATACTGACCGGGCAGAAGCCGGCTCCGCCGCCCACCCCGGCCATAACTTGGCTACCACCTCCTAGGTCGACGCTGACCTCTCCGGAACCGAAGTCACCGGTTCGTCCACCAGTGGGGCCGGGCCTGTCTCCCGGTTCGGCCAATTCCAGTATCTCCACAGATTCTGGTAGAATGGATGAACAACATATCCACACTCCCTAGAAATTATGTTTCAAGTTGAAAAATGTATTGTACTGTAAAATGTCTTCTTTTTGTGCCAAAGGCTATCTGAAGCAATTTGCACCAATTTAAATTTGTACTAAGTAATTAGTAGCTACTTGACTTCAACTGGCACTTATTAAGACCTATTTAGCACAACTTCATTTTCGCAGGCACATCAAAGTGCACGAGTACTGCATATTGCACTTACTAGTATATATAACACAGTATACATATATACTGCATACAAGAAAAAAATACATGAATGCGCGAATGGGGTAAACATTACAAGATAAAAGCAATATCTTTTTTTTTTTTTTTTAACCAGGAGTAGCACACTAAGCTGAAAGCTTTTTTACAGGAGCAACCTGGGAGCACAGGGGAAGTTAAGTGACTTGCTCAGGGTCACACAGTATGCAAGTGGAAGCTGTGGGATTCAAACACAGGTCTGGTCTGCTGGATGTCACCACATTTGCAGCTCAGAGCCTTAAACCACTGTGCTATACTGCCTCCACCTTGGCTAATAATTAAGAACAGCAGCATATCAAAAACGTGCTGTTACTGTCGTCACCATGGAGATTTTTAAGGTTACTGCCATTAGAGAGGAATATTGAACAAATCAAAGAACTGCTTTCAGATTGCTGATGACATCACAAATGTCCAGTATAGCACTGAAACCAGCTGTTAAAATCAAAGGAAAACAGTTACATCTTCAAATTAACCACAGATGTAAAAGCAAGGGTCACACAACTTTTTTTTTTTTGCACTGGTCCACCTGGGAAAGTGATGGCCCAGTTGCACTGGGGTTCACCCATATCGGTGCGACAGTCATTTTGTAGATACCAATATGGGCACAGGCAACATGCTGCCCGGCATTTCTCAGCCAGGTATTGCAGCTCCCAGGACGGAGAGTGCCAGAGCCCCATCCTGGGGAAATAGTCATGGTCGCCCCCTCACAACTAAATGAATGGTCCATTCATTTCAATGGCATTTTCTCATAGTGCATAACTTTCTTACCTTTTGATATTTTTTTCTACTTTTTGTTGTCAAAGTGTCATTTAGATCCCCTCCAAAAAACGTCAAAAGATGAGAAAGTTATGCCCAAGAGAAAAAATGCCATTGAAATTAATGGAAGCCCTTTCATTTCAATGGCGTTTTTTTTCTCTGATCTTTGCGAGCTCTTCGGCTGAAAAATGTGAGGTGGGGAAAAAAAAAACAAAAAAAATGAAGGAACCCTGCTTCCATTAGAATTCCCTTACAGGGCCATATTACAATGGCTAGATTGCACTAGCCAAGCTGGGAAAGTCAACTGGTCATCGTACTAGCCCGAGGCAGTTTGCACTATGCCACGGGCCAATACAATAATGTTAAGATCGACCCCTGTAAAAGCTAGAACTAGTTAGCAAACAGGTAAAAAGAAAATAATTTGGTGTGGGAGGCGCAGTAGCAAAAACCTAAATTTGGTATTCCGTCTCAACGTCTTGTATTACACCTATCCAAAACAGCATGCTATAGATTAAACTGCAGACTGACTGCACAGAGGAGTGGTGTTCTATTCGGAATACCAGCATAATGAAAATGGTATTCTGCCTTGAAAACTGGTATGCAAAACAGGGCGGAATACCATTAAATCCAAGCCCTATGTATATATCAAATATACAATGATCAGACTCAAAACAGACAATATATCACCACTTGTGAGGGGGTAGCACTTTCAGAAGTTATGCGTAGCTCTGAGTTATGCTCCTTCCTCCTAACGCTTCATGATAAAATTGTGTATTTTGAGTCAGACCACTGCATATCACACATGCACATCAACACAACACACACATACTGTTTCTCATCTTTATTGTTGAGTTCCTTTAACCACCCAAGAAGTCTGTATATTTCTGCATGGCCAGACACCTTGCAGGATGTAACTGTGCTTATAAAATAATCTTTAGAAGATTAACAAACAAAAAAATACCAATTTTTAAGAAAATCAGAAAAGGCTGTGCTGAAATAACCAGAAACTATGCGACAGTTCTTAGTTAATCCGGTTGCTGGATTTTTCCAAAATGTATTTATTTATTAAGAGCACCAATCATGTTTATTTTAAGAAAATCCCCCAAAGCCCCCCACCGACAGCCTACCTGGTAAGGACTTCCTAGCTGTAGTTTTGTCTTGGAATGGATCCACATGGAACGTCCCATTACACGTTCCTGATCTCTGCTGGGAGAGCAAGGAAAAGACTGAATAATGGGCGATCATGGCACTTCAGCTGAAGCAGCAAGCCCTGACGCCTCTCGCAGCAGAGCACCGGCCACGGCAAGTGGTCCTCCAGCCATGATACAATCTTCCCCAAAGTATGAAGCCTGGAGAAACTGAAGGAGTCTCTGTATTAAGCAGCTCCCTCGTGTTAAGTCGCAGGCTCTTCATTCTTTCTTCTGAGAGAAAGACCACCCCCAAGTTTGTGCTGAAAAGACCTCACAGGTGCTGAAGGAAGTGGCTCAGGGTGGGCACGCTTTTCTTCCAATTCATCAGAACCCCAAGTTTTGAAAGTAATTGAGCACCCTGCTCAAGTCACCTGGCACTTGAAAATGGTAATTATACAATGGGCACAAAAAAAAATACACAGAACCCTGCATTTTGACTGGCTGGCACCTTTTCAGCATTCTAAATCCCCCAGTGTACCCACTGGAAAAGGTGCCAGCCAACCTCTTTACCAAGATCTGTACAACCCCCCCAAAATCAAAACATATACCCGCCATCTTGATTCCCCGCTAAACTGCTCCACAACTCTGCCCCGCAACTCGAGTACATAAACTACACTGCTCTCCTGAAACTACTGACAAAAAAAAAAAAACTACTCAAGTGGAAAAAACAAAACAAACAAAAAAAAAACCAGCACCTTGTACTTAGGCTAAAATCAGTTCCTGGCTGTGACAGTCGTCATCGTTTCTCCCTGTAGCCTCAGTCCCCTTCCAATTACCCCAGACACCATGTTCCCTACAGCTGACAAACCACAGCTCTGTACTAAACCGTCCGTAACTGAAGCCTCGCTCCATCTCTCGTCTAATACTGCTCACCACATATCGCTACACTTTGTTTTTTTTCTGCTCCGGCTCCAGTGCCACTTACTACTACCCGACTCTACGAGTGTCTTCCCGCTCTCCCTGTCACGATTGCCCATATCAGAGGACTATTTCCTCCCCTCCGCAACAATAAAAATATTACAAAAAACTATTTAAAATGAAAAAAAAAATATATATATATATATATATTTTTTATTTTTCTGTTTTTTCAGAAACGGAACGGGACATCAATATAGCAATTTATCCCCACAGGGTGTGGGTATACTGGTGGGCTTACCACGACTGGTGTGGTTAAGTCACTCGGATGCGACTAGTGACCGAACCACACCAGACGTGGTAAATCCTCCAATATACCCACACCCTTGAGGGATAAATTGCTTAAATGAACATGACTAATATACATGATTAATATACAAGTTAGTCAGCCTTAGAGTGGGTCCCAAGGTGGTAGCCTGGATAAAAAAGGACGCAAAAGGTAATAGTAAACAGAGTCCACAGTGAAGAAAGGAGGGTAACTAGTTCGGTACTGGGACCGGTCCTCTTTAATATCTTTATAAGTGGCATTGGAGAGCACCTGTAAGGAAAGGTATGCCTCTTTGCAGATGACACAAAGATCTGCAACAGGGTTGATACACAAGGTGGGGTGGAAAAAATGAAAAGGGACTTGGCAAGGTTGGAGGAATGGTCAAATACGTGGCAGCTCAGATTCAATGCAAAGAAGTGCAAGGTAATGCATCTGGGAAACAAAAACCCAGGGGAAGAGTACACAATGGGGGGTGAGTTAATAACAACAAAAATCGAAAGAGACCCAAGAGTAATTATATCAGATAACCTAAAGGTGGGCAAGCAATGTGAGAAGGCAGTAAGGAGGGCTGGGGGGGATACTGGGATGCACAGGGAGAGGCATCAACAGTAGAAAACAGGAAGTTGTTATCCCTCTCTACAGACAGTTAGTGAGACCCCATCTGGAGTACTGCGTGCAATTCTGGAGACCCCATCTCCGCAAAGACATAGGCAGAGTGGAGGCTATTCAGAGGAGGGCAACCAAAATGGTGCAAGGTCTGCACCAGAAGACATACGAGGACAGACTAAAGCAGCTTAATATGTATATCCTTGAGGAAAGGAGGGAGAGGGGGGGACATGATAGAAACTTTCAAGTATCTCAAGGGAATTAACAAGGTACAAGAGGGTAGTATCTTTCAGAAGAAGAGATGTGCAAGAACAAGGGGGCACAATTTGAAGATAGAGGGGACGGCTCAGAGGTAACGTTAGAAAGTATTTTTTCACAGAGAGAGAGTTGTGGATGCATGGAACAGCCTTCCTGAGGAGGTTGTGGAGTCAGGAACAGTGGGAGAATTCAAGAATGCATGGGACAGGCATAAGGCAATTTTAGTGGGGGGCAGGAGGAAGTAAGCTGTTGATTAACTAGAATCTGCAGCTTATCCATCAGGTAGGGAAATGGGCAGACTGGGTGGGCCAAACGGTCCTTATCTGCTGTCAAATTCTATGTTTCTATGACAAGCTAGTTGTCTCCAGGTGTGGGTGAACCCTGAGGCTGAGAAGACAAATCCAGATGTCCAGGACAACCATCACGCTGGTTAACACCGTGGGTGGCGAAGGCTAGCCTGAAGGGGACATCTGCGTACTGGTAATGCTTCTCCTGCACCACGAATTGGAGGATTATATCCACTGCCTTGGAGCTACTGGGACCTGCAGGTATGCCTCTTTGAGGCTGCTTGACAAGCGGTACTCCCCCAGTTGGACCACATAAATGAGGGACTTCAATGTCCCAATTTTGAAATGGGAGGTCACCACCGAACAATTAAGACATTTGAGGTCCAAGACCACATGGAAACCCCGTTTTCTTGGGCACAACAAAAAGCAGGGAGTGTAGTCCCTTGCCCTTGCCCCTTTTCTTGCAGAGTTACCTGAGCTATTGCTTTCAGATTAAGGAGATCCTGTACTACCTCTAGGAGGGCCAGCCTACTCTCTGGATCTTCTGGGGACTGGGATACACTATGAAAAAAATCACATTGTGGGGCCAAAGAGAATCCTACAGAATACCCACTGGTATGTTGTAGAGGTGGCCCATTTCTCCATAAACCATGAAAGCTTTCCCCTCAAGAAGCTGCACAGAAGAGTGGTCCCAGGGAATGCAATGGCAGGGGGTTCAGATACAGGAGAAAGGAGGTCATCTTGCCCCTGTACAGAAGCCTGGTGATATCGCGCCTGGACTATTGTGTGTAATTTTGGAACCCCTGGAATGGCTAGAACCTTCATGGTGGCCTTGGCTGCACACAGCAACATCTTGCAAAGGAAGGCAGCTCCTTTGGCCCCACCCCGGACACTGTAGTACCAAAACCAGACACCAACCCTCCCAGATCACAGCACACAACTGAGCAGCAGCTGAAGCAACCTGGTCTGCCTCCTGATGCAGTGTCCCAAGCTTCAGTCTGAACTCAGGTAACCTGCATGGCAGCGCGATCCTCCGGGCCACTGGGGCAGCTAAACTCTATTGCTTTAAAGTCATTTATGTTGTGACTTTGTCCTATTATCAGTCTTTTTAGTACCTATTTCACTGTTTGTCAATGCAGCCGTATTTGTTAATAACCACGTATCTTTTTTTCAGCAATAAGGTTCATCTGGCAAAAGTATCACGATACACATTTTTCTTTTTGTTTTCTTTTCTTTCATCCCTGAACAAGCTATGGGATACTAAAGTTTCTGAAAGTTCCCACTGCTGTTCTATGCCCACCATGAAAAATTAAATATCTTGGTACAGTGTTATGTAGTTCAGAAACATGTGCATATTCGTTTGACCACTTCCCATCAGTGCTTTCGTAATTTTCTCTGGGGTTTCCTGAAACAAGCCTCAGTGTGTGACTGCCCTAAGCCTCCCTAGAGTAATTATCAATGGTTGTCTTTCCAGTCCAAAGTTGCCTCCCATAGATGCTACCCGTAACTCCTGCTGTTTTCCATGACTCTACCAATTACCAGGGTACCTGACCTAGGGGCATACTGTCTATGCCAAGGTTCCCTGGACATGCCTTTCTAAATTGTCTCTAATGTGTATATGGTTTGTTAGAATTTGTAGGTGACCTACTCACCCCGGGGGTACATTAACCTTAAAGTTATAAGTTTTATTATGACCTTCCATACCCCTGGACAATGTTACTATTCCTACATGTTGTCATGATGTACTTACATTCTTCTGTAAAAATGTCTGTATCCCTATGTTGTACTCTCCCGGGTCTTTCCTGAAAATAGGCATAATACTTGTCTAGTGTACTTACCTGGTCAACAAAAGCTAAAATAAAAAAAAAATGTGGTAGCACCATCCTAATACCTCTACAGTATTAATCTAGCACGTATATATAACAGGTAACCCCAGCGGAAGAGATTTTTAATTAGACATTGTCTTCTTCAGTGTTACAAGTTGGGGGGGCTGAGCACCATGGATCATGGAAAGGTAGGGGGTACAATGGGGAGACTGCCATGAATCTTGGACAGATGTCTCATACAATCTATTTGGGTGAATGCCAGCTATCCTGTAAATGAAATGTAGAATGGCACGTGTGAACCAGCAGGTAACATCCCTGCCATAAGGTGTCTTCTCCGTTTTCTAAGAAAGTAAGATGGCAGTTTTGCTGCCAAGTGCTTCTTCCCAAACCACTTAGTGAACTCTGGGGCACGTGCTCAGACTCTGGATTTTGACTGCTTCTTGCAACCGAGCCAATCACCGCCGATCCTCTGGGAAAATATCAGACTGTACAAAGACTTTTTTTCCTGCACCTGGCAAACACTAAGGACAGTCACAACTGGCTAAAGTTGCATGTCCTACCTACCATCTTGTTCAATGAGCAATGCTTATGTACCATAATCAGAATTCTCCATCTAAATATATGTAGCTTGCTACCTAAAATTGATCTCCTTCAACCCCTGGTCATCTTGCTCGCACCTGACAGTCTTATTCTCTCAGAAACTTGGCTTAGTAATAAGATACCCGACCACTCTATCTCTATCCCTGGCTACTCCATCTCCCAGATAAGACCGGTTGGGGGGGAAGTGGAGTGGCAATGTAGATCACTTCCTCCTCAATACACCACTACTCTATCTACCTCCCTCCCTCCCAGTAACATACAAGGTTCTGATCATTCAGGTTTCTTTGCCCTTCTCTATTCCCATCTTTGTTGCCGGTGTTTACTGTCGTCCCAACCTCCCCTCCACTGCTGCTACAAAACTCACTTCCACCACTGTTTCTCACTCCCACTCAGGTGAGTGATTCATTACGGGTGACTTCAACCTAAACTGGCTGTCATCCTCTCTAAGCAAAGCCCGAAATGACAAAGCTGCCCAAAATCTAACACAGCAAATCCTTGAACCTACCCGTCTGAACCCTAAAACCCAAATTCGCTCCCTGTTATACTGGACCCTCACCTCCCACCCTCACAGGGTCATAAAATCAGGCATCCTGCCTAATGCACTAAGTGATCACCACCTCATCTTTATGGTTCGTAAGATCCACAGGCCCAAACCTCCTTACAAAATTTTGCTAACCTGCTCCTACAAATCCCTGAACCTGGCCCCCCTTATCCATGACCTCACCAACACCGACTGGGTCTTGCCTTTTTTTTTTTGGGCCTTTGGCAGGAAAGAACTGGAAGGCGGGCGTTGGGGACTGCCCCTTATACTGACGTCATCTGACACCGGCCACCTGACGTGGGGGCAGTACCCCGCCAGAGACTGCTAGCTAGAAATTTTTCCGTGGGGTCCTGGCGCCTGCCGGCTTCAGTCCTATATGTAATTACCTACTGCAAGAGCCCTCTTGAAGTAAGATCTGACATTACCCTCAGAAGACAAAGGGGGTTGGAGGGAGGGTGTGGCGTGGCATGGCCTGATGGAGGAGATTCTCACGAATATCTACTGTTACGGTAAGTTAACTGTTCTGTCTTCATCGAGGATATCTCCTTCATTAGGCCACACCTTTGGAACTATTTCGAAGCAGTACAAAATGGCCTGGGAGGATGGCACAGTCTGATATGTGATCAGGACAGAAGGCCTTGCAGTATGGCAAGCCCAAAGCCAGCACATCTACAAGAGACAATGTCCAATGCTTAGTGAAAGTGCGTACAGCGCTCCACATGGCAGCAGCACAAATGTCAGCAGCAGGGACATTTTTGAAACAAGCAACAGAAGTGGCTATACCACTTGTGGGGTGACCACGAACAATACCAGGACATTCCTTACTGAACTGCCTGTAACAAAACATAATACAATTAGCCAGCCATTTAGACAGACATTATGTGGACACGGGAGCACCCTCTTTCCCAGGGGCAAGCAAAACAAAAAGTTGATAAGTCTGACTGCAGTCTTTAGTGTGAGTATCTCAGTATAGTATATGGTGGAACGTTGTTCTTGCTAGAAATTCCACTATACTGAAATGCTGCTCAGCTACAGAGAAGACAATGAATGGAATGTTGTACTGACTGTACATGCAGAACAGCATTCCATTCATTTAGAATGAAAAGAGCGAGCAGAGTTTTCAAAGTCAAACCGTGGCTCAGTACTATTATTGAAAACCCCAGGGAGGATGGCCGCTGCATTTTTTTTTTTTTTTTTTTTAACAAGAGCACAATTCTTTATTTAGGATCAACCAGATATCATCTGAGTACTTACAAAAAGGTTTATCCCTCCAGTTTGTTAGTTAAGTCGCTAAGCGAGGCCTTCAGTCGCTATGTCTTTTTTTTTTTTTTAAATCCTTCCCACACAAGGGCAACAACCAATGGGAGTGTGCGCTGCTAACGTAGGGATGCTCAGTCCCTAGCAACCACACAACTCACCACAGGAACAAGCTGTAGCTCCCGAAGTAGGAAGTGAGAGACAGCAATTTGTTTTAATATGAAAAAGAGAGGTTTGGACAGCATTAAATATTATTAAATTGATTAGACGGGCACCATACACTATATAAAATACAGAATGGGCAACCCAATGCAGAATCAGTGTGTTCTGCCACCTCGGGGTATGATTCCCAAGGACCTCCCGAGCTTCGCTCTCAAGGTCACCGGGAATCATACCCCTCTGTGGCAGAACACACTGGTTCTGCATGGTTGCCCATCTAGTATTCTCTATGTTCTATGTAAGTGAAGAGTACGGAGCAATGGCTCATCCTGGGTGGCTTGCTCAGGACGGTAAACAGGAAGGTGTGTTATTTGGTTCAGTGTGAATTCAGATACCATCTTTGGCAGAAAAAGAGTTTTAATCAACTCATTCTCGGCAGAGCTCTCAGGCAAAGCTTGGACTGCAGTCATAGCAACTTTCCACAGGCTATTCTGGTACTTAATCATACAGGCCTGGTAGTTTGCAGTCCTACGACCCAATGATGCGGAAGCACGAGTACACTTGCCCATCACATCCAGTCTCCTGGATTCCTTGTCAGGAGGCAGAAGTACTCAAGTGCTTAGGCGCCCTGGACCCATCGTGAGTAGCCATGATAACTACGGAGTCTGTTTCTGGCTGGTTAGCATTGTAAGGCTTAGCAGATGGAGCAGGATACTGCTTGTCAGCCTTTCTAGGCTCTGCAGGCAGCGAGTCTGGTCTGTGCCATGCAGCAAAGGTAGCCTCTAAAGCAGGATAGACAGGAGGAATTATAATGGAAGGTGAGCCAGAAACCTCCCAAAATTCCAATAAATTCTTTTTAGTGTAATCTTCATCTTCTGCAGCAAAACTCATGGCAGTTTGCATTTCCTGTATCACGGCTTGAAAAGTGGGATCCTCGGTTGGAGATCTCAGGACATGCACCACTGAGTCCTCACTGCAAAATGAGAGGGTGGAACTAGAATGATGTGCCACATGCTGTTCTCCCTCTAAATCCTCCTCCAATACCATGCAGTGAGGATTATGTTCCACCTTGTCAACCTCCCTGTTGGATGATAGGAGCCACTGAAGTCGCAGGAGATAATGGAAGCGGCTGAGATGGAGGAATTTGCTATGTGCTGGAAGTAGTTATCAACAGCAGCAGAGTGTCTGTTGGCCCTGTCGATGGAGTAACAGCCTACATAGGCAAGCCAGGCAGAATACGTTGCATCATCTCAGAGAACGACACCACCACAACTTGAGAGTCGACAATGCTGTGGCCAGGGGCCATAACTACCTGTATCGATGACTGGCTGTGACACAATGACAATGGCATTGTACTGTCCAAAGTAGGTACCGCAGCACCGAAGTCAGACCCCAATCTTGGTGTTTCACAGACAGTCGGGGTGGGTGGGGGGCTGTCATGAACGCTGCTGAAGGGAGTACCTTGTCTCAATGATGACCAGGATCTTGCCAGGGAAGTAGACTTCTCTCTCGTCTCTATGCTTATGCATGTGCCCAGACATTGAGGAAGGTCATGAAGATGACCACTCCCCCGTCTCGATCTTTCAAATTCGGCGGCCGTGACTTGGCTGACGTGAAGAGAGGCAGTGACTTTGGGCTTTGCTCCTTCTCCATAGCTGCTAACGCTTTTTGGAGAAGGACATTTTCTAGAGCTTTCCTACAGCATTGTCTTGCTGCCTGGTCGAAACCCTGGCAGATCTCACAAGTATCAAGTTGTGAAAAAGGCCCAACTGGCACACACAAACTGTGTGCGAGTCTTCTTTATAAATTTTGTCTCCACACTTACCATACCAAAATAATGAGGCTGCAGAGTTCGGCGGCATGCAGAGATGCTGAAAAAAATACTGTGGTTAAAAAAAAAAATCAAGAAGAAAGGGTAAACAGCTAGTCAATGGCGCTTCCTCAGCAGGTCCAATTAGAGTGATAGACAGATGGCATGAAAAAAACTGAGAAGTGATGGGGTTGCCCACATTTATGTAGATGCAGACACACGACAATGTCATGGGCGGGCCCCCCGCTAGTAAAGTTTCTGTGTGATCCTAGTGCCTGATTACTGAGGGTCCAAAGGTGTGGCCTAATGGAGGAGATATCCTTGAAGATCTTAGGATTTATACACAGAGGAACTTTGTGAAAATCCAATAAGGAAAACTAACAAACAGCAACAACTATTTCGACGATTCTCTTCAGCAAGTCCAACAAGATGACCGACAGAGGAGAAAAGAACTAAGGAGTGATGGGGACGCCCACGTTGTACACGCATCGAGACTGCACATCACTGTGGGCAGCCCATGTTAGCAAGAAGTTTCCGTGTGGTCCTGACGCTGACGACCTACAGTTCCAAAAGTGTGGCCTAATGAGGAAGATATCCTTGATGAAGATCAGCATATTTTCTCCCCGGATGTTCTACCTAGCTCGTTAAAACTAGTGCTAGTGAACAGGCTGTCATTCCCTGAAATTTTGGGGTATTAAAAATGATCACTTTCTCCCACTCATCTGTGCCAGAAAACAGGTTATTCACTTGTAACTAGCTCTAGGAGTGGTATGTAGTTCACATCCACATTCTGACAGTTCCACTGGAACAGTCTGATTTGCTGGATGTCTTTAAGCTATGCTCCTCCCACCACCCAGGCAGTATGGGACTTCAGCCTGCATATCTGCCTGTAAGGCAGTGAATGCTAAACTGGGTGTTGCTTACAAGTCCAGTTTCATGTTGACTCCCTCTGCTAAACTTGCTATTGCCTGAGGCATATTACTCCTGCCCTCACCTATGGCATGCCGACCTTTGCTGTCACACACCAAACCATCCTTCATAAGTGGGATGTCACTTATAATACTATCTGCCGATACGCCTCCTAGTCACCACAGCTTAAGCACCACTGCCAACTGTACAGGGACCTGAGCTGGTTATCCCCCTCAGCTTGCCGTCAATACTCTCTGGGCTCCCTGATTGACTCTATACTCAGAAACCAGACCCCTTCAGCGCTTGCAACATTGCTGGTACCTCAAACGTCCTCCTATAGACTACGATCGGTAGATAAATCCCTGCTGAATGTACCTAGATGTAAAACATCAAAAGGCTCTGTTGCCTTCAATCACTCTGCTCCTAAGCTTTGGAACGCTCTCCCCCAAGCACTTCCAATATCTGGATCCCATGACAGCTTCAAAAAAGAGCTGCGCCTCCATCTATTCCTTGCTGATCTCTGCACTTGTTTTAATCCTCCCTAATCCACTCACCCGCCAGATGCTGCCTGGCCCAACTTTAACCTTCCTACCTCATAGCACTTCTTACCCTCACTATCTCCTTGACAGCTAATCTACCCTAACCCCCCCACACACACCTGAGCCTTGTTTCAGAGGCCGTGATAATGTGTCCTGCCCAGTCAGGAATTTACCCTTGCCTTGTTTCGCTGCCTATTTGAATCTTCACTGTTGTGACTAATTTTAACAATATTTCTTGCTGCTATGTTGTGGTATCTCTTCCTAGACTGCGTAGGTTTTCTGTGACTAAAATGCTATGTGGATTGTATTGATTGTTATTGTTCTGGCTGCATATATTCATTACTACTAACTGTTCTGACCTATGCTATTGCAATTTCATTGTACTCATGCTATGTACCTGTCTTTGATTGTTGTACTCTCCCGGGTTGTGCCTGAAAATAGTATTTCATGGCTAGTGCACCTACCCCGTTAACAAAAACTAAAAAAAAAAAAAATATCCCGTCTCTGCCTCATAACATCAGATCTTGCACACTGGAAGCAGGAATCCATGCCACTTGCCAGGGAAGGACAGGTGATTTGTGTAGATATGAACTATATACCACTCCTAGAACTACGGTTACAGGTGAGTGTAACCTGTTTTTCTAAGGGTATGGATATACAGTAGTTCACTATCCACACACTGGCAGACTCCTAACAGTTCTCAGGGAGGAGGAGGCAAGGCGCACATCCCTCTTTGGTGAACAAAGACTAGAGAACCGAAGCCCCAAAACAAGTATTCTGGTGAGAGTAAAGGTCGATGCGGTAGTGGGTAACGAAGTTGTGTGTGCTGACTTCCAGGTAGCAGCCCTGCAGATTTCCTGGATAGGGACATCCCTGGAAGCAGCCACCAAGGCAGCAGTACGTCTGGTGGAATGACTCTAGCTCTACAGGAGGCTCTCTACCAGCCAATCTATAACAGAGGTTGATGCAAGATGTTATCCACCTGCCAATGGTCCACTCTGCTTCCAGTCTGCAAGGCAGGGTTTCAGTGTAAGTGACAAACTGCTGGCAAGCTTCTCCCTGCACTCCAACCATGCGCTCTCTGCAGATCCAGGGTATGGAGCCTGAGACTGGCCTCCAAAAATGGATCTGTAAAGTATACCAGTAAGTTCATCGCCTGATTAAAGTGAAACTCTGATGCAACCTTTGGAAGGAACTTTGGATTGGGAAGAATGACGACTTTGTTCGTGGAAGTCCAAGTAGGAAGACTCCACCAAGAGCATCTAGAGCTCCCCAATCCTTTTGGCTGACGTAAAGGCCACTAGAAAGCCGTCTTCCATGACAAGTGTGACAACTCACACCTGTGCAATGGCTCAAAAGGCTTGCCCATGAGCACAGCCAACGCCAGCAGTAGGTCCCACAGTGGAGCTGGTTCATGGACTGGAGGGCACAGTTAGTCCAGGCCCTGGAAAAAGCATCCGACCACCTTCTCCTGGGCCACCGCTGGCTTACCAGCCCATGCCCAGTACGCAGGGATGGCTGCCAGGTGCACCTTAAGGGACATCACCCGCAGTCCCAAGAGAGGGACCAGAGGTAGTCCAGGATGCAAGCCACAGGGCAGACAAGGGATCAAGCTCCTTGCCTGGCCACCAAATGGAAAACCTCCTTCATTTAAAGGCATAGCATCTGCGAGCTGACTCATTTCAGGAGGCCTCCACAACGTTAAGCACATAATCCTGTTGGGTCTGCGGGTCCAGTTGCGGGAACATCCCCTGATGTCTAGTTAGCAGATCTAGGAGGAGAAGCAGTCGCCACAGAGGTCTGCTTCTGAGGCTGAGGAGATCCAGGTACCAAAACTGCCATGGCCAGTCTGGCGCTATCAGGATTATCCACGCCTTGTCCTTCCGGGCCTTGACCACTACCTTGTGGATCAAGGGGAAGGGAGGGAAGGTCTATATGAGACCTGCGGTCCAAGGCCTCGTGAAGGCATCCCCAAAAGCGTCCTGGACTATGGGAGGGGTGGGCACAAAAGAGCCTTAGTTTGGTGTTTTCCCAGGAGGCACACAGATCCACCAGAGGAGAGCCCCAATGGAGGAGCAGATGGTTCACCACCTCCTGATTTAACAGCCACTCATGCAACGCCTCTCCTACCCACCTGAGAGCGTCCATCAGATGTGTATTCTCTCCTACGACATGAATCGCCAGATCTGCACCCAGGCTACACATGGGGGTCGAGGTGCTAAGGGCCTCCCAACACAAGGGGAGCAAGTTCTGCCCTGCCTGTTCTGGTACAACATGGTCGAGTTGCTGTTGTCAGTCCAGACTTGCATGACCTGACCCGACTAAAGGAGTGAATTCGGTCAAGCGCACGTCACACTGCATGGAGCTCCAGCAGGTTTATGGGGTGAGGGGACTCCCAGGGTGACCAGAACCCATGAGCTCTCTGATCTTCCAGGTGCGCTTTCCACCCCACCAGTGACATGTCTGTTGTGAACGTGATGGTCAGTTCTGGGTAGACAAATGGGATTCCTTCCTAAAGGTGTTCTGGGATCAGCCAACTGGATGGCATCCCACACTGGCTGGGTCACTGTGACCAGCTGGTCCAAACTGGTCTAGGCGCTGGCCCCACTGATGGGCCAAACTCCCACTGGAGGTGTCGCATCCACCAGCATGCCAAACGGAACATGCTGATGCAGGATGCCACATACCCCAGCAGGCTCAGGAAATCCCGGGCAGGGTGCGAGAACCCAACTTGAAATGATCGGGCAAAGGAGGTTAAGATACAGTGCCCGGTCTGCAGGGAAGCAGGCCTTGGCCCAAATAGAGTCTAGTTCTGCCCCAATGAACCTGATCACCTGTGTGGGTGCCAGTTTGGACTTATATAGTTTGACCAACAGGCTCAAGGCTTGGAAAGTCTGGAGAGACTGATCTCTGGACCTCTCCTCCCAGCCACTCTGGACGAACCAGCTCACACCCAGTTGTCCAGGTAGGAGGTACATCCTGACACCTAGGCACTGCAGGTATTCTGCCACCACTGCCGTGTACTTGATGAAGACCATGGGTGCCGAGAAAAGGCCAACGAGGATGACCTGAAACTGGTACAGGACCCCTACCACTCAGAACCGGAGGTACTGGTGGTGGGATGGACTGGGATGTGGAAGAACGCATTCCCGGAAGTCTAAGGAGCAAAACCACATGCTCTGCTCCAGCAATGGAATGATCAGATTCAGAGTGACCATCCAGAACTTGTGTTTCCTCATAAAGTGGTTCAGACTATGCAGATACAATAAGGGGCACTAATCCCCTGTCCATTTCAGGACCAGGAAACACCAGGATATGTAACACTGGCTAGCCAGGATGTCCGGGATACGAGCTATTGCCCCTTTTGCAAGGAGTTGAGCAATGGCCTCCTGAAGGGTGGATGTGTCCTGCGACACCCTGGACTCCTGAAGGCACATGGTGGTAAGGCAGGAGAGCCTCGAAATCCAGAAGCAACCCTCTGCCCACTACATCCAACATTCACTTGTCCATGTGACAGCCCACCAATGTGGCAAGAAGTGGAGTAGCCTACCTCCTACATGGAGTGCAGACAGGGACAAGATGGGCAGTGGCTGCAGCCGGAGGGGCACCACCACCCCTGCCCCCACTTTTTTTAGGACCCTGGACCCCGAACTTGGGCCTGGTACTGCCCCTGCTGAGACTGCTGCTGAGGGTGCTGTGACTAAAAGGACCAGTACTGGAAAGCCTGTTTCTTAGGCTTCGTTTTCCAAGTCCTTCTGGGACGATGCCACAGAATCCAGGGTGACATTAAACTTCTCAGTGGGGGTGAGATGTCCTTCCACCCCAGGGCCAAATAGGTTGGTGTCCAAGAAGGGGACACTGGCCAGCTTGTGAAGGGTGTCTGCCGTGACAGTGGACAGACGAAGCCAGGCCCTGCGATATATGGAGACGGCTGCTGCCATTACACAGACATATGAATTGCCCATATTCAAGGTCATCTGCAGCTGGTGCTTAGCCAGCAACTGACCTTGGTCTCTGATGACCATCACCGCCGACTGTAGTCAGCTGGGAGGTGAGGGAGGATAGAATCAAAATCTCCTTCAGGGAGCGACAGAAATTGATCATCATCATGCCACAGCCAGCCTGCCAGAGACTCAGGAAAACTGCAGCGTATACTTTACGGCATGGTCAATCTTACAAGACTCCTTGTCTGGAGGCTTGTCCATGTCCCCTAGTGTCCGGACTTGTGGAATACTGAACCAGTTACCAACCCCACGCGAAGGGGTGCTCTGGGAACCAAGAGCAGGAATCGGTGGGGACTGCATACTTGCAGACCATACAGTGCCTGGCAAGCTCTAGGACCGGTCCCAAAATGGCTTCAGTCCCGGGAAAGGCAATTCCTGGGGATATGACCCTATTCACAATGTCCATAAAAGAGTACCTGGCACTCAGCCCTTTTCTGGACTGGCTCTAGAAGGACTGACATGGACTCCGATATTAAGTGAAGACACACATGAAAGGACACTGGGCCATGCTCGGTGGACAGCTCCTCGATCCCCCGAAGAGAAGGAGAGTCCCAGAGGAGGCCATGGACTCATGATCAGAGTCGTCTAAGGACTCCTTGGAAATGACTCTTGACTGTTTCTCGCCACGGACTACCCAGGTATCCTCCCCCAGGGTTATCTGCAATGCCAACCGGACTGGCAAGCTGGTGGCTGAATGGGCCTCCTAGGCTGGAGTGCCCACCATCGGCTGCAGTGGTGGGGCTCCATCTGAACAGGTGGAGAAGCAGTTGTGGGAGCACCTGCATAGCGTGGACCAGCAGAGGCACCACTGGTGGCTGCTAGGGGACCGGATGTCCAGGAGGTAGAGACCTACCCTCCTGCCACACAATGACCCACTGCAGCCAGATGAGCTCCTCGTAGCACTGATGGTGATGTCGCCTGGTTGAGCAAGATCGAGAGCAGGAATGCTTCAACCTAGACCTTGACCAGACTATCGACAGTGAGGGAAGCCTTCCAGCTGGTTGTGTTATACCACATGCCTGCCAACATTAAGAAGCACGGGTGTGGAAGGCTCGGCCGCCGGAGAAGGTTGCTCCTGCCAAGGACTGGATGAGGACACCAACCGAACCACATCCTCGAGTTAGAACCAGTAGCACTGGGGTCTGCCAAGATAGAGTCCTCGACCTCATCCAACAGCTGATCAACAGACTCCAGACAAATTTCCATGGCCTGCTCGACCAGAGTTGAAGATGACTGGCTCAATGGAGAGACTGAAGAGCCCTCAACCTAAGGGCACTCAACCACTGTCAAGCGTTTGGATGAGTCGAGGGACTGGGAGGACCTCAATCTCTCCCAGTCCCATGACTGGCACCAGTGGCATTCCTGCTTGGAACCACGATGGGCAGGGTTCTCCCCAAGGGTCCGGAGGGCCAAACACATGTGCCGGAAGCCTCCGGTGAACGCTCTTCCAGCGCTGACCCAGCTGGGAATAGCACTGAGACCAAGGAGGTGCCAGTCGCAGCAGCCACTGCTTCTGCCTCAAGTGTCACTAACTGCTGAGCAGAACCGGCCACAGCCAAGGCCTTCTTGTGGCCCTTAGGGCAGTCCTTCGGATCCCGTTCCGAAGGCTGACCCAGTGAGAGACAGAGCTTCCTGTTCTCAAGGGACACAGTTGGCATGCTGAGACATAGGTCACACCCCGCCCTGTTGCGTTGCCTGCCCAGGCACTTCGTGCACGTATCATGCAGGTCAGTGACCGACATCATCTGCCGGCACTGAATGTAGAACTTGAACCCTGCCTTCCGTTGCTCCATCGAAGGTCTAAGAAGGGAGTCAATGGATTTGAGGAAAGAAATCAAATAACTTGTACACTTCAAGACACAAAGTTCACTTATGGCCCACTAAATCCTTAGTGTCAGCTGCAAAGGAGGTGACCTGTTCTTCCAGCGGAAACAAAGATCTGACATCACAGGACTGAGTCGGGAGATACACTGCCCAGGAGGTGGGAGGAACTTAGCTTAAAGACATCCTGGAAATCAGACTGTTCAGTGGAACTGCCAGAGAGTGGCTAGTGAACTACATCCATGCCCTAGAACAGAAGGTTCATCCTACTGAATACCAACTTCGATGGATAAGTAGCTATACTACTGTACATGAACTGCACCTTATGTCTTCTACGAGATGTAACCTGTATTTACTGTTTTCTTGAAAACAATAAAGATAAAAACAATAGCCTAACAAGGAGAGACAAGGAATTATTTTACATTTACTACAAACATACCAAGCTGGCAAGGGTGTGAGGTTCTGTACTGTGAAGGCAGTGTTGCATGAAGTCTGAAATGCACGTAACTAATTTCTTGAGTAGCATCAGCAACATAATCACTGCGAACTCTCAATGTGGAACTCCTCTAAGCCTTTTTAACCTAATTCTGAATGGTTGCACCATTTATGTGCCTGACATTCTATCTGGCACATCAATGCAGCAACCACTTAAAATGAGGAGTGTCACAAATTATAAATATGCAAAGAGATCATTCAGGCTTCTTGTGCCTTGCGGGTCCTCATATAAGAAAGTAAACAAACAACATACTTACAGGCACCAAAATCTGTTTACAGCCGCACTCCAAAACTGTCTCCTGCAACATTTTATCAGAGACCCCACTGAATAACAGGTGTCCTGGGGCCAAACTGGCTAAGTGCAGATTAAAGAGTCGTTTGAGCTCGCTTAGAGACAGCACACCATGTTTCTTAAAAGTTGTGTTCAGAAAGCCCTTCAGTTCTTGTGCCAGAGCATCCCTCTGAGCCCCCATTAAATGGCCGTTCAAAGAATCGATGGAGTTCTCGTCTGTATGAATGCCATTGACCAGACCATTGTTTATGCTGGCCACACTGGGACGTGTCCATAGGTTCCTTGTCGTCGTCACTTAGGGGCTCCTCTTTAATTCTGATGTTTGTAACATCCACTGTAGTGGGAGCAGCATTTAGTTTGTCATGTGTTCTTTGCAAATCCTTCTCCAGTGCGCCATAGTTCTGCTTCACTTTGTCTTTAGCCATCCTGACCCTTTGTTCCCCAGAGATGATCACAGGCACAGCTATAAAGGGATTTAGGGAGGGAAAATAAAAAGTTACTCAAAAAAGCTTTAATCCCACAGCTTTGGTTTCTGCTTCAGAACTATCACGGACAGCCATGACTGGGATATGGCCATTCCAGGCTACTTTCTGTTCAGGAGACACAGGGATGGGAGGAGGGGCTATATCATGTCAGGAAGGGAGTCAAGGCTACGGAACCACAGAGGCACCTGAAGGACTGGAGGTGCTGTGGGTTATCCTGGAGACAGCGCTCAGGACGCTTTTGGTACAGGGGTGATATACTGACCTTCAGAACAGGGAGAGGAGTTGAATAAGGCATTTGGGGAACACACCATCAGTATGGCAAGTAAGAGGGAGGTGCTGCTAGTTGGAGATTTCACTCTGGCAGATGTAGACTGGAGCCTTCCTGCTGCAGTTTCTGCAAGGAGAAGGGCCCTCCTTGAAACATAGAATGTGACGGCAGATAAGGACCGCTTGGCCCACCTAGTCTGCCCATTTTCCTACCTAACAGATAAGCTGCAGATCCTAGTTAACCAACAGCTTACTTCCTCCTGCCCCCCACTAGGACTGCCTTATGTCTGTCCCATGCATTCTTGAAGTCCCCACTGTTCTTGACTCCACGACCTCCTCAGGAGGCTGTTCCATGCATCCACAACCCTCTCTGTGAAAAAATACTTCCTCACATTACCTCTGAGCCGTCCCCCTCTATCTTCAAACTGTGCCCCCTTGTTCTTGCACATCTATTTTTCTGAAAGATGCTACCCTCTTGGACTTTGATAATTCCCTTAAGGTACTTGAAAGTTTCTATCATGTCCCCTTTCTCCCTTCTTTCCTCAAGGGTATACCTATTAAGCTCCTTTAGTCTTTCTTCGTATGTCTTCTGGTGCAGACCCTACACTATTTTGGTTGCCCTCCTCTGGACAGCCTCTACTCTGTCTATGTCTTTGCGGAGATGGGGTCTCCAGAACTGCACACAGTACTCCAGATGGGGTCTCACCAACTGTCTGTACAGAGGGATAACAACTTCCTGTTTTCTGTTATTGATGCCTCTTCCTATGCATCCCAGTATCCCCCCCAGCCTTCCTTACTGCCTTCTCACATTGCTTGCCCACTTTGAGGTCATCTGATATAATTACCCCCAGGTCCCTTTCCATGTTTACTGTTGTCAGTATCTCACCCCCCATTGCGTACTCTTCCCCTGGGTTTTTGTTTCCCAGGTGCATTACCTTGCACTTCTTTGCACTGAATCTGAGCTGCCATACATTTGACCATTCCTCCAACCTTGCCAAGTCCCTTCTTATCCTTTCCACTCCATCTTGTGTATCAACCCTGTTGCAGATCTCTGTGTAGTCTGCAAAGAGACATACTTTTCCTTCCAGTTCCTCTGCAACGTCACTTATAAAAACATTAAAAAGGACCAGTCCCAGTACTGAACCCTGCGGTACCCCGCTAGTAATCTTCCTTTCTTCACTGTGTACTCCATTTACTACTCCCCAAAGGGGGCTTTTCTCAGGCAGCTAATCAACAAACCCACTAGGGATGGGACAGTGCTAGAGCTGGTGCTTACAAACAGGGACAGCACTGCAGATATCACAGTGGGCTGCACCCTAGGTACCAGTGATCACCAATCAGTGTGGTTTAACATTATAGCAAGAGCAGAGGCAAACCACACGAGGACAAGGGTCCTGGACTTTAGAAGAGTGGATTTTTAAAGAAATAGCAGACTGTCTCAGAAACTGCCTAGTAGGTGGGGATTGCTAGGATGGAGTACAGAGGAACAGTGGGGGAAAAATAAGGGAAGGCATAATTAAGGCAACCAGCCTCTGCATAAAGGAAGTGAGTAAAAGGAAAGAGAGACCATTATGGTACACCAGGGAAGTGGACACAGTGTAGAGGGAAAAAAGGGTGGCATGAAAGAGATATAATGAAATGCAGAGGGAGAAAGACAGGGTGGTGTACCAGTTAAAACAGAGAGAAGCAGGTGAGACAGTGAGGGGGGCAAAGGCGCAGACAAAGGGACGGATAGCCAAAGGGACAGCAAAAGAGGATAAGACTATCTCCAGGTACAGAAGTAAGACTAGGAAATCAAGGGGAGGGGAGGGATAGTGAGGATAAGGAGGGCAGCAGAGGTAGATTGTGCAGAAGGGGAACAAAAAAAGACAAACATCCTGAACAGGTACTTCTGCTCAGTCCTCACAGTGGGGGTGGGGGACGGACCGCAAGAGAGCGACAGGAACCGGGGGGGTCTCAAGTCCATTTTCAGAAGAGAGAGTTCTGAAGATACTTGCACTCTGAAAGAGGACAAGGCTATGGGACTGAACGAGATACAGTAACACCCAAGGGTACTGGACGGGATACACCCAAGGGTAGTAAAAGAACTCAAGGAGGCACTGGATGCCCCACTGACAGCCTTATTCAACAGCTCACTGGAATCGGCGTGGTTCTGGAGGACAGCAGATGTCGTCCCTCCACACAAGAACGGCAGCAAGGAAGAGGCTAGCAACTATGGGCTGGTCAGTCACACCCTACTGGTAGGGAAATTAATGGAAACACTGATAGAGGAAAGTTTGTTAAAGTATCTTGAATCCAATGGACTACAAGACCAAGGGGAGGGCTGTTCAGACCAGACAAACCTTAACTGGGTGACAAGGGAAACTGACTGGGGGTGCAGTAGATGTGACCTATCTGGACTTTAGCAAGGCCTTTGACACTGTACCGCACAGGAGACTTATTTAAGAAATTTAGCAGCCTATGGGTGGGATAGGAAGTGGTAAACTGGGTTAGAAACAGGTTAACAGATTGGCAACAGATGGTGGTGGTTAACAGCACTAACTAATGATGGAAGACTGACTAGCAGGGTGCCACAGGGCTCAGCACTGGGACCGGTCCTCTTCAATGTCTTCACAAGTGACACTGCAGATGAACTGGAAGGGAAGGTATGCCTTTTTGCAGATGATACCAAAATCTGCAACAGCGTAGATAATTAGGAGGGGGGTGAAACAAATGTGTAGGGATCTTGTGAAACTCGAGTGGTCAAGAACATGGCAGTTGGGCTTCAATGCCAAAAAGTGCAAAATCAGGCACTGAGGGGCACAGGAACCCAGGAACTAGTATACGATGGGAGGAGGTACTGTTGGTCACTAAGCAGGAAAGGGACCTTGAGGATATATCCGATTACCACAAAGTGCCAGCTTCCTCTCCCCTAGTCTGCTGCATCTACTGTGCCAGGCTGGTCCCTGTCTAGCCTACAGCCCCACCTGGCCCATAATTCATTAAGCTTCTTGAAGGACAACCTTAGTTTGGCTGTTATCCCTCCATTTCGTTATGTCCTCCACCCTGCTGACCAGGATTCACAGGAGGGAGACGTCACCTTTCCAGTTGGCTATTATTTCTTTTTGTGCTGCTGTGCAGAGAGTTCTTAGGAGACCCTTTCTGTCTGTGGTTCCCTATTTCCTTGATCCTCACCTCTAAACTAAGATTTTTAAATTCCAGGGGGATGGGAACATTCCAATCCATGTTTCTAAGAAAGTAAAGGAATCTGGTCCTATATAATATCTTTCAAATGCACTGTATCCCGAAACACTTTTACTTCTTTATCCTCCCAGATGTCAGGGGCAGCTGTTCAGCCCTGTCCTGCTCTCACCCACCGGTGCCCATCTCCCCACGACTTCCCTCGGCCTTGTCCCCACAGATTACTCCCCCCCCTCCAAAAACACCGCAGCAAGGTGAGAAAGGGAAGGGCAGTCCTCCACCACTAGAAGCACTCATCCAGATGGGTTGTGATATCCTGGGTGATGGCATATGTCTGTCTGGGGAAAAGCGGACAGGGCTTTATTAAGCCCAGTCTCCATTTTTCCACCCCATCCCCTACTGCAGCTAGCATGGTGCATGCATGTGGAGGCGCGCACACACACACACGTCACAAGGTCACAGTCCCTCCCTTCCTTCCATGCCACTTCGGTCTGCACTATCACTAGCACTCTGGTGGCAGACAGAGACCGGGCATGCAAGCCTACCCTCCCCAGAAGAGGACAGCAGTCCTCCGGACACTCAATCCTCTCCCCCAACCCCCTGGCAACCACAGTCCGCTCCCAAACTCAGGTCACCAGCGTGGCATGGGGTTTGGCGTCCAGCACCTCAACCTTCAGTGCCACTGGGCTGTATCCCAAAGCATTTTAAAAGCCGCGAACAACTGTGGCAGCAATAAAGTGAGTGCAGAGGTTACACAAGATTCAGGGAGGTTATGGAAAGCTCAGAGGTGTTAAGTACAAAGAATGAAGGAGCAAGAGAGGAGGCAAAGTACAGGACGGCCAAATGAGTTGCTCAAAGTCACAATGAGTAAGTGGCAGTGGGGGATTTGAATCTGGGTCTCTGGTTCCATAGCTATGTATTCTTAATATTAAACTACACTGCCCAACCCTCCGAATCTGGTAGCACTTCTGAGACACCCATTTTATGCCTTTTAGGCCATCCTTTACACTTCCATCTTGCCATGCTTGCCTGAAAGTGTTTAATTTTTTTTCTCTGTCTACATGACTGCCTAAACATTACAAACAAGTGCCCGAAAGCGGTTTCCCCAATACACCCAACTTTCTAGTTCTGAGGGCATAAACCGAATTCCCTGCTCTGCTGGTCTAACACTGTCCCTTGCCCAGGGTCAGACTGGGGTACAGGAGGCACAACTGAAAAGCGAATATAGGAGCCTGCCAGGAAAATCAATAGGAGAGGGCCCAGGGTGACACGCCTATAATCACTATTCCACTTCAATTTGATACACTAGTTATGTTTGCACTTTACATTTATTTTACTTAATTTATCTGAAAATGTGGTAACCGGGAAAGGCACACTGAGCCAAAGCTCGTTTCCAGGTTCAACCCAGGGGAGAGGAACAGAGGAAGAACAGCAGCATAATACATAAATGTAAAACTGTGGAACAACATTTGACAAAAAATTTGCACAAAACAGAATAAATACAAACACTGTATGTGCAGACAAAGTCCAGTACAGCTCAAAACACTACCTAACAAGTGCACACTCAGAAGTGGTAGCAATATGTGGTGAACAAGAACACTGTGCAACAGCAGGCAATCTACCTGAAAGGTGAGTTGTTGCATGACCATGTGGTGGACAAAGACTGCGGTAGTGTGGTAGTGAAACTAAGGTAGTAGCGGGGACCCAACTGGCTTCTTACCAGGATGGTGAAGGTTAGGCCTGGGGGTGTCAGAAGGAAAGGTAACAGGAACAGGTGGGAAGGGGTTGGAGTTTCAACTGGTGCCTGAGAGAGCCAGGGGATGGGGAGAGTCAGGGAGGGGAGCTGATTCCAGATTATACAATGGCAAGAAAGAATCCTGACTTCTGACTGGTCAGTTGGCCATCACAGCAGAGGTGTTATCCTGGCATAACATCCCTGCTGATTGTTTGGATTTGCTCTATTTGCATCTTCTCTTAAGAAACAAAAATAATTTTCCAGACGAACAAAAACATTCTTTAAAATTATTTTTTTATTCTGTATAAAACAGCAAGCCATTGTATGATACGAATAATGCCCTCCAGGGTGGGTGTTATACAGAGATAACATCCCTTCTCGGGTGTTGAACGCCCTCGGCTGGTGGCCTCGGGCCCAACCACCAGAGGTGGGATGTTATCCCAGCATAACACCCACCCTGTTGGGCATTATTCCTTTAGTGAGGGAAGCAGACAGGAGAAGGAACACTGCCCAGCAGAGAGGCGGGGATGAAGGACGGCAAAAGTGTGATGGTCCCTGGAACAGAGGGCACAGGGAGCAGTTAGGAGAGGTACGATTGAGGGAACCAAACCAGTATTTGGATATGGAGGCAGTATACTGAGCCTGGTGACATGAGGGCACAGGGAGGATGAATAAGGGTGGCGAGAGGAGGATTTGTAGCAAAGCATCAGAGAGTGTCCAGTCTAGTGAGGTAAGTGGAAGGGGCGGTGTCAGAGACATACCACATCTGCATAGCCGAAGGCTGGGAGCACCATTTTGATAACTAATTCCCTGCAGACATGCGAAGATAAGCAGCCTTTGTTGTGGTACAGGGCACCAAATTGCGACTGACTTTTGCATGGATGGCATCAACGAGAGCCGAGAAATCAAGCTTTCTGTCTAGCCACACTCCAAGTTACTTGAAAGCCTGAGCTGTTTCAAGAGGTGTAGTAGAAGCAGTTTTATTTATTTTTGATGCCCTTCCTTGGAGGCCCAGGGCATCATTACAAAGTAATGCATCAGCACAGTCAAATACTACACAGCCCACATATTCATAACAATAAAACTCAAAAATCACAAATAAATTAATCAACTAACATCAGTTAAAATCCACAGTGGAGCCAAATGCCTGAACAAATAGGTAGGTTTTAAGACTGTTTCAGCTGAGGGGGCCTCCCTCAGAGCCCTCGCTAGTTAATCAATCAATCAATCTTTATTTATAAAAAGCACAATTCCAATAGAGCAAAGCGTTAATTCCATATTACTGGTCCTGCCACCCCGAAGGCTCTTTCCTCAGATGTTTTTAGTCAAATCCCAGGAACTACCAGGAGGTGCTCATCGGAAGAACGAAGGGAGTGAGCAGGACAATATGGATGCAAGAGATCATGCAGGTAGCCTGGATACAGTCCGCGCTAACAACCCAATTATATAGGAGATGCGCCACTTGTTCGGCAGCAGTTCCCACAGCACTGGAGTAATGTGACTCGACCTGGAAAGGCGTGTCAACTATCTCGCTGCCATGTTCTACACCAGCTGTAGGCACTGCAGCTCACCTCCACTGACCCCGAGGTAGAGGGCATTGCAGTAGTCGAGACGAGATGTCACAAACGAATGCACCAGCGAAGGCAAGTTCTCAGGGGGAACAAGGTAACGAATCCGGCTAATATTTCTAACATGACAGAAACCACTCCAGACGACCACTGACATCTGAGCCTCAAATGTCAGCCCTTCATCTAGAATGATGCCTAGATTCTTCACCTGCTGGACAGTGTCAAGACAAGAAGTACTAAGGCGAAGATTCGATAACCTCTCTGACACTGTCTGTCCTCCTTTCCTACCCAGATCAAGCACTAGCACTTCAGTCTTATCGGGACTGAGTCTCAGTCAACTCAAGGACATCCAGCTTTGGATCTTGGCTAAACATTTGTTCAGCATGTCCACCGCCCCCCAGTCCTGGGGTGAAAAATACAGAGCCAAGTATCTGCACAGCACTGAAACCAAACTCCATACTGCCTGATGATCTTGCCCAGGGGTGGCATATACACCAAAAACAACATGGTCGAAATGACCATTCCCTGGAGTACCCCACACTGCAGGTCCCTTGGGCATGATGAGAAATTACTCATTATCACCCTTTGAGACCTGCCCTGAAGGAAGGACTCGAACCAGCTAAAAATTCTGCCAGTGAGTCCCATGTATTCAGAGACAGACCAAAAGCAGCCCATGGATCAGTGTCAAACGCAGAGAAAAGATCTAGGAGAATGATAACTGATCTCTCTACTCTATCCCTCACCATGAGCAGATCATTGTGCACCCTGACTAAAGCGGTTTCAGTGCTGAACCTCGACCAAAACCCCTGACTGGAGAGGCTCATAAATATTGAAGGTCTCCAGGTCAGCCTCAAGCTACAATGCAACCACCTTCTCAATAACCTTACCTAGAAATGGTAGGTTAGAGACAGGTTTGTAATTCACTAGGACATCTGGGTCCAAAGTCATTTATTTCAAAAGGGGTCTCACCAGCACTCTTTTTAATTTGGCCGGAAAGACCTCCTCTGATAAGGAACGTCCGATGATCACAGCGAATACTGGACCCAGCTGCTCTGCACAACCCACTAGGAGCCATGTTGGGCCTGGGTCCAGGTCACAGTATGTAGGTCGCAGCCTTGAGACTACCCTGATTACCTCCTCCATCATCACTGTCCAAAACTCACTCCACAACCACTGACAGCAGCCACAACATCCCATCCTCCACTGCTAGACAGTAACGGTCCAGAAAAGGAGATCCCAGCCCTAACGGAGGACACCCTTCCCCAGAAAAAAATGAGCAAACTCCTTACATTTTGCAAATGATGCAATTTTCATGGGTTCCAGACAGGCTGGGTGTAAAATCCTGTCTACAGCTCAAAAAAGCTGAGCTGGTCAATTCTTTCCAGCCACAATCTCTCTGGATAGGAATTCTGCCTTCTTATGAGAGATTGCCCTTTGATACTCACCTCCTTCAATGCCTTTCTAACCTTCGTCCCATAGTCTTCATCGAATTAACTCACCATCAAGCCACAGCGAGCCAAGATGCAAAAGCAAAGGACTGACACGACCTGGAGCTATCAGGTGAAAGGACACAGAGACAGCCCTAAGCCCTATTGTAGGCTGCCACTGCTTCCCCCATACCCACAGAACAGGCCAATATACCCGAGGTGTCAAGTACTGCCAGAAGACCCTCACGGTTCAACCTTCTCAAAGGGTGGTATCTGACTACCTCCACAGGGAGAGGGCTACAGACGGGTGCCCTGAACTTGTAACTGATGGCACAATGATCCAACCAACTGATCGGGCAGATTCTGAGGTTCTCCACCTCAAGCCCTGTGTGGAACACCAATTCCAACATGTGTCCATGTTGGTGAGTTCCAGCAGCAAAGTACAGTTGCGTAAGGACTTACCATAACAGATCTTCGAGAGAATCTCTTGCAGTAGGTCATTACACATAGAAATATGCCAGCCTCAGGCTTGATTCCATCTGGATGATTTATCAGCAGTTTACCTGGGACAGCCCCCGATGACACCACATCATGTGTCCTGGGAGGTATAAAAGGTGGCGGACCCAGATGCTCCTCAGTTCTTTTCCACCTCAGCAACCATAAATGATGATATGGTTATCAGGCCAACCGAAGGGAACAGAGGAGAAGCAGGGAGCCCTTACAAATAATGATCTGGAGAGAGCAGGAGCATGTGACCCTCCTGAAACAGGAACTAAGGGGGATGGAAGGAGGACAGCATGACCTGCTGCAAGAGATTCTCTCAAAGATCTACTGTTACGGTAAATTCTTACGCAACTGTACTATCTTCATCAAAGAAATCTCATGCAGCAGGTCATTACTCATAGGAATGAGTCCCCAGCAGTTGGGAGGCAAGTGGGGGAGGAGGCAATAAATGATGTGCGTTTAGGACAACAGTCCCTGAAGAACAGCCCAGTCAGAGTTGGTTCGCTTTTTGGACACTATGTCCAAGCAATAATGCTTAGTGAAGGTACGAACAGTGAACCAAGTAGCAGAGTCACAAATATCAATGGCAGAAACGCCTCTAGAGCATGCCGCACAGGCAGCCATACCCCTTGTGGAGTGAGACCATCACTCCCGGGAGTGGTTTCTTGTATGTATTATAACAAGAAATAATGCAGTTGGCCAACCAAGTGGACAAGCACTGCTTGGAGACAGGAACGCCCTCTTTTCCAGGGGCAAAAGAAACAAAAAAGTTGCTCTGACCTGTGCAAAGGTTTAGTGCGAAGGAGATAATATCGTAACATTCTATGTACATCTAAAGTATGGAGCAGGGATTCTCCTGGATTAGCTGGCTCCGGATAATACACTGGTTAGTGTATGGCTTTATTCAACGTAAATTCAGATACCACTTTTGTCAAAACTTTAGGATTAGTACGTAAAGAGACCCTACCCTTGTACATCAGTACATATAAATCCGAAATACTTCTACCAGACGTAATAGCAACTAAAAAGATAGTTTTCCAGTAGAGATAATGCAACTCACAAGAGGCTGCAGGTTCAAAAGGTTTTAACATAAGTTTTTCAAGCACAAAATTCCAGTCTCAAGGAGGGATCGGGTCCTTAAAAGGGGGATGAAGATGAAGAATGCCTTTTAAAAAAGGTCTTCATGATCTAAAGTTGAGTCAGAGGTTTGTTATCCACTAAAATATGGAAGGCAGATATTACCGATAAAGGGACTTTGATAGAGGAGTATTTGAGCCCACCTTCTGAAAGGGACAGCAAATAGTTCAGCTCTCATTGAGGCGGACAGGAGTACAGGTCCAAATCTTGATTCTGTAACCACAGGGACAACCTGTTCCATTTCACTGACTAGGAGGAACGGTTAGAAAGCTTACGAGCTGCCCGAAGAACCTTCGCCACTTGAAGGGAGACCTGGAACCGGGAGAGGACTATGTCCTCAGGAGCCACGCATGAAGATGTAAGGAACGGAGGTTGGGATTAAGCAGAGTACCCCCGGCCTGAGTCAGAATATTAGGGCACAGTGGAAGAGGATGAGAATAAGGATCCTGGACAGCCAACCGCTGCAATAGTGGAAACTAGACTTGTCTCCGCCAGAGAGGTGCTATGAGGATCATGGATGCCTTGTCCCGAAGTTGTTTGAGTAGAACCCTCTGAATGAGAGGGAAGGCATAAAGAAATCCTCCTTCCCAGGAACGAGACAACGTGTCTAGCCATAAAGTTCCAGGACCTGGCTCTACTGAGCAATTGCGAGGCAGTTTGGCATTTCATAAGGAGGCGAACAAGTCTGGACGACCCCGGAGGAGGAAGACGTCCTCCAGAACTTCATGCAGGATCTCTCATTCGTGTTTTTGAGTTTTGGATCTGTTTAGCGCATCCACCAGGGTATTACTGATGCCAAGGACATGAACTATTAGGTGCATCCCTTTTTGGATTGCCCAATACCACACTCACATGGCTTCCCTGTATAGAGGACAGGGATGGGTGCCTCCTTGTTTGTTCAGGTAGTAAACTACCATGGAACTGTCAGTTTGAATCTGGGGAAGGAGGGTCCTGAAAGCTTGTAGGGTGTACAGGACTGCTCACATTTCTAAAACACTGATATGTAAGTGAGCTTTCCGAGTTGTCCAAGACCCCTGTGTCTGAACCACGTCCAGATGGGCGCCCCAACCTTGGGAGGTGGCATCTGTGGTGAGAATTAAGCAAGGAATGGGAACCTGGAATGGGATTTCATAGAGGTGGTGATCCAGAGTCATCTACCATTGCAGTTCACGAATGACTGGGGAGGAACTCAGGACAAGAGCTTCGAAGTTGTTTGTTGTTTGATTTCGTTGAACTATTGGTGTCCACTGAAGGACCCACATGTGTAGTCTCGCATGGGGAATGGTATAAATGGCCGTCGGCATATGCTCCAGAAGTTGGAGGTAGTCGCGGGCTGAGACGTACAGATCAGAGGCCATCTAGGACGCCAACAAAATGAGCTTGACCTCCCGGTCCCTGGGAAGCAAGGCTAAACCCCGGGAGGTATTGACGACAGCTCCTATATATTGGAGACTATGAGAAATCCATTTTGGACTTTGGTACATTGATCATGATTCCCAGAGAGATGAATAGCTGAAGAGTTTGGGATAATGTGGCCACCAGCAGACCACTGGATAGAGCTTTCAGAAGCCAATCTTCTAGGTAGGGAAAGACATATAGGCCTTTTCTGCATAGAGCGGCCGCCACCACTGCAAGACACTTTGTAAGTATACAAGGAGGCAAGTATACACAGAGGCAGTATAGCGCAGTGGTCTAAGGCTCTGAGCTGCAAATCTGGTGACATCCAGCAGACCAGACCTGGGTTTGAATCCCACAGCTTCCACTTGCATAATGTGTGACCCTGAGCAAGTCACTTAACTTCCTTGTGCTCCCAGGTCGCACCTGGAAACAAGCTCCAGCTTAGTGTGCCTTTCCTGGTTAAACAATTTCCCCTTTCCCTAAAGATCCTGGGGGCTGAGGACAGACCAAAGCGAAGTGCCCTGAACTGGTAATGATGGCCCTAGAAAC
This sequence comes from Neoceratodus forsteri, assembly GCA_016271365.2. Classification (NCBI taxonomy): domain Eukaryota; kingdom Metazoa; phylum Chordata; order Ceratodontiformes; family Ceratodontidae; genus Neoceratodus; species Neoceratodus forsteri. The sequence goes on from JADMNL010000025.1 coordinate 47,132,086, forward strand.
AGAACTGGAGGAAGCGCCTGTGAGCAGGGTGAATCATGAATGATATGAAGGTATGCATCCTTCACAGCCAGATAATTTTATTTATTAAGCTTTTGTTAACCAGGTAAGTACACTAGACAAGACATTTGCCTATTTTCAGGCACGACCCGGAAGAGTACAAGGAAATACAACACAGGACAACATAATACACTTTAGGCAGTTACACAGAGTCAGGGAAAACAGAAGCATCACATAGCCAGTAGGTACACACAAATGGTTTGAGCATATACATCAAGTCACCAAGGCTGCAAGCAGCGCATTATATACAGTATAGGACCCCAAAAAAGTGGGGGCACAGTCAGAGCAATACCTAATACACAGGGTGTATACATTGTGTGCAGGACACAAAACCATGCAGGCAGGCTATACCTTAGGAAGGATGTTCTGTACAGGGGACCAGGTGAGATTATGGAGGCTTGGGACAAACACACGCTGGAGCCAATCCCCTTGTTGAAAAGAGGCATGAGGGTCTGAAGGGTCACTATTCTGACCTTTTGCACTCTATGTAGAGATTCAGATTTCTGATCCAGAATAGGAAGCAAATCCCTGTCCAGTTTGAGACACGAAAGAAATGGGAGTAGAAATCCCTGCTCTTCTGGGAAAGGGGAACAGGCTCTGTTGCCAGTTTTGTTTTCAAGGCTTGAATTTCTTCTGTCAAATCTGAGGCCTAGTCGGGGGGGAGGTAGTAAGAGGCCCTTGGGGGCATAGGCGGTGGGGTCTCTGTTAAGTCCAAGGTGTGGCCTGATTGTATCAGTTGGAGGACCAAAGCATCTGAGGTGAGTTGCTGCCAACCTGGAAGATGTAGGGAATATATGCCCCCAACTGCTGTGGGATGGGCCTCTGGTCCCACAGGCGAAGGGGAAACCTCAGGCAGAAGGCTGTCAAAGGTTGGGGGACAGGAAGGACGCAACGGGTTGTCTTTGGAATGTTATGTGGCCCTGGCAAGGAGACTGGAGTCTTTATTTTATTATTAGGTTGCTGTCTAGGAGTGGATCTCTGTCATTTCGCCGTCCTGCAAAAATTACTCTTGTAATTAGGTTTCGGTTGGGTATGGTAAAGTGAACATACTGATTGCAATGTAAGACTTGAGGCCTGCAAAGAAGTCAGGATATCCTGGGAAGGAGGACCAAAGAGCTTGCCACCCTTAAAAAGGGGCACTGAGAATGGACTGCAGGACATCCGGGGCAAAACCCAAGATTCTGGGCCAGGCACAGCGCCAAATACAAATGCCAGCTGAGGAAGCTCTGGCAGTAGAGTCAACGGTGTCATAGGCCACCCGTAATAAATGATGGCCAACAGCAGAAGCCGTGGACAACTTGGCTTGCAAATACTCCTTAGCAGCAGTGTCCGGGAGGGATTGAATGGAAGCCTGAGTAGCTTTTAAGATTTCTTCCTGATAATTCAGAAGATGACCCATATAATGTAAAATTCCGAGGGTCAAAGTTGAAGAGGAATACACCCTTTCCCCCATGACGTCCAGCTTCCGGTATTTCTTATCTGGAGACTGAGCACAAATGTTTTGCTCTTAGTGACCTATCATGAGCTGCATTGATAACCACAGAATCAGACTATGGAGGGAACATGAAGTAAGGGTGTTCCAGAGGAGCCTGATAGATCCTGTCAGCCTTACATGGAGCCAAGGGTATAGAAGAGGGCTGTTGCCAAGCATCTAAAATAGCATCCTCATAGGCATCAAGCAAAGGTGGAATGACCACTGAAGAACAGTCAAGAAGGCCTAAATAATTGTTCACCTTCCGATGGGAGGTGTTTCGCTGCATCTCCTGGAACCCAAACGTTTTCTGAAGATGAATCATAATATCAGAAAAACTAAGGTAATCTAGAGGGGAATAGGGAAGGACCTGAGAAGTCTCGTCCTGAACAGAGGAGGCAGAAGAAACCTATAAGGGAGACAGCGGTTCCTGTTCCAAAGCATCCTCCGCCTGATCCTCAACCTCCCAGTCTTGCAGATCAGGGTCCTGCATTTCAACGTCCTGGTGAAGGGGACTCGCTGGGGAGGAACTGGCAGTCCTAGACAGAGAGGACTGCCTACAAGGTGCTGACACTGGGACCGAAGGAACACACCCCTGCAAAGAGGGAGTGGATTTTGTGAGACCCAGAATAGTCTGCACAAGGGCCTGGATATCTAACATGGCCAGCTGAGGAGAAGATGCAGAACTTGACGCAGAATGCACCGAATGAATGGACACAACCGAAAAGACTGGATTGGGGTGGCACACCGAAGGAGCCGCTGATGAAGAGTGAACGAAGGTACCCAGCACCACCCCAAGCCGAGTAGGCACGGTCATCGACAACAGCGAAGGTGCCGCCAATGGACGATAGTGAGAACCTCGAGATGGAGGTGGCAGTGGTGGAAGCTGCAGTTTTGGAGGACCAGCCAAAGTTGTTGACGGGGGGGACCATCAATGAGTCAAGTCAAGTTTATGAGCAGGAATAACTCCATTGAGCACACTCATTTACAAGGAGGTCCTAAATGGACAATTTGGTACAAGATATACAACTAACAAATGGTACAAATACAGAATTTTTTTTTACAATAGTCAACACAATAGAGCAGATTAAATACATGGATGAACAATAGAGAAAATTATTTTTTTTTACTTCACTTATACAATTGAAACAGTCACTTTAATCATTATGAGGTCGGCAACAAGTGCAAGGGTATAAGTACTAGACTTTCAGAGGTAAGTGCCTTAACCTGAATAATGGGAGCTTTTACAACCACAGCAGGCAAGGGAGATAGGTACGTTCAGGTAGGAGTTTGGTCATGAGATAGACATGAAGATAGGTGATGTGACAGAGGGGATAGACAGAAAGATAGAAGGCGCGAGTATGGGGTGTGTACTTATCCTTTGTAGTAAGCTGATGCTATAGCCATCTCTAATGAGAAGAAGGTGTGTTAGTGACATAATTAGGAGTTTAAGTATATGATAAAGTTATTTTTGAGATTGGCATGTACAAGAGTTGTACAATTTGCTGCTGCCAAGGTTTTTAAAAATATTTAGTGATACAAGATTTTGAAGTTTGAGGGTAGATTGTGCCTTATTCCAAGCAGCTGGAAGGGCACTGGATATAGCCAGTTGGCAGGAGCGGGAGTGTGGAACATCCAGCAAAATGAGTGAGCTGCTCCATAGTGGATAGTGGCAGGTAGATCACTGAAAAATACAGGTTACTCACCTGTAACAGGAGTTCTAGGAATGGTATATGTTGTTCATCCACACTCATTGGCAGGTATCCTTGCCGCTTTAAATCTTGCCGGAAGGTCTTCAAGCTTGCTCCTCCCACCCACCCGGGTGGTATAACTCTCGGCTCCGCCCCATGGCGCCAGATCTGGCCCGCTGGAAGCTCAGGTTGTCGCGTCAGCAGGAAGGTCGGGTGGAGTCGTGTGGATGAACAACATATACCATTCCCTAGAACTCCTGTTACAGGTGAGTAACCTGTATTTCTAGGGACATGGATATTGTTCATCCACACTCATTGGCAGACTCCTAGCAGTTCTCCGGGAGGAGGGAGGCAAGACGACCCCCAATACTTACTTGGGAAAGAGAGACTGGAGAACCGAGGCCCCAAAACCAGCATCCCGGCGTGACTCAAGGTCGATGTGGTAATGGGTAATGAAGGTGTTGCTGACTTCAGGTAGCAGCCCTGCAGATTTCCTGGATAGGGACGTCCCTGGAAGCAGCCACCGATGACAACAGTATGGCGGTAGAATGAGCTCTTATCCTCTGGGAGGCTCCATGCCCGCCAACTTATAACAGAGATCTATGCAGGAGGTGACCCACCTGCTTATCGTCCGCTTGGCTGCAGGTCTGCCAGATGTTGACTTCAGCGTAGGTGACAAACAGCTGGCGAACCTCTCCCAATTTCAGCCGTCGCTCCTTATAATAGGCGCCCTTCTAGGAGTCCAGAGTATGGAGCCTATATTGACCTCCGAGGTGTGATTGGGGTAGAACACCGGCAGAGTCAACACCTGGTTAAGGTGAAACTCCGACACCACCTTGGGAAGGAATTTGGTGGGGCGCAGGACAACCTTGTCCCTGTGGAAGACCAGGTAAGGAGACTCGATGGAGCGCCTGGAGCTCTCCCATCCTTCTGGCTGACGTGATAGCCACCAAGAAGGCGGTCTTCCACGACAGGTGAGAGAGCACACCTGTGCATAGGTTCGAATGGCTTGCCCATGAGCTTTGCCAGTACCAGCAGTAGATCCCAGAGGTGGAGGTTCCCGCACTGGAGGAAATGTAATCAAGGCCTTTGGCAGCCAGACCACCTTCTCCTGCGCCACCGACTGCCCCGGCCCGCCGTAAGCAGAGATGGCTGCCAGGTGCACCCTTAGGGTCGCCGACCTAAGCCCTTGACTAGAAAGGGACCATAAATAGTCCAAGATGCTTGCCAAGGAACAGGAGGAAGGGTCCAAGCCCTTGCCCTGACACCAAATGGAAAACCTTTTCCATTTGAAGGCATAGCATTTTCTGGTCGACTCCTTAGGGGACGCCTCAACTACATTGAGGACCTCGTCGGAAAGACCCAAGGCCTGGAACTCTAGCCGCTCAGGAACCAGGCCGTCAGGTGCAGGGATTGAAGGTCCGGATGGAACACCTTCCCCTGATTGACTGAGAGCAGGTCCAGGCGAGCTGGAAGCTGCGCGGAGTCCTGGAGCTGAGACTGAGGAGATCTGGGTACCAGAACTGGCGAGGCCAGTCTGGGGCTATCAGAATCACCTGCGCCTTGTCCTCCTCGCCTTGAGAGCACCTTGTGGATCAAGGGAAATGGGGAAAAGGAAAAGAGGCCCGGGGTCCACTGCTCAGAAGGCATCCCTGCAGCGAGCCCCTGCTGAGGGGGCGGGCATGGAACAACTCAGCCTGCTCTCCTGAGGCAAACAGGTCCACCTGAGGTGTGCCCCAATGGGAGAACAGATGCTGTACTACCTCGGCAGGAGAGACCACTCGTGGGATGCAGCCCTATCCGGCTCACGGCATCGGCCAGGGTGTTGGAGGCTCCTGCCACGTGAATGGCTAGGAGATCCGCCCCAGGCTGCGCACGTGACCATAATGGGAGAGCTTCCTTGCATAGAAGCATGGAGCGGTCCGCCCTGGCGGTTTAGATAGTACATGGTGCGTGGTATTGTCCGTCTGGACTCGGACCACTTGACCCCGGAGGAGCGGAGCAAAAGCGGTGAGAGCTAGGCGGACCGCTCGGGCTTCAGCAGGTTGATGTGGCATGGGACTCCGGGGACCAGGGCCATGAGCTGATGTTCCCCAGATGGGCACCCCAACCCATCAGAGAGGCATTGGTCGATAGAGAGACCGTCGGCTCGGGGCAGACGAACGGGATGCCCTCCTGCAAATGATCTGGAACTGTCCACCACTGGAGAGCGTTCCACATCCCTGTGTCACCGACACAAGCTGGTCCAAAGGATCGCAGCGTTGTGACCACTGGCTGGCCAGTCCCCACTGAAGGGACGATGTTCCAGCGGCCCAACGGACCACGCTGGTGCAGGCCGCCATGAGACCCAGGAGGCGCAGGAAGTCCCGGCAGGGCGCACTGCCAAACCAGAAATGATCGGGCAAAGGAGGAAAGAACCTCGCCCTGTCCGGCGGGGCAGCGCTCTGGCTCGAAGAGTCGAGCTGCGCCCGATGAATAGAATCACCTGCTTGGCTCGAGTTCCGACTTGGCCTCGTTGATAAGGAGGCCCAGTTGAAAGCAGACCGGAGGGCCAGATCTCTGGACCACTCCGCCTCCTTCCTGGAGGAGCTGCTATCAGCCAGTCGTCCAGGTAAGGGTACACCGGACCCCTCGGCGCAGAGAATGCTGTCACCACTGCCATGCATTTGGTGAAGACCCTGGGAGCTGGAGACAAGCCGAAGGGCATGGCTTGGAACTCGAAGAGGATCCTTCCGTCGAGCGAAGGAATCTCTGGTGAGACAGACGGATAGGGACGTGAAAAAAGCGTCCTGCAGTCCAGAGAGCAGAACCACGCCCGCGTTCCAAGGATGGTATTATCTGAGCCAGAGTGACCATCCTGAAGGTTCGAGACCTTAGGAACTTGTTTAGGTCGTGTGGGTGAGAATGGGCGCCAGCCCCGTCCGTTCGGAACCAGGAAGTACCTGGACACAAACCCTGGGTCTGAAGGAGGGTCCACCACCTCTCTTATCACCTCCTTCTGGAGGAGGAAGCGATGTCGGCTCGGCAGGCGCGCCAGTGAGCTGGGGATCAAGCCCCGAGGCGGCGGCTCTGAAGGGTGGTGCCTGCTCGAATTCCAGAGGCAGGCCTCTTCCCACCACCTCCAAGACCCACCTGTCCGTGGAAACAGCGGACCAGGCGGAACGGAAGTGCGGGCCGTCCCCAGGGGGACCCAGGGTAATGAGGGGGAATGGGGCGACACCCCTCAGCCCGTCACTGGGCAGGCTTGGAGGAGGGACCGGCCGAGGGACCTCCTGGGCCTTTTCCTCCCTGCCTCCTGTTAGAGGAAGCCGGCGGCTTGGGTTTGGGATGCCAAGGCCGAGCCTGCTGGCCCTGACGTTGCTGGGCCGGGCGCGCCGGGGGCGCAGAAGGACGAAAGGGCTTAGGCTGTGGTTTGCGGCCTTTGTCCTTCTGAGCGGAAGAGACCGAGTCCAAGGTAGCATTGGACTTCTTGATCCTCTGCAGGTGACCTTCCACCCCAGGGCCGAAGAGGTCAGTCCCCAAAAAGGGAACATCCGCCAACTGTGCTGGGTATCCAGTAAAGGTGGATATCCTCAGCCAAGCCCGCCCGACGATAGCCACTGCGGCCGCCACCGATCTGGCACATGAGTCCCCTATATCCAAAGCAGTCTGAGCTGCTGTTTGGCCACTGCCCTGCCCTGGTCCGCACCTGCTTAACCGTAGTCTGCAGATCGGCGGGAAGATGAGGATGACCTCATCCAGGAGCCCAACAGGGCATGAGAAAAATGTGCCATGAGGGCGGCCAAACTGGCCTGGCGAAGGCCGAGAGAGGGCATAGCGTAGACTTTTGCCCGACATAGTCCAATTTCTTGGACTCCTTGTCAGGAGGTTTCTCACATCCTGGCGTTGCCGTGGCGCCGAAAACGCTGTCGGTAACCAACCCCTCAGCAGAGGGGTGTTCCGAAAAACCGGACAAGGAACCGGTAGGGACCGCATACTTCCTGGCCATCCTGGCCGAAGGCGCAGGGCAGGAAGCAGGGCACTGCCAAAGCTCCAGTGCCGGACCCACTATGGCCTCAGCCACCGGAAAGGCCTCCGTCGGAGAATCCCCTCGGTCCAGAATCTCCGTGAGGGGATACCTGGCCCGTTTGGAAACGGGTTCGAGCTCCATCCCGGTGGACTCCGAGATGAGCCGAAGCAGTCCTAGGAAGGACGACGGGCTATCGTCCATTGACTGACCTCCTGAAGACTCCAAGTCCAGTCGCTTGGAGAAAAAGGAGGAATCATCTTCGGACTCGGAAGAGTCCTCGAAGAGCTGCCTCTGGCCTGAGCCACCCTTCACCTGCCGAGGTCGGTCGGGAGTGAGGGTAACTGACAGCCGATGGGGTAGACCCTTAGCCGACCGAGAATCCTTGGTCGGAGCCCCAGTTGGTGGCTGTGGAGGCGGAGGTTCCACCGGAATCGGTGGAGCAGCTGGTTTTGGCCGAACAACCGGCCTGGGTATAGGCTCCTCGGATAAGTCGAGGGGTTGTGTCGGCCGCTCCGGTGACAGCCACTTAATGGCCGGGGAAGGCGACGGGGTCGGCTTACTCCCGGCCAGGAGGAGCTGTTGCAACATAAGGTCCTCGTACCGTCGACGTAATTTCGCGAAGCCTCCCTCGTCGAGGAGGAGGACTAGCGGCGGCCGCTGCTGCGAGACCGCCTATGGGTGGGATCGGCTGGACGCAAGAGGTTCGAGACCGAGACCGAGATCCCGGAATTTCCGAGGTCGGTGCGGGAGGTGTCGGCGGAACGGCACTCCTTCGGCTCGGATGGTCATCCGAGGCTCGAACCGAGGCACAGGCGAGCCACGGATCCTCAACTCCTCCCGGGGAACAGGGAGAGAGATCTCGGCTGCTAAAGGCGACAGTCCGTCCAACGGGTGAGAAAAATCTCGACTTCATCGGTGGGAGTCTCGGTCCAACTGACCTGGCGGGACACCGTGAGCCAGTGGCCGGCAAGCGGTCGACCCGAAGCCGGCGGTCGGCGACCGGGAGAGGATCTTCCCGCTCCCAAGAGCGTCGACGGAGGACTACCCTGTCCTCTTTTTGGACCCGAGAATAAGGTCCCAGGCGTAGGCCCTTCTCCTTTAGTGGAGAGGGACAGACAAAGCTCCTTAAAAGAAGCCGTGTAAGAAGAGCCCAGAGAGGCGGGATAAATGCGCGCCGAGGAAGATACGTCGCGCCGCCTCCTCTTGAGGCGACCATCCGCTCGAGCTGATCCATGAGCCGCGCCCCGCGGACACGCCAACCGGGCCTCCTTGGACTTCACCGAGGGAACGCTTCGGACGGCCCAGTTGCACCGGGCAGCACGGTCTTCGAGGACGTAGGCCGAGAAAGATGAGCACAGGTTGCAAGCCCATGGTCGTGCTCAAGGCCTAAGCAGTGACACACATGGGTGTGGATCGTCCGAGACATCTTCTGCCCGCATGGGCATCTCCGAAATCCGAAGTCGATTTGTCCATCGCGGCGCGAGGATAGAAGACTGAAGTCTTTTGCAAATTTATTTTTAAATCCGCAAACGGAGAAATAGGAACCAGTCTCAAACGCAGAGCGTTAAGGAGGGAACCTGAGCTTCCAAGTGGTAAGGAAGATCTGGCGTCATGGGGCGGAGCCGAGAGTTATACCACCCGGGTGGGTGGGAGGAGCAAGCTTGAAGACCTTCCGGCAAGATTTAGAGCGGCAAGGATACCTGCCAATGAGTGTGGATGAACAACATATCCATGTCCCTAGAAAGGATGGATATGCAGGAGGGGAGTTTTGGCAAGAGAGCTTTGTAAAGTCATGTGAGTGAGTGGAAGAGCAGTCTTGTGGACAAGGAAGTCCAGCCCAGGGAGGCATATAAATCACAGTGATGTGTGCAACGGTGGGCATTAGTGATGAATCATATAGACCTATGGTAGAGTACATTCAGCTGTTGAAGCAGGGAGTCTGAGCAATGACAATGGGCCACTGACGAACCAGCAGCAGAAAGGCCAGAGGTCATCAACGGTGTAGAGGACGGCTTGGCAGCTAAAACCATTTTAGTCTTAAGAATGCCCTGCTCCGTACAGTGGGAAGAAGAAGGTAAGCTGATTGTCGATGGAGGTGAGACAGGAGTAGCATGCTTACTCTTAAAATAGTGTTTCTTAGGCTTCTCCTGTGTGTCAGCCTTCAAAGGGATCTTTACTGGAATGGTGGGATACAGAGGATGAGGGCAGGGACACCTTCGACTTCGAGCGGTGCTCCCGTTCCAGGAGGGCAACTTTTTGCTCCATGAGGTGCTCTTGAAGGGTCGAGCTGTCGATGTTTGGTGGCTTTATTAAACTGTTGATACAGGGCACAAGCACGGGTATCATACACTGCACCCAGGGACTTCACACAGAATTCGTGCAGGTCCTCTGGTCGCAAGTTTCTGGCCACAGGAACACTTTCTGAAAAGAGAATCCATGGATGACATGGATCAGTCAAGAGGAATGCAATGATACTGGAATGCCGCAGAAATAATAGTAGACTGTGAACTTTTTGTCGTCGACTCAAGCTGGTCTCTGAACGGAGGACGTTCAGCATGCAGGTCACAGTACGACAAGAACCGAGGAGTATCTGGGAGTGCTCCCTTTTATACCGGTCAGGACACAAGTGGTGTCGCCGGGGGCAGTGCCAGGTAGACTGTTGATAAATCACCCGGATGGAATCAAGCCTGCGGCTGAAATATTCCTATGTGTAATGCCCTGCTGCAAGAGATTTCCTCGATGAAGATCTTGTTGTGCCGGGCGCAGAGGTTAACAAGCTATGGAGGAATTCCTGCCCAAAATGTGACAGCTCGTTGTCAACTCAAGCATTGAAATCACCAAGGATAATCCACCTCAGCAACTCAAACAGTTGGTCAGTGACGAACTCCACAATCTCCCACAGAGAGTCCCCTTCACGCACAGTTGGGCAATATACGAGGAGGACTCTGCATCCAGCACTTGGACCTCCACATGTGCTCAAAGGACAAGGTGTCCCCCACTGGATGCACCACCATTCCCAGCTAAGTTTTAAATAAGAGAGCTGCCCCCCACCCCTGCGACCCTTCCTCTGGCAGTGTACTACAGAGAAGCCAGACAGCATAGCCACCTCCAAAACTGGACCAGAATCATCACCTAGCCAGGTCTCCGTAAAGCATGCCTGGTTGCCTGAGGAGCAAGAAACAAAATCCGCAATAATTGCAATCTTATTCATCGACCTGGCACTGCAAAGCACTGCCCGAAGAGGATGAGTACTGGTGGCCGGCCCCTCAGCTGCCTGTCCACTAGGATCAGTGGATACCAGGGGGACAAGGACCAAATAGCTACCACTCCTCCCCAATCCCCATCTAACCCCAGGCTGTCTTTCCTGGCCCGCACTATCCCGATAACCTCCCCCACAACCCTCCTGTCCCCCCCTTATCCTAATCCTCCTGTGGCACCTCCTGGAGATCTCTAAATCCATGCATCGACTATAAACTTCTGCACGTAGGGGATCATTATCCAGAGTGGTGAAAACAGAAGGGACAGTGAGTCTGGCCAGTTTCTGGCTGGTTCCAAAGGTCATAGACACCATTTTTTTTAGTGACAACTCTGAGCTGACTGGATTAGAACCACTGCAATTTGTTACTGAAATCCTGCTGAAGTGGGTCTTCCACAACTCCGGTGGAGGATATTTTGTATTTTATTCTTTGGTAACAGGGTAAGGTCCACTAGGCACAAGTGCCTGTTTTGAGGGGTGACCCAAGAGCACTGAGGTGGTTAAGTGACTTGCTCAGAGTCACAAAGTATGCAAGTGGAGGTTGTGGGAATCAAACCCAGGTCTGATGGATATACCAAGCTCATTCACAGCTCAATTTTCTAACCTCTAGATTATATTGCTAGCCCTAGGGTGGAGCTGCAGATGACTGTCATCTGCATACATGTGAAATACAAAATCACCCATACTCCCATAATGCAAAGCATCATGGGCTGTATATGCAAATCACCACAAAAATGATACTGGTTCAACTTTAAGCAGAAATGCATGGTGCTGGAAGGCCTCTCACACAGTCTGCAAAGGGTGTCAACAGAAGACAGAGACACGTGTATCATCCTACCGGCACTCATCAGTGTGCGTCTGTATGACACATCAGTGGAATGAATCAGCTACCCTAAGTTGGTCCGTCTGGGTTGGGTTGTGGTGAGCCCAACAAAAACAAAAAACAAGCTAAAAGACAAAGAACCTTAGCGCAAGCACTGAGGCAAGGGTTACCGCAAAGGACATACATGTGTATATGTGAGATAGCACAGACAGAGGCAGTGCCCCAAATATTGATAAATGCAAAGATTTTCAGAGTTTAGAAGGTGGCCAGGTACCCAACGGGGGTTGGGGGGAGGTGTCGGGGAGGGGGGCCCCTGGAAATTGCCAGATATCCTGGTGGGCCAGTCTGACTCTGCCCTTGCTTTGGTCCCCTCTGCATCATGGCTGCTTTCCCTCTCTGTATCCAATGACACAGCACTTGGCTGCCTGCAAGAAAGATTCATCAGTAGCAGCTCTCCCATTCGCCTGTTTTACCAAGTGCTTTGCTACTCCAGACATATACCACTGCCCGCTGTGTATAACCATCTTGACTTCAACCAGACGAAATAGGCCGGCGCCCTTCTGAAAATGTCCAGAAATATTTCTATACCCATCCCAAGTGCATGCTCTAAACTCCAGACTACTGTACAAAAGTACTGATGAAAGGGCTAGGATGTCCAAACTCTGGTGTTCTCTATATAAGATTTCTACTCACCACTGGACTTGGCAACTGAAACACAGAATTTGATGGCAGATATGGACCGCTTAGCCCACCCAGTCTGCCCATTTTCTCTACCAACTGTAACACCACAGAACCTCTGGCTTAACCCTCCTGTCCCTAACCACCAAGATTCCCTTATGCCTATCCCAAGTATTCTTGAATCCCGTTACAGTTTTGGCCCCCGCTACCTCCACTCGGAGGCTGTTTTGGGCACCTACCACTCTTTCTGTGAAGAAGTACTTCCTCACGTTTCCCCCCAAGTCTACCCTCTTCCAGTTTCACAGCATGCCCCCTTGTTCTTGAGCATCTTTTTCTGAAAAGTGCTTTCCTCTTGTACCTTTATTTATTCCTGTGAGGTATTTGAAAGTCTCTATCATATTCCCCAACCCCCTTTTCCTCCAGGGTGTGCATTCTGAGGTCCTTTCGTTTCTCCTCACTGGGTCTCTGGTGCAGACCCTGCACCATTTTAGTTGCCTTGTTTTGGCCCGCCTCTACTCTGTCTACATCCTTCCGGAGATGTGGTCTCTAGAACTGGACACAGTACTCTAGAGGAGGTCTCACCAATGATTTGTACAGCAGTATCAACACCTCCCTCTTTCCGCTGGTGATACCTCTCCCTATGCAACCTAGCATCACACTGGCTCTACCCACTGCCCTGTCACACTGTTTGGCCACCTTTTGTTTTTTGAAGTCATGTTTTATTAAGAGCTGTTTTTTTTTTTTTACAAAGAAAAGAATGCATTCTGTGCAACGAGAGAAATGTACTGTCACAAATATAGTATTGCCCAGGACTATCCATTAAAACTATTCTTACATGTATTAAATAAACTTATTGCCAGGTATGTATACAATAATTGATGCTTTGTCCTGTTTGGCCACCTTTAGGTCATCAGACAGGATTACCACAAGGTCTCTTTCCTGTTTCATGGTCATCTGTATCAGTCTCCCCATCTTGTACTCTGACCCTGGGTTTCTGTGCCCCAAGTGCATGATTATGCACTTTTGCACACTGAAACTTAGTTTGCCACACTCCTGATCACTCTTCAAGCTTTCTTAGATCGAGATTCATTTTCTCCACCACCTCTGGAATGTCTACCCTATTGCAGATCTTTGCGTCACCTACAAAAAGGCATATCTTCCCTTCTAGCCCCTCTGCAATGTCGCCTATAAAAACGTTAAAGAGCACGAGTCCCAGTACTGACCCCAGTGACACCCCGCTGGTCACCCTCCCTTCTTCAGAGCGAACTCAGTTTACCACCACCCTCTGTTGCCTATCCCTCAATTAATTCCTTACCCAGTTCACCACCTTTGGACCCACACCCAGGCTGCACAACTTGTTGACAAGTCTCCTATATGGAAAGGTGTCGAACGACTTACTGAAATCTAGGCAGGCCACATTCACCCTTCCACCATTATCTAATTATATTTAAATGGTAAAATAAGTGCAGATGATAGATACAGCTGGCATGATCAATGTTTATGGTAACTGCTTGTGACAGTGATTATCCTATATACTACAACACATTGTGTGTATTGTAATTATATGTATAGCAACACCATTATATAGTGCTCTGGTTAGGCCCTGACTAGGCCATAGTGTTCGTGCCCATTCCCAGGTTTAGAAATACTGCAGTCTAAACAGCAGACTGAAAAACAGAACTCACATGATTGCAGGTCCTGTTTCTTTGGAACCATGTCTTCCTTGGAGAGATTATAGACTTTTTCTAACCTATTAAAAAAAAAAAAAAAAAAAAACACATACAGGCAACTGTGAAAAAAAAAAAATGTAGTATCCAGCACCCACCCAGCGTAAAACAGTGTAACGCTCTTCATCTCTCATACAAGACAGCAAACTTGGGGGGGTGGGGGGCGTAATAAAGGGCGTAGCTGATTGCTTCAAAACCTTTCCTAAATAAATGATGCACATATTCAGGAACATACCTGAGTTGCTAGCACTGCGTATTCCTAGGTATAAAACAAAAGGGTTCTATTATATATTTGTTTTTTTGGTAACTAATTAAACCCTCTGTGAACCAAGTCTGTTTTCAGGGGTGGCTCGAAGGAGAGAGCAAGGAATGTTTACAGGCATTTCTGTAACACAGAGTACGTGTGGAACAGCAAAAAACATACTACAGCGCTGGACTTGAGAGTACCATCAGCCTTCATCCAAAACAGCTGACTGGTTTTAACATTCCTCTCCCCAGTTCCCTCTGTCCCTTCCACCTCCCAAGTGGCGCTGAGCCGCGTCTCTGTTTAACTTGCGTGCAAACAAGGAATCCTTGCAGAGGAGCAGGCTCTGCAGACCACCACATGGGCCAGCAGTGAAACAAGCTGGGCCTTTGGGCAGATCCTAATGACTGTCTTGTTGTCAGTTCCCTGTACTGACACCCCCCCCCAGCAGAAAGAAGCAGGGCTCTCCAAAACGTTGGGGAGGTCCATAGCATCAACACACCCCGTGCATTTTTGCACTTTAGTCTGCCTTGCACTGCTTACTTTGAACACAGCATGTGATGCAATAAAATGCTGATAAAAAACAGACCTGTGTGCGCTAGTCCTTCTATTATCTATACTTGTTAGTGTTTACTATGAGCATATCAGCAGCACCAGTCTTGTTCTCCTGTTTTAAACACGTTTTCCGCTTGTCTGCACATGCAGTATGTGACGTTGGTTCTTTGATTATTTTTTGTATGCATCATGTATAGTGGACGTTAACTGATTTTAATACAAAGAAATACCCCAACCCTTATGATAAGTGCTACAGGATCCTTTACTTCCACCTGGACAGCCATCAGAGATGAGCAAAAAGAGTGGGATTATTACAGCTTTAGGCTACGCAAAGCAACCCTTTTATTTTATTCCCTGGTCCTATAACAATAGTAGCATTCAGTTTTCTGGCGTACACTCATAATAACTGACTTAAGTGCTTCCACCTCAGGCATTTAACTGCCCAAGTGAACCGGATATTGCTTTGTATACCACAGCAAATCGAACCTTGCCACTTAAATCCCTGCACATGCTGCCATGCGTTATTCCTTCCTTACCACACAGGTGCCAACAGAAAACCTCCCCAGGGACCACGCCTTTTCTGAGTTAGGAGCCCAGCCCTTCATCACAAAATAAATGTATTACCCGTTAGTCTTTCTCCCAATATATAGTATGCATGACAATATTTACAGTATTCGCAGACAAGAATGCTTCCCCTTCATTTTTTCATTCCTTGGATTCACTGAAAGAAAAATTCTACTTACTTGGCCTGAATTCCCATCCACAGCATGTGCTGCCTCTGGGCCACATCTGGATGCTTTTTCACAAACTCCCCATCATAAGGAAGCATGAATTCCCAGCCCTTGTTGATCTGCGGGACAGACATCTGTTCCAAGAAGTCCTTTATATCCTCGGGAGGAAGCTAAAAAACAGAAGTCAAAGTGAGACTGGAACTGAAGTTCTTACCGTAAACTGCTGCAGTCTGCAATAATTATCTGTACATTGTCACGTATTAGTCTAATTTTTGGTGCAAAAAAAATAAGACCCCAAGAATAGTGACTCGACTTACCTGCGAGGTTGACCTATTTCTAGAGTTTACAACGGTAAACAATTTTTGCATTTCTGTAACCTAATTTTATGGCTAGTCTGGGCCGCTAATAAAAATTCTATGCCTGATGTTGGTGACAGACAGGTTACTCACCTGTAACTGTAGTTCTAGGAGTGGTATATGTTGTTCATCCACACTATTTGGCATGTCCCCTTTCCCTTTAAGGATCGCCGGAAGTCTTCAAGCTGGCTTCTCCCACCCACATGGGTAGAATAACCCTCAGCCCTGCTCCATGATGCCAGATCTTAGCCCGCTGGAAGCCAGGTTTGTGTGTCCACAGCCAGGGAGGTCGGGTGGGTCCATGTGGATGAACACCATATACCACTCCTAGAACTACTGTTACAGGTGTGTAACCTGTTTTTCTAGGATCGTGGATATGTTGTTCATCCACACTATTTAGCAGACTCCCAGCAGTTCTCCGGCAAGAGGCAGGCAAGGAGCACACCCCCACTGATACTTCACTTGGGAAATAGAGATTGGAGAACTGAGGCCCCAAAACCAGCATCCCGGTGTAACTCACGGTCGATGTGGTAATGGGTAATGAAGGGGTTTGCTGACTTCCAGGTAGCAGTCCGACAGATTTCCTGGATAG
Organism: Neoceratodus forsteri; assembly: GCA_016271365.2. Taxonomy (NCBI): domain Eukaryota; kingdom Metazoa; phylum Chordata; order Ceratodontiformes; family Ceratodontidae; genus Neoceratodus; species Neoceratodus forsteri. The sequence goes on from JADMNL010000025.1 coordinate 47,148,276, forward strand.
GGATGTCCTGGGAAGCAGCCACCGATGCAGCGTTATGGCAGGTAGAATGAGCTCATATCCCTCTGGGAGGCTCCATGCCCGCCAACTCATAGCACAGGACTTGTGCAAGATGTAATCCACCTTGCAATAGTCTGTTTTGCTGCAGGTCTGCCAGAAGCGGCTTCAGCGTAGGTGACAAACAGCTGGTGAACCTCTCCCCGAATTTCCTCTATCCTCTCCTTGTAATAGGAGAGGGCTTTTCTCAGGTCCAGGGTATGGAGCCTGAATTCAGCCTCCGAGGTGTAATTGGGGTAGTATACCGGCAGAGTTACCACCTAGTTAAGGTGAAACTCCGACACCACCTTTGGAAGGAATTTGGGGTGGGGCATAGGACAACCCTGTTCCTGTGGAAGACCACATAAGGGGAGTCCACCGAATGTGCCTGGAGTTCCCCTGTCTTTCTGGCAGAAGTGATAGCCACCAGGAAGGCTGTCTTCCACGACAAGTGTGACAAGGCACACTTATGCATCGGTTTGAATGGCTTGCCCATGAGCTTTGCCAGTACCAGCAGCAGATCCCATGGAGGTGGAGGTTCATGCACCGGAGGGGATATGTGATCCAGGCCTTTGAAAAAGGGCCGGACCACTGTCTCCTGCGCCGCTGTCTGACTGGCCCGTGCCCGGTAGGCACAGATGGCTGCCAGGTGCACCCTGAGGGTCGATGACCAAAGACCCCCTCTGGAGAGAGACCAAAGGCAGTCGAGAATGTTAGCCACTGGATAGGACAGAGGGTCCAGGCCCTTGCCCTGACACCAAATGAAAAATCTTTTCCATTTGAAGGCATAACATTTCCTGTTCAGTTCCTTTCTGGATGCCTCCACCACGGTGAGGACACCCTCAGAAAGACCCAAAGCCTGGAACTCTAGTTGCTCAGGAACCAGGCTTTCAGGTGCAAGGATTGAAGGCCTGGATGGTACACCTTCTTCTGATTGAGAAAGAGATCAAGTCCAGGTGTGCTGGAAGCCATTCTGGGGGCCTACAGCTGAGGAGATCTGGATACCAGAACTAGCGCGGCTAGTCTGGGGCTACCAGAATCACCTTCGCCTTGTCCCTCCTCACCTTGAGAAGCACCTGTGGATCAAGGGAAATGGAGGGAAGGCGTAGAAGAGACCTGGTGTCCACGGCCTGAGAAGGCATCCCCTGCAGTGAGCCCTGGTGAGGGGGGCGGGCATGAAACTGCCTCAGCTTGGTGTTGTCCCTGGAGGAAAACAGGTCCACCATTGGTGTGCCCCAGTGGGAGAACAAGCTGTAAGCTACCTCTGGATGGAGAGACCACTCATGGGATGTCTCGCATAAGCAGCTGAGAGAATCCACCAGATGGTCTGAGGCTCCTGAATGGCTAGGAGATCCACCTCCAGACGGCTGACGAGGGTCCAAATGCAGAGTGTCTCCCTGCAAAGCTAATGGGAGTGCATGCCACCCTGTTTGTTGAGGTAATACACGGTCATGGTATTATCCGCCTAAACTTGAACCACCTGACCCCGGAGCTGAGGAGTGAAAGCTGACAGTGCCAGTCTGACTGCTCTGAGCTCCAACAGGCTGATGTAGTATTGGGACTCCTCGGGGGTCCAGAACCCATGGGCCCTTTTGTTCCCCATGTGGGCTCCCCAGCCAACGAGCGAGGCATCGGTCGTGAGGACGGCCATTGGCTCTGGCGGATAAACAAGATCCCTTCTTGCAACCGGTCTGGGGCAGTCCACCATTGGAAAGTGTCCCACATCTTCTAGGTTACAGTGATCGGCTGGTCAAAATGACCATGCTCTTGAGTCCACTGGGTGACTAGCTCCCATTGGAGGCAGCGCATGTGCCACTGGGCCCAACAGACTACGAGATGCATGTCGTCATGTAACCCAGAAGGCACAGAAAGTCCCTGGCAGGGGGCAACTGCCCAACCAGAAATGATTGGGCAAGGGAGGAGAGAAACACCGCACTGTCCACCGGGAGCCAAGCTCTGGCTTGACAAGAGTCGAGCTCTGCTCCAATGAAGCTCATCACCTGATAAGGCACGAGTTCCGACTTGGCCTCGTTGATCAAGAGGTGAAGTTGGGAGCAAGTCTGGAGGGCCAGGTTCTGGGACCTCTCCACCTCCTGATGGGTGGGACCTGCTAAGAGCCAATTGAAGAGGTAGGGGTAAATTCTGACCCCTTCCCCGGACATCTGAGATGGGCTGCCACCACTGCGATGCATTTAGTGAAGACCCGTGGAGCTGGTGACAGGACGAATAGCATGGCTCGGAACTCATATAGGGTCCCTTCAGCTCTGAAGCGGAGGAACCGCCAATGAGACGGGTGGATTAGGACGTGAAAAGAACGCATCCTGCAGATCCTGTGAACAGAACCACACATTTCGCTCCAAAGATGGTATGATCTGAGACAGAGTGACCATCCGAAAGGTGCATGACCTGAGATACTGATTCAGGTCGTGCAGCTCTACAATGGGGCACCAGCCCCCGCTCCGCTTGTGCACCAGGAAGTACCTGGAGACAAAGCCTGGGTCTGCTGGAGAATCCACCACTGGAGTTACTGCCTCCTTGAGCAGGAGCTAAGCGATGTCATCTCGGATCGCTAACTGAGTATAGGTGGATACTCTTTCCTCCAGAGGGGCACGGGATCGGCTTGGAGGGTATTGCTCGAATTCCAGAGGCAGTCCCTGACCAACCACCTGCAAAACCCACCTGTCTGTGGTGATAGCGGATCAGACGGAAAAGAAGTGGCGGAGCCGGCCTCCCACGGGAGGACCCCGAGCTGGCATGATGGGAGAAGGGGGGGGGGGCAGCCCCCGCCCTGTGACTAAGCAGGCTTGGAGGAGGATAATCCAGGACCTAAACCTCGGCCTCCTTTATGGACCTGGGAGGGCCCGGGCTTGGGATGGGGGCGCCAAGCTTGAGCCTGTTGCAGCTGCCCTCCTTGAAAGGAGGGTTGCTGGGCCGCAGGGGAAGAGTGCCGAAAAGGCTTCTTCTTCTTATTTGATGAACCTTTAGCAGAAGTAGCGTCCAAGTTGGCACTGGACTTCTCAATACGCTGAAGGTGACCAGCCACACCTGGGCCGAAAACGTCGGTGCCCAGGAAAGGAACATCAACTAGTTTGTGCTGAGTATCTGCCGGAAAAGAGGAGAATCTCAACCAAGCCCTGCGACGAGAGGCAACTGCAGCTGCCATCGAGTGGGCACAAGAATCCCCAGTGTCTGGGACTGCCTGAAGTTGCTGTTTGGCAACAGCCTGGACCTGATCCCGAACTTGCTTCTCCATTGTCTGCGTGTCCGTGGGGAGGTGTGGGAGAACTTCATCCAAAGACCCCAAGAGGGCATGGGAGAAGTGTGCCAGGATGACGGCCGAACTTGCCTGATGGGGGCCTAAGGATGAGGCCGCATAAACCTTTTGAGCCGAATGATCCAAGAGTTTGGATTCCTTCTCATGAGGTCAGTCTGTGTCGGCAGAACTGCCAGTACACCTGAATACTGAGGCGGTCACCAGGCTCTCGGCCGAAGGGTGCTCTGGGAACCCCACAAGGGACCCCATGGGTACCGCATACTTGCGGGCCATGCGGGCAGACGGAGCTAGACAAGAGGCAGGGTATTGCCAAAGTTCTAGAGACAGGCCAGCTATGGCCTCGGCCACCGGAAAGGCCTCTGTCGGGGTATCCCCTCTCTTGAGAATGTCCGTGAGAGGGTACTCCGCCTTTTTCTGGATAGGTTCCAGGGGCATCCCTGTAGACTAAGAGATGAGGCAAAGAATGCCCTGAAAAAGACTAAGGACCTTCCTCAGTCTCTTTCCCACCAGCCGATTCGTCATCCCCAGGATGAGAATGTAGGCCGGTCTCATCCAAATCCAAGGAATCCGGATGCAGTGGTCGTCTGCCTAAGTCACCTTCGACCCGACGAGTGTGGTCCGGGATGACAGTGACTAAAAGACGCTGGGGAAGCCCGGTGTCTGGTCTCTCCCTTGGAAGGAGCCCCTCCCACAGGCTGCTTGTCTGGTGGTTCCACCATGATCGGTGGAGAGACCAATATAGGCCAAACCAGAGGTTTTAACAGACTTAATCGGCTCCAGGGTCGGGGACCACTTCCTCGATGGGATTCCCAGCGGGCTGGGTCTCCTCATCGGGGAAGGAAAGGACCAGAGTCCTACTGAGAGAATCGTCGACTGGAGTTGGTGACAATGGGTCGATCGGGTCAATGACTATTTCGACCTCATCGATCGACACTTCGGTTGACTGGCCAGACAGCAAGACCAAAAAGCCAGCAGACGAAGAGGAAATCTTGACCGAAGCCGAGACTGCCAGTTCCCGAGACAGAGATCTCTCCTGATCCCAAGAACGTCTTCACCGAAACTAAAGACTATCCCAGGTCCTTTTCTCGCTTACGGGACAGAGAGGAGTGTGTACCCACAGGACACCCTCCCCCTTAGTCAGGAGAGACTGGCACAACTCTCGGAAGGCACCCGAGAAGGTGGAGCCCAGGTTGAGAGGAACATAGAAGCTCTGAGAGGAAGATTCTGTGGCCCGAACTGCGTCCTCCTCGAAGGCTTGCATATGTTCCAATTGCTTGGCGGATCCCGCGGCCACAGAAACCACCCACTGAGCCTCCTTTGATTTCACTGGAGGGTTCAGCTTTTCCAGCCTCCACAACTTCAGGCATGCGAGACGGTCGTCGAGGACATTAGGGTGAAATGCAAGACAGAAGTCACACTTCAAGGCGTCATGGCCAACATCCAAGCAATATACGCACGCGGCATGGGGATTGGTGAGCAACATTTTATGACTGCATGAACACCGGCGAAATCTGGGGGAAGACTTGTCTTCCATGATCGAAGCAGAGGAGTCATGGTCGCTAATGCGAACTAGACTAAGTTTCAGAATAACCGAAGGTTTAGAAGCCAGGGCCTACAAAATGCAGGAACACAAAGGAGGCAACCTGAATCTTCCAGCGGAAAGGAAGATCTAGCATCATGGGGCGTAGCCGAGGGTTATACCACCGGGTGGGTGGGAGAAGCCAGCTTGAAGACTTCCGGTGATCCTTAAAGGGAAAGGAGACATGTCAAAAAGTGTGGATGAACAACATATCCACGATCCTAGAAAAACAGGTTACTTACCTGTAACAGAAGTTCTAGGAGTGGTATATAGTGTACATCCACATGTTCTAGCAGTGTCCTTTCCCCCTATAAGTCCTGCTGGAAAGTCTTAAAGCTGGCTCCTCCCACCCACCCAGGTGGTAACTCCCCTAGCATCACCTTGTGACGCCAGTTCTTGCCCACTGGAAGCATACCTGTGCGCCACTGCCAGGGGAGGTCAGGTGGGTCCACGTGGATGTACACCATATACCACTCCTAGAAAGAACAGTTACGTAAGAACTTACCGTAAGAGCAGATCTTCAAGACAGGTTCATGCAGTAGGTCATTATAACACAGGACTGTGCCCCCTGGTGTCGGGACCACATGGCGATCTTCTAGCTAGCAATCCATAGCAGGGGAATGCCCCCAGCGTCACCTGATGGGATGTCAGTGTGACACTATAAAGTGGGTGGTCCCCACGCCCGCCCTCCAGTTCTCCTGCCGGAAGACCTTGGAAAGGTAAACTGGAGAAAGGAGAAAACTCCTTGAGCCATGAGCTGCTGAAGAGCACCCTGGGAAAGGAAAGAATAAGCAAAGCTGGGGGAAGGTGGGAGGGAAAAATATGACCTACTGCAGGAACCTCTCTCAAAAATCTACTGTTACGGTAAGTTCTTACTAACTGGTATATCTTACTTCGAGAGGGTTCCTGCAGTAGGTCATTACAACATAGGACTGAATTCCAAGCAGTTAGTAAGGAACAGTCAGAGACTGAGGTCCGGAAGGTGGAAGGGTCTGCAGAGAAGGACACAGAGTAGGACAATAGGCCTTGAGGAATGGCCAGTCCAAAACTGGCCCTGCACCTAGAGGCAATGTCCAGACTGTAATCCTTCGTGAAAGTATGGACGGTACTCCATGTGGCTGCAGCACAAATGTCAGAGGTGGACACATTTCTCAGAAAGGAAGTAGAGGTGGCCATGCCGCAGGTTGAATACCCGTTGACCTCCCCCAGAAGTGGTTTCTCGTACTTCTGTTAAATGAAAATGTTGCAGTTAGCCAACCACTTGTAAAGGCATTGCCTGGAAACAACTATGCCCCGACGTTTGGGTGCAAATTGTACATCTTTCTCCGAGAATTATTAGCGCAATACCCTGTGCACATCCAGGGTGTGCAAGAGGTGTTCCCCCTGTTTGGAGTATTCAGGGTAATAGACTGGCAGTTGGATATCCTGGTTTAACGTCACCTCGGACACCACATTTGGAAGAAAAGAAGGGTTAAGTCCTTACAGTCACCCTGTCTCTGTGGAAAATTAAATAAGGCTCCTTGCAAACGAGGACCTGAAGCTCAGAAATTCTAAACTTAGAGCTGAAGTAATGGCAACTAAAAATGGCGCTTTCCAAGACAGGTAGCGCATATCGCAGATTGCTGCCAGCTCAAAAGGGGGCAAAGTAAGCTTCTCTAAAATGAAGTTCAAATCCAAGGGGGAACCCACCAAAACTGTCACAAATGCACTCTGCAGGTCAGGCCCTCTGCTCCCACACAGTGCCAACCTCAGAGTGCAATAGTGTGAACAGGTAACAGGCAGGGTAACCATCCTGTCTGCTTGGGGTCCAAATCACCTTTAGCCTCGAGTTCTGGTGGGATTCAAACTGTGATCCTTATGCTAGCGTACCCATTGTACAGGCTCAGATATGTACCCTATTTGGGACTGCAGTACAATCTTTCGCCAGTGGGCACCTAACCACATTTTCAAGAATGAACCCTTTTTAACTCTACAAGAGACCTAGGATGTTCTTACCTTTTTTCACAAACTAAGTAACACATCTAGCTTTTTAACAGCTGTCCGACTAAACACAAGCACTTCACATGCAAAACCAAAAAAAAAAGAAACCGAGAAGACACCCAGGCAGTATTTCAAAGAAAACGTTTGCTAAAAACTATAAAAGAAAATACAGAACAAATAGCATGAGCTCACAGTCACAAAAGAAAATGGGAAAATTACAGAACAAAACTCCTACCACAATACTTTAATCTTTGCTATCTAAGTATTACCTTTTTGTAAGGGCTGATTTTAGAGAGAACTTTTTTTCTTCAGAGCCCAAGATGATATGATTCTCTTTATATACAATGTTACGTGTTTTTAATCTATCTTCCCCAACCCCCCTTTTGCATGAGGTCAGCAGGATCCTCCCTTAAATTTTAATTTTCCGACATAAGTGTCTCTGAGGATATGAGTAATTTACTTGAAATATCTGTAACTAGCCATTTCCCAAATATGACAGTCTTTAATTAAACATTTCTCTTTGACAAATCCCAATCATAGCACTCTGTGGCCAAAGTCCGTCACTGCAGCAATGTCCACCTTCCCTTCTGAAAGGAGTGCCTGAAGCTCTGCAATTTTGTTCCCCAGGCTTCTTGCATTGAGACAGACCACCTTCCACCCGTACCACTCCTTCCCCTCACTCTTCTCCTTGGCCTGTGTCCCTCCTCCTGGTAGTCCGCACCATTTCTCCTCCTTATCCTTACCAGGTGGTGGTGCCTCCTTTTGTATTACACTCAGGCCACTCTGTCCACCCCCTCCTGGGGTTAGTATGCCTCTGTGTTTACCTATATCTGGGGGGGGGGGGGCTCATTAGACTTCCCTGTCCAGACCTTTCTACCAACCTCAGTCTTTTGGCCGCCATCCTTCCCCCCACTAGTTTAAATCCACCTTTGTAGAGATATACCCCTCTAATCCCTCCTTTAATACTCCCTTCCCCGCTCAAGTGTAGCCTGTCCCCTACGTACAAATCACTATTCCCGCAGAACCTACCCCCGTTAGTCACTAACCCATAATTTTTTGAGTGGCACCAATCCCTCAGCCAGTCGTTGAACTCCTCAATCCTATCCTTCCTCCCTGTGCTTGCACATGGTACCAGGAGTACCTCCGAGAATGTTACTGACTCCCCCACCCCGTCACACTGTTTGCCCAACTCCTTGAAATTCTACCTCACTACTTGCACAGTCTCCCCCGCTAAGTCGTTTGTACCCACGTGCAACACTAAATGAGGTTTCTTCCTCCCCCTTACTGCACACTTGAGCAATGCCTGCCCTGCCCCTGCTGCAGTCAACCCGGGGTTAGCATTAACCCTAACATGGCTGTGCCTTCCCCCCTATCTCGCCGCTTGCAGTACAGAATCCCCCAGGACGAGTACCCCCTGTCCCTTCCCCTTTCCTTCTAATGCCCTTTCCACCACCCCACTATTCGTTCTTCCCTGCCCCTTACTCCCGCCAGCTGCACCCTCTGTGACTTCTGTATCTGCACCCTCTACTTCTGCCTCACCCCTTTTCTCTGCCTAATTCCTCCCATTCCCCTTGAACCCCTTCCCAGCCAGACTACTTCCTACTGGGCTTCCCAAGTCAACCTCCCCGCCTTCCCTGCTGATTTCCAATTCCTCTCCTATCCCCGTTGTTGCCGATTTAGAGCCCACATTCCCTTTGACCACGTCAGTGATGCCCCTCCCATCCTTCCCCTTTCCCGTAGCCTTCTCTCCTCCAGTCACCCCCACCTTCCTTACTAACCCCCTTCTACCCTTTCATCCTCGCTACCTCTTCCCCACCTGTCGCCATCCCTCTCATGCCCTGCTTGTCCCCCCCTTCAGTATGTTCCTCTCCCCCCTCTGTCCCATAGCAGAGACTCGAATCTATTCTTAGTCGATACCCCTCCTACATCTCTTCCCCCTATCGGTTCCCCTCTCCGACTTGCTCCCCTCCGTGCCCCCCAGTCCCTCCCTATCCACAGCCATCTGCTTTCTCCTGTGGTACTCCTCGTGGTCTCTTCCTCCCCCCATTAGGAGGCCCCCCCTTCTCCTCGCTTTTCTGCTAGTGCCTCTGATACTGGGGTCAGCGAGTCCCTAGCTGTTCTTCCCCATCCCCATGCCACCCCTACCCCCAAGCCAGGGTGCCTACCATACTCATCTGTCCTGGCACTTACGATTCCTCCCTCAAACTAGCCAGTTGTCTACAGACCATACACCACCACCCCACAAATAGGAGATAACTTTTATTTTTTCTGGGGAGGGGGGGTCAACAAATGGCTGGGGGTCTGGGGTATCTGGCATTCTGTGGTGCATTTTGAGGGTTTTACTGAAGAAATCGCACAATAAAAAGCAAGCATCACTGAAATCATAGCACAGGACCCAAATTAGACCATATTTTCTTCCCTGATTACATTATAGGGGTGTTTCTGGTAACTTTATCTATACAACTAGCAAAAGCCCAAATTATGCATTTTTCAATCACAGCAAGATGTCTCTATCTTGCAGTCCGCCCCCCCCCCCCAAGCAATACCACAATAAAATGAAGGGAATTAAACAGATACAATACACAGCATGACAAATACAATGTTAGAATTCCTAACTTTGTACGGAGTTTATGCTAACAGCTTACTCCCCACATGGCAGACTAGGTTTGCTGGCCAAGGCACCTAGATTCACCTGAGCTCTTTTCTTCTAGGTTGCTTGAAAAGACAGAGCAAAGAACCTTACCAGAGCAAGGAAAAGGATTAAGACTTATTTTGACTAGGCATGTTTACTGTGTGTTGTTCTTTTTATTTTGTACTCACAGGGATTGTTACTGTTTGTTGCCAACATTGTATTGCTGTATTTTTCTCTGATTCAAATTGTTGTTGCTGGGTATACCTTCTGCTGCATTATTACAGGGTGTGTCTACAGGTGTGTGCCAACAGATTACTGCTATAATCTTCTGATTCAAATTGTCTTTTGCAAGGTATAACTTCTGTTACTGCTTTATTTTTCTTTGTAGCAAAGTGTTTCTTACAGGGTATATCTTCTGTGAAATTATTACAGGTGGTGCTTTACAGGTTTTACATTTTTATCTATCATTAGAATAAGCTTTCAGGGTTACTGCATTTGTTGCTGACTGATTGTTTCTGCTCTTACCTCCTTGTTTCTTTCATCTGTGGTTCTTCTTTTTTAGCAGGGGAAGGGACCAGCCACCCTCCACCATCCCAACCACCCCATACTACACTCATTTTATAGGGCAGCACAGTCATTACATTTCCTGTGGCAAAGCAGAAAGGGGCGCATCAGTGGGGTATCCACACGGTGACCTCATTTACAGGGGCACTAGTAATTTAACTTGTTATAACAAGTTATACAAAAACAAACAAACAAAACACAAAATCAAACTTTTGCTTTCATTTTCTTCCTTCTAATTACTCTGACCAGGTTATAAACCCAGCATCTTATGGATATCATTAACTGCAGGTACTTCGGAACACTTTCCAGAATGGCAGTTTTACAGGATTTAGGACACAGTCCTACATGCTGGGCCACTAGAGATCTTAGGGCTCAGCTCCAGGCAGCATGGGCAGAGATTGCGTGCCTCAAATTTCATATTCGAGAGGAAATATATTGTAAGAACCACCCGCCATGTCCCCAACATCCAACAGAAGCACCTCGACCGCAGAGGGTAGCTGGTCCGGGAGGTTGGCAGGTGGTTAGGAGGAATGGAGAGGTGAGCCCTGAGGGATGACTGGGTGACAGGGCTTATGTGAGAGTTCCCAACAGGGAAAAGATGAGTGGAACTGGGAGCAACACACCGATTAAAAAGTAAATAAATAAATCAAAGGGCAATCCTTGTCCCCATGGAGAACTGCTGACGCTAGTTATAGTAATAAGCATGTTTTCCATTTGTTTTCCATGCTTACCTCACAAGGGAAGGAATCACTAAAACTTGAATGGAGAAGTATAACAGTTTGTATGGTGGGAGGAAGAGAATGTGGACAAAGCTACTATAAACAGCCTGCCTGACAGACTGTGAAGGTGCAAACAGTCATTCTACATCATGTGTGGGGTGATGGTGGAGTGAAAGTTCAACTGCACTAGCCAACATAACCCACTATGTTGATTATAACTGCCCACGGGTCACAGTGTTACCCAGACCTGCAGCTACACTAGTCCGCAGAAGTCTGACAAGGTCAATTTATAAAGCTTTTTCTGTTACGTAGGCTCCTGTGCACTGCCCATGCCGAGATCCATGGGTGGTGAAGGCCAAGGTACGACAGCAGACAGCTTTCTGTGTTATGTAAGCTCCTGTGCACAGCCCATGCAGAGATCCATGGGTGGTCAAGGGCTGAGGTATGACAGCAGACAGCTTTCTGTTATGTAGGCTCCTGTGCACAGCCCATGCAGAGATCCATGGGTGGTCAAGGGTTGAAGTACAGCTGTAGGCGGCTTTCTCTGTCATGTAGGCTTCTGTGCACTACCTATGCTGAGGTCCGTAGGTGGTCAAGGGCTGAGGTATGACAGCAAACAGCTTTCTGTTATGTAGGCTCCTGTGCACTACCCATGCTGAGATCCGTAGGTAGTCAAGGGCTGAGGTACAGCTGTAGGCGGCTTTCTCTGTTATGTAGGCTTCTGTGCACTACCCATGCTGAGATCCGTAGGAAGTCAAGGGCTGAGGAATGACAGCAGACAGCTTTCTGTTATGTAGGCTCCTGTGCATCACACATGCTGAGATGTATGGGTGGTCGAGGTACGACTGCACGTGGCTTTATCTATTATGCAGGCTCCTGTGCACTACCCATGCTGAGATCCATGGGTGGTCAAGGGCTATGGCACAATTGCAGGCTTACCTACAGTAAAGCTTGGACAAAGCTGGTAGAAGTGGTCTCCTGGAAACAGTCTATTTAGACATCTCTCACTCCTGGGGGCAATTCATTCTGAAAAGCTAGAATGTTATTACAGCACCCTTTCACAACAGGGCCTCACTGTTTAACACAGAAAAGAAAAACAAAATCTCACTATCTGTTGGTGACGATTCAAAACTATTTTGGTGTTTAAACCACATCTGCAAGTGCAGCACAGTTTTAGTTTTATTTAGAATATGTTGAAGATATGCTGTCTGATATATCGCCTACACAACGGGGCTTGTCTGCGCCTCTCCATGCAGTTTTACAGCTGAAGGTGGCAAAGCACAAAAAATGATCGCTCCTGCAATTCTTAAAGTGCTTTCTTAATCAAGTTTTGTGACGGGCATATAAAAGGCAACGTTATTACAACAGACTACTAAAATGAGCCACAGGCCCCAAGGATGAGGTTACCACCTCAAAGTGCCGGGGCTCATTTAAAGACTTGCTGGACAGCTTGGTTTTGTGCTTTACTGTTCTTGGATTTAGCAAGCACCTGTCCTAACACAGAGCACAGCCAGCTACCGTTTGTTTACAGCTGAAGGTGGACTGACAAGCAAGGATGTCAAATGACTTGCTTAAGGTCATGTGTCAAGTCTGTGGCTTTGTTGGGAGTTTGATCACCAGCGTCATCCCTAATCAGTAGCAGGAGTGACCTCCAATGAACATCAAGTGCTGCGGGAAGTGGTGGTGTAGCCCGGCAGGGGGCATGCTCCTGTTGGTAAAAGTAACCATACCAATGTCCTAGCATGGATTTGGGGGACTGCAGTCAGAATCACTGACACTCTGTTAGTGGGCAACAGTGATACTTAATTAACTTTCTTGGTTAGGAAATATGCTTAAACTTAAGGAATCAAACTTTTTTCCTAAGTGTAATAAGTTGCTTGCAATTTAAGCATTACAACCCTCTGTTCCGGTCTTAAACTGTACAAAGATTTAAAAAATGAGTTCTCAGCTGGGGGGGGATGTTTCAGCAATGTGTTTCATCTTTCAGCGTCACTTTTTTAATGTATGCTCCCTATTTTACGTTTGAGTTAACCATAGTAGGTTTAACTCTGCAATGTTGTTCACTGCCTGACATACCACTTGCTCTTTCAAAGCAGAGGAGGGGCGATTAACAAGAGTGAAGTTCAATATAACAGATTTTTAGAGACTCCACCTTGGGTTACAAGTTCTGCAGATATATCGATGTTTACACATGTGGGTTACTTGGGTCCCAGTATTTAACAGGGCGGAGAACTGATAGAAAAGTCATGGTTTGCTAACAAATGTTATTTATATAACCTTCTCTAGTTCCATGCTGCATCAAGCCATAAAAGTACTGAATGTCTGGTGTTACGTGTTACAGTATTTCCCCCCATGAATGTACCACAAAACTAATGTGTACCCTATCTTGCAAAATTTATAAATAAAAGTAAAAAAAAAAAAAAAATCCCTGCTTTCAGATGAGATGTTAAACCAAGGTCCTGCCTGCTTGCCTGTTCTGGTGGTTGCTCAGGTGGACATTAAAGATCTTATGGTACTTCTCAAAAAGTAGGGGACTTTTTTATTGAAGTACTCATCTATACAAATAATCATCTAAGCAAACAATACATTATACAAGAGTCACATAAGCTCAAAAACCAAAAGGAAAAGTCACAATAAAGGTGACACTGTGCAAACAGATTTTGGAGGACTGCTGCCTTATGTGTGGGAGATATACTTTTACTGAGAGTGTGTGTGTATTATTTTAAAATTACTTGTGCTCACTGAGCAACTGTGTGCATCGAGCCCTACCCCCCGCTGAAACAGAAAGTAGGAAGAGAGTGGCTCTAGTTTACTGCGCTACTAGCAGAACTACAAATACTATCTGGGGACTTTCTGTTTACTTTCTGGCACATATTAGTGCCTGGGGAAACTTGGCAACATAATTTCCAGCCAAAAGAGCCATTTTTTTAACTCAGTATCTGTAGTTTGTGTCACGAGAGCACTGTGACCCGAAGATCCACTTCCGGGTCGCACTCCGACATATAACTCCATCCCGCTCATGCAGGTCTTGGCGGGCATGGCCGTTAATGTGTCAGCTATGGGTCACTGGGTATTTGGACCACCTGATGTGCATATAAAAAAGATTATCGATATGGGTACCAAGATGAAGCGCTGCAGCAAATGCGGTATGTACACCAAAGGGGAAGAACTTCCTGAATTTGACTGCGAAAAATGCTGCTTAATTTTTATTTTAAAAGCTGAAATCATTCAACTACAACAAAGAATCCAGGTACAGATGGACATTAGTATCCTGGAACAGTAAACAGACTCAGTGGCAGATACTATAACAACTGAGCCACTTACAGTAGAAACTTCACAGCAATCTGACAATATAGAGAATAGAGGGGGAAATGACTGGTGCCTGGTACCAAAAAATGGCAATCAAAAAGGGAAGAGAAATATTGGTGGAAGTTCTAACATTTTAACTGCCAAGAGATATAGTACTCTGGTGACAGAATCAAGTAGTGTGAATCAAAGTTAAGTTATTCTACCCTCATCAACAGTACAAAGCACCACCCCCCCCCGCCACACTGACGCAGAATGATTATAATTCAGCTAGTTCCATACCCAATGCTGATAATACCCTTAGAGACGTCCTGGTTATAGGTGACTCTATGCTCCGTTATACAGGTCGTGCAATATGCAGAAATCGCAGTCTACATACTACAGTAAGTGTCTTGCCCGGGGCAAGTATTGACAATATTAGGCAACTCCTTCCAGGATTACAAGAGCATACAACAGCTCCTGTTACACTGATACATGCAGGAATTAAAGATTTGGGTAGAAGAAATTCAGTAGAAATCCATAGAGACTTTGAATTCATAGGGGAAACTATAAATAAAATCAAGGAAATGACCTAATAATATCAGGGCTCCTCCCAGTCCCCAGAGCCAATCCTTCAAAAATTAGAGACATAATTACTTTTAATGGATGGCTAAAGCGCTGGTGTAATAGAGAGGGGTACGCATTTTTGGATAACTGGGAGGGCTTCCAGGATCATAAGCTGTTTGCTAGAGATGGCCTACATTTAAATAAGTATGGCAAGCGAGTGTTTGCAAACAGACTACAACAGCAAATAGATATACATTTAAAGTACTTGCCAGGGGGGACGAGAACTACCCCACATATAAGAATGTCAGCACAACCCAACCAAATATAACAGAATGGAAGTTTCTCCTTATCAATGCTAGAAGTCTCAGTAATAAGTCTGATGAACTAGTTCACACTTTATATCACCATAACATTCATATCTGTGCAATAACAGAAACATGGTGGAGGGAGGATGATCCCTGGGATAAAAAATATCCCGGGGTTCACCATATATCATATGGATAGGAAATGCTCCGGGGACAGCATTATATAACTGAAAACATAAATGCTGAAAATGTAGCGCTTACTCAATGGCCAACTATAGAGGCAATGTGGATTAAAATATTCCTATTACACCAAAATAATATAAATCTGGGGTTAGTTTATAGGCCACCATCTGTCTCTCAGAAAGAAGATTCTCTGTTACTAGATTTTGTTAATAAAGTATCTTCAACTGACAATGCTATACTCATGGGAGATTTTAATCTCCCAGGGATAAACTGGAGCACTTTGGGAACAAACACACATGTGGAAAGATTATACCTGGAGGCATTCCTACTGTCAAACATAGAACAGATAGTTATGAATAATACCAGCAGCAACCATATCTTGGACCTGGTCCTGAGCTATTTGGGAAATAATATTCTGGATTGTAAGATTATGCCCCCTTTTGGTTCCAGCGACCACTCTATGGCTGGTTTTAGTTATTTGGGGAACTCAGGTTGTGAAACTGGGAGTACGATATACACAACTTTAAAAAAAGCCAATTTTGAGGGC
This sequence comes from Neoceratodus forsteri, assembly GCA_016271365.2. Lineage (NCBI taxonomy): Eukaryota > Metazoa > Chordata > Ceratodontiformes > Ceratodontidae > Neoceratodus > Neoceratodus forsteri. Next base: position 47,163,944 of record JADMNL010000025.1, read on the forward strand.
ATGAAAAATGACACGGCTAATTGGGATTGGGTAACTTCCTTTAATAACCAGTCCCTACTCAGTATGTGGCATATATTCAATAACAAACTTTCCACAGTAATTAAGGAACCTATACCTTTAATTAAGAAATACAACAAGGTAAATAAATATAAAACCCCATGGATGAATGCATCAGTGAGGAAACATATAAATAAAAAAAAATAAAGCCTTCTTAAAGGCACAGCATAGTGACACTCAAAAATGCTGGGAAAACTATAAAAGATGCCTAAAAAAATCTAAAACGAGCATCAGGAGAGCAAAGAATAAGTACGAGCTGGATCTGGCAAGTAGGGTTAAGGATAATTACATATAGGAGAGTGTATGGTTACCCATACACTACAAGGCTATTCTTCCACCGAGTGGATACAATGTCGACTGATGACCTGAAGCTGACTCTTGGGTCTCAAGTAAACATTGTATCAGATGAAAAATAACTTGTAGTGTATGGTAACCATAAACTGTTCTTATAGTGTATGGTGCCCAAAAAAAAGACACAAACGAGACTCACTTTTCCATATTTTCACTGGTTCTGCCGAGGCAGCTGTCGATCACAACTGGCGCTGCCCAGCACAGTCGCACCCTCTCTCACACAGCAAGGGCGAATCAGGACATCTGCTGTAGCCTTGTATTATGATGTCCTCACTAGCGCAGAACGAAAAGTCGTTCTGCGTTAGTGGGGACGTCACTGCTGCAGCAGAACAACTTTTTGTGGTGTATGGATTACCATACACAACCGCATTCCACCATACACTATAAATCCTTTTATGCATATGTAAATAAGAAAAGGGGGGGTGACCACTACTGGCCCAATAAAAGATCAAGGAGGGACTTTAATAACAGACAATGTACAGATGGCTGAAGAATGTAATCAGTACTTTTCTTCCGTTTTTAATGCCAAAACGTTTGCTAATAAAGATCATGCAGACCAGACTAAAGGAGGACAGTCTATAGTAGAAGCATCGAAGGTGAGGGAATTATTACAAAGACTTGACCCTAACAAAGCACTAGGTCCGGATGGCTTACATCCACGTATTCTTAGAGAATTAGCAGAACCTCTGACAGGACCTGTTACTGCATTATTCTCCAAATCCATTAACAAAGGGCAAGTTCCAGAGGTGTGGAGACAAGCCACTGTAGTACCGATTTTTAAGAAGGGACCAAGACAAGAAGTTACTAACTATAGACCAATCAGTTTGACGTCTGTTTTGGGCAAAATTTTGGAGGGCACTGTCAAAGACTATATCAGGGAATACTTGATTGGTAACACCGATATAACTCAGCATGGGTTTACAAAGGGAAGATCATGTCTAACTAACCTGTTAAGACTTTTATGGTAAAGTTAGCAAAGCCCTGGACAATCGTGATGCTGTGGATGTTATCTTTTAGGATTTCTCCAAGGCTTCTGACAAGGTCCCACATGGGGAACTCATAGAAGCCCTAATTGACCAGGGAGTAAGTGGAAAGATTACAAAGTGGGTCGAGTCCTGGCTAACTGACAGGAAACAACGAGTATGTATAAAAGGCTCATACTCTGGATGGGAGGAGGTGTCTAGTGGAGTGCCCCAGGGATCAGTGCTTGGCCCCTGTCTCTTTAATATTTACACTTCAACGTTAAATACAACATCCAGGGTATGGCTGTCTAAATTTGCAGACGATACCCACATTGGACATATAGTAAACAGTCAAGAGGATGGTGATACCCTTCAAAGTGCATTAAATGAACTGGAATGCTGGGCAAAAACTAAGAAGCTCACTTTTAACACCAAGAAATGCACAGTTATGCATTTTGGGAATAACAATTTACAAGCTCACTATGTGTTGGATGGGAGAGTATTGGAAACAGTAGAGGATGAGAAAGATCTGGGTGTTAGAGTAAAAAATGACTTGGGCCCTAATCTACACTGTCAACAAGTCATAAAGAAGGCTGGTGGTATATTGCATTGTATAAGCAAACACATTAAATGTAGGAGCAGGGAGGTTATGCTGCCCCTCTACACCTCCTTGGTGAGACCCCATATGGAGTACTGGGCACAATTTTGCACACCAGGTGATAAGGGTGTCATTAGGGCGATTGACGGAATACAGAGGAGGGCTACCAGAAGGATAAATGAGGTTAGAGGATTAGATTATAATAACAGGCTCCAAAAACAAGGCCTGTATCCCTTGGAATATCGAAGGATGAGAGGTGACTTGTGCATGATTTACAGAGCACTTGATGATATGCTATTATGGGAACAATTAGGCCTTGTATTAAGGCAGCAAGTATACAATACCAGGGCACATCCACTTCAGCTATTGAATGAACACTGTAGAACAAGGAAAAGAAGGCTTTGGCTCTCAAGAGTAACCAAGACATGGAATGAACTTCCAATCAAAGTCGTTGCCAGTAGTAACATGAATATATTCAAGGCATGACTGGATACTTATTTGAGTCTTAATAATATCTTGGGATACATGTGAATCTCTGGTGAGCAAAATGGACAATAGTCTTCAAAGCTCTGTAATACCTATGATACCTATGATTTAAAGTTTCATTACATCATGTCACAGGTTCATCAGAGTCTGTAATCCAGGGCATACATGCAATCATTCCTCTAACAATTTAAAATTCTTAAATGCGGATCCTACTTCCTGCAATTCATGAGTTATTTTGGCCAATGTCTCCTTCTGCTGTAGTGAGAAAAAACAAGTCTCTCCAAATATGCCATTTAAAACATGCACATATTATCCGCAATGTACTTTTGTTCCATTTATTCCAAACCCATATATAATTTCCATAAATCAAAACTTCATGACATGCCACTAAATGCTGGTTCTGCCTGCTTCTTGGCCATGAATTGCCAAAACCTGATAATATCAGAGCAAGTAAAAAACACATTTTTTTTTTTTTTTAAGTTATTTATTTCACTTTTTTCTGTTTTACAGAAAAGGGAAAGGGCAGTGGGTGCAGAGCACCAAATGTTCAGTGAAGTCAATATTTTCTACATTGGTGAATAATTCTGCATAAATACATAGTATAAAGTTCACCAAGCTGAACACAGCTAGTGAGTGACAGGGAAATATCTGTAGTTCAAAAAGGGAGGATAACCCTGTCTTCACTCAATATATCAAGTTTTAGCAGTAGAACTCATCCTCGGTGGCTACCTGAGAGAGAGGGAAAAACAAATGTTCTGTATTTTCTGGTTTTGCTCTGAACATTTTTTTTTTCCTTGCACAGACTCGCTCCTCCATCTGTTTACGTTTTTGATTTGCTTTCACATGTAACACCACAGTGTTGTCGCCAAATTTTCTTCCCACTCACTAAAAACCACCAAAAGCTGAACCTGGGTCAATATCTATCAGTCTGCATCTGTATCCCCGATGAGGTTGATAAAATAGGTCACTCAGCTGTAACCATAGCTCTAGAGGTGGTATGTAGTTCACATCCACACATTGGCAGTTCCACTGGAAAGTGCTGATTCACCAGAGTGTCTTCAGGCTAAGCTTCTCCCACCACCCGGGTGGTATATCCCTCGGCTACGCACCGTGACGTCAGATCTTGCACTCTGGAAGCAGGGATCTGTGTGCCACTTACCAGGGGAGGCCAGGTGGTGATGTGGATGTGGACTGTATACCACTCCTAGAACTACAGTTACAGGTGAGTAACCTATTTTTCAAGGGGCATGGATATAGTCACTATCCTCACACTGGCAGACTTCCAGCAGATCTCCGGGAAGAGGGGCAGGCGAGCGCCCCATTTGGTGAACAGAGACTGGAGAACAGAGGTCCCAAAAGCAGCACCCCAGCAAGACTCTAGGTTGATGCTGTAATGGTAGATGAAAGTACAAGCTGACTTCCAGGTGTCAGCCTTGCATCTCTTCTGGATATTTCCTTGAAAGCAGCCACCTTCAGCAGCAGTATGTCTAGTGGAACGAGCCCTAAGCCCAGCTCCCTACCAGCCAACCTATAGCAGAAGTCGATGCAGGATGTTATCCACCTACCAACTGTCTGCTTCACTGCTGGTCTGCAAGGCATATGTCACAAACATCTGGCAAGCCTCATTCTGAACTCCAGCCATGTGCTCCTTATAACAACAGTGCACCCTCCGTAGGTCCAGAGTATGCAGCCTGAGTCGGCCTCTGAAGAAGGGCTGGTAAAACAGATCCGGAGGGTCATCATCTAGTTAAAGCTGAACTCAGATACAACCTCTGCGAGGAACTTTGGGTGGGGGCGAAGGACGACTAAGTGGAAGACCAGATAAGGAGACTCCACCGAGGGTGCCTTGAGCTCAGTAATCCTTCTGGCTGACATGATGGCCACCAAGAAGGCCATCTTCCATGATAGGTGTGACATTTTATACCTGTGCATAGGCTCAAATGGCTTAACCATGAGCACAGCCAGCATCAGCAGTAGGTTCCATGGTGGTGGTGGTGGTGGTGGTGGTTTACGCACCGGAGAGGACAGGTGGGCAAGGCCCTTGAAAAAGTGCCCAACTGCCTTCTCCTGGGCCACCGTCAGCATACCCGCCTGCATCCGGTACACACAGATGGCTGCTAAGTGCACCTTGAGTCTCGTCACTCACTCAAGCTCCTTGCCCTTGACACCAAATGGAAAACCTCTTCCATTTAAAGGCATAGCACCGGTGAGTCTACTGTTTTTGGGAGGCTTTCACAACGTGGTGCACAGCTTCTGAAAGACCCACAGCCTGGAACTAGGCCATGAGGTGCAGGGGTTGAAGGTCCAGGTGCAGGACCATCCCCCATTGTCTGGTCAGTAGATCCGGATGAAAATGCATCCGCTACGGAGGCCTGACGCTGGGGCAGATGAAATCCAGGTACCAGAACTGCTGGGGCCAGTCAGGAGCTATCAGGATCATCTGTGCCTTGTCCTTCTGGGCCTTGACCACTACCCTGTGGATCAAAGGGAAGGGAAGAAAGACGTATACGAGGCCAAGGATACAGGACCTCGCAAAAGCATCCCCCATCAGTATACAGGACTGTGGGGGAGTGGGCACAAAACAGCCTCAGTTTTACATTCTCCCAGGAGCAAACAGATCACCACAGGTGTGCCCAAAGGGAGAAAAGGTGGTTACAGGGACCACCCGTGGAACATTTCTCCCACCCGGCTAAGACAGTCTGCCAGCTGACTGCTCCCCCCCGACGTGAGTTGCCAAGAGATCAGCACCCAGGCTACGCACGAGAGTCCACGTACAGAGGGCCTCCCGAAATACAGGAAGGGAGTATATGCTGCCCTGCCTGTTCAGGTAGAACGAGGCTGTGGTGTTGCCCATCCGGACTCGTGTGACCTGGTCCCTGGCTAAAGGAGTGAATTCCCTCAGAGTTAGCCACACTGCATGGAGCTACAGGAGGTTGATGTGGTGATGGGACTCCCTGCGTGACCAGAACCTGTAGGATCTGTGGTTGCCCAGGTGCACTCCCTACTCCGCCAGAAATACATTAATCTTGAAAGTGAGTCAGTTCTGAAGAAACAAACGGGACTCCTTCCTCTAAATGTTCTGGGATCAGCCACCACTGGATGGCATCCCACATCTGATTGGCTGGTCTACGTGTCCTAGGCACTGGGACCACTGACAGCCTAACTCCCACGGCAGGTGCCACATTCAACAGCGGGTCCACGGGACCATGCTGTTGTAAGGCAGCACGCACCCCAGCAGCTGCAGGATTTCCTAGACAAACCTGAAATGATCAGGCAAAGAAGGTAAGATCAAGTACCTGATCCGTAGGGAGTCTAGCTTTGCCTCATTAAGTGAATCACCTGCGAGGGGATCAGTTTGGATTTTTGGCTGGGTTGACCAACAGGCCCAAGTCTCTACAGGTCTTGGGGGGGGGGGGACTAGGTCCCTGGACCACTCCACAACCTTCTTGGACGGCCTGGCTATCAGTCAGTTGTCCAGGTAGAGGAAACATCCTGACGCCCTTGCGCTGCAGGAATGTTGCCACCACTGCCATACACTTGGTGAAGACCTTGAGCGTGGACAAGAAGCTGAAAAGCAAGACCTGGAACTGATACAAAACCCTTTCTGCATGGAATCAAGGGTACCGCCAGCGAGACGAACAGACTGGGATATGGAAGAATGCAGCCTGAGGTGCAGAACCACATGCCTAGCTCTAGAGATAAGGTTCAGGGTTACCATCCAGAACTTGAACTTACTCATGTACTGATCGCGACTGTGCAGATCAAGTACCTGGACACTTACCCCTGACTTGCCATGGCATCTGGGACATGGACTACAGCCCCTTTCACAAGGAGATGAGCAATGTCCTCCCTTAGGGTAGACGACTCCTGCAACAATGAGAACTCCACTGGAGTGTGGGATCAGTAAGGTGGGAGAACCTCAAAATCTAGTGGTAGCCCTCTGCCTACCACCTCGAGAACCCACTTGTCTGTAGTATTGATGGATCAGGGTGGCCAGAAGTGGCAAAACTGAACCCCCCGGACCTGGGTCAGCGAGTAACAGGTGGGAAGTAGACACCCCCTGACCAGTCACCGGGTAGTTTTGGAGGGGGCACTGGCTGCTGGGGCACAGCTGCGTCACTTCCCCCACCCCACCTCTTTTTGGCCCCTGGCCAGAGGACTTGGCTTTAGGGCACCAGGCTTAGTACTGCCCCTGCTGGGGCTGAAAGGACTGAAGATAAAAGGCCTCCTTTTTTTGTTTTTGGTCCTTAGGGTCCTTCTGAGATGAAGCCAGCAAGTCCAGGGTGACAATGAACTTCTCAATCCTGACGAGATGACCTTCCACCACTGGGCCAAAGGGGCTGACGCCCAAGAAAGAGACATCAGCCAGCTTGTGTGAGAACCTCAACCAGGTCCTGCAATGCATCGGGATGGCCGCTGCCACAGCATGGACGCAGACTACGTCCATGTCCAAGGCAGTCTGGAGCTGGTGTTTAGCCAACACTTGACCCTGGTCTCTGACAAACTTCACCGGCAGCTGCTTGTCAGCAGGTAGGTGAGGGAGAACATCATCCAGCACTCCCAACAGAGACTAAGCAAAGCTGGCTATCATCATGGCACAACTTGCCTGACGGAGACAGACAAAGGAATCAGCACAGACCTTCTTGGCTGTGTGGTCATGCTTCTTAGACTCTGTCTGGGGGCTTGTCCACATCCCCCTGGTTTCTGGGCCTCCAGAAAGCAGAATCCGTGACCACACCCTCGGCCCAGGGATGGTCCAAGAACCTGGAAGGGGCCCAGAAGGGAGCGTGTAGTTGCAGTCCATACGGGCAGAGGGTGCTGCGCAGAATGCAGAATGCTACCACAGCTCCAGGGCTGGTCCCAAGATGGCCTCAGCCATGGAAAAGGCAACCCCCAGGGATTTATCCCTATCAAGGATGTCTGTGGTATGGTACTTATCCCCTTTCTGAATAGGCTCCAGAGGGACAGACACGGACTCCGAGATGAGCTGGAGTAAAACCTTGAATGACACCAGCCTACGGTTGGTAGTCAGATCCTTGACTGACAAGTGGTCGAAGGCATGTGTCCTCAATGATGGCATGGATGAGGCTTTCGAGTTGTCTGAGGACTCCTTAAAAATGGCCTTCGACCATCTGCCACCATGGACCACTTGAGAGTCATCTGACTGGGTAACTTCCATGAAGAGCCAGCATGGCAGGCTAGTCACAGCATGGGAGTCCTTCATCAGAGCTCCCACCATGGGCTGTGATGGAGGTGGCTTCGACAGCATGGGTGTAGAGACAAGTGCTGGGAACATCTGTCAAGGATGGACCGGCGTGGTCAACCACCACAGGTGTTAGGTTCTACCCCCACCACATCCTGTAATGATCCACTGCTATCAGATGAGGTCCTCGTAGCACCACTGCATCCGGTGGCAGAGGCACTCCTCATCTGAGAAGGTCAAGGAAGGTCAATGGTTACACCTTAATAGTCAAGCAACAGCGAGAGTAGCACTTTGACCATGAACTCGACCTCAAGTGATGATTAGAGGGCTGATGCCAAGGAGAAGCCAACATGGGTTCATGGTAAACCACGTGCCGAGGTGTTTGGGGAAGCACCAGCTTCGGTGGAACAACCGCTGGTGGAGACTGTTCCTGAGTGGAGCCAGCCAGCCAGGGACACCAACCGGTCAATGCCCTCCTGAGTAAGGACCGGAAAAAATATGGGGGCTTGGAGATCGACTGCTCGATCAACACTGACAACTAATCAACAGGGTCGAGAAAAATCTCGACCGCCTGCTCAGCTGGTGTCAAGGCTGACAAGCCCTAAGGGGGCACCGTGGAGCCTTCTACCTGGCCCTCGACCACAAAAAGCTCAACAGGAGTTGAGCGGTCAGAGGAAATTGAGGGAGCAGAAGGACTGCGATCTCCCCGTTCCCATGAATGTCACTTATGTTTCTTACCATGGTGGGCAGGTCTCTCCCTGAAGGCCTGGAGGACCAACACGTGTCACAGAATTCTCTGGTAAAGGACAATCCGATGCTGGCCCCAACCAGAAGCAGCACCAAGGCTGACAAGGTGCCCACTGCAGCAGCAGCCACTGCCTCTTCCATGGCCGTGAAGTAGGCAGAAGACCCCACTGCAGCAGGCCTTTTTGCGGCCTTTCAGACAAAGCCCTGGGTTCCTATTGGCTGGGCGGTTGAAAAGGAGCCGGGCTTTGCAATCCTCCAAAGAGGAAGCCAGGGTACAGCGCTTGGTACAAGCCACAGCCTGAAACATCATGAGAAACCCCCAAACAGTAGAAGCAAAACATGCACGAGTCCATCCACAACATTTTCTGGTGGCACAAGACGCAGAATTTGAAAACGGGAGCTGGCTTCAGTTCCTTGTGTTCCATCTCCTGTCAACGAGGCTAGAGATGAACAGATGGTGAAGAGAAAGGTCAAGGAAAATTTACACATCAAGCAGAAATAGTCAATGGCGTACTTGGCAGCCTACAACACGAAGAGCTGCGAAGAAGACCAAACTCTTCCAGCAGAAAAGAAGATCTGATGTCACAGGGCGGAGTGTCAAGGGATATACCAGCCTGGTGGTGGGAGGAGCTTTGGTAAGATGTACCGGATAATCAGCATTTTCCAGTGGATAATAAACTATACCCACACCCCCTAGAACAGGAAGATTTCCCAGTCCTCCTTTCCAGGTCAACAAAAACTAACAAGCTACTCAGACCACTGCTTTACAGGGTGTGTCTTAGTGCAACAGCAGTTGTTGACACATTAATGGTAAAAATGGTAATAACCATGTATGTGTGAAATACTGAGAACATGTGACGTAGACTGATACAGTGTATCTGTGAAATACTGAGAACCTGTGAAGTAGATCAACATAGAACACTTACTTTGGTTATAGAAGCCACGTCCTTTCTCACTGCGTAGCGATCCTGTGTGAACTTCCACATCTGAAAAAAACCCAAAAAACAACAGAAGCAGAAACCAACACCACATGTTAAACACAGTCATTGTGGTCCAATATTAATGCCTTTTAGTAAACAGGAGTAAAGTACAAAACAGACTTGAACATCATAACATACCAGCCTGCTCTCCCTGTGAAATCAGACCTGTCAGAGGGTGCAAGAGCAACCTGTTGTGATGTGCTGCTGAAGTTCCTGGTTCTAAAGTGAGCACCAGCAGGTCTCCCCTTAGGCCAGTGGGAGGTCACAGTATGGTACAGACTGCAACAGGTTAAAGCACTATAGTGTGGGACCCTCCCACCCCACTGGCTCCTACTGGAAGAGCTACACACCATTCAACTGAAGAGAGCTGTGACCATAATCTAGAATTATCCATGGGCCACTGGGACACCAAATACAGTTTAACGAAACCTAGAAGGAAATAGGGGCCTCCTGGAGCGGAGCAGGATCTGATACTGTATGGCCACCAGGCCAACTTTGTAGTACTACAGGGAAGGATGAGGAGGGCTCCAGGAAACAGGATAACCAGCAGAAAGAAAGAAAGGAAGCAAATTAAGTGTCATTGAGTAACAATCATGTCAGAACCCAGCTCTGCCCTTTTTCTATCATTACTTAACACGTCTCCTGAAGGACATTTGTCCCTTATGGGCCATGTTAAACAGATTGACAGTGTTCTGCATAAAGGCATGACCAGGGAACGACAGAACATGTTCACTTGTCCAGCTAGGCAAGAAAAAAAATTATACGTGTATCTCTTTTTTACAATTCACAATTTAACCAGGATAGCCCAAGCTTAGATGCAACATCTTATCTGCAGTGGGGTCCTGCTTCTACCCATTTCTGCAGCTGGGTGGACATCAGCACCAGGAGTTTAAGTGACTTAGTGGGGTTTGAACCTGTGATTTCCTAGTTCCCAAGCTGACGCTCTAACCACTAGACCATAATGCCTCCAAATAAAGGTGTCTGCATGGAATGCGCCACTCTAGCCTTTCAGAAAACTGAGCAAACTGGCCAGGTTCCAGAACTCAGAGATCCACAGGTGGAATAGTAAAGAAAAAGACTAAACATCCATCAAGACTGTCCTGTTGTTCCCACCTAGAATTCCTCCGTCTTTTCAGAGCGCCCAGAGTTACCGCAGTCCCTTTTATGTCTTATTACCCCATTGTACCAATGGGTTTTGAAACCAGAAATAGTTACAGCATTCACCTTTCCACCCACCCACTTTGTGGGGAAATATTTCCATAAGTCATTCCTGAAGTCTCCCCCATGCTGCTAGTTTGTGGGCCCCTGGTGGTCATGTTATTCCTTAATTTAAATAAACCCAAGACTGCCCACTCTCTTCTGCCCCAATCTGTAGATGTCTACCTTATCCCCGCACTCTCGCTCTCGTCCTCTAGTAAGAACAGTAAGTAAATAAAAATTATTGGAGGCAGGCCTGTCAGCGCAGCGGTGGGATTTCTGATTGCAACACCAGCGACCTGGGTTCAGGAATGGACTCGGGTGCTGGAGGGCCAGCCAGGGGAGAAGGATGGAGCATCCCATGGCCTGCTCTCCTTCTCCAGGGGAGGTTGGGAGCATGGCCGGCGGCCCTGGCGGGCCGGGGTACCGCAGCTTCCGGCGTAGCAGCACTCCAGGGCGCGGGACATCATTGCGTCTCCGCCCTCCCAGAAAACCAGGAAAAACGGAAGGAGCTGCCAGCCGCCCCTAGATGATGCTCGCTGCAGGCTTTCAATTAGCCCCCAAGGCCAGCCCTCTGACCAATCCCGACGTCTGCAGTGCTAGGCCAGTGTGCCGCAGCCCAATACGTGGGGTATCAGAGGTTTGCGGCCGATGTGGGGGGTGGAAGTCCCGTAGTCCGTGACCGAGCAGTGGTAACGGGCGGCAGGCGGCTCGGAGCAATAAAGATAAAATAACAAAAATAAATAATTATTATTGGGCAGGAAGACACAATATTAACAAGGGACTGTATGGAAGAAAATAAGACTTGACAAACCAAAACAATGCACAGGGAGTTAAATAGTCTGCATGTGTAACCCCCTTGTTACCCGGGGTTACTAGAATCCCAGTAAGACCTAGTGGTAGGCAGGGAAGGCAGCTTGTGAAACTCCAGTTAAATGGGTTTCACACTGTCTCACTCTGTTCTCAGTCACAGCTGAGACTTGAGAGATGACATCACCATAGAACTGTCGCAGCTGCATAAGCCACATTGGAATCTGCAGCTCAGGGAGTGAGTTTAGAACTTTGGGAGTTTTCAAAGTTAGTTGTCTGTTTACTTCCCAGCAGGAAGGAGCTTCTGTTTACCTTTTGAAAGTGGTGGAGACCACTGTCCAGGTCTCAGTGCCCCCTCCCTCTGGTGGGGGTGTGGAAGAAAAGTCCCTCATGTGGATTCCAGGGGCAATCCCCTATTTCCACTATGGAAGAAAGCTGCCTGTTTTCAGTTCTGTTCTTGTATAACAGTAAAAGAAGTGGCACTTTGCCTGTGGGGCACCTGCAACAAATGGGTGAGTGTTTTGCCCCATCTGAAGGGCAAACCAATTGTTTCATCAGTTTGGAAATATAAAGGAAGTTGGAATGTGGACTGCTATTTAGGAGGACTATTTCAACTAGGACAAACAAATAGAGCAGTCAAAAAGTCTAAAGTTTTAATGGATTTCAAGTAATGCTGTAGAGGGGGTGCTTCAGGTCATCCACTGTTTAATCTACATTTTCACAGTTTAAGTTTATGTTTGTCCAGAGAAATGGCCGGGTATGGGCTGTGGGAGCTGGAGGTGGGAACACCCCCATCTTTAGTAACCAGGTCCACCTCTATGGATTTCTTCTGTGATTTGCTACTTGCCTCATGTGCCTGGCCAGTGATGAGGTGGGTACCAGGACGTGGGTCGCAACCTGAAAATCTCTCTAGGAGTCGAGACTCTATGTGGTGTGGGGGAGCACAGGATGGGAAATATTCTCCTTGTTTGATGGGAGTTCGATGGAAGTAAGAAATCAAATCTTCTAGGAGTCGCAGACTCTATGTGTGGTGTGGAGCCACAGCTTGGGAAAATATACTCCTTGTGTGATGGGAGTCTCTCCAAGTAAAGTTTGGGTTCATTCTCAAATGGACCGTCAGTCAAGTGGCCGGCAGGGGAGCCGGGCCAGTCGGGCTATGTATCCAATGCGCATGCAAGTCCGGGCTGAGTGCCTGGTGGGTCCAGAGCCAGACAATGTAAAAATGTGTTCATTCTCAAATGGACCGCCTTTAGTCTCTATCTGCATATACAGTGAACGTAGCCCCTTGGGGGACCATGCAATGCTTTGTCATGTGTCAACTAGATTTGAATAAAGCCACACTGAAAAATCCCAATCCTGGTTCTGGACATTACAGTTATTGCTTCCTGTAGTTGGATTTACTTGGGTGCTCCTGTGCAGAGTAGCCAAACCTAGGTCCCTTGTGCCAGGTAACCTCATCCTCCCCGAAGCCAGGTCCCCACCACGTATTGCTGCCAACGCCAACAGCATGCCACCTGTCGTTTTAGTAAAAAGGCTGGGGTGAGTGGTTACACATGCATGCCCAAATTTCTAATACATTAAAAATGTTAAAACACAAGGTTTATGTTTCTTTAAAGGAACTACTAATAATTCACCCACAAAGACTAACCCTCTGATTAACCTTTCCCAACGAGGCAAAATCGTTCTCATACCTTCCAGCTCCATACATAAATGTTGTATGAAGCTCCATGCATATAAAGAAACACATGCTCTGCCTGATGCTATCTCACAGTAAAACAGAGCGGTTCCACCAATTACTTACGCTGTCAACTGGTCAGCAGAGCACGAGCGAACGGCAGAACCACCGTGCTTACAGTAAGATGGCAGTTCCCGGCAGACATGTGTTTCATACTGGAGCTTCAGACAATGTTAAAATGTGAAACCATTACGAATGAGAAAAATGTTTTTCTTTTTTTTTTTTTTTTTTTTAGGAAAACACTAAATATCAGTTAGGCTTTGGTGGTCAGGGGATTCTGCATTATTAGCATATGTTCAGTATGTAAGTCACTTCTGTATACTTACAATAAAATCTCTCCCCCTGCAAAGCACATCTGCAGGAACCCCGCTGTGAGGACTACATGTATCTTTCGGATACAAGATATCGCTGTAAGAGAAACACAATATCCAGTTTCTTTTGGTTGAAGCATATTCAAAAGCGCACATGACAGATGCTTCCCAACAGACTAGCATAACCTTTTGTGTTCAGTTTAAAATATTTAACAAGCTCCACTGGAACCCCTTCAAACTGCTTAAATCTTTTATGCTGATGAGCTCAAGTAAACCTGTTGCAACCTACCCCCCCCCCCCCAAAAAATATGTTTATTCTCTTGTTTTTGCTGATAGCTTGAATGATTGCTGCGGACGGTGACAACAGGTCTGAGGAAAAGGCATGTCTATGTGGTTTGTAACCATTTCTCCAAAATGCACTGTATGCTTAATCTGCAAATGTATTTGACTGAATGTTGCTAAATCAGTTTAACCTTCCTCTATTCTTCAGCTTTCCTCACTCTTCATCAGTCTGGTTTCCAGAAGTCCCACTCCACCATTCTTGCCTGGCTTACCGACTCCATTCTACCTGGCAAGGATCAGAGCTTGGCCACCTTAAGACATCTCTGTCGATTTAGCCAAAGCCTTCAACACTGTTGCCCACCCCCTTCTCTCAGACAAGCTTAAGACAGAGGGTCTCTCTGACTCCTCAGTCCAGTGGTTCCGCTCCTACTTCGAGGGCAGGACTCAACCGGTCCAGATTGGAGAATCCATCTTCCTACTACTCCCGATCAGCTCGGGCGCGCCCCAAGGGTACGTCCTTGGGCTCATACTGTTCTCCCTCTTCCTAGTTGACCTCCCTACTGCCTGGTCTTCTGCATCCATCCAAGTATACCCCGATCATACAGTACTCTCTGCCTCTGGCTCCTCTGTCAGGCTCCAGCTGGACTTTACCAACATCCAGCACTGCATCCTGGCAAATCAACATTCCCTTAATACCAACGAAACTGTCTCTATGACGCTTGGTACTCGGCAGAGGCTTGCTAGGCTCACCCCGCTCCCATTTCCATATCCCTGATGGTGCAGTGATTGAGGATGTCTCCTTATTTAACTACCCTGTGGTCTGCCTGGACTGGAACTTCGATGTCTCTACACATGTGCATGCCATCCTCCAGAAGCTTCACCCCAAACTTGGTGTGCTTTACAGAAATAAAAGCTATATCCCACTTCTTGCCCCTAGAGAGAGATCCTCTTGATGATGATACTCCCCGTCTTTGACTATGATGACATAGTTTACAATGCTGCTTCCAAGTCCACCCTGGCCAGACCAGATCTCTTCTTTCATTCCTCTTGCCCATTTGCCCTGGACTGCCCCTAACCCCGCACCCACCACTGCTCCCTGTACTCCTCATGCCTTGCCCATTGTGCTTCCTATATCTCGAAATACCGGCTTGGCTCCCTCCACTCCTACCTTACATCCCTCCACACCTACCCCCCCACCACCACCTCCTTCCCACCCCTTCAGAACTCTGGTTCCCCCTCCTCTCTCTCATACTCCCTTCAAGAAATCCACCACGATCAAGCTGAGTTCTCCTTTCTGGTCCCCAAACTTTCGGGTCCCCCCCCCTTCCCACCACTCCTTCATCTCTCTTCTGTGACTTCACTACTCACTCCTGCAGCTGCCCCGATACTGGGCCCAGGGCTGCTGCCCTCCACCCTCCTAGCCCTGCTCTCTCACCGTCGCTCCCCCTTTTACCCTGCACCTACACTAGTGAAGTCCTCTTGTCCCCCCATCCTTTCCTCACAACCACTGGCCCTTCCCTGAGCTCAGCCCTGCCTTCTGCATATTGCAGATGTTATCCTCCAGCACTGTATTGCTTTGTGGTGTATTTTACCTACACACAAGAGTCTGTGTCCTTGCACGATTGTTTATTATGCTTACCTATTTGTACTGACTGTATTTATATTAAAATATTTGTATATATTGTTCTTAGTGTACCTCTGTTCCTTCCTTCCTCCTTCCACTCGTAAACATCTGGAAACGAGCGCTTACTTGCTCAGTATGTCTTTCCTGATAAAACTTTTGAAATAAATAATAACTAACATTTCAATTGTTTTAACAGTTGAAAACCAGTGAAGATGCCTTGATCGTGTCAGAAACCTTCGGTAGGAAATAAACCTACTTTTCACACAACTGTTACCCAAGTGATGTTAATCAAGTAGGCTCATGCAAAATTAAACTCATTGGCAACATAAAACATATTCTGTTTTTTTCCAGTTTTAAGGTGGATTTTTAACACAGTTCTCTAGTAAGAGAAAAAAACAACGTTAAAGGGGCCACTGTATTGTCTTTCTGTCGCTTTGGTCTTCCGCCAGATTTTCAGTCACCACATTCCACGGGAACTAACATGACGTCATTTTAATCGCAGAACAGTTTCCCTCTTGATAAACAGTAAATCTTCCATCTTTACTGAAACATTAATTTTATCATCATATGTTGATGTCACTTATTAAAATTAAATCGCATTTCATGAAGGGCTGGGGGAACCAATTATTAGAGACTAATTACCAAAATGACCAACAGAATGGCATCAGTCTGCCAGCTCAATGGTAGCTCTACCACCTGACACACTGGTGACCCAGTTCGGCAGTGGACTTAAGTCACCAGGGGCAGCCGGGGGGGGGGGGATTGAGAGTCACAAGAACTCTCTCCTCTCCTCTCCCACAGTGGAGGGGTTGTGCCACCCACAGTCTGCAAGACACCCAGAGGAGGCTGCGTGTTAAGCTGGTCAGGAGGTACAGAAAAGTGTGGGATGTTGACAGTGTCACTACATCACTGCATCTTGACCTTCCAGGTACTGCAAAAAAATGGAGGAAAAAAACCTTGCCGATGCAGGATGACAGACATCTCCCCCCCCCCCAGGTTTGGCACCAACTAGATCCTGCTTTGAAGGAACAGAGGCAACCCCATTTCCCTACCGGGGGGGGAGTTATGGGGCAACAGGGTAAGACCCAGGGATAGTGGGTGACTGGGCTGGGAGGGGCCAACCAGAAGGAGGCAGGCAGGGAGTCAAGGCGATAAATCGAAGTGAGAAGAAAAACAATGAATGGCATGGGTCCAAGAGATGAGGTGAGGGGAAGCAACTGACACAATACACACACACACACACTGCTTCAACTCCGTGACATGCCTGAGCCAATTTTCTTTTATCCAAAGCCCGTTTTTATTACAAGCGAAAGGAAACATTTTTTTTTTTTTAATTGCCAGGGATGTTGAAACTCTAAGAGAAAACTGCATCGATATAGGCTCTGAGACTCTCCCATTCTTTCACATAAATCTACGTAGTGTACATTCCAACAAGTATTTACACAATTTTGTATCTAGCAGATTAACATACCTCTTAACCACCCAGTTTCCTTGGACTAACATCGCCACCTGCTGTATGCAACGCAGCACTGCTGTCGAATCCGTTCCAGAGGCCATAAGACCCATGAGATTTGCGAACGGCATAACCTTCACTGAAAGAAGAACAACCAACAGAGAGCTTTTAACACTTGCATTCGTTTTGTTATTCTAAGTAACTGTGTAGCATATACTGTTTCTAAATAAATTAACGTTGCCATTATTGGTTAGCAATGTTTCCTAAAGATATGTAGTCTCTTGAGCAACAGAAGTTCCTTTATGTCCACTGCCTAGCAGCAGAGTGGTAGATACTGTACACGTGATAGTGGTAGGTAAGGTGCTAACATGGAATGCATTTTGGGGTCCACCACACACATCTGACAACCTAGTATTAATGCAATCCCCCTATTTATTGTGCTTCAAGGACTTACTCACAGACCAGCTTGCCAGTATTGTTGTACGATCACCAATGCTACTTCTTAGGTCTTAACAGTACAGATGCAAACTATCAAATGTATGTTCTACAAATTGAGCTCTTGTCAACTTTTTTTTCAGGGGTTAATCAGCATTTAAGTAATATTTACTGAGAACTTTACGAAGTCAAAATTGATATGTATTTTGCCTTAGGGATGCAATAAGTCATCCTCATTTAAACTGTTAAATACTAAGAACTTGACAAAGTTAAAACAGTTGCCGGCCCACTGGCGTGGAGAGCTGAGGCGCTGGGTGCCTTACCTCCCGCCACACCAGCAACCCAGTTTCAGGAATGGATCTGGATCACTCGGGGGCTCGCTGGAGATGGAGGACCGAGCATCCTTAGGATAGCCCTCCTCCCTCAGGGAGGGAGAAATGCA
This sequence comes from Neoceratodus forsteri, assembly GCA_016271365.2. Classification (NCBI taxonomy): domain Eukaryota; kingdom Metazoa; phylum Chordata; order Ceratodontiformes; family Ceratodontidae; genus Neoceratodus; species Neoceratodus forsteri. The sequence goes on from JADMNL010000025.1 coordinate 47,181,617, forward strand.
CGTCCTGCAGCTTGCCTGCCACCTTGAGGAATCTAGGTGGCAGTACCATAGGACAGCACAGGAAGGGACCCCACACCCAGATGCTAGGGGCACCTCTGCACAATGCGTCAATGTACATGCATGGGACCAATGGGTAGAAAACAGGAGAAAAACCTGTCCGAACGTAGCATGGTAATGGCCCAGTCTTTTGCAGGCCCGGCACGGATGCTGTAACTGGGAGCCTCCAATCCAGGGTCCTATGGCAGGATCATCGCAGAAGGTAAGTCGGGACTTACTGGGGAGACCGGTCCAGATTGGGGGGGGCAATCAGAGTGCTGAAGGAGACGAAGAGCTTTCCGGGAAAACAGTTAATTGAATATTCACATTTTACATCACAAACTGAGTTAATTAAAAGACCAATAATATCTTACAGGGGAAAGCACACTGGCCCTATATTTGTTATTTTTCCTGTAGAAGCAGTTTTTAAAATACTGGTTCCCAGTCTGTTGTTCTTCCATCTTTACTGTCCTATTTACTAACTCAGTGGATGGTTCCCATTTATGCACAAGTGGGTTGGTACTGTTTTAAAACTTTATAGTATCTGGTTATATTAGCCTTTGTTCTGTATAAAAATCAGCCTGCTCAAAAACCTTGTTGTGCGCATTCCAAGGTGCTGTTCTGCGCATTCTGAGCAGTTCAAAGGTCATAACATTTTTAATTCCTCATTCACCCAGCTGATTACTAACCACCCAGTACCCGAATTTGTACCTCTTAACTTGTAAATGTCTATAAATTTAATTTCGACCATAAAACAGTACAAAGAAATGGAAAGTTTGTTTTGTGTTTTCTTTTGTTTTTATTTAGGGAGGTAATACTTCTGTGATTTATGTGTACAAAACCATATACTATATAATATAATATAAAATAAAATAAGGGCAACCACACACAGTTCAGCAGGAGTTTCCATCTTGGGGTTGAGATGACAGCATGGACCTCCTGAGCTTTGCTCTGGACGTCCATATGCTGTCATCTCAATGCACTCGATGGAGAAACAGCCTTATTGTGTATGGTTACCCATACATTACTCTCTCTATGACGTAGTTTGTGTCCCTTTCTCCATAAAGTTCAACAACAGAACTCAGATCCACAAACTGCCATTCTAAAATGGAAGACTCCATTGCGTAAATCATAAATGTTCATAGAGTTTGCCAAAAGGTCAATAAAAATGAAACAATATGAGAGTGTGACCCAGTATTAGGAAAACAGCCTCTACAGGACAAAATTACTCAAAGGTTCAACTGCGTTCTCCTTTAACTGACAACAAACCAGTAAAACAAAAGGATTACATTACAGTCACTCCAAAGATAGAAAATAGTTACAATCAGCGTTCCATCTAGAGGTCTTTTTCAGGACATATTCATAACTGCTTACTGTTTTTAATTTACAGAGAATTCCCGAAAAGCCCCACAACAGTGGTAAGGCCAATTCTGACTTTTCTAATTTTCAGCATGGACTGCATCTAAACCCTTTTATTTTATTTGCATTCCAAGCACAGATGCAGCACTTTAAAAAAAATCACAAACCAAAATACTGTCTTCTATTCTATGAAGAAATCTGTGTCTGCTGAGAAAGCAGTGCAGGACCGCCTCGTGAAAACAAGACTGCCTAGTGAGTACACAGATGCCAGCAACACAAGACAATCTGCAAAACTGCTAAAATGTGCCACCCATAGGTATGGGACCAAACTGCTAACTGTAATTTTTAAACCACTCCGGATTTATTGTTATGAGACAGCAAACTTCAATCGCTGCAAACGTCTGCAGAATGCAAGTGAAGCTGGAAGCAAAGGTTTCACAACCCGCACTTCCTGGTCCCTGTCAAAGTGCAGGTGACATGAAGTTCTGCCGCTAAACTTTGTAGCCCACAGATGTGCACTGTAACTGGTTAATTAATTTATGGTGTCTAGATAAAGTCTTCATCCCACCCACTGCAAAGGCTGCCAGATCCCAAAGTAATCATTTATTAGATAGTAAACCCAATCACAAAGCCCATCTCCCACAGATGAACGATGAGGAAAGAGCCAAGTCAATCTAGTTGGGGAACAAGAAAAATACTAACTCAAAACCTGAAAGAACCACTCTACCCACCAAATAAGTCCCAGAATTAACTGGTTAAAAAAAAGGAGGGGCTATACAGCACCCGTCCCACACAGGTTCAGCCCATCAAAGCAGTGGTACGGCTACTACTCCTGACACTGGCAACCTGGATCTGTCAGTACAGCGCAGTGGCTTAAGGCTCTGAGCTGCAAATCTGGTGACATCCAGCAGACCAGACCGGGGTTTGAATCCCACAGCCCCCACTTGCATACTGTGTGACCCTCAGCGAGCCACTTAACTTCCTTGTGCTCCCAGGTTGCACCTGGAAACAAGCTTTGGCTTAGTGTGCCTTTCCTGGTTAAACAATTTCCCCTTCCTTCCCCCTGTCTCTTGCCTAGGGCATAGGGCCAGTAGGGAAGGAGGACTGACCAAGTACCTCAGAGGAAACTTTCCTCGTCCAGGGGGAGAGAGAGAGAGAGAGAGAGAGAGAGAGAGAGAGAATTGCTGCCTCTGCTGCCAAAAAGAGCAAAGATATGAAACTTACACGACAATAAACAATGAAATAAAGGCTCTGTGAATAGGTTTACTTAAAGAACTCCTGACACAGCTGAGACAACTCTGAAAAAAATGTAATATTCAAACATAACTGTAGCTTATATTTTCTTTTTTATTCTTAAGTTTTTAATTTTTAAGCTTCCAAAGAAGGACTTGTTGGTCCGAAAGCTAAAGCTATTTGTTCTTTTTGTAACATCCTTGTTGGTCCAATAAAAAGGTATCAAACCATTTGTTCTGCATTTGTTTTTTATTCTGTAATTCTCACCCTTATTTCCTTATTCTAGGGATATTTGCATCAATACAGTATCTCAGCTCTTTGAGCTATGGCTGTCTGCCCACTCCTGACGTCATAATTCTGTTTATAACATCAACATATGTTGCTGTGGAGATAATTATGATGTCATACACAGGAGACTGTGATGTCATGTGTAGAGAAGCAACCAGAGTAGATCAAGTCTAGGGGAACAGGGATCTTGTTTTCATGCAACCGTTTTCAGTAATAGAGAAAATGGGGAATTAATAACTAGAAAGTAAATGAAGTCCTAAAGAAAATGGGATGGAGCCGAATATAAATCTTACTTTTCGAAGTTTTGCTAATGCTGTCATCGGCTCTTTTAGTAGAATAAACATATAGGTTACTCACCCGTAACTGCAGTTCTACTAGTGGTATCCAGTTCACATCCACACTCTTGACAGTTCTGTTCTAGACAGTGGAGTCATCAGAAGTCTTCAAGCTAAGATCCACCCACCACCCAGGTGGTATATCCTCCAGCTCCGCCCCATGATGTCAGATCTTTTTCACACTGGAAGCAAGAGTTCAGGAGCCACTTGCCAGGGGAGGTGAAGTGGGTTGTGAAGATGCAAACTGCATACCACTAGTAGAACTATGGTTACAGGTACGTAAAAATCCGTAAAAACTTATACAATGGCAAAAAAATTTCCTGGACCCTGATTGGTCAGTGTACGCTTGTTACAGTGAGATTATGTGAGCACAACTTCACAGTGTCAAGTCCAAACATACATATGATTGCATGCCAGACTGAATAACAAGCCACAGCTTCTCTTACCAAGAGTGTTTGAAGCCTTGAAATTGTAGTACAGAACCAAAAGTTGACTTTCATATAAAAAGCATTTTTACTCATACTGTGTGTGTGTGTGGGGGGGCCAAAAATGTTTGACATCGCTAAAACATTTCATAGTTAGGCAGAGAACAAGTGTCAGAACACCTCCTTTATAGCGTGAGAATATCTCTTTTATAGTATTAGTTTTGCAGGTTTTTTTTATGCGGAAACCCCACATCTGAATGCACTGCATCATGGGTATGCAAATACCTAATTGCCTGGCATTGCACAACACACAAATGATAAAAGGCAATTATTTGCATAATCATGATGCAGTGCTTTCTCATGGGGAGGGTTTCCTCAAAAACAAATTTAATTAAATTAAAAAATAAAACTGTACAACTGATACTATAAAATAGATGTCCCTACACATAAAAGGGATGTTCCAACACTTGTTTTCTGCCTAATAGCCATCTAAATGTGCTCATTTGTGTCCCCACAGTATTAATAAATAAGAGTCACTGTATAATAGCAATAATGCACTCTAGAGTGTGGGTTGTGCTGGGATAACCTCACTTCTGGGGGTGTTGGATGCACTTGGCCGTTGGCCTCCAGCTCAATCACCCTAGGCATAAGGTTATCCCTGCACAACCCACACCCTGTTGTGCATCACTGCTTAATCGTAACAGTAGATCTTCGACAGACTCTCTGATCAGGCCACACCTTTGGAACCATATCTGTGTCAGCGCCAGGACCACAAGGAAACGTTTGCAAGCAGTCTGCCAGGGGACGCCTGCGACAATGTCAGACATTAGCGTCTACATAAATGTGGGCAGCCCTTCCTCTCCTTGGTTCCCTGCTGGAGATCATGCTTAGAGGACCTCCCTCTAGGGAACCATGGGAGACCCCAGCACTCCACATACCATGGGAGAGAGTGCTGTAGAAGGCAGCAACAGAGACAGCCGTACAAGAATCATTTGTCGCAAACCCTGAGGGGGAAGGAGGTGGGACAGCACAGCCTGATGAGAGAGATCAGGACCTCAGTGCAGCTGTCACCTCTTCTTCCATGACCGCAAGATGAGCAGCTGTCTTGCCAGCCAGCAAGGCCTTTTCGCAGTCTTTAGGCTGTGCAAGGGCCGGTCTAGCCTTCCAGTCTTCAAAGGATGCTGGCAGCATGGCCCAGCAAAGACTGCATCCTGCAACGCTGTATTTTTTCAGCCAGGCAGTACAAGTATGTGTTGAGTGTATCTGAGGCCAACATCTTCTGCTGACATGGAGTGCAAAATTTGAACCCGCGTTTTTTGCCTTCCATCACCGACTTCGAAGAAAAGAGGTGCCGGAAGATGCAGGAACAACTTAACTACTGAATACAGACCGAAAAGTCAAAGATTCGTCTATGAAAGCACTTTAACTACTCAAAATCCTTCAACACTGCAGAGCTCCAAAGGACAACACCTGTCCCTTCCAGCAGAAAGAAAGATCAGATGTCAGGGGGTGGAGATGAAGGATATACCATCTGAGTGGGGTGGTGGGAGGAGCTTAGCTTGAAGACTTCTGCTGATTCAGCTGTCTCCAGCAGAACTGCTGTTGTGTGGCTAGTGAACTGTATCCATTTTGTTAGAAAAGAGCATTGCTGGCCCATCGACGCAGCAGCTGGATTCCCACTTGTGACGCCAGCGACCCAGGTTCGAGGACGGACTCTTGCGCCGGAGGGCCAGCTGGGAGAAAAAGGCTTGAGCATCGGATGACTGCTCGCCTTCTGCCGGGGGGAGGGGTCTGCAGCCCGGCATTTGCTGGCTCCAGGCGGAGGCCAGGGGAACAGCAGTGCATTGGACCCCATTAAACAGGAGCATGACATATGTTGGCATGCACCTTGATGTAAGTGGCACGCCACACTCCTCAGGGGAGAAAATGGAAAAATGGCACCCCAGCCGACCGGATGACAGCCGCCGCACCCTCGCTGCCACGGAGCCCCAGACAGCCCGGACCGACCCAAGCAGCACCCGGGCCAACTGGATACACCTACAGGCGCTTTCTCCCTGGAAAGGGAGGACCCATCAGACAATGGGATATGTTGGGTTACCCGGTGGGCTGCTGAAATGGAGTGGCAGATGGCTGCAGGGGTGGTGGTGGGTGGCGCAGAGGTCCCAGGCAGCCCGAGGGAGTGGCCAGCCAGGGTGCAGGGGAGGGAGAAAAAAAAAAGCATTTATGCCAACAAGGTATTTAACCAACAAAGTATGTAACTGTCACAAACAGTGAAAAATGTGCAAAAAAATATATGAGCACAGCAAAAGACTGCCTCTATGATATTTGGTCCTAGGTCTAAATTGGTTTTGTGACAAAACTCATTTAACATTTGGTATGCATTGTGGATCATGGTTGGTAAATGTACCCAAATTCAAATATCTGGGGTTATATTGGCTCCAATTCACTCTCAAACCATACGGACACTTATTTACAGTATGCTGCTCCAATTCATCTAGGGGCCAGTGGCCGGAGCCAGGTTTGGAATCATTTGGGAGCCGGGGGGGCCATTCAGTCAATCACAGGCTCCACAATGGGCACTAAACAATGTATAAAGATGGTGGCGGGGTGCCACTACTCACACTGGGGCAGCCAGGAGGGGCGACCACCCCCCCAGGCCCCCCCCTCTGGCTCCGTCACTGCTAGGGGCACTCTAGATGAATACTGGATGTCTCCCACTCTAGCTGCAGAAAGGTAGTCAGACAGATTTTCTTTTCTGTGCTGGCTTACGGTGATTATCTTGTATTTAAATGCAATACCTTCCAACTAAACCTAGGTGGGATGTCCAACACTGCCCTTCATACAGTAAACTAGATTGTCTCTTGCTTCTAGGATAGGAGGCACTTCCACTGGTTGTGCTTTATTTACATATGCTTACATGGTCAGGCCGGACCAAACTGCTCCACTGATGAAACTGATTACAGGTTCTTCCTTGGTGTGGGTTAGATCACAGTATAGTGTCGATGGTGTATCTCCCAGGGTGAAATCCAATTATGGCAACTGTATCTTTGAATACCATGCAGCCCAGGACTGGCACACCCTGCCTTTTGAGATTAAGAAAGCTACCAGCCAGTGCCACCCAAAGGGTAGCCACTGTGCTCCCATGCCGAGACTCGGCTCCAGGAGGGGACGTGAGGACTGGGTCAGGCAGCAGAGGGAATCAGGGTGTTGCTGCTGCTCAGCAGCCCGCCGTGGTGGGGAATAGAAACATAGAATTTGACGGCAGATAAGGACCACTTGGCCCACCTAGTCTGCCCATTTTCCTACCTAACAGATAAGCTGCAGATCCTAGTTAACCAACAGCTTACTTCCTCTTACCCCCCACTAGGACTGCCTTATGCCTGTCCCATGCATTCTTGAATTTCCCCACTGTTCTTGACTCCATGACCTCCTCAGGGAGGCTGTTCCATGCATCCACAACCCTCTCAGTGAAAAAATACTTCCTCACATTACCCCTGAGCCGTCCCCCCTCTATCTTCAAATTGTGCCCCCTTGTTCTTGCACATCTCTTTTTCTGGAAGATGCTACCCTCTTGGACTTTGTTAATTCCCTTGAGGTACTTGAAAGTTTCTATCATGTCCCCTCTCTCCTTCTTTCCTCAAGAGTATACATATTAAGCTCCTTTAGTCTTTCTTCGTATGTCTTCTGGTGCAGACCCTGCACCATTTTGGTTGCCCTCCTCTGGACAGCCTCCACTCTGTCTATGTCTTTAGGAGATGGGGTCTCCAGAACTGCACACAGTACTCCAGATGGGGTCTCACCAACTGTCTGTACAGAGGGATAACTTCCTGTTTTCTACTATTGATGCCTCTTCCTATGCATCCCAGTATCCCCCCAGCCTTCCTTACTGCCTTCTCACATTGCTTGCTCACCTTTAGGTCATCTGATATAATTACCCCCAGGTCCCTTTCTATTTTACTGTTGTCAGTATCTCACCCTCATTGTGCACTTTCCCTGGGTTTTGTTTCCATGTGCATTACCTTGCACTTCTTTGCATTGAATCTGAGCTGCCATACATTTGACCATTCCTCCAACCTTGCCAAGTCCCTTCTATCCTTTCCACTCCATCTTGTGCATCAACCCTGTTGCAGATCTTTGTGTCATCTGCAAAGAGACATACTTTTCCTTCCAGTTCCTCTGCAATGTCACTTATAAAGACATTAAAGGACCGGTCCCAGTACTGAACCCTCGGTACCCGCTAGAAACCCTCCTTTCTTCACTGTACTCCATCTACTACTACCCTTTGCGTCCTGTTGTCTAGCCAATTTTTTTATCCAGGTTACCACCTTGGGACCCACTCCCAGGCTGGCTATCTTGTGTATTAATCTTTTGTGTAGGACTGTATCAAATGCCTTGCTAAAATCTAGGTAGGCCATGTCCACAGCCCCTCCCTGGTCTACTACTTTGGTCACCCAGTCAAAGAAATCTATTAGATTCATCTGACACGACCTTCCCACCGTGAATCCATGCTGCCTTGGGTCCTGTGCCCCACTGGCCTCTAGGTACTCAACAATTCTTTCCTTCAGAAGTGATTCCATCATTTTCCCTACCACTGAGGTCAAACTAACTGGTCTGTAGTTTCCTGCCTCTGTCCTGCTCCCACTTTTGTGAAAAGGAATCACATCTGGCCTCCTCCAGTCCTCGGGTACCACCCCATTCTCCCATGATTTGTTAAAGACAGTAGTCAGCGGTGTCACTAGTTCTACCCTTAGTTCTTTTAGAATTCTCGGGTGAATCCCATCAGGCCCCATTGCTTTGTCCACCTTCAATTTTATTAGTTCTTTCAGAACCCTTTCTTCTGTAAATGGACTGGTATCGACCCCCATCTTCAGAGCGTTTCTCTTGTTTGGTTTAGGTAACTCCCCCTCCTCTTCCTTTGTGAATACTGAGCAGAAATATTCGTTCCGTATCCCTGCCTTTTCACTGTCACCCTCTACCCACATTCCTTCCCCTTTATTAAGCTTCAGTATCCCTCCTTTGGTCTTTCTTTGCTCCCTAATGTACCTATAAAAGGCCTTATCCCCCTTCTTAACAGATGGCATCATGGTTCTGCAGCAGCTCGTCTTTTTCACAGGGCAATTCTGTGTGCTTTGTGTGATCTGCATTAGCACTGACTGGCGCTAACTGGGAGGACAGCGGGGCTTAGGGAGGAAAACCTGAAAAGATATATACACCGGGTCGTTCGAGTGACCTTTGGCCGCTGCTCTGTGTCAATCCCTGGCGACTTTGACAGTGGTAGCGGCAAACAGGGCTGAGAGGTTGCCAGCAGAAAACCTGAAAAAGGGGTGGGTGGCAGCTAAGGGGCCAAACAGTTACATAAAAGAAAAAAAGCTACTAGAGTTAATAGTTTTGAAACTGTTTACTTGCCGGCCCAGTTGAGGACTGGCTGTACTTCCAACCCTGCAAACTGGCGACCCAGGTTCGGGAGCGGGCGAGGGTCGCTCAGTGGACAGGCAGGGTGTAGGAGGATTGCGCACCCGACAGCAGCTCTCCTTCCTCAGGGAAGGAGGACACCAGTTCCTCCTGCAGGGAATGCCATCCGGTGGAGGCTGGGTGACGGCGCTGTGGTAGTGCACGCAAGCAAGGGGTCGGGCTGGAGCGTGACATGCTGGTGCACACGTCTGGGGCCTCCAGTCCGGGGAGAAAACCGGAGAAAAAGATGCTGGGCTGCTCTTAGCCAGTACCCCCCACAGGCTCTCGCAGGACCAACATGGCTGGCCACCCACCTAATGGGTTCTGTGCAAGTGGTCGATAACTGGTACTTCCGTGAGAAGGCTGGTGATGGGCCGGGGGGTTGCTGTCAGGTAGACAGGAGGGTGGGAATACTGATTGCAAAAAAAAAAAAAAAAAGCAAAGTGTTCACACATTTATATATGCCATTTTTTTTTTTTATATACACAATTTATGCCCCCCCTTCTTGTCTCCAACGTTCGGCTCCCTCAAGTGCTCCAAAGGCACACGCGACTACTTCTACCCCACCAGCACTTACCTATTCTGAAGAGAGCTTGGTTTGCCTCTCAGGTGGGGTTGGATGGGGACTGTACCTCCAACTGTGGTCTTCTGTCAGTCAGCAGTGCAGTGGAGGTGCAGGACAGGATATGCTAAGGTCCACCGTCACCAATGGCTGGGATGCCATGCACATACGTATGCAACACGTGCTTCTGCACATCAGCCCACAACTCCCAACCCCTTAGGCACGCCAGCAAGCAATTCCACCTGAGGTCATCTAAATGGCACTGCTACGGCACCGCTGCGCCGTCTCCCTTCCTCGCGAAAGAGGGCATCCTCAGCAACTCTTAATATTTCTCTCCCTGGCTGCCCCCCACCAAACACCCAGGCTTGTTCCGAAACTGGGTCACCAGCATCACAAGAGGCAGCCCTTCATGTTCAAGTTTTAGAGAACGTTAAAGGCTATTGTTACTTTAATGAATTTGTTTATGTTATATGTAATATGCTGCTTCTCCCCAAGAGCCACTATGAACGAGATGTTACATCTCCGTCAGGTTTTCCTGGTGAAACATTTTTAAATTACCAAAAACAAAAAGTAATACTGTATAACTGCAAGTGGTACGAGTGCATACCAGGGTCTGAGTAATTATTTTATTGTACTCTGGAGTTTAACATGTAAGAAAGACAGCTTGGGGGTGAAGGTTTCATTTAAATGTACTATGTAAATACACAGTCAGCAACAAATGCATTACCAAAAACATGAACAAGGGCAGGCCCGGTGGCACTGAGGGTTGAGGTGCTGGACGCCACATCTTGTGCCATGCCGGTGACCCTGGTTCAGGAACAGACCTGGGCCATCAGGGGTCGGCAGGGAAGGGAGATGACTGAGCGTCCGGACTGCTCTCCTCTCCTAGGGTGGGCTGTGGGGTGTTCCCGGCGCTGCAGCGGCCTCCCGTGGAGAGTGAAGGCAGCACAAGTGCACGGGACATTGTTGGTGGGGGGCGACTCAAGGCAGACTCCAGTGGCGAGAGGCGTGGTGGAAAGCCATGCAGGAGTCCTTGCACACAGCATCCCGAGGGGAAACACAAGGAAACCCCTGGCAGACTCAGGGAAGTGATGGAAGCCCCAGGAGCCAAGGCCCACATCCCGAGGCCAGACCTGGCTCTCCCAAGCCCCTTGACCCGGACCAACCTCTAATTACAGACAGGCCACCAGGTAGATGAGGATGATTCTCCCGGGGCGATAGGGAGGGGGCTAGACAGATCTGTGAGTCCGGGGGGCTCAGCAACGTGTCTGCAGGTGGAATGGAGGTTTCAGGCTGGATGTAGAGGCAGTGGCTGTCAGGGAACTCCCAAGAGATGCCCTGGTCCCCAGAGTACAAACAGAATGTACAAATAAAAAAAAAAAATGAACAAGGGGAAAGTGTACAGCTTGCGATACAGACAACTTTAATCACTGCTTTTTACACCTTTTTTATTTATTTATTTAGACATGGGCAACCAGGAGAGGTACATGGAGCCAAGGTTCATACACAGCTGCGATCCGGGTTGGGGGGTACAAAGCCAGAGATAACAACATAGACAATGATGGCAGAAAAAAAAAACAAAGGTCCGGCCTGGTAGTGCTGGACACCAATTGCCACGCCTGCAAGCACCAAGTTCGGAAATCCAGCTCTGGGCACCGGCAGGGGAGGAAGAGGATCGAGCATCTGATGGACTGCTCTCCTCTCCCTGGGGAGGGATCTAGGGTATCTCCGCACAGAAGAGACCCCCGGTGGAGACTGGAGGTACTAACTGCACGGAGCAACTAAGAGGGAGGAGCGTGGCGGATGTCTACGGAGCAGCCGTGCTGACACCATTGCACTGCCACGTTCCTGGGGGGGGGAAAAACTAGGGAAAATCCCCATCCTTGAGGATAGGCGAAGGCACTTCTGCCCCCGCCAGACCACACTCCCAACACTGGGCACTCTCCTCTCCAGGCCAATTGCCCAGCCCGGCATACTAGATTCTAAATAGAGCACCCTGGGCGGATAGGGTGGCCCCACCTCGGGGGGTTCAGATCCAGGGTGTCCGTCAGGCTGGTGCAAGGAGGAGGATGTGTATATATTAGCTATGCCACGAGGCAACACTGGAAAATATTCAACAGGGTTCAGCAGACCCTATGAGAGACTGGTGTAACCCACTCAATGAATTACCCAACCCACATTAGAACTGTCCATCAGGGGAAGATAAATGCCTTTTCAGACCCAGTGGAAGTGGGCCTCTAAAGTGGCCGCAGACTAAAAACAGATTGGAGGTGGGAGAGCAGGACAAGGACACACAGGGACACTTGAAGTGGTTTTAAACCAACAGACTGCTGGTACTTAAAACTTGTTTTTACTGTTAGGTTATCTCTTGATGGCTCCTAGACCAGTCAAGTTCACCTCATGGCAACTCTACAATTTCAGTGACTCTTGCACACGGTTATTCTCTGTTGTTCCGTTCTGAAAATATTAGTTAACACGGGCCTGGTTTGGGTCTGGGCCATTCCATCCCATTTTGGGATATTTAGTATTGGGCCATTACATACCATTTTGGGATATTTAGTATGATTAATTTTCAGACTATTTCCGTTTCTTGTTGCCTTCAAGGGGGACCTGCATTAAAGAAATGCTCACTTTCTGGTGGTCCTAGCACGGAGGAAGGCGAACAGAAATGTATCACATAACTCGCGTATATGTACAGTATGTCTGCTGTTTAAAAGATTTTTAGATAGTTGATTAACTTTAGGAATAACGCATGGTGCTACTAGTCCCAACTGGGACGTGATCTACTGGACTTTAGGGAAAAGAAAAGGGAAATTGTTTAACCAGGAAAGGCACACTAAGCCAAAGCTCGTTTTCAGGTGCAATTAGCGAGCACAAGGAAGTTAAGTGACTTGCTCGGGGTCACACAGTATACAAAGTGTGGGCTGTGGGATTCAAACCCAGGTCTCCAGGTTTGCAGCTCAGTGCCCTAAACCACAGCACTATACTGCCTCCTTTAATTGCTGAACACTTCTCAGATTTATTTTGAAATAGCCATAGTGGTCTTGGATGGATATATGCAGCGTAATCTGGACTTCTGTTTGATCAGTATTATAGTGAGTTATCCCCAAAATAATGTATGTCAATATAGTGAATGCATGCTTTCTTTTTGATTAAGGGGATGAGGCCGTACAAAACTGTGCACTGATGGTCTGTTTACTACATGCTGTTAACCATTGTTATGCAAATGGATAGTAATAAAAATATTTTTAAATAAATAGGGAAGCAAAAAACAGAAGTGTATCTAAATAGGAGAAATTCCTATTTCTGAATAACTCTGGGAGAGAAATATACGTGGGGGAACTTGTGCAAGAGTTGGAGATGGAGAAGACTAGTGGCAGGAGCAGCTTAGGGTGAAAAGAGCTCAGAGGACCTGCTTAGTAGAAGGGTGAAGGAGAAGTGGCATATGGCAAAAGGAAGGGAATTCCAGAAGGATATCAACTGTATGGAGAAGGCAGACTGTCCTGCATAGGTATAGCAAAAAGAAAATGCCAAAGGTGCATGAGTCCGAGAAGCGAAGAGAGTAGGAAAAGGGGCTAAAGGGGCAGAGAGTAAGTCAGAAATGTAGGAGGGGAAGAAGCAAGCCAGCATTTCTGGGGGGGGGTCGAGATACAATGATAGAGGTGCCAGGATTCATGGGAGGAGACAGAGAGGTTTTGGAAGCGGGACCAGCGATTAGTGCGTAGGGGCAGTCAGTAGCAACACATAAGAACGAGTGGAAGAGGCGGATCAGGCTGGACCTGGGCCAGCACCACAGACCACATCAAGGAGGTAAATATCGGTAACATCATTCTAAGAGGAATCCACCTACTAACCAAGAGGGGCAAGCAGGAGCAGTTTCTGTACAAGGCGCTCAGTTCTGGCTGGAGATTTTTGTGTATGATGTCAACACGGGTGAAAAATGCAGGTTTCTACCCCGACCACATGCCCAGGTACTCAACATGAGAAACCTATTCAAGCATAGCATTATTTGAGGTTTGAAATACAGTATGCATGACTGAGCCTGGCGAGGTGCCGCCTGGTCCCAACAGACATAGAGACACTCTTGTTGGAGTTCAATAAGAGATGGTTTGAGCAGAACCAGCGTTGGATGCAATCGTAGTCAAGCTGTAGTGTCTTTTTCAACTCAGGGACCGAAGCACCAGAGGCAAGGGACTATGCTGTCAGCATACACATGAATGTTAGATGAGACACAGTCAGTAGATAGGTTGTTAAAAACAGAGAGAAAAGGATGGATCCCAAGACGGAGCCTTTGGGCATGCCAGTGCAAGGTAAGGATATAAAACATCACCAACCTGGACCGACTGATGTTGGTCAGTGAGACAGGAGTGGAACCCCCTTACCATAAGGTTGGAAAGACTCACCAACCTCAACTTCCTGGAGTGTGAGGCGAGCTAGCAGATCAAAGGTCTTGGCCAAGTCAATGAATATAGCTGCAGTAACCCGACCCTGATCAGTCTCCTTCAGGATTGCTTCAGTTACATGGCGAGGGCTGGAATAGTGAAGTGAACCTTCCAAAAGCCAGACTGGGAAGGGAGAGAAGAAGAGAGGACGTGTCAAGGAAGGAGGACAGCCGCGTAGGAAGACAGGGCAGTAGTTACCACTCCCTCTACATGGAGGAGGGGACTTTTTTTAAACAATTTTTATTCAGTCAGTGTTCAGCACAGTGCATGAAAACACAGAAACTGACAGTAACATCGCTGACTGAGCCTCAACCTGAGCTCCCATTATAACTGGCTGAAGCATACAACAGCACAGCATTAGTCATAAGTTGAAATCAAGTGAAGGAAGACAAGCTTGTTTCCAAGTATGAGGAACAGTCTTGAGTGGTTATTCGTTCAAGTTTCAAAGTAGTTTTTTTTTTTTTTTTTTTATTTAAAATAAGGGAACAAAGTGGGTAACCTGATAGCTTTTATTAGACCAACAAGAGATTACAAAACACAAGCTTTCAGGCTACACAGAGCCCTTTTGTAAATCTCTTGTTGGTCCAATAAAAGGTATCAAATCACCCACTTTGTTTATCTTGGACAAGGACCAATACGGCAGCAAATAATTATTTAAAACAGGAATAGCTGACATACAGCCAATTGTGCAAAAGTTCATTTACAATGGCCTCCTGAGATATTTGAAGTTAAAATCTGATACAGAAGTACAATCTAGCTAAAGACATATAATCAAAAAACAATATTCTTAAATTAATATACTCACAGTAACAACTAACAAAACATCCAAACTCACAAATTTATACAAGAATCACCATATATGTTTTAAATTAGAGTACACAGTGATGAAGTTCATCAATGTTAGTACACGACACATATGGGAGAGTATTCCATAGCTTTGGACCTTTAAAGGCAAGGGACAGGCGACTGGTGGTCTATGTGAGAATTCACTCTCTGAACATTAAATTCAAAGCATTTTGTTCACCACAGCCCTGGTTTTAACAGATGATAGGAAAACAAGTCAAAGATATACACTGGAACCTTTCGTTTAACACACTTCCACATAAACGTTAATGTGTGCGGTTGTCTCACTTGCTCCAGGGGCGAACAGTGAAGAGCTTTAAGTAAGGTGCAATGCAGAGGCTGCCTCAGAACAAGCAGGACAAAGCAAGCCTGTTTACAATGGTTGCTGAAGCCGTACATGCTGGAGTGCACACAGGAATGTCTAGGCTGCACTGCACGTCTGCCCTCCCTGGGGAACATAACAGGAGGAGAAAATATGGTTGGCCAGTATGACACGACTGTCGTTTTGTGGCCATGGGCCCTTGCTATGGGGAGACAGAGCCCTCTTACTACTTCTCCTTCCTTGAATTCATAATCATTGACAGAGTAATGGCCTATGGCACACTCATAAGGTAGAAAAAATGGGCAGACTGGATGGGCCTTGCGGTTCTTATCTACCATCAACTTCTATGTTTCTATATGCAGAGACATCACAACCTGTAGCCATGGAAATTATTCTAATATATGCATGGGCGCCTGGCGTCTGCCCCGCTCCACTTCTGTGTGCCCCCCCCAAAGTTGCCACCTGGGCTCCACCACGTGGTAGTCATGCAGCGGGATACAAAGTCCGTCTCTCTGAGGGAGGAGAGTGATCCCCAGTGACGCACAATCATCCCTCTGACCCTGAGTGACCTTAGTATATTCCCTACCCTGGGTTGATGAAATAGTGAGTGCAAACCCTACCGTTGCGCTACAGGGCCGTCTCTAACATAGAATTTGACAGCAGATAAGGACTGCTTGGCCCACCCAGTCTGCCCATTTCCCTACCTACTGGATAAGCTGCAGATCCTAGTTAACCAGCAGCCTACTTCTTCCCACCCCCTAGAATGGCCTTATGACTGTCCCATGCATGCCTGAATTCCACCAATTTATTCCACTTTTGAAGATGATTTGTGTAACTGAGCTCAGCTCATAGCAACAGTAAATTATTTGTTATGTAACCCCCTTCTTCCCAGGGGTTACTAGAATCCCATTAGAATCAGTGGCAGGCAGGGGCAGGCTGCACTACCTGCAAATTCCTCCACTGACTCCAACTACAGACTAACTACACTCTAATTCAACATTCTAAAGCTACCTCCCTGTAGCCAGTTTGTTTCTCACCCTAGTGTGAGCCAGTACAGCCTAGTGGTGAAAACCAAGCCAAGTGGTTTTCACAGTGCCCCATCTCAGGAGGAATGGGGTGGATTCCAGGATTCAGGGGCAATCCCCTGGTCCAGTCTGGACTGTGTTGAAGCTGCCTAAGATTCAAGTGCTCTGTGAGTACCTGTGACTTTTGTTTGGAAAAGCTCTGAGGCACCTGCATTCCTTGTGGTGAATTTTCTCTGACAAAGGGATCCTGTCACCTAGACTGTTTTCTGTTTAAAAGTGTCCGCTAAGGTTGGGTCTAGTGAAGAGACAGTGCCAATTACAGAACTTTTAACTTTCTGATACCTCAGAGGTGTGTAATGTAATATGTTAAATGTGAAAGACATTTCAAGATAGCATCTACAAGTTTTCTGTGAGGGTGTTATTAACCAGATGAATGGCCAAGTATAAATTTGGAAGCAAAAGGTGGGAGACCCCCCCCATCTCCGGGTTCAGTTTGGGCACCTGTGTTTTCTCTCAGTGCATTTGGCCAGTGCCTGAAGAAAATAGTTTACCAAGATGTGGGTTGGATTCTCTGCAAGCGTGTACGTGCTCTTTGGTGATCGAGGATGCCACCAGAAATTCCTCACGAAATATGGGAAAGTCTCCTAGTACTGGCCGTGTGTGCCTAATCAAGGGAAGTGTACCAGTAAAGGCCGTGTCTGCCATTCTACTCATTCAGAACCAGAGTGTTCGCTGTTGAAGTCAGAACCTGAGGGTTCACTGTGTGTGCTCTCTGTACCTCAGTAATCTGTATTACCAGCAGGAGTAGCCCTGTGGGGGTCCATCTTCGCTTTGTGATTATTCTCTGTGTATGTGAGTAAAAGCCACACTCTAGAATCCCAGCCTGGTTTGGATCGTATTTTTATTGCTTCCACTGTGTCTGGATTTACTTGGGTGCCCGGTCCAGAAGTGCAAACCTAGCATAACTGTGAGCAAACGTTTTCTCCCAGGGACCTAGGTTGATGGCCATGGTAAATGGTCCCACCAGGTGTGAGCCAGGTAGTTGCCACATTTGGTTTGCCTGTCTGTGTATGACAGGCTCAGAAGGAAATGTACTACTAAACTGAACTGTAGTGACAACCCCCATCCCTTTGGCGCCATGTGGTGAGAGGAGCAGCCCTGCTAGTTCAACAAGGGGGGGCCGGTGGAGGTGGGTTACAGTTAGATATCGAAAATTACTTAATGCTCCGATAGAACTGCTAGCAGATCTCGTACTCTACCTACTTGTACAGGACCAATATGGACGATAACATTTCTTTTAATCGTATAAGGTTTTTATACTCCTCCTCGAACGGTCCCCAGCTGACCGGCTCCCCCATCTCTGTCCCCCGGAATTACTGGGGCATACCTTACGCCTGGGCTAGGAGCGGTGCCTGCAGAGAGTCGGTCACCATCCTGCCACCGGTTTTCGTTTCCTCCATTTTTTCCCCATTTTTTTTTTACCCGAGGGCCCCAGGAGAAGGACGCATGAGCCTTACAGCCCCAGTACCCCACCCTCCTCCACCTGCCGCCCCATCAAGCCCATCGCTGCACCCTGTTATGGGCCCCTTGGCTCTCACCAAGGCAGTCATGAGCGAGGGATGCCATTCTACCTCCCTGGAGAGGACAGCTGCCTGTCGGCTGCTCCATCCAGCTCCGCCCTCCCTCCCCGTGCCGACCTCCGACAACCTAAGCTCGCTCCCGAACCCGGGTTGACAGCGTACCGCGAGGTGAGACGTCCAGCGCCTCAGCCCTCTGCACCACCGGGCTGACTGGACAATAACATTTCTGTGAGAAAGTAATAACATACCATTCTTCATTAGGGTCTTAACCTGGTCTCCAAGAGGCAGGGTCCTCAGCTGTGCCATCGAAAGAACACTGCTTGGTGCAACAGGTTTCGCACTAGAACATAAAACAGAGCCACTGCTGAAGGACCATACAAATTCAACTACAGCATGAGAACAGCAGCTCTTTAAAAGGAGCTTTGAACCATTTTGTGAAACAACTTACACTTCTTCCTCTGCAACTGGAGGCATCAACATTGCCAAATACTCACTAAAAAAAGGAAGCAAAATTGCAGACAGATTGTAAACTCAGAACTCTGATTGTATATAAGAAAAAATACATTTTTATTCATTGTTGTATTATTTACAGTGGAACCCTGTTATAGGGGATATGACTATGTACAGGAAAAAAAACATTTCCAATCTGGTGTATTACTAAACGTAAGCTTCGGTATCCAGTTTTCTGAGAATACTCTGCTCTGTTATAAAGATAGCCTACTTGAACTGTTTCCAGAGGTACTGCTATCTTCCTTTTTTCTTTCACATTCAATAACAATCTCGGTGAGACTCTCACCGTGTCGCCCATTTAAACCATCCTAGATTTACAATGACGTCACCATGATGAGACCATCTCCTTATGAAGATGCCATACTTTGCCTTACCAGAGTAAAATGGACACCCCTTGGGGGAGGAACCATATAAGTAGACAGCAGTCGCAACAGAGCAGCGCATTTTAAGAAAACTTGGTACCGTACCCTTTAATATACGAGGAAATGCCTATTTCTGATAAACGTCATGTCCCTGGTCTACTTTACCCTCTAAAATGTCATTCTATCACGAGTGCATTTCTTAGCTAGGTGGATTATTTTATACACTCCTAAACACAAATACTCTCATCATCGATATAAAAAGTACTTTAAAACACTTATTTTGTCTGTTGTTCACCTCTGAACTTGTTGCTCAGAACATGGCGGCTTCCCGCCTTTGTCCAGTGACTGTGCCCCTTCTTCATAACGCAGCCCTTTGCACAAAGAAACGTTAGCGCCTTTCTGGGTTGCTAGGAGAAATTGCTAACCCAGCCCCATGTATGAGGTAGCAGGCATGATTCCAAGAGATGTGCGTGAATTGCGCTAACTTTTCTGTGGGGGAGAGGAATATATGAATTTTCTTTTTGGCTCGTCCTATGCACCACCCTGTTTAACATAAATGTTGGACTTGTTAGTTTTTCAGTTACCTTAATTCCATTTACTGTTTTTCAGACCCATTTAAAAGGTGGACCGATCTGCTGGGAGGAGACGTTGTTCTTTTCACAAAGCGTACTTTGTGAATTCTGTATGTCGTAGCGGTTATGTATTTGATGCAAAGACAGCAGGAGTTACTGACAATGTTATCTATGCAATTCTTTGCTTATAGAATGACACGTTTTAGCTAACTGTGGTTCGCTACGTTGGCACTCAACACAGAAACACAGGACATGAAGATGGCAGCATGCCGTTACAGCGTACTGAGACCTCCCCCGCTTCTCAGCCGTTATAGCCAGTTGGATTTTTTACTGCCCCAGAAAGAACAGTGATCACACTACTACCCACACCCCAATTGTCTTACAGAGCACTTACCATATGTGGGACAAGCAAATTTAAACCAAAAAAAAAAAATTTTTAAATGTTTACTAAAGTATAAAAAAATAATTCTTTAAAAAACATGGTAAATAATCCCTCCACATATGGGTACCACTAGGGGGCAATGATAGCATGAGCAACAGTATTTTAGAGCTAGCAGGTTCCGTGCAGCTTTTATGATTTGAAGTCTTACTGCCTCTCCCGCCCCCGCATTACATTATGTTACCTTTACTTCTGAACCCGCTATTTAGTAGGTCTTGCTCAGTTGCCGTTTTCTTTACCGACTCCCACCCTAATATGGTTTGCAATGATTTGTTTTGCGGTCCAGGAGCACGTGTATAGTGTTCAGTTACGTAAGTGCCAGCCAGTGTGAGTGATCATCCGTTACTCAGAAATTATCCATTTCTGTCAGAGTGACCATGCAAGGGAAATAAACAGTGAGGGAGAGCGTGTTAGATCAGGAGTACATCCGTGACAGTCTGTGCTAGATGATACGAAGTGGAACACGTGCAAGCGGGACTGCTTTCAGTGAGCACATGTGCAGTAGATGAAGAAAGTGGGTGGGAGTTAGCGTTGAGCAGGCAGATGGGGCAGGCCTCATAACTGGGGAACTGAGGGGAAAAAAAGCCAAGTATTTGTTTACTCCACATCTGTGCTAGATAAGTGAGTGACCAAAGGAAGGAAAGTGTAACTTAGTAAAACACCAGTCATGTGGGCTGTTCAGGAAATTTAAAAAAAAAAAAGGCATCTATTGTCAATTCCAAATTCTAACTGGCACAACAATTTTGTTTCTGTACGACATCCTGACTGGCAGCTTTTTTTTTTTTTTTTAATATAGCTAGTGGTAGTGGTGTCACCATGCACAGCCGCTGACCAATCACGATGCAGTATTTTCTCAACCCTAAGTCTACCTCGGCCGGTTTTCTTCATGGCCAAGAGGCTCCAGTCCTCACACTTGCCACTTATCTCTCCCTCTGCACCCTTTCCAGTGTTTCTACGTCCCTTCAATAATGAGGTGCCAAGAACTGGCCAGAATACACAAGATGTGGTCTCACCAGTGGGAGGTAAAACGGCATCATTATGTTCCCATCTCTACTTACACGATTTATGTTTTTTTTTTTTCGCTGCCCATGCTTTGGATGCATTTTTGCCCTGTGTTCTCAAACTGTGCTTTCTGTTTAAGTGTGTTCACCACCAATACCCCTACATCCCTTTCATTCTCAAATATTCAAATTCTGACACCAATTACCACAGGTAGTCACTTTAGCACTGGTTTTACTTAAGTGTGCTGCAGTACATTTCTCGGCATTAAAATTCATCTTAGTGGATTAAGCCCACAGTGTGGAATGCTTTAGGTCTTTCTGCATTGTCTGCCTTTTCGAGTTCAATTTGAGCAATGTTAGTAGTCTGCGAATTTTGTTAATCATCCTTCACAATGATTGTCCATGTCCCATATATATATATTAAATTGTAATGGTCCCAGCACAGGACCCAGCCGCACCTCGCTTGTGACCCTTCCCCAATGTTACACAGAACAGTTACTTCATATCCTCTGCCTCCTCTTGTCCAACCATTCCTTCGCCCAGGCTATTATATTTCTTGGGACTCCAAAATTAATTAGTTTTCTACAAACTCTTTATACGGGACCATATCAAAAGCCTTGTTAGATAAACGCCACATCTGTGGGGTTTTTTTTTTTCACAGATTAGTTCTAGTTCTTGGCAGAAGTTCTCTCTTGTGGAAGATTTCTTTATTAACAGAACAACCCTCACCATGATGTGATGTAATTTACGCACAAACTCACAATAAATCCTGCCACAGTGTGTTATATAAAATTATTTATAAAATGGTAAGAAATAAAGTAGTAATTTCACTGGCTGAGAAACATCAGCTGACCATACATTAAATCTCTATAAACACAAGGTCTGCTGCCAAATCTCATTTTCCTCCCTCCAAAAATCAACTTACTGAACAGTATCACTACACCTCTAAACAGAAACAAAATCCAGTAGCCACCATCTTGAAAAATCTCACCCTCTAAACACACTGATATTTAAATATTCCTAATCATGAACTAGTCACAATCTTTAAAAAAAAAATGCACTACCACACTTAAAACACAGGGCAAAACATATCCCACAACTTAAATAAACCAAGTTGATTCCCAATTGCTTAAATTTAAATGTTTGTCCGGTTTGCAAAAAAACAAACAAAAAAAAGCACAGTTTAGCTGTTATATTTTTTCTTTAAACTGGTGTTTCTTACCTCTTTACTTCTGCTGCCTGTGGTAGGTAGGGTTAGCTGGGAGTGATCAGCGTAACTTGGAGACAGAAATGGCGGG
Source organism: Neoceratodus forsteri (assembly GCA_016271365.2). Lineage (NCBI taxonomy): Eukaryota > Metazoa > Chordata > Ceratodontiformes > Ceratodontidae > Neoceratodus > Neoceratodus forsteri. Next base: position 47,203,700 of record JADMNL010000025.1, read on the forward strand.
GGTGTGGCAGTCACACTATTGATGTAGATCCAACCCCAAGTGAAACCGCTGCCCCTGAGCTCCCAGTCCCCATTTCTGGAGCTCGTGTAGTCAGGAGATAAATTCCCCGGTGCTCCTGCTGCTTAGAGGGGTGGGGAAGTCACAGTGAAGTTGTGCTCCTGCCATGAACAGCAGCAGCTGTTCCTCTCCTTCCAGACCCATTTCTACATCCCGTTCCACATTTTAGGGAAATGGTGGCTGAATGCAGCATGGCCAATGGTCGTGGAGACCGGGGGGACTACAAGGATACGATCATTTGAGCTTCTGAGGGTATGGGAGTGTGGAGGGGATGGGAGAGAGAGAGAGAGAGAGAGGCAGAGATGTAGGAGAGGAGACAGCAGAATCAGAATCTGATCACAAAGTTGACGCAGTGAGCATGGCACCTGTACTGAAGAGAAGGTAGGGAGAGAGACTGATGCATCGAGTAGTGATGAGTGCGAGGGAGACAGTCAAGAGCATAGCGACAGAAAGAGCGGAAGAGAGTGTTCAGTCTGGCAAGAGCAGTGCCTGGGGCAGCACTGTAGACTACGTCGCCGTAGTCAAGATTGGGAGGATCATTCCCTGAATGATAGCACGGCGTGCTGACAGTGGGATACAGTCACCGTTCCTGTGCAGGGCACCTAGCATGGGGTGTGTTTTTTTGACAACAGCATCCACATGGCCAGAGAAGTTTAGGTGTTGGTCAAGCTCAATACCTAGATGCCTAAAGGTGGCAACATCCTCCAGAGGGGAGCTGTCCAGGGTGCAGAAGGCAGGAAGGGAGGGGAGCCTACAGAGTTTCTGCCTTGTGCCAAATGACATGTAGATGGTCTTCTTGGCAGTGAGGAAAATCTGATTAGAGCGTAGCCAGAGCTGAACTTGACTGAAGTCGAGCTGGAGTTTGTGCGCCACATCACCAACGGAGAGGCCTGAGGTGAAAAGAACTGTGTCGTCCACATATATGTGAATGGATGTGGAGGAGCAGACAGAGGGGAGATCATTAAGGAAGATGGGAAAAAGTAGGGGGCCTAGCACAGAACCTTGCGGGACCCCCAGTGGTTATGGGCAAGGGAGGGGAGAGGGCGTCACCAATTTTGATTGATTGGTGCCTTATATCACAGGACGTTGATGTGCCTACTTGGTGAGGTTGAATGGAATTTGTTTTGGATTTATGTGGCAAAATGAAATTAAGAAAAGTACTAGTAAACACGGATTACAAAACACATGACAATGTGATAAACAATACGCAGCATGTTTTTATCTTTTTTATTACAATTGCAGTACAGATGAGCAAACAAGTCATTGTATACACGTGATAAGTCACTTCAGGGTGTGCATTAAAGGATTTCAATGCACTTCACAGGGGCATAAGGATACTCGGCCTTTAGCCTCGTACATTACTACAACCCTGGGGCGTGCATTAAAATCCTTTAATAAATGGCATGAAAAAATCTAGAACTATCACTGGCCCAGAGAAGTCGCCTGACTGTACATTAAATCTCTATAAACACATGGTCAGGTGCCAAATCTCATTTTACTTTCCCAAAAAAAACAAACGTCCTAAACATATCACTGCACCTTAGAACTAAATGCCTTTACTACTGCCATATTCAAAAATCTTTTTTTTTTTTAAGTTCTTAAATCTTTCTACTCGCAAATTACAATTACACATTTAATACACATTCTCCAGAACCTCCCCAACACTTACATAAGATGCTGCATCTTTTAACAAGTACAAATAAACTCTGTGGCCTCCTTATAAAAAGCAGTTTTCTCTTGATCCCCACTTACCCACCGCATCGTCAGGTGGTTTGTAATCACTGTTTACTAGTACTTTTCATAACTACTTAATTTTGTCACATAACCCCAGAACAGTTTCAATTCAATCTCACCAAGTTTAGAGAGGCAGTATAGCACAGTGGTCTAAGGCTCTGAGCTGCAATTCTGGAGACCTGGGTTTGAATCCTACAGCCCCCCCTTGCATACTGTGTGACCCTGAGCAAGTCACTTAACTTCCCTGTGCTCCCAGGTCGCACCTGGAAACAAGCTTTCAGCTTAGTGTGCCACTCCTGGTTAAACAATTGGAAGAAAAAAAAATAGTAGGCACATCAACGTCCTGTGATATAAGGCACCAACCATAACGCAGAACAATGGCACAGCTAAGCTGCGAGAAGCTGGAGAGGCAGTCTCTCCAACTGTCGAGCTGCTACCTGTGCCACAGAACAGGCACAGTGACACTTCAAATACTGCAATCCAAAGCCTCTTCATTCATGGAGGCAACATAACAGGCAGAGCAGAGAGAGAAAGGACTCTAAACAGTACTACTTGAAAAGTTTCTCCCGAGTTCCCCTGCCGCATTTGTGCAGTTCATGGGGCCAAGACAGCTGCTCCACAATCCTCCAACTGGTGGTGATGGGGGTCCTGCTGTGAGCACCAACAGCTCTTCCTGTGCTCCACAGTCCCATTACTAGTTTCTAGTGTCTGGGAAGAGTAACTGGTACAGCTACTCCTGCAGCGAGAGAAAAGGTGGAATACTGTATAGCAAGTTGAATTCGCTCCATGCAGTTTTCGCGGAAACTAAGTGCTACACATATTCACATCTAGCAAAAATCGCACTGTGGCAGTACAGGTAACTACAGTGTTTGCTAGGCTGATTGCTGGTTGTAACTGGCGACAGTATTAGCTAGTCTGTGTTTCACTTACCAGTACTGCACTGAATGCACCTATACCAGAGAGAACAGGTGGAATATTTTATTTTATTTAAAACCAGGAGACTGATCAAATGTCTCTGCTCCTGCTGGGGGTGATGCTGCCTACTCATTCATGAACTCTGCTGTTGGGGCGGGGGAACGTGTGCTGCCTACTTGTTCTTTAACCAACATACTCACAACTGCTGCAAGTGAGTTACTAGAACCGGGGTTGCAAACATGGAAAAACAGCAGCAATAAAACACAAACATACTGTCACTGACACACTGAGGACTTCACACTGACAGCAGAATTCTGGCTCACAGCTCCACTTACTGGGGTATTCCAATACAGAACAGGGACTGTTTATTTTATGTTATTTTTGTCTTTTCAAAACATATTAAATACAGATTTACTTTAAAAAAATAATTTAATTTTTAAAAGTCCACACGGACAGTAAATAGCCATTCCGTAAGTGTGATAAGTCACTCCAGGGTGAGCATTAAAGGATTTTAATGTACTTCCCAGAGGCATGCATTAAAATCATTTAATGCACACCCTGCCATGGCTAAGTTAAGTAGGCTCATAGCCTTGTTATGACCCTGCATCATGAAGACGGGCAGAGCAAATATTCAACTCCTGGCCTAAAGGTGATTTTGCGCAGGGACTGGGAAATCAACTTTCTAGATGCAAAAACCCATTTGGGGCAGGAGTTGAAAAATTACAGCTGTCACATTCATGAGGTGCTGTAAAGAAATGGCCATGTTGAAATTTGAGGTATGAATACTGAATATTACCAAAGTTATGAGCCTGTGTTTGCAAAATTCAACATAGCCTTATAACTTTTTTTTAAATAAGTTTACACCAATCTTTCAACATAGCCTTCTTACAACCCCACCTCATGAACAAGGGCAGAGAACATTTTCAACTCCTGCCGGAAAGGTGATTTCACGCAGGGACCGCAGAATCACCTTTCGGGACAGATCTGCCTTATGTCAGTGTAACTGTTAGTGAGGTGGGGTCCCAAAAAAGGCATGTTGAAAATCTGGGCCGAAAATATGCAAAAATGTCCACATTATGCCACTAAGTTCAAAACCTCATTGAAATACATTGAACCGCATACCTGTTTCTTCAGTTCGTGGTCTGGCTTTGAAGAATGAAGACATATCTACAGTCCAGACAGGATTACGGCGTTGGACCCCGATGATTAAGTAAGGTTTTTTGGGGCCGTAATGGCACCAAAGACATCAAAGTCAGTCTTTTACAGTGTACAAATAAGTAAATAAATAAATAAATAAAAGAAGAGAGGAACCCCATCATGACACGGGGAGGGGATTTGGGCACCCACAGTGTCACTGTTGTGTTTCTGGGGTGGGGGAGTGGGGTGGTAGGTGCTGGAAAGGGAGGGTGGGGGGATATGTAGAATTAAAAAAAAAAAAAGAAATCGGCCAGTCATGGCGGAACACAGCAAAATCTGACGTGACCAAGATGGCAGCTGCACTGTACTGCGCAGGCGCTAGTATTTGCACATGCACAATACAGTTTAGCGGCCATCCTGGACACGGCGGAGTGTTCTGTGTTCCGCCGTGACTGTCAACACAGCAAAAAAAAAAAATAGTGCAGTGCGACTTTTAACGGAACCAAGCGGAGTGCTTCACGGATGTGGAAGTGACTGTGTTGCAACTCCAACATGTTGTTCGGTCGGAAGGAATGCGTAGAGTTCTTTTCTGATAGTAAGAGGTCCGCAGGGCTACTACGCCCACTGCAGCCCTAAAAAGCAGATCTTTTTCTGTATTACCGTGATATCACTGGTGGAGAAATAAGTTAAAAAAAAAATGATGCTGCAAGGCATAATTTGTATATATGAAGAACTGGTACTGGGTTTCACTGTATCGTGAAAGACTGGCTGGTATGACGCAGTATTTTACCTGGGAGATTTGATTAGTTACATCATTTCTGTCATGCCCACAGCCTGGCAAAACAAATACTGATGTTCATGCTCAGAACGGCTGTCCTTGAAAAAATAGTTAATTCACAAATCAGAGACTACCTAGAGACATACAACATGCTCAACCCCCTGCAGTCCAGCTTTAAACGCAAACACAGCACAATAACCACCTTAGCCAAGGTGACCAACGATTGGCAAACGGCACTTGATGTGAAAAACCATATAAGTGCACTATCTCCAGACTTGAGCAAGGAGTTCGACATGGTAGACCACAACCTCCTTCTGTGTATGTTGCGGAACACTGAACTGAATGACACTTCCTTCAAGTGGTTCACTTCTTACTTGACAGGTAGACAGCAACAGGTTAAAGCTCAAGGTGACTTCTCCCCACTTAAAACTCTTATGAGAGGAGTTCCTTAGGGGTCTATCCTAGTGCCCTTACTATTTGCAATCTATATTAATGACCTCGACCTTAGTATTTCTTCAGCAAATATCCACCTCTTTATGGATGACACTGTACTTTATGTTGTAAGAACTGGCCTGTACAGATTTACAACAAGAATTCTGTCACTGCAACAAAATCTATTGCACTTTAAACTGTTGCTTAACACTAAAAAAAAAGTTATGTTTCTCTCCCCCCAGGCAAATTCAGCATTCGTACAGCCCGTAGGAGCCATGCCCCAAATTACGACTCTCTTGGGAGAACCATTAGAGTCAGTAGACAAATTCAAAAACCTAGGCTTCCGGATCGATAGCTCATCGACATGTAGGGTGAAGGAGAGCTTACTATCTAAAAAACTAAAACAAAGACTAGGTATCTTTTATTGAATTAAGCACCTACTTATCCATGAAGCCAAAATAAGACAGGTGCAAGCATTTCTTCCCCTCCTGGATTACGCAGACATTCTTTACAGCCACTGCCCTGTTGCCTCACTAGTCTAACTGGACACACTGTACCATAGAGCTCTAAGATTTATTACAAATGCAACTTATAATACCCACCATTGCTCACTGTATGCTCAGCTTGGTTGGCAGTCACTTAAAAAAAGGAGACTGAAAAATGCGGGAATATGGGCCTACACAGCCCTCTCAGATAAGCTTCCCCAGTACACCTCCAAGCTTCTAGTTTGTACCACAGGAATTTACTCACTTAGAAGGTACTCAAGAATCATACACGATATTCTCAAGGATCAGAACATGTCACAGTGCCTCTTCCATAAGCCATTCTCTCCCATCCCTTTGGAATAGTCTCCAAAAATCCTTAAAACTTTCACAACTCATTACTATGGCAACCTTCAAAACACTGCATAGACATTCACTGAATGACACTTGTAACTTTTTGCCCAAATCCTACAATTCATGCCCCGGCTCCTTTAAACCACATTTCGTTTACTAGAACTTACAGGTCACGTCGTGTCCGCCACTCCCACAACTGGGTAAGATAATGGTACTGCCGTGACTCCACCCTTCCATTACCCCCTCCATATTGCCCCCCCTTCCCTTGCATCTTTCATCTACTCGACACCTTCCTTAAACTATGCTCTCCTCAGAGCCTTCTAATCCTCTAATCTCATTAGCTTACCTTTTCTATATGAATAGCCTATCTGCAATGTATATATTGTAAATACATTGATTATCCTGTTGTATCAGCTTGTGTATCATTTTTGCATTGTCCTCCCAGGACCTCTTTGTAAATGAGTTCTCTTAACAGTGTTTCTCCTGGTATAATAAAGATTGATTGACACGTATAATTACAAAAAAGAAATCGGCAGTCATGGTGGAACACAGCACAGTACGCCGTGACCAAGATGGCCACCGCACTGAACTGCGCAAGCGCTAGTATTTGCAAATGTGCAATACAGTTTCGTGGCCATCTTGGACATGGCGTAGTTTGCTGTGTTCCACCGTGACTGTCGACACAGCAAAAGAAATAATGCAGTGCGACTTTTAACAGGCACAACAAGCGAAGTGCTCCACGGATGCGGGGGCGACTGTGCTGCAACTCCAACATGTAGTTCGGTTGAAAGGAATGTGCAGAGTCCTTTTCTGATAGCAGGAGCTCTGAAGGGCTACTACGTCCACTGCAGCCCTAAAAAGCAGATCTTTTTCTGTATTACCGTGATATCACTGGTGGAGAAATACATTTAAAAAAAAATGATGCTGCAAGGCATAATTTGTATATATGTATAACCGGTACTGGGTTTCACTATATCGCGAAAGACTGGCTGGCATGAGGCAGTATTTTACCTGGGAGATTTGATTAGTTCCGTCATTTCTGTCATGCCCATGGCCTGGCAAAACAAATACTGACGTTCGTGCTCAGAACGGCTGTCCTGTAAAGAATAAACAGAAGTTGTTATGACTAACATGTGCTCAGAGACTGCCAACCCCTTTCAGGCATAACCTGGACTAAAATTTTTAAATTTAAATCCCTGCTCAAAACAATCCTGCAAGTGTTGCTTAAAAAAAAAAAAAAAAAAAAAATAATTACAAATGATATGTTTACAATATTCAGCACTCTGCCATTTTTTGGCAAATTCACAAAATGAAAGTATATTCCAAAGGTACTATGCATATCCATGATGCTGGCATTTTAAAAATATGGAATGCTTGATTTCTTAAAACATTATCCACACACATTCTTAAACAAACACAGGCTTACCCTGTGTCAAAAATAATGCACATGTTGATTCTCAGTTTATCACAATTGTAGATAACACAACTGAAGTTTATACAATAAAGAACACAAAAATAAGACACACAACACTTTACAGCCATATAGCTATCACAGAATAACTCCATCTGTAAGTGCGAGACAGCATTTCATAACAGACACTCATGAGGTGCATTTACACGTACCTGACAGCTGCGCTTCGATCTGCGCTGTTCACCCACTGCACCACTAACACCGCTGGCGAGTCTCATTTATACGAGGAGAGTGGTGCACCACTGCAGGTTGGCAGACAGCACATCCTGCGTGTTTTATTGCAGTTCTGCCAGGGCTGGGAAGCAAGTACTCCAGAAACGGTACTTTAACTGCAAGGGCTTCCTGGTTTTCTAATCACCTACTTTGTAAACTTAACCTCTGTCCCGTCAGGAATAAGTGATACACTACGAGGAATGGACACCATCTAACTCTGTAATTCTAAACCGCTGCAACTAACTAATCTATTTACAGGACGAGCCACTTCCTGTTCAACTGTGATAAAACACTAGCAAATTCATATACAAACTGCTACTGTGGGGAAATATATACATATTTTTTTGTGATTTGTCTTAATAGGCATGGCAGAGATGTACACATCTCTGGCAGTGGTGCTGGGTACTGAGAAGCTGTACCAGTACAGGCAGGGCAGTGTGCTCACATACTTGTAAAAAATGCCTACACCAGTACACGAGCCCACCAAAACAGGGATCATGGTTTGCCACATTAGAGCACCCTCCAATGCTCCACAAGTCATTTACACAACCGATCTGCACCAGTGCAACTCATCTGCATCGCTCGCAACGATGCAGAACAGGTCGTGTAAACGGTCCTATAGATTCATGCATGTAGAGAACACACAAAAATGCTAATATGCCAAAGGAATAACTAACATTAAAGGGGCACTGTCAACCCCCTTAGGCCTCAAAGTGTCTCTAGTTTAGAAAACACATTTTATGATTGTTCACATTCTGTAGGGACTACTGATGCAGCTGGTAGTTTGATTCAGATTCTTTTTTCCTTTTAAAAAGGGATTCTTTTTTTTTCCTTTTAAAAAGTGAAAAACTGACTGCCCACCATGTTGGTGTTACCACACCAAAACATGTTTGTTTACATTTCTTGACCGACTTACACTGCATCTTCCCTAGACTTAGGAACACCCCTAACACAGTCTAGCCACTCATTATGCAGTGGGAGTAGAGGGGACTGTCATACTGTGAGTCGCTGCACTGCTTGAGGATGTTTCTAATGTTGAAGAAGTATGCAGTAAGAGTAGTTCAAGGACTTGAAGCAACACAAGGCTGGGTACAACTATACATTACCATGTACTGCAGTTCTACTAAGCAAGGAGGCAGATAAAACAACCAGCAACATCAAAGAGGTTTAGTGCAGGTAAGCAATCAACAAACGTGGGTTTCTATCTAGAAATAATATGGTGCAAAAAGGCTGACAGTGTCTCTTTAAAGAGCAGCTGACACGATCAATGCAGGCAACTTACACCGTAAGCTTTACCTTAGGGCGCACAGGTGTACTACCATTTTCTGTGCAGTCGTTTGAAAAATATGCCACTTGTAAAACCCAGCTTGCCACTTCTGTGCACGAGCCAGGCAACTGCTGGGCGCTGCAGCACTGCCCCCGAAAAGAACGTGATTGTGATACAAAGTTAGGAACGGGGCTGCAGTGCTGTCAATGGAGCATGTACTGGAATCGGGAGGTGGGGGCTTGCTAAATGCACTAATATAATCTTTGCTGGCATGGTTACATGTATGGAACTACTACTTAACATATATGAGCCCCATACATGTAAACATGCCAGCAAAGATAAGATTAGTGCATTTAGCAAGCTCTTCCAATTCCAATACATCTTCCATAGACAGCGCTGCAGCCCCATTCCTGTGTCATAACATGCTCCTTTCGGGGTGGGGTTGAAACACTCACCCGGCTCGTACACGGATGTGGCGAGCCAGGTTTTATGAGTGGTATATTTTTTAAAAACAACTGCACAGAAAATGGTAACGTACACTTAAAAAGGCTCCAAGGGCAGGAAAATACACACATGGGTTGTCTGCCTGCAGCACATACACCGTGACAGTTGCTCTTAGTGTATTTAATTGTTGGGATTTTTGTAATAAAAAATGCTCAAACAGAACTTGCCAGAGGGGACTGCTACTGAACACCTGTGTAATTCCTTATTTCTATGCATCAGTACCTGCACAAACTAAGGGCATACTAACTAAAAGCACCTAACACTATGGATACAGATTCTGGGTTAAATACGAACACCACACACTATTACTACAGTGTGATGGAGTCAGTACTTATTTTTTTTTTTGCTATGAAGACTTTTATCTGGCATGGCTACAGGCGGGCCATCAGCCCCGTCCTTGCCTCCCCTACTCACAACCACTCTCACCAGGACTTGCAGTGCCCCAGAGCTTCCATGTGGATTTTCTCCCGTGATGGGACAGAGGGAAGTTGGGCCATCCTCCCCTCTCCCAGTGCCCCATCCAGAAGCAGGGTCCGAGGTCCAGTGGTGGTGCAGGTCAGGGGAAGACAGGCGGGACTTCATGAAGCCTGTGCCTCTTTTCCTTTTCCTCCCTGTAAAGCCCCTGCCACGGCATGGAGGCAGGATGTGCTGTGGGGAGGCATACACATCCTGTGTCAAACCAGCAGCTCCCTCCATTCCACGTCACCTGAACTTGCACCACCATCAAACCTTCATCGGGGAGAGGAGTCGACAGTAGGGCAGTGAACCACCCCTCCCCGGGGGAGGACAGCAGTCCTCTCCACACTCAATCTCTTCCCCTTGGCTGAGCCCTGGCAACCAGAGTCCGCTCACGAACCCGGGTTGCCTGTGTAGCACCACGTGTGAAGTCGAGTGCCTCAACACTTCACACTGCTGGACTGGCAGCATTTACTTTTACAGTGTGGGATTGTGACACGTCACATAGTTTTAAGTTTTGACCCACCTTTTCTTCTACGTTGGGGACAATCTGACTCGCTGTTCTGACACTTCTACACTGCTGCATTAAGAATATGGGCTCGGCTAAACATTACGACTCACACATTTTTCTATTTAACCCCTATATTTTATGCCCAGTGGGTCAACTGCCCACACAGGCAAATAACTGAAATGAACCCTGCGGATTTAGTAGAAGACCTTGCTAAATAGCTGCTGTACTGTTTGCATGTGCACAAACATGCTTTCTGCTGGGAAGCAAGTTAGTTTAAAAAAAAAAAAGGCCATCTGCTAACTAGACAACCTGCCGTCACTTCTTCTATTGTTTGCCCAAAGCACATACACACACTCCATTTCTGTTAACTGGCAGGGCCCTGCATTTACTTTTCCTTTCACCAAAAGAAACAAAGCAAAGTTATATAAAAAATAAAAGGACTGGGTTTTCATGATCCAAGGCCATCAACTCCCTCTGTAACAGGGAAGTTCCCAAGCTACTGCTGGCATCATCGAGATATCGCACTAAGCCAGTCATCATGGCTAAACTGAAGGACAACTGATGGGTTAGCTGTTTGTTCTACCTTAAGAATGTTTTTTGGTTTTTGTTTTTACAACACATCCTAAACAATTAAGTATTCCTTTTATGACTGTCTCACCGGCATGTCTCCTTCTCATGGCACCCCTCCAATCACCCATCTCCTGGACTTACTCCACCCCATCCTCAGGTCTTCATGGTTTACTCCCTCCATGGCAAGGCTGTTTGGGGGACGGGGGGTGGCAAAGCAATTCTAAAGTTCACATCCAATTAAGGCAGGTGTCTCCTCAGTCATGCAGAGACTGTGGGGGTGCCAGGATTATCCTGATCTGCTGGGCTGTTTTCTCTTTTCTTCCACTTCCTCAAGACGCTGGCAATGATGTTGCATAATCGTAAGTATCCATGCACAGCATGCTGCAAGGTGGCATCAGCCAGCGTATCCTCGCCCCAACATGTGCCTGCCTGCAACTGTCCCCATGACCACCTAGATGGCACCGCTACGGTAGCAATACATAACCTCACTCTCCGGAGAGCACTCTTCCCCCCCCAGCTAATCGGATGACCTGGGCTCATTCCCAAACTCAGGTTGCTGGCACTGCAAGCGGTAGCACTACTGCTGTGCAGACAGGCCAGCAAATGTAACTGAAATGTATCATTTCAATTGTAACATGTCAAGAAAAATTTCTGGGCTCTGATTGGTCAGTACTGGCCTTCAACAGTGGTGGTGTTATCCCAGCACAACTCCGTGCCTACTCAAACTGCAACTAAAAATATATTTTAAAATTGATTTTTTTCACCCTTTTTTTGTTTGTTTTTTGAGCAAGCCATTTTATAACTGCAATAATGCACTCCAGGGCATGTGTTGTGGGGATAATGTCACTTTTCGGGGGTTGGATGCCTGCGGCTTCATGCCCAACCACCCGAGGCATAACGTAATCCCACCACAACACAGGCCCTGTCATGCACCAATGCCTAAATGCAACAGCCACCATTTATCATGCCATGCACTCAGTTAACACTGCATTTTACAGTGCGTACATCTTTTACAAATAAACCCATCCACACAGAAGCCAGACAGAACCAACACTCAATTCTCAGCTAACTAATGATTGTGCTACTTCAAGATGCTGGGCTTTGGAATTTATATATAGCTGCCCTCCAGGGTGTCAATCCATATTTTCAACTGTACTGGAACACCCAGGGCTCGGTTTTTCGTTATCACGACTCAGGTGCTTCGAAGAGATGTGCCCAATGCAGGACACCACTGCCATCAGGGATTAAGTCCAGACAAACCATTAAAAATCTGTCTAGGCCAGCCCCGTGGCGCAGAGCTATGGGGTAGCATTCTGGTGACCCAGGTTCACATTCTGAGCCCGGGATGTCAGGAGCAGAGGCCTGTAGGGAAGGTTCTGAGAATTCCATGGACTCTCTCTTCCGGAAGAGGGCGCTTGCAACACCACTATTACAGCAGCTCATGGTGGAAGTGTCTTGACGGGGTGGCTGACCATGTACCAACTGCCAAGTTCCCCCTGGGCCAGCTGTGATCATGCACGAGACTCGGGGGGGGGGGCAGAACTGCTGCACCAGTATGCAGGATTCTGGCCTGTTTCTCTGCCCCCCCAAAAGAAAAAGACTCCGACAGCATACCACTGGAGTGTTTCCCCAGGTCAGAAGCAGTTACTCCTTCAAGGTCAGGGGATGTCCACCCGGCAAACTGCCATCAGAGGAGAACACCAAGGTGATCATAACATGAAATTTGGCGTCATATACAAACAGCAGCGACTAACACTAGGGGATGAAGAGGACTGCATAATGAAACATAATTTTTTAACTTGTGCTTTTTGAAAAGCTTCCAAAATGCATCAATCAACTTCCCAAATGAACCACTCTGTGCTCCTCACAATTACCTTAACACCATAATAATGGAGGTAAGTCCAAGGCTCCTCTGCCTGCTTTTTCTGCAGGAATTCGTAAGACTGCACACGTCGCTGCCGAGCTTGTTCAGACTCAGGACGAGAAAAGCGAACCTGGAACATGTTAAAATATTCATTTTTTGTTTTGTTTTTCATCTACCAAATAGACTAGGTTGTAACTTTTAGAAATACAGGCAAAACACACAAGGGACTAGGGTACTGGACTTTATGTGGGCCAATTTTTTTTTTTTTTCTTGTTAATAAAGGTTTTTATCCTCCCTGTGGTTGGAACCAGGCAAGCCATCATCCCTGTCCCTGGGTGCTGACAGCCAGCCACCTACCTTATCCACCTTCTCCTGTCCGCCATTCCAGAGGTCCGGCAGGGCAGGGCAGGGCTTCGTTAATGCCCTGGTTCCATCACTTCTCCCACCCACTTTTCTTCCCTTTTCACCCTGGGGCCGCTGCAACACAGTGGTGCATGTGCACGGAGGCACACATGTGCTCTGGCACCAGCAACCCCAATCCACCCTCCCATGGCCTAGTACCAGCCCCCATCTGTATGGTGCTACCACCTAGCCTCCACTCCGTGGCAGCTGAGCACTGGGAAGGCTTCACCTCCCCTCCAGGAGAGGAGAGCTGCCAAACACACCACATCATCCTTTCCAGGCCCTCCTCTCCCCATCCAACCCCAGCGACCCAAGCTCATTCCTGAACTCGGGTCGCCAGCGTGGGAAGAGCTAAGGTGCATAGCCCTCTGCGCCACTGGGCCAGCCTTAGAGGTCAAATTTTAAGGAAATGAGTGACTGCCTTTGAAACAGCCCAAGCGTGGTGGAAGAGTTTCCAGGGAGGGTAGAGGCACAGCGAGGAAGAATAATGGAGAGCAGAACTAAAGCACTCAACCTATGCATGAAGGAAGCAAACAAAAGCAGAAGGAAAAGGAGATCACTATGGTTCTCCAAGGAAGTGGCAAGGGCAATAAAAGAAAAAAGACTTGCATTCAAGAGATATTAAGAAACACAGAGGGAGGAGGACTGGGAGATATACATTGAAAAGCAGAGGGAAGCATGCAAGGTGGTGTGGGGAGTAAAGGCTCAGATTGAGGAAAGGCTTGCCAAAGGGGTTGCTACATGGAATCAGGCTTTCTTCAGGTACACAAGTGAGAAGAGGAAAACAAGGGTAGGGGCAGTAAGAATAAGAAGAACGGAAGGGGGAGACTGTGCAGAAGGAGAACAAGACAAAGCTGACATCAAACAGGTACTTCTTTCTGGTGTGTGGCCCTGTATGGTTAGATAGCCATCTAGAACTCAGATCACCTTGTTAAAGAGTAACTGACACCTCAAACAAAACTTTGAGAAACATAATATTTAGACAAAATATACTTTCTATTTAGTGTCACTATTGCTCTTCTTCTTGTTAATATTAACGATATTTCTAGCCAACCTACCAGTGCAGCAGTAGACCTACTGCTTGCGACACTGACAACCTGGGCTCAGGAATGAGCCAGCGAAGTGGGAGGGGGATCTTGCTGTTCTGCTACTCTTCCGCCACCTGGGAGACCACAGGTAGTGGTGCAGGGAAAGGTGTTAGTGAAGGAGCCTGGAGCGAGCGTCAAGTCATCTGGGTGCATCTGCATACCTGCACCCAATGAAGACACACACTGGGGTAACTACAGGGGACAAAAGCTTGGGACTGGATATGGGAAGATGAAGCCCTTGCATGCCATGCTCAACACCAGACCAACACCACCACCAACCGGTAGGCTCCTCCGGGTCTTCACCTCCACTGCGGGTGGCCAGGTACACAGCAGGGCAGTAATGCTGAAGTGGCTGAAAGTGGATCGGGGGGCAGCAATGCAGTGTGTTGCAGGTTGGCCTTGGAGGTCTGGCCAGGTGAGTGATTTGGTCTCGGAGCATGTGATGGGGATTGGCAGGGATGGAAGGAGGACCCCCTACCAGTACCCTGGGGGGAAAAATATGCCAAAAAAAAAAAAAAAAAGAATATTTCTGTGAACACACACGGCCTGCTCTTGCTATCTCATTCACTACTTGAAGTCATAATCCTTGTTCTGTGGAATTAAGCCTGCTGCCAAACAAAACTGTGATGTCACAAGCAAAATTATGACTTTAGATGGGGACAAAGTAGTCACAACAGATGATGGCTAACGGACAAAACTGCTGTTTAAATGTAAGAACAAGGGACAGGAATCCACATACTTCTGAAATAGAAACACCCATTTTTAAGTCAGCCTGTTAGCTGGGGAAAAATCATACTTTTGCCCAGAGGAGACTGCTGAGCAATCCCTTCCTGCTCAGGCTACGAGAGCGCCGCCCTTGCGCTTCAACAGTTTGTGATGTCAGAGTCTAGAGAGCACATGAGCACACACTATAGAAAACAATAGGAGTGTCTTTAAATCATTATTTTTAGTATTTTTTTAACACTCCTTTTCAGTTCAATCAAAGCCACCACTCGACTAACAAAGTCCTTGTTAGTCGAATGATGACTGCTTTGCCTGAAATAGACCACTAAAGTATTAAATGTAACTACTTAAAAAAAAATACACCCCTAGTCTTTTGCTTCCACCCTCCAAACTCTGACATCACAAAATGTGGGAGGGCAGAGCACTCAAACCAGGAAGGGGAAGGGATCGCACTGTAGGCGCCTTGGAGAAAATTTATGATCCCTTCCCCTCTTGACAGGCCGACACAAAAAATGTCATATTTGGTCCGCAACAACTTCTGCAAGGTAAGCCTACGACTGGGGATTGATGGGAGAGGGGAGTCCAAACAGCCCGACACGTGCAGTGCTCTTCAAGATTATTTTTTCTGTGTGAGAACATTCGTTTGCCATTGTGGACTACATACAAACTCGCTGGCCTTTCCTCCTTAGAGAACAGAAGCCACATACATTGGTTTCTCTGGGTATACAAAGAATTGTCCTTTAACTATCTTGCCTCCCTGGTCCTGGTATGAACTCCAATTCAAACTAAAGGTTTCAGCTGTTGTACCGCTTGTACAATTTAAAAATAAACTTCTATCCCATTTTTCCATAAAATAAATACATCAATTTCAATTCCTGTTTACATCTCAAGTACAGTATTACCACACTGCATATATAGATGGTCACGTCTTCTCATAGGTAAACAGTGAAATCCAAACCCCATAAACATCATCAACGTGACGTCAGAAAGTAGTATCATCAATCTGCCGTCATGCTTGTGGAATTACAAGTATGTTAAAAACCTACGTGCACAGCATGAGTCAGCTTCTACTGTAACTGTCTTCTTCAACAAAAGCCAACTTGTAACAAAAAGAACAGTTACTCATCACAACAGTAGGTCCTGGAGACTCTCCTCCTTTGGGCCATGCCTTTGGAACTGTAAACCATCGGTGTCAGAACCACTTGGACACTTCTGCAAGCCGGGGGTCGCCCATGCTGAAGTACAACATCAGCACCTACAAAACATGGGCAGCAAGCCGGCCCGGTGGTGCTGAGGGTTGAGGCGCTGGACACCACACTTCGCCGGCAACCCGGATTCGGGAACAAGCTTGGGCTGCTAGAGGTCAGCAGGGGGAGAGAGGAGGACTGTCTCCTCTCTCGGGGGGGGAGAGAGAAATGTCTCGCTCGTTGACTGACCTCTGGCGATGGTCAGAGGGCAGTACAAGTAGGGAAGTATGTGCCAACGTTGTTACGCTGGTGGGAAGGGACAGGAGAAAAAGTAGAAAATTGGAGCCAGGCCGGGTCCGTGATGGCTCCTGCGACTGCAGGGGTTGGCTCGGGGCATCTGGATTGGGTCGGGGGGGGGGGTGTGCCGTACCCCTCTCTCCTGGCTTCGCCACGGGGGACTACCCGAGCCAGTGATACGGGGTTGCGGGAAGCCGGAGACAGAGTCTCTCCATCAGGAGAGACTGTAGCCATCTGCCATGGGCTCCCAGGGATAAAAAAGGTTTATAAACAAAACATGGGCGGCCCCATGGCTCCTTAGTTCCTCACTGGAGATAAGCTAAAAGGGTCACTTACCATGAGGAACCAGGAAGATCAAGCCTGTACCAGGCACCCAAGGAGAGGCGTGGGACTGGGAAACATATAAGGCACTTATGGAAACCTCCGGCAAGGCGGTGGAATATCCTGCCATTGGATACCTCAGCAAGGGGAAGGAGGGTGGGTGGCACTGTGGCCCAACAGAGAGATTCTCTCAAAGAGCTACTGTTATGGCGAGTAGCTTATTCTATCTTCATCAAGGATATCTCCTTCACTGGGTCACACATTTGGAACGATTCCCAAGTGGTAAAACAATGTACCCAAGGAGGATGGCTAGTCTCTTGTGAATTTTTTGGTAGACTGTAAAAAGAAGTTGAAATCCAGCACATCTGTGTGAACAATGTCTAGACTGCAGTGCATAGGGAAAGTATGTGCAGTGCTCCATGTGTCAGGAGCACATGTCAGCTGCAGAAACATTCTGAAAACAGGCGACAGAAGTGGGCATACCACGCGTAGAGTGGCCAAGCACAGCACCAGGCTACCATACTTCTTGTAACAAAATTCAATGCTGTGAGCCACCCATTTGGACAGGCATTGTTCAGCAACAGGTAACACCTTCTCTCTGGGGGCAAAAAAGAAACAAAAGTTGAGAGGACTTTCTGCAGTCCTTAGTACGATCTAGAGAGAAACGTCAGACTCTGCACAACCCCACCTTGTGAAGAGGCTGTTTACAATGGAGGTCATCAGTTCCCACTCATGTACCCACAACTGGGACCGACAATCTGTCTGCCAAGATGTTTTGGACACCTGGGAGAAATACAGCTGCCATCTGGTTCCCTGCACGGTGGTGGGGGGTGGGGGAGTATAGGATGCAGGTCCCCTCTGTTGATCTGACAGCCACAAAGTACCTGGAATAGAACTATGTTCTTTGTCTTGGGAAAGACAAGTTTGACTGCTTTCTTTAGAAGTAGGGACTGCACTTCTCTCAGCAGGGACAAATGTCCCTGAAGATAATGAGAAGGAGGCAGAGGGTGCACTGGAGGTGTGGACAGCAATTCCAGGGCATGTCCTTTCTCTACTACTTTCTGGATCCACTCATCCCTGGTGATCTCCCTCCATTCTGGCAGGGAAAGGGAGATCCCTGCCTGAACCAGAACCTTTGGTGACCTTGAAATGGCCACCAGTCATGGAGAAACCGGATGGGAACCACCTTCTCGGCTATGGTACTGTGAATAGTAGCCACAGCCTGTAGGCGTATGAAATGCACCTCTGCTGCATCCTCTTGCATTTTGTGGGTTCAAGGATTTCGCAGACCTCAAAGTCATTTTGGATTATCGAAGGTCCCTAAGTGCATTATCCACATCTGCTCCAAATAACATGGGGCATTCAGTATGGCTTGCTGTACATCAGCAGCAAATCCAGCCATTCTGAGCCAAGAATTCCTAAGGCAAATGCCAGAGGTAGCAGCCCTGACAGAAGCATCAGATACCTCATATGCTGACTGTAACAGATGCTTACCAGTATCACTACCAGCTGAAGCAGCTTTTTTAAGTTCTACGAGGTAGAGTCTGAACAGTAGTCAGGGCAGAATAGCACAGGCTATTCAGATACTTAATTATGGTAGTTCACAATTCTTAGTACCAAGTGACAGAAGCATAAGTTCGCTTGCCACTGCATCCAATGTCCTAGATTATTTGTCAGGAGATAAGAGTACTCATCGCTTCTAGGGGCCCTGAAGCAATTATGAGCAGCCACGATAATCACAGAAACCGTTTCTGGCTGCGCAGCACAGCAGGGTTTGACAGGTGGAGCAGGGTGCTGCTCGGCGACCTTGCTGATGACTGCAGGCAGAGCGCTAGGCCTGTGCCAGGCAGCAAAGGCAGCACGTGCAAGGGCATACAGAAGGCACGACAACAGTAGGTGCAGCTATAACTTCTAAAAATTCCATTCACTAGAGTCGTCGCCTTCACCCTCAAACCCCATGACATCTTTAATTTGCTTGAACAAAGCCTGAAATGAGGAATCTTCAGGAGGAGACCTGAGGTCCTCACTGCAGGAGAGGGTAGGGCTGCAAAGGAAACCTCCTTCATAGGAGTCCTCTTCCCCGCCTTCATTCTCCAACTCCTCCTCCATATCCAGGAGGTCAGGACTATAATCTACCCCATCGTCATCCTAAATGACAATGGAAACAATCGATGGAGCCGGCGATGGAGGCTGCACTAGCGGAACTCCAGGTGTGCTTTTAAATTCCACCACTGCTGGTGCCGACACCGCAGGCCTTCTGGTCGGGACCATTGGCACAGACGACAGGTGAGTTAACATTTCTGAAAATGATGCCTGAACAGCCTAGAAGTCAATAACGTCAAGTTCCGGGTTCGTGATTGCCGTCGTCGCTGGGACAGAACTCAACGAGAGGGGCGGCATACTGTACATTGTAGCTATGGCAGTACCACAGCCATGCCACCTTGGAATCTCAGCAATGCGGGGGGGGGGGCTGTAGCTGACGCCACCAGAGCGGTCGACAAGGACTTACCTCCTTCAATGGAGACCTCGACCTCATGGGTGAAGCATGTTTATCCCTATGCCTATGGTAACCAGAGGAGAAAGGGTTAGATTATGATTTTTCTTTCTCTTTGGATTTCTTCAGTGTTCTGGCTGACCTTGGCAGAGACAGTGTTGCCAACTGTCTGGGTGTTTCCCTTTCTGTAGCGCTCGGGCGCTCGGGAGAAGCCTGCTTGGAGCCCACAATCTCTGCTTGGGTTTCTATTGCCTTGATGGCAAATAAAAGTTTCTAGTGCCTTCTTTCAGTGTCTCCTCGTGGCCTGGTTAAATCCTTAGCAGATCTTACAGGCCCTTACGTTATGGGACACGCCCAAACAGCAGACACACATGGTGTGAGCGTCATCCTCGTAGATCTTTTATTCGCAGGTACAAAACCTAAATAATGGTTCTTTCGATGGCAGCAAAAAGGGATGTTGCTACATTTAAATCAGAAAATTAAAAAATATAAAGGAAAATTATAGAGTTGTTTCTCTACAGGTCCAAGGGTCAACAGTGGAAGACACAACTAAGGAGCAATGGGGCAGCTCATGTTTTATAGAAGCCGACGTTGCACATCATTGTGTCCGGCCCCCAACTAGAAAAGTTTCTGAGTTGTCCTGACACCATCGGCTTACAGTTCTAAAGGCGTGGCCCAAAGGAGGACCTAGAATAAATGCTCAATTTTCTCATGGTAAATACCTAACTAATCAGATCCACACATTACAAAAACCTAAAAAGGTGTACTTCTTTAATAAACGGGCTATAATTTCATCTCAGGGTTCTGGTGACATCATAAATTCACTCGAGCTTTGTTCTAGTGGTTGTGATGTCACCAGAACCCCTCAATGGAAAACAGTGTTGTAACCAATCTTTCTCTGTTATTCCACTGGTATGGTACTTTGACGGTAAATGATCTTGCCAATGCTGCAGAGACTAGTGATTTCTGCGTTTATGTTCTCTGTGTGTCCATTAGATTGTAAGCCGTTTCCTGTACATGTCACCCTTGTCAGAGATTTTAATTTAAATTGGTTCTTTTATTTCGATACATTATTTACCAACTACAAAAAGGCGTTTCTGGGACATGTAATTACGCGCAATCATCATACAGAACTACGTGGATGTGTTTAAAGGCACTCGGCACTAATGACACACCCCAGGCGTGTTGTTACTGGTCCACAAATACAAGCCCTTTACCACTTGTTGCTTGCTTTAAATCTTTGGAACCCTGATCTTGTATTTCCTGACTTTCTAGGATTTAACTTAGGCATGAATCTTAAGTTTGTCTTTAAGTTCTTTAATGTTAAATTTACCACAAGGGCTTCCTTAGTTTGTCAGGATCAGGTATTTCAACATTTTGCTGCCGTTGTTTATTTCAGGAGACTGACAGCTCACAAAGTCCTTTAACAACTATTATTAAGGAGTTAGGGTGGAGATTCACAGAGGATTACAGATATCTGGAGCAACCTTATATATTTAGAAATTCTGGCCAGGAAATATACGCTGTGCCAGCAAGGGATATAAATACTAGTCAACAGCACAAAGTACACAGAAAAACAGCAAACAAATGGGTACAGCACAAGCAGAAACAAATACCAGGGCAGTGAGCAGTACAAATGGCAAACAACAGTGCCAGAAAGTGCAAATCTACTGTAATTATTGGAGGAACTAGCGATGCAGCAGAGAACAAAGACAGGAATGTGGTTCACTCTAAACAGGTAACAAAGGCACAAGAGTCCTTATACTGAAATGCAACAAACTGATTTATTCATATAGACTCCAGTGGTAGACTTTTACGGAAAAACGTATCAACTAGGCAGCCCTGTGCTTCGCTCATTCGTGCTGCCACAGGGGAGGCTCAGAGAAGCCTGGAAACAAGCAGGGGGGGGCCTATATATCCAAAAGAAAAGGACGGCAACTAGGTGCAGGAGTGAACCACAAACTAATAAAAAAGGGGATTATAATTAGGGAACAGCAGAGACTGACAGAGGATCACAGAGCTCTGGAACAACTGTGGTTATTATCAGGGAAGGGCAGAAACAGATAATTGCAGAGCTATGCAACAATTATAGTATTAGGGAAAGATCACACCAGTCACAGCTGATTCTTCTACTGTTTCATTTCTGAGTGTGGTGAAACAAAGACCTTCCTGAA
Source organism: Neoceratodus forsteri (assembly GCA_016271365.2). Taxonomy (NCBI): domain Eukaryota; kingdom Metazoa; phylum Chordata; order Ceratodontiformes; family Ceratodontidae; genus Neoceratodus; species Neoceratodus forsteri. Next base: position 47,225,131 of record JADMNL010000025.1, read on the forward strand.
GTTTCATGTTAGGTTTGTGTGTCTGGTTGTGGGGGTAGAGGGGTCCAACTGACATGGTAAAAGGGAACCAGCTATTCAGAGAGGTAGTATCATGTTGGCTCAGGACAAAAACCTTTGAGAAGGTTACAAGAAACACTAATAGATAGAACTAAACATAAATGTATGACCATTTCTTCATTCATGTCTGCTCCTTTTGTACTCTTTTATTAAATGTCAATTACCCATAATTTGAAAACAGTGCCATGTGTGTGTCACTCTGTCAGAACCCATCAGTGCCACATTTCCATACCAAATTTTTAAAAAGCACAAGTGACAGACATACCGTAATTTGCTTGACATCTTCCTCGGCTTCATCCTGGGAGTCATCATCAGCTGCAATGCAAAGGTATGAAAAACGTGAGGCACCTTGATTTTTATAATTTTATATCCTTTAGCGATGAAATGAAGAAAAGAAATGTGGAATAAAACTCAAGTAAAAAAATCGTGGTACCTCTGAAGCAGTAAAATACCATATTACTACAAGTTAGCAGGAGTACCCCTTTTTGATTTAAGAGACTGTATTTATATCCCTGTTGCCCAAATGTGAAAACAGGAGGAGCTTCTGTGATCTAAGCATGGTTACCTGGCAGAGACAATCACGCTGTTGGACCTAAGATGTATTTACTGTTTTAGGTTCATCTTTTTTTTTTATTTATTAATATTTATACCCTGGAAAAGTGTGTTGAGATGTGCACAATCTCGTTTCTAAGAAATATCCATCTCACACTAATTGTAATCCAATCAAGTCTGGCAGCATACAGAGTAGCTCAAATTCTCTACTTTCAAATACTTTAATAAAAGTAGACAGACTTTAATTATACAAATAATACTAAAGTCTGTTACAGGAAACAAATTCACATTTCCATGTTACAAGTACTGACTTGCAGGCAGTTCTAAACCTACAGTAAAAGAAAATTCTCAGTTTATTACATATGTTGGTCTTATATTTAGCTCACTGTTGACAGACAACTACTGCCCCTACAGGGACTACTATGTAAGAAAAAAAATTACTTACCATAGTAATATTGTTTCTTCCAGGGGATCCGTCGCTATGCTTACTATTGCAGTTAAAGGGGCACTGTCAGCCTTGACCCTCGTTTTCTTGTAGAATTACATCAGAGTGCCTCTATGCACACACTGATCTCATATGCTACACAGAATATCCATAGATATGCTTTACAGCAGAATTCTTACCAGTATTTGTTATTTACAAGAATTTCCACATTCCGTCGGTCTACCTGCAAGTACCTCGTCCCCTGGAAGCATAAGGTAGCCAAGAGAGCACTTCTGACACTGAGCGCAGGCACAAACCCCAATTTTACACATGCCCATAATGACAAGCTAAATACAGCGTGTATTTTCTATTGCTGTACTAGATCTGCCGGTTTTTAAATGAAAGAGCGCGCTGGGAAAGTAAAAATAAGCTTTTAAAAGCAGTCGCCAAAATCTCGTGCATGTGCGAAAGCGGGATGAAGCACACATCCCACGCATGCGCAGGAGCGTCCCACTTTACGCATGCGCAAGATTTCAGCGACTGCTTTTAAAAGCTTGTTTTTACTTTCCCAGCTCTCGTTTACTTTTAAAAACGGGCAAATCTAGTACAGCAATAGAAGATACATGCTGTATTTAGCTCGTCATCATGGACTTGTGTAAAATCGGGGTTCGTGCTGGCGCTCAGTGTCAGAAGCGCTCTCTTGGCTACCTTACGCTTCTGGGGATGGGGTACTTGCAGGCGGACCGACGGAATGTGGAAATTCTTGTAAATAAATACTGGTAAGAATTCTGCTGTGAAGCATATCAATAGATATTCTGTGCATCATATATGATCAGTATGTGCATAGAGGCACACTGATGTAATTCTGCAAGAAAGAGAGGGTCAAGGCTAACAGTGCCCCTTTAACCTAACAGGTTGAACTGCCCCAGAGAGAATGAAATATGTAAATTATGGAATTTAGAACGCAAGTCACACCTCTGCCTCAAGGTGGTGCTGTGTTCCACAGCCCAACATCAGATCCTTTTGAAGCCAAATGAATACTAGCTCCAATTTTGTTACCTTTCCCAGTGTAGGTCTGCCTAGCGTAGCAGTTGCTATTAAATGAAACACTACTCATTTTGTAAATATTTTTGTGCTGAACAACTGTCGTGCTTACAGTACCATGCTTATGCAACAGACATGGACACAAAACCTGCTGAATAAATCCATTTATAAAATGAACTATAAAAAAAGATACCAATCCTAGTAATCCCAATGGCTGACTGACATCATGTGGGCATTGATTAATGCCCTGGAAACCCATATTTAACATGCCGATTTGACATAAGCCGGACATAAAAAGAAATGAAATCCCTCAGAGTGATGTTTTTGAAGTTGCATAGCTCGACAGCTCATTTTCTGTGCCATATTCAAAACACGGTTTACCAAGAGAACATTAGAAATAAAAGTAAAAATGTGTGAGAAAAGCTTTTCACGGTTCGATATTCTAGATGGCAGGTCGGCAGATACATGGATTAGAACACAATTACACAGTTTACAACAGAACCATCGTCAAATAAGAGAAAACTACAAAGTAAACATTTCACTGATAGGGAGACATCGGGTAGTGAAACTGACAAATGTGAAGGCGGGACTGAAAAAGTACTGTTTGTAAAACATGAAATCATTTATTTGGGAGTTTAAAACAGTTGTTAGAGTCCAAAATAGCTGCCACGTCTTAATGCTGCTCCTTGCAGTTTTGCAGTGTTTACAGTTGAGCTAGTTGACCGTTCCAGCTGACTGTGGAGTTGAGAAAAAAAAAATGCTTCTCTGTTTTACTTTTGCATGATGCGTGACGTCATGCACCAATTCGGCTTAAAACTTGCTTTTTGTATCATCAAAATATTGTTGTATTACCTACAAAAAATACATATTTCAAACCAGTAATAAACATAGAATAAATGAAGGATAAAAAAATTAATGTAACTTTTTTTTGTTTAGAACTTCTTTATGTGGCGAAAGAATAACATTGAAATTCATCAATTTAAACAGTTTCTGAATATTTTTACAGCTAAAAAGCTACTTGATTTTATTTTATAAGTGCAATAACTCACTCCAGGGTATGAGTATACTGGGTATTAATGCACTTCCCAGGTGGTTGGAGGTCGCTCGGGCTTCGCCCTCGTGCCTCAACACACCTGGGGCATGAATTAATGCCCAGTATACCCATGCTGTCATGGGATATAGCTTACTTATCTTCACAGCTGCTGAATTTATCTAATCAGCAATGATGTCATCACCATTTATCTACACAGTATTGATGTCATCACCATTTATCTACATAGTAGTGACATCATGTCTCTCCCTATATTCAAATGCAAATAACTTTAAAATGAAAAATGACAGCATGGTACTATGAGCACGACAGTTGTTCAGTACAAAAATACCTACAAAATGAGTAGTGTTTCATTTAATAGCAACCGCTACGCTAGGCAGACCTACACTGGGAAAGTTAACAAAAACGTCTCAGAACTTATTAAAAAAAAAAAAACTGCCAAAAGCAAATGGCCCTGCATTGACAGAAAGCCTCCCTTATTGCATAAATGAACTATACAAGGGTGAGCTGTCAGATAAACGATTTATCTACATTCGTTCTGTTTGACCTCAGACATCTCACTCATGGCTTACGCCACTCGTGAGGTTACCCGAGATCAAACAGCACTTGTGTAGATAAACCATTTATCTGACAGCTCACCATTATACATCCCACATAATATCTAGAAAATGGCAAAGAAAAATCTTGAAAGCCAATTGGCTGACAACCTTGGTGAGGTGGACATTTTTCAACAGAGCAATCTAAAAAGTGCCAACTTCATGCACCAGTGAGAAACTGGTATCTTTGTGCCACAATGAAATTCAGACTCAAGTAGCCACCATTTTTCTTATCCTCGGGAACGGACAACCAACTGAAGAAGCCCTCCCCCTCCATGACAAGTCACCGCCCCACACCCCAACCAAGCAAACCGCCAATAATAACTAAAAACATGTTTATAAAATAAAATCAACCCTTTGAACACAGCATAGTCTTTTATATAGCAACTGACACAATCGTGGCTCCCGACCCCTGAAAAGCCAGCCAATGCAGTAGTAAAGCAAGCTAGCAATGACTCTGCATATACGGGGAACCCAAGCCAACAAAGTCCTGCCTCCGTGCCTCACCCTGACTGTCCAAGTCATCTTACTACTAAAATGACCCCAACGACAGCCATCTCCCCCTCCCCAACCCAGCACTGTCACCAAACTACCTGCCCCGGCCACCTCTTCCCATCGAAGACCCCCCCCCCGGCCATGGAGCCCTGACTTACCCCCAGGCAGGGACACGGTGGGGGGCTCCACCTTAATCCCCTCCCCAAGGGAATCAAGTCTTCATCGGGATCCGGGCAGTACTGCAGCCGCAGGCAGGTGGGGACCCACTATCGGGTCTTCGTGTCGGTGTCGCGCCAGGAGAGGCATTTTTCTGTGTGTACGCTCTCCCAGAGCGTGGTGTGCCATGACTTACGCCGGCATCCTTCTTGCTCTCCCTACTGGTGCGGGTATCGGGGCTGCAAAACCTCATGCCACCCCTGAGCCAGTGTGACCTCCACCCCCCTGGAGGAGCTGAGCGGTCCATCAGACGCTCAGACATCCTCCCCCCCGGCCAGCCCTCTGACTCTCGGGTCCGCTTCCGAACCCGGGTCATCAGCAACGCAAGCAGAAGTCCGACCGCTGCACCGACGGGCCAACAACAACAGCCATCCTGTCCGCATTATTGCTTACCTCCTCTTTCATCACGTGCTCAATCGGCAGACTGTCCCTCTTCCTTTTTTCAAACCACGACTGACTCCGTCACTGCCACCACTCCAGGTCAATTCCTCACCCGCTCTCAAAATCAGCGGTACCCGGGCTTCATGTCAGTAAATAAACTCAGACTTCTGCCAACAAAAATCTCTCTCGTAAATCCTCAGCTCAGCCTGCGGCCTCGAAACACATCTCCATTTTACATAGAGGACTACAAGTCCCATAAAACCCCAAGGCAGCTATGCAGCTCAAGCAAACAGAATGTCAAACAAGATCACCCTCTACTGGCACACATACCACAGTACAGGGACTATTTGTACAAAAAAATTTATTTCATTCATTTTTTTTTTTAAACATTAAACTTTTTTAAAATGTATTTTTCTATTTTATTAAAACATATTGCTAATGGGTCATTTTCTAAGTGCAATAATACCCTCCAGGGTGGACGGTATTGGGGAATACCAGACCTTTCAGGGGCTACAAGGCCCTCCACCTGCGGCGTCAGGTCTCATTACCCCCTTGGGCGATCCAATACACCATAATACTGCCCACCTTTTCGGGTATTATTTCTTACGTATCCTAAACTACACCCAAAAAACAAAGTATCCAAAAAAGCAAAAAAAAGGTTGATCATCCTGACCAAGCTATGGCAGACTAAAACAAAGCCACATCAAAAATAGTGACTGTGAATGAACAACAAGTAACGTTCACGCAATTAAGCATTAGAGAAGACCTGACTGTTACAGAATCTTTTCCAGATTCTAGAAGGAAAGGCAGGGTAGGAGGTTTAAGCATAGTGAGGGATCCCCTGGAAGAAACAATATTACTATGGTAAGTAATTTTTCTTCAAAACCCAGGAGTCCTTCACTAAGCTTACTATTGCAGACTTCAAAGCAGTACCTTGGAAGACTGGGTACAGAATCTATTTGGGGAAAAAAGTTCTGTAGAACAGCAGCGCCAAACCTGGCATCTCTCCTGGATTTCCAGGCAACAGTGCTTTGTAAAGGTCTGTATAGTTTTCCAGGTAGCTGCATTACAGATTTCCAGTAAGGGGACATCTTGCAGCAGCCACAGAGACAGCAATGCCACAGGTGGAGTGTGCCCCGGGGCCTTTTGCCAGTTTTAGAGTAGCAGAATCAGACGCAGGAAACAATCCAGCAGGCAATGGTCCACTTAGAAGCTGGCCTGCCCTCTCCCACTTCACCATACGTGAAGAACAGTTGAGAGTGGGAAGACCTAAGATCCTTAGTACTGTACATTCCACACAGTAATTAAGTGACCTCTTAACATCCAGACTGTGCAGCTTCAGCTCACCAGAATTGGACTTTGCTGTGAAGAACACTGGAAGGGTGATGGATTGGTTCAAATGAAACTCTGACACCACCTTGGGAAGGAATTTCCTGTTGGTCCTAAGGATTACCATGTCCCTGTAAAATATGATGTAATTGGGGTCAGTGCAGAGAGCTTGCAGCTCGCACACTCTTCTGAGGGTATGGCCACTAGGAAGACCAATTTCCAGGTGATGTACTTCAAATCTGCCGTGGCCATAGGCTCAAAAGGAGGTACCATGAGCTTAGCTATGCAGAGGTTCAAATTCCAGGGAGCAACTGGCTCCCTAATAGGGGGATAACAGATGCAGCAGGCCCTTAAAGAACCTCTTGAAAATGGGGTGAGAAGCGACAGTTTTTTGTTTTTTTTTTTTATTTCGTTGTTTAACCAGGAGTAGCACACTAAGCTGAAAGCTTTTTTACAGGAGTGACCTGGGAGTACAGGGAAGTTAAGTGACTTGCTCAGGGTCACACAGTATGCAAGTGGAAGCTGTGGGATTCAAACCCAGGTCTGGTCTACTGGATGTCACCAGATTTGCAGCTCAGAGCCTTAGACCACTGCGCTATACTGCCTCCTAATTTTTCTGCTTACCTGCTGACACATAGGCAGAAACAGCTGTCATACCTTTAGAGTAGCAGATCTGAGACCTAAAGCTTGTAGGTGCACCAAAAAGTGCAAAAGTATGGGCAGATCTGCCTGTATGGGGACAGAGCTGCTTAGAAGCACACCACAGGGAAAACTGTTTCCATTTGGAAGCACATGCCTTTCTAGTAGTAGGCTTCCTAGAAACCTTGAGGACATTGAGGACCTCTTCTGAAAAGAGGAAATCAGAATGCTCTTTACTCCTCAAGAGCCAGGCTTTGAGGCTCAGAGACTTGAGATCCGGAAAGATTACTCTTCCCCGAGACGTGGTAGTAGGTTGTGTCTCAGGGGGAGACAAATGGGCTGTTTGGTTGACAGAGACAGGAGCAGGGAGTACCAAAGTTGTCTGGCCCAGTCTGTGGCTACCAGAATCATGGCTGCAGGCTGGTTCCTCAACTTCAGGAGGACTTGAAGCAGCAGAGGAAATGGAGGGAAGGCATATAGAAACCTTCCTGACCAGTCCAAGAGCAGGGCATCCACAGGGACTGTGCCCATTGCCGAAGATTTCTGGTGTGCCCCATCTCCAGAAGACTGTGGCCGACACCTGCTAGTTCAGAGACCATTCGTGATGCCCTTGGGCTTATCTTGCTGAGGGAATCCACTAGGGCATTGTCCTTCCCTGGAAGATGAACTGCTGACAGCTGCACTTCCAGTGAGTAGGCTAGAGTCCAGAGCTTCATAGCTTCTGTGCATAGCTTTGAGGATTTTGTTCCTCAGTTTGTTGATGTAAACCATGATGGTGGTGTTGTCTGTCCGGACCTGGACCAGCTGACCCTTTATGTGGGGGGCAAACGACTGGCAAGACCACCCTTAGCTACAGGAGGATTATATGCTCCCTGGACTCTCGAGGGGACCATACTCTGCTTATTGTCAGGTCGCCCATGTGGGCTCCCCAACTCAGCATGGAAGCATCCATTGTCAAGACAACCATTGGGGCCTGTAGCTGAAAAGGCAGCCCCTTCTCTGAGGTTGTCCCTTTCCACCAGTCCAGGGCCTGTAGGAAGGTTTCTGTCACAGGTATTAGCCTGGACAGAGGGTGTCATTTTTGGGACTAATGGGTCCTCAAGTGATACTGAATGTCCCTTATTCTGAAATCTGACTCCTGGCACTGGGGCTGTGGTAGAGGCCATATGCCCCAGAAACTGAAGAAAGTGTCTTGCTGGCCCAGGATGATGGAAGTGGGCTTGCCACCCTTTCCTATGAACTCCAGTACCTGTGCTGGTTCTGTCTGGGACTTTTGCACATTTATGAGAAAACCCAATGTATCCAAGGTGCTCTCAGTTAGCTGGAGAGAGTCCTTGACCTGCTGATGTGAGTTTTCTACAACCAGCCAGTCGTCCAGATAAGGAAAAACCATCACTCGTCTTCTGAGATGTGTTGCCACCACGGCCAGGCAATTTGTGAACACCCTGGGATGGATGACAGATCGAAGAGAATGGCTGTGAACTGGCAGTAACCAGAAGGCAGCCTGAACCGTTAAGTATTTTCTGTGACTGGCCCTGACTGGGATGTGAAAATATGCATATTTCTGGTCCAAAGATCCCAGCCAGCCTCCCTGCTGTAGGAATGGCATCACTGTGGACATGGTGACCATCTTGAATGTGTTTTTTTCAAGTGTTTGTTCAAAAATCTGAAGTCCAGAATGGGTCGCCACTCCCCATTTTTCTTGTGTGAGAGAGTACCTTGAGTAAAGGCCTTTTCCCCACTAGGAAGGATGAATTCTTTCTGCTGTGTTTGCCTGCAGCAGCTTTTTGACCTTCAACCCCAGCAAGATTATTTCTGCTGGTGTAGGAGCATGGAAAGGTCTGTGAACCCACAGCTTGGGGAACATTTTGAACTGCAGGGTGAGGCCTTGGACTAGCTACTTCCAGGACCCACTTGTCTGTGGTGATGTTTTTTCACTCTTGGAAGAAATGAACCAACCTTCCTCCCACTCATAATGGGTGGGCAACCTGGACACACACATCAAGGGTTTACTTGGGCTGAGCCCTAGAGGTCAAAGCATGGTCAGCCTTTCTAGAAGCTCTGCTGCCCCTGCCCCTAAAGTAACCGCTCACCTGAGAGTAGTCATAGCGCATGGGAATAGGATAGAAAGCACGTGGGTAGTAAACCCTACCCCCTTCCATGAGGCCTGTAGGACGTAGAGGCCTTTTCCTTCTCAGCATCACTTTTATAGGTGGATTTGTACTCTTCCACCTTTTCCAAGTATGCCTCTGTCTTGTCACCAAAGAGGGAATTATTCTCGCATGGGAAGTCCATGACTTTTGCCTGGGTGTCCTGACACAAATTAGTTGTCCTTAGCCAAGCGCCTTATGAGACAGCATGGGCCATCACCCTGGAGGCAGTGTCATTAGCATCTACTGCCATATGGAACTGGTATTTGGTGGCATCAAAGGCAGTCCTAGCAGTGTCTGCCAAGTCTTGTGCCCAGTCCCCGTAGACCTCGTGGCTCAGGGCCAGGAAAACATTCTAGAGGGCTCTCTGGTACTGCAGGGTATAAGCCATGTAAACACAGCTTGCCTCAAGAGCAGGGAGGCAGAGGTGTATACTTTCTTCCCCATGCCATCCAGCTTCCTGGAGTCCTTGTCCAGGGGCTGGGAGAAGAGAGGAATCTTGGCCTTGTCACATGCAGCTGCCTGAACTATGCCTTCATGGTCTGGGTATGAGTAGAGGTACTTAGCATCATGTCTGTCCACGTGGTTCTTCTCAATTTTCTTGTCAAACCCCAGGGTAGAAGTAGGGGTTTGCAGCAGCTTGTAGGTTGTTTTCGTAAGTGACCTGTACATAGATAAAAGCAACCTCTTAGAAGAGTTGACTCCATCATGTCCAGGAAATTATCCTCCTCCTCATCCTCTCCAAATTTCTGGGTGGAGAGGGCGAGGGTATTGACCATTTGTTTCACAAAGGCATAGTGTGAGGAAAAATCCTCTGGCCCCCAGGGAGGGAAACTGAACTCCTGGTTGGGGGAACCATCTGGTTCAATCGTTCCTCCTTTTGCTCATAACAGAAATCATTCCATGGGCCACCGGAACCGGGGCGGCGGCAGAGGCTAAGGAAGAACATGCAATGCCTGGAAGAACTGCCAAGCTTTAGTCATGTCCTCTTCAGAGGGCATATTTATTGTCCACAGACAGCTCCTTTGCTCCTTCAGCAGAAGGTGCAGCAACCCGTTTTTCCTTTTGTTTATTTTTAGCAGGAACCAGCTCTGGAGCCTACTCTGAGGGTCTTCTGTGTTTGAATTATCCGAATTCCCCTTCTCAGGAATCTTGTTAGACAGAGTCTGTCTCCGGTCTTAATATGGGAGGAAGGACCCTCTTCCAAATTTTTGGTGACAGAGGCGCAGACTGAGAGGCCGTAATGTCCTGCAGCTTTCTAGCCCTCTTTTTAAATGTTTTGGGGCAAAACTTGCTGCAGAGTTCACAATTAGAAAAACATTTGATTGGGACCAAGGCACCGGAGACACAACTCGTGGCTGTCTGCCTTGGCCAAAAGGTTTAAAGCATTTTTTTTTTTTTTTAAACAAGTCTATTTATCCTCCTTCGGCAGGTCACCATCTTCGTCTGCCAACCCTACCAGTCTCGGGGTCTTTCAGGATCATATGGCACTATGCGCGCCCCGGCAGATCCCCTGAGCTGGTCCGGAGGCTTCATCCTTGGTGGCCCCCGATGTTTCCTCTGTTTTTGCCCCAGTGAGTCAGTCCTACTCCCAAGACCCTGGAAGTGGTGACGCATGCACATGCACACCACAGCTCCAGTACCAGTCTCTTCAACCCTCCCTCGGCCTAGCACCAGCAGTCCTTAGAGCAACGCAGCCAAGCTCCAAGGAAACCTGTTCCTCCTTCTGAGGCAGAGGGCTGCTAGCCACTCGCATCCTCTCCCCCGACCTCCAACGACCCAGGCTCGTTACCAATCCCAGGTCGCCGGTGTGACGTCAAGCACCTCAACGCTCTGCGCCACCAGGTTGGCCCGGTTTAAAGCACTTAATAATACAATTCCTAAAGTCCACAGGTCCTGTTTTCTTTTTAGGTTTGTCTGACATGCCAATTGTCAAAACAGATCAAGAAAAACCTAATCCCCATAGGGGAAAAGAGAAAATGCAGTTCAGTCCAAATGAAGGATTTTATTTAACTCTAAAAATTGATTAGCGTTTTGCTCATAAACGTTCTAAAACATTGTGAAAATGCATAGCACTCGCCTCACTGTGTTTAACAAACATAACACTTCCAGAAAACCTATATAAATGCTTTCTGTACAGTTAGTATTGCCCCAAGAAGAAAACTGCTAATCAATTATTTAAAACCCTGAAATGCAATCTGAATCGTCTTTTTTTCCCCCGGAGAGTCCCCTCAGAAAAAAACGCAACAGGCAAAAAAACAAAAGTCTTAGTTCCCAAAACTGTGGAACTGAGACGAAAACCACTAGATAACCTCAGGAATAGATAAATTACGAGGTAAAACGCTGGAAAATAAATATAAAAACAAAGTAAAATACATCAGTTTGAGAAAAAAAAACGCCAAACAGAGTATAAGGAGCGCCCGTTCCAGGGACCGCTGAGGCATTCTGAGAAGTCATAAATATAATATAAAAAAAAAAAACGCTTAACTACAATAAATAGCTGAGAGGTATGAAACGAAAAATAAAAGTAAAATATACTTATTCTATTAGAAATTAAATGCTTCAAGGGAAACTGCTGAACAGAGCTCTTCAGGGCAACGTGCTAGTACAGGAAGAGGAAAGGATATGACATTAGGCTGTGGAACACAGCACCACCTTGGGGCAGAGGTTTGACTTGCATTCTAAACTCCATAATTCCATTTTCTCTGCTGGGATAGTTCAACCTGTTAGGCTAACTGCAACAGTAAGCATAGTGAGGGATTCCTGGAGTTTGAAGCACAACTGTTTTCTTTCAGGAATCCTGTGTTATGTTTCCTATACCCTCCTGTGGACCAGTGGGGCTGGATAAGTACACTGCGCACTCGTGTGGCTGCAGTGAGGCTGGCAGAGAAGTTTACTCTAAAATGTTTGTGTAGCGGTAACCACTATACAAAATGTATTTTGTATAGCAATAGCCAAACTTTGCACGGCACTTAGTAGGTCATTTTTTAGCCCCACTCCCATGCCCAGTGTTCGGCATTTTGGGATGCAGAGTGCTTTTTCTTCTACACCCCTCCCCCATGCCAGCAGCATTCTCAGCTCACCCTAATATTAGGCGCCTTTAGATGCAGTTTTTCCAGAGCCTACCACACCATTCCCCAGGCTAGCTCTTCTACCTCCCATTTCACTTAAAATATATAAATAATATGAATCCCCCCAGTCAATCTCGGCCCAGCCATCCTCCGCACCCAGACCTTACAGATCTCCACTGGCTTGCCTCCAGTACTTTAAAAGCAATATTACAGCCGGCCCGGTGGCGCTGAGGGTTGAGGCGCTGGACGCCACACCTCGCGCTACGCCAGCGACCCGGGTTCGGGAATGGACTCGGGTGGCTGGGAGTCGGCAGGGGAGAGAGAGGATTAAGCGTCCCAGTGGATGCGCTCCTCCCTCAGGGGTGGGAGACCAAGAGCAGCGCGGCTGCTCTGTATCCCTTCAAGCCAGTGGAAGCACTGACAGTAGTAAGGGATGGAGGCAGCTCCATTCCGCTGGAGTCAGGAGGGGAGACATTGACGGCGTGATGAGAGGTAAGGCGCGGTATCAGCACGTCACCCTCGGGACGATGTCCACACAACAGACGCCTCGGGGTTAGGGATTACAGGGGAGAAAACGGAAAACACCTCGGCAGCTCTAGATGAAAGCCTCCGGTTCCATCCAAGACCACTGAGAAGGGACAGACCCCACTGTGCAGGAGGTAAGAGAAGGAGGCACTCTAGGGGCAGATCCCAAGATGGTGGGGTGGTGGAAATGAACGGACGGAAGGAGTGGGCACCAAGAGGAGACAGGAGGGAAAAAACACAAAGTAAAAAAAAAAAAAAAAACAATATAACCATTTGCCCAGTGCAGTGTGAAGATCCTCATCCTCTTCGTCTTGCCACTGGGCCTGAATGCTGGTTGTCTCACCTGATCACTATAGCACAAAACACTATTATATATTAACCTCTAGCAGTATAGCCTAGAGGTTAGAGGAACGAGGCTTGAACAAGCTTGATACATCCAGCAGACCAGACCTGAGTTTGATTCACACAACCTCCACTTGCATACTGTGCGACTCTGATCAAGTCACTTAACTGCCCAGTGCTCCCATGTCGCCCCTGAAAACAGGCACTTGTGCCTAGTGATCCTACCCGGTTGCCAAAGACTAATAAATAAATAAATTTAAAAAAAAAAAGGTGAGCTTTCCAGCATTTGGGCCGCCCGGCAGTTGGAACCAGAGAATGAGGACCTATGTTCGGTATTGAACAGTTTCTCAGGGTCGGGCACAGAGTTTTATAAGAAATAGGGCTTGACAGCTATCTATGTAAAAATTCAGTAAAGGGCTATAAGTAAATTTTGGCAAGCAATATGGACTTCAGTATTTTTCGCTCTGATATATATCCTATGGGGCAGAATGACTAGAGCAATGAATTTTTTTTGTGTGTGCGTATGTTTATTTTTTGGTAACCAGGTTAAGGCCTACTAGGCACAACTGCCTGTTTTCAAGGATGACCCGGGCACACTGGGGAGGTTAAGTGACCTGCTCAGAGTCACAAAGTATGCAAGTGGAGGCTATGGATACAAAATCCAGGTCTGCGGGATGTACCAAGCTCATTCACAGTTCATTACGAACATACGAAATGTGCCAGCAGATAAAGGCCTAGAGGTCTATCACGTCTGCTTGAATGTGCAGCTAGCACCCCTTATTCTGCAGCTGCCCCTCTCTTCCACCCTTCCCCTCCACTGACCCTCCCCCTTGTCTTGTCCCATCCCCTTTTGAAGCAGTCCACTGTTCTACTGGATACCACTTCTGCCCATCCAGCCACCACTCTCTCTGTAAAAAAGTGTCTACTCATCTCCCTACTGAACCTTCCTCCCTCCAGTTTCATATCATGGCTCCTGGTGTCCCTCCCCTCCCTTCCCTTACTTTGAACAGCTCCTCTGTACCTGTCTTGTTTATTCCTTTATTGTACCTAAATGTTTCAATCATGTCCCTCCGTCCCTTCAATCCTCCAGCGAGTACATGTTCAACTCCCTCAGCCTCCTCTCGTATGATAAGTCCCCCAGCCCCTTGATCATCTTTGTCGCCCTGCATTGCACCCCCTCCAGTAACTTAATGTCCCTCTTCAGATACGGGCGCCAGTACTGCACGCAGTACTCCAGGTGCGGTCTAACTAATGACCTATACAGTGACAGAATCACCTGCTCCCTTCTCGAGGATATACCAGCTTGCAATGCAACCCAGCATTTTGTTGGCCTTTGCAGCTGCCTTCCTACATTGTGCCGAGTTGTTCATTGACCCTGTAATGAGCACCCCCAGATCCTTCTCCTCCTCCTCCTCCTCTGCCTGGGCTAGCTGCACTCCCCCCAGCAGGTAACTCCTTCTTGGGTTCTTCATCCCAAAATGCACCACCTTGCACTTTTTGGCATTAAACCCCAGTTGCCAGGTGTCTGACCAGGTTTCAAGCTTTATCAGATCATCCTGCAACCCCTGCCACCCCCCTAGGTCGTCCACCACCACTCCTACCTTGGTATCATCAGCAAACAGACTGATCTTGCTCTTGATGTCCAATGATATGTCTGTAATCAATATCCCAAACAACACTGGTCCCAACACTGAGCCCTGTGGAACACCGCTCGTCACTACCCTTGGGTGTGAGAGCTCCCCACCCACCACTACCCTCTATTGCCTTCCCTGAAGCCAGTTCCCTGCCCATCTCAGCAGCTTTGCACCTGCCCCTGTGCCTTCTAACTTACTTCCCAGTCTTCCATGCGGCACCAAGTCGAATGCCTTACTGAAGTCCAAATATAGGACATCCACTGCATGGCCCCTGTTCAGTTGCCTAGTTACCCAGTCACAGAACCCCACCAGGTTGGTTTGGCAGGATCTGCCACGCATGAAGCCATGCTGTCTGCTGTCCTGTAGTCCTTTGGCCTCTAGGAGGGCCACCAGCCTCTCCTTCAGGATAGTCTCCATTAGCTTACCCACGATGGATGTGAGGCTCACTAGTCTGTAGTTCCCCGGTTCATCCTTGGGGCCGCTCTTGTGGAGGGGCACCACATGAGCCATCCTCCAGTCCTGAGGTACACACCCCGAGTGTAGTAAGGCATTAAATAGGTCTGCCAAAGGTCCTGCAAGGACCTCTGCCAGCTCCTTCAGTATCCTGGGATGGATGCCATCTGGGCCTGGCGCCTTGTCCACCCTCAGTGCCTTCAAACCCCCCCGAACTCTGCCCTCCATGATTTCCCATCTGTCACCCCTCCCCCATTTCTGCGTTCCTCCCCCCTTGTCACCCCTCTTCTCCTTAGTAAATACCGCAGAAAGTAATGCTTAGTGCTCCTGCCTTATCACCCTAGCTTCCACCCAACTCCTCCTTCCTAATCCTTACTATGTGGTCTTTACAGCTCCTTTCTCCCTGATGTACCTAAAGAAGTCCTTCTCCTCCTTCTTAATGCCTTGTGCCAGCCTGAGCTCCATAGATGCCTTGGCTCCCCTTACTGCCCTTTGTCACCTCTTCGATTCCGTCAAGTACTCCTCCCTGTCCTCCCGCCCCTGTTTTCTTGTATCTCCTAAAGGCAGCTCTTTTCCTCCTTACCTTTTCCATGACCTCCTTGCTCAACCAGCTCGGTTTCTTAGCCCTAGTCTTCTTGCTCTGGGCCTTGCAGCAGGTTTTGGTTGCCTCCACTATCCCCAGCTTTAAGAGCTCCCGCCTCTGGTTAGTGTCCATACTAGATTGAATTCTGGCCAGGTACCCTTTTACCACTTCCCCCATCCTTCCAAAGTCGGTCGTCCTGAAGTCCAGCACTCTTGTGCCAGATTCCACTCCTTCCTTGCCCATAGCCAATGTGAGCCATACTGAGTGGTGGTCACTCTCTGACAGCGGTTCCTCCACCGCAAGTTCTCTGACTCTCACAAAGTCCCCATTTGCCAGCACATGGTCAAGGGTATTCCCTAACCTGGTTGGTTCACTGACCATTTGCAGCAGGAAGCTGTCCTCCAACTCTAACCTCCACTCTATACTGCCAGCCCCTGTCCATCTTCAAAATCTATATAATATTTTTGAATTGCTGCAGGTAAGTCATTGACTAAGGAGACTTCAAAGGACTGAGTGGAGAAGGTGGTGGGCTGAGATGGGCAAGAAGATGGTTTACTATGTTTTACACGGCACGTGTTACTGGGATCATATACAGATGTGCTGCCTGGGGTCTGTGTGTGGGGGAGGGGGGGGGACTGATCCACTATTGTTGTAAGTCATGCAGGAAACGACATCACCATCTGACCCTCAATCATCAAATCAAGGTGGTGGTTTTGTGGCTGTGGGTGACATCTATACTGGCTAGTCACATACAGAAGGTGAGAAGCTATTCTTTGTGTATCCCAACACAGTACGTACTTCGTCATCACGTATTGTCAACCAACAGAGAAAATGTTTTATTCAAAAATGTTTGATTAGCAATTACGGTACTATGATATATAACCTAACTGGAATATCAGTAGGAAAATGCTGTGCACTATTTTGCACGTAAGCTTTTCTGAAGCAACTGTACAACTACTTTTGGGTGAATTTTTTTTACGCAAGTGACTGCTTTATATAAATGATTCTGTCCAGTACTTCATGAAAATTGTGTACTTTTTTTTGCTACACAATTCCAGGTACAATATTCCACGGCGGTAGGAGGGTAGAATATGGGGGAAAATGTCCTGACTGGAGGATGTGGCCACCGCTGACATCATGTCACCCACCCCAGTTCCTCCCTGACTCGACCTCCAGCTGCATCGAACAACAGTGCAGCCTGGGGTCCAGCCTCGGGGCCCCTCTGTACAAGGGGTAGTCCCCAAGGGATGACGCACACTGGAACCAGCTTGTATGCAATGCAGGGGACAGCACTGTGGGGCAGACATGCAGCATCAGCAGCCATCCATAGGAGGACAACCAGGAGCAGGTAAAAAACCCCAAATCCAAACTGTAAAGTGTATTCTAGTCCACATACAAGGCTTACATCTGGTCATGCCTCTCATTATCACCTTACAACAGTCCAAATGCGTAGAAACAGCACAAACCGCCAGGAACAAAGTCACAATGCAGAATGGAAACGCACATTAACTAAAAGCCAACGTGAGTATTACAGAACACAACTCCGATTTAGTACTCCATCTTTTATTAATGAAGAATCTCATACTGCTTTTCATCAGGGTACTAGAGAATCGCGGAGATTAAATGATCAGATATGCGAATTCTGATGTGTCTTTAGTTCTTACATTCTGAAAATCCTGAAATTTAACCACCTACGTTCCTCCTTTGTGACACAGGGGAAAAGTCCTTCCTTCGTTCTAATTAAAATGGTATTCAAACTCTTCCTAAAAGCCAGCAAGGAAGGGTTCTTGTGAATAAGGGGGGGATTCCAGTTATAAGAAGCTGCAACACAGAAGGGGCAACTGCTGACAGAATGCAACTTGTCACTGCAATCTCTACTGCCTTAGTTCTCCCACCCCCCCCATGCTAACCGAACTCTGTTAGTACTGGCAGCAGTGAATCTTCTAACTGCAGTCCACACATATGCAACACACACACATGCAGGATTTTACAGGTTTGTCCGGCAAAACTCAAGGTTCCTTTTTACACTGCATGCTCCTGATACTCCCAGTCTAACTGGGCACCTACTGGTATGGAGCACAGCATCAAACAAAGCGTAACTCGCTACAAAGTGGGGAAAATGTTTTCGCTTTAATTAGAGTATATCAGTGAAATGTACACACGCACCTTCATTAGCAGCCTCTCTTTCTCGATGCTTTGCATCAGCCTTGTCCAAGTATGAGAAACTGGGTCTCAGCTGCAGGATTCCGTGCAATGGCGTCAGATGTAGTTCCCCTGGAACAAACATTAAACATACCAAAAACATCATTCATTTTCATAAACACCACATTCTGAAGTAATAGCCAGGGACTGGTCCAGAAGGGAGGGTTCACTGTTTTGAAATGTTTTAATGGATACATAGTTTTTATTTTTAATTTTGCAATGTAATTACCCAAAACAGCCCACTGGGGTATGACATCTCATTTACAGTGGGGTGCTGCTTCAACCCAATTATACTACTATTAGGACCAAACACAGTAACACTAAGCATGGCAGGACATAAGAGTTGGTGAGCTTGTGGTGGGTTTGGTCACTAGCTTTCAAACTCTGGTAGCCAAATCCAAATATTTTTTGATCCCTTAATAATGCTGGCCAGTAAAATCACCTCATGGGCAGATAACCAGCTGGCTGCCTGACTACTTGATTTTTCCCACCCTGATGCTAAGGGACCTAATCAAGATCATACAGTGCAGAAGTGGTCATGGTGGGATTTGAACCTGGGTCTCCTGATTTTCAAGTCTCTGTTCTAACCACTAAGCCGAGCTGCCTCCCGAACACTAAGCACTGTTTCTGTGACCCCTCACACCAAAAACTCACAAGACACTTTTTTTTTTAATTGATGTTCTGCTGCATTTGTAAATTAAATGTTACAAACATTTCCGCTCAAAGCTATAGCAAACTGTACATTACAGTAGTGGAACATTTTACATCCCTGTCACTTGTGACTCTTGGAGGGAGTTAAAATGACATTTGGGACTAGGTAAACAAACTGTGGCCAGGCCACACAGGATACATAGTATTTACCAACTTTTGACCAATGCACTTTTAACCCATTAAAGTAGGCATTCAGGTCAATTTCTAAAACTTGTAACCATAATTATTACATACTGTCTGTGAACCGATTTCAGTATTAGGCACTGACTTCTATCTATGGGCTGGCAGCATAGGTTAGAGTAACGAGCTGTGAACGAGCTTGGTACATCCAGCAGACTAGACCTGTGTTTGATTCTCACAACCTCCACCTGCATACTGTGTGACTCTGAGCAAGTCACTTAACTGCCCAGTGCTCACAAGTCGCCCCTGAAAACAGGCACTTGTGCCTAGTTGGCCTTACCCGGTTACCAACGAAAAAAATAAATATATTGATCTAAGCCAGACACGCTTATTGACTAAGCACACAAGCTGCAGCATTATGGAAGTAAAGAAAGTTTTAGTAAACTGCAGCAGACAAGTTCATCTCTAAGTGTCCGAAGGACTGACTTAATGCACCTGCTCCGAGGTGGCCATTTTGCATTAAGGTAATCGAATGGAATCTTCAGTCTTCTCAAAGCACCTTTGGAGAAGGAGAGTTTCAAGTAAGTTGGTGCACGAGTCCCTCTAGTGATCATTCTACCAGTACCAGGGCCAAAAGGATAACGACAGGAGATAAGGTTGCCCAGAGGACTTCGGGGGGTAAAGAAGGAGTCAGCACATTTGTAGAACGTAAGCACTGCCATTTTAAGAGTTCTAAGCTATAACTTGTATAAGCTTTATTTTAAAATGAAGCTCAGTCGATATCTGTAATGCACTGACAGCTGCCCATGCATCATTTCTGAAGACTGATTCACCATAATTTAGAATGATAACAATCTGTATCCCTTTTGGAGTCAAGCTCACACTGCAGCTTCTCCACAGGCTTATCTGCCTCTGTAGGGTCTGAGAAAATCAATTTTAAATAAAAATGCACTGGGGCTATCTTGTAAAGAGTCATTTTTATTTAATTAACTTAAAGGTTGGAAGCTGGGAAAAGCACAAAGTGCCAAGGTTCGTTTCCAGGAGCAACTCGGGGAAGGGAATATAGGGAGTAACAGCTTATGGAACATATGCAGATGCAACAATACATTACAGGATAACAGGTACATACAGAGGCACAGTAAATGTGCTAGCTCCACAGAAAACAGTTTCTAGGCAGCAATCGACATTGGGCAAACAAAGGGGGAGGCCAAGTGCACAGTGCATGCTGGGAAAGGGGTAAAAAGGAGAAAGACACCAAGCTATGGGGCTGTGCAGGAGAAGGTCATGTGTGAGGATATGGGGATTCGAGAGAGAGAGTAGACAGGAACAGGAAGGTGCAGGAAGTTGCCTTAGGTGATGTCTGAAGGCAGGGAGAGAAGGGGAGCAGATTCCAGAGGGGAGGGAGGCGGTAGGAGAAGGCAGCTTAGCCAGCAGAAGAGTGAGGGTTAAGAAGGGAGAAGGTGCAGGAATCCCTGTAGCGAAGCGAGTAGGGAGATCAGGGAAGAAAGGTGGGGGGGGGGGCACCAAACCAGTATTTGACGATGAAGGCAGCACAGTACGCAACATGACAGCAGGCGGCGGATGGAGAGGGAGAAGCAGAGGAAGCAGTGATGGGTATGGAGAGAACAATTGGTGTCAAAGCGGAATATGGCATTGCATACGGTATCCAGTCTGGCAAGGGAGGAAGAGGGGGCAGTGCCATAGACTATGTCCGCCTAAACAAAGACTTGAAAATAATTTTGATTACCAGCTCCTTGCGAACCTGGAAGGAGAGACTGTAATGTGGTACAGGGTGCCTAGTTTGGGACGGAGTTTGGTGTGGATAGCGTCTATGAGGACACAGAAGTCAAGCTTACTGTCAAACCACACGCCAAGGTAGCTGACAGCAGGGACCACTTCCAATAGGGTGCCATTGAAAGGGGGGTGGGGGGTTTCGAGAGCCTGGCTAATTTCTGACAGGTACCGCAGGTCGTGGACAGTCTTCTTGGTGTTGACCATAAGCTGGTTGTCGTGGAACCAGTGCAGTATGTTGTGGAAGTCCTTCTGGAGCAGCCCAACCACAGCAGAGGCTGTGGAGTCAAAGGTACAGATGACTGTGTCGTCCGCAGACAAGACAGACATTGAGAGGAGGTCACTGAAGAAAAAATGAGAATGCGACAGGCCACAGGGTGGAGCCCTGTGGGACTCCTGCTAGGATAGGCAGAGGAGGGGAACAGAGTGCCTCCAACCTGTACAGACTGTCGATGGCCCAAGCGGTATGAGCGGAACCAAGCAACAGCGTTGGGTGCATGTCCAGCAGAGCGCAGTTTGATTAGGAGGAGAGGGTGGGACACAGAGTCAAAGGCTTTGGCCAGATCGATGAAAACTGCTGAGGTGATGTTGCCCTGATCCATTCCAGTGAGGACAGAGTCAGTAAGAGGCAGTAGGGAGGATACAGTGAAATGGTGCTTCCTAAAGTCAGAGTGAAAAGGGGAGAGGAAATCAGAGAAGTGTAGGAAGGTAGCGAGTCCGGAGCAGATGAGGGACTCCTGGAGCTTAGCAAGGGAAGAGAGATGGGCCTCAAGTTACCAAGTGAGGTGGGGGTCACCCCATTTATGCAGGGGTAGTACTCTGGCAACCTTCCAGGCCTGGGGGACAGTGCAAGGAGACTATTTTAGGCAGGGAAATGGGCAGATTGGATGAACCTCTGGATCTTTTTCTGTGGGCACAATCTATGTTTTTCTGACACAAACAAAAAGGTTCTTTGTTGCATTCTCATCAAGTAATTGTCAGGAGAAATATGCTAAGACCGTGAAGGTTCTTTAGAACTGGGATTTCAATATCAAAATGTATACGTCTGTTAACTTTCATGTGAAAATATTTACTGAAAAGTAAGGGAAATGTGTTTATTAGAAGAGGAAAAATACCAGTTTTGGTAGTGCTGACAGAGCACACTGCACTCCCATGTGGGCGGCCTGGGTTTGTTCTGCAACCCGACTCCTTTGCTGGGAGCTGGTGGCGCTTGAGGCATACTGCAGAGAAAACGTGTTCAGCCTCCGAAAGGGAGAGTTGTGCCAGCCAGCTGCTATAATGTCTTCTTTGGATAGTAGGACGGCCTTTTTGACACTGGTGAAAACAACTTCTTTCCCCTCCCCGGGTGGAGCTTAAAGATGGAAAAACAGCTCATTAGATGCCTGAATGATGATCCCTGCTCCTACTTCAGAGGCCTGAACTGCCCAGAGTCTCCTGCCCTCTGGTGTTGAATGCACAGTTTCCTGTGGCACAGTGAGCCTGGTACGAGTCCCGAGGGGGGGGGGGTCGCTGTGGTGGTGAAAGTCTGGATGGGAAATCAGTGGTCATAGTCAACATCTTGCTGGCGGCACCAGTGCAGAAGCAGCCAGACAAGAGGTGAAGGAAAGCAGCCAGGGCCACAAAATGTGGATTTAAAAATTGATGCTTCCTTATTTATACACTGGTACTGACCAAACACCGTCACGTACAGTGGAGCCTTAGATCTTTGTTGCAGGCTGTTTCAGTCCCAGTGATGGTTAATGCTAAAAACAAAACACTAAGTCACACAATCTCATTTTCTTTGTCATGGGGGTAATTTTTAGAGGGACCTGCCAAATAGATTGTGAGGAAGTTTTATTCCACTGGCAAGCAGGATATAGTCCCACTGTCATTTTGTGCAAGCAGAATGGCACCAGAATCAAAGCAGACAGCCCATTCACTTCCCCTGGCCTTTCTAAAGTACTCCTGTTCCAAGTTTTAAGCCATAAAAAAACAACACTGCATGAGGAAGGGTTAAATGAAGTGCATCTATAAACTATTGCAGGACTCTGTATACAGTACCACTAGACTTACATAAACCATCCGCTGACTGACCCTACCAAGCAGGAACAGGAACAGCAGCAGCACAGCGTTTCACACTGGCAATCCACGTTCACATCTGCAGGAGGATCACATATCCAGAGGGTGCTGCCCTCCTGTGGGAACAAATGGCAGTGCAGCTCACTGCACTATAACCAGCTGAGGTGTCAGTGCAGTTGGGATATAGTGTGTGTGTGTGTGTGAGAGAATATGAGACACAAGCCTGGTATATCTCTACATATGTGCATGACTCTGCATCCTCAGCATACTTCTCAAGTGTCCTGCATTGTGCAGGACATCCCGCATGTGCCCCCTGTTGTAGCATTTGTCCCGTCAGCATCTGTCATTATCCCAGTTTGACAGTGACAGTCACGGACAGGTAGTGCCGACTTCAGCAGGTGCGGGCCCTTTAAAAGAGCACAAATAGTCCTGCTGGGCTGGTGGCTTGAATGGGACGGGAAGGGGTTGGGGAGCGAGAGCATGAAGGCACAAGGCTAGCCGAGTAATCACTGTGACACTGAGTAGCAGCATGTAGTCTGGTCACTTGGTTGGTCACTCTTGATGAGTCCGTCCTTCTTCACAGTCATCTAGCCAATCAAAAGGGCGTGGCTTGAATTCCGGCGGCACTCTGTCTGAACAGCATGGCATGCCATGCACTGCCGCAGGCCTACACAGCACAATGCACAGGACAGGAGGACTGAAGTGAAGGATGTGTGACAGCATGGAGCCTGGAATTGCCAACCAAGGCAAGTGATTTTTGAACAGGACGGTCGGATGTTTATTTGGATATGATCCTCTGGCTGCGGAGGGCAGTCCGAATTCAGAGGAGTAAACCACTGGACAGTCGGTGAGGTCCCGGTCGCTCGGACCTCATCAGGCACCGCCACCAGCCCGGAGGAGAGTCAGGTCCCCAGTGGCCAACACATAGCCCTCGGCTATTTGCATTTGTGGTCCAGACTTTTTGCGGTTGTGGCCCGAATCGGGAGGAATCTTGCCAAGTGCTTGCCACTTTGCCACAGCGAGCCCAAGACAGACACAGACGGACAGAGGGGGCTCCGAGACTGCTGGCTAGGCCTGGAGCTTGACACGACTCGAGTAGAGAGAAGGAAGGAACTGCTGAGGACCAAGTGTCTGCTCACTTGCCACTGCAAACACAGAGTCTGGTGTGCTGCTCAGCGGTGAGGTAGGTGATGCCACTGGTGGTGTTGTCAACTTGTCAAATGATCACCGTCTCTCTCTTCACAGACTCTGAACTCTCTGAATGAAAAAAGCCTGCTGCCGGTATTATCTGGGGGTTGGGGGTGCAGCCTAAGGCATCCTGATCCTCCTAGTCCTGCCTGGCTTCAGTTCCAATATACTGTCTGCAGACTGCACCTCAAGGGTGTTACTTAACTAGGACGACGACTAGTAGGAGGAGGAGGAGTGAGCCTGCCTGACTTGTTGGCTCTGGGGTGGGCCCCTGGCAGTCCCTGATGAGTCACATGCCCAGCCCCACCTACAGCATCCCTGACGATCATGTCGCTGCAGACAGCTCTACTGCCAGCTCAGCCCTTATAAGTTGCCCCTTCCTTGCCCCTACCCTACCCAGTGCCAACCCTGCGCCAGCATGTTGAGTCAGTGTCACAGAGGACTGGGGAAAGACGAGACACAGATGAATGACCGAAATGACTGGGTGGTGATGGTGGTAATAAAATTTGTGATTGTTGATGCGAAATAACAAAACAAAAAAAAAAAAATGGAAAGAACCGAGAGAAGGAAGCCTGAGGGTGAAGAAGGGAGTATTTAAACAGTGTGTTAAATCATAAAAGTGCTGAAATTCTGATGTCCCTTATTTCAGGGTGCAATGTCCCGCATTATCCCTCTTTTCAAGGGTTGGTATCCCTCATCTTATAGTCCCAAAGCTGAGAGGTATGATCCTCAGGACAGGAATTATGAGAAAAATGGAAACAGCAGACCACACTAGGCTGACAATGCCCCGCCCACTGGATACCTAGTAGAGGAGTTGTGTTCCTCCCCTCTCACATCATTACATTTTACTCCTCCATGAGGGGGCAGCGTGGAGCTGCAAGCCAGCCCTGAAGAAAAGTGTTTAAAAGGCAAGGGACATTGCCTGTGGCTTACGGGAGTGGCAATTTGGAGCTAGCAGCGACCCCACCAGTAGTGACTTCAGTCAGGCAATGGGGTAGGAAGGAGGAGGTCCACAAGGTGACCGGATGGAAAGAAGATAATCAGGTGCGGGGTGGGGGTACAGCATGCATCACAGTCTAGTATTTTATTTACTTCCCCCTCACAGTGCCAGCTTCTGCACACAACATTTTATATATAAATACATATAGAATATATATCATATTCTAAGTTGTAAAATTAGAATAAAGCTCTATCTTCAGAGGATCACTCATCGGCAGAAAGATGGTGCTTACTGAAAAGCATCACTGCTGGAGCCCTGCTGTTTGAAACATCCGTTACCTTTTCTGTAGATAGCAGCAGCGTATCGGGAAGTGTTGGTTGCAGCCTGAGTAGAGCAGAAAGTTTGCTTGTCCATAAGCTTCCTGAAAACGCAATGCAAACGCTTTTTAGACTACACCACAAACTTAAGTTTTATTTAATCAACCTTCTGATCCCCGTCCCCCATACTGAGACCTCCATTAGCTAGGCCCATGAAAATGCACCACCTTACTTTGCATCAGTGTAATAAAATTTAGATGGTGTCGGGTATATAACGCTGAAAGTAATTATGGAAGAAAATAAAAACTGATCAATCAAACCCCAGGAAGGCAGATGCTGCATCGCAGTGGGTTAAATAAACTCTTAAACAATTAAAAATACAAATGCTTTATATCTGGTTTACCAAACTCCATATTTCTCTCAATGGTGATATAATGCTCTCTATCATCAACAATTACTTTATTCATGCAACACTTCATTTTCCATGGGGCTCTGCTTTTACCCATTCTACCAAACAAATGAGTTACTCTGGGTCACACAAAAAGTTATGTGGCACTGGTGGGAGCTGAACCTGACATCTGGCTGACAGCTGCATCCTAACTGCTAGGCTACACTGCTTCTTCCACACCCGTGAAGCACTTGAAACCACTTTGAAACAAGTGGAAGGGGGCTCACATTGCAAGGGTCGCCAACTACCCCTCCCCCCAGCGTCAGCTACCGCAGCGCCTAGATACCACAAAGATACCGACAGCAGTGATGGTAAAGGTACGGCCCAGCCTGATCCACTAGGGACAGGGATAAAGCGATTAAGACACAAAAAATTTGTATCAGAACAAAGAAATGGTACACAGCAAAAGGACTACCGGGGTGGAAGACTATGTGCATCAATGCTCTTGGGTCTACGAAACAAAATCCCTGAACTCATAGCTTTGGTAGCAGAGGCACAACTGGACTGGGCCATGGTTACAGAAACTTGGTTCACCACCAACCACACCTGGGATGCTACTATCCCAAGTTACACACACTTCAGAAAAGAACAAGGGGGCTGTGTATGTAAGGAAGGGAATCTGTGCAACAGAGATCCAGGGGAAGCACAGTAAAGCAGAGGCCTTATGGGTCACCCTGGGAGCAGGGGGAAAGGCCCCCCTCTGGGTGGGAGTCATCTACAGACCCCCAACTCAGGAAAGTGAAATCAACAAAGAGGTCCTGGAAGCCATCTCAGTGATGCCGGACAGGGGTGAGTTGCTGCCTGTCGGGGACTTCAATACGCCAAATTTGGATTGGACCTCCTACACAGCAGCCGTGGAGCAGAGAATTCCTGTTTATGCTGCGGGGGGCAGGTCTAAATCACTGGCAAACTCACCCACCAGAGACAAAGCAACCCTGTACTTGGTGCTCACAAACAGTAACAGGATTTCAGATGTTCATGTGGGTATCAATCTGGGGACCAGCGACCACAGGTCAGTCTGGTTATCAGTAAATAAAGAGGAAGGTAAAAGTCACACAAAAATCAAGATACCTGATTTCCAGAAAGCAAACTTTCCCGAAATGAAGTCCCGGATCAAGACCATGCTTGACACCAGTAACAAGGGGGGCGGGGGGCAGAACACTGCCGGGAGAACTTAAAGAATGCCTTAAATACAGTCACTGAGCAATGCACAAGACAATTCAGCAAAGCCAAAAGAAGGAAGAACCCTCTCTGGCTCTCCAAAGAGCTAGCAACCAAAATCAAGGAAAAAAAGAGGGCTTTTAAGCAGTACAAGGAAACAAAAAGAAAAACTTGACAGGGAGGAATATAGGAACGAACTCAAGGAGGCAGGAAAAGCAATTTGGATAGCCAAACCCAAACAGAGGA
Organism: Neoceratodus forsteri; assembly: GCA_016271365.2. Classification (NCBI taxonomy): domain Eukaryota; kingdom Metazoa; phylum Chordata; order Ceratodontiformes; family Ceratodontidae; genus Neoceratodus; species Neoceratodus forsteri. The sequence continues at coordinate 47,251,855 of JADMNL010000025.1, forward strand.
AAGAACAGCACAGGGGGTTAGGAAGGGAGATGCAACTTTCTATAGATACACATGAGAAAAAAGGAAGCGTAAAGGGGGAATAGTCCGACTAGCAACAAGGGAGGGCCAGCTGTTAGAGAAAGATGAAGACAAAGCAGAGTTGTTAAATTCTTCTGCTCAGTCTTCATAATAGAAGATGTTGGCAAAGAACCTAGACTAAGTAAGACAGAGCAGGATAGTGGAGGGGCAGACACAAGTCCCTTCACGAAAGAGAGGGTCTTAGAAGAGCTAAGCAAACTTAAGCTGGATGAAGCCATGGGGCCAGATGGTATCCACCCAAGAATATTAAAAGAACTTCAGTAAGAAATAGCTGCACCACTAGCTAAGCTGTTCAATCTATCTCTGGAAAGCGGCAGAGTACCTCAAGATTGGAAACGTGCAACAGCTGTGCCCTTGCACAACAGTGGAAGCACAGAAGAGACAGGAAACTACCGCCCAGTCAGCCTGACCTCAATAGTGGGAAAATTATGGAGACATTATTAAAGGAAAGAATAGTTGGCTACCTAAAGGAAACTGGAAATCCCAACCCCAAACAGCATGGCTTCACAGCAGGGCGCTCGTGCCAAGCAAACATGATTGGTTTCCTTGATTGTGTTACCAGAACAGTGAACCTGGTGTACCTAGACTTCAGCAAGGCCTCCGACACCATTCCTCACAGGAGACTTGCTAACAAACTAGAACACACAAAAGTCAGACAGAAAATAGCAAACTGGATTAGAAACTGGCTGCAGAATAGGACCCAGAGAGTTTTGGTCAATGGGGTATTATCAAGGGAGGGAGGTGTGACCAGTGGCATTCCACAGGGATTAGTGCTGGATCCAGTCCTCTTCAACATATTCATCAGTGACATCACTGATGAATTGGAGGGGAAGGTTTGCCTGTTGGCAGATGATACAAAGCTCTGCAACAGGGTGGGTACACTAGAGGGGGCATTAGGTATGGAACGTGACCAAAGGAGACTGGAAAAATGGTACAGAAATTGGCAGTTAAAATTGAATGCCCCGAAGTGTAAGGTAATGCACCTGGGGAAGCGGAACCCAGGAAAAAAGTACGTACTAGAAGGGCATTAATTAGAGGAGACAAAGATGGAACAGGAGCTGGGTGTGATCATTACCAATGACTTAAAGGTAGGAAAAAATGCGAAAAAGCAGCGCAGAAGGCAAGTGGTATCCTTGGATGCATAGGAAGGGATATTACGAGCAGAAAGCAGGAAGTTATCATGCCCCTCTACAGATCCTTGGTGAGGCCACACCTGGAGTACTGTGTTCAGTTCTGGAGGCCTCACCTAAAAAAGGACATCCTGCTCGAAGGCCATCTTCAAACAGGTTTCCTTGAAGTTGAGAAATGGTTCCTTATGCACAAACTTGTCCTGAACTACAAAAAACTAAGCTTCTGCTGTTCTCCTCTCCCCGACATAAGCACAGGCCACAAGTTATGTTAATAACCGTCTTTTGGATGCGACGTTAAACCGAGGTCCCAACTTCCTGGATTAGTGGTAGTTCAGGTGGATGTTAAAGATCCCATGGCACTTATCGAAAAGAGTAGGGGAATTTCCCCCGGTGTCCTGGCCAAATTTCTCTCATTCACTAAAAATACCACCAACAGCTTAATCTGGTTCAAGGTCAGTTGGCATTCATCTGTATCCCCCTCCCCCGGGTCGTGCCTGAAAATAGGCAGGAATTGTCTAGTGCACTTACCCGGTCAACAAAAACTAAATAAAAAAATTAATTAATAAAAAAACAACCTCGGAGCTCCCTTTGAACAAGTTCAACAATTCAAATATCTTGGAATAACCTTAGACAGCTGTCTCTCTCCTATGTATCCCACATTGAGACCATTGCCAAGTCTGCGAATGTGAAACTAGGCCTGCTACTCAGGCATAGAAGGAGTCTAACCGTGGAAGCACTTAGACTTGCGGTCAACAGTTCAGTAGTATCCACCATGGACTACGGCCTGGCAATATATGGTGCAGCCACCCCCACATCTCTAAAAAGGCTGAACTTAACATCTAACAAAGCTTGTAGGCTCATCACGAACTCAGACCGCTTCACTCATACATGTGATCTTTACACAGAAACTGGCTAGCTCAATCCACAAGGTCAGATCAAGTATCACTCATGTATACTAGCAAAGAAAGCGCTCAGTGGAGATCTACCTACCGGAACGTCTTGCCTTCTACCCAGAGCCTACAAGGTCCGCCATACCCGGGCTTTGGACTCCGAGCTTCTAGTTGTACCAAGGTTCCGAACAACAAAGTGCCAACGGTCTTTCCTGCACTGAGCCCCCATCTGGCTAAATGGCCTTGGCCACGATCTAACAAGCCAAACTGGGATGTCCAAGTTTAAACGCCTTTTGCGCCAACACATCCTGCTACAGAGCACCTGTGACTGCCTAAGTTGAGAACAGCCTTGCCCACTTGAACCTAATCGGTTCCTCTTCAACCCTCTTGGCCACCAACTTTGACTCCTCTCCTTTGGCTCATTCTCCTGTTATCCTTCCCCACTTTTCTACTCTCACCCTCTCCCGTGCCACTTGCTATCTCTCGACAAAGCCCTGGGCTGCTACCCTTCTCACTTCTTTTCTCACTCTCCCTATTTTCTTCTGCCCCTACTTCCCCTCCTCTCCCTATTTATGTCATCAAATTTTACTTTAATCTTATCTGAGAATGTATTTACATTTTTTTTGATACTATGCTGTTTTGCTGTTAACCTTGAATTGTTTCATTTTGCCTTCTTTTGTCTGTTTGTTTTTGTTTGTTTTACCCTCCCTTTCACGTGGAACCTTTGTAAATGAGCTGTACTGTGCTCAAAGGTATTATTAATCCGAGAATAAATAAATAAATAAAATTGACCATCTCGGGACGGTGCAGAGAAAGGCCACAAAGATGGTGCAGGGGCTGTATCATGAGCCGTATGAGACAAGACTCAAGAGTTGAATATATTCTCTCTGGAACAGAGAAGAAACAGAGGGGACCTGATAGAAACATCTAAGTATGTCAGGGGAATCAACACAACTCAGAAGGAAAACCTCTTCCAGGAAAACCGGACGGCACATACAAGAGGGCACAACTTGCGTCTGGTGGGAGGCAAGTTTACAAGCAACTCTAGAAAGTACTTTTTCGCCGAGACACTGACAGACCCATGGAACAGCCTGCTACCAGAAGTGGTGGCATCAAAGTTGGTAAGGAAACTCAAACTCGCTTGAGACAGGCAATGTGGGCAACCAGAACTGTGCAGTCACTTGCAGCTCGCTCTTAAACCCTATCCCCATCCTGCCCGCCTGCCTCCTGTGCCCCTTTTTTTTTTTTTTACACTGATCGCGTAGGCTCTTGCGATGAAGAAGCGAGGCACGAGTGTGTCATCCCTGCCTGCCACGGCGGGTCACTGTGGGAATGACAGGACAGCATCTCTTTCCTCAGGAGAGAGCGCACTGTTCTAGACAGGCAGTTCCGTCCCCACACTGAGCATCATATGCAGGGACCTGGGCTTGTTTATGATGTGCACGATAGCGTTACCACCAGGCCAGCCCACACTATCCTGTATACTGACGTATATGCCTAGTTTTTCTGATGCTGAAAGTAGGCCCCCAAGAAAGGGGGCTACTCCACTCATCTGTGAGGTCAACCATTTGAGGTGTTTACAATGGCAAACCATTTTTGCAGCTATGTAACTTTTTTGTGCCCAATGTCAGTCACAAAACAGATTCTTTCACCTACTTGGGCAGCAAAATAAGGTCTGTACTTTAGCGAAAACTGACAAGAGAAAGGAGAGTGAATAAAATCTGAGATCAGCTTATACGCGAGTACAAACGAGTGTGTGATTTTGAAAAAGTAGTATATCCTTGAACTTGTAATCATATTACCCAAGTACAGCAATGTGTTACTGTAACTTTTTGGGTGGAATTTACATGGAAACCCAACAAAAGACATAGCAGCAGCTGCAGAAAATGCAAAAGATGCGTTATAAGGCCTTATACCATCAGACAAGAGTATATGAGCTTTACTTACGTTGAATAGGTACTGCTGTCATCAGCGCAACTGACGTCCACATTAAGAGCAATCTGTTCACCTTTGCTACGACAGTAGTTTGGGCTAATTGTATCAATGGCCATTTCAAGTTCAACCTAGAAAGTGAACGTGTTCACAGGTTTAGAAGAATGAAAACAAAACATACATAAATGAATGCGAACCCATGGAAGGGTCAACCATTCATGCCACTGGGTACATATTGTTTGTTTACTTATCAGCTTTTATTGACCAGGTAAGTACACCAGACACAGTTGCACCAATGTTCAGGTACAACCCAGGAAGTTACAAGACAATCAGTACAATAAAGACAAGCAAGATACAATAAAGACCCGTGCAACAAATGAACAAATACAACAGAGCATGGTTGGGGAACAGAAAGATAAAAACATAATATAAGCTACCAAAGAAAAAGAACAGCATTCATGAGCTGTCCAGAAGCAGAAATGTGGGTTATGTAACACACAGCTGGTAAGCTACAGGCCAGCTTGGGTGTAGAGACAATAAAATTTGAGAAGGCAAGCAAAATGTACACTCAACTAGCATGGTTTAAGCCAGCCCTGTGGCACTGAGGGTTGAGGCGCTGGACACCACACCTCACGCTGTACCGGCGACCCGGGTTCGGGAGCGAGCCCAGGCGCTGGGGGTCAGCAGGGGAGTGAGTTAGATTTAGTGTCCGGAGGACTGCGCTCCTCTCCCTGGGAGGGATCCAGGGGTTTCCCGGTGCATTAGTGGCCCCTAGTGGAGACCGGAGGTACTACATGCGTGGGACCAAGAAATTAGGGGACAAGCGAGGCAGGCGTCTAAGAGGGCTGCCTGTGTGCTGACGGCATTGCACGCCATACTCGTGGGGGAAAAAAAAAGAGGAAAGCCTCCTACACCGTCGGTGAGATGATGGTGGCCTCAGGGGAATTGCCCACATCCCAAATGCCGGCCCAGACACGCCCGGATCTCCCTCCATGGGCCAACCCGTCGACAGCAGGTAAGGCACTTCATGCTTAGGAGCCTATCACCGAGGGAGGGTGGAATCAGCCCCAGAGATGGTACCCTGGGTCAAACCTGCCTGTAGTCGTTCAAGGGAGGGGATCCTGGGAGATGCGGAGGGTTCAGGCTGGGAGTAGGGTAAATTTCCAGTGGGCACTCCTGAAGGATGCTCGGGGGTGTAGGTGTACAAAGAAAAAAAAAACAAAAAAACTAGCATGGTTCAACTAGAAATGAGAAAAGCGCACATATTGGTTCAGCTTAGACTATGTAAAACATTCATGTCCCAGACGGAAAAGCCCTGCACCCTTTGCCTGCTGCTCTTCTTGCAAAAACATGCTCCAGTACCTTCTTTCCTTAATCAGAGACCTAATCATAGGTGTAACTGTTGCAGTGTACCTTCCCGTGTAAATATCTGAAACCCCTCCAACTAGGACAAACCTAGGAGATGCTGCATCTCGTTTTCATAGGAGTCCCACGAAGAACAGAAACAGAGAACAACTTTGCTCCACTTTTAAAAGTTAGACACACCATAAATGCACAGTAAGACTGAATACATACAAGGCAAACAACGTAAGTAACAGAGTGGACAGAGGTGAGAAAGAATGCACTCGATAAGTAGGACTTACTTCATTACACAGGCCCCCCCCCAAAGCAGTGGTCACAGGATACAAGCCATAGCAAGTGCGGAGTAGGGACCATAAAAAGGCAGAAGGGGACCAGGAAAAGCCAGACATACTAAACAAATACTTTTGTTCAGTGTTCACAATGGAAGGAGAAGGGAGAGGCCACAAAAAAGTAACAGGAGCTCTGAAGAAAGGGAGGGAGGTAGACGACCAGTCTTTTTTTCCAGAGAGGAAGGAGTCCTAAAGGGACTCACTAATCTGAAAATGGACAAAGCAATGGGACCAGATGCTGAACATCCTACAGTACTGCGGCAGCTCAGGGAGGTACTGGCTGCATCTCTGACAGTCCTATTTAGCGGCTCACTGGAAACGAGAGTGGTACCAGAGGACTGGAGAAGGGCAAATGTAGTCCCACTTCACAAAAGCGGTACCAGGGAGGAGGCTGGCAATTCCAGACCGGATATCGGCAGTAGGGAAGTTAACGGAATCACTGCTGAAGGAGATGATAGTGGAATGCATTAAATCAAATGGGTTACAAGACCCAAGACAGCATGGATTCAAGGGTGGGAGGTCAAGTCAAATGAATCTGATAGATTTCTTTGACTGGGTGACCAAGGAATTAGACCAAGGTGAAGCGACTGATCGGGTGACCAAGGAATTAGATCAGGATGAAACAATGGATGTGGCCTACCTAGATTTCAGTAAGGCTTTCAACACCGTTTCACACAGGAGACTACTAAGCAATCTGAATAGCTTAGGAGTAGGTCCAAAGGTGATAAAGTTCACTCTGAGAAGGAAAGAGTGACCAGCAGGGTGCCTCAGGGATCAGTGCTGGGACTGATCCTCCTTAGTATCTTTCCAGGTGGCACTGCAGATGAGCTGGAGAAGGTCTGCCTCTTTGCAGATGACACTACAATCTGCCAATAGAGTGTACACTCCAGGGGGTGGAAAAAAACAGCAGAGACCTGAGAAAACTCGAGGAGTGGTCAAGGGTGTAGCAGCTGGGTTTCAGTGCGAAAAAGTGCAGAATTATGCACCTGGGGCACAGAAACCCAGGGGAAGAGTACAAACTGGAGGGAGTGTTACTGATGCTCGCCAACCAGGAGCAAGACCTGGTGGTAATGATCTCTGATGAGATAAAGGTGGGCAGGCAGTGCGACAAGGCATTTGAGAGGGCTAGTGGGATCTGGGGTGCATACAAACATGTCACCAGCAGGAGGAGGGAGATGGTGCTGCCTCTGTAGAGCTCACTGTTAAAAGCTCGTTGAATACTGTGCACGGTTCTAAAGGCCACACCTCCAAAAGGACACAGACAGAGTGGAGGCAGTCCAGAGGAGAGCAACTCAAACTGTGTGAGGTCTGTATCAAAAGCCCTATGAGGAGAGACTAAAGGAACTCTATGTACACCTTGGGGGGGGGGAATATGACAGAGACCTTTAAATACCTCAAGGGGATAAATAAGGTACAAGAGGAGAATATATTTCAGAAAAAGAGGTGCACAACAACAAAGGGTGATACTATGAAGTTGGAGGGGGGTAGATTCAGGGGAGATGTGAGGAAGTACTTCACAGGAAGAGTGCTGGATTCCTGGAACAGCCTACCAACCAGTATGGTGGGGTTCAAAAATACATGGGACAGGCATAAGGGAATCTTAGTGGAAAGGAACAGGAGGGGGAGGGAGAAAGAACGGAAGGTCAGGTATGGTCTATGGAGATACTGTAGGTAGGTAAAAATGAGCAGACTGGGTGGGCCAAATTGTCCTCATCTGATGACAAATTCTACGTTTCTGTTTTCAGGTGAAGAAAGAGTACACTTGAATACATGAACGTGGGAAGCGCTGCCAAGTAAGGTTAGGTGGATGGTTTTCCCAAGAGTCTGACATGGAAAAAGGTTAAAGCCTTTCTGTCAAATTCTCTCTTCAACTTACGAACTCTGAAGTTAAGTGTAATGGACAGGTGGCGCAAATGGACCCTGTCCGACTGTATGAAGTGTGCCAGGAGACAGTCAGGAGCCCTCAACTGTTGTCTGCTGAATAACGCAGCCTGTGGTAATAATGTTGTTCCGCAGGGATTAACCAACTGACCAGCTCACAGAGGATACAGTAATGGGTGAAAATGTCACTCAAGAGAACAAATGTGCACAGTTTATTAAACAGAAAGTCATGGAACAGCAGTGATCATTTACTACCCAATAACTAGCCTTTCCAAATTAGAAATAGCTGGTTCTAGTAAATCAGGGTTAAGGATTTACTGCCTCATTCTTGGCTCATGTATCACAGTTCAAGGCTCAAATCTCTTATTATTTTCAGTCACCAGACACTGGCTACTGACAGAAATTATTTCCTACACAATTAAGACACAATAATGGCAGCCATCCCTTGCAGAGTTTCTAGTTTATTATCATATATGGTTACAAGTTAGACAGATACAGTTTCAACTCGGGCATACCTAGAAGAACACCACCTGACCTGACTGTGGTGCTTGGCTTCCAAGAGCTACTGTAGTATAAGCCATTATCCAGGTATACGTTTGGCAGATTTCTCGGTAAGAAACATACAGACAGGGCTGTCCCATTGGCGCAGCGGTAGCACTACCACTTGCAATGCCAGTGACCTGGGTTTGGAAACTAGCCCGGGCCATCAGGGGATGGCTGAAGGGGAAGGACTGAGCGTTCCAGAGGACACTCTCCTTCCTCGGGGATGAAGGATCCCGTCTGCTGATGCTGTACTACGTCCTGGATGCAGGAGACAGTAGGGCCCAGCAAGGTTATGGCTTGGAGGAGCTGCACTGGCTGCGGTTGATGTCACGCTTGCATGCATGGGTTGTGGGACAGAACAAATGTGAAAAAGGAAGTGCCCTGAGCCGAGTGATGATGGTCTCCCGGCACCAAGAGATCTCCCTGCCTAGCCACTGAGCACGCCTCCTGAAGAGACCAGAACTGTTCAAGGGCAAGCCCCTCTATCTTGTCCCCCCTTGGAGGGTAAGCCACAAGATCTATGGGGGACGGCACATCACGCTGGACAGAAAAGGGTGGAGATCAGATGTAGTGTGGAAGGGAACAAATAAATAGAAATTACAACCCCCCCCCCAAAAAAAAATTACAGACTCTTGGGGTCACACCTCAAGCCTTAAACATATGGTGCTGACCGACAAGGTGGGGTTCTGGCATCTGTTTTGGATACCTCCTACCACGTGGAGGGAGGAACATTCTTTCGCTGCATGACCACCCCCACCCCCATGTACCAGGAAAAGGGAGCATCACGTCAGAAGGACTGAATGGCCCCTTATGGAGTGGTCTTATATTGCTCCACACCAGTTCACATAGTGTGAGACGCTGAGGTGCCACATGCTTAGAGATGTGTCTGCAAGGGCATTACAAAGCAGGAGATGGGGCTCACCCACCTCTCTGATGGACCCGACAGGCACAATGCTGGGTCGTTCAACAAGTGCACACCCTGTGGGAGAGATCAGATGTGCGGTTAGAGAGAGAAACAAGAGGGTGGACATGGAATAGAAGAAGTCACCCTGTCCCACCACACCAACCTTGGCTGCTTGGCCTGACTTTCCCTCAGTCGAGTGAAGTATGTCCTCAGAGGCTTTGTCACCTTACGTGGTCCCACCAGTGGGTGATAAGCCACAAGTTACCAGTTTGTGGGTCACAGTTACGAGTGAAGGTAGAAAAGGAGTGCCGGTACAGTGTGTTTCACAAAGCCAGAAAGGGACCTTGAACAAAATAAGTGAGGTTACCAGGTCAGATCCGGAGCTGCTAGAAACAGCAAGTATATTAAAAAAAATCCTGAAGGAGGCGGATACTAAGATACTTCTACACTATTCTACTGTTCTTTGTATTCAGAGCACAGAACTGTTCTGATGAGTCTAATCTGTATTCAGAACACAGAACTGTAAACCAGCCCGGTGGTGCGGATAGTTGAGGAGCTGGACGCCACACCTCACACTACACCAGCGACATGGGTTCAGAAACGAGCTCGGGTCATCAGGATGCCGGCATGGGGGGGTGGGAGGAGTGGGACTGAGCATACAGTCAGGCTACTCTCCTCTCCCAGGGTGGGTTGTCAACCCTCTCAGAGTTCCGTTCCCCACTGGGTGGTGGTCCAGTGGAGTAAAGTAAGCGGGCAGGGTGGCAGGGGCTGAGCTGGCTTCCGGTGTGCGTGGGTGCCTCTACGTGCACATATGGCCATGTGCCGAGGCTCCGGGGGCCGGAGAATACCCAACAAAACCCCAGAAAAAGATGGGTTAAAAAAAAAACAAAAAAACACAGAACTGTTCCAATGGGTCCAATCTTTGCCAAACTTTTCCTTGAGGCTACTTCTCAGTTTCATGAGTGCAGCAGTTTCAGAGTTACAGACAGTATGACACTCATTACAATCAAATCAGAGATTACAAGAATAAGGAAATCTGATTATGTAAAATCGATCAACTCAAATAGCTCATAGGGGTTTACATTATAAATAGGAATTTTCCTTTACTTTTTCAAAGATTGTTTTGTTTTTCATGTCTTCAGGGACTACTTACTAGTAGCTTCTAATTTTTGATACAATGCTGTTACAGGTAGACTGTCAAGTAAGCAATCAATCGAAAATGTTATACAAAGTAACAAATTCAATACAAATTAGTCAGCCCGTTGGCACTGCGGTAGTGCTACTGCTCGAGACATAGGCAAACCAGGTTTAGAAGCTCGCAAGAGTCAGTCATCAGGATTAGCCGGGGTTAATTATTTGTGCAGCTACCCAGGAAGGAAGACTAGGTCCTGCAACCTGTTCATAGGAATGATACAAAGTATAGGTCAACCGAATACAATACGCAATTACAAGCAGGCACAAAAATGTTGCCTATGGCTGCCCTGGTGGACCAGCACCTGCCGTGCTGACAACCCAAGTTTGGAAGTGAGCTCAGGATGCTGCGTCAGGAGACAGTCCATATCGCTGCAGCTGTCGCTCAGCAGTGCTCTCTGATTGACAATGGCTGGCACCAGGCTCCAGTGCTGCAGTGAACCCTGTGGTGGGCCAAGGGAGCATGCACCCTCTGCAGAATGTTGCTGTGTGTGGCCAAGGCCACCGGAAAGCTCCACCCATGCCAAGGAAGGAGGGAGGAACAGGTGAGAAACCGGGAGGGAGGGAATGGAAGGAAGGAGTAGACACTGGATTCTTGTCTACACAGTAGACTGCCTCAGGAGGACAATGACCTTCCTATAGAGCCCCTAACATTGAGGGCAAGCCCTGGGAGACATCAAGGTGGATGGGGGCCTAAGGACCAGCCTGAACAAGGAATATCCCCAGGACAAGGATATATCCCTGTAACAAACATGGCTGACAACTCTATAGAAAAAAAAATGTTGGCATTGTGGTAAATCACCTGGAGAAGGCCTGGCGACTAGTCTTTGGCTTCTCAAGCAGGGGAAAACTAAAAATGCAGAAAGCATATATCTGGGGAAAAAGAATACCCATGACCTTTAAAAACATCCGTTAATTAGCAGCATTTCAGTACAGGGGTCTGCCGGACTACTGTCTATAATTAAACGCATTTTGCATCTCACAGCCCTTTTATAACACCTTTTTTCCTTTAAAGGGTAACAATCACCACCAAGGCCCCCCACATTAAGTGTGAGGCTGGTCCCAATGTACACCTTCTGTGTGGTAAAACATTTTGGTTTTCTTACCGTTTTCTGTAGTACAGTACATTATACAGCATCAAACTAACTTTCTTAATTGTAGGCGGACATCTTCTGCTACAACAAATCCCAGAAATCCCCTGCTGATGACATCAGAGGTGTGCTGGGCAGCAGTGAGAAGATTCAATAGCCTGCAGTACATGTCAGAGTTTATATAAACTCGGATCCTTTATTTGCTGGTCCCGCCGTCTTCCACAGGCTATGTACATCACAGAGGACTGTACTTAGCCTCTGGAGATCAGCAGTCCTGGAACACAGAGGATCGGAGATTATAAAAGCTCTAACATACACTGTGGCCTACTGAATCTCCCACGGCTGCCTACTGCTCCAATGTCAGCTAGAGGGGAAGTCTCAGATTTGTAAAATGTCAGCCTACAGCTAAGAAAAATTATTCTGCTATAATGTACTATACTACAGTAATCAGTAAATAAACCAAAAATGTTTTTGCTCACTGTCATCGAGGCACAGGTCAGGAAGCATAAGAAAACCAGGAGCAGTTTCAAAATTCGCAAATAGCGTTTTATTATTAGTAATAACAGCAAAATAAAAAATCTAAAATTGTTCAGTATAACTATTTACAATGACAGTATAAGTATAGAAAACAGAGAGTCCTTCTGAGTTTTTTCTTCTTGACTTCAAATCTCAGTCTCGGACTCTCCTTGTCTCTCTTGCAAAACATTGCTGCTCTTTTTATAACAAGCCTCTGCAGGAAGCTCGTTTAGGAGACCATGTTTTTTCACAGAATGTTCTTGTCAGTTTCCAAAGTTCTTGCAGGTGCAGCAAAAAGAACACAATGACCCAGAACTGACCTCTTGTTTACAACTCTGCAAAAGACTTAAAAACTGCATCTTGGAGCCAGCCCAGTGGCACAGAGGGCTGAGGCGCTGGACACCACACCGGCGACCTGGGGTCGGGAGCAGATTCCGGTCATCGGGGCTGGCAGGGGAAGAGGGAGGATTGAGCATCCCAGGACAGCTCTCCTCTCCTCTCTCTGGGGTGGGTAAGGGATTCACGTCGCTGTCAGCTGTCAGGTGCAGCATAGCTGCAGTGCATAGATGAAGGTGGAGCACAGCTGATGTCAGCCACAGGTGCAGAACATCATTGCACTGCCGGCTCCAGGGGATAAAATATGGCGGAAAATTGCGGGGTGGTCGTGCCGGCTGATGGCCGCGCGCTGCGCCCCCAGACCTACAGAGGTACGCCCCCAGGTATTGGTTTCAGGTCCCCAAGGGGGGGGATACTGCGCGTGCCAGCCTGTGGAAGAGAGAGAGAGAGAGAAAATCGGTGACCAGACTGGGTTTGGGGTGCAGGTGCCAGCGGCTGGACGATCGCTGGGCCCGCTCCAGAGGAGGTGGTAAAATACAACTTAATAAAAAAAAGAAAAACGGAATCTCAAGTTAATCCCTTGAGTTCCAAATAGCTTTTTGCAATCACTTCAACAGTATAACTATATACCGTTTTAAACAACGGGATTCCAGTATCAGTGACATTTCCACATAAAGATTCACATATATTTTTATACCCGCAGATATGCAAGGGGGGAAGAAAAGACAGAACAGCAAGGGAAGGCAGAGAGACAGCAAGAGGCAAAGAACTGTAAAACCATCGGAGTGATCAATTCCCAGGTCTTACAAGAAAATCTGGTTGTGCAACCAGACAGAGAAGAGACAGAAAAGAAGAGGATAAGTCAGATCCTTGCATTTAACCTTTTTTTGCATAACAAAGGGGCAAGGTCTTATTCAACCCTGTCACACTCACAAAGTGCACACGGGGGCCAGCCCCACACTTCAGTAGGGGGTCCTTTGTGATGACTGTCGCCTTTTAAAAAAAAAAAACACGCTGTAAAGAAATTATTATTCTTAGACATGTACCTATATATAGTATCTAATACAGCCCCCTCTCCCTCAATTTTTTTATCACTACACCTACCCCTAATATTACTGCACTATTTCTCACCTATTGTTCCTACTACTCTTCTTTCTGCAATTTACTGTATTCCAAACCCTGCTGAGAAACACTGCCTGTAATCGCTAATTTTGTTATAATTATTCTTCACATTATTGTATTTTGTACATCGTACCTTGTATTTGAACTGTTCTCTTCACTCTCCTTCCCCCCACAGGATACATCTGGAAACGAGCTGATGCCAGCTCAGTTTGTCACTCCTAGTAAAACTTTTCTGGAAAAAAATAAATAAAACCGTACCTTTTGTTGTTTTGGTTTTATTTTTGTAGACAAATGGGTGACATCATCATAGGTCATAGAAGCTGGACGAATTGGATACTGCAAAGAGCAAAGTAACTTGGATTAGCATCAGAATCTGCTGTCTGGACTGGAATGTCACCACTCAACCTTCAATAATTATTTAAAGACTTGTTTATCATACTGAATGCACAAAGACACACCCACATCTCCTCTCGTGGAACATGACTGGAGGGTAAAATGTACATCTATTTTAGCAATTTATATGCTTATGGTTCTGCAACACTGATATTCTTATATCAGTTTAAATTTTTGTGTTGTTAAAGAGAAATTCTGTTTCCTTATCAGTAATTCCAGATATACCTGCTCCATAGTGGGCACTCAACCTTGCCAGGATGTGTGATAGCATCCTGTAGTGCCTGGTTTTTTTTCAAGTTGTAAGATACAGGCAACTGAAGGAAGAAATTCAATGTGGGAGCAGACCGAAACTCGACTGAGTATCCACTGCAGACAATGTGCAACCACAATCGGTCTGAAGTTATTCCGTCATCCAATCGGCAAAAAAATGTCAGTCTTTCCCCCAGCGGAGGTTCTGGACCGGGATAGCCTGATCTCAGTATGACTGATTGTCATTGCGATCTCAGTTTTTCTTGTGAGCTCTTCAGCAGCCACCCCAGCTGAAGCAAAAGGATCGCTGGTAGAAGTTAGAGGACCCATTTTGGAAACATTTGAACCTACATCCTGGGAGATACCACCATGCATCCCAAAAGGGGTGACCCTTGAAGCCTTTTATCTTGTGTCAGAGATAGTTTTGAATCTGAGACTTACCTGATGATAGCCTCAAGCTTCGGGTCAAAGTAGAAGCCTCCTTAAAAAGGTATTTTGAAAAACGGTGGCCTTAGAAGGATTGTCAGCTGAACCCAAAGAAAGTCAGTGAGCTCTCCAAGCAGCAACAGAACACAATGCAGACTGTAGATACTTCAGAAAATCACAGGAAGCTTCTGCCAGGAAACCTGCTCCCATGGAGAGGAGTGATGGAATTTGTTGCATCAGTGTCATGAGGCAAATTGGAAGAGGTGCCAGCCAGTCAGCCAGCATGCAATGATTCAGGCGATGCAAGCTGCTGCACCCCCTACCTTCACTGATGCTCCTGCCTCCTGATACGCTTTCTTCATCACTGACTCCAGTCCCCCCCCCCCCCGAGGGCCCCTAATAGCCACCCGCCATCTGAAGCTGGACAGTAGTTTCCTTTATGACTGTGCAGATAAGCCCATCCATTTTGGGACCCATTTCCCAAACCTTAATGTCCTGGTTGTCCATCCTGTATACCTTTGTGAACCTCAGCACTAAGGACTTGCTCTCTTTATATTTACACTCAGAGAAATAGGAGCACCACTTGGCCCACCCGGTCTGCCCATTTCTCCCCTACCCATATTGTCACCGTAGACCTTAACATGATCTCTAGCTACTTCCACCCCCCCCCATGCTTTCCTACCAAGATTACTTTGTGCCTACCACGCATGCTTGTATTTTCACACACCCCCATCACCTCTGCTGGAAGACTAGTCAGCCACCATTCTTTCAGTGAAGAACCGCTTCCTCACATCCCTCCTAAATTGATTCCATAATAGCCAATATCCTCTAATCGTGTTCCAGCCTTTTATTATAAATATCTGTATGTACACACTGTATCATATTGTAAATTACTGTATGTTAGTAGCAATTCTATGTACAGCTGTGTTACTGTCTCGTTATATCATGTTTACCCTCTGTCGTATCCGTACCCTCTTCCCCAGGTCGTACCTAGAAACGAGCTTCACTCATGGTACCTTTCCCAGTTATCAAATTTTAAATAAAAAAAATTCCCACTTCCTGCTTCACTGCATGCACTCTTGTTCTCATTCACCTTCTCCTCTCAAAGATACTCCCCCTCCTGGGCCATCCCGCTGGTGCAGCAGTATCGCTCGCGACACCAGCGACCCGCTTTCGGGAACACGCACAGGGTGCTAGCAGGGGGGAGGAGGATCGAGCGTCTGGGAGGATGCTCTCTCCTCCAGGAAGGGACAGTTGCTGGATCCGCTGTTCCACTGCCACCTGGGTGGCCACAGATGGTAGTGCAGCCAGGAGCAACTAGTGGGAGGGTCAGATGGAGGTGGGTGCTGCGCACCTCGAACAGTTGCATGTGCACCCCCAATGCCAGCACCCGAGTAGGAGTGACTCAGAAACCAAGGTTCATCATGACATCACAGTTTTTAAGTCAAGCCAAAAAGTATTCTAATAAGTATGAAGATATTGTATTTGGAATTGCCTATTTTGATTTTTTAAGTATGTTACCATTTAATTTTGGACTTCATTACAGATCTGAAATAAGAATCTCAGTTCATCTTTGTTTTAGATTCATATAATGTTTTGTAAAAAAGACAGAAATCACTATTGAACTGTTTAGTATAACCTAAGAGTTGTTTTTTGTTATTTAGCTGTGATATATTTACATGTGATGTAGGATTAGCAAACACCTGTTTGTAAAATAGAGGTACGAGGTCAATGGTGAATGTTCACTAAAAACTATGATGTCATGATGAACTGGCTATTTCAGAGCTTGGCTGTTCTCTCTGGGACACGTCCCCCGAGGAAGGCTGGGACAGCCAAAGTGCAGGGACAGCGAGCCGTAGCTTGGCCTGTTCACATTTTGGAGCATTTACTTTAAAATAAACATTCTGAAATTCATTTTGCAGTCATGCGAGTGATTTAATTGCACTTGGTTCTGTGTGCTACACTTTTCTGACTTGACTCTACACATTCTCTCCACTCCCTTCAGAGTACCTACTCTGCTGCAAATTTTGGTGTCATTTGCAAAGAGGCACACCTTCCTTCCAGATCTTCTGTAATCTCACTCATAAAGACATTAAAAAGGACTGGTCCTCGTATGGAGCCCTGATGTGCCCTACTGGTCACCTTCCCCTCCTTAGAGTGAGTGCCATTTACCACCACCCTCTGCCACCAATTTCATACCCTGTTTACCACCTTGGGACACGCCCCGCCCCCCCCAAAAAAGTGCCCAGCTTCCTTATTAGCCTCCTATGTGAAATGGTGTCAACCGCCCCGCCAACTGCCCCACCCTGATCTATTTGCCTGGCCACCCAGTTGAAGAAATCAATCCGTTTCGACTGCCATGACCTCCCTCCATGAATTCATGCTGCCTCGAGTCTTGTAACCTACTGGAGTCAAGATACTCCACCAGCCTTTCCTTTAAAAGTGTCTCCATTAATTTCCCCTATCACTGACGTCAGACTGACTGCCCTACAGTTGCCAGACTCCACCCTGCTGCCGCTTTTATGAAGCAGGACTACCATACATCTGCCCTCCTCCAGTCTTCTGGAACCATTCCCATTTCCAATTAGTTGTTGAAAAGGGCTATCTAAGGTGCAGCTAGTACCACCCTGCGCTCACTCAGCACCCTTGGGTGTACCCCGTCCAGTCCCAAACTTTGTCCACTTTGAGATTCAGGAAGCAGTATAGCGCAGTGGTTTAAGGCTCTGAGCTGCAAACCTGGGTTTGAATCCCATAGCCCCCACTTGCATACTGTGCGACCCTGAGCAAGTCACTTAGCATGTTTACAGGTGCGACCTGGGAGCACAAAGAAGTTATCAGCTTAGTGTGTCTCTCCTGGTTAAAAAAAGATTTGCAAGTCTTTTCAGGACTCTTTCCTCTGTGAAGGGGGGGGGGTCTACCTCCTTCTCCCCCCAGTGATTCTGCTGTTTTTATGTGGTCAGTCCCCCTCACTTTCCACTGTGAAGAATGAGATATATTTGTTCAGGATATCTGCTTTTTCCCCAGTCCATCCCTGCACAGTCTCCCTCTCCCCTTTTTAACCTCACAATTCCTCCACTTGTCTTCCTCATCACTTATTTACCTAAAAAAGGTCTTGTCCCCCTTTGGTGATACTTTCCTCAGTTTGTCTCTGTGCCTTTCACTGCCTTCCCTGCTTCTCTCCACTTTTCCTGGTACACCTGCCTACCCTCTACATCCCTTTGTACCTTCCGAATGCTACCCTTTTAGCCTTATCCTTTGCTGCCACTTCCCTCGAGAACCACAGAGGTCTCTTTTCTCCCTGTTCTTGTTCACTTCTTCCACACTGAGGTTTGCTGCCTTCACTATGCCGTCCCTTAACCCTTAACTTGGCCCACTGTTCCTCCACCCCACCCAGGCACTTCCCCCAGCTAGGTCGTTTCAGAGGCATCCATCATTTTATTAAAAATCTGCCCTCCTGAAGTCCAGGACCCTCATCCTTGTGTAGTTTGCCTCTGCTGCATCTTTATGTTAAAACGCACTGTACGGTGAGTGTTGGTCCCCAGGTGGCATCTCCCCTTGACGTCTGCAATACTGTCCCAGTTTGTGACCACCAGGTCCAGTATTGCCCCATCACAAGTGGGCTGACTAGCTGCCTAGGAAACATCCCGTGCAGGCAGTCTAGGATATCCCTTCTTCTAGCAGAGTCCATGGTCGGGAGGCTCCACTCTACGTCCGGCAGACTGAAGTGCCCCACCAGCAGCACCTCTCCTTTTTCTGCCATTGTGCTGTTGGCTTCCCCCATTGCCCTTAACCAGCTCCTCACCCTGTACTGGAAGTCTGTATATCACCCAAGTGCGAATGGTGGCTCTGGCTCATGTCTCCAGGGTGACTGACCGTACCTCCAGCCCCTCCTCCCTCCGCCCCCAGTTCCCCTGCATTCCCAGTGCCATAATACCCTTCCCTTACATACAGCTCAACCCCTCCTCCCCTTCCTGAACTGAGTGTGGCCTGGTATGGCCATGTCCCAAAACTCCACAGCAATAAGAACTCTGTCCATGTGAAATACTGGGAATTCTATATCTTTCTTCACTGGTCTTTTTACGGGGGAGGGTAGATCAGCCTTCTTCTGGGTTTTCAGTGGTTTGTCTTCCAGGTCTAGAGTGATGCATACTTGCATCATCCAGGTGTTTTTTTTTTTAATTCAACATTTTTATTAGATATTAGAATAACAAAAAGTAAGATACCAGATAATAGTGAAAGAGGACAAAAGCATCCCCCAAAACCCACTGATGGAAAAAGGACACTAGAATAGTATTGGCACAAATTAACCATACCAAAGGACAACATACAACATTACCCAACCCCCAACCCCCTCCACAATCCTCCCTGGAGTGTGCCTTTATTAGTTTGAAAGCTAACATAATAAGAAAATAAGATATGTAGTGGTCTAACAGTACCAAAACCAGAACTGAGACAGTCAGAGGTATACATAGCATAGATCCTAGTTCAAATATAATGCATACAGTTTACCCCATTTCAAGTTGAAAGAGGCCATACAATTTCTGGAGCTAGCTATTAACTTCTCAGTATTTAAACAAAGAGACTTTCCTTAATCCACTCATCATATGATATGACCAACTGATCCAGCCAATGTTTTAGAACCAGCCTCTTAACTACTATAGAGATTAAGGCCATGTGGAATCTGCGCTCCCGAAATTTAATGTTGGAGAACATGCCTAGAATACATATTTCTATAGTGAACAGCTTGCCCAGACCCAAAAGTGGGTTCATCTTGGCCTGAATTGTTTTCCATAAGGGAGCCACTTTGTCACAGTGCCAGAGAACATGTATTAGGCTACCTTCCGCAGCCCCACACCTTGTACAGATATTCGAGGGTAATCTGCCTAACTTAACCAATTTAACCGGTGTATAATAGAGATTATTTAAAATACGGAATTGAATTAACCTATGTCTGTCTTGGGTAAGATATCTGTGCAGGTCCACCCAAATCTGTTTCCAGGTCAAAGGGGAGTCTGGTAGAATAGATATCCAGATTTTAGCCCCAGTAAGGGCATTAGGGAATTTAATCTCCAACAGAAGGGAATAGATCTTAGAGATTCCATGGGGTTTATTTGCATATTCATGTACCAGGTCTAGAAAGGGCCTAACTTGGGATGGTCTAAACAGTCCCAAAGGTGGAAACTATAAGGTGTCTCAACTGAAACACTCTAAATACATGTTTCTGAGGGATGCTCAGTTTAACACTTATATCAGTTGATGAAAGAAGAGAATCCTGAGAGAACAGGCTTTCTACAGGGGAGTCCTGTAACTGGGGAAGCCAATCTGGGGAAAGCAGAGCACCCCCTATTTTAATATTAGGTTGGAAATGAGAGGTTGCGCCATATCTTTATTAGAAGATATGTTAAAAAGTTCCAGCACTGGGTCAAAACTTTTATGGAGACCCCTACAACCAAACTTTGTAAAAAAGGAGGTAACGCAGAGGTGGGGTAATAGAAAACTCTAGATGAATAGAGACTATATGTATCTAACAGCTTTCTCTCTAACTGTAGCCAAATGGGCAGATATGAATCAGGCCCAACTTCAAACCACCTCCCCATTTTGGACAGCTGGCTCACCCAGTAATATAACATAAAGTTGGGGAGGCGGAGTCCACCTTTCTCTTTGGGTAGATTGAGTTTGAGAAAGGCCCGTCTGGGATGTTTGCCTTGCCAGATAAATTTAGACAAGGCAGAATGAAGCTGCTGAAAATAGAATGCTGAGAGCCAAATGTTCAATAAATTTAAAGGGTAGAAAATACGGGGCAGTACGTTCATTTTTATGATATTTATTTGACCCCATAAGAACACTGGAAGAGTGGCCCATCTTTGAAGATCCTGCTGTACCTTCACCAACAGAGCATCCAAATTGAGTTTCCTGAGAGCTTCTGGGTCTCTAGTAAGATGTATACCTAGGTACTTAAATGAGGAAGAGGACTATTTCATACCAAAATGGACGAAGTTGGAGGGGAGAGTGAGAGTATTTAATGGGAATATGACATATTTAGATAAATTCAACTTATAGTTAGCTACTTGGCCAAACCTATCAATAATTTGCAATGCATGTGTTAGAGAGGATTCCGGGTTAGTCAAATGCAAAAGAATATCATCTGCGTACGCTGAGAGGGTCAGGGATTGTTGGTAAACCGAGCAGCCAAGGACCTGGGGGGAGTGTTTAATGCTAATTAACAAGGGTTCTAAATATAAATTAAACAAAAAGGGAGATAGGGGACAGCCTTGCTGAGTGCCAGTAAACAGGGGAAATCTAGAGGAGAAAACCCCGTTACAATAAATTCTAGCGGTGGGAGATTTGTATACTGTCTGAATCCAGTGAATAAAAGTTTCTGGAAAGCCCATTCTCTGTAGAGTGGCCAAAAGAAAGTCCCAGTGCACTCTATCAAAGGCCTTTTCTACGTCTAGTGAGATTAAGGCCATAGGTATTTGGGAGTCTTGGGCCACTTGAAAAACATGCGAAAGAGTTCGCAAGTGATCAGCAGGGGATCTGCCTTGAACGAACCCCACTTGTTCGGGACTCAGCAAATTAGACCAAACCTCTTTAATTCTAAGGGACAGGATTTTGGTTAGAATTTTAATGTCATAGTTTAGTAGTGAAATCGGACGATAGCTGGCCAGATCCCTCTGAGGCTTATCTGGTTTCAGAATCAAAACAATCGTGGCTTCTAATAGGGTAGAATCTAGGGAGTCAGAGGTAAACATGTAGTTAAATAGATTCAAGAGAAGGGGAGCTATCTCCTTGCAAAAAAACCTTATAGAAGTTGGAAGGGAAACCATCAGGTCCTGGAGATTTGTCCAGTGCTAGCCCATTGATCGCCTCCTCAACTTCCTCCAAGGTAATAGGGGAGACTAAAATCTTGGATTGGTGGGCTTGTAGGGAAGGGAGGTGTAAATCTTCCAAAAATTGCTCAATATGGACATGGGAAGGTTGGGAAGGGTCCTTGCTATATAAGTCTCTATAGAAGGCCTCAAAGATCTGGGAGATATCCCGAGGGGAGGTCTTAATAGAGCCATCTGGGGCATACAGGGCGGGGATCAGTCTCGAACTTTCCACTTCCCTTAGTCTAAGGGCTAGCATTCTACCTGGCTTTTCCCCTTGATCGAAATAACAGGCTTTGGTTTTAAGGATGGCATATTCTGCCTTTTCCCTTAACAAGTCAACGTATTCATTCCGAAGTTTCAGCAAAGTTTCTAGGTCGGATTGGGAAGAGGAGGAAAGTAAATTATTTTCGGCCAACCTTATTGGTTTGACAACGAGACAGCTCTAGCCTCTCTCTGTTTTTTGCTTTTAGACGCTAACTTGATAAATTCACCTCTGATAAAACATTTAAAAGAGCACCATATTAAGTCTTCCCTAGTTGTGGATCCCTCATTAAAACCTCTAAAATCAGATATCAGCGACTTAATGTGTGAAACTGTATGGTCCTCCCTTGGGAGCTGTGTGTTTAATTTCCATGAGGTGTCTTTATGAGCACTCAGGTCAGGGAAAATCAATATCCATGCCATAGAATGGTCAGAAATGACAACTGGCTCGATACCGGTCAACTGAATACCTTTAAGAAAAATGTTACTAATTAAGATGAAATCGATTCTGGACCATGAACGATGGACTTGGGAATAAAATGAGAACAGCTGATCTGAGGGATGAAGCAACCGCCATGGGTCACATAGACCCAGTAGGTTCATGAAGTCCCTCAGAGCAAGTTGTGAGGGAGAAAGTGGTTTTAATGGCCTATAGGTTTTGTCTAGGTCTTGTGACGGGGCAATGTTCCAGTTACCGCCGAGAATTAACGAGGAGAGCAGCAATCCACTCAACCTGTCAGCCAGTCTCATGAGAAAATCTGGGTCTCCACCCACTGGGCCATAGATTGCACCTAGGACCACACTGACATTGTTGAGTAAGCCTTTAACGATGATAAATCTACCTTCTTGGTCTTTTAAACATTCCTCTACCAAAATGATACACGTCTTTTCACCAGAATAGCCACCCCTCTGCTGGATGATGATCCACAGGAAGCAAAAATTTGAGAAAATCCTTGCCGGCACAGCCCACTGACTTCCGAATCCAGAAGATGGGTTTCTTGTATCAAAAGGATGTCAATATTTAAAAGGGAGCAGTGTTTGAGAACCTGATATCTTTTGGACATGTCTCTGGCACCTCTGACATTCCACGTTGCAATTTTGATTGGCACCGTTGTCATGTGTTTAATTGTTTGGGAGCAGAGTACTCATATCTCATAAACCAAATAGACCACCAGAAAAGGCACACCCCACCCTTCCCCATCAACCCCAGAGACTGAGCTTCCTTATGACAGGCTCGTCTCTCCCCGCACTTAACCATAGCTGGAAATGCAAATAATGTTGACCATGTCACATTAACTTCAGACACTATATTCAGCGGGAGAGATTTTTGATAAAAAAACGCTCCCTCCCCCCACAAACCCATCCAACTATATACAAGAGATCCCCGGTGAATATGAAAGCAGTTCTGGGCTCATCTACAACTGATACGGAGGACCAAACCCCATGGGCAACATTTCGATGAGAGGCAAAGATTGAACTTGAATACCGATGCCCAAATGAGACACTGTGTTTTGATTCTATCAAAGTTGACAAATGAGAACAAAGGTGGCCAGAACCACTATGACTCCCAAGAAATGCACCCTTCCCCCCACTTCTCTGGTGCATTATGCAGCCCTCCTTGAGCTAGCTTCATCCCGGAGCCCCCCACCCATCACCCCACTTAAGGAAACAAGAATGTACCCTACTGTAATTACGTCGAGAATTCAGGGAGCTAGCCAGAGCCCAAGAAAAGAGAAGGACTCAAATTACCAGCTCCTGAAAAAATGAAAAAACTGTGAGACAAAATTAAACATTTCAACCTACTTTGGTTACAACATTTACCCTGGGGAGCATCCTTCAGGACAGTTTGAGGTAATCTAGAGGGTAGAGACCCCAGGACTCCGCTGCAACCTGTGGCACAGCATCCATGCTCAGGCCTTGCTGACCTCGCGAGAGCAAGGAAATGACAGGGGGTCTGGAAAATTAAAGGACCAAGAGGTCCGACCTTGAAATCGGCCAGCGGGAACGCCTGCCGAACTAAGGTTCCCCTGTTTACCCACTGGGACACGCGTACAGCTCCCGGAGGTGAAACCAGGCCTAGGAGGTCTCACCCAGGCCAGTCCGCCCTACTCAACTCTCCCCTGGGGCCTCAAAGATCTGGGAAAGGAAAACCAACCGAGGAGGTAAGAATTTAACCAGAACAAACATAGAGAATGCTAAACTTCAGACAGTCTCAGCGAAGGATCATCCGGATTTAAACAAGTTAGGCATCTTGGTAGTGAGAACCATGGCTGCTTGCTCCGGAGATTCGTAAGAGTGCCATACCCCGTCGATCAACACCTGCAATTTAGCTGGATAGTTCATTTTATATCGTATGCTTGCAGCTATCAACTTGCTGACCGTGGGATGAAAGGCCGCCCGTTTTTGACGCGCTTCAAGGAAGGTCCTGGGCTATAATGTAGTTTAGCCCCATTCCACAGTATAGCTTGAAGCTCTCTTGATTTGGTGAGGACATGTTGTTTCTCCTGGAAGCTGAGAAACTTCACTATGATAGGTCTTGGAGGGGCTCCAGGCGAGGGCTTCGGTCTGAGGGAACGGTGGGCCTGCTCTAAATGATACTGGGGGTTAAGGGGAGACGGGCCGACGATCTTGTTGAAAAATTTTTGGAGAAAGGTGATAACGTCAGCTCCTTCCTCTGTTTCAGGCAGGCCCAAAACCAGCAAGTTGTTCCTCCTGATTCGCTCCTCCAAATCCTCTGTTTTTAGTTGGAGTTTGCTGATTTGCTGCTTGAGTTGAACCACTTCTGGGTCCGTCCTTTCCCTCCATTTCTCTAGGGACAGGGTTCTTGCCTCCGAATCCCCCATTCTAACAGACAATGTGCTGAGGTCTCCTCTAAGAGATTTTAACTCGGCAGCATTTCCTTGAATGGCATGAGCTCCTGGAGGAAGCGATCCTCGGTTAGAGGAGTCACTGAAGTATTGGAGGAGCTTATTTTAGTGGTGTTTCCAGAGTTTTGGTGTTTAGACTTCTTAGATTTCTCAGAAGTAGATGGCGGGGTGTGCTTGATTCCGGCCTGCTTCATCTCCGCCTCCATCACTATTTCAAAGCCGTTCTCGAAGTTAGATTCAGGTGGAACTCTGATTGTTGCAGCCAGTAACATTGAGAAAGTTGAAGGCTAAATTCCGACCAGCATTATACACCAATAGCAGGAAAAAAAACACTTTATTAATGGGTGAAATGTGGGAGCCCTGAAGAAGTGCTGCTTCTAGGCGCTCTGCATCACGTGACCCCTATCATCCAGGTGTTGATATGCTCTATGTTAAACACCCTGCCCCTCTATCCTCACGAGAGGTCCTTGTTGGAGAAAATATATTCACCCTCTTCTACTGAAGAGAGAGCTTCAGAATCCCTTCCTTGAGAAGATGGAGAGGATCCATCTCCAAGAGGGGATGAACCCTTTGACTGAGGTGTAACGGGAATCATCTGAGAACTTGGGAGGAGGCAGCGGGTCTGAAGGGACAGACTTCCCTTTCTAAGGCTAGGAGTTCACCACCTGAAATAACTAGGCGGTCCGTGGCACTGAGGGTTGAGGTGCTGGACGCCACACCTCAAGTCACTGCCCGGCGATCCGGTTTCGGGAACGTGCCCAGGTCGTTGGGGGGGCGGCATGGGAGGGTTAGGATTGAGTGTCCGAAGACTGCTCTCCTATCCCAAGGGAGGGTTGAGGGATCCCACCGCTCAGTAGCGGCCCCTGGTGACCAGCAGGGTCTTCACCAGAGCTGGTGTGCTTGGGGTCAGTGTGGCGGATGTTGGCGCGTGCGACTTTGACGTCATTGCATGTCCACACTCGAGGGGGCCAAAACATGGAGGAAAAATGGGCTGGGCGTGAGTGAGCAGATTGATAGCCACGCTCGTACCTCCCGGTCTGTCGTGGAATCGCACGGGGTGGGGGAGGTCGATCTCGGCCCAGAAGGTATAGGGGGATCCCCCCAGCTGGTCAGGGAACAGCCGTACCAACCCCCCATCATGCGAGTGAGTCTGCTGCCCTCTGGGTGGGTCGCGCCCGTGGCTGGATGCCCTCGCCGCCCGCACCACAGCAGGGCAATAAAAAGTTATATGATTTAAAAAAAATAAAAAATAAAAAAAAATCTGAAATACAGTAACTTAGCTAATGTATGCTATAAAGCTTCCACTCCTCCTTGAGAAGATGGCGACTCTGATGTCCTTCTGAACACGACAGGGGACAGACAAGGTGGATCCTTGGACTTGTCCGCTGCTGCAGAGTGGATGTCTGAGGTGGCTCAGTGCTCGGCCGATCCTTGTTGGGAGTGGAAGTACTGTGAGCTGGTTGAATCATACAGAAAGTTGTCTTATCACATAATCAGCTGTAAGAACTAGCCACCACAGACTGGAGCCTAGCCTCACAATCTTTGCACTTTGGTGCCTTTGTTCAGGTCTCTTTTGCTTTAGCTGTCGAGGAACCCAGGCTGCCAACAAATCTGTTCCCAAACGGATTATTGGAGGGCACAGCAAAATTAATACTAGAAACAGCAATGGTGGTTGATGAATTTCGCACTGCAGGAGGCAGAACTGCATGTGCCAATAGTGGCAAGATGACTAATCGAGCATGTGGTGCCTATACCAAGATGGCCCCCACCAATGAGCATGTGTGATGCACAAAGATGGGTGCCCAAAAGTCAAAGTGACTTGTCCAAGATGGTATATGGTACGAACAAGCATGCAAGGACCTGTGCGTGCAGGCCCCCTGCCACTGCATGCTAACTCTGTGCCAACACTTTTAATTATACAATCAAAGCAGCAAAGCCAGCCCTCTCTCACAGAAAAAGGCCTGATCCTACCAGCACAAAGGCAAGAGAAGCTGCGGCCGTTAACATGCACTGCAAAGCAGGTGAGAGAATAAACATTCCCTACCAGGTCTTGCAGCTCAAGGGTTCCAGTCTGGCAACAAACTGAAGTTAGGCAGCCAAAAATCCCTATAAACCTCCCCCTCTCCACTTCTTCAGAGGCATTAGAGCACTGGATTCCATCAAAAAGCTACAACAAAGATAAAATCCTTTGAAAAAAATAAAGCTAGAAAGCAAGCTGGGACCTATCAGTTAGGGTAGGCTGTAAAAGACTGAGGCAGTGTGGGAATGGGTGTGTCCTTGGACTTCTCTCAGACTCTTACACCCTATCCCAGCAAGCAGGGGATAATAGCTCATACCACTTACTGCCCATAGGGGCCAACACACAAGCTACATCTCAACAGGGAACAGAGTTCCTGGTCTAGTAAATCCAACCCACCCATGACATGGAACACTGGTTCCCCCTATACAGTAGGTAGCCCAACAATTCCCATGGCAGAATCACTGGATATCAGGAGAAACTGTGAACCACCCATGTAAACAGCAACATATTTTTTTTTTTAGAATAATAAGAGAAAACTGCTATCACGTCAAATCACTCTGTACAAAAAACAATGTTAGGTACCCACCCTTTATGATCCTTTAACAAAACAAAAAAAAGAACTACTGTAACGCATTGGGGAAGACGCATTACAACATTTTGCATAAACCTACCATTTTCTACCAATCAGAACCCAGATCTTGCAGTCACTGTCTCATGAAACGAACATATTTTAAGGTTCTTTTTCATACACTGGCTCTGTCCTTTGTCATTTCAACAGCACCCAAAGCAATTCCCCGTCGCGGCTTACGAACAACACTCTCCAAAGCAGGCACTGCTGTATCAAAAGTAACATTCGGTGAACACTGCCTTGCCTCTGAAGGGGGAAGGGGAGCCAGACGTCCCTGTCGCATAACCTCAAAGCAATGCCTACTTCAATGCCTTTATATTTTACAGCCAAATCAGCCTCCAAGCACAAGCTATTTATAGAAACCATTTTCCTCAGTACCCAAACTATACCCTGTAAAGCAAACATTATCTCTCTATGCAAAGAGTACACACTGAATATACGGGAAACGCTTTTCATCTAGGTCCTAAAAGGTAGTCTTTCCTGTGTCATGGCACTATAACAGGAACAGGTTTTAACTGTACAGCGATTTTATTAAGAAGTGATGACTTTTACATACCTGAAACAAATACAACTTCTCCGACAAACTTTTAGCCAGGAACACGTCAATCTGTAATAGGGGTATACAAAAACGGTCAGTTCAAGACTCAAATCCAACATTAAATCTAATATTGTGGGTATCAGGGTAGGCACAGAGTGTCTCTAAAAATTAAAAATACTAAAACAGAGCCAACCTATCGGCACAGCGGTAGGGCTACTGCTTGGGACACAGGCAACCTAGGTTCGGAAATGAACCAGAGCTGTGGGGCCCCGGAGGATGATCTCCTCTTCCCGGGACGGAGACCCGCAGGTTCCACGGACATAAAGCTACCTGGGAGAAAACAGACGATAGTGCGATCAGGAGTCACTAGTGAGAGGAAGCATGCCGGCTACTGCCGTCCGAAGCCCACAACTGTGAGAACATGTGCACTTGGCGCCACTAGGGTCCTCTGGGGGAAGGCAGCTAAGTACGGAAAACCCCAGCGCAAGAAGAGTGATGCAGACGCTACAGGGCCCCACCACCCCCAGCCACTGCCTTCCTGCAGAACATGGACCTGCGGGGGACAGCCACCGCCCCCAAAGGAATCCACCATGGAGCCAGGCGTGGCCCTGAAGGCCCCCAGGAAGTAATGGGTAAGCACCTGAGATAGGGCTGGACAGGACTGAGGATGACAGGTAGAAGGGAGCAGCACTGGTGATGAGGACAATTATTTTTTTTTTTTTTTTGTAATTACTAATACAGAGTTCCATTTAACCAGATTTGCACAGCAAAATCAGGCTGACACAGATTAACTTCGGCCTAAACTCCCACCAAATGGGAACCCTAAGCCAACAATGTGAAAAAGAAAGTTTGGATTCAATTCCTCTGATTAGGAAAAAACATTGACTGGCTTCTCAGTGTGAGCCAGTAACTGGACTGCTCCCAAGGAAAGGCATTTCTTGACTACTCAGGACTCCACTGCAGATGCAGTGTCAGGGGAGTTATGAACAGAAATTAATACAAGTGAGCAAACAAAGGAAAGACATAGGAGCAGGAAAAAAACACAGGAAATCTTATTAACTGTAATAATTATTGTTAGATGTCTGATGTGTGCATTTATCATGCTTTGTAATAAGCTTTATGTGGCTAGTACTTGCCCACTCTCCCATCAAGCTTTTTCATCCAAGGTCCGGCCGGGTGGGGCTTTATCTGTCCCGTCCCTGGCCCCTCCTGCTTGGTGAGCTGCTTCAACCCAGCCAGGTCCCTTAGACTCCATGGACTGTCCCCCATGGCAGGGCCAGATGGGGAAAGGACATCCTCCCTCCACCAAGAGATCCACATCCAGCGGCTGAGTCCCAGTCGCACAGCAATGTGGAGCAGAGGGCTGGCAGTTGGATCACCATGGAGCCTGGGCAGACCCTTTTCTGTTTTCCCCCTTGTCCCAGACCCATGGTGGCAGGAAGGATTCATGTACACGGAGGTGTGCATACGCTCCAGAAAGTACAGTTACGCAAGAACTTACTGTAACAGTAGATCTTCGAGAGGAGCTCTTGCAGCAGGTTATAATGTTAATGTAATGCTATAATGTTATAAATATAATATACATATGTCAGTGGCTCAGTAGGTAGCACACCCGCCTCTGAGGCCGGGAGATCAGAGGGCTGTGGGTTCAGTTCCCACATCTGGCACTTGGGTTAATATCCCAGTACTGACACTGTAGTGCAGCATGAGAGGGGTGCTGCACTTCTGAGGTGCTGTCTTTCGGATGAGACGTTAAACCGAGGTCCCATCTGCCAGGATTGGTGGTAGTTCAGGTGGATGTTAAAGATTCCATGGCACTTATCAAAAAGAGTAGGGGAATTTCCCCGGTGTCCTGGCCAAATTTCCCTCATTCACTAAAAATACCACCAACAGCTTAATCTAGTTCAAGGTCAATTGACATTCATCTGTATCCCCTTCCCCCGGGTTGTGCCTGAAAATAGGTAGGATTTGTCTAGTGTACTTACCCAGTCAACAAAAACTAAAATAAAAAATAATCATTAGTAGTAACACTGCAGGCATTAGGACCCACCGGAAAAAAATTCTTAGCCAGCAGTACCCAGCAGGGACTCCCCCCCACCCCGATGTCGGCTCCACCCTGACGTCGGCCATGGTATAAAAAGGGGCGGACCCAGTTCCACCCTAGTTCCCTCACCAAGACCCGCGAACGGGCCCTGACAAGAGAAAGAGGCAAAGCCTGAAGATGATGTTCTGTACATCTCATTCGGGGAATGGAGAGCGGGAAAGCAGCTCCTGCAGCAAGAGCTCCTCTCGAAGATCTACTGTTATGGTAAGCTCTTACATAACTGTACTATCTTACTTCGAGTGGGAGCTCTTGCAGAAGGCTATAACCATTAGGACTGAATCCCAAGCAGTCCTGCTGCAAGGAGGTACCTAACCCCGGGAGGTGGAAGATGGTATGATGTTGGAAAACAGCCAAGTCAAGACAGAAGTCCCTGAAGGACTGCCAGGCCGAAGCCGGCAAGGCATCTGGATGCAATGTCCAGGCCACAGTGCTTCACGAAGGTGTGCACAGAATTCCGGGTAGCAGCCGCGCATATGTCTCTGATAGAGACATTTTTCAGAGCGGCAAAGAAAGCTGAAACTCCCCTGGTGGAGTGATCCCTAACCGGTCCCGGAAGGGGTTTATTGTGCTTTTCATGGCAAAACACAATGCAGTGGACAAGTCACTTGGAAATAGTCTGCTTGGACATCGGTTTGCCCAAGTGTTGTGGCACGAAGGCCACAAACAGTTGCTCCAATTTACGGTGTGCAGCTGTGCACTTGTAGTACCTCAGCGCCCTGTGAACATCCAGAGTGTGAAGAAGAGCTTCTCCCCATTAGAGGGAGAAGAAAAGTAAACTGGAAGGTCAACTGGCTGGTTGAGGGTCAATTCCGAGGCCACTTTAGGAAGGAACTTAGGATTCGTTCTGAGGGAAACCCTTTCTCTATGGAAACTTAAATACGGCTCTTTACACATCAGAGCCTGGAGCTCGGAAACTCTTTGAGCTGATGTAACAGCAACTAAAAGACAAACCTTCCAGGAAAGGTAACGCAGCTCACAGTCGGCTGCTGGTTCAAAAGGGGGGGGGGGAGGAAGCTTCTCCAACACAAACAGGAGGTCCCAGGGAGGGATAGGATCCCTAATGGGAGTTCTATTGTGTAAAATCCCCCGTAAAAAGGTGTGGGCCACATGCAGTTGGGTTAAGGTTTTGTCAAAAGGGTGCGATATGCAGAAATGGCCCACATGTGCACCTTTATGGAGGAGTAGCTCAAGTCTTGTTGATATAAGGAGAGGAGATACTGCAGTGCTGAGTTCACTGGACAGGTAAGGGGGTCCAGATGGTGAGATGACGCCCATAAGCAGAAGTACTTCCACTTCTTAGCATAAGTGGAGCGAGTAGAGGGCTTCCTCGCCAAGACGAGGACATCCGCCATCTCCTGGGAGATCCCGTACCTGGACTTTGCTATGTCCAAAGGAGCCAAGCATGAAGGTGCTAAGACCTGAGATCAGGATGGACCAGTGAGCCCTGATCCTGGGACAGCAACTGCGAGCATACTGGTAGAGGGATTGGAGGTTCCGAGGACCATCGCTGAAGTAGTGGGAACCAAATCTGCCGAGGCCACAAAGGGGCGATTAGAATCATCCGAGCCCCTTCGGACTGTACCTTCAATAGAACTCTCTCAATGAGAAGGAAGTGAGGGAAGGCGTAAAGAAATCTCCCTGCCCAACAAAGGGACAATGCGTCTGGCCAGAAAACACCAGGCGCAGGCTCTCACGAACAGAAAATTGGCAGTTTGGCATTGCGTGAGGACGCAAAGAGGTCCAGCTCTGGACGACCCCATGTGTCGAAGAGCTGGTCCGCTACAGATTGCAGTAGCTTCCACTCATGTACCTGGGACAGAGATCTGCTTAGGCTGTCTGCCAAGTCATTTGGTATGCCTGGAACGTGCACTGCGGACAGAGAGGTGCGACGCTTCAACGCCCAGTACCAGACTCTCATCGCCTCCCGCACAGGGGACAGGAGTGGGTGCCCCCTTGCTTGTTGATGTAGAAGATGACCGCCATGTTGTCCGTCTGAACAAGGAGAGAGCCTGGGACGTGGTCCTCTTGAAAGGCATGTAGCACACTGAGGACCGCTCGCATTTCCAAGACACTGATGTGGAGATTGCGCTCGGCAGGGGTCCAGATTCCCTGTGTTTGGTGGGCCCTTAGGTGCGCCCTCCAACCTAAATCCAAGGCATCCGTCATTAGAGTCTGATTTGGGGGCTCCTGATGGAAAGGGACCCCTTTTTCTAAATTTAGAGGGTCCAGCCACCAAAGAAGTATCCTCTTGACCGGCTCTGTGATCCTGACCATGTGGTCTAGGTCGCCTGAGCATTGATCCCACTGCACCCTGAGCATCCACTGTGGGATTCTCATGTGGAGGTGAGCCAGAGAAGTGACAGGAATAACAGCCGCCATGTGCCCCAGAAGTCTGAGGAAGATCCTGGCCTGGCCTGGACCTGAGGGGTTACAAGGATCGATCCGGCAATCTCCCGCTAGCGATCGCTGCTCTCTGGAGGTAGAAAAGCCATGCCCTGGACCGAATCCAGGACTGCCCCTATGAAGACGAGTCTTTGGCTGGGCTCTGTGGAAGGTTAAGGGTGATCCCCACCTCTTGGAAGAGAGTATAGGTGTCTCAGAGAGCCTGAAGGAGGCGCGTCCTTGATGGGGGCCGCAAACAGCCAATCGTCGAGGTAAGGGAAGACAATGTCCCTGGCGCCTTAGAGCCGTAGCCACTACTGCCAAGCATTTTGTGAAGACTAAAGGAGTGAAGGAGAGGCCGAACGGGAGAACCTGAAACTGATAATGCGCCCCCTGGAAGTGGAACCTCAGGAACTTCCTGTGGGGGGGGTCCCCTATGTGCATGTACGCATCTTGCATGTCTAGGGAGCAGAGCCAGTCTCCCTGATGTAGCAGAGGAATAAGCCCTGGAAGAGTCACCATCCGGAACCTTCGGTATTCAATATAATCGTTTAAAGAACTGAGGTCCAGAATGGGACGAAGATCCTGAGTCTTCTTTGGGACAAGGAAAAAAATAGGAGTAATATCCCTTTCCCCGCTGCTGCCAAGGGACTGGTTCTATCACCCTTTTCTGCAAGGGGGCTTGAATCTCCCCTTCTATGAGAGGAATGTGAGAAAGAGGATATCTCGAGGACCTTGGTGGGGTATCTGGGGGGATCTCTGTGAACTCCAGCGTATGTCCCCTCCTTATGATATCTAGGACCCATTGGTTCGCAGTTATAGAGCTCCAGCCCTTCAGATGAAGGGAGAAGCAACCCCCTACTTCCTTCCCTGGTACCTCCTCCAAGGAGGGGGGGTCGGAAGGGAGTCAGTGAGAGGAGCCGGGAGTGGGCAGAGAGGCTGTGGAGGTCTTGGGGCCACGAAAAGGAGTGCCTCCAGGTTGCTGGTTGCCGGCTCTCCTTTTAAAGCCATGTCCGTGGCCCTGCTGGTTGCCACGGACTTGGGCACCTGAGGGCTTCCAAAATGGGCACTTCTTTGCTCTCCTCTGTACATCTGACGGACGGACCAGATGGATTTTCCCGACTTCTGGAGACAAGAGATAAGTGACTGTCTCCTGCCAAATAAGACAGAACCCTGGAATGGGAGGTCCTGGATTCCGAACTGCAGATCTTGGTGAAAGCCGGAGACTCTCAACCAAGCATGGCACCAGAGACAGACCCCTGTCGCTAACGCTCTGGCCGCCGTGTCTGCAGCGTCATACGAGGCACGGAGAACATGTGTGCCTACGTCCGAGCCCGACTTGAGGACGTCCAGAATCTCAATCTTCCGTGCGGAGTCTGGCAAGGCATTAACAAGCTCCTGTCCCCTTTCCCAGAGTGCATACTGGTACTGAACCACATGCGTGAGGAAATTAAGGGACCTAATGGAGAAGGTGGAGGCAGAATAAACCTTCTTGAACACCTGGTCCAAATAGCGAGACTCTGGGTCAGGAGGCTGGGAGCTAAGGTGTTTTGGCTGCTTAGACTTATCATGGGCAGCCATAAGCACAGAAGAGTCTGCCTGAGGTTGCTCTACCAGGAAAGGGTCATCCCTCGGGGCTCTGTACAGCCTGTCTGACTTCTTACGAACCGCCGGGACTGAAGCTGGACACTTCCAGGTAATCCTAGTAAGGTCCTGGAAGGTGTCCACTAAAGGAGTTACCACCACAGGCTTGGGCTCCTTTTGCCTCAGGTATTTGGCTATTTGACGGTGTTCCGGATCCAGGTCCTCCGTATCCCATTCATTGGAGGCCTGGATGTGCCTCATGACGTCCATAAAGGTTGGATCATCAGGAGGTGAGCGAGGCTGGTCCTTTTCTCCTGGGGAACCCCCGATCCCCGAGAGCGAAGACGACGACCGGCTACTGGGTGAAGAGTTGCCGGATCTGTCCCTAGGACTGGCCCCGCTCGAACGTCTGTGGCTCTTAGACCGACGCTGGAGCGATGACGGGCATCAGTCCCGGGACCGACGTTGGGAGCGGGCTCACCCATCGGAGCGGGAACGGCTCCTGGAGTGTGACCTGATCGGGCGTCGGCTACCTGACCTATGTGAGCGTCGGCAGCGGTCTCGAGACCGGGATTGGACTCTGGAGGATGAGCGAGGCAACGGCCTCTTGGGGGTCTTCTTAGGCGAAGGCGTGGGGACACCCTCCGGTCGTGGTTTGCCCAATGGGTCTGAAACCGGTGACGGGGCCGGCTTTGGGGGGGGTCTGTTTCTGGACTTGACCCCACCAAAAAGAAAACAGCTCCTGGAGCTCCTCCCTAGAAAACACCAAGGCCGCTGTCCCTGGAAAGGGGACTATGGGATCCAAAGTATCCGGCAGCCCTGAGGGAAAGCCTCCTGGAGAGCCCCGTGGGGAGGAGGACTTGGGAGACACAGACACTGCTCTTTCCTCGGCAGCATCTGTCACCTTTGCCCCTTCTGCCAGCGTCGGTACCGGGACCGACGATGGTTTCTCCCGAGGGGGCACTGGAGAGTCCTCAAACTCCAGAGGCTTACCCTTGTCGGGTGAAGCCGGGACCTTAGCGGGCAGGGCCAATGCTTGTGCCCGGGAGGTCTTAGGGGTGACCCTAATCGGCGTCACCTTAGGCTTGGCAGGTTTCTCCCGATGCACCTGCTTTAGCCTGAGTTCTTGGTAGGAGCAGAATCCTTGCGGGAATGATGCTCTCCGGAGCCCGAGGAAGAGCAGGGCTTCTTGGAGGAGGACTGAGAACGAGACCGGGACCTAGACCGGTGGCGGGATCGACTATGGTCCACGTCCCGGGAGCGCTCGGATTTGTCCTTATGTTTGGCTTTCTTCCCAGAGGTGTGCAGGATGTCCATCTTCTGTTCCAAAAGGAATGCCTTTAGAGCCTTCAAAAATCGACAGATCCTAGTCCTGCTGGTGAAGCCCTGGCAGGTGGAACAGGCCGCGGTGTCATGGTTAGGCCCTAGGCAGAATACACACTTAGTGTGGCTGTCTCTCGATGGTATCTAGCAGCCGCAGCTACACTTATTTCTGTGAGGCCCGGAGAATGAAACTGAAGATGGGGACGACATGCGTTGGCTGGAGTCTGTGAAAAACACGTAGGTTACTGAAGAAAAACAATCGAAAAAGTTTTGCCGGCAACTGGCATGCCAAGATCTTCCCCAATGTGAGCGGGTCACGGCGGGAAAAGAACTGTGGTGGAGCTGGGTCAACCCCCCCCTTTATACCATAGCCGACGTCAGGTGGCGGTCCCTGCTGGGTACTGTTGGCTTAGAATTTTTTCTGGTGGGTCCTAATGCCTGCGATGTTAGTCCTAATGGTTATAGCCTGCTGCAAGAGCTCCCACTCGAAGTAAGATCCACAGTTCCTTCCACCCCCCCGACCTCAGTTTGTTTCCCAAGCATCAGCGCCACCAGAACCGCAGTTCCTTCCACTACCTCCCATGACCTCAGACTTCCTCCCAAGCATAAGCGCCACCACCAAGACTCCATCTGGTGGCAGCCAAGACCAAGGACAACACACTATCCCAGTCCAGGAGAGAAGAGCTGCCAGGCGGCTGCTCGATCCTCTCGCAGACCCCCCCCCCGATGATCCTTGGCGACATGCACTCTGTCCTGAACTCTGGTCGCTAGCATGGTGATACAGCGCCTTAGCCCTCTGCACCACTGGGCCAGCATGCCCAGTGTTGCTCCTGAAAATGGGTTTATGTTGCTCCAGAGCCTACTCAATTAACAAATAAACTGTCCATCTTTTTTTAAAATGTCGCCAGAATGCATCTATAAACAGTTTTATAAAACGAGTGCAGACAGTCCTTTAACCTGACTAGCTGAGAGTCCTACGCTCATTTTTAGCTCATAACACAGGAAATAAAATGTGCCTGTACCCATGCCTGCAGTACCGTACAGATGTCAGATTCAGCTGCGAACACGATTTTGCTGCCATGTTTTTGTTTAGCAAGAGAAATCGCAAGCCAAAAAAGAAAATCAAAACACTCTACACTTAAAAAGTGTTATTTCTAGTGCGGAAATCCTCCTGCTGTCCCTCCCGAGTTACTCCCTTCCCCTCCTAAGCCCCTGGTATTGCAAAGTGTGTGAACTCCCAACCTGCAGGTAGAGGGATACCTCGGGGAATTTGGTAAAATGCACCACAGCAGAGGGCAGCATGCTGCTCGAAAGACATTCAGGAAACTGTGGTCTTGCCAGTGGCCCAAGGCAGCAACCTGCAGCACAGCACCCCTAGTGACACCAGTAAGTAAAATAGCGTCCCAAGGGGGTGCGGATAGACTATTTCAAATAAAAAAAAAAATTTTTAGCAAAGTTTTTTTTTTTTTTTTTTTATAAAGAAAATATCAGTTTTTCAGCATATACTCATTTTAGAAGCACAATAACATGCTCCAGGTTTGGATTATGCTCTGATAGCTGCACTTGTAGGAGCAGTAAGGCACTCAACCTGCGGCTTTGTGCCTCATTATTCCCTGGGCATGCATTTATCTGAGCATAACCCAAACCTCGTATGTTACTGCTTACTTATGCACAACATGGCCGTGCTCTCCCCCCATATGACATTGCTAATCTGAACATAAGTTTTGCTACTCAAGTTTCAATTTGATTGGCAACTACTTCTAAACACTCAAAGAATCGTAAACATCTGGAAGAGACTCCTTGAGGAGGCTACAGATACAGGCATTTTTTATTTTTTTTTGGTTAATGCAGCTTGTTTGGCCCTTGGTCTCCCATCATTCATTTATTTGAGCAGATCCCCAGTGAACTCCCAGTCCCATCCACCAGCCCGACCCAGCCAGTGAGGCCGACAGGGATCCACATGGTACAGGACTCACGGGGTCCAGTGCACCTGGAATTTTTTTCTTTCCGCCAATTTTCTTTATGCTGCTTAGGCTACAGGTGGGGATGTACCCACTTCATCAGCGACTGGAACTGCCCTTGGCATCTCCCCGGCTGCCTAGTCTGGGAGGGCGCCACTTACACCCTGTGGCAGGGCTCCCCAAGGGGAGAGACAGCAATCCTTGTGGGGCCACAGCCAAGGTTTACTTTCGGGGCATAATTTGGGTGGAGATCCAGGGGCTTCATTGAGCTGCTGGCCCAAAGGTTTTTCCCTTAGGTTCACCCAGGAGACACGGATGTGCAATGACATCAGCATGGGTTGTGCGCACTCCCAAACCTGACCCTGACCCACAGACGTCCATTGTCATCTCCGTTCACTACTCTGGTGGTCCTTGCTGGTGTATACCCAGTCTCCACTGGGTATAGCTAGCATGCCGGGATGCCTCCAGGAGGAGGAGAGCTGTCCATGGGATGCTCCTTCTACCTCCCCTCGGCTGACCCTCTGACGCTTTGTGCTCATTCCCAAACGTGGGTCATCAGCGCCACAGGCCATAGCGCTACCACTGTGTCAGTGGTACGGTTCACCTGGCATTTTTCTTCTATTTTATTTACAACTCCCCTTTTCCACAGACCCTCCCACCGCCTGCCAGCACTGCCTCTTTGTGGCCTCGGACGCTATCGTATGTATCAGACATGCACGTCCCCCGGCCCCCCCAAATGAAGAATCAAACTCCCATATCCACTGTGAGGCGCCACTGCTACACTTGGTATTGGACACCTCCCGCCCTGGGCTGGCTTGCGCTGCACTTGGCAGCACTCCCTACATCAGGACCATTCCAATCCAGCTCACCGAGCTCGCTCCGAACAGGTCACCAACAGCAGGCGCATTGGCCATCTCCAATCGCCCCCAATATACTTTTTTTTTTTTTTTATATAAAGAGAACCGCCAAGTATCTAACTCAGTACATAGCCATGACCAGGCATGTAATTATGAGCCATAAATCTCACTGCTAGGGTGTGTTGTCGGGTCCGACGCAAAGTACTGTGACAAACATCACAACAAGTGTAACAGTCAGCTAAAAAATCTTCAAATAAGCAAAAGAAGAAAGCAAGCAAATAGCTTTAGATGTGAAAAGTAGCTGCTGGGTACTTTTACAAATTACTAGTATTTTCAGAGGGTGTACCGAATCTTTACCTGCCTTGTATTAAATCTTCCTTCGACCCCTCACAATACGCAAGTCAGTGTCAGTGGCTCAGTAGGTAGCACACTCACCTCTGAGGCCGGGAGATCAGAGGGCTGTGGGTTCAGTTCCCACATCTGGCACTTGGGCTAATATCCCAGTACTGACACTGTAGTGCAGCACGAGGGGAGTGCTGCACTTCTGAGGTGCCGTCTTTCGGATGAGACATTAAACAGAGGTCCCATCTGCCTGGACTGGTGGTAGTTCAGGTGGATGTTAAAGATCCCGTGGCACTTACTGAAAAAAAAAAAAGAGTAGGGAAATTTCCCTGGTGCCCTGGCCAAATTTCCCTCATTCACTAAAACTACCACCAACTGCTTAATCTGGTTCAAGGTCAGTTGGCATTCATCTGTATCTCCCTCCCCCGGGTCGTGCCTGAAAATGGGCAGGATTTGTCTAGTGTATGTACTTACCCAGTCAACAAAAACTAAATAAAATAAAATCTTCCCAAGCTGCTGTTAACCACCATCAATCTCATTCAACCTCCCAATACTCACCTGATGGCTGCTGCAACAGTCCACAGCCTGTAAAGCACTTTGGGATACTTTGTATGAAAGGCACTATATAAGACCAAATCCATTTCCTTTACTAAACTGTCGACATCTTTATCGGGAGTTTCTCCCATTCTATACACATGGCAGGAATCAGAAAAAAAAAAAAAAAAAACCTGAGCTTCTTAGTCCAAGAATTCCCAAATCCTCCGGTTATTTACCTCTTGTACAATTGGGTCATCTTCCTCACTTGCCATGCTGGAGTGACAGGGAAATCACAGCCGAGGACCCTGTGCACTCGGATCTCTGCTTTGTTAGCCACTCCTGAAACACATCACAACATTTCAGTATAGTCAGTCAAACAAATGCCTTTCATTTTCACCATTTACTACAACTTTACCAGTAATGGAAATAAAAACAATGATAATTTATAGTACAATCATCCCAAAACTAGTTCCAGTTGTCTTCTCTTGCATCCTACGGGCACGCAACAGCAGCGGCCATTAAATGACACTTTGCTGGTATATGTCCACAGATTAAATGGTTCCAACTGACTCCCTGTTCCAGTGCTTCATCACACTGTCCCAACCCCGAGGAATACTCTCTCAATGCAGCTTTAGGCTACTTCATATATAAATATATATGTTTAATTCTTTGTTTATACCCTGTACACGCTCCACTGCCTCGAAACTCCCCCTTGGTTCTCCAAGGTGTCTGTCTCTGACCCTTGCCACATCAGCTGCATACCTCCCAACTACCATGGCCGCGCCCCCTCAGGCAGGATAGAGAGGATGTACCCTCAGACTGCTATGTCCTCATCAGGCGGCTCCGCTGATGGGTCCCAGACCAGTCTTCTTCAGTCCACTGGGATGCATCGTCCTTCAGGCAGTGGGGCTATTTTTCCTGTATTTCTCCCCATCCCCAAGGATGCAGATATGCTACAGAGAAGCTCAAGGTGCATACTGCCTGTCAGGTGTGGTGCTGTGCCAAGCCCCCCGGTCTAAGTCCATCCCACCCACAGCACCCTCAGCTGCTCTGCCACCTGTGATCACTCAGGTGGCAGTACTGCAGTGAAGATGGCGACCCACAGTCCTCGGAGAAGAGCGTCTTCTGGGACACTCAATCTTCATTTCCCTGGCCGGACCCCGCCATGACGCAGGCTTGCTCCCTAACCCAGGTCATCTGCATTGCTAGCGGTAGAGCTACTGCTGCGCCAACAGGCCGACCCTGCATACGCTTTCTAGACAGGAAAGAGTCCTTACAGCCCTCACACGACCGACACAGGAAGTCGATGACGCTGGCTCTGTGAAGCAGAAAGGCCTGAGATACAAGCTGCAGCTAACAGTGACGAAAACTGGCACGGAGGATCAGGTAGCGGTGCAGGGTCTTGGACATATCACCATGAAACAAGCACTGGTGTGACTGCCAAACTGCTGTAAAGGCTTTCTGTCGTCAGTTATTTTTTAATTCTAAAATATATTTAAAATCTACTAAGGTTCCCTGCTGAGGATGGCTCCTGTCTGCCAGTGAAGCATCCAGGATGGGCCACCAGGAGTTTAAAAATGAAAGCCCCCTGACCCGCATGCAGCAGCTACTTCTCACCCAATGAATACATTAACATTTCATACCCTACTTATTCAATTACAGGTGTTCTGTAAGTGCCCCCATTCCCTCACCATTTGCAGCTCAATCCCTCCTCCCCCCCCCATGACTAGCACAGACCCTCCAATCACCACTCTAGTCAGCCTCTGTCTAATCAAAATAAAACTAAACACTGGCTCAACTGAATGAAAATGACGTGCTCCCTAGTATGGCCAATGCAACTCCCCAGTGTTGAAAGCCTGTGCTCACAAACACCTAGGGGGGTTACCTGACCACCTGTTGTCATGTATGTGGCCAGTGGCCCCACCACTAGGCCACCCCAAAATGTCACAATTCAAGAGGTAGGTTACTTACTACAGAGCCAGCCCACCCAGGAGGAGAGCATCTACGTCAATTTTTCTTCACCCTACCTGCCGGGCCACCCCTCCTGCTGACCCTGGCATGGGGTGCAAAGACGAGGTCAACCAACAGGTCGGAGAAGCCACAGAGCCAGCAGTAGACTCTTGTTTTTAATTATTATTATAATTATATATGGGGTACACAATAGCCAGACTCAGAATATGCCATTTATCATCATCAGCGAGGGGGCAAGATCATAACTCACGAGCCACAGAGCCATGAATGAGTTATGAAACGCCTGCCTCTCACAAGTAATGATGAATGGCATTTATTTAAAAAAGTTTTACCAGGAAGGCATGCTGAGCGGTGCAACGCTCAATTCCAGATGTATCCTGGGGGTAGGGGAAAACAGCAGAGTTCTATGTCATAGGATAGACAG
The DNA here is from genome assembly GCA_016271365.2 of Neoceratodus forsteri. Classification (NCBI taxonomy): domain Eukaryota; kingdom Metazoa; phylum Chordata; order Ceratodontiformes; family Ceratodontidae; genus Neoceratodus; species Neoceratodus forsteri. The sequence goes on from JADMNL010000025.1 coordinate 47,292,899, forward strand.
ACGAATTGCAATACAGAGATCGTACTAGGTTCAGACATTGTGCAGTTAGAATACATGGAAAGACTTAGAATTGCATGTATTGCATGGTGTCTAAATGCAGCAGCAAGAAAAATACAGAATATGCTAACTTGCACCTGGTCGTGGTATGGGCGGAGTTGGAAGAATTGAGTCGTCCTGCAGGACTAGGTGCACGAGCAGGAGGAGGAGGAGGAGTACAACTTGAGTAGGGAATTTAGCTGCTGGGTGTTGCCACATTGTCTAATGTCTCCTGGCTGGGAGTTCCGTGCTTTAGGCACAGAGTACTTGAAAGCATTTTGACCTTTAGCGGAGGACACGTGAGGGATAGCGACAAGCCTGGAGGCGGAGTTCCGGAGAGAGTATGAGGGATGAGGCTGAGCGATGAGGGCGATTGCAAGGTAAGGAGGTAGGGACTGGGTCCAGAATTTTGTTGTGAGCCTCGCACAGTACACCAGCCTCCGATCTTGAAGTGAGGGTAGGTCTAGGGACCTGTAGAGGTCACAGTGATGGGTTGTGGGAGAGCAGTCCAGTGCAAAGACGACAGAAGGAGTGGAAGAGAGGGTCGAGTCTGGCCAAGGAGGTCTTAGCAGCAGCGCTGTATACTCTGTCTGCATAGTCAAATAATGGGAGGATCATTTTATGTACGATTGCTTTGCGGGTTGGTAGTGGGATGCATCCACGGTTACGGTACTGGGCGCCCAGTTTGGAAAGCAGCTTATTGTGGATCGCGTCAATGTGGTCAGAGAAGTCGAGATACTGGTCAAGCCAGACCCCGAGGTATCTGAAAGAGGTGCAGGTCTCCAAAGGGATCCCGTCAAGGGTATGGAAAGCTGGGGTGGAGGGGAGTCGGGCGAGTCTCTGCCTCATGCCGAAAGTTAGGGAGCCAGTTTTCTTGGGTATGAGAAATAGCTGGTTTGAGCGGAACCAGAGCTGAATAGCACTGAAGTCCTGCTGGAGCCTAGAGACCACTTTGTTGGGGGGTGGGACCTGTTGCATACAGTACTGTGTCATCGGCATACAAGTGAATGGAGGTGTGCGGGCATGCTGAGGGCAGGTCATTTAGAAAAATGGAGAAGAGTAACAGACCAAGGACCGAGCCTTGGGGGACTCCGGAAGTGACGGAAAGGGGGACAGAAGTGTGAGGGCCAACTCTTACTGCTTGTGACCTGCCTGCCAGCTAGAAGCGGAACCAGCTGGAGGCCGGAGAGGCGGAGTTTAGATAGCAGAAGGGAGTGAGAGACAGTGTCGAAAGCCTTTGCTAGGTCAACAAAGATAGCTGAGGTGGTGTGCCCATTATCCATGCTGGTAAGGATGTCATCTGTGAGCCTTAACAGGGAAGTGATGGTAGAGTGTGATTTCCTAAATCCAGACTGGTAGTGTGAGAAGAAGGAAGAGTCGTCGAGAAAGGAGGATAGTTAGGAAAACAAGTTGCTCCTGAACTTTGGCCAGAATAGGGAGCAAGGAGATAGGCGTAGTTGCCCAGCGAGGAGGGGGGTCGCCTCCTTTGGGGAGAGGGATGACTATGGCATGCTTCCATTCAGTAGGAATTGCTGCCAGCGAGAAAGAGAGATTGAAGAGGGCGGTCGGGGGGGGAAGCGATGGCAGGAGTAGATAGGTATAGCATTTTGGAGTCCAAACCTGAGGGGCATTTACCTTTGGCTGGGTTGAGTGCCCACAGGGCTTTTAGCACTTGACTGGGTGACCCGACAGAATCAGAAGCTATCTGGTGGGGGGTGGGGCGGGCTCGAGGGAAGTGGGCTCGTGGGAAGGTGCGGAGTAGAAAGATAGGAGAGAGGGCACAGCTAGTGAAGAGTGTGTTAAAAGCTGATGCCACTTCACCTAAATAAGTGACAATGGAGCCTGCTATGTTTTGGGAAGGGGTGGGTGGCTGGCTGGCTGGGTGGGGAGAATAGTGATTTGATTGTTTTCCAGAATTTCGCAGGGTGGGTGAGATTTGTGTGGAAGGAGGCCTTGAAATTGTTGGGTTTGGTCTGGCGTGTAATCCTAGTACAGGAATTGCGAAGTTGGCAGTAGAGTTGGAGTGCCGCCTGGGTACCAGTTGTCATACGTTTTCCAAGCCTTGTCCCTGGCGTGGAATTGATCTATGATATTTGCGGTGACCCAGGGTAGGTGGGCACCTCTTACTCGAGTCCTCCGGAGTGGCGCGTGGAAATCCCAGGCTGCGAGGAATTTGGACTTGAAGAGTTCCAGGGCCGAGTCGATGGAGGATATGTGTGGGATGTAAGACCAATCAGTATTTGTCAGGTCATGTAAGAGTGCAGTGAGGTCAAGTGATTTGAATGACCTAGTAAGTGGTGTACGCGGGGGAGGCGCCCGGGGCCTGAATATTTTCCTCACTACATATATCATGTAGTGATCACTTAGGGAGTCAGGCTTCAAGTATCCGACGGGGGTGCGTGGTAAGGGCCCAGTCCAGGAGGGAGTGATTCTGTGACCTATGATTTAGGCGTTTAGGAAAATGTGGACGAGAAGGCCCCACAGTTTAAAGAAATAGGGATGAGTTGCACTGATTTCCCACCCCAGCTCTTACCCCCCCCCCCAAAGACAAGGCCTCTTTGCTTTCTTCCCCATAACCCCACTCCACTCCCTGCTCTCTTTTCCTTCCCTCTCCCCCCCCATTTTCTTTCCTTTACCCATTTTCCTTACCCAGTACTTTCTTTCCTCCTTCCCTCTCCATTCCAGTGTGATTTTTTTTCTTTTGAAATTTATTTACTGTCTTGCAATAATGTTTTTGTACCGAGCCTTCTGACCATGTAACCTCATCGTAACCGAATGTATCTGATGCCTCCTTGTTGATTCTCAATGTCTATCTGTCTGTACATCCTTTGTTTGTGATCCCTGACGTAGAACCTTTGTAAATGAGCTTTTAGCTCAAAGGTGTTAATTCCTAGTGCAAGGGTGCCGGACAGTGATGAAAGTGAACAGGAACGCAGAGGAACTCAGTTCCTGTACCTTTTTTGCAGCAGGAACGGAGCTCCTGTACTTCTTCCCACTGACACTGGAACTGAAATTCTTAAACCAGCAACATAATGATAGTTGCTGGCCCTGTAACCTGAAATCAGGGTTTCCATAACAACATTTGACTCGTACAACAATGCTGCTTTCCTGGAAATATTTCAGTATCTCTAACTGAATGTACTAGTGTCTAAACAGATAGACATGTCTTCACACAGTCATCCTTCAGATTGAGGATCTTCATTCTGCATTTCATATTTGCCAATGCCTGAGTTCCTGTACTTCCTGTCTACCACTTGTACCACTGGTGCCGGAAGACTGTAAGAGGTAAGAGTGCTAAAGATAAGAAGGGCACTTCTTGCGGTATAAAGGGCACTTTTGCAGACCAGGTTTTATATATGGGAATACACATTTATGATGACGACAGTAATTTTTAAAAATATATTTATACCATATAAGAATATTTAATATACATTATAAAACTGGCATTAAGAATCAAGAAATCTCATTGGCTAATAGCCCTTAAGAGCCGTGTTCTTATCAGAGAATATCACAGCTGACCGGCACTAATCTGCCCACTGCGACCGCATAACCACACTATATCACTGACCTCTGAAAATAAAACTGGACCGCAATCTTAAAAGTCCACAGCACTATCGCAACCCGACCGCAAAACCGGGAACGGGTCCTCAGCGCTCACTCGCATACAAATCTCAAAATAACAGCAACAAAAGTGTTTCAGAAAAACAGTAAAAAGCAAATGTACCCCTGCGTGTATTTTTCTTTTCCAGGGCTGTCGTTTCTCTGTTTTCCCCCCTGCCATTTTCCTTCTGTAATCATACCCCTTTCAAAACGACAGCGACAGAGTTTTAAACAGCACACTCTCTGACACTGTCTTTTTCTGACCTTCTTCTGTGTTAATTTTAAGAAAGCCTGCCAGCACTAGAAAGAAAATTATAAACTTACCGAGTCCCACCTTCAAAAAATTACCGGTAAAAAGGTCAGCGAGCGTTGGCAGGACTTCCGTCCACATCTCAACGGAGGACTCTCGCCCAGAACGAGTTCGACTCTCAGCACCTTATTTGTAACAAAGTAAAAGTAACCCAAAATACAATTTTTTTAAAAGAATACCAACTGAGCGAGTCGCACCATCACAAAACTGGCAAACGTCAACGTGTTCTCCCACGACAACGGTCAGTCCACTTTACAACTATTTCAAAACTGTACACTCTCTTCCAGTTGATATTTAGCTGTCAGCACCTTCTTTAAAAAAAAAAAAAAAAAACTAAATGTAACCCAAAATACAACTTCTTAAACACATACCACGTTAGTTTAAATATGACACAGGACGTCATATTATAGCACTGACAGCACTCTGTTACAGAATGCCCGTCACTAAAACCTGCAGTCCCTCTGAAGCAAATGGAGGCTCTCTGCACTTGCACTAGACACTACAGAAGAAAAAAAATAATGTGGGGGGGGGGTCTAATTGTATACAAAATCGTAAGCAAGATAGTTTGATGTAGTCTTTTACTGTAATCATGTAATGGAATATTCGCCAGTTAATAATGGTCTAGGGTGTTGCAGAGAATGTTCAGGGTATAGTTCCTTGCCATTGGGATACAATACATGGCATTCTCCGTAAGCTTAAATGAGAACTGCACTGAACCTGTGAGTCATGTTTCCTGTAGAAGGTTCTTTTTCATATAGTGGGTCCCATTCTGTTACTGCCCCATCTTTACTAGCCTTTTAGTTAACCCAGTGGATATTTGAGTTATACACTGCTGCTAAGTGCCATTTTTGAACTGCATGATGTCGTTTATGTCCCCGTGAACCTCAGAATTCTAAATTAGAACACAGATGCATTGCACCAACCCTGTAAATCATTAACAAGGACATAAACTACATCACACTGTTTTAAAATGGGCTTGACCAGCAGCGTGTAAATCAGAAACATCAATTAATTTACCAAAAGTACGGTTAAGATAAAACAGTAACAAAATGTGAACTGGTATTTAAAAATAACTCCTACAAAAATGGATGCTTGCTAATTCAAGGCAGTTTCCCTTTGATATATTAACAACCTAGTCCAAGTTTTCCACTATTTTAGCATCTTAAAAATTACATTTATGAACTGTGAGCAAACATTTAACTCTAGTACATAGATTCCAGATTCATGCAATAACCAAGGAATACACCAACCAAGTCTTTAAATGTTATATTCCTTTATGGCGAAAATGCCACAATTTAAATATTAGAGGTTGGTCTACACTGCTTACACAGGAACAGACAGAAATCAAATACTTGAGCATCAAACCCAAAAAGAAACCCTGGGGAATGCAGGACTTTTAGAAGGGAGTCTGTTACAAATGAGCTTGCCTCAGTGGTTACATTCCCTAATAAAATTAAATAGAACGGACGTCTGTGACTATAGACAGAGAGTTACAATCCCCCCATCTGTGCAACGAAAGACAGGATGCTGCCAATAAAGGCCCCGTCCACACTGCACAGCTCAGACCCCATTAACAGACAGAAACCGTTACAACCGGGGAGCGGTGCAGTGTGTCCACACTGCCGCGGTGTCCTTCTTGGGACCGCACCGCCGATCCAGACAGCGAGCTGGGCAACCATTCCGTGGCACCGATCCCACAGTGCAGCTCGCACTGTGCTGGGCACGGTGCCACCGCGTCACTATGCCCGATAATGCTGCGAGGTGTAACCCGGTTTCTAACGTTGTTAAAACCACCTCATATGTGGTTTCAACAACGGTTAAGAAAACGCCTTCTGTAACGTTACAGGTGTAAACGCAAACCGTTGCAGTAAAGACAAAGAACCTCTGTGCGCAAACACTGAGGCAAGGGTTACCCCAAAGGGCATTTGGCTGGGAAGCCAAGTTTTAAGAAAATACAAAATCACACATGAGTAAAGGTTTGGGCACTCTGTAATGTTACAGAGGGGCAGTGTGGACAGGGCCTACGTTTTAAGTCTCATCTCCTATCATCAGACGTGCAAAAAAAAAATACATCAGCCTAAGAGGATATGAACTAAGCAGAGGCTGACAGTGGTGGTGGTAGTGGGTGGGTGAGGCTGGCAAGGGCAGAGCTGATTATGTTTTGTTGACTTGTCCCCGTCTGATCTAGCCCACAGTGCTGATACCTGTTGTAGGCGTCTGGGGTAGAGAAAGAAGCTAGCCTGGGTGGCTTTCTAGAATGTAACTAGAGCACCCAGATGAGCTTCTAAAAATGTAAGCTAGGCCAGTCAGATGGTCTTATACTGTGTTTTACTACTGGCCCTTACAGTCAGCCTGTTGCTCAGTGGTTACAGCACTGGGACAGTATTCTTGGGGCCAGGGTTCAATTCCCAGTAGGTCACAATACCTTTTCTCTCTACAGGTTGTGAGTTAACTGCTTAGCAGTAGCTAATACTGCACCAAAAACATCTGTCATCTCCACTATTTCAAAAACAACACATGAGACAATACACTGGATGGCTTTAAACAGATTGCATACATGTCCAAATTTCCAATTAGAAATTAAAAAAATGTAAAAAGGAGGCAGTATAGGGTAGCAGTTAAAGGCACTGAGCTGCAGTCCTAGAGACCCGAGTTTGAATCCCATTAGCCCACACTTGCATACTATGTGTGACCCTGAGCACATCACTTAACTTTCTTATGCGCTGAGGTTGCACACGGAAACGAGCTCTTAGTGAGCCTTTCTTGATTTAAACAATCCCCCCCCCCCAAAAAAAAAATTATGTTTCCTTTAAAGCCGAGCATGACTGGTGCTTTTTAAGTCAGAGGCAAGGGCACCTTATGTAACAATGCTAGAGTGTACGTCATAACAGTAGGATAACGTCTTTGTATGATACCGTTAACAGCTACTTCAAATAAAAAAATATTGATTCAGTCAGAAAGCTACCCAATCAAAAGTACAATTATGAAAACGTGCAAGGCACTGCTTTATCTTGAAACAGCAGTGATTTTTCAGATCTCTTTATAGTTGGTCGAAGTGGCATTACAGCCCTGAGTAGGCAATCAGACTAAATGGCCACACATCCAGCCTCACAGAACTATTTGTTCAGTTTTTAATAATTTTGTTGCACTTTTCAAGGTTAATATTTGAAAACACTACCTGCAGACATGAATGCAGTACCGCATACTGAAATTATGCAGGCTAGAAATGGCAACACATATTCTGTGCAATGCAACAGCTGTTCCATGGGAGCAATTACTTTTTAAGTAAAGGGCACACTGAGGCGATCTCTTGGCTGATCGGATTCTCTTCAGGTTTGAGGACTGTGAAGCAACGCTGAGCAGCTCTCGAACTCTAAGAGGTTACAGTTAATGTTTTTGATTAGCCAAGAGATTTCTTCAGTTTACCATTTACATTTTTACTACAGCTGATAGCAGGAAACAAATACCAGCAACACTTCGAAACTGTAAAGCAGGAAAAATGTTTACCAGTAAACAGTGTTACAAAATGTGAGGTTCAGAATGCGAAGGTCATTACAACTTAATCATGAATGGATAGAAACTTTTTGCCACCACTCTATAGCACCTCTCCCAGAGGTCGCTGTCCACATGAAGTCATCTACACCTGTGTGAATCCCATGCTCACCTACATCAAAACAGATGAATATTGATAATTCATCCCATATATTCCACACATAAAACATCCCCCCAAAAAACAATGCTGCTCCTGTCAGTGAGTGCTCAGTTTTATTAAAAACTTAAATAATCAAACATGACAAGAAAATGAAAGGAAAGCGATGGAGGTGCATTATGACTGTCATAAGCACAATGAATGGAAAACTAGAAGTAGTGAGAGAGTTGAAGGGGAGTGGTCGGGTAGTGCTGCTCAGCCAAATGGTTGAAACTTATAACACAGTTTACCTAGAAACTACCATTTTTTTTAATGTAATGGAGTGAGACATAAAATACTTCACAAGCTTAGGAAATGTATTTTCCCAAAACCTGAACAGGAGCCAGCGGTCCAGAAACAAAGTGGGGTGCTCCAGGACTGCAAGAGGTAGTGCAGAGCAAGGCAGTTAGTTTTGCATAGACAAACAGAAAAGGCTCTGTACGCCTGGAATAACACACAGGTTAAATGTAGCAGTGTTTAAAAAATAAATTTCTTATGGCACCTCTTAAACTAAGCATAAAGACTAACGATCATATTGAAAACAGATGCCCTCGGAGCAGTCTTAGATTTATAGGGGCAGGGTACCAGAGGGCATACAAGATCATGATGATGGTAACATACCTGCAGTCCCTTAAACCAGCCTGAATTGGGTAAGTGGAATTCACGGATTTCATACACACTGCCTCCTCGAACACTCCATCTGCAAAACTTCCAGCCCGGCGGCACCACACAGCAACCTCCAGCGCTCCCTCCCCGAATGAAAACAGTGAACATAAACTGTAGCAAGCTCAGAAAAAGGCAGTATTAAATGAAAATACCAGAAAATTACTCCAAAACCTTCTCTCATTTAACCCCCAAAAAAAAAAAAATGAAAATCCCCAAATCATTTGCATGGTATGTCAAAGGCTAAAGGAAAACAACTCCTATAGTACACAATAGGGGAGTCACGTTTTACTACTCAAAGGGCCAGCGCTTCAACCCACATATGGCCCTGTACTAATGAGACTCCAATGGTACGGGAATAAATTACTTTTTAACATTATTACTTTGATTGAACCTGCATTTCATTCCAGGAGCCCTCTTTCTGTCTGCCTATGCAAGACTGGCTAGTTTGCTCTGCAGGATTAACGTGTACTTTTTCGTCTATATACAAATGGGAGCCACTTACTTGGAACACCATCAGCTTGCCTGTCAGATGGAGTCCTAGTGGTGCAGTGCCAGCAGTCCGGATCCCGACGTCTTGCAGAACGGCTACTAAGGTCCATGCCATCATGCCTCACACTACGAGAGCAGTGCCCCACGTAAGTGACTGTCTAGCACCGGGTCTAGCACTTAAACCTCCCGCCAGCAGACTCTCCAGCCAGTAGCTGCCTGGCTTTTCTTAGTAAGACATTTGCGTGGGACAATGGGTGCCTGGATATCGTAGCAGTCACAGAAACATGGTACACAGAGAACCATGACTGGGATGTTAACATACCAGGGTACATAACCTACAGGAGAGACAGGCAGGGGAGAAGAGGGGGAGGAGTAGCTCTCTATGTAAAGGAAGGGATAAAAGCAACTGAACAAAAGAGTAAACAGGGAGGAGAGGAGGCACTGTGGGTCACCTTGGAGACTGGAAAGGGCACCACAATCCACACAGGGTTGTGTACAGACCCCATGTCAGGGGAAGGAATGGACAAGGATATGATAGAAGGCATTCTTAGAATGGCAGAGAAAGGGAGATACTGTTGATGGAGACCTGAATATGCCAGATGTTAACTGGAGCACATTTGCTGCAGCCACATCCAAGAGCAGGGCCATTCTCGATGCCCTACAGGTGGCAGGCATTAGACAGCTAGTTTCGGAACCCACTCGTGAGGGAGCAATCTTAGACCTCGTACTCTCAAACGGGGGCAGTGAGAGGATCTCAGATCTAGAAGTGGGTTGCCATCTGGGGACAAGTGACCATCAAACCGTGTGGTTCACGTTAAACTCAGCTACAGAGTCAAGCCATACAAAAGTGAGGGTACTGGACTTTAGGAGGGCTGACTTTGGCAAGATGGGAGAGTGCCTCAGAAAAGCACTAGCAAACAGGCTAGAAGGAGGTGTGGAGCAACAATGGGGAATTATCAAAACTGCCATCACGCCCGTTAGCGCAGCGGTTGGATTTCCGCTTGCAACGCCAGCGACCCCTGGTTATGGGCAGTTCCGGGTAGCTGGAGAGCGGCTGGGGAGGAGGATTGGCGTAGCGGCTGCTCTCCTCCTCCAGGGGGGAGGGTGGGGATGCAAGTCCCGCTGCAACACCGCCACCTGGGTGACCACAGGTGGAGGTGCAGCGAGACTGCACGTCGCAGGGAGGGAAGGACGTCTGCCGGGAGCCGGAGCGTCAGGCACGTTACGACGTGCTCCGCCCCTAGGCTCCCCCAGCGTGCGACGTCCTGTGGGGAGGGAAGAAAACCAGGAAATACCCACGGACTCCTGGTGAGCGGAGCTCCTGGCCACGATCTCAATGCCCCTACCCGAGCGCCGATACCAGCATCCTCGACAAAAACTAAGTCACACCGAGGTGTGAGGCCCCACCCGCCTGAAGAGGTATAGCCAAAGAGCTCCGTGGAAATGGACTGCACTGAATTAGATACGGTTGGTAGGGCGGGGACGAATCAGGCTGATGGAGTCTCCAGAAGGAGCAGGAGTTCGGTGTGAGAGAGGGGCATATAAAGAAAATATAAAAAAAAAAAAAACTGCCATCACAGAGGCAACAAGCCTTTGTGTGAAGCAAATAAATCAAAGCGAAAGAAAAAGCCACTATGGTTCTCAAAAGGGTGGCTGTGAAAGTCAGGAAGAAAAAGATAGCATTCCGGAGTATAAGGAAACACAGAAGGAGCAGGACAGAGAGCTGTACCAGTTAAGGCAGAAGGAAGCAGGAGGGAAGTCAGAATAGCAAAGGCCCAAACTGAGGAAAAGATAGCCAATTCAGTTAAGAAGGGGATAAAACCTTTTATAGGTACATCAGCGAGCGTAGAAAGACAAAGGGAGGGATAGTGAGGCTGAACAGAATGAACGGTGGGTGGGCAGAGGGGGACAGTGAAAAAGCAGGAATATTGAAGGAATATTTCTGCTCAGTATTCACAAAAGAGGAGGGGGAAGTGCCTAATCCAATTAACAGAAGCACTCTTGATGGGGGTCGATCCCAGTCCTTTCACAGAAGAAAGGGTTCTGCAAGAACTCCTAAAACTGAAGGTGGACAAAGCAATGGGTCCTGATGGAATTCACCCCAGAATTCTAAAAGAATTAAGGGAGGAACTAGTGAAACCACTGGCTACTCTTTTAATAAATCATGGGATGGTGTGGTACCGAGGACTGGAGGAAGGCGGATGTGATTCCCCTTCACAAAAGTGGGACCAAGACAGAGGCAGGAAACTACAGACCTGTCAGTCTGACCTCTGTGGTAGGGAAAGTGATGGAGTCACTTCTGAAGGAAAGAACAGTTGAGTACCTAGAGGCCAGTGGAGCACAGGACCCAAGGCAGCATGGGTTCACAGCGGGAAGGTCATGTCAGACGAATCTAATAGATTTCTTTGACTGGGTGACCAAAGTAGTAGACCAGGGAGGGCTGTGGACATGGCCTACCTAGACTTTAAGCAAGGCATTCGACACAGTCCCACACAAAGATTAATAGTCAAATTAACCAGCCTGGGAGTGGGACCCAGGGTGGTAGCCTATGGTAAAACACTGGCTGGACAACAGGACACAGAAGGTAATTGTAAATGGAGTCCACTCTGAAGAAAGGGGGTTACTAGTGGGGTACCGCTTGCAGGGTTCAGTATTGGGTCCAGTCCTTTAATGTCTTCATCAGTGACATTGCAGGAGCGACTGGAAGAAAAGTATGCCTTTTGCAGATGACACAAAGATCTGCAACAGGGTTGATACACAAGGAGGCATGGAAAGGATGAAAAGGGACTTGGCAAGGTTGGAGGAATGGTCAGAAGTATGGCAGCTAGGATTCAATGCAAAGAAGTGCAAAATAATGCACCTGGGAAACAAGAACCCAGGGGAAGAATACACAATGGGTGGGGAGGTAGTAACAACAACAAAAAAGGAAAGGGAACTGGGGGTAATCATATCAGATGACCTTAAGGTTAGCAAGCAATGTGAGAAGGCAGTAGGGAGGGCTCGGGGTATACTGGGATGTATAGGGAGAAGCATCATCAGCAGAAAACAGGAAGTTGTTATCCCTCTGTACAGACAGTTGGTTAGACCCCATCTGAGTACTGTGTCCAGTTCTGGGACCCCATCTCATAAGGACACTAGACAGGATAGAGGCAGTCAGAGGAGGGCAACTAAAATGGTGCAGGGTCTGCAAGAGAAGCCGTATGAGGAGAGACTAAAGAGCTTAATATGTATACCCTTGAGGAAAGAAGGAGAGGGGGACATGATAGAAACTTTAAGTACCTCAGTGGAATCAACAAAGTCCAAGAGGTAGCATCTTTCAGAAAAAGAGACTTGCAAGAACAAGGGACACAATTTAAAGATAGAAGGAGGGCAGTTCAGGGGCAATGTGAGGAAGTATTATTTCACAGAGAGGGTAGTGGATGCATGGAACAGCCTTCCTGAGGAGGTTGTGGGGTCTAAAACTGTGGGAGAATTCAAGAATGCATGGGACAGACATAAGGCAATTCTTGTGGGGGGTAGGAAGAAATAGGCTGTTGGTTAACTAGGATCTGCGGCCTATCCTGTAGATAGGGAAATGGGCAGACTAGATGGGCCTAGCGGTCCTTATCTGCCGTCAAAGTCTATGTTTCTATGTTTCTTAATAATAAATTAAAACAACAACTGGTGAAATACCTTATTTCTGCAAGGAGAGCAGACCTGGAGGTGCCAGCACTGAGGCAGGAGGACAAGTTAAGCGTGATGTATGTCCTGAATCCCCGACCCTAGAACAAAGAGGCGTCAAGGTCAGGACTGATCAGGATGGTCTCTTTAATTAAACAAACAGCAGATGGGAGCTGGACGTTCTGCCACAGTTGTAAAGTAGAGACGCTTATCAACCAGCTTAACAGTCATTTGAGGTAACGACTACACTTTACAACTCTGCTGGGACTTAGAACGAAGCACTTAACACTGTTGCCATGAGCACTCGCGTGCTCTCTCTCTCTCGCTCTCTCTGAGACTGGGTAGCAGCTTGCAGTGGTTTTACTCTTTTTGTTTGAGGGGGTTGTGAGGTTCTGTGGCAGATTCAAAGGGGAGGGGGCACGCAAGGCATGGCGGCAGATTCAAGGGGCACTGCTGACTGCTTTCATGCGCTGACATGTACGCAGCCAGTAGAATAAATGAAAAAGGGCAATCTATTCGGCCCAAAAAACTGGGAGGCAGACATCCCTCTCAGAACCCCCGGTTCTGCCTATGTTCTAGTATCACTAAAAAAATAAAATAAAGAAGGCAGCTAGACCAGCAGATTTCATATGAAGGAGAGCAAAGGAGCAAGAGCAAGTATTGCGAAGAGAGTTGGACAACGAAGGGGGAAGGAGAGGTGAGAGGCAAGATTTGAGGGGAGAGAGCCAAACCAAAATTCTGAGATAAAGGCAAACACAGTGGGTAAAGTGCCCAGCATCAAGAGAGGGGAGGGGAGAGGAGGGGAGAATTCAGGGTACAATGATGTGTATGCATGGGTCTGTCAGGGGCAAAGCGACAGAAGGAGTGAAGAGAGGCTCCAGTCTAGCTTACGTTGACTTTGGAGCAGCTCTATAAATTATGTTTCCTTAGTCAAAAATAGGCAGAATCATCTTAGTGACGATTTCTCTGCATGCAGGAAGTGGAATACTTCTCTTGTCTGAAAATCAACTAACAGACATCATGGCATCACATAATGTGGAAAAATTAATGAACCGACTAGAGATAAAAATATACTCAACCTCGTCTTCTCTAATAATCCTACTCTAATTAAAAAAAAAATACTCCTTCCCTTGGCCAATAGCAAGCCGTGGAATGCACTTCCCGGGAGGCTGGTGGAGGAGGGCACAGTGGAGGGCTTCAAGAAGGGGTGGGACAGGTACAAGGGGAAACAATCAAGAGAGTCTTCTTGGGGGCTAGCGGGGGGTGAGGCGAGCAGCCACTAGGTTGCTGGCTTTCGAGCAGACAAGACCGACCATTTGGCCTATTCTGCGGGCTTTTAGTATGTTAGTATAATACAGACTATTACGAATACATGATTACTCATAATATTACGAAAGGTAAGACGATATTATTCAATTACCAAAAGGCAGATTACACCAGTATGAAAACTTACCTATATAACTGGGATAGGGACACTGAATTAAAAGGGAAAAATTTAAAAAACACTTGCGACATAATTAATAAACACTTAACACAATGTATATAGAGACCTGGGTACCAACCAAAAGTATTTTAATGCTCGTAGGGTCCCACCCTGGTGGACACTTAGAAAAGCCAAATTAGTGGGGGGAAAAAAACATTATAAGGCATACAAAAAAACACCTGGAAACTGGCAGAGATTTAAACTAACAAATCAATTGGAAAAGCAAAAAGAGATATAGAATTAAATCTTGTAACTAAAGTTAAAAACAATTAGAAAAAATTCTATAGTTACGTGGGATCATTAAAAGGGGAAACAAGATAAAATAGGACCTATTGAAACTAATGCAAGGATAATATCAGATGAAACTCAGAAAATATTTATTTAAACTTGTTGCTATCTCAGTGTCTTTAATTCAAAATATACCACACATACCTTGCAGGAGGACCTGGAGGCTCTGGAAAGGTGGTCAGGAAAATGGAAACTAAAATTCAATGTGGGGAAGTGCAAGGTTCTGCACCTGGGAGTCAGAAATCCAGGTCAGGGGTAAACCCTGGGAGGAGACATGAATCAAGTCACGGAGGGTGAGAGGGACCTGGGGGTAGTGGTAGATGTCAAAATGAACAACTCTGAGACCTGTAGGAGGGATAGGATGCTGGGATGCATCGCTAGGGGGATTACTTCCAGAAAGGCGGAAGTGATCCTTCCACTGTACAACTGCTTGGTTAGGCCACATCTTGAGTATTGTGGGCAGTTTTGGAGACCACATTTAAAGAGGGACATTACACTCCTAGAGAGGGTCCAAAGGAGGGCAACCAAAATGATCTGGGGCCTGGGGGAGAGTACCTATGAGGAGAGGCTCAAGGAGCTCGACATGTACACCCCTGGAGGAGAGGAGGGACAGAGGGAACATGACAGAGGTCTTTAAGTACATGAAAGGGATCAATAGGGGAGGCCTAGTCAGGGTGCTCCAAAGGAAGGAGGGTGGGGCAACAAGAGGTCACAGGTGTAAGCTGGAAGGGGGCAGGCTCAGAGGGGAGAGGAGGAGATGTTATTTCACTGAAAGGGTGGTGGAGCCATAGAATGCACTGCCCAGGGAGCTGGTAGAGGTGGAGACTGTGGACGGGTTTAAGAGGGGATGGGACAGGTACAGGGGGAGGGTAAATCTGACCAGGCCCAATACAGGCGAAACATCTGGGACTGGGGACAGTATTACCCAAGGGGTGGACACCAAAATCGGCCCTGAAAATCGAGCAGACTTGAGAGACCGTTAGGCCTACTCTGCTGGCATTTTAGTATGTTAGCATAAATAAATTCAACTAGAAGCAATAAATTGTGCAGTGTTTACAACTAAGGAAACCACTGATATTATAAATAATTTAAAAACAAGCAGTTCTCCGGGACCCGATGGAATAACACCCGCCTTTTTAAAAGCTCTTGTCCACCAATTAGCTGGACCATTAACCCATCTGTTCAATACATCAATAAAGGAGGGGATAACAACAGAGGAATGGAGAACTGCAGTTGTAATGCCTATTTTCAAAAATGGAAATAGGGCTCACGTTGGTAATTATAGACCAATTAGTCTCACGTCTGTTGGAAAAATTATAGAGAAACATCTGCAGAAATGTATATTAAGACATTTGTGAATTACTGCTAATACTGATTTAACTCAACATGGTTTTACAGTAGGGTGCTCGTGTTTATCAAACCTCATTAGCTTCTTCGAGCCAGTTAGCGCTGCCCTAGACAAAAATATACCTGTGGATGTCATTTTTCTTGATTACCCCAAGGCCTTTGATAAGGCATTAAATGCAGTTTTAATAGAACAACTTAAAGATTAATTTTCATACCAATATAATTGCATGGACGGAATCATGGTTAGAGAACAGAACCCAACATGTAACCGTCAAAGGACACCTGTCCGATTGGAGCCTTGTGACAAGCGGTGTGCCACAGGGATCTGTTGTAGGTCCTACATTATTTAATATTGTGATCTCAGCACTTAAAACCACCAAAAGTGTGTGGACAGGAATGTACGCAGATGACTGCAAACTCGGAGGGTTAGTAAAAACAACAAAAGATGCTGAGGGAATGCAACAAAATTTAAAAAATATTGAACAATGGGCCACCAACAACAAAATGCAATTTAACATTGATAAATGTGAGGTAATGCACATGGGGAAGAATAACATAATGTATCCTTATAAGATAAACAATACCCTATTAAAAACTGTAACTGAAAAAAAGGATTTAGGAGTATTCACAGCTAATAATCTCAACGTTGACATACTATTGAGACTACCAGAAAGTGCCAGAAAATCCTGGGATGTATTTTGGGAAACATCAAGACTAGGGATAGCAGAGTTATTGTGCGATTGTACACTGCCTTGGTGCACCCCCATCTAGAGTATTGTGCGCAGTTTTGTGCACCACAACATAAAAAAAAAAAAAAAAACCCACAAAAAAGAGTTGAGAAGGTTCGGAGACGAATGACCAAAAGAATTAAACTAACTAAGAATATGGGATATTAAGAAAGGCTTCATGCACTGAAATTAAATTCTACTGAAAACAGAAGAAATAGGGGAGACCTTTGCCTTATATTCAAAACTGTGAAAGATAAATACACAATGGAAACTACAGGTCTATGCCATAACAAGAGTATTACCTCTTCTAGGTCACACAATCTGAAGTTATTAGAGGAGAATAACAGAACTATAAGGAGTAGTAGATGTTTTGCTCAAAGAGTTGTCATCGTCTGGAATGACTTACCTAAAGAAAGCACTGATCGTTCCAATACGAAAGCTTTCAAGTACAATCCTGATAATTACATGGGTGAAGATAAATGTAAGTTCCACCCATAAGTTGGGTGGCAAGTTCACTAAAGGGCTATGGCTCGCTGAACTTGAAGCCCACCTATGAACTTATACTTCTCTTCTAAACCTAAGGAATACAAAATTGTATCTCTGAGGCTTCACCCCCGCCCTCCCACGGAATGTATTACTACTATTGGTAGCAATAGGCCCCCTGCTGTTGGCACTGACAACATCAATATCCTAAAATCCCTAACCACCACTGCCAGTAATGAAACCATAATCCTTGGAGATCTCAGCATAGACTGGTTTACCTCTAAATCTCTCGGCCTGAAACACCACTGCGATGAGCTTGGCCTCTCCCAGATAGTCAACAAACCCACTAGGGTCAATACTTCAAATAATGCTAATAGTTCCCTCCTTGATATTATTTTAACCACTCACCCTTATAAAATTCTGCTCTCTGCTGTTTTCCACAACGACATGAATGACCACGGGGTGGTAGTATGTACAAGGTCGCAACCTAAGGGTCATCACTAACCTAAGTTAATAACTGAACGGTCCTACCGCAAGTTCAACTCAATGAATTACTTGCTGGACCTAAGTAATACTGTTTGGCACGATCTCTATCTCGCAGAAACGGCTGATGAGGCTGTTTCCATCCTCAATAACAATCTCACCGCCCTGGCTAACAAGCATGCCCCCTTCATCAAATCTCGAGTGTGTAAATCCTCACACCCCTGGTTCACACCAGACCTCAAGGCTAAGTTCACTTACTGTGATAAACTTCGGGCTCAGGCCAGGTGAACTAAGTGCCCTTCTGATTGGCTGGCTTTTCATGCTACTAGGAATGCCTGCGTTAAACGCATTCGGAAGCTAAATCGAACTACTATATCACCACCTTAGAACACGCAAACGGGAATTCTCAAAATCTGGAGGACTCTCAAATCTGTCAAAGGACGGCAGGCTGCTCCTTCCATTCCTGCTAAAATTCATGTCAATGGCAAGGTCGTCGAAAGCAATAGTCAAATCCATGAAGAGTTCAATATACATTTTACTACTGCTGGCTTAGCATTCGACTCCTCACCTTATGTGGGCCGCTCAAATTGTCAGACCCAAACCACCCCTGAACTCCTAACCCTGCCTCATCCTTTTCATCTGCAGTTACTCAACTACAAAGAAGTTGAAGAATAGCTTCTCACCCTCGACACTAAGAAAAGCACGGGGGACAATGGTCTAGATCCATTCTTTTTGAAATTAGGCTACTATCATCTCGCAGCCCCCATTCTTCATATATTCAATCTCTCTATCATAACGGCCACAGTTCCATCCTGCTGGAAATCTGCCCATATCCTCCCCTTATTTAAATCGGGCGACCCATGTAATTTAAATAATTATAGGCCCATCTCTATCCTGCCCATCCTCTCAAAAATCTTTGAAAAATGTATCTACTCCCAACCAAAACATCACTTGAAACCTTTTCACTTCTTAACCCAGCTCAATCTGGTTTCCGCCCTAACCATAGTACTATCACATCCCTTGCCAAAGTTACTACTGATTGGGTTTCAGCTCTGGACTCCAAGAAGTTCACTGGTGCAGTCTTCCTAGATCTTAGTAAGCTATTTGACACCGCTGATCACAACTTAGTTGTCAATAGCCTTATTAAACTAGGTGCCACCTCCTCCACTGCACAATGGTTCACCAGTTAATGAACAGGCAGTTCTCAGAAAGTCAAGGCTGATTGCTTTTTCTCAGCTTCCCTTCCGATCATAAGGGGAGTCCCACAAGGCTCCATTTTAGGCCCTATCCTTTTTTCTCTTTACATTAATAATCTTGACCACAACATATCCAATTCCCATTTACATTTCTTTGCTGATGACACAGTTCTGTACACCTCGGGCTCAACCCTGTCTGAAGTGAGAAGAGATATTACAAGCTGACATTGCGCAGCTTGAACACAACTTTACTAATGCAAAACTCCTCAATGCCAAAAAAACTAAGGCCATGATCTCCACTCTTAATGAGACCTCCACCGCTACTCTAGACATGCCTAAGGACTTTGTCACCTCCCAAAGCGAATCTCTTGAGGTCATCTCCAAATTCAAATATTTAGGCATATGGCTAGATAATAAGCTCGCCATATTGACAACTTGACTAGCAGGCTAAAATCCAGAATAGGATTTTTTCTTCAGAAATAGGTCCCTGTCCCCAATTGAGATTAGAACCAGGCTTGTTCAGGCCACATCCCCCCTTTACTCAACTATGGTGACATAATCTATAATTCCATTTCAGCCTTAAACCTAAACAAACTGAATGTCCTCTACCATCGTGCACTGCGATTCATTACTAACTCCCCTTACTGAACCCACCGTTGTAATCTGTATGCAGCTGTAGGCTGGTCGTCGCTTGCCTCTAGGCGCATGCTTCATGCCGGCATTTGGACTCTTAAAATCCTCCTGAACAAACTACCAAACTACAAAACATCCCTTATCCACATCTCCCATAACTCACATTCCCTCAGGAAGGCTGCCTTTATCTTCTTAGACGTGCCTAGGACATATACCTCCTTTGGTAAATGCGCTGTTTCTCATGCACTTCCAACTATCTGGAACCAGCTCCAGTCTGTACTGAATTTCTCTGGCATTGTCTCTGTGAAGCTCTTTAAAACCTTTGCTGCGTCTAAACTAAAAGATACCTGCAGCTGTTTCTAAATTAGTCCCTACCTGTCCTCTGACCTTTTTCAAACAACCACCTACTTTCTTTCTTATCTCCTTACACTTCCCTATTTCTACTTGCCTCTCCTTTTTTCTTCCCCTCCCTACCCTCCCCCATTCGTCTGTTATCCTTGCCTTTGACAATACTCTGCATCTTTCCTCCCTTCCCCCTTTCAAGACCCTCCATCTCTTATTCTCCACCTCCCCCCGTTCTTATTTTCTATTCTCCCTTTCACCTTAGACTTCCTTTTGTTCCTGCTCTATTTGGGTTGTACATTCTCCACATATAATGATTTTTCAAGGTTTTGTTTATAATTGTTACCCTTTACGCTTTAACTGAGTACTATGTACCATATATTTTTATGTACTATGATTTCAAGTATCTAACTTTTTTTTTTTTTAACTTTATTTCTCCTTGCCTACTCTCGGAGCCCTCTCCTTCCTTCCTCTCATCCCCCATTCCACCTTTGGTGGGATCTGCCCCTAGAGTGCCTCCTTCTCTCCTCCTGCACAGTGGGGTCTGACCCTCTTGGTGGTCCGGATGGTATCCGAGAGGCTATCATCTAGGGCTGCCGAGAGGTGTTTTCCGTTTTCTCCCTTGGTTTCCCCTACCCTCTGGGAAGTCGAGCGCTAGGACGTACGTCCCAAGTGGTGGTGTGCTGATGCACGCCAGACCTCTCATGCGCCATCGGCGTCCCCCTCCTCGACTCCGGCAGGGCCAGACCGCCTCCATCCCCTTCAATTGTCAGTGCTTCCACCGGGCCGCGAGTGATGCAGAACGCTGGATGCGCTCTGGTTCCCACCCCTGCGGGAGGAGAGCATCCGTTGGGATGCTCGATCCTCCCTCTCCCCTGCCGACCCCTGGCCACCAGAGTCTGTTCCCGAACCCGGGTCGCCAGCGTAGCGCGAGGTGTGGCATCCAGTGCCTCAACCCTCAGCGCACCGGGCCGGCATAACTTTCTTTTTATGTATTACATGCCTTAGGTCCTCCTTGTGAATGAGCTTGCTCAATGAAGTTTTCCTGCAATAAACTTGAAACTTATTTCTATATAGGACACCAAGCCTGAGGTGGAGCTTCTTGTGTAATGCAATCTCACGCACAGAAAAATCTAGATGGCGATCAAGCCAGACCCCCGAGATATTTGAAGGAGGAGGTATGGGGTTACGGGAATTTAATGCACACCTCGGGTGCATTATGAGGACATGACTTTGGGTGACTAGGGAGATGGATCAGAGAGGGTTGGAGGATGTGGCCTGCCTGGATTTCAGTAAGACCTTCAACACTGCCCCACACAGAAGGTTAGTAAACAAATTGGGCAGACTACGAGTAGATCCCAGGGTGGTAAACTGGGTAAAAAATTGGCTGAGTGTGGGGGGAGCCAGCAGCCAAAGGGAACATACATCTCCGAGAGGGCTCCTTTTGCTCAGAGACAAATCACTAAGAATACTGGTAGAAAATTTCACTAAGGCATCAAATTGTACACAGTCTCTTAATCCAGCTTTGCTTCGCTACAGTTTGCTGCAATTTTGGTCCATATCGACCATGGGAAACCCCCCAAAAAAGGCTACGCAAGAAGGCGGTGGTCCAAAACAGAGTAAACCGGTGAATCAGGGTGGAGTGGCGGCCTGTAACCCTGAGGTGAGCGCACAGGAATCATCTAAAAGAGCACTTTTGTAGGCCATACAGCTACTTGACAAAAAGGTGGACAACCTCACTTACCGCATTTCCACTATGGACACCAAAATAGCAAAAGCTACAGCAACCACCAAGGGAGCAGCAGAAATGGCAAACAATACTGCTACAGTAGTCACCGGGGTCTTAGCAGAAAACAACATGCTCAGACTTAGAATAGAGCCGCTAGAAAAGGCTGTGCGATCGACAAATCTGCGTATTCTCGGGGTCCCAGAACAGCTGGAAGGATAGGACATTGTCAGGTATGCGGAAACTCATTTTCAAAACATGGGGCCAGGACATTATGGGGAACATTCTGAAAACCTATCGCATTACCCCTAGGCACCGTCCAGCGTTGGAAAAGCTGCCTCGTACCATACTTGTAGTCACAACCGGACCATATATTTGAGATAAAGTCTTAACAGCAGCTAAAAGTAAAGGACCTGTATCCCTGGACACTGGCGACAGATTACATTACTTTCCAGATCTGAGTTACTCGACCCGCCAACGCCACAAAGCGTTTGATGCTGTCCATTCGGGGTCAAGAGCTTTAGGGGTTACCCACGCATTACAGGTTCCAGCTCATTTTAGGATTATGTATGCAGGTAAGTTATATTTACTTGGGCCCTGCCGAAGCAGGGAAAAGGCTGACTGATTCAGAAAGACTTTGCTCGCCAAGAATCTAGCAATGTGCTGGACGATGGTGACTGAGCCTACATTTAATGGGCCAATAATTTGGTCTCCAGGTGGCTGATCGTTTGTTTAATGGCCATAACTCTGTCCTGAAGTTTAGCTGGACTGGATTATCAACAGTTTACGAAGTTCTTGTTAAAATGATTTCAATGGTTGAAACTGTTAATCAAAATAATACATTACTGCTAGTCTTATTAAACCTGGATTTAAGTGGTTCAGATTTGTCTGGGGGTAATAGAGGGGGTTCTCTAGTAAGCATCTGCAGGGAAGGTGGAACAATTTCTTGAGTCACATGGACTATAATGCTGCTTTTAGTGGCATTTATGAGTGCCCTTCGTGGCACAAGGACTGGATCTGTTGGGCTGATATAAAATATAATACAGTAGATGTCCATGTTCTTGCTGCAAGGTTATGTA
Organism: Neoceratodus forsteri; assembly: GCA_016271365.2. Classification (NCBI taxonomy): domain Eukaryota; kingdom Metazoa; phylum Chordata; order Ceratodontiformes; family Ceratodontidae; genus Neoceratodus; species Neoceratodus forsteri. The sequence goes on from JADMNL010000025.1 coordinate 47,315,136, forward strand.
GGAAATATTACACAGCATATTGAAATAATATACCCTCACTTGATGCAACAATGGATGCTGTGTCTGCAATCCTAGTTATTCGATGTATGTTGTACCTCTTTTTTTGTTATACTCAGAACCAAGGATGGGTTTTTCATGTGTGTACCTAGTATGAAAAGAAATAAAGTGTAAAAAAATAAAAATTTGGCTGAGCAATAGGACACAGAGGATGGTGATGAACGGAGTTCAATCCGAGGGGGGGTTGACCAGTGGGGTCCAGCAGGGATCAGTGCCTGAACCAGTCATCTTTAATGTCTTCATACGTGACATTACAGAGGGACTAGAAGGGAAGGTGCGTCTCTTTGTAGACGACACGAAGATCTGCAACAGGGTTGACACTCCAGGAGGAGTAGCAGCAATCAGAAGGGACGTAAGCAAGCTTGAGGAGTGGTCAAGAGTAAGGCAGCTAAAATTCCATGCAAAGAAGTGCAAGATCATGCACTTGGGGCACAGAAATACGGGGAGGAGTACATGACGGTGGGGGTGGAAGTACTGATGGTCACCAAACAGGAAAGGGACCTGGGAATAATCACATCTGATGATCTAAAGGTTATCAAACAATGTGAGAAGGCTGTGAGGAAAGCCAGTAGAATGCTGAGGTGCACAGGGAGAGGTATGTCCAGCAGAAGGAAGGAGGTGGTGATGCCACTGTATAGAACACTGGTGAGACCTCATCTAGAGTACAGTGTCTAGTTCTGGAGGCCGCATCTCCAGAAGGATAGAGTAGAAGCAGTTCAGAGAAGGGCGACAAAAATGGTGCAGGGGCTGCACCAAAAGTCATATAAGGTGAGACTGGAGGATCTCAATATGTATTCCTTGAAAGGGGGAGATATGATAGAGACGTTCAAATACCTCAAGGGTGTGAATAAGGCACAAGAGGGCGGCATCTTTCAAATAAAAAAATGTTCAAGAACAAAGGGCCATGACATGAAAATAGAGGGGGGCAGACTTCGATGTAACTTGAGAAAGTATTTTTTCATATAAAGGGTGGTGGATCCATGGAACAGCCTCCTGGCAGAGGTTGCAGGGCCAAAAACGGTAGGGGAATTCAAAAACGCATGGGACAGACAAAAAGGAACTCTAGCAAACAGGAAAGAAAGTGTAAGCCGCAGATCATTTGGATCTGCAGTATATGAAACTGGTAGGGAAAATGGGCAGACTAGGCAGGCCAAGCGGTCCTTACCTGCCATCAAATTCTATGGTTCTATGACATCTTCAACAACTGTACCATTACGGGTATGAAAGGAAGGAAAGGAGAGGACTCTAGTAAGTCTCTGCTGAGTACCAAAAGTCATGGAGACTTTTTGGCATTAAAGGACAACTGATTATCACGGAACCAGTGCTGGATATTGTTAAAATCCAGTTGGAGTTGGTTTGTGAGGTCAAGGACAGAGGAGCCAGAGGTAAACAGAATGGCATCATCTGCATACACATGTATAGATTCAGAGGAACAGGCCTTGGGAGGTCATTTAGAAAAATTGAGAAAAGAACTGAACCCAAGACAGACCCTTGGGGGACACCCGAGTTTATAGGGACAGTAGAGGAAAGGGAGTCTCCAAATCCATACAGCTTGTAACCTGCCCACAAGGTAGGAGCATAATTACTCAACAGAAGATACAGAGTCAAGCTGCCCTAAGTATGTCCAGGAGAACTGGGATGGGCTACAGTGTTGAAAGCTTTGGTTAAGTCGACAAAAACAAGAGAGGTAATAAAGACTCTGATACCTGCCAGAGAGGATAGCCATCAGTGAACCTAAGGAGCGAGGTGGAACTGGAATGAGTCTTTCTAAAACCAGACTGGAAAGGAGTAAAGGAGGAGGAGAAGGTGGACTCCAGAAAAGTGGAGAGTCGGGATAGAACAAGGTGTTCCTGAAGCTTAGAGTGGGAAGGAGAGAAATAGGTTGGAAGTTACTAGGGGAACCACTGAGAAGAGGAATAACAGTAGCCAACTTCCAACAATTAGGGGACGCAGGATAGGGAGAAAGAGAATTAAGGAGGTAAGTATTAGGGAGGGCAATGGCATGAGAGGAGAGAAATAGGAGTCTAGGCTCAAGACCATGAGGACTCCTACCCTTGTGAGGATTGAGTCACAAAAGGGCCTTAAGAGCAACAGCAGAGGTAATGGGCGAGAATGAAAAAAGGGATAGAGGGAGAAACTGAGAGATAAGAGTGAGAGGGAACTGAAGACAAGACAGAGGGACAGGATGAGAAGGATGAAGAGGAAGACAGCCGAGACTGGGCACAGGAGGTAAAAAAGGAATTAAAAGAAGAGGTAACTGCAGCAAGATCAGAGATAGAAGTGTCACTCACCTTGTGAACAGGTAGAGGGAACTGGGTCAAAGGGGAGAAAAGAGAATGAATAACCTTACAGAATTCAGAAGGGTGATTAAGGTTGTTCTGGAGTGTGGATGCGAAGTACTTGGACTTTGCAGGTCTAGTAGCTTTACTATAAGTACTGTGAAGGAACAGATAATGAGTAAGGTCAGAAGTGCAGTCAGAGGATTTATAGGTCCTCCAGGCAAGGTCACCTGCATGGTAACAAGCCAGTAACTCAGCCGAGATCCACGGGAGGTGGGAACCTCGGATCATGGTTCTTTAAAGTGGATCATGATGATCCCAGACAGAAATATATTTAGAGATAAAGAAACTGAAGGCATTATCCATGTTGACGTTATCAGCTGTAGAACTAGGGGACTAGTCAGTGGCTACCAGGTTATCATGAAGACGGGACAGATCCAGCGAACAGAATGACCAGATTTTAATGAATTTGGTGGGAACTTTGAGATGGTGAATTTTACACACACAATACACCATATGATGACCATGGAGGGCATTTGGGAGGGTGTTAGCATCTACAATACAATGGGGATGGGAGGAGAGGACCCAATCTAAGAGGGAATGATTTTGCGATCTGGAATTAAAGGAGTCCTACTGGCAAGGGTGCCCGAGCCACTGGTGCATAGATTGTGCACGAGCACCCGATTCCCAGGTCCACTATATTTGATAGATTATCTCACCCTCAGTAAATTTGATCTTCCAGGGGTACAGCTGGCATACTGAGCACGGTGCAGCCCCTGGGAGATCGCACTGGCAAATACTGCGATATGATGATGCGGTTTTGCCTCTTCCACTGCCATTCACATAAGGAAATATTAAATCTCTGTATTTACTATGCTGGTGTTATTTTACAAAAAGTGCCTATATGCCATGTGGATGCAGGCACTTTTTGTAAAAACAACATGCCAGTATAGTAAATACTAAGGTTTTAATATCTCCCACATATGGGCAATGCAGAGGAAGAGGCAAAACCATGTCAGCATATTGCGGTATTTGCCAGCGCGATCTCCCACGGGGCTCCACTCAATATGCCGGCTGCACCGCAGGAGATCAACTTTTACAAGGGGTGAGATAATTTAATAAATAAATATACAGTGGGACTCCAGGGGGATAGGGGTGCTCGAGCCACAATCTATGCACCAGTGGCTCGAGCACCCTTGCCAGTAAGACTCCTTTAAGGTAAGTAGCATCAGAAACCAGTTGAGTTAAAAGGAAGAGCTTCACGTTAAGGCAAAATTTGTGAAAAGAGGGGGAAAGCCAATTTAAATTAAAATCATCCAGCATGAGTAACTCACCAGAGGAGGTATGTGAGAAAATGGAGGTAAGCAACTCCGTTACTAAAGGTGGGAATACACCTGGGCTGCATTAAACATCAGCAATAACTACTGGTATAAAGAAAGAGAGGGAAGGTTTGAGAAGTAGCATCTCATAGGCAGAGAGAAGAGCAGTGGAGAGCACAAGCTCAAACTAATGTTTGAGGAGAGGTAGAGGGCTGTGCAACCACCCGTCTTTGCTCAATCCTGTTGAATAATGGTGAAACCTAGAATGGCAACAGAGGAATCAGGGACCCTAGAGGACAGCCAGGATTCTGAGAGCACCAATACATCAGGCATAAGGTCACTCATAAGTGGTTGGAGTAAATCAATATTAGGAAGAAGGCTACGAATGTTAACATCACTGGGTCACTCTCAAACCTTTGGGAAGAGGGGAAGAATGTGAGGGGTCAGGGTCAAGCTCAATGTTTCCTGCAAGTAAAGGCAACAAGGAGACTTTAAATAAGCATACGAAAAACATATGTGAAAGGAAGGGAGAAGCAGAAAAGGAATAAGAATTACCAAAGTAGGAGGGAAGAATGGATTTAAGGGTTTCAAGGTGGAGCCAAGAAGATGGAAGAATGTAGTCCCTCCAGGATCCCCGAAAGAATGTGACAAGGACGGGAGACAGGTGATGGGAGGGTGGGAAAGGATGAGGAAAAGAGGACAGAGGTAGGTTAGGGAAGACAGAAGAGGGGAAGAGAGGTAACAGAAAACAGGAAGGCAGAGAGAGTGATAGAAGCAGCGTAGTAGTACGTATATAACAAAGTAAAACAGGCAGCAGTGAACAAATTTTTTTTGGGGAGGAGTAGATAAGAAGTAAAGAAATCAACCAATATAGGACCTGAAAAAAATAAATTTAGTGGACCAAGAACAAATTAAATACAACATATGTGTGTGTGTGGGGGGGGGGGGAACGACGACAGGGAGGGACGACTTAACCTAGAGGTGAAAAAAAAGTAACACTAATTAGGGAAAAAGGACAAAAGCTGAAACAGTATAAAATCTCATTAGGTTGACTAAAGGGCAATAACACAATATGGGGAAAATAGGGCAACTAGAACTTGGATACCAGGGTTTTAAATAATTGATTAGCAGTTTTTTTCTTGGGACTATACTAACTGTACAGAAAGTATTTATATAGATTTTCTAGAAGTGCTGTGTTTGTTAAACACAGTGAGGCAAGAGCTATGCATTTTCACAAAGATTTAGCACTTTTATGAGCAAAACACTAATCAATTTTTAGAGTTAAATAAATCCCTGGATACAATTACAAAGTTAAACTAATAAAACTGAATGCAAGCAGATTTAATACTGACAAAACAACAGGTGTAGGTTCACAAGAGCGGCATTACAATATAAAGAAGAGAGCGTACTACAGACCTAAAATTACATTTACATATAACACAGAAAAACAGCCAATACCAGAGTCAACTGAGCCCAACTGAGCCCAGGGGAGCAGTGTGGACGGACAAACGGCCAACTCACTGCTGCCTCCAGGCAGACTCTATGATGCCCGTACGCTACAGCCCTTGAGCGTTTGGACTGCAGCGGAGGACCGCTAGGAATATGGCCTCTGAAATATATTTATTTCAAAAAAGTTTCACCAGGAAAGACATACTGAGTTGACAACAGCTTGTTTCCAAATGTATCGGGGGTGGGGGTAAAGGAGAGCAATGATAACATACACTAGTACAATGGGCTCAGCGGCACAATCTCTCCACGTCAGAGAGACTAAACAACAGATGACAGTCAGAAACTCAGAGCCCAGCTGGCTCCCACAGCACAAATCCACAGAGCACACCAACAAGAGCTCACTGGACGAATGGAGAATGCAGCTTTAAGTTCAAACGCCGCTCCCGCTGTAGCCCCACCCACCTGCCAAGCAAGCCTCCTGACTGGAAGAATCAGTACAGTGGGCTCCATGCACAATCTCCCGATGTCAGGGAGACCAAATAACTGACGACAATCACAAACTCAGAGCATGGCTGGCTCCCACAGCACAAATCCACACAGCACTCACCAAGTGCTCACTGGATGAATGCAGAATGCAGCTTCTATACCCGAACAAAGGCAAAATAAGCCCCCAAGACAAAGCTGTATCAGCCAAGTGAGTGAAAAACTTTGCTCACCTTTTTATCTGTCGCCAGTATTGGTACAATTATCGGTATCAGTACAGGTTTGAAAAAACGCCTAATGTTTTGACTGGCTCCGATGAAGAATTGGCAACAGCCAGTTGAAACGTTAAGCATTTTTCCAAATCTGTTGATGTCACTAGTAATTGCCAGCGAGATTCTTGCACCGAACAACCAGGTGTATTGCTACCTGTACTGATACTGAGCAACAGATAAAAAAGTAAGAAAAGTTTTTTACTCACTTAGCTGACACATCTTGGTGTTGGGTGCTTATTTCACTTTTGTTCCTGTATGTTTATAATATAGCACCAAGACTGAGCCCCGGTGCTAGCCCACTGTTTTTTCTTTCTGACAGCTTCTATACCCTAACATATACCCCCCCCCCAAGTATAACAAATTTATTTTCATACAGTATACATTAAAATTAGTTCCTGATGTATTTTTATATGAAATATACCTGTTTTGCTTTTCTTAAATGTAAAAATGTGTCTATTCTATGACTTGTGTAACTGGAGCACTAAAGAGCTCTGTAGCCTCACAAAACTGTGTTGGCAGCCGCATGCAGCTACGGTGGCCTCATCTGCACAACACTGCCCTAGAGTGTATTACTGTGATTATAAAATGGCCCCAAAGTGTTGAGATATGGCTGCTCCTGGTATTTAGTTCTGAGCTATGATTATATGCCAATTTATTTTATTTGGTTTCTGCTGACAGGGGAAGGAGGGCTAGGAATTATTTCCTGTTTTCTGCCTCCGGAGAATGGGGAGCAGGGTGCAACTGCAGATGCAAATGGACCAATACAGACCCAGACTTGATCAGCTGGTGGATTAGTGAATGGAGAAAATTTGGCCAGAACACCGGCGGAATTCCCTATTATTTTTCAAGAGGTGCCATGGGCTCTTCACTGTCCACCTGAACAACCTGAACAACTACCCCCCAGGGAAGCAATAAAATCAGCATAATAAACCACTGCCACTGCTGCTATTATAAGAGTAGTGGTGGGAGCGACATCACTAAATGGGTGTAATACCCATGAATACTAGCGCCCGCTCAGTCGGGTCCCCTCCGCACTTCCGCATTCAGACGAAAGTTTTGGCACTTTATTCAAATTAACCGTGGATATGAAAAACAATGCTGATTGCAGCCCCAGACTCCTGCAACAGTACTGCAAGGTATGTGAGGACGGAAGGGGGCTGCAACACTTCTTTGCAGGTCACCTTTAACCAAGGGGACAGTACACTCTTGCAGAGCTTTAAACACCACTTCCTGCAGTGCCTGGTGTTTACTGGATATTTCACATCCTACTACTGGTTAGGCCTGACCATTCTTGGGTTCTGAGATCCAACAGGATCAGGTTCCAAGCTGGTAAGGCTGCAGGCCAAGATACTGTCAAATAGAAACAGACTTTGACAGCAGATAAGGACCGCTTGGCCCACCTAGTCTGCCCATTTCCCTACCTAACGGATAAGTTGCAGATCCTAGTTAACCAACAGCCTACTTCCTCCTACCACCCACTAGAATTGCCTTATGTCTGTCCCATGCATTCTTGAATTCCCCCACCGTTTTTGACTCTACGACCTCCTCAGGAAGGCTGTTCCATGCATCCACAACCCTCTCTGTGAATAAATACTTCCTCACATTACCTCTGAGCCGTCCCCCCTCTATCTTCCACAGGCCAAAGACTGATTCAGTCAATCAGCTTTCAGGATTTCTCCTATCCATTTGAAAATGTTTCATCACCGGCCCAGTGGTGCTGAGGGTTGAGGTGCTGGTCGCTACACCTCGCACCACGCCAGCGACCGTGTTCAGGAACGAGCACGGGTTGTCGGGGGTCGGCGGGAAGGAGATGGATCGAGTGTCCGGAGGACTGCTCTCTATCTCCGGGGTGGGAGGATTCGGGGGGCCGGTGCTTGCCTGACCCCTACCGGAGGCTGGGGATCAACAACATGCAGCCGCAGAGAGACAGGGGGAGGCGGGACGCGGCAGACACTTGACTGGTGCGACGTGAGGCAAGCAGATAGTCGCCGCGCCATTGGTACGCCATGCCCGGGCCGAGAAAAATTCGGGAAAAATGGAGCCGCAGCACGATCGCCAGCGCCCGCCGGCCATTCCCGGAGGACGCCGCCCTGGCATGGACCCGTTCTGGTGGGTTGAGTCGCTCCCCACCACCCTGCCGCGAAGGGTAAGTCGCGGGGTGCTGAAGGAAGGGGGTCTCATGTCCGGGGATGGCGCCGGAGGAACGGCGGAGTGCGGGGGGGAGGCTCCTGAGAAATAACATCAGAAAAAAAAAAAATGTCTCATCACAGACCACTTTTTGGTTTAAAACAGTGATTCTTTATCCCACTAGACTGCCTGCCTTTCCTTACTCTGTATTTTCAGCCTTCTCTGGGGTCATCTTCCCATTAAGAGCACTAACTGCTGCTACTAGCACTGATCCAGATCACAACAACCTTCTCTTGGCACCCCACAGGAAACACTACCTGTGACAAAATGTGATGTTTTGTTCCGGTTAGCGAGGTTAGATTTGGGGCCTGTACGTGTTCTTTAAACTTTTTCCTGCTAGCCTGAAAAATTTAGACAGATTGTAGTTTTGTTTTCATAACTGGACCTTCCAGCAGCGGTGGGAAGAGAATGAACACCATATACTTTGGGGAGAATGATACCTTTTTGATCTCTGGGAAAGATGCAATATCAGAATTTGTTGCCAACTACTTTGCCCAAAGGTGCACCAAAGAAAAAGAAACCCATTCAATTCCAAAGTCTTTGTCTAGATCTTAGGGATCACAGATAAGACTGGAATGCTTTAAAATGTGATTGTAATACCATTATGGTACTGATTATACACGCTATACGGAAATAGAAAACTCAGAACCCAGACAGATAAGTCATTCAGTGTGCAGCTGTGAATAAATGCATGAACAGGCATCTGAGGGTTTATTGGTATTCATAAAATTGGTGTGAACAGCTATTCTTTGATTCTCTCTCAGTCACCGGTATTCTACCTCAGAGTAGAAACACACAAAAGGATGTCAGAAGGAGGCAGAGGTTCCATCGAGTCTGCACATAAAAGACTCAGGACCTAGTGTCAATCCTTGTTTTATTTCTGAGGTTCCAGAACACCCACACATTTCTAAGAGGCTCTGAACACAGGCAGACACCAATATCTGGAAATCAAAAACGGGTCAAGATCTAGAAACTGATTACTGTTCTAACAAGTGGTCAAGCCCTTGAATATACCTACTATTTGAATAAGAGGACCTGCAAGTATTTTCAGCAATGGACTCTGTGATATTTTGTTTGTCCAGAGTTGGTAAAAAGCAAATTTATTTTTCCATTATGCAAAGAGACACTACCAAGAAAGAAATCTGGACACTAACAATACTTACAGAAAGAGCTTACAAGGATTCACTCCCAGGTGATCGCCCAGAGCTAAGGAGTACACTGCTGTCCAGGGAAGCAACAGATGTCACTACAGGCAGAGGGCCTGCCGCTCTGAAAATAATCAGGAGTTTTGGTGGCTACCACTTAAAGGACTGACACACTCATTGCATAGGTGGAGTGAAGTGTGCTGTGTGGAGCCAAAGAGGATACCCCCAATACCAGCAGAAGTCAAAACTGACACCGGATCACTAGCCAAATGCTAGTAAAGTTTGCACTGGGCTAGTAACATTTTCTTTTAACTAGCACTGCTGGTTTGTATTGCAGAAGGAACCCTTTCAATAAGTACACAAGCTGGGCCAGCGGAAAAGTCTGTAGAGTCAGTGGATATTTCCAGTCACTAGCCCTGCTGGTTAGAGGCTGCATAACATAATTTTGGCCCAATTAAGAGTACACTACACGTAAGAGTAAAATCTCTGTGGGTTGACACACCCTCATACAGGAGAAATCAGCAGTGGAAAGAGCTCTACCAAACTAGTCTTGTGAGCAACCCAAGTTCATCTGGCGGGGCCAGGGTGAGGAGACAGAAAAGGCTCCATCGTTACTGGCACCCCAGATGGCTACATTAATAGTCAACAGTTATTTTTATGAGCTGCCCATCACCTCAGTGTATGTACGCACGCCTTCACCTATGAACATGCGAAACTGCCAGCAGAAACAGCCATATTGGTTTATCGAGTCTGCTCCAGTACGCAGCTCAGTTAAATCCCATAGGCTGCCCCCACCCCAACTCCTCCTGGAGTCACAACCCGCCATCCCAATTCCTTCCCCCTTCCTCCTCCTGTCCTAATTTTCTTTTTCACCCTCCCCCCAAACTGGACAGAGTCTTTGCTACCACCACCTCTTCTGGCAACTCATTCCACCCCTTCACAACCCTTTAATTGAAAAAGTGCCTAATTTCCTTCCTGAATCTACCCCCCACCAGTTTTAAGCTATGCCCCCTTGTTGTACCCTCCTTTCTTGAGTTTAAGATGCCCTCAGTATCAACTCTGTGGTTGCCCTTAAGGTACTTGAAGGTTTCAATCATAACCCCCTTTCCAGGCAGTACATGTTTAGTTCCTCAGCCTCTCCTCATACTCCTGATACTGTAAATACTGCTTGTTTATGTAAGTTTCTTCTGTATTTGTTTACCCTCCACCCTTGTAACCGACGTGGAGCCTTTGCAAAAGAGTCTGTGACTCAAAGGATTGTAATTCCGATTGTATTCAATAAATAAATAAATATGATCTGTCCCCCATGCCCTGGATTACTTTGGTTACTCTCCGCTGGACCCCCTCAAGTAGTTTACATAGAAGTTGACAGCAGATAAGGACCACAAGGCCCATCCAGTCTGCTCATTTTGTCTACCTCATGAATGTGCCATAGGCCTTTACTCTGTCAATGGCCTATCTATTCATACTCATCTGTATTGCTCCCTTATGCCTATCCAATGCCTGTCTGAAGCCCTGCTCTGTATTCATATCCACCACATCCTGAGGTAGGCCGTTCCATGCATCCACCACCTTTTCTGTGGTCCTCTTGTCCTGCTATTTTTCTTACATTGAAACATGTTAGACACTTTCACCTTGTTAATACCCTCAAGATGTTTGAATGTTTCAATCATATCACCTCTCTCCCTCCTTTGCACTACAGTATACATACTGAGCTCTGTTAATCTGTCCTCATATGTTTTCTGATGTAGCCCTTCTCTGGCCTGCCTCCATTTTGTTAATGTCCTTGTGCAGGTGCAGCCTCCAGTACTGCACGGAGTACTCCAGACAGGGCCTAACCAGTGTCTTGTAAACAAGGATTATTACCTCCCTCTTCCAACTTGTGATGCCCCTACTAATACACCCCAACATCCCCCTTGCCTTACCTACTGCTTTAGTGGTCTGCTTGGACGAGTTCAGATCATCGATGATGATGATGCCCAAGTCTCTTTCTTCCCTTGTGACTGCCAGCAACTCCCCTCCCAGCCTACAGGTGGCTTCAGGGTTTCTCTTCCCTATGTGCATGATCTTGCACTTTTGCTTTAAACCCCAGTTGCCACTCTTCTGACCATTTTGCTAGTTTATCCAGATCCCTTCTCATTCTGCCCACCCCATCTGGATCATCTACTCTGCTGCAGATCTTGGTGTCATCTGCAAACAGAAAAACCTTATCCTCCAGTCCATCTGCAATATCACTGATGAAGATACTGAAGACGACTGGCCCCAGGACTTGGTAACTTGGTAAATACGGTCAAAAGGAACCCATAGCCCTTCAAGACTGTCCCCCACATTTGTGGGCCATTGAATCTACGGTGACTTAAGTGAAAACCAGGAATCTAAAGGTCTTAAATGTGTTGGAAGTTATTGCGGTCAACTAGTTCTTGGGGGAGCTTATTCCACAATTTGGGGCCCTAACGGTGAAGAACTAAAGTATTCTGTTGGTGTTAGCTTTCTCAGTATTAAGCTGTCTATTGTGTAGCCTCAGTATTATTTTTCTTTGAGCATAAGTAATGCCACATTGTTGCATCAGTATGGTGGAACTGAAGAATTTTATATAATAGTAAGAAGTCACCTCTATCCTGTCTGGTTTTAAGTTAGTGAAGCCCTGTTTTTTTAGTCTATTGTCATATCTGATGTGTGACAGATAAGAACCATCCTTGTTGCCCAATGCTGAATATGTTCGATCTCGTCTATGTCTTATGCCAAGTATGGGCTCCAAAACGGGGATCCATAATCAGAATATGGTCTAATGTGGGGCCTGTATAGGGAAATCGTACATTCTTCAGTTTTAGAAACAAAAGTGTGACTAGTCCATCTGAGAAGTGCAGAAAAAAGATTTGCCACTTTATTGCAGTGATCGTTAGAAGATCGGTATCATGTTGCAATATTGTCTGTTCTCCCAATCCCCTCCCCCCAGGGCGTACCGCGAGACGAGCTTCTGCTCAGTGTAATTTTCCTGGTGAAGCACTTCAATAAATAAATAAAACAATTTACTTATTATGATGCCTAAATCTTTCTCTTCAGTTGAGTCTTTTAAGATATATGACTGTTTAGGATTATTTTTTCCCTAAATGTAGTACTACACATTTTTGAGTATTAAAAGACATCTCATTTACTTGCGCCCAGTGTTCGACAGTGGCAAGGTCATTTACTAGGGTGCTCATATTGGCGGGATAGTCAACTTCCCCCCTAGTTTGGTATCGTCTGCAAATCTGAATATTATGTTTATCGGGCCGACTGTCATATCACTTATGAAAATGTTAAATAGTGTGGGTCCCAGGACCGAGCCCTGTGGGACCCCACTAGTGACTTCCCTAATATCTGATAATGTTCTATTTATTTTAACCCTTGAGGTACCCTACTTGTGACTTGCATCTCTTCTGTTTACCACCACACTCGATTTTCCGCCCACCAACCAGTTTGCCACCCAGTTGACCAACTTCTGCCCCACCCCGAGCCTACCCAGCTTATTAATCAATCTTCTATGTGGAACAGTATTGAAAGCATTGCTGAAGTCAAGGTAGGCGACATCAACTGCACCCCCTTGGTCCACCACTCTGGTTACCCAGTCAAAGAAATCGATGAGATTAGTTTGACAGGACTTTCCTTTTGTAAACTCATGCTGTCTTGGATGCTGTGCTCCTATGGATTCCAGGTGTTGAACTACCCTTTCACTAAGGAGTGCCTCCAAAATCTTGCCTACTACTGAAGTAACACTGACTGGTCTGTAGTTCCCTGCCTCCTCCCTGCTACCACTCTTGTGGAGCGGGATTACATGAGCCCTTCTCCAGTCTTCTGGGACCTCACCTGTGCTCAGAGACTCACTAAACAGCTCTGCTAGTTCCATCCTTAGCTCCTTTAGTACCCTGGGATGTATGCCATCAGGTCCTATTGCCTTGCGCACCCTAAGCTTAACGAGCTCTTGTAGGACCCTTCCTTTTGTGAAGGGACTTGTGAACACTTCCCTCCCTCCCCACTGTGTCCATGGTGATGAGCTGTGGGCCCTGCCCTACCTTCTCCTCAGTAAATACTGAGCAGAAGTATCTATTTAGGATAGATGCTTTTTCTTGGTCCTCCTCCACACACTCCCCTTATCCCCTTTAATCTTAGCAGTACCCCCTCTGGACATTCTCCTTTCACTAATGTATCTATAGAAAGTCTTAGAACCTCTGTGCGTAAACACTGAGGCAAGGGTTACCCCAAAGGGCATTTGGCTGGGAAGCTGTTGTAAGGTAACATAACACAAAATCACACGAGCTGCATATAGACACACAGAGCACAGTTGGTCCACGAGCAGAATAGATAAGGGACACATTGTTTATAAAAGGGTGCTAACAGAAGACATTCTGTTAGCACCCTTTGCAAACTGTGTGAGAGGCCTTTCGGCACCATGCAATTCTGCTTACAGTTGGACCAGCACAACATTCTGTGGTGATTTGCATATGCAGCCCATGATGCTTTGCATTGTGGGGGCATGTGTGATTTTGTATTTTATAGAAAGTCTTGTCCCCTTCTTTTACTGTTCGTGGTGGTGTTTCCTCAGTTTGGGCCTTTGCCTGCCTTACTGTTTTCCCTGATTCCCTTAGGGAAGTTTAGTATGCCTCCCTATCTGCGTCCCGCTGCGTTCCCTTATATTTCCTGAAGGCCAACCTTTTGGCTCTGATCTTTTCTGCTACTGTTTTTAAGAACCAAAGTGGTTTCCTCCTTCTTTTGTTCTTGTTTTTCTCCCTAACACAGTGGGATGTTGCTTCAAGTATTGCATCCTTAATGCTTGCTCACTTTGCCTTTACCCCCTTATCTATATTTCTTCTTGCCAGGGCTAGCTTAACTCTGCTGGCCATCTTATCAAAGTCAGCTCCTCTAAAGTCCCATAGTTTTGCCTTGGAATGGGATGATTTAGTTCTAGTGACCAAATTTGATATCCTTCTTCAGGTAAGGGCACCAGCACTAAACACAGTATTCCAGGAGTCATCGCACCAGTGACCTACACAGTGGCAGAATAACTTCCTCCATCCTAGAAGTGATTCCCCTGGTGATGCACCCAGCATTTTATTTGCTTTGGCTGCTGCCTTTCGGCACTGCGCTGGGTGTTTCATATCCCCCCCGACCATCACTCCAAGGTCCTTTTCCTCCTCTGTCACAATCACCTGTATTCCCCACAGCCAGTACCTGGCCCTTGGGTTTTTGGTTCCCATGTGCATTACTTTAGATTTCTGAGCATGGAAACCCAACTGCCAGACTTCTGACCATTTCTCCAGCTTCGCCAGGTCCTCTGTTAAATTCTGTCTCCCTTCCTCAGTGTCCAAGCTCCCACAGAGCTTAGTATCATCTGCAAAAAAGCAGATGTTTCTGTTCACACCCTCCGCTGTGTCACTTACAAATATGTTGAACAGCAGGCCCAAGTACTGAGCCCTGTGAGTCCCCACTTATTACAGGCCTGGGTTTGGACAGTTACCCCCTACCACCACTCTCTGGCTCCTGTCCCTTAACCAGTTCTTGACTCACCCCAGCATTCTGTCTCCTATTCCCAGATCGCCTAGCTTGCTGATTAGCCTGACAGTTGGAACTGAATTGAATGCCTGGCTGAAGTCCAGGTACTGGACATCCACCACCAGTCCCTGTCCAATGACCTCGTAACCCAGTCAAAGAAGTCCATCATGTTGGTTTGACAAGATCCCCCCGACAAACCCGTGCTGCCTGTCATCTTGGAGACCATTCTCCTTGAGGAACGACACCAGCCTTTCTTTCATAATGGCCTCCATCATAGAAACATAGAAACACAGACTTTGACGGCAGAGAAGGACCACTTGGCCCACCCAGTCTGCCCATTTCCCTACCTACTGGATAAGCTGCAGATTCTAGTTAACCAACAGCCTATTTCCTGCAACCCCCCACTATAACTGCCTTATGTCTGTCCCATGCATGTTTGAATTCCCCACTGTTTTAGACCCACAACCTCTCAGGAAGAGGCGGTTCCATCGTCCACCACTCTCTCCGTGAAAAGAATTCCTCACATTACCCTAGGCCGTCCCCTCCTAACTTTAAATTGTGCCCCCTTGTTCTTACACATCTCTTTTTCTGAAAGATGCGACCCTCCTGGACTTTGTTGATTCCCCTGAGGTACTTAAAAGTTTCTATCATGTCCCCCCGTCCCTCCTTTCATCAAGGGTATACATATTAAGCTCTCTCAGTCTCTCTTCATATGGTTTTTGATGTAGACCCTGTACCATTTTAGTTGCCCTCCTCTGGACTGCTTCCATCCTATGTCCTTGCATAGATGAGGTCTCCAAAACTGCACGCAGTACTCCAGATGGGGTCTCACCACTTCCCTTTTTCTACTTGTGATGCCCCTCCCTATGCATCCCAGTATCCCCCTGGCTCTCCTTACTGACTTCTCACACTGCTTACCCACCTTTAGGTCATCTGATATGTCTACACCCAGATCCCTTTCCATTATTGTTGTTGTTAGTACCTCCCCTGCTATTGTGTACTCTTTCCTGGATTTTTATTTCCCAGGTGCATTACTTTGCACTTCTTTGCACTGAATCTAAGTTGCCATATGTCTGACCATTCCTCCAACCTTGCCAAGACCCTTCTCATCCTTTCTACCCCCCCTTGTGTAATCAACTCTGTTACAGATCTTTGTGTCGTCTGCAAAGAGGCATACCTTTCCTTCCAGACCCTCTGCAATGTCACCAATAAAGACGTTAAAGAAGACTGGACCCAGTACTGAGCCCTGAGGTACTCCACTAGTAACCCCCCTTTCTTCAGAATGTGTTCCATTCACTATTACCGTCTGTGTCCTGTTGTGCAGCCAGTTTGCTACCCAGGCTACCACCCTGGGACCCACTCCCAGGCTGGCTAACCTGATTATTAATCTTTTGTGCAGGACCGTGTCAAATGCCTTGCTAAAGTCTAGGTAGGCCATATCCACAGCCCCTCCCTGGTCTATTACTTTGGTCACCCAGTCAAAGAAATCGATTAGATTTGTCTGACATGACCTTCCTGCTGTGAATCCATGCTGCTTTGGGTCCTGTGCCCCGTTGGCCTCTAGGTACTGAACAATTCTTTCTTTCAGAAGCGATTCCATCATTTTCCCCACCACTGAGGTCGAACTAACAGGTCTGTAGTTTCCTGCTTCTGCCTTGCTCCCACTTTTGTGAAGGGGAATCACATCTGCCCTCCTTCAGTCCTCAGGTACCACTCCATCTTCCCATGATTTGTTAAAAAGTGTGGTTAAGTGGTGTCACTAGGTCCTCCCTTAGCTCTTTTAGGATTCTAGGGTGAATCCCGTCAGGCCCCATTGCTTTGTCCACCTTGAGTTTTAGGAGTTCTTTCAGTACTCTTTCTTCTGTAAATGGACTGGTGTCAACCCCACTACCCTGAGTGCTTCTACTGTTTGGTTTAGGTAACTCCTCCTCCTCTTCTTTTGTGAATACTGAGCAAAAGTATTCATTCAGTATCTCTGCCTTTTCACTGTCTCCCTCTGCCCACCTCTCCTCTCCTTTATTAATCTTCACTATCCCTCCCTTAACCTTTCTATGCTCCCTAATGCACCTATAAAAGGTTTTATCCCCCTTAACTGAGTTGGCTAACTTTTCCTCGGTTTGGGCCTTTGCTGTTCTGACTGCCTACCCCACTCCTTTCTGCTTTAATTAATACAGTTCCCTGTCGTGCTCCATCTGTGATTCCTTATACTTTTTGAATGCAGCCTTTTTCTCCTTAACCTTCCCTGACACTTCTTTTGAGAACCATAGTGTTTTTTATTCCGCTTTGTTTTCTTTCTTTGTTTCACACAAAGGCTTGTTGCCTCCATGATGGCAGTTTTGATTTTTCTCCATTGTTCTTCCACCCCTTCTTTCTGGCCATTTACTAATGCATTCCTCAGGTATTCACCCATTATGCCAAAGTCAGCCCTTCTAAAGTCCAGTATCCTTGTCTTTGTATGGCTTGTCTCCATGGTTGTGTTTATTGTGAAGCACACTGTGCAGTGGTCACTTGTTCCCAGATGTCTACCGACTTCTAAATTTGTGATCCTCTCTCCATTTGAGAGTACCAGGTCTAATATTGCTCCCTCCCGAGTGGGTTCCAATACTAGCTGTCTAAGGCATGCCCCCTGCAGGGCATCGAGAATGACCCTGCTCTTGGATGTGGCTGCAGTCCATGTCACCCAGTTAACATCTGGCATATTCAGGTCCCCCATGAACAGTATCTCCCCTTTTTCAGCCATCCTGAGAATGCCCTCCATCATTTTCCTGTCCATTTCCTCCCCCTAAGACAGGGGTCTGTATACAACCCCTGTGCGGATTGTGATGCCATTCCCTGTCTCCAAGGTGACCCAGAGTGCCTCTTGTCCTCCCCCTTTACTTTCTAGTTCTGTAGCTTTGATCCATTCCCTTATGTAGAGAGCTACTCCACCTCCTCTTTTACCCTCCCTGTCCCTTCTGTAGATTGTGTACCCTGGTATGTTGACATCCCAGTCATGGTTTTCTGCGTACCATGTTTCTGTGACTGCCACAATATCCAAGTGTTCCTCTTCCATCAGGGCTACTAGCTCTGTAAGCTTGTTTCCCAGACTACGGGCATTGGTACTCACTGCCCTCCATTTAATATTGGCTTTTACCACATCCCTGCTCTTACTGCCCTTGTCCATTTTTCCATTTACCCCTGTCCTGCCCTCTGTCAAGCTCTGTACCTCAGTGTTTACCCTACTACCTGCCATGTTTTGTGGGGGTAGGCTTGAACTTTCCCGTTTCCCATCAGCACTTCCCCCCTTAGCTAGTTTAAAAGCTCGCCAAGGAAGCCTTTAAACCTGTCACCTAGGAGCACGTTTCCCTTCCTGAACAGATGCAGACCATCATGCCAGTATAGACCTTCATCTCTCCAGGTGGACCCCCAGTCCCCAATGAAGCCAAAGCCCTGTGCTCTGCACCAGTTTTGCAACCATTCATTAAACTGCATGGCGTGCAGTACCCTAGCCTCACCCCTGCCACAGACTGGCAGCACCTCTGAGAAGCTTACCGTGCTTGCTACCTGTCTGAGGCCACTCCACAAATTCATCAGTTTACCACTACCGATGTCAGACTCCCTAGCATGTAATTACCTGGCTCGTCCCTGGGTCCACTCTTGTGGAGAGGTACCACATGAGTTGTTCTCCAGTCCTGTGGCACACACCACTTCTCCAAATGAGGTGCTGAAAAGGTCGGTCAGCGGCCGGCTCGGTGGTGCTAGAGGCTGAGGCACTGGTCGCTACACTTCGCGCCACACCAGCGACCCGGTTTCTGAAACAAGCTTGGGCAGCAAGGGGACAGAGTATTGAGCGTCCAGAGGAGTGCTCTCCTCTCCTCTCTCGGAGGGAGGAAGACTAGTCGTCCCGCTCACTGGCTGCCCTCTGGCAGTGGCTGGAGGGCAGTACGGGTCGGGAGGCTAGAAGCGGACGTCCTTGCATGGGGGACAAGAGAAAATAGAAAATCGAGCCTGGTGGGCACAATAATGGCCTGCCGCCTCCGGGGGCAGTCCCCGGAGTCTGAATTGGGTCTCCGGGTGGGGAAGCCGGCAACCTCCTCCTGGCTCCACTACGGGAGCAATCTGCGGGGGAATTTCTGGGGCCGTCTAGCACAGGAGGAGCAGAGCTGGAGAGAGAGAAAGAGAGTGTCCCTCCGCTCGGAGGGCCAAAGCCACCTGCCAGGGCTCAGGGTGTATAAAATGCATATAAAAAGAAAAAAAATAAAGGTCTGTCAGTGGGGCCGCTAGTACCCCCACCAATTCCCTCAGGACCCTTGGGTGTACCCCTTCTGGTCCAGGTGCCTTGTCCACCCGCAGTTCCCTTAGTCCTCTCCAGACCCTTGTAATGAAGAAGGGCCTTGTGCAGGTCTAAAAGCTTGTGTACAGAAACATTATTTGTGGGTCCAATAAAAGGGACCAAATTCCCTTCTCTATTTGTGCAAGGACCAGTACAGCTGCAAACCTTTTTGAGCATCATCTAAAGTGAACTCAGACTAGTACTAATGACTTCTGTAACATCGACAATGTGTACACTCCCCAAGTGGTGTATTACTGGTGTCCCTCTGCTTCACTGCCAGTCTGCACCTGACCAGTTCCAGAAACTGAAGTCTACACCATGCACAAAGAGACACAGAAGCCTCATTTCACACTGGTTTCAAACTGGTGTCCCTGCATGGGTTCTCCCGGGTCACTCTGTCCTTGCCCCCTCCATGCTGGGACTCGTCCTAAAAGAAATCCCCTGGTGCCCTGCAGAGCCAATTTCCCACAGGGCTTTGATCAAGGCCCCTTGGAATTCTGCTATTCCAAGGCCATGCAATTTTCCGCAGAACTTGCACGATGCAGCTGAATATATGTTGTACCACAGAATTTGGCTCTTGTTGAATTTTTACTTAAATATAGTTTTTTCCATAGCGCCTGGCCCACTGCCCATCCTGTTAATCATGAAGCCTCTCCACTACGCTCAGCATAGGTCACTGATAACATAATGTAGTCTGTCAAGGAAATTAATTTGCTCCAGGAATCAACAAATGCTGCTGCTGAGGCCCAGAAGCCCTGCCACAGAAACCACAACTGTAGTACCGTGAAGCAGTGGTTAAACTGGAAATGTTTAGGTGGGGGAACTCGTATCTTGATTTCTAGGTAGTAGAACTCTCCTATAGTAGTCAACGGAGAAAGACGACAGAGGTGGTGGAACAGAGTTCCTATGGGCTCCTGCCGTGCAGAATGAAGGGCCCTGGCTATGATGTGTGAAGTGGCACCATTTAAATTACAACTAAAAGGATCCACACCGGGTCAGTTCCTCAGTCTGGGACAGGAACAGAGGAGACAGAAGCAGAAGAGCCAAATTGGTAAGATGCCTAGACAGCTTACACTCACAAATGTACCCCAGAGTACATCTATGAACCACCCACACCAGTGCAGAAAGGCTGAGTGTAAACGGTGGAACTCTATTTTAGATCTGTAAACAAGAAAGCACAATGAATGTGTTCCAAGAGATGTGCATAGCAGCACTGAGTTAAGACTCCATATCAGAAAAAAAAATGCAGATATTCTAAGTTTGTCACTTGCTCATATAATAGAAGAGTAACATCTTGTTCAGTCTGGCTGGCTGTATAGCCACTCTTGGAAATGGGAATAATTTACTGCGGGAACCCAATATCTTTGATGTACACTCAAACTTATCTGATGGGGGTCTGGGGACATGCTTCCTGATTTTATGTTGCTAAGTTACACTTAAACAGTTATGCTCGTGAGAGGTGTACATTCTACGCCAAGAGCAGTCTTCCCTGATTTCACTCCTGAAACGGAGACTCCCCTCATCATATTTCCACCATGAGGTATTGCCTAGCGGTATAAGCAATCAGCTGTGAATGCACTTGGTGCATCCAGCAGGCCTGGGTTTTATTCCCACAACCTTCACCTGTATACTGTGTGGCCCCGAGTGTGTCACTTATCCCCCCTGTGCTCCCACGGGACACCCTTGGAAACGAGCACCAGCTCAGTGTGCCTTTCCTGGCCAAAATCTGTACAATAAAAGAGCAGTGTGAATCAAAGTCGCGCACCCAATGACACCTATAAAGTTATTAATCACGTTTGTCAACAAGGGTAATTTATAATTGGTTTTACATTGTTTTTTTTTTTTTTTACCCACCTCTGAAGAGGATTGCTCCACTGTTAACACTGCTGCAGGAGACGACTGTATGCAGGTTAGATAAAGAGAATGCATCTGACCAACTGGAGTGCTCCTTTCCCCCTCAACTGAAACACTCTTATTCTGCAAAGTGTGTATCCGACCGATGCAGGGGCACTGAAAATGGGTTTCTTTGGGGCACTTTGTTTTTATGTTCAATATAAATGTATTAATAATATACAATTACTGCTGTGGAGACCACTTACAGTTGTCAGAGGGAACTCACATTCTTAGGGTGTCGGAACCGAAGAATACTTAAAGTATGACACCACTGTTACAACCATCCGTGGCAGGACGAGATACTGTACACAAGACACTCGTTCTGATTGGTTAAATCCAGTATACTATTCTCACCCGCAGCTCTCAAGAGTCCATAATCTTTAGGAATTCCCCAATTTTGCCTCTGGTTTTTTTTTTCTGAGTTGTTAACCGGTTAGATGCCCATTTTGAAGGGGGACCAAGAGATGTAAACAAGAGCAACAAACAATACAAAATATGCAATGAAAAAATGTTCTCAAACCCTTCTAAATATATAATTTATGTGACTGTAGTGTATTTCAAGCCTAATGTAATATTCTGGTGTTATAATGGCCTTCAGAGAATGCTTCTCCAAATCAAGTGTAACTGCTTCTTCAGGTGAAATGATCGATCACAAAAGATGCTCTTGATTGTGGTGGATGTTCCCTGATGTTTTAAGGTTTGTCACGGATTTATGAGACTAAAGGCTGAGAAAGGTACAATTCCACCAACCACAAAGTGTAAAATGCAAGGAAAATGTAAACATGATGCAACCAGAAAGCAATCCGTATACGTAGGAAGGGCAGAAATAAAACTAGCAAAACTAAAACAGATTTTTTTTTTTTTTTTTTACATACAGCGGCAATCATTCAAAACAGAATTAGGTATTTACAACTGTTTACAGAAAAGGCACAGCACACCTCGAACAGTGCTGCTCTTCCTCCACCCGAGTTCACCCCAAGGTACCGAGTCCGGCCCACACAGAGCTCAGCACATGACAAGGGTGCCCGTCGGGTGCCGTTTCCATGACACCGCACCCGAACCATTTCTGTGCCTGGGTCATCCCCAGCGAGCGCACTCCGAACATGCCGGCGACGATTCACCGGCTCACAGCAGTGATGATTACCGGGCTCACAGAGAAGAGCCCCCCCCCCATCATATATCAGCCCTACTGGGGTGGGACAGTACTATAGCCAGTCCCCCTCCCGCATCGTCAGCCCCACGTTACCTTGCTAGTCCACGGTGGCGCTAGGCCCGACCCGCCTCTCTCCAAAACGTACGGCGGCGATGTCCGTCCGTCCGGCTCTGCGGACGCCTGTCCCGGCTCCTCGGGTGTCTCAGAGATCGCGGGGTACAGCCATGTTGGTACTTTGCAGACACGTGGGACGGGACGGGAAGCGCTGGGCTCCTTACCCACAATGCCTCGCCCTCGCCGCGGCCTGCCGCTGTCAGTGAAGGTGTGGGGAGCGTTAGGAAGGCCGAGCCTGTGTTGAAGATGCAGGGTCCGTGGAAAGATGAAGTGCGAGTGCTGTGCGGCAGGGGGCGGTCAGGAGAGGTCCACGACGTGCAGGAACAAAAAATGTTATTGGCAGCGGTGGGATTCGAACCCACGCCCCCAAAGAGACTGGAGCCTTAATCCAGCGCCTTAGACCGCTCGGCCACGCTACCGTTAGTATTGTGTGTTGCTTTAATAATCATAACTCTTATGCGTGTGATAGTTTCATAACTATACTGTCATTTTGTTAATTTTTTACAATTATTAAGGGAAGAAAGGGTAGTATGGCCTAGTAGTCTAAGGTACTGGATTAAGCATGCATCAGATATTGGAGCTGATTTGTTTTTTAATATAGCAAAATAGTTCTCATCAAACCCTAGAGAGGGTTGTTAGTAAGCAGCTCCCTAAGTTAGATGTGCAAACCGGCTTCCCAACATCATATTAATCTGACTTCTGCTCCAACCACTCCATCTCTACCTGTCAGCTCCAAGTCACTGACGCATTCACACTAACATGGACAAGGGGCTGAGCATGGAGGCCACATTTATAGAACTACCGAAGGCCAAACACAGTGGACCATCAATAGCTCCTACACAAACTAGCAGAGTCAGGTGTCTCTCCAACAGTGCTTACATGGTTCCAGGCATACTTGTCCAACTGTACTCAGTCTATGACGTTTGGCCCAAACTCCTCCCCACCCTACCAGTCTCTATAGGGGTCCCACAAGGCTCAATCTTGGGGCCCTTGCTCTTCACGACTTTTATAAATGACCTCCCTCAGCCAATCTCCACCAGTAGCATTCACATGTAAGCTCTCCGTCTAGGGGTATCCGGATGGTAAGCTGGTGGGAGGGGGCACTGTACAACCCAAGAGAAAACAGTTCAGAAATAATGACAGGAAAAACAGTACCTGGTGTAACCCCTAGGTGGTGCTACCCCAAAGGATACTACCCCTGCTTGCTTGACCAGGTGCAGGTTGAGGGGCCTGGGTACTGAAAACGGTGCCTCCACCCAGAGGACAGGGTTAGTGGTAACGTAGCTGACCTGGGTACAGCCCTCCGGGACACTGTTACCCCCCTCTTTTCCCTCTAGTGGCCTAAATGGTTCACAGAATACACAGTTGCAATTGACACCTGATAACAGTTTTAACCTCACACTTGTTGCACTTACCACCAGGGCTGATTCGGCTGGCTTGGCCCTGGAGACCACCTGTAAAATAAGATTTAGCACAACAATCAACTGTATTTCAATGCTGTTTGTACAGAGGTACACTACAACCAGTTTCAATGCAAAAAGATTTAGATCTGATTTATTTAAGGGGCAGTAACAAGGAAGGGGGCAAAATCTACTGGTTGATTCAAGATCTGAACGGTTCAGGCTATAAGGCATGCACTTAAAGGTCCTTGTAGCACAGTCACACACACTCTGGGTACCCAGTTGGAACTACAGGCTAGCCAGAAGCGTTGCCCGGGGTAGGCCAGTGTTTGCAGCTGGTTGGGGCCCTGTGATGGAAAGAAAACATGCATGTACTTTAATCCACAATTTGTAATCCGGAGCCACATGGCTCAGTCCAAAATGATTAGTAACAACAATTAAATCGGTTGACACACTTTGATTTGAGCTCTGTTGCAGGGAGCTACCCTGGTGTTTACTCACACTACCCAGTACTGGATGCAGGATGGACGAAATGGAGACCTCAGGATGAAGTGTTGGATTGCCAGGAGAAGCAGGGCCCACACGAAGCACCATGGTGCTGATCCTGTTCGTTGGTGTTGAGCAGGGAGCCAAATCCCCAGGCAGGTCTCTTGGCGGTTATTTCTCTGCAGTGTGGGCGGCTGTTTGGGCTGAGTTGGCAAGGCCCAGACCAGGTGAAAAGTTCGGAGACAGTCCAGTAAGTGCTGGATGCAGCTTCCAGCAAGCGTGACACATTCAACCAGTGGGGAACCAAATCATGACCCACTAGCAGCATTCAGCACACTTATAGTAAAAAGCAAGGTAAATACCACAGTTTGGAGGACAGTCCGGTTGCAATTCACAGTGTCTCTGTGCAAACCGTATGCTCTGCAGTAATCTCAAGTCCAGACAGGCTGATCACACTGAGGCAAATCTTCGGTTCACTTCAGGAGAAATTCATTTTGTCACAAATCAGGTTCCAATCGCAAAAGCTGCAATTTCGGATGAAGTCCGATCTCAGGCTCAAGGTCTCTTCACTTAGGAAGAAGGTAGCAGGCAGGCCAAACACAGCCTTCCCGACGATTTCCCCTGTGCACCACGCAGGAGCAGCTGCTCGAATCTCTCGAGCTGGTCACTCTTTCAGCTCTAACTCCACACTGACTCACTGCTGCAGGCAGCTTGGGACTTTCCCAGAGATCCAAAAGGTTTGATTCGTCGATTCATCTGTCTGTCACAGCTAGAGCTCCCCCTCCAGGTCCATTTAGGTGCCAAAGGGCAAAACTACAATTCCTACAGAAATTCACTCCCACAAGACCCCTGGGGGCAGACTCCATTTTAGGGTACCCAAAGGTACTGATTGGTTCAAACTAGCAGTCCAGAACCAAGATGGTGGTGATTAACAGAAATATGTCCATGCTGCAAAGGAAGGCAGGTTAGACAAACTACAATATTATTATTTTTATTGTAGATAATCAGTAAACAGTCACAGATCCTAATAGGGCTCCTTCTACGCCATTAGCGATGGCAAAATGGAGCAAAAATACAGCAGCCCGGGTGGGACTCAAGTTTGAAACTACTCGGCCCCTACCCAGATTAATTATACTCTACAAAATAGGCAGCTCTTAAAGAGACAGGTACAGAGGCTAACAGGGCACTCACATGCAAACACTTTTAAATTGCTAGGACACATGCCAGCCTGGCAGTGGGCATTTAGGCAAGCCCAAGGAAGACTTTTGGGAACCCCCATTTGTAGGGGGTTACACTGGATTCCCAAGGGTGGTGCTGGTGATAGATTAGCTGCATCTGGGGGTGCCCACTGGCCACCAAACGATGCAAGGACAGTGCACTGGTGGGATGACGCAGACCTTCACCTGCCTGGCCTTGCCAACTTCGCCCAACGGCATTTGTAGACAGTCTTCACCAGGTAAGCCTCTCGACGCCCTCCTCGATGGTGAGATAATTCTCTGGGATCACACCCTAGAACACACTGATAGCTGGCTATGGAGGCAAACTTCTTTAACAGCAAAACAGTTTCTCCAACAAACAAGGCAAACACCAGAATTGCAGAAACAGGGGATCCCATTTAATGAACAGTTGATAAAACAGGAATAGTCACTCCATGGAGCATGGGGGGTAAACACATTCGGTGGAGGCATCCACAGGTGGACACCAAAATCCTACAACAGTCTCTTTTGCCGACAGACTGAATTATTTCATGCAGTAATACCTCAAGCCATCAAGGCTACATTCCTGGCAGCAGCAAGATTGAGTCTGAAGCAGGCCACACACAGAGGTAGCTAGTACTTACCAGCACTTTCA
This sequence comes from Neoceratodus forsteri, assembly GCA_016271365.2. NCBI lineage: Eukaryota > Metazoa > Chordata > Ceratodontiformes > Ceratodontidae > Neoceratodus > Neoceratodus forsteri. The sequence continues at coordinate 47,341,065 of JADMNL010000025.1, forward strand.
ATTTACATTGTGTAAGACCCCCACCCCTTTGTTTTGCAACGACAGGAGGTATGCTGTTTGAATCTGACAGCAGTACCAGGTGGGGCTGGGTTCGGGGAGGAACAGGTCACTCGGCACAAGGGCTAGGTTTGGCTACTCTGCACAGGGGCACCCAAGTAACTCCGAACACAGGAAGCAATAATTGTAATGTCCAATACCAGAAATGGGATTCTAAAGTGTGGCTTAATTCACATCCAAACAGAACAAACAAAGCATAGATGGACCCTCACGGGGCTACACTCCTGGTAATGCAGATTAAAAGAACCAAGAACACTTCTTCAACACTTTTAGCCCTCAAGCTCTGAACCCACCGGGCACACAGCCTGGACTTGCATGCTACTTTGGGTACACAGCCCGAACTTGTACACTGTTCTGGGTTTTCCCTGGCTCGTCTCCCTTGCCGGCCACTCGGACACCTTCCATATGTCATGGAAACATTTGCTGGTGGCTTCCTAAACCACCTAAGAGCACCTCAGCTCTATCAGGGAAACTTCCTTTTGATCCCATGTCTGGGTACTTTCCTCAGGCACTGGCCAAGTACCTGAGAGAAAGTAAAGATTGCCACAGAGCAAATCCGTAGAGGTGAATTTGGTTACTACTGATGGGGGGTCTCCCACCTCTCGCGCCCACAATTCATACCCGGCCATTTCTCTGGACAGTAAACACCTCATACTGTAAAGCTTGGCAATGTAGATTATGGCTAAATGTATGTCACATTTCCTCTACTTGTCTTGCTTTCCCTTTGTGCTGGACTTGAACATACTTTTGATTGGCATAGCCCATTGCTCTAGGCCCCCCACTGATTAAGCAGTCCAATCCCCACTTTACTTCACTCTTTGTGCTGGACTTGAACCTACTTGAATTAACCGGCAATGTCTATTACACTAGACCTCCTACAGATTAAGTAGTCCAGTCCCCACATTCCAACAGTTCAGGTGAAAAACATTGACCCTCTGTCAGAGCGAACTCACCCTTTGGTTGCAGGTGCCCCACAGGCGATTCCTCCACAGGAATTTCTCTCTCAGAGCTTCTGGTGCCGCAGCACAACTTGAAATAGGCAGCTTCTTCCCTTAGCCGGAACCAGGAGGGTTGCCCCTGGAAAACAGGCAAGCCTTCCCCCCCCATCCCCTCAGGGATGGGGCACTTGGACCAGTAACGGCGGTCTCCACCACTTCAACAATCAGTTTCTGTGTTCCTCTTACGGTGGAAACACACACCTTCTTAACAGTAGCTCTAAAACAGAGCTTAAAGCTCTGAGAGCCTGCGCACAGACTGCTGTACTACTATCTCTCACCAAGACTGCACACAGACTCTGTTCAAATTCCCCAACATTCTATCCTAACTTCCAACTGCAGCATTCCAGTGTGGCTCATGCAGCTGCGACAGTTCTATGGTGATGTCATCCTTCAGTCTCAGCTGAGACTGAAAACAGAGTGACACAGTGTGAAATCCATTTAACTGGAGTTTCAGAAGCTGCCTTCCCTGCCTACCACTGGGTCTTACTGGGATTCTAGTAACCCCGGGTAACGGGGAGTTACAATTGTATTCCTTCTTCCCTTCCAATTACTTTCACAGGCCTCTCTTCTCCACTTTCCATTCCTTAATTTTCAGACACTAGACATTTCCCTAAGGACTATTGTAACCCCTAGGTGGTGCTATCCCAAGGGCTACTACCCCTGCCTGCTTGGCTAGTAGCAGGTTAAGGGGCCTGGGTAATGAAACGGGCGCTTCCACCCGGAGGTCAGGGTTGTTAGTGGTCAAGCTAACCTGGGCACAACCCTCCGGGACACCGTAATCCCCCTCTTTCCCTTCTAGTGGCCTTAACAATATACAATAATTACTTTCACAATGACCCTTATTCACCAGGCAATTACCCACACTGTTTGCACTTACCACCAGGACAGGTTCCTCTAGCTTGACCCTGGGGACCCCCTGTAAAACAAGGTTAAGCCGCGGCGAATCGTGTGGGCCCTGCTTCTCCTGGCACTCCAGATTAACCACCTGCTGTCTCGATTTTTGTCCAGCCTGTGTCCAGTCTTGGGTATCGTGAGTAATCATCAGGGTAGCTCCCTGCAACAACAGCCTGATCTAAAAGTGTGTTATCTGATTGTTCTGTTGTTTTCGTTTCACAAACTGAGCCCTCCGGCTCCAGATTACAAATAGTGTGTGTTGTGCATGTTGTTTTCTTCCATCACAGGGCCCCAATCAGCTGCAACATTCCTGGCTAGCCCACCATTCTCCATCTGGGTACCCAGAGTGTGTGACTGTTTATGGACCCTGAAGTGCATTCATAACTGTTTGATTGATAGAGCCTTTAAGCAAATTAACCTGATTACGCCCTTCCCTTGTTCAAGCCCCTTAAATAAATCAGCTCTAACTCTTTCTTGCATTTACCCTGACTGTGGTTCCAGTTTGTGCAAGAGTACTGTACTGCTGTTATTTGCCTTGTATAACCTTGTTTTACAGGGGGTCCCCAGGGCCAGGCCAGAGGAAAGCCCTGGTGGTAAGTGCAAACAGTGTGGGTACTTGTGTGGTGTATCACGGGTATTGTGAAAGTGATTATTGTGTATTGTTCCAGCCACTAGTAAGGAAAGTGGGGATTACAGTGTCCCAGAGGGCTGTGCCCAGGTTAGCTTGACCACTACCAACCCTGACCTCTGAGTGAAGGCACCCGTTTCAGAACTCAGGCCCCTTAACCTGCTACAAGCCAAGCAGGCAGGGGTAGTAGCCCTTGGGATAGCGCCACCTAGGGGTTACAATCAAATTTGGCATTTATCTATATATGAATTATTTATTTTTTAATCTAAAGAGATCGATTCTCCTGGCTCTCAAAAAAGGGGGGTGGGGGGCACTAAGGAGAGGGAGATAGTAATATAATTCATATCCACTACCATATTCTCTATGTTCCTTAATGACCTCCTGTCAGTGTGCCCTTCCTCCTCCATCCGTATGTATGCTGACGACACAGTTCTTTTCTGTTCTGGCCAATCATCAACTGATGTCGCTTCCACACTCCAACATGACTTCGAGAAAGTTCAGCTCTGGTTAAGCTCACATCAGCTTTTCCTCAATGCCAAGAACACAGTCTCCATGACCTTCGGCACTAGGCGGAGACTCTCCAGGCTATCTAAGTTGCCCTCCTTCCACACCCTCAATGGCTCTACTCTTGAGGACACCTCCTCCTTTAGGTATCTTGGGGTCTGGTTAGACCAGCACCTCAACTTTACTGGATACATAGATTCCATCGTGAAAAAGCTGCACCCCAAACTAGGTGCCCTTTACAGGAACCAAAGCTGCCTACCTCTATAGGCCAGGCGGGAGCTTGTCCAGAAAATGATACTTCCCATCTTCGACTACTGTGCCGTAGTCTACAGTGCTGCAATGAAGTCATCCTTAAGCAGATTGGACACCCTTTTCAATGCTTTCTGTCGTTTCACACTGGGCGCCCCTTCCTTCATTCACCATTGCAATCTGTATCACTCTCTAGCTTTTCCTTCCCTGAAAAAACGCCGTCTAGCCTACTGCTTAAAATTTGTCTCTAAATTCTGGTTTGGTGTGCTACCCCCCCTACCTCATCTTCTCACTGTCCTCCTGTCCCTCAGTCCCTCTCTCCCTCAGATCCAGTGTCTCCCACACTCTAGCTATCCTATGGCATACCACTTCTATAGGCCAATAGTCCTTCTACTATAAGTTCCCAAAACTCTGGAACTCAATGCCTCATCAAATCAGGCACTTCTCCTCCCTGTGGTCCATCTCCTCCTCCTCCTCCTTCCTTAACTTCCTCTCTCCAACCTGCAACTGTTCTTAATTTCCCATCTGATTTCTCCCTCCCCTTCCTCTTGCCCGCCTAGCACTTAATGTGAGTTGAAACCACAATGTGTTTTATTGCACTTCCATGTCTGCATTGTATTTAATATGTTACCGCTTGCCTCCTGAGCAGCACAACCATATGTATATCTAATGCTGCTAAATGACGTGTTGTATACTCATTGTTGTCAAGTAGGTTCCTAATAGTTGTACTGTTCCTTCTTACATCTGTTGCTTTTCCATGTTTCTTTATTACTTCATGTAAATGTGTTTCTTTTTCATTATTGTACTCCCATGTTCCCCTTCCCCCAGGACACTCCGTGAGACGAGCAATTTTATATTGTTCAGTGTGCCTTTCCTAGTGAAACTTTTCAATAAATAAATGAATAAATAGGAGATCCCTCAAACAGGACTTCACTGCAGTCCAAAAATGGTTCTAGGTCAACCGGCTTGTCATGTACCAAAAGAAAACAGTCTCCATGCTATGAATGAGCCCTGGTCTCTGTGTGGTTACCTGGTAAAATATGTTTAAATAAATACATTTTTCCTGCTTGCGTGCCCAGTGGTATGTCCCAGATCTGAAACTGCTACCTTTTTAAGGGACATGGAATGGGGAGTGGAGCCTCTGTTCACACTGATGTGATCTGCAGACCTTCAGCACAGGGAGAGGAGTCAGATAAAGGTACTTGATGGAAGCTACTGGCAAGATGGCAGAAAAGGGGGGAAGATGCTGCTGGCGGAGGACTTCAGTCTGCCAAATGTAGACTAGAACCTCCCAGCTGCAGCTTCAACTAGAAGGAGAGACATCTTGGACTTCTTGTGGGAGGCATTCCTCAGGCAACTAGTCAGTGAACCCACTCTTCATGGGGCAGTACTAGACCGGGTACTCACTAAGAGGGACTTGTGAAGGAACAGTGGGTGAAGCTAAAAAGCGAATAGTGAAGGCAACAAACCTGTGCATCAAGCAAGTGAGGAAAGGCAAGAGGAGAAAGAGACTGCTATGGTTCTCAAAAGAGGTGGCGGAAAAAGTAAAGGCTAAAAGTGTAGCATTTAGAAGATATAAGGAGACACAGAGGAAGGAGGATAGGGAGGTTGTCAGGGGAAAAAGAGGGAAGCAGGGAGAGCAGTAAGGAGTGCGTAGGCGCAAACTAAAGAAAGAATAGCCCAGGCATGATGAAGGGGGACAAAACATTTTAGGTATGTAAGTGAAAGGAGGAAGACCAGGGATGGGATTGTAAGATTAAAAAGGGGGGACTGTGCAGAGGGAGACCCGGAAAAGCAGACATTCTGAACAAATACTTTTGTTCATTGTTCCCAGAAGAAGGAAGAGAGGAGGGGCTAAAAAAGTAACTGGAGCATTGGAGGGCGGGAGGGAGGTGGACACTAGCCTGCTTTCAGAGGAGAGTGTCCTTAAGGGACTTGCTGATCTGAAAGTGGCAATGGGGCCAGATGGGGTGCATCCAAGGGTGTTATTTAACAGCTCATTGGACAACAGGTGTGGTTCTGGAGGACTAGAGGAGGACAGATGTAGTCCCACTTCACAAAAGAAGGGAAGAGGCTGGTAGTTATATGCCAGTCAGCCTGACTTCAGTAGTGGGAAAGTTAATGGAGTCACTACTGAAGGAAAGGAATGTGGAATATCTTGAATCCAATGTGTTGCAAAACCCGAGGCAGCATAGACTTGACGGGGGGGGAGGGGTCACCTCAAACGAATCTGATTTCTTTGACTGGGTGACCAAGGAATTAGACCAGGGTAGAGCAGTGGATGTGACCTACCTAGATTTCAGTCAGGCTTTCAACACCATTCAACATAGGAGGCTAGTAAGCTAGGTAGCTTAGGAGTGGATCCAAAGGTGGTAAAATGGGTAAGAAACTGGTCAGGGGATAGGCAAAAGAGGGTGATGGTGGTAAACCAAGTTCACGCAGAGGAAGGGAGGGTGACCAGCGGGGTGCCTCAGGGATCAGTACTGTACTGGTGTAACCCCTAGGTGGCACTATCCTATAGGCTACTACCCCTGCCTGCGTGACTAATCACAGATTGAGGGGCCTGAGTTCGTTGAACAGGTGCCTCCACCCGGAGAATGGTTTTGGGGTAGCATAACTGCTGTGGGTATAGTCCTCCTCCGGGATGCTACAACCCCCACCAACTCTTCTAGTGGCCTACACAGATTTGCAAAATAACATTCACATATAACATATGACAGTAATACTGACCCTGCACTCTTTGCACTTACCACCAGGGCTGAATCAGCTGCAAGTGCCCTGGAGACCCCCTGTAAAATAAGACCTGTAATGCAACAGTTCAGTGGTAGTACAATACCCCCACCAAAAAGGTACACACTATCCAGTTTAATGCAAAAACAACACAATCTGATTTATTCAGGGGGATGTGAACAGGGCCGGGGCATGAATCTAGCAGATGATTGACAGACCTGATTAATTCAGGCTGAATATGCATGCACAGTGAGTGCCTTGTATACAGTCACACAACCCTGGGTACCCAGTTGTTGAGCAGGCTAGCCTGAAGCATTGCCCAGGGTAGGCCGGCATAGTAGCCATTGTTAGGGCCTTAGCAATTAAAACAATTACATGCACATCAATCCAGAATTTGTAATCCGGAGCCGGATGGCTCAGTTCATTGTAATAAACCCAAACAAGTAAATCAGATGACACACAATGATTACAGCTTTGTTGCAGGGAGCTACTCTGTTTAGTACTCACGTTACCCAGACCAGGAGGCAGGACTGACGAGATGAAGACCTCTGGATGTTGTTCTGGATTGCCAGGGGAAGCAGGGCCCACATGACTCACCGTGGTGGTCGCTACCTGATCGATGATGCTGAACAGGGAGCTGAATCTCCGAGTGGGTCTTTCATCGGAAAAGTCTCTGTGGTGGGAGCGTCAGTCTAGGCTGAGATGGCAAGGCCCAGACAGAGTGAGCAGTTCGGATATAGTCCGTGACGAATGCTGGAGCAGCTTCCAGCTAGCATAACACATTTGGGGTGGGGAACCAAACTGCGACCCACATAGCACATTCAACACATTTACAAGTAACGCAGTAATTAGTCAAAGTTCAGATAACAGTCCAGTTGCAATAAAGCAGGGTCTCTGCACAAACCTCGCAATCTGTGACTCACTTCAGTACCTGGCAGGCCGATAGCTTCTGGAGCAAGTCTTCGGTCCAGATTCAGGCAACGATTACACACTTATGCTTCAGACCTTAAATCCCAACAAGGATTATCGGAATTAAGTCCGATTAGGCTCTCCGACTTCTTCACGCTGGAAGATGGTGACAGGTAGGCCAGACACAGCCTTCCCGCTAATTCTCCCGCACACTATGCAGGAGCAGCTGCTTGAATGGCTCGAGCTGTTCACTTTCCAAACTCCTAACTCTCAAGTGACACGCTGCTACAAGCAGCTCTGGGCTTTCCCAGTCATCCAAAAGGTTCGGTTGGCTGATGGAACTGTCTGTCACAGAAAGGACTCCCCTTCCAGGTCCATTTAGGCGCCAAACCTTAAAACTACAATTTCTATAGAATTCAATCCCACAACACCTCTGGGGACAGTCTCCATTTTAGGTTCCCTGAGGTTCCTATTGGTCCAACACTGGCTGTCCAGAACCAAAATGGTGGCTCTTATGCAAAGGTTCAAACTGCAGTGGAAGGCAGGTTAGACAAACTCTTACATTATTATTATTATTAAAACAGATAAACAGCAAATAATCACAGTTCTGAAGAGGGCTCCCACTGCGCATATAGCGACTGCAGAATGGAGTAGAAATACCACTTGCCTGGCTGGTTGCAAGCCTTAAACTACTCTGACCCAGTGCAGACTAATCTCTAACACTGCATGATGATTCTTTTAAAGAGACAGGCACTCGCCAGCCTGGTGGCATAGAGAGCTGAGACGCTGGCGCCTTACCTCGACCCATGCTGGTGACCCGGGTTCAGGGACGGACTCAGGACGCCGGGGCTGGCAAAGGAAGGAGAAGGTCGAGTGTCCGTAGGACTGCTCTCCTCTCCTGGGGTGGGTAGTGGGTGACGTCGCACTGTGGCAGCCCCTGGTGGAGACCAGGAGCACAACAGAAGCATATAGGGGACGCACCAGAAAAGCAGAAATACCACCCCACTTTAAGCCGGATGACAGCTGCCCTGCTGTCTGGTGCTATTCATATCCCTGCCGAGTCCTCCATCCCAGCAGCACCCCGGGGCCAAGTGCAGCGCTGGCTTGCCCCCCCCAGGCTGGCGCATTCCCCCTCAGAGGAGGGGGACCCATCTGGAGAAGGGTTACCCTGGGGTGGCTGCTATATGGGACTGGAAGATCGGAGGGCGGATGGACCAGAGCAAGCACTGGCAAGCCTGCAGGAGAGGCTGAAGTGGAGCATGTAGGAGGAAGTAAAAAAAATAATACAAAAAAAAAAAAAGACAAGCAGAGAGACTTTACTATAGCACTCTCCAACAGACAATCAAAACTACTGCAGACACAGGACACTGTTCTGACAATGGGCATTAGGCAAGCCCAGGAAGACATTATAGAAACCCCTATTTGTAGGGGTGGGTTACACTGGGGCCAGTCCTTTTTAATGTTTTTATACGTGACACTGCAGAGGAGCTGGACGAGAAGGTCTGCCTCTTTGTGGATGACACCAAAGTCTGCAATAGGGTGGACACTCTAGTGGGGTGGGGGTGGAAAGGATGAGCAGAAACCTGAGAAAATTTGAGGAGTGGTCAAGAGTAAGGAGCTGGGTTGGAACATGAAAAAGTGCAAAGTAATGCACTTGGGGTACAGAAACCCAGGGGCGAGTACAAAATGGGAGGAGTGGCACTGACAACCACCAAGTACGAAAGCAGCCTGGGGGCTGATCATATCAGATGACCTAAAGGTGGCCAGGAAGTGCAACAAGGTAGTTGGGAGGGCTAGTGGGATGCTGGGGTGCATAGGGAGGGGTATCACCAGCAGAAAGAGGGAGGTGGTGTTGCCTCTGTATAGATCACGGGTAAAACCCCACCTAGAGTACTATGTCCAGTTCTGGAGACCACATCTCTGGGAGGACAGAGTCAGGGTCGAGGTAGTCCAGAAGAGGGCAACTAAAGTGGTGCAGGATCTGCATCAGAAGCCCTACAAGGAGAGACTTTAATGACCTATATATGCACACCGTGGAAAAAAGGAGGGAGGAGAGATATGATAGAGACCTTTGAACATCTCACAGCGTAAACAAGGTACAGGAGGGAAGTATTTCTCAAAAAAAAAGTGCTCAAGGACAAGGGGGCATGATAAGAAGCTGGAGGGGGATAGATTCAGGAGAGATGTGGGGAAGTACTTCCCAGAAAGAGTGGTGGATTCCTGGAACAGTCTTCCACCAGAGGTAGTGGGGGCCAAAAACAGTGGTGGTGTTCAAGAATGCATGGGATAGGCATAAGGGAATCTCAGGGAAATGGAAGGGGTTAGGTGAATGGACTGGATATCAAGTAGGATCTGCAGTGATACTATAGGCATGGAAAATGGGCAAACTAGGTGGGCAAAGCAGTCCTTATCTGTCAGCAGAATTCTGTTTTTCTGTATTTAATAAGAAATATTTACATATATTTTTTATTTCAAAACAATTTGTGCTTCTTGTACTTAGATGTTCTGGTCAAGATCTCACTGTTTTTCTCTTAAACGTCCATCCATATGCTTTCAGAACAGTCCTTCATAAGGAGGAAGGTCCCTCATTTTATTACTTGAATATCCTCTATCCCACATGAAGATGGCACTGTTCACTGAGAGTTGAGACACAAGTTCCCAAACTTTACTTTGGTGCTCTACTAACAACGTTTTGAGCTTGAATCGCCGTGCTTGATGTGTCACACGTTTTGATGGTACACTGTAAAAACTGGATCTCTGAACCAAACCAAATGAGTAAAAGCCGAACTGGCCAGACAAGGCACAATTTGCACAATTTTTATTGATCCTGGGGGGGACGTGGCTTGACCGAGAAGACGAATGCAGGGTCGGACTGGGGTGCAGAGGGCCCACCTGGAAAGAAGATACAAGGGCCCATCTGGAAAATCAATAGAGGATGACCCAGGTTGACACACTCATATCAATAATCTACTTCAATCTGATACACTAGCTCTGTGTTTGCATCTTACATTTATCAACAGTGTCCCAAATACCCCATTTAATTAGAAAAAAGATGATAAATGCAAAAATGTTCAGAGTTCAGAAGGTAACCACTTACCCAACTGAGTGGGGCCCACCTGGAAATTTCAAGGTATCCAGGTGGGCCAGTCTGACCCTGGACGAATGGATGCATAATCCAAGAGCTCAAGGCCCATCTGCTAAAAATCACTACCATCCTGCATGAAAATACCAGTAGATCTATATAATAAGATACAGAAAGTAGTCTTCTATAGTGCAACGTTCAAAAAGTCGAGAAAGAAGCAGTCCCAACTGAGTTTTCTGCCACCAGTAAGTACCAAAGGACAAGGCCTAAACTGCCTTGCAGATCGCGAGCTTTCCGCTGTTCCTGCTGCAAAGATGAGTCGGGCAGAACCAGGAGAGAAAGAGAGCCCATCTACAACACAAAATCAAAGCGACATAGAGGACCTAATTCAATCTTTAAAATTTTACCTCACTCACCAGATATGGGCTGGATTTGAGAATATTGGGGCCCAACTTATTCACATGCAGCAGACTGTGAACAATCTTAGTGATACTGTGAAGAGTCACTCAAAGAGACTGGACGAGGTACAGAAGCAAGTAAGTGACAGAGAAGACGTCCAAAATTGAGTAGAGAGCTCCCTGGAATCAGCACTAAGAGAAATTGAAATGTTAAAAGCTACTCTAGATGATCACGAAAATAGGGAGAGGTGCTGCAGTATTTGTCTTGTGGGTCTGCTGGAGGGGCTGGAAGGCAGTGACTGCGTGGGTTTTATCGGGGCATGGTTGAAAAGTCCTAGACCTACCTGCAGAAATTACCTTGGAGGTGCAGAGGGCCCTGGGTCACTGACCTGACCCAGAGGAGAGACTGCGCCACATTATCAGTAAGTTTCTTCATTTCCAGGACAGGCAGTGGGTACTGGAGGTGGCCAGGCAGAAAGGCTCCATAAAGGAGAAGGGCAAGAGAGTGAAAATTTTTCCGGATTTCTCCAGGAGACTGCAGGTGGAGAGACAAGCCTTCACGACAGCAAAAAGGAAACTGCACAACCTCAATTGCCAATTCACCATGGTATACTTAGCCCGACTGATCATTAGGCCACAGAGCCAAAATTCTTCACGGACTCAGAGCCGGTGATAAATTACATCACCCAGGTGCAAGCGCTGAAACACAACGAGGAAGCTCCACATCAAGAGGCAGCTTGAGTACTGAGCAAAGGTACTGATTTATAGGAAAATACAAAGATAAAGTTGCTGGGGGGGGCCTTATTTTTTTCCACTAGGCCCATAATGGAGCTACTGCTCTAGCTTGTCATGGCTGGGTCGGGAGGGCCCCCCCCCCCCCTGCACTCAGTGACCTAGCTCCTCGTCAGAAGCCTGGGTCTCTCAGGGCTTTGCTATTTAACATTAATGGTTGATTTGGTATACTCAGCATCAAACACAAAGGACAAGGACATGAAGGACAAAAATGTGTAGTATTTATTTATTTTTGCATTATCTTTTAACCCCTATGCTGCCTCTCTCAGCAACTCCTTCAGGCTGTGCCAAGGCACCTGCGATCCATCCTGTTCCCAAACCCCTGTCCCTCATATCTGCAGTCATCCCCAGGGTGACCCAGACATAACCATTTGCCAGGTAGGCCCCCCTCCTCCGAGAGGAGAGGCACCTGTGGGGCCGACAAGCACACTTCTTAGCCCCAGGGTACTGCTGAGGGATGGATGGTGGGACATTGACAGCATCGGACCGCCAGGTGGCCGTCATCCGGTCGAGAGCAGAGCCATTTTCCACTTTTCTGGTATGGTCCCTCTCTTGCAGCATCTGCATTACCCCTGGTCTCCACCGGAGGTCACTGCAGAACGACGCACTCCCACAGCCCTCCGGACGCTCAATCCTCTCCTCCCATGCTGACCCCTGGCACCCCGTTCCTGAACCCGGTCGCTGGGTCGAGGTAAGGTGCCAACGCCCAGCCCTCTACGGCACTGGGACGGTCATGTAGTATGTTTTGAGAATGTTTTGAAATGTAGGACTTCCAATACTTTACAAATTTCCTTTATCTGCTTTTATGTTGATTTAAAAAATAAAGCAAATGTAAACAGAGTCTCATTTGGTATAGAGAATTACTTGAAATACAGGACTTTACCTACTGGAAATTTTCTTTCTGCCTGCATATAAGCTGTTGGATTTGAACATGCAAAAACAGAGGAGACACTTCTGGACATTGGGACCATGTGAAATATTTTTTTGGTCACAGCCTTGGCAATGGGATCACATTGCCTAGGCTCGTATGAGCTGAAAGAATGCTATGTTATGTTAAAGATGATTAACTGTCTTATTTTAACCTCTGGGTAACAGGGGTGGGTGGGGGTGCATGGGTCAAGATGTGCACTCACAACATTAAGGCCTTAAATGTATGCCATTTTTTGTGGATTGGTTTTAAATTTACTGGTACTCTCCAGGGGCATACAAAGAGGAGGTGAGAGAGGGCTGTCGCAATGGGAACTAAGGATGGTTGTTGTGCTAGAGATCCAAGGCGGTAGCCCGTGACATGGGCATCGGCAACTGAGTGCTTGCAATAACAGTGACTCAATCCCGGCGCATGTCATGGGGGCTACCAATGAGTTAGGGCAACCAGATGGGGTAGGTTGGCGCATATAGCGACGGGATGTCACTACACATATGTGCGCGGGGGGGGTGGCAGCGAGCTCTGTCAACGAGGGGCGGGAGGGGTTTTGAGGGGTGGTGCCGCAGTGGGCTGCCAAGCTGACCCCGTGGCGTGGTGGGTGGGTTTGGGTCTGGGTACTGGTGAGTTTGTTGTGCCGGCCCAAATTTGTTTTAAACATTTTGCACCCCACATGCACACCCTAGTCAAGAATCCCTTAAGTAGAAGTGCGGGGGCACAACGCTTTAAATGCAAGTCCCCAGCACCGTTTTGCTGTGCGCCGGGGAGTCAGAGTGCCAAAATTGATTTTCTGCACTCTGACTTCACCATAACACCAATCGCCTTCCGGCAGTCACCGTTATGACATGGAACCACAAAGGCTCTACAAAATAAAGGTCGAGGGAGCAATTTGAGTTAAACTGAGAAATGCATAGATGGGGAGGACAGACTCTCTGGAGACCTCATTCAGGAGGACTCTCTCTTGGAGGTTGGAGTGCCACATCAAGGCCCATAATAAAATTAAACATGACACCCAAACACATGGGAAAGCATTACGTATGCAGACCCAGAGGGAGGAAGGTCTGGCCTCCCACTCTCTCACCTCCCAAATGTGATGGCTTTACATAGATTGATAGTATATAACATAGGATAGGATAGCAGATGGGACCATCGGTACATCCTCGAAGAGTAGGGGACAAGGAGAAAAGTTAGAGACAGAACATGGAAGTTTGGGGGATTAACATGGGAGGACTGCTGATTCTTGGGGGGGGATAAAGCATTGCAAGTTTTGAAAGTTCTGTTGTTGGGTTGTTGGGGGTTTTGTCTTTTTGCAATGATGGTGGAAGGGGAGAAGAAGGGGGAATTCGATGGTTCTAAGGGGGACAATATTGAGAGGTTGGAGCAGTTTGCGTTGAAACAGAAAATGAAAAACTCGGCCATCAGCACAGAAGCAGCAGAAGGGTATCAGATATGTTAATATGGAAGGTTAAATAAGTCAAGTGATTAAAAAATGAGTATGTTAAAGTGCATTACTTGGAATGTTAGAGGCCTAAAAACTGTGGTAAAATGGAAAAGGGTGTGGGCCTATTTAAGGAAACAAAAAGGGGACATAAATTTCCTTCAGGAAATTCATCTAAACAGGGAGGAAGTAAACAAACTGGTGAACTTGTGGAGGGGTACATTGCTGGCCCCCCATTCACGTCTAAAGCCCAGGGGGTAGCAATATGGATATGGCCTAAGTTAAGACTGGAGGTCCACGGTTCCATTTCACACCCTTTTGGCTGATACTTAGTGGTTGATGCCACATTAGAAGGAACCAAGTATACCCTGGTCTCAGTCTATGGCCCTAATTTCGACGACCCAGGTTTCTTCCACCATCTTGCAGTGACTCTGGCTCCTTATTCGGATAATATTTTATAATGGGGGATTTCCAACACTTATTGGGACCAAGACATGGACCATTCAGGGAATAGGGATAGGCCACCTCTGAGAATTTGTATAAGTCTGAGGCCCCGGAGGGAGCGGACCCAGAAAGCTTTGTGGACAAGCTCCATCTCAACCCCTTAAACCAAGAACTAAGCAAAGAGCTTGACTGCCCTATTACCACTACGGAGGTGAAGCAGGCAATCTGGGAGTCAAATGTGGGGAGAGCCCCTAGCCCGGATGGCATTCCTGTGGAATTCTATAGGGCCTTTTGGAAGGAGTTACAGACTATTTTAACATTAATGGTACAGGATGCCTTAAAAAACTGCAATTTAACCCCATCCCAACAACTTGCAACTATCATAGTTCTCCTAAAGCCCGGTAAGGACCCACTAAATGTGGGTCATATCGCCCCATCTCCCTCTTGAATGCTGACTATAAAATAATAGCAAAACTAATTGCTAAAAGGATATAAACTATTCTTCCGACATTGATCCACCAGGACCAATGTGGCTTTGTTAAAGGTAGACAAGCAAAGCATAATATTCATAGAACTTTAAATATTATCCCTAGATGGCTGAGCAGGGGGAAGAAGGGGAACAGAGGCCTTCTGGCAATAGATACCAAGAAGGCCTTTGATCGGGTGGAATGGAACTTCATGTTTGCCACATTGAAGAATCTCAATTTAGGGCCCCAGATCAGATCCTGGATAAGAGCAATATACTGTACACTGCCCCTAAAGCACAAATCTTCACCAATGATACACTCTTCACACCCTTTAATCTTACTCGGGGGAGGGGGGGACGTGGCAGGGTTGCCCCCTGTCACCTCTCCTGTATGTCTTAACGATGGAGGTATTGGCCACATCCATTCGCCAGAATCAAGATATACAGGGATTTACTTATGTGGGTAAAACACCAAGTCATCTCGTTATTTGCAGATGATGTACTACTATTCTTGAAAGACCCAGGTACATCTATCCCAGCCCTAACTAAATTATTTGAGGAGTATGGCCCTTTACCTGGCCATAAAGTAAACTGGGCCAAGTGTGAATGGCTCCCTTTGGAAGATATAGCTACCCCCATCCAGATTCAGGGATACAAAATCCCCCCTGCACACTTCATAAAATATCTAGGGGTAAACATCCCTAGGAAATTGACCACTCTACTTGACATAAATTATAAACTCCTACTAATGAAAATGCAGGCGGAGTGTGAGAGATGGAAAATGTTCCCCTCACTTAGATTGGCAGGGTGAATTTAGTTAAAATGTTCATACTACTCTAATGTCTGTACCTATTTCAGACTTTACCAATTTGGATTCCCCAAAGATACTTTAAGTCACTAAGAGGGGCTATTTTGACCCTATTGTGGAGCAACAAAAGACCCAGAATTAGGCAGGAAGTCTTATGGAGGAAAATAGGGGAGGGGGGCCTTGGACTACCAAACTTACTATTATACTATTTGGCGGCACAGATATCTGCAGTGAGCAACCTTGCTGCACTTGATGAGAGGCGAGCTTGGACTGAGATGGAGGGCAGGTCTGAAGGTGAGCCCCTGAGTATGTCCTTTTTTGCATCAGCTCTGAAATGGAGCTCATTAAAACACAGAACTAACCCATTTACTAGAACCACTATGAGAGCATGACTTGTGGCACATGCAATCATGGGATACCCCCCCTACCCTATCACTGGAGGCCTCTATAGCCCAGGCACTGTGGAGCGAGGGGAGGATATCAGAACCTTTAAGCCAGACATTGAGGCTATGGGAAAAAAGGGTCCTACATTCACTATATCAGCTATATGACCAAGGGAACATTCAATCTTACCAAATGTTGGCAAAAAATTTGACTTACATCCCAGACACTTCTTTGCCTACTTGCAAGTTCGAAGTCGCCTGAGGGTCACTATAGGAGACATGGAGCAATTCCTGCTACCGCAGAGATCCCCCCTAGAAGAATCATTGAGACGAGGCTTGAGAGCAGGCCACACCAGGCCAATGACAAGTTGTTATAAAAGCATGTTAGGTAGTTTGCCAGATATAACAGGAAAACTAAAGGAGAACTGGGATAGGGACTTGGGAGAAGATGCTCTAACAAAAAAGGACTGGACGAAGATACTAAGCAGGGGAATGGAGTGTTCAGTCAATAATAGATTAACAGCAATTCATTATGAGATACTCCACAGAACATATTACACTCCCTCCCTGGCCCATAGGATAGATCCAGAAAAGTCAGACCTTTGCCCAACATGTAAAGCCCAACCTTTATTCATTTGTTATGTTTGCTTGTACGCATGTGCAAGAAACATAGTGCCGCCATATGACTTTTCGTAGGTGTGCTTCCCCCACTTCCAATGCCCTGCTCCTTTTGCAGAGCTGCTGCACACGCAATGAATGTCCCAGCTGTCTCGACAGCTGTTCAGATCTGATGGCGTACAGTTCTGAGAAAACCCGCTACAGTCAGCAGTGGTAATGTGTAGGCATTTGCATACTGCCGCCGACAGTATGCAAGTTACATACATCACTACATCTGAACTGTCATAGACAGTTTGTTTCTGATCCCCCCCCACGAACACGTACAGTAGGTAGCACGCTGAAGTCCACCCTACGTGCTCATCGCTCCCTCCACCCCCACACACTGTATGACCAACAGGGTGCCCAATCCCCGTTGGCTCCACTTGCCCCAACAAACTTGCAGGTGCCATGCTGGAGCCCACCCCAGCGTGGCAAAAGTCCACGTCATCTTAAAAACCCAAAAAACACCTAGAACAAAAACAGTCCCTCGTTGACTCTCTTGCCTCCCCAACCTCGCCCACCCCACCTCCCCACCCCTTCACCCCATACTTACCTCTGGAGGCCATGCGATGATCTTCAGTGGACCGGGAACACATCTGCACTCTTCAAAGCTGACCGCGAACTGAAGAAATACCGGTAAGCTGTACAATGACATAAATAGGGTTTTTTCAACTTCAGTGCATATCTCGGCCATTTTTGGGAATTTTATCACTAAATTTTCAACAAAAGGTTCTTGGGACCCCACCTCATGTACTCAGCTGTCATTTTGTTATTTGGTCCCAAAATGTGATTTCGCAGTCACTGCTCAGAACCACCTTTCGGGACTGAGTAATGAAACAACAGTGTCACAGTTCATGAGGTAGCCCCAAAACCCTCTGTTGAAAATTTGGTGAAAAAATTCCCAAAAACAACTATTTCTGGCGTCGTTGCGCAGTTCCTTGCGCTGTAACTGAACTTTTACTATTTTCCTCCAGATTTTCAACACTGCCATTTACCACACCTCCTTATGAGCAGCACAGCTGTCATTTTCACAGCTTGCCCAAAATGTGTTTTCGCGCATGTAGCGCACAAAGGCGCAGTCGGTGTGCGAAATCAATGGGAAAGATTAAGAAAATCACAGTGACACTGTTCATGAGCAGAGGTCTTGAAATGGCTATGTTGAAAATTTGGTGACAAAAGTCCATACAATGACTGTGTTACAAGCATGCATTGCGCAGTTTCCATGCACCCTCGTAAGTTCACAAATTTGTAATATTTTCAGTCCAGATTTTCAACACTGGCATTTTTCTACACCTCCTTATGAACAGAACAGCTTTCATTTTTCACACCCTAGACGAAATGTGTTCTCACACTTTCGGTGCAGAAATGCGTGGTCGCTGTGGGAAATCAGTGTTCAGGACAGATTAAGAAAATCATAGTGACACTGTTCATGAGCAGAGGTCCCAAAATGCCTGTGTTGACAATCTGCTGTAAAAAACACACTCGTGACTTCACCAGTTTTTTTTATATTTTCACTCCAGATTTTCAACACTGCCATTTTTTTACACCTCCCCATGAAGAGTACAGCTGTCATTTTTCACATCCTGTTCAAAATGTGTTTTCGCACCTGTGGTGCCAAATGGCATAGTCCCTGTGCAAAATCAGCTTTTGGCTAACAAACTGATATTGCCTCTGTTCATGAGGTAGGGGTAACAAAAACCCATGTTAAAAATTTGGAGTGAAAATACCAACGAAGGCCCAGGGCGTTAGGGTTTCCAACCATAATACCCCACCCTGTAGAGACTGACAGGCATCAGGGGTGTAACTTGGGATTGTCACCTGTAATGCTCTTGCTTTTCCATCCCCACCCACACCCTGGAGCCAGTGACAGGCATCGAGGTGTACCTTGGACTCTTCAGCCCCAAAGTTCATCCCATTCTCCCATACTGCACCCATCTCACCATATTTCCTTATGGAATGGGGTGAGCATAAGGCCCAAAGACCCCAAGGCACACCGTGACACTTGTCAGTGTCTGCAGGGTAGGGTGTGGTGAAATGGCGTGGGCGTTATGCCTGACGACCCAAAGGCACACCCCAATGCCTGTCAGTCTCTGCAAGGTGGTGGTGGGGTTTGCTTCAGTTCAATACTTCACTGCCATTCATATTATGCAGCTCTCTAACTACTACACTACCAATGCCAATACCAGCAAGCAAACATTCGGCATTGACACATGCATGTTATGGGAATGCCCTAAAATCTTAGGGTATTGGACCAGTATAACATCTATTATGCAGAACATACTACATCATTCTCAGGTTCTGCGATTAGGAGAAGTGATACTGGGAACATCGGGCAGCTCTTGAGGAGGTATGGTTCTGGACCACCCTCTATGGCCGCTGAGCATGGCAGTGGGAAAGCAGGTCTTGGCCTACCACTGGGGCGAGGAGTCAGTGCCATCAACAGCAGAATGGGTACAGAAACTGCTCAGAAGCATGACATTGGAACATATCCAATATAAAGCCAGGGGGCCAGGAAGAAAGATACAAAGCAGTATGGGGGCCACTGGAGTGGGCTATGGGACAGACATGGTTCCCAGCATTTTAGAGAACTTAACTCCAGTACACCTTGGATTTAATGGCCTCTAGCAGATATGGAAATACAATCCGCCTTGTGAAAAGGCTTTTTTATCAGTTTCTGAACCTTCTCTGTATAGTAATCTTTCTATATACTGACCTTTCTAGATGGTAACCTCTCTAATTGTAACCCAACATATGATGATGTAACACCTGATGCTCTAAGTGCTGTATGTGCTGAATTTTTAAACAAAATAAATAAAAAAAAATTTTATTCATCCTGCCAGTCTAACTGGATTGGCCAGTCTGGCTTTTTCCTATCTGGCCAGTCCAGATCCAGTGGCTACATCATGTTTTCACATGGCTGGGGACGTCACCTACTGAAAACCAGATCACTGAACCCAGACCAATCAGGTCAGTATAAACCAGTCTATAAGATATGTGCAACTTTCGTCAGATCCAGCTGGACTGGCCAGTCTTGCATTTACCAGTTTGGTCTGGACCCAGCAGTCTGGTTTCCACCCACACTAGATTCTAATAGTGCGGCCACTCAGTGCTGGATAATGGCAAATGAACTCACTTCAAGTTGAGTACGATAAAACTCGGTATTTATTACACTGTGAAAAACACAAGCTACAGGTGCAGCATCCATCAAGCTGTTAGTCAGATGGCCGGACTGGTGGCACTGAGCGTTGAGATGCTGGATGCCACACTTTGCGCCACACCGGTGACCCGGGTTCGGGAAAGAGCTGGGGGCCACCGGGGATCAGCGGGGGGGGAGAGATTGAGCATCCGAAGGACTACTCTCTCTTCCCAAGGGAGGGTGTGGGATGCGTTCATTCATGGAGCGACTGCTGGCAGCGTCTGGAGGATCGCTGACTGAGAAAGCACGGTGTATGCCTTGGGTGGGGGGAGCCACAACACTACATCACCTTGCTGGCCGGGCTCCGCAGGGAAGGGGGGGGACAAAAAACGAGACATAAAAAAACCCAGTCCTGGGGATAGATGAAGGCACCTCGACCTTCCATAGCCCACACTCCCAACTCCGTTCTGTCTCCTCTCCACTGCCCAATTCATGCGTTGGGCACTTTGCCCTATAAGATAGAGCGCCCTGGGTGGACAGGGCAGCCCTACCTCGGGAGGGTTCAGACCCGGAGGTGGTGCTTGGTGGCATGAGGGGAGAGGAGTGGTCACGAAGGGAGGCAGAGGCTGGGAGCTCTCGAGATTACTGGAAGGAGTTCTCCAGGGTTGGAGATAAAGAAAGTAAAAAAAAAAAAAAAGCTGTTATTCAGATGGTGCATCTGTAGCTTTGTTGTTTTTTTATAATACTGTATAATAAACACTGAGTTTTATTGTACTCAACTTGAAGTGAGTTATTTTGCCATTATCCAGCACTGAGTGGCCGCTCTTTTAGAATCTAGCTGTTGTATATGGTCGTGATGGCACTGGCGGTCATGCCTAAGCTACCTTTTTGCAGTGGATATTTTCAGCCACACCCCATTTTGACTTCCACTGTCCCAAATTTAGGTGACAAAAGGTTAGCATTTTATTTATTTGGATTTTGTTGACCGGGTGGGCCCATTGAGACTAAAAGTTCCTATTTCATTTATGACACTTGAACATTAGTTGGCACACATCAGATTCAAAGAATCAGGGCTGGTGGTGGGGAAATGTAACTGAGTGGAAGATGATAATGCCCCTAGTGTTGGGTGGAATTTTTGATTACAGGAGTGAGATTAAAATGAGAACGAGTGAGACACCCCGTTGAAATTAAAGAGTAATATGATGGACCCCACAGCAAGGTGTGCTCTGGCCGTTCACGTGGTGCTGCCACTAACTTTGATAAACCAGGAAAGTCCGGTACGAATGGGTAAGGGGTGAGTGTTAGAATCAGGAGAAACATTGGGGTCTCGACTTTTGGTAGGCTTGGTGAGGAAACCGCTCAGTAATGCACTTTAACTTGGGGTGTCAGTAATGAGGCAGGGGGTCACAATGTCTCTGTCAAAACCGTGCACATCAACAATGCAGCATGCAGTAAAATAACGTTAATAGGTTGGCCTGGGGGGTGCACTTTAAATTAAGTGAACAACATGCTACAATAGGCAGGGAAAACATCCTAGAATTGCATTATAAAAACTATACTTGCATCAGTCTAATGGAGGCCTGAATTGTCCAAATTTCCGCTTTTATTATGTAGCAGCTCAACTGGAGATTGTTTATTACTGGTTTCATAAGCCAGATAACCCCTTAGTGGCCGGTTTGGGAATAGAGCAAAAAGCTCTTAAGGGACTAGAGTTAGTAGATTCTCTTACATACTTTTTTTTTAGAATCATGAAATGTTGGAGACAACTAAAACAGTTAAATATGTTTGCTGTAAGACTTTGAAATATATGAAGATTCAAGCTAGATTATCTAAACTAACTCCTATGTTTAACAACAAACTTTTTCCTCCTTCAGGAAGTGATGTCAATTACCAGCAGTGGTATTTTGGGAAAGGACCCCATATTATTGAGGACTTTATTTCTCAAAATTCGATTAAAACATTTAATCAGTTAAAAGTAGAATCTGGCCTATTAGACAGGCATGTATGGCAATACCTGCAAATTAAGAGTTTCATCTTCAAAGAAAAATGAAAACTCCTTCAAGGTAGAAGGGACAATACTGGAGGACTTTTTGAAAGAATTAGACTCAGATAAACATCTATTATCCAGAATCTTGTCTTTTTGCTGTTTTTGTGAGGAGAATCAGCACTTCCAGATCCTTCTCTCAAAACTGCATGGGAAAAAGAATTATTAGTCTCTATACCTGACCATGAATGGACTCGGGTCAGTAATTTAGAGGCCTTAGGTATAAAGAACAATAAGGTCTTTCAAATTCATTTCAACATATATCATAGGACTTATCTGACCCCTTGTAGGTTATATAACATTGCAAATAAAATATCACAATTTTGTCAGAGATGCACTGAGATTAAAGGCACTCTTATCCATATGTTGTGGGAATGTGATAAGATAAAACTTTACTGGGATAAGATAAGGATAATTTATTTATTTAGTTTTTTGTTAACCGGGTAGGTGCACTAGCCATAAAATGACTATTTTCAGGCACGACCCGGGAGAGTACAACAAAAGGAGAACAGCTGAACAACAGCAACATGGGTACAATAATACAAATAGAGGAACAGTACAGCAGTGCTACAAAAATACAATGGGTAGAAACAACAAAAAAATAATGGCAAGCATTACACAGATAATAGCAGTAAGATATATAATAAGTGCAGAAACCGTGGACCCGACCTGTGGAGTGAAAGGGTTAATAAGATAGTAAGGTTATATAGAGAGAAATGTGAGGAATGTTCAAACATTACAAGAAAGACTGACAGAAGGAAGGTCAAGGTGGTAATTGGCAAAACAACAGTGGATGGTCAGCAACAAGGTTCGAGAAGGAAGAGAGCTAGTAGTCAAGAAGTTATTTACAAAGAGAAGGAAAAATCTGGGAAGGGGAAGAGCAGACAGTCTTGGAGTTGGATTAGAGTAGGGGTGACATTACTTGTAAGTCTCAGGAGCTTCAGGTTGGGTCAAAGCATGTACAAGCATCAGCTAAGGATAGATAAAGACGATATTCACTTTTAAATCCAAAGTGAGACTGAGACAGCCGGAGGTTGAGTGGAAGAGCATTCCATAGCCTGGGAGCAGAGAATTGGAAGGCCCCTGTGCCTTTAATCGTCCAACATCTTGGAACACAGAGCAAGGATTTGTCAGCTTATCGCAGGCCATGGGAGGATGGTTGAGAGACCATCAACGCCGCCAGCTGGGATGTGTTTTTTCCCCGGATGATCGAGTCCATTAGTGATCCAAGGTAGTATTGTCTACTGGCAGAGGGTGAGAGCCAATTCATATCCTTATAAAGAAAGCAGTGATGTTTGAGTCGAGGCGACGAAGAGGCAAATCGGCATATATTGTTATAAGTTATGTCCCATTTTAGTAGGGAGGTTGTATGGGCAGAGGTAAGAATAGAGGCACCATAAGTAAGGGTTGGGAGCAGAATACCTCAGGCAATTGCTAATTTGGCTGAGGGTGTAAGCATGTAGCTCGTTTTGTAAGCTACTCCTAGTTTCGAGTTTACAGCTTTGCACGAGGACTGAATGTGAAGATTAAAATCCAGGGACTGGTCCAGGAGGATCCCAAGGTACTTGAAGGAAGTAACATTTTCAAGTGGAAATCCTCCTGGGTGAAGAACCTCCAGCAAACTGGAACAGGTCTTAATCTTCAGTGCAGAACCTAGGAGCATGGCTTTCGTTTTCTTTTCATTTAGTACAAGCTTGTGGTTTAGTAGCCAGTCTAAGATCTTATTGAAGTCTGAAGTAAGTGATGTGTTTATGCAGGCAATACTAGAAGAACTAGTGTAGATGATCAGGTCATCAGCGTAGAGAATAGCTGAGCAGGATTCCAGGACATCAGCTGCATTGTTGATAAAAATTGAGAAATAGAAATTACGTACTAACCGTAATTATGATCTTTCTGTGTATCTTCACCATTCATCACAGATGGGTACTGGCAGGAGGTCAGGACCCCGCGGGAGCCTTTTTTTTTTTTTTTTTTAAAAGGGCGGCGGAGCAGACGGCGCCGCCCTCGAGGCCGACGTACTACGTGGCGCTCGAGGATTAGCCGTTAAGCTGTGTCAACTCCGCCTGACTACCAGTTCTGAGTCGCCAGAGAGGTAAGAGGAAGGGATGGAGGGTGGGACAAGAGAGTCCAAGGGACAGAAAAAGGAAGGAAGAGCTGAACCAAAAGGAGAAATAACGACTGAGAGGACAGCAGAGACAAGATGAAACTAAGGGGATTGGGTAGGGGCCCCAATCTCTGGAAGCAGAAGAAAGGAGGAAGGGGGAGAAATTTCAGGAGAGAGTGAGAGAAAACAAGGATCCAGGACCCTTGTCCTTCACCAGATTGTATAGGAACTGCAAGGAGTAGCAAAGCTTACTTGCCAGTATTCAAGGCACAGAATATATGGCAATACCCCAAAAGCAGAGTCGGCTATACTGGAGAAGGACAGGGCACAGGGATTAGTACTCTCTCTGAAAGAAATTTGGTGAAAAAAAGGGGGTTCCCCTTTTTTTTTTTTAACATTTGGATGACAGGAGGAGGGCAACCAACAACTCCCACCCTGCTAGGGTGGAGATATGCTGTAGAGAAGGAATGCCACTCAGGCTGTACCCTTTTAAGGGAAAAATTACACCCCCCTGTGTGTCCCTACTTTACCCTACTCAAGAGAGGGAGAGGCACAGAGGAGGGGACCCAGAGACTGAGGCCCCAGGGGGATGGTGGGAGATTGTGCTGAATGGTGAAGATACACAGAAAGATCATAATTACGGTAAGTACGTAATTTCTATATCTTATCTGTGTCAATCTTCACCATTCATCCTGAATAGTGAGTAAGCCCCCGAAGGGGGCTGACTGATTGCACCCTAAGGGACAGTGTCCCTTAGCCCTCAGTGGGTGACACACTAAGGGGGAACCTTCTGGGCCTGGGGAGGCCGAGGGGAGGAGAGTGAGGCAGGGTCCCCGAGGAAGAAGGTGCCGACAAACGCCATCTCACTCTACGGGAAAAGAGATAGGTTCCCTGGTGAGCGGAGCAAATCACCCTACACCGGGCCAAGGGTGACAACCGGGAAAGGCGAAGCCATGCCGATCTTCTGGTGCAGATCACTGTCCCTACCACCCTGGTAGCTACCTCATTAGCGTCATAAGACGCCCTTGCTTGGTGTCTTGCTAGCTCCAGGCCACGTGCAGAGAGAGCGATGGCTTGCCTGGTTTGCTCCGAGTCAGGCAAAACAGCTAGGATCTGACCCAGCGCTGACCACAAGAACCTGTTGTAGGCTGCATAGTGGGCCTGATGAGCGGAGATGGAGAGAAGCAACCGTGCCGAGTAGAAAGTCCTCCTCCCCCAGAAATCAAAATCCGAAGAGTCTTGATCAGGGGGCCGGTCACAGTGGAGGATGCGAAGCCCGTCAGGAGTGTCCAGGTGCGTCAATCCGGACTGCGGATGAGGAATGGAACCTGG
This sequence comes from Neoceratodus forsteri, assembly GCA_016271365.2. NCBI lineage: Eukaryota > Metazoa > Chordata > Ceratodontiformes > Ceratodontidae > Neoceratodus > Neoceratodus forsteri. The sequence continues at coordinate 47,366,040 of JADMNL010000025.1, forward strand.
AGACTCCGGGGGTGCGCAATACCTCTGGCTGAGGTCCCTAGGGGCAGGAACTCCGGAGAAGGGCCTCTGCCAGAAGCGCATGGACGCCTCCTGAAAAGGAGCAGGCCAGGGGGGCACCACAAGGGTGGCCGCCCGAAATCGCCTAGAAGGCGTGCGCCGATGCTCTGGATTGCTCATGGATAGAGGGAAAGGTGAAGGTCCTCCAACATCCTCATGAGGAAACGCTGATCTCGAGAGATCAGCAGGAGAGATGTGGACAGAAGGTTCCTACCCCCAGAAGAGGGGATGAGGAGCTGAGGTCACCATCTGCCCGAGGGTGGCTGCTCGGGGAGGTTGAAAACCTGACTGTCCAAGGCCCCAACGTAAGCAGGGAACCGAGAAGCCACCGCTCTGAACTGCTCCCAGGTGAGAGGCCCGGTAGGACCAAGAATGCCCGGGAGCGCTGGAGAATGTGGCAGAGGGGTAGGGGCAGAGCCGAGGGAAGGAATCGGCTGGCCTCTGCCAGGGCTAGGGAGCGGACCATGGACACCCGGGAAGGTGTCCCGGAAGACTCCGCAGCCGACAGCTGTACAACCACGTTGGTACTGCCTAGGCTGCACCCAGAAGAATCCCCCCAGTGAGGCGACCGGGGCCGTATAGGTCCAGAAGGACGGTCCCCTGCCTCCAAAGAATAGGACCCTCTCAAGGAACCAGAAGGGGAAGGGCGGAAGTCCGCACTTCGGCTTCGTCCAGGGCCCGGGTGGACCCCAGAGAAAGGCAGACGTGCCGACCCCACACCCCTCGACCCCTCAGAGTCCGAGAAGGTCCTGGTCCTTGGAAGGGTCAGCCTAGGTAGCTGGCAGCTCTGGGATGTCCCCGAGGGAAATCCAGGGCACAGCACCCTCCCCAGCCGTAGGCTTCCCGATGGGCCCCAAAGTTGGGCGATCGAGACACACCACGGGAGGGGGTACGTCTGCTGAAGGGTCAAGGAACCCTCCCAGACCAGGCTGCAAGGCTGTAGTGGCATGCACCACAGCTTGCTGGTCAGGGCCACTGACCCCGATCTGGAGGGGAACCCGACGCTCTTCAGCAGGGGGCTGACTCCGACTCGTCGAAGAGACCACCGGCTCACCCTCCTGTGCAGTCAACCCCGAAGGGTGTGACTGCCCATCCGACTCTGAGCCGGACTCTGACTCCGAAGAGGTGGAATCCGAGGCCCTGAGCCAGACAGTAGGAGGGCGAGGAAAAGCGACCTTCGCGAAGGGCCCAGAAACCGTGGCAGTGGACAAGGCCACCCCCGCGCCCTCCACGGCCCCAGGGGCGGAGCTGGCAGAAGGCGGTAGGGCAGCCGAGACCAAAGGTCCGGAGCTAGGGCCAGCCGCGGCGCCGCCAAGTCCATCGGCACCGGGAGCAGCGCCGGGGACAAAGACGGCGCCGGCAGCAGCCCCAATAGTGGCTCCGGAGATGCAGACACCGCCAGGCCCCCAGCACCGCGAGCGGCACCGAGAGTCAAAGTGGTGCCACGCGCCCAGAGCGCAGGCTCGGCGCCGACGACGACGCTAGGCCCCACGGCGCCGTGAGCGGCACCGAGAACCAAGGCGGCGTCAACTGCCCCGAAAACGGACCCGGCGCCGCCTGCAGCACAGCCAGGCTCCCTGCCGCCACGAGTGGCGCCGAGAGCAGAGGCGGCACCAACCAACGACTCCAAGGGTCCCGTGGCGCCGTGCTCAACCTCGGCGCCGGAGCGGCCAAGGTGGAGATATAGCAAAAGCGGCGCGGATCCAGGAGTCACGGCGCCGTATTGGCAGCACGGCGCCGAAGGCAGTCGGCTCCACGCAAGTCCTCGGCACCCACGAGCGGCGCGAAAGTCCTCAACGACACCGACCGACAGCGTCGAGATGGCGCCGACCCGCCTTGCGAACCGCGGGAGCGACACTGGGGGCCTTCACCCCAAAGGGTGATTGGCGGCGGCAGCCCCGCCCGCCTCCCGGGGAAGCGACGGTCCTGCGTCAAGGGAGAAGCCTCGACCAAGGCTAGGCTATGGGAGGTCGAGGCTCCCTCCTCCACGGTTGTATAGAACCAGGAGGGGACCTGGAGGAAAGGCTGAGAGAGCGCGGCTTGGCCCGACGAGTGCGAACCCGTCCCTGAAAGTCGGCGGAGCTCGTCCAACTTTCCACGCGCGCTGTTTGAGGACGCGCGGTCCATAGAGAAGCAGGCGCCACAATTCATGTCGTGAAGCGGCCAAGACACGCGAGACACCGGTCATGCTGGTCGGCACGGAGAAAATTGCGCCGCACGGGCACCGACGATAGGGGCCGCCCGCTTTAGAGAACTTCTCTGCCCTCGACCGCGGCATGACCTACGGAAAACAACACCAAAAAAGACTCGACGTCGCTTAATGTTAATAAAAAGGAAAGATCTTACCGGCGACGTCGAGTGGAGGCAGAACCCAGAACTAGCAGACCGCGGACTAGCGACGGAAAATCGCAGGCGTAAGGCCTAGAAAACTGCTTCAAACTTCAGGCTTCCCACGAGGCGACCTCGACGGCGGGAGACGAAGAACTGGTAGTCAGGCGGAGTCGACACAGCTTAACGGCTAATCCTCGAGCGCCACGTAGTACGTCGGCCTCGAGGGCGGCGCCGATGCTGGGTCGGCTCCGCCTGCCCTTTTAAAAAAAAAAAAAAAAAAAAAAAGCTCCCGTGGGGTCCTGACCTCCGGCCAGTACCCATCTGTGATGAATGGTGAAGACTGACACAGATAAGATCAGAAGGGGCCCAAGGATAGAGCCCTGGGGGACCCCAAGGTTGATAGTAGATGTGTTGGACAGGGAGGAGTTAAATTTGACAGCTTGTGACCTGTTTGACAGGTAGCTACAGAACTAGTCCACAACAGGGGTAGAGAAATGGAATTTATGGAGAGTGGAGAGAAGCAGGGGATGGTCTACAAGGTTGAAAGCCTTAGTGAGGTCAATGAAGATGGCACCTGTGAGTTTTCCAGAGTCCATGTTGGTTATGGGAATAATATTAGGACAAGATACCCCTTTTGATCCAGGAATTGTTATATTTGGTCATCAGATACATCAGAGGGATAATATGAAATTTCAGAAGATATTCTTGAACACAGCTTCAACTATAGCAAAGAAAGTGTTGTTGCAGCACTGGAAGGACCCAGGGCCTCCGGATTATAAGGAGTGGGTTGGTCAGATGTTAGACATTAGTAAGGTTGACAAATCATTATATCTTTTAGAAGAAAAAAAGGAAAAGTATAATTTGATTTGGACACCCTTTATAAACTATTTGAGAAGCAGAGAATAATTAGAGGAATTTAATTCAATGGGGGAAGTTGGCTATGATGAAGTGATAAGACTGGAGTGGACACGATGATTGAAGCACCTATGCACTGAGCCAACAACAAAAAAAACAACATGCTACAATAGAAACCCCAAACCCAAAGGCCATGCAATTGCTTAAATGCCTGCATGACCTCAAAACGTGAGGTATTTGCATGATCCTGGCTCGATGGCCAAGTGCAAAGGACAAATCTCCAGACAGTTCCCTTGCCCTGGAGCAGGGCAAGCCTTGATCTTACTCGTGGTTCATCCTAGGATGGCTCCTCCCTCGCTCTGCAGTTCCTCTGGACCTCCTCTTTCTGCACTCTGTCCAATCAGCTGGGTAGCCTCTCCAGTCGTTTTTCCCCTTGCTGTCAGGCACTGGCTTCACTCGCTTCATCTTAAGATTCAGTTGGCTCAGTGGTCCAGTGGCGTGGAGGGCTGAGGCATCCTTTGCCTTACCTCTTGCCATGCTGGCGACCTGGGTTCGGGAACCAGCATGGGTTGCCGTGGGTTGTTGGGGTGGGAGAGGATTGAGTGTCCTAGGGACTGCTCTCTTCCCCTGGGGGGGGGGGCTGTCAAGTAGGCCTTTGACTGCCATTGTCCACGTTTCATTAGCAAGTGGCCATCATGCTAACAAAAATCGATTCAAAAGCTGCCGCTCATTAAATATAATGGGGTGCGCCCCCATGCTCTCACTGGCATCTCGTCATCACGCTAGTGAGTGCGGGGGCAGAGCTGGATGGCAGACAAAAATAATGGGAAGTCCATCAGACCCAGTTTCTACAATTTTATGAAGGACATAACTTTTTTTTTTTACTATGTATTTTTATGCACCCTACTTGCCTCCCTTTTCCACTCTCTCAGACATCCTTATACTGGAGGCCCCCCGTCCCCACCGAGATCTGCCCCTAGAGCACACACATGATTCCACACTATCTTACCCCCGGTATACCCCCCTGGGTAGGGGTGAGGAGGAACGCCCCCTGTGCTTGCCTCCTCAAACCAGCAGACTTGTGTTCTTTTTTTTTTTTACTTATTGTTTTACCAGGTGAGACACACTAAGCTGAAAGCTTGTTTACAGGTGCAACCTGGGAGCACAGGGAAGTGAAGTGACTTGCTCAGGGTCACACAGTATACAAGTGGGGACTGTGGGATTCAAACCCAGGTCTCCAGGTTTGCAGCTGAGATGCCGGACATGCAATGATGTCTACGTGAGGGACGTGCCCTCACAGACGTCCGTCGGTGCCTCCCCCGAAACAGCACACTCCTGGTCTCCACTGGGTGTCACCGCAGCGTGAGGCAGCCCCACAAATCCACCCCAGGAGAGGAGAGCAGTCTTCCGGATGCTCAATCCTCTCCTCACCCTGCTGACCCCCGGCAACCAGAGTCTGTTCCGAAACCCGGGTCGCCGGCTTGGCACTAGGTGTGGCATCCAGCATCTCAACCCTCAGTGCCACCGGGCCGGCTGTCATCCAGCATATTGAGGCAACAAATCCAGTGCCCTGCTTACAGTAGTGGGAGTAGGCTTTGCGAAGTGACCATTAAGAACTTTTTGTATTTAATAAAAAATTCAGGTCTCTGTGGTCTAGAATGGGCCTCAGATCCCCTATCCATTTTGGGACTAGAAAGTACTAAGAATAGAATCCGGTGTTCCTTTGTTCCCTGGGAACAGGTTCTGTTCCCTTTTTCTGAAGCAAGGTTCCACTTTCCTCCAGAAGCAATGGAATGTGCTCTGGATGGTAATGTGATGGTACTGGTGGATGGTCAGGAGATAATTCCAGATGTTCTACAGCATGATCTTGTGCTATTATTTCCAGGACCCAGGCATCTAATGTCACTATCCTACACTGGTCCAGCAAGAAGGAGAGGTGATTCCCGACAACAACCCCAGGAGGCACTGGTGGTTGGGGGTTGTAGAAGGAGTCAAGCAGAGCTGGTTGCTGTGGCTGCTGCTGCACCGCACATTTTTTCTTTCTTTCTGTGGAGCTGGCAGGCAGCTCCGACCTCTCCCACAGAGGGGCTCGTCTCTCTGGAGCCGGCATGGAGGTAGCTGGGCCCTCATGTAGCCCGTCAGATCCGTTTTTCTGATATTTTTTCCCCCGGGCCCACAATCGTGCAACAGGTGGAGCAGCTGGGCTCCGAATCCATGGAGCCTGCCATACGCCCTGAACGTGGCCCTCCCCATTCTGGCAGCATGCCTGTGCTGACATCCAGCCACCGCTGGGTGTCGGGCAACAGCACGCTGCGCTAACCCCCTCCCCTAGGGACGGAGAGCTGTCTGCGGATGCTCGATCCTTCCCCACCCCTTCCGACCCCCAAGCAACCAGAATCTGTTCCTGAACTCAGGGTAGTGGCATGGCATGAGGTGTGTTGTACAGTGCCTCAACCCTCAGCACCACCAGGCCAGGCCCTGCACCACACTTCTTGTGAGTGGGCACCTGGGATGGCTCCTGGGGTAGGCAAGGCTACTGCTCCTCTACCCTTACCCTGTTGTCTGGCAGTGGAACGTTGTCTGGTACTGGCTGGATGAAAAGGCATCGTCTGTCTACTCCTTTGCTGGCTGTGACAGAGGGGATGCAAAGATTTCAGGGTTCTGCCTGAGGCCTGCAAATTGGAAAGGATATCTTGCACATCTGCACCGAACAATTTATATCCTCTAAATGGGGCACTGAGAATGGATTGTTGAACATCGTTCGCAAAGCCTGCCACCTTTAGCCAGGCATTCCTCCTGAGGCATATTCCAGAAGCTGCTGCCCTGGCAGAAGCATCAGAAATATCATTGGTGGAACGTAGGAGATGTTTGCCTAAATCTGCTCCCGCTATTAGTGCTTTCAAAAGGTCCTGCATTGGTGTATCTTTTAGGAGGGCTTTGGCAGCTGCTTTGGCCTTCCTCCAGAGCATATTTTGGTATTTAACCATATGGGTCTGGTAATTTGCAATCCTCAGGCCCAAAGTGGCAGAAGCAAAGGTTCTCTTGCTCAGGACATCTAGCTTCCTGGACTCCTTATCTGGAGGGAGGGAACCAAGGTGTTTTGGTACCTTAGATCTGTCATGGGCAGCATTTATGATCACTGAATCAGCCTCAGCTTGATCTGCAAAAAAATGCTTGCCTGAGGGGGCTTGATACATCTTGTCTGCCTTCCTGGGTATGGCAGGTATCATGTTGGGCCTATGCCAGCCCACGAGGGTGGCATCCTCTAAGGCAGGTAACAGAGAAGAAGTGTTGACAGGAAGGGAATCAGGCAAAACTCCACTAGGTTCTGCTTGGTAATGTCCTGTTCCTCTGAATCCAGTCCCATAGCAGTCTGAAGTTGATGCAGCATGGTGATAAAAGAAGGATCTTCAGGAGGGGACCTTGGTGTGTATACTACTGAAACCTCACTCCATGTAGATACAGAGGAACTGGACATCTCAAAGGAGCTTTCCACATACTCTTCCTCCTCCTCTTCATCCTGCATAATAAACTCAGGATTGCAATTCTGGTTCTTGTTGATGTGTTCAATGGGATGTAAGGAATAGATGAAGCCGTCAATGCCCAAGATGGAAGCTGGTGCCTCGGCTTAACAGGTGTCAACGCTGGAGTTTGTAGTGAATGCCCCATCTGTATCACCTGTTACAGGAGAAGGAAGTAGCAGGCATTTGAGTATGTCTGCAAAGGATGAAGAGTACCACCTGGATGCTGGCACCCGTGTAGCAATGCCAGATTGTGCTAACAGGGGAGGCTCAGTCCCAGACATCGATGGCAACGCACCAGCCATACTAGGCCTAGTGGCACCTGCAGCCTGCCCTGACGTGGGAGGGTTGACTGGGTGGCTGGCGGTGTCGCTGCTGGAGTGGTTGATGGCGCTGAGGTTGTCATGCTGAAGTGGAGGGGCGACCATGAGCAGACTGGGGAGGCCTTGTCCTTGCTGCACTCCCTCTCCCAGTGCTTATGCTGCCCCGAATTCTTCTCCTGGGACATCGAGGAATGAGAGCCCAAGGAGCGGGCCAGAGACGCAGTGGAGCTCTTCTCCATTCTGGCTACCTGCTGCTTCAGAAGGTGCATCTCTAAAGCATTCTTTCAGTGTCGCCGGGCAACAGTGTTGAAGTTTCTGCAAATCTTACAAACCTTCATGTTATGGGCTGAACCGAGGCAGCACGGGTCTAGTACGAATTCCCGACTCTTGATTTGCCCGCATGGTAATTTCGCCCGTCATTGTATTCTCCCGACTCCAAGCACGCACCTGTTAATCAGCATCTCCTAAATCACTTCAGCACCTGTAAATTAGCAGCTCCTAATTTAATACAGCACATAATAACTTGCCCATGTTACCTGTTTATTGTGCTGGAGCAATGTCTGATTCGGCTCATTTGCTAACCCCAGGACAGTTGACCATGCAACGATGCAGCTCAGGTGTTCCCTTGACCACTGCTGGTATCTTCTTTGTCAGCCCCTGCGGACCACTGCTGACACTGGCGGGAGTTGGGATGGACACCCCGTGAGTCAGAGTCAGTCTTGTGTGAGGTGACTGACTGACCAGTGACCAGAAACTCAACCAGAGTCTGATGTGCCAAGTCAGGAGCGAGGCACAATTGCTGGGCGAGTTTTGCCTGATGTGATGTGAAGCCAAGATCATGTCTCCCACCCACTTTGTCCTGTGGCCTGCTCCTGTTGGTGCCGACCCTGTGCGTGGTGGCCCCCGACCCCTCCCCCTAAGGCCGCTAGCAGCATAAAAAAAAAAAAAAAAGTTTGCCGGTCATGACCGCAGTGCCGTGGACAAGTAAAATAAACAATTTGTGGAGCCAGCACCATGGCACTTAGTTGACAGCCAATTTTAGAGTCAGACCAATCCATCTCTTTCTCGATCGCTGGCAAGCGGAGGATCTGACAGCTGTCATTAACATCTGGGATGCGAGTCTGTCATCACAGGCAGAGTGAGGTCCGGAGCATCACCAGCTGAGACCGTCATCCTCCTCGGGGGATCGGCTGCCTGAGACGAGAGTTCACTGGAGGGTCAGGAGAGGACCTGAGGCTCAAAACTTGTATTTGTTTACAGAAAGGTGCTCCCACATGAAAGTATTTTACTAGTTGCATGAGCTTACGGGATGTCAGCTTATGGGATAATTTTTTGTTGGTGAACCGTACTAAATGGGCAGTCAGTGTCGGTCACATTACTGTCGGGCATTAATGTGTCGGGAATTCATACTGCTCCCGGCAGCACATGCAGATGTCGTGCAAATCGCCTGAGTATATGTTCTCACCGCATTCACAGTATTGAAAGAGTTTTGACGACCCTTTAGTTGACTAACATGATGTTGGAAATCACTTTTTAAAACTGATAACCAACTAGGGAGAGAAATATATGAAAGTGGTTGACTATAATGCGGCGTTTCCATGCAGGGTCTGACGAGTATGGTTGATGATGGGAAAAGAACTGAAAAGGGAAGGGGCCACCCACATTTATATGGGAAAAGCCGATGTAGGATGCTGTCATGGGAAGCTCCTAGTGGACTTCTTGCAAAAAGTTTCCATGTGGTCCTAGTGCCTGGTGGCTATAAGAGCCGTAGGTGTAGCCTAATGAAAGCAATATCCTTAAAGAAGATCCTGAGTTTGGGAACACGCATGAGTTGTCAGGGGCAAGCGGGGTTCAGAAGGAATGAGCTTTCCAGGGACAATGCTCCTCCCTTTGGAATGGGGGGATCCTGTGTCTCACTGAGAGACTGCCATAGGGTGGAGGCCAGGTGGCAGCACATGCAAGCATACCAGAAGGGGAAGGGCTGCTGGCAGACGCTGGCATGCCAATGTGTGTGCATCATTCCACTCTGGCACTTTGGGAGGAAAACAGCAGGAAAATGTCCTGGCCCCACCTATCACCTCCCCCCCCCCCACAGGTACTGCCAAATTCCATGGCAGGTCACCCAGCACCATGTGTGGTCCTGGGCCAGTAGTGCCTAACCGGCAAGTCCACGAGAAGGTCGGTGAGACGGCTGAGGAAGTACCACAGGGAACAGAGGAAGAAACAGCAAGAAAAATAGGTTACTCACCTGTAACCGTAGTTCAACGAGTGGTAGTTCTTTAGCAGTTCCACTGGAAGTGCTGATTCATCAGACGTCTTGAAGATTAGCTTCTCCTACTACCCAGGCACATGATGTCAGAGGTTTGCACACTGGAAGACATCTGTGTGCCACCTCCCAGGTGACAGACAAATGGATTGTGTGGATGGGAATTGTATACCACTCCTAGAACTACAGTTAGAGGTGAGTAACCTATTTTTTCTAGGGTTGTAGAAACAGTCCACTATCCACACTTTGGTAGACTCCTAGCAGTTCTCCAGGAGAAGGGGACATGGCTCACACTCCTAGTTGGCGAACAGAGACTGCAGAACTGAGGTCCCAAAAGCAGCAGCTCAAGACTCAAGGTTAATGCTGTAATGGGAAATGAAGGTGTGTGTGTGTTCACGTCCAGTTAGTAGCCTATTAGACATCCTGGATAGGGATGTCCCGGGAAGCAGCCACCAAGACAGTGGTATGTTGGTGGAATGAGTTCTAAGCCTACAGCAGAGGTCAGTGCAGGATGTTATCCACCTGCCTATCATCAGCTTTACTGCCGGTCTGTCAGCACAGCTTCAGTGTATGTTACAAACAGATGGAAAGCATCACCTCGAACTCCAGCCAGGTGCTCCTTATAATAAGATAGTGCCCTCCATAGGTCCAGAGTATGGAGCCTGCGGTCGGTCTCCAAAGAAGGGTTGGTAAAATATACCAGACGGTTTATCACCTGGTTAAGGTGGAACTGTGATACCACCTTCAGGAGGAACTTCGGGTGGGGATGAAGGATGACAATGTCCTTGTGGAAGACCAGATAAAGAGACTCCACCAAGAGCACCTGGAGCTCACTGACGTCATGGCCACCAAGAAGGTCATCTTTGACAGATGAGACATCTCACACCTCTGCTTAGGCTTTAATGGCTTGCCAATGAGCATAAAGTACGGTTACGTAAGAACTTACCGTAACAGTAGATTTTCGAGAGGAGTTCTTGCAACAGGCGATAACCATTAGGACTAAGCGCCGCAGGCATTAGGACCCACCAGAAAACTTCTTAGCTAGCAATACCCAGCAGGCACCACCAACGATGTTGGCTCCACCCCGACATCGGTCATGGTATAAAAGGGGGTGGACCCAGCTCCACCCCAGTTCCCCCGTCAAGACCTGTGAACGGGCTCTGATGAGAGAAAGAAGCAAAGCCTGTAGATGATCTGCACACCTGATTCGGGGGAGTGGAGGGAGGGCAGGAAAGAGCGCCTGCTGTAAGACCTCCTCTCGAAGATCTACTGTTACGGTAAGTTCTTACGTAACTGTACTATCTTACTTCGAGTGAGAGCTCTTGCAGCAGGCTATAACCATTAGGACTGAATCCAAAGCAGTCCCGCATCAAGGAGGTACCTAGCCCTGGGAGGTGGAAGAATGGGATGATGCTGGAAACACAGCAATTCAGGAAAGAAGTCCCTGAAGGACTGCCAAGCCAAAACCTGCACGGCACCTGGATGCAATGTCCAGGCTATAGTGCTTCACAAAAGTGTGCAGAGAATTCCAGGTGGCAGCTGCGCATATGTCTCTGATAGAGACATTCTTCAAGGCAGCAAAGGAAGCCGAGACTCCCCTGGTGGAGTGACCCCTAACCGGGCCTGGAAGGGGTTTGTTGTGTTTTTCATAGCAAAACACAATACAGTCAACAAGCCACTTAGAAACAGTCTGCTTAGACATCGGGTTGCCAGAGTGCTGTGGCGCGAAGGCCATAAATAGTTGTTCCGATTTATGGTGTGCAGCTGTGTGCTTAAGGTAGTACCTCAGCAACCTGTGAACATCCACAGTGTGAAGGAGAGCTTCTCCCCATTGGAGGGAGAAGAAAAGTAAACTGGAAGGTCAACCGACTGGTCGAGGGTCAACTCCGAGACCACTTTAGGAAGGAACTTAGGATTCGTTCTGAGGGAAACATTTCCCTTTGAAAAATCAAATACGGCTCTTTACACTTCAGAGCCTGGAGCTCGGAAACTTTGAGCTGAGGTAACAGCAACTAAAAAACAAACCTTCCAGGAAAGGTAACACAGCTCTCAATCAGAGCTGGTTCAAAAGGGGGGAAGAGGGAGCTTGTCCAACACAAACAGGAGGTCCCAGGTTGGGATAGGATCCCTAATGGGAGGTTTCATATGCAGAATACCCCGTAAAAAGGTGTGGGCCACGTCCAGTTGGGCTAAGGTTTTATCCCCCAAAAGGGCATGATATGCAGAAATGGCCCACATGTGCACTTTATCGAAGAGTAGCTCAAGCCTTGTTGGTATAAGGAGAGGAGATACTGCAATGCTGAGTTCACCGGACAGGTAAGGGGGTCCAGATGGTGAGACGACACCCATAAGCAGAAATGTTTCCACTTCATAGCATAAGTGGAGCGAGTAGAGGGGTTCCTCGCTGAGACGAGGACATCCGCCACCTTCTGGGAGACCCCATACCTAGATATTGCTACATCTGCGGGAGCCAAGCATGAAGGTGCAAAGACCTGAGATTAGGATGGACCAATAAGCCCAGATCCTGGGACAGCAACTGCGAGAATATTGGCACCGGAATTCGAGGTTCCGAGGACAACCACTGAAGTAGTGGGAACCAAATCTGCCAAGACCACAGTGGGGCGATTAGAATCATCCAAGCCCCTTTGGCCTGTATCTTCAATAGAACTCTCTGAATGAGAGGGAAGGCATAAAGAAACCTCCCTGCCCAACAAAGGGACAATGCATCTGGGTAGAAAACACCAGGCGCGGGCTCTCGCAAGCAGAAAATTGGCAGTTTGCCGTTGCGTGGGGACGCAAAGAGGTCCAGATCTGGTCGACCACATGTGTCGAAGAGCTGGTCCGCTACTGATTGCAGTAGCTCCCACTCGTGTGCCTTGGACTGTGACCTGCTTAGGCTGTCTGCCAAGTCGTTTAGTATGCCTGGAACATGCATTGTGGACAGAGAGATGCGACGCTCCAGCGCCCAGTACCAGACTCTCATCGCCTCCCTGCACAGGGGTTAGGAGTGGGTGCCCCCTTGCTTGTCGATGTAGAAGATGACCGCCATGTTATCTGTCTGAACAAGGAGAGAGCCTGGGACAAGGTCCTCTTGAAAAGCATGCAGCGCATTGAGGACTGCTCGCATTTCCAAAACATTAATGTGGAGGTCGTGCTCCGTAGGGGTCCAGACTCCTTCTGTTTTACTGGACCCTAGGTGCGCCCCCATCCCAAATCTGATGCATCCATCATTAAGAGTCTGATTTGGGGGCTTCTGATGGAAAGGGACCCCTTTCTCTAGATTGAGAGGGTCCAGCCACCAAAGTAGTGTCCTCTTGACCGGCTCTGCGACCCTGATCATGTGGTCTAGGTCGTCTGAGCCTTAATCCCACTGCAACCTGAACATCCATTGTGGGACTCTCATGTGGAGGAGAGCCAGAGGAGTAACAGGACTGGCTGCCGCCATGTGCTCCCGAAGTCTAAGGAAGGTCCTGACCTGGACCTGAGTGGTTACTAGGACCGATCTGGCAATCTCCCCCTCTCTGGGGGTAGAAAAGCCATGCCCTGGATTGAGTCCAGGACTGCCCCTATGAAGATGAATCTTTGGCTGGGCTCTGGGGAAGACTTTGGAAGGTTCAGGGTGATCCCCACCTTTCGGAACAGAGTATAGGTGTCTCCAAGAGCCTTAAGGAGGCGCGTCCTTGACGGAGCCGCAAGCAGCCAATCATCGAGGTAAGGGAAGACATAATGTCCCTGGCGCTTTAAGAGCCGCAGCTACCACTGCCAAGCATTTGGTGAAGACTCGAGGAGCAGAGGAGAGGCCAACCGGAAGAACCCGAAATTGATAATGTGTCCCCTGGAAGTGGAACCTCAGGTACTTTTTGTGGGTGGGGGGAAGACCCCTATGTGCGTGCATGCATCTTGCATGTCTAGGGAACAGAGCCAGTTTCCTTGGTGCAGCAGAGGAAGAAGACCTGGGAGGGTCACCATTTGGACCCTTCGGTACTTTATATAGATGTTTAGAGAATTGAGGTTCAGAATGGGTCAAAGATCCTGTGTCGTCTTTGAGACAAGGAAAAGATGGGAGTAATATCCCTTTCCCTGCTGCTGCAGAGGGACTGGTTCTATCGCCCTTTTCTGCAAGAGGGCCTGAATCTCTCCTTCTATGAGAGGTAAATGAGGAGGATATCTCGAGGACCTCGGTGGATTATCTGGGGGAATCTCGGTGAACTCCAGTGTATGTCCCCTCCTTATAATGTCTAGGACCCACTGGTCCACTGTTATAGAGCTCCAACCCTTCTGATGAAGGAAGAAGCGACCTCCTACTGCCTCCCTGATACCTCCTCCGGAGGAGGGGAGGTCGAGAGGGAGTAATTGGGCAGAGCCGGGAGTGGGCAGAGAGGCTTGGGAGGATTTGGGGCTTGGAAAAGCAGCACCTCCAGGCTGCTGATTGCCGGCTCTCCTTTTGAAGCTGCCTTTCTGGCCAAGTTGGTTTCCTCGGGTTGAAGCACCTGAGGACTTGCGAAAAAGGCCGTTGTCTTGCTCGTCTCTGGTCCCCTCTGTACATTTGCCTGACGGACCAGACAGACTTGCCCAATTCCTGGAGAAGAGAGATCAGAGACTTCATCTCCTGCCCAAAAAGGATGGAACCCTGGAACGGGAGGTCCCGGATTCCAGACTGCAGATCCTGGTGAAAGCCAGAGACCCTCAACCAGGCATGACGCCGGAGGCAGACACCTGACTCTGATGCTCTGGCTGCTGTATCTGCAGTATCGCATGAGACATGAAGAACATGCGTGCCTACGTCTGAACCCAACTTTAATATATTCAGAAGCTTCGTCTTTTGCGTGGAGTGTGGCAAGGAATTGGCTATCTCCTGTCCTCTCTCCCAAATGCATTTGGGTACTGGACCATATGTGTGAGGAAGTTGAGCGACCTAATGGAGCAGGTGGAAGCAGAATAAACCTTCTTGCCCACCTGATCTAAGTAGCTGGATTCTGGGTTAGGAGGCTGGGAGCTTAGGTGTTTAGGCTGCTTGGAGTTATCGTGGGCAGCCATAATCACTGAAGAGTCCGCCTAAGGGTGTTCCATCAGGAAAGGCTTGTCCCTTGGGGCGCTATACAGCCTGTCTGATTTTTTCAGATCCGCCGGGACCGAAGCTGGATGCTTCCAAGTGATCCTGGAAGGTATCCACTAAAGGAGGCACCACTAGAGGCTTGGGCTCCTTCTGCCTCAGGTATTTGGTCAGTCGTTGGCGTTCCAGATCCAGGTCTTCGGTTTCCCACTCACTGGAGGCCTGGATGTGCCTCATGACATCCATGAAGGTTGGATCGTCAGGAGGCGAGCGGGGTTGGTCCTTCTCTCCCGGGCAGCCCCCAACTCCCGAGAGGGATGAGGAAGTAGATGACCTGCTACTGGGCCTTGAATGGCCTGAGCCTCGTCTTGAACTCCCCCCTGCTCGAACGTCGGTAGCTGCTGGACCGACGTCGGTCTGAAGACCGGCATCAGCTACGGGCCCGCCTGAGAGTGTGGGAACGGCTCCTGGACCGGGGTCCAGACCGGCTACCCAATTGGGAGGGGTGCCAATAACGGTCCTCAGACCGAGACCAAACCTTGGAGGGTGAGCGCGATAGCTGCCGCTCAGGGGTCTTCTGTGGGGAAGGAGCGGGAAGGCCCTCGGATTCAGCATTGTCCGGTTGGCTAGTCGGGTCTGGCTTCGATGGAGACTGTCCTTTTTTTTTACCTGACTCCACCAGAAGGTGAACAATTCCTCCAGCTGGTCCTTATTAAAGACTGTGGCTGCTGCACTTGGAAAGGGAGGCGGTGAAGCTGGATCAGGCAGGTCGTGGGAGGGCAAACCTCCCGCCAAACCCTGCGAGGCAGAAGATTTAGGAGTCCCCGAGGCCGCCCCTGCCGTGGGGTCTTCCACCACTATAACCTCTGCCGGCGTCAGTATGGGGGCCAGCATCGGTACCACAGGAGTGACTTCTCACCCGGCGGTTTGCTCGAGTTGGGGAAAGCTGAAACTTTCTTAGGCAGGGCTATAGCTTGTGCTGAAGGGGGTAATCTTAAGAGAGGCCACCTTTGGTTTGGGCTTATCCCCCGAAGTTCCTGTCTTGGGTGGCGCCGGTTAGTTTGTAGGAGGGCTCAGCACCTTGGAGCCTTCCGGGTGCTTGTGATGGTCCCCTGAGACTGAGAAGGGAGAGACCTTCTTGGGAGAAGAGCAGGACTAAGACTAGGAGCGATGATGGGACTGGCTACGGTCCTTTTTGCGGGAGTGCTTACCGGACTTGTCCCGATGTTTGCCACTTTTTTCCCCTGAGGTGTGTAGAACATCCATGTTCTTCTCCAGAAGGTGGGCCTTTAGAGCCTTCAGGCGCCTAGTTCTTGTCTTGCTGGTGAAGCCTTGGCAGATATAGCAGGACACTCTGTTGTGGTCTGGGCCCAGACAGAAAATGCATTTGGTGTGGTCATCTTGCGAGTGGATTTAGCAGCCACAGTGGCACTTATTCCTCCTGGGCCTGAAGGAGACCGACGACGGCGACATGCGCCGGACTGGAGTCAGAGGACGAAGCGGTGGAAAAGTCGTTGAATACCCGACAAAGGAGTCGATTTCGGAGAGAATCTTCTACCTTTCTTCTCTTTTTGCTGGGCTGAATAGCCAGAACGTCCCCAATGAGAGCAGGTCGTGGTGGGAAAAAAACTGGGGTGGAGCTGGTTCGCCTCCTTTTATACCATGACCGTCAGGGTGGAGCTGACGTCAGGGGGTGGTCCCTGCTGGGTATTGCTAGCCAAGAAGTTTCCCAGTGGGTCCCAATGCCTGCGGGGCTTGGTCCTAATGTTATAGTCTGCTGCAAGAGCTCCCACTCGAAGTAAGATCCAGAACTAGCAGCAGGTCCCAAGGTGATGGTGGTTTAGACACTAGAGGGGACACGTGGTCAAGGCCCTTGAAAAAGCAACTGGTCGCCTTCTCCTGGGAGACTGTCACCTTACCATCCCACGCCCAGTAAGCCAAGATGGCTGCCAGGTGCACAATAAGGGTCGTTGTTTGCAGTCCCAACTGATAAAGGGGCCAGAGGTATTCTAAGGTGCTCCAGGGCCCACAAGGGGATCATTATCTAGCACCAAATGGAAAACCTCTACCATTTAAATGCATTGCATCTTCAGGTTGACTCTCTTCAGGAGGTCTCCACAACGTGGAGCATGTCTTCCAACAGACCCAAGGCCTGGAACTCTAGCCACTCAGGAATCAGGCTGAGAGGTGCAGGGACTGAAGATCTGGGTGCAGAACCATCCCCTGTTGCCTGGTCAGCAGATCTGGGCAAAAAGGCAGCCACCACAGAGGTCTGCTACTGATGCTGAGAAGATTAGAGTACCAGAACTGCTGTATCTAGTCTGGATCTATGAGGATAATCTGTGCCTTCTCCTTCCAGGCCTTGACCACCACCTTGCAGATCAAGGGGAAGGGAAGGGAAGGGAGGGAAAGCGTACATGAGATCTGTAATCCAGGGCCTTGGAAAGATATCCCCCAACAGTGTCCTGGATAGTGGGGGACAGGCACAAAACAGCCTGAGTTTGGTGTTCTCCCTGGAGGCAAATGGATTCACCAGAGGTATGACCCACAGGAAGAAAGTACAGTTACGTAAGAACTTACTGTAACAGTAGATCTTCGAGAGGAGCTCTTGCAGCAGGCTATAACCATTAGGACTAATGCCGCAGGCATTAGAACCCTCCAGAAAAATTCTAGGTAGCAATACCCAGCAGGGACGGCTCCACCCCGACATCGGCCACAGTATAAAAGGGGGCAGACCAAGCTCCACCCCAGTTCCCCTGCCAAGACCCACGAACGGGCCCTGACAAGAGAAGGAAGTGAAGCCTGTAGATGTTCTGTACACCTCATTTGGAGGATGGAGGGCAGGAAAGCAGCACCTGCTGCAAGAGCTCCTCTCGAAGATCTACTGTTTTGGTAAGTTCTTATGTAACTGTATTATCTTACTTCGATTGGGAGCTCTTGCAACACGCTATAACCATTAGGACTGAATCCCAAGTAGTCCCGCGCCGAGGAGGTGCCTAGCTCCGGGAGAAGGAGAGAAGGATAATGCTGGAAGGTTGAAGATTTGGAGAAAAAGTCTTCTTTTATCGATTTTTGCTGGGCTGGATAGCCTGAACTCCAATGTGCAGGAAAAGAACTGGGGTGGAGCAGGGACCGCCCCCTTTTATACTGTGGCCGATGTCTGGGGCGAACTCTGCAGGGCATTGATAGCTACAATGTTTCTGGTGGGTCCAAATGCTTGCGGCGTTAGTCCTAATGGTTGCAGCCTGCTGCAAGAGCTCCCACTCGAAGTAAGATAAGGTGGTTCACCACCTCCTGATTCAGGGACCACTCACATGACATCTCTCCTACCTGCCTGAGAGCGTCTGCCAGCTGAATATTCACTCCTGCAACATGGATCCCCAGTAGATCTGCATCTAGGCTGTGCATGAGGGTCCAGGTGCAGAGGGCTTCCCAACACAAGGGAAGAGAGCGTGTTCTACCCTGCCTGTTCAGGTAGACCATGGCTATGGTGTTGTCCGTCTGGACCTGGACAACCAAACCCGTGACTAGAGGAGCGAATTCCATCAGAGCTAGTCGCACTGCATGGAGCTCAAGTAGGTTTATATGGTGATGGGACTCCCTGGGTGACCACAGTCTGAGGGCTCTGTGGTCTCCCAGGTGTACTCCCTGCCCCATCAGAGACGCATCTGTCATTAGTTAATGGTCGCCTCTGGGGGGACAAATGGGATTCCTTCCTCCAGATGTTCTGGGATCAGCCACCTCTGGATGGCATGCCACATTGGTTGGATCACTGTGATTGGCTGGTCCAAATGGTCTAGGCACTGGGACCACTTTTTTTTTTAACCTTTCTTTTTACCAGGAGAGGCAAACTAAGCTGAAACTTGTTTACAGGTGCAACCTGGGAGCACAAGGAAGTTCAGTGACTTGCTCAGGGTCACACAGTATGCAAGTGGGGGCTGTGGGATTCAAACCCAGGTCTCCAGGTTTGCAGCTCAGAGCCTTAAACCACTGCACTATACTGCCTCCACTGACGGCCACTCACTCACTGCAGGTGGTGCATCTGCCACCAAGCCCAATGGATGACACTGGTGCAAGATGCCATGTACCCAAGGCTACTGGTGTTCTGCGATTCTGCAGTCGCAGAATTTTCTGCAGAACTGGCATCATACCGCAGCATATACATACATATATGCTGCCACAAAATTCCTTGTTCTTGGTGAATGTTCATTCAAATATACAGTTTTTCTATAGTGCCTTGATCCCTTCCCCATCTTGTTTATCCTGAAGCCCCTCGTCTATGCTGGGCATGTGATGTTATCGATGACATCACACCTCATTTTAGCCAATGGCAGGACTGTATTCTGCCACAGAAATGAATAAATCATGCTGCAGAAATCAGAAAATGCTGCCGGAGAAGCTTAGGAGCCCTGCCACAGAAATCAGGATAAAATGCTGCAGAGCACTAGGGGCCCTGCATGTGCCCTAGCAGCCATAAGACATCTCAGGTAGGGAGTGAGAGCCCAACCTGAAATGACTAGACAAACAAGATCCTGTGCTCAGTTCACAGGGAAATGGGCCTTGGCCTTCAGGGAGTCCAGTTCTGTCCCGATGCACTTGATCACTGGTGAGGGTATCAGCTCAGACTTGTCCGGGTTAACCTGTAGGCCCAAGTCTCAGCAGGTCTGGAAAGCCAGATTTATGGACCTCTTTACAGCCTCTTTTGACGGCCCAGGCAGCAGCCAGTCATTGAGGCAGAGATATATCCTGATGCCTTGGCGCCACAGGAAGGCTGCCACCACTGCAATACACTTGGTGAAGACTGTGGCCACCCAGGACAGACCGAAGGGCATGACCCATAACTGGTACTGGACCTCTTCTGCATGGAACTGGAAGTATTGGTGGTGGGACAGACTGGGATGTGGAAGAATGCATCCTGGAGCCCCAGGAAGCAAAACCACATGCCCTGCTCCACAGAAGGAATGATCTGATTCAGGGTGATTATCGTGAATCTGCACTTCCACATGAACAGGTTCAGATTGTGCAGATCCAGTACATGACACCTGACCCCATCCATTTCGGAACCAGGAAGTACCTGGACACATAACCCTGATTGGCCAGGGCATCCAGGACATGAGCTATGGCTCCTTTTCTGAGGAGTTGAGCGATGTCCTCCATAAAGGCAGACAGCATGTCATGTAACACATTGAACTCCCGAGAAGCGTGGAGTCGATATGGTGGGAGAGCCTCAATGTCTAGAGGCAGTCCTCTGCCTACCATTTCTTACACCAATTTGTCCATTGTGATAGTGGGACAGTGTGGCAAGAAGCGACTAAGTGACTTAACCGACCCCCGACTGGGAGCACAGGCAGGGACAGGGTAGCTGGAGGGATGACACCCCCAACCCGTCACTGGGCAGGTTTTGCAGGGGCACCAGCTGCAGCAGCCAGAAGGGTACCACCACCCCAGCCCCCTCCTTTAGGGCCCTGACCTCTGTACTTGGATTACAGCCATGAAGCCTGGTATTGTCCCTGTTGGGGTGCTGCTGCTAGGGAGGCTGTGGCTGAAAGGGCTGGTACATAAGTCTTTTTCTTAGGCTTTTGCTTCTGATCCTTCTGGGATGATGCCATAAAGTCAAGGGTGGTAATGCACTTTTCTATGTCCCTACACCCAGGGCTAAAGAGGTCAGTGTCCAGGAAAGGGACATTGGCCAGTTTGTACTGGATGTCCACCGTAAAAGTGGACAGATGCAGCCAGGCCCTGCACCAGATGGAGAGGGCAGCTGCCATGGCATGGACACAGGACTTGACATGTCCAAGACTGTCTGGAGCTGCTGTTTGGCCAGTGATTGACCTTAGTCTCGGATGACTGGAACTGCAAACTGTTGGTCCACTGAGAGGTGCAGGAAGATTTCATCACGGACTCCCATCAGGGAATGCCCAATGTTGGCCATCATGACGGTACCACACCTGGCTGAAACCCAAAGATGCCACAGTGTATACCATTTTTGTGTCATGGTCAGTCTTTCTAGACTCCTTGTCTGGAGGCTTATCCACATCTTCTTGACTTCCAGATTTGCAAAAATCCAGAAAACCTGAGCACTTGCAAAGGAGACTAGCAGCTAAGCAAAGCTTAATGTTGAAAATACTTTAATACTAATAAAAGCAAAAACTGCACCGATACAAATATATAAGCAAAAAGCTGAAAAAACAGTAAGTGTGAAATGTAGAATTATGCCTGTAGGTAAAAGAGTCTCTATGGCTGTAGGAAGCTCCTTCCAGATTTGCAGAAGGCCAAGTCAGAAACCAATCCTTCAGCTGAAGAGTGGTCTGAGAACCCAGAAAGGGAACCATGTACTTGCAGACCTTGCAGGTAGATGGTTATTAGGCAGGATGCTGGACTTTGCCAAAGCTCCAGGGCTGGTCCCAATATGGCATCCACAATGGGAAAGGCAACCCCCAGGAGTGTCCCTGTTCAAAATGTCAGTGAAAGAGTACTTGGCCCTCTTCTGGACTGGCTCTAAAGGAACATGTATTGAATCTGATATTAATTGGATATGAGCTCTAAATGACACCGGGCCATGGTTGGTGGTCAATTGCTTGACCGAGTACCAGCCAAGGATGTGAGTCCTGGAAGAGGCCATGGATGACTGGTCAGTCATCTGAGGACTCCTCGAAAATTACCCTTGGTCATTTTTTGCCATGGTCCTCTCAAATATCCTTGGATTTGGTGATCTTCACTGACAGCCAGCCTGGCAAGCCGGTTGCTGACTGGGCCTTCTTGGTCAAAGTGCCCACATTCAGCTGCGGAAGCCCTTGCGAGATGTGGACCAGCTTCAGCATCAATGGTGGCTGCCAAGTGACTCAAGGTCCAGAGGGTAGAGCCCTACTCCACCCCGAAATGGCCCGCTATTGGCCACAGAAGCTCCTTGTAGCACTGGCGCATCTTGCTTCTAGTGCTCCATCTTCACTAACGCCATGGAGTCAAACGGACTAAGGAACTACAGCAACAAGTTTCAAAAAGTTTGTAAGAAAGGGTTTGCCTATGCTGCACTAATTCCTAAGCAACCGCCGCAAAGAAGGTGACCTGTCCTTCCAGCAGAAAGAAAGATCTGACATCACGGGGTGGAACTGGGGAGGACATAATATCCAAGTGGCAGGAAGAGCTTAAGCTTCATGATGTCCAATGAATCAGCACTTCCAGTGGAACTGTCAGAGTGTGGATAATGAACTGTATTTACGCCCATAGGAACAAATAACAGTGGAAAAAGAGGAAAGTAGTAGTGAGTTTATTACTAATGTCAACAAAGTAAAAGATAAGCGGAATAACTTTATTTGGCATAAGAAACCTAAGAATGTAGAAACAGCTGCCTCAAAATGATGACATTAGTGTTAATGCAAAAAAGCTATGCATTCTCTTTCTGCATGCAAAGGTTACATGATTACTACTACATACAGTTTCTAATTACTGTGAGTCTAATTACTATATGTTAATACATAGTAACAGTGTGCTATAAATATTGATCATTTTAGCAAGAACATTCAAGGATTTTATTTATTTAAACTACTAGAGTTCTTGCTATAACTTACTAAATAGATAATTTACATGCACTTTGTAAACAGACTCGATCTCTCTCTGTGCAGCAGCGAACACAAAAATCGAAATAACTGATGAACTATGTGTGACTGTGTAAGGTTTAACCCTCAAAGGGGTGAACAGAAAAAAAACAAACATTGAAAAAAGACAAAACAATGACACCTTGAAACTAGAGGCATAATTCTACAGCTAGCAGACAGTATCAACTGCTGGCAAAAAGAAGCAACAGTATCTGCAACTTCAAAAAAAAAAAAAGCCTTTTTGGACATGAAATTTACAATCAATGCACCAGAAATTATAACTGCTAAAATCCGCAAGTCACCAAACTGACAGGAAAAAATCAAGCTACCAAATACTGCAGCTTTAAAATCTAACAATTTTGAAACATGTAAAAATATATTATGTTGTCCCCCAGAAATATATATTTTTTGTTTACATTTTCCCTGAACATAAAACAGCTTTTAAAAAATTGAAGCCACGTGAAAGGAAGCACAAAACACATAAAAATACACTTCTTTGTAAACAAAATAACAGTCATATTATTTTTTTTTTTTGAGTTTGTACAGTTGAAATCGTCTGTCAGTGTCTGTATCACTCCTCCATCATTGCCCACGCGTCTTCTGCTTTTTGGTAGTACTGACTGGCCAACCTGCCTTTCATGGCTTCCATAGCCGCTTCAGCTGCCTCAGTGAATAGGTCACCTGAAGAATAGACAATAATTGTTAGTAAGAAAAAAAACTTTTTTTGCCCCAATTGCCCTATGGCTGCCCATTATCTATCCAGGCGATCTCCAAGCCACGCCAGTGCCTTCTCTGCTACTTGTACCGCCATCCTGTCCCAGACTTCCTCCTCCTGGATGGGGGCAGCAGGGAACGGAGACACACTGCCCACTGAAATTAACTCGTTTCCGGTTGAGGGGACAGTCGGCATGTCGAAGCATGGGAGTACAGTACCACATCCCACATAACTGTGAGTTTTTTCCCCTGTGTTTACCCTATCTCTGGATTCTCTGATGTCAAGGGCTCAGGATGCATGCTGAGACAGCTGTGCATGTCGGAGCCAGTCGGCACCCCACTCCCCAACAGGTCCGGCTGCACTGCCACCCATGGTCACCTAGGTGGTGGCAGAGCAGTGGAAACCATTACCCACCCGCCTGGAGAGCATCCTCTGGGACGCTAGATCTACAGGCTTGTTCCAGAATCTGGGTCGCCGACATCTCAAGCAGTAGCACTACCTCTGTGTCGACGAGCCAGCCAAACATTTGTTTTTGTTTTTTTATATTCTCTCTTTTCTCCCCTCATGCCTTGCGACCCACCACTCCTTCGGGCTGCCTAGGTCCCATCCGCTTCGCCTGTCCCTTTCTGAGACATCCAATCTCAAATCACAGCCATCTCATCATAATGCTGGCCTGCTGTACCAGCAGTAGATACCCTTCTGATCAACAAAGGGTCCCAAGCTCCAATTAGCACTCTGTAAGCCGAGATGGTATAGGAATCATACCTACAACAAGTTTGTGGGTGGTAGGCCTGGCTGGGCTATGGATGACAGGGTCCTGCTGGCACAGGAACAGTAATACTTTCATTAAACAGCTAGTGGAGCCAAAACAGGCAAACAGAAACATAATACAAATAGTAGTCAGTTGTAGCTTTTTATTTCCGAAGTAGTTTTCTTTTTCCTTTTACTCATCAGAAAGTCTTCTATGTGATAATGTGCTGGATGTGTGGAACAGCTCTTAGCCTGGCAGCTGACATATCTAACTGTACTGCCCCACACTACATCATCAGCATTATGATCTCACTGACAGTGACATCACAAGTGAATGACCTGGCAGTGACTCACTAGCCGTTCCTAAGCAGCAGTGATGTCACAGAGAGTGAGGTCACAATGCTGATGATGTAGTGTGGGGCAGTAAAGAAAGATATGTCAGCTGCCAGGCTAAGAGCTGTTCCACATATCACCCCTACTAACATTTCATTCATAGGTTTCATAGGCTGGGGATCAAGTCTGTAGCTTTCGCCAGGAGGACTTGCCATTTTAATATTGTGTTTTTGTTTATGTATTTATCTAATCTGTTTTTAAATGTTCATAGTATGACTGTTAACGACATATGGCAGTTCATTCCATGGTTTAACTACTCTCTGGCTAAATCATGACCCTCTCTTATCTGTTTTATATATTTCACCTCTTAATTGGTAGTTACGTGTTCTTGTAGTCATGCTTTTGAGTCTTGTATTCCAATCCCATACATTCCCACAGATCTGATCTTTATTTCTAAATGATCCACATACAAAACCGAGAGCTCCTGTCTCCGATACTCTAGTGTGAACAAATCGAGTTCTCCGAGTCTCTCCTCATATGCCAAATTTCTAATGCTTCATATACATTTCATCGCCCTTCTCTGCACCCGCTTCACCCTGTCAATATCATCTCTGTGTGCAGGACTCCAAAACTGTGTGCTATGCTCCAAAAGGGGTCTAATTATGGAGCTGTAAAATGGCATAACTACTTGGCTATCTCGGCTTTTGATATTCCATAGTATGCAGTTCATCATTTTATTTACACTTTTGGGCACTTCGTTACTTTGTTGTTTAAATGTTAAGTTGTTTGAAATAAATACTCCTAAATCTCTTTCTACTTTATTTGTTTTCAGTATGTTGCTGTTTAATGAGTATTTTGCTTTTTTATTTTGTTTTTGCCGAAGTGTATTACTTACCAGTGTTGAATTTCATTTTGTTTCCCTGAGCCCACCTAAATATTTGGTCTAGATCTGTTTGGAGATTCATTGTGGGGGATAATCTCTGAGCCACTCCACACTCCTTACACCTGGGTATTGTGTCCACCTGATAGGTTGCTGATGCATGTGACTTCAAAGGAAGTCCGTCCCCTCTTCCCTGTGATGCTGCCTCTCCTGTATCAGTTCGAATTGTGCATCTGAACAGGTTGCGGTGCATCACAACAGCTCTCCAGCAGTTCTGAATTTTTATATATTTAAGGTAAGCTCAGTATTCTGAATTCTAATTGAGATCTGTTAAGTCAACCAATATGAGTGAGGGGCGTCTGGTTTATTCATCGCGTAAAGAATATTATGCTATATGAAACATTCAGTAAGTACAAAAAAATT
Organism: Neoceratodus forsteri; assembly: GCA_016271365.2. NCBI lineage: Eukaryota > Metazoa > Chordata > Ceratodontiformes > Ceratodontidae > Neoceratodus > Neoceratodus forsteri. The sequence continues at coordinate 47,391,142 of JADMNL010000025.1, forward strand.
GTCAAATGTTTGTGTAAATCTTTAAAGAAGTTTCCCAAATCACAGTCGAACAGTAGCGCTACTGACCAGATCCCTAGGACACAGCTGTTTGATTAACAGGAGCAGTTTTAGTTGATGATGATTGCCCGTGTTTGTGTCTAAGCAGCTCACTTGGGTCTCCTGTTAGCAGACCTAAGCTTGTGAATTTTTGCCATGATCTGCTGCTGGGTATTATTTGGGACCCCTGCTAGCAGTCTCAGGAGTGCCCCAGCTATCCACATTTCATCTGCTTCTTGTGGAAACTTCTGAGCATCCTGTGGTCCCTGCCAGCGGCCACAGGAAGAGTCCCTTACAGTGCCAAATATGTTTCAGGGATTAATTCCCCTGTTTTTTTGTAGCCTGCATCCTAGGGCGATGGGTCAGTAGCAAGTCATTTCTTCCGTTTCTATTAGGGTCTACCTTTCAGTTGCAGCAGCTCCCAGGAGGTTTTTGTTTAGATTTGTGTATGCCCCTGTTTGCGAACGGTCTGGAGCCCTGGCGTCCTAACATGGTGTTTTCTCACATCGCCCTGTCTCTTGTGTATTCGGGGAGGGTGTTGGCCATGTTTCTTCTTGCCTGCTGGGTTTTCTGGCCGTCTTGCTCATTCACTCGCATTGTCTATGCCCCCCTCCCCCAAGTCTCCGTGCATGCGCTTGAGCTCTGAGATCGCGCATGAGCGATTGGATTCTTTCACTTGCACATGTGCACCACACCTGACACCAAACCGCGTGTGGCAGGGCGACTGGGCGACTCGCGCCAGTGCGAGTGTAAATAGGATTCTCCTGCCCCTAAAGTTGTTGCTCCGATTTCTTTTGCACTCCGCGTGTGCATTATTTGGGTGCCCTTCCTCTGGAAAAAAGGGAAACAGAAATTTAGTGACAACCAAGCACTTCTCCCAGTGGGCAAATGATAGGGACTGCTCACTCCACAGTGCAGTGCACGTATTATGGATCCTTTAAAGGCACAGCACAGCAGCACTTAAAGGGGACAGACTGCTCACTCCCCCAACACTATGGTAGACAGTGCACTCGCTGTGCACACATTATAGAGACATTCTAGATTTCGTATATAAATAAATATAGTTACAACTAAGGCACAGCATAACAGGCTCTTAAAGGGACAGCAGCAAATACTGGGGAACACTGGACAGTTTATGTGGTTATTTATTTGGCTGAAATCTCTGCTCCCTATTAACAGTTTGTGTATGGCTGCAGAGAATATTACTACCAGTATTTACACTACATTCTTATGAGTAGTTGTTGACTATGATCCTAAAGCCATCCCCATTTGTTTCCCATTCTTCCACAGACATGGGAAAAAAAAAAAGCTGCAGGCTCTGCAATGTCCCCATCCCATCAGCGCAGCTAGGACACATCTGCGCTTCTTGCGCTGAGGAGTCACCCACATCAGCACATACAGCAGACGAGGACATATTTACTGACCACAGTGAGCTGTAAGAAGCCCCCAAGGTTACACAGGCCCTTCCGTCTACCTCACAAAGTAATGTAGACGCTAATGCCATCCTACTACAGAACCAACAAGTCCTTCAGCTACAACAGCAACTCATGACAGCTATGTGGGACAAATTAGCTGAGATTTCTGCCAGACCCCACATACCTCAAGCTCCCGTGCACAGAACCACGCTGACAAATCCAACTCAAATGCTACAGAACCGCTCTCCCACTCCGAACCAAAGTTGGAGGATGAGGAGGATAAGGAGGTTGACCCACAATCCCTCACGACCAAGTGGTGCTTTCCCGATCAGATACCCGCACTGGTTCACAGCATTATGGCCACGGTGGGCTTCGAGACACCATCCACACCCATTCCTCAGTCTAAGCTGCTGCCTTCTTTACAACCGGCGGCAAAAGCATCCGACAAAGTTCCCGTGTGCGAGGCCATTAACAAGACAGTTAATAAAGAATAGGAATCCGGAGACCCTGCCTGAATCCCAGACTGAAGATCATGGGATAAAATGTATCCCCTGGAAGCTGACAAACTAGCATTATGGTGCACACCCCCTAGCATGGACCCTCAGATAGAATCCCTCAATAAAAAGACCGTCCTGCCGACAGAGTCCACTTTGGCACTAAGAGACCCAATGGACAGGAAGTTGGAGGACATATTAAAGAAGAATTTTGAGCTAGCAGGTCTGGAGGCTAGGACAACTACCACAGCCATTTACGCCATAAGGGCTCAACTCAAATGGCTGCAAGAGGCTCAAAAATTGATTATAGCCAAGACTCTGGAGTCACACTTGCTCGACAACGTCATCCTTTCTACTAAATATCTGGCAGACATCGCAGTGGACTCTCTGAAGATCAATGTCAGAGCCAACACGCTTCTGAATAGAGCTAGGAGATGTATATGGATGAAGCTGTGGAACGCAGATACTGAGTCAAAATCACTCCTACTAAAATTACCATGTAGGGGAAACCTTCTGTTCGGAGAAGGACTGGAGAAATACTTAAAAGGAAAGGAGGATGGGAAGGCACTGGGGAAGGACAACTCCATGTACCTCCCAGCAAGACATGTAAGTCGCGCACATTCCTTTCGAGACAGACGCAGAAGTCAGCCGTCATACAGGGAGCAGGGCTACAGAACAAATTTCAATCCCCACAACTCGTACAACAGATATCGGGGAAGGGGAACACAGAGCAGGGCAAGAGGTTCCTACCAGCACAGAAGAAGGGGTCACAACAAACAATGACTATCCCTGTTGCGAACCGCAGCCCAGGATACCAGTCGGCACCCGACTAAGCAAGTTCGCTCACGAATGGATAAAAACCACTCAGGAAAAATGGGTCCTAGAAATAACTCAGGAAGGCTACGCAACAGAATTTGCAGAAAGACCAAGACTGAACAGGCTGAAAACATCACCAGTACCAAAACACAAGGCAATACCTCAAAAGTTACAAAACATACTGAAGGAACTAACAGACAACAATGCCATCATAAAGTTCCCCCCAGCAGAGGAGGGCCAGGGAGTCTATTCAATATTCTTCAGAGTACCAAAGAAGACAGGCGACCTTTGACCAGTACTCAACCTGAAATTCCTAAACAAAAGTGTAAAATACAAACCTTTCAAGATGGAAACAATAAGATCCACTGTAAAAGTGCTCTGCCCAGGAGATGTGCTCACGTCCATAGATCTGAAAGACGCATACCTCCACATCCCCATAAGACCATCTCACCAAACATTCCTCAGATTCCACATCATGGGGAAACACTTCTACTACAAGGTACTCCCTTTCGGCCTAGCATCCGCTACCAGAGTGTTTACGAAGGTGTCCATAGTGCTCGCCTCAAAACTAAGGGAGCAAGGAATACAAGTAATACCCTACCTGGATGACTGGCTGATCAGAACAAGATACATTCAGCAATCAAGGAGGGAGACAAGGATCGTAATTCAATGTCTCGAGACTCACGGTTGGGTCATAAACCAGGAGAAGAGCCAACTCAACCCATGCAGAAGGCTGGAACACCTAGGCAACCTCGTATACACTATAGAGGGAAAGGTCCAGCCATCAGAACAAAGGGCCTCAACACTACTAGCCACAGTAAACAAACTAAGAACCACAAGACAGCCATCATTAGAGGCCATTTCCCATATGCTAGGCCTAATGACATCTTGCATAGACACCACCCCATGGGCAAGATGGCACATGAGACCACTGTTATCATTCCTTATTCAACAAGATCCCACATCTGATCTGGATTTCACAAAATGGGTGGTACTCCCTACAAACATTGCACATTCATTAGTGTGGTGGTCAATAAAAGATAACTTACTAAAGGGTATGCCGCTAGACATACAAATGGACATCCAGGTAGACACAGACGCCAGCCTAACAGGCTGGGGCGCAACAACAGGTCTAAAATCAGCGCAGGGAAGGTGGTCAATAAACGAGTCAAAATTGCCAATAAATGTATTAGAATTAAAAGCAGTGTTCAAAGCATTACTACATTTCACAAAGGAAGTAAGAGTATGGAATGTACTGATTTGGTCAGACAATCAAGTGACTGTAGCATACATCAACAAACAAGGGGGAACAAGAAGCAGAGCGATGCAAAAAGAGGCAGAGAAACGTACCCCCTGGGCATAGAAACATCTCGCAAACCTGACAGCCATCCATCTAGCAGGCAAATTGAACACCATGGCGGACTGGCTCAGCCGACAAATGATTCATCCAAGAGAATGGTTGCTCCACCCACAGATATTCCAGTCTATCAACAGCAGCTGGGGCCCAATAGAGTTAGACCTACTGGCATCCCACAAGAACAACCAGTGCCCCAGGTTCTACTCCCGATTTCGGGATTACAAATCCATGGGGGTGGACACACTATTAGCAATTTGGAGCTTCCACATAGCCTACATCTTTCCACCCCCCTCCCATTAATTCCACAGGTCCTGACAAAGATCCGCAGGACTAGATCGAAGGTGATATTAATTGCACCACACTGGCCCAGAAGAAGCTGGTTCACCATGATAGTGGCGATGGCACTGGATCATCGCTGGACCCTACCATGCAGACACGACATTCTCAGTCAGGGTCCAATATTTCATCCCAACCCAACAAACCTCAAGCTGACAGGCCTTGCTCCTGAAAGGGACAGATTGCTAAAAGCAGGCTACCATCCCATAGTCATCAACACGATGGCAAATTCCAGAAGGAACTCCATGACACTGACATACCAAAGACACTGGAAGGTATTCCATAAGTGGAGCTCAGAGAAAGGGATAGGCCCATTAATGGCGTCAGTAGCCAATATCCTACTTTTCCTACAAGAAGGTCTGGACAAGGGGTTATCACCAGCATTTCTACGAGTACAAGTAGCAGCAGCTGGGGCAGCCAGAGGCCCGATGGAAGGAATAACTCCAGGGTCACACAGAGATATCATACGTTTCCTCAAAGCAACAGCCAATCTCTATCCAAAAATCAAGCAGTGGATAGCCCCATGGGACCTCACCCTGGTACTTAGGGCAAGGACGGACACACCATTTGAGCCATTGGAGATGGTCTCTCTACAATGGTTAACACTAAAAACTATACTCCTAGTCACTATTTGTTCAGCCAGGCGTATCAGTGAAATACAAGCGCTATCGTGTAGAACACCCTTTCTAGTGTTCCACAAGGACAAAATCACTTTAAGAACTATTCTCTCGGGACTTCCGGTGTGAGCACCACCTAGATGGCAGCCTAGTGTTACAGCTCTGTACTGCTGCAAACAATATCTATTTGAATCAACAGATTATATTACCCACCCGTCTCCCAAATTAACAAACTCTAATAGAGATGGCAGCAAAAAACAAAGCGAAGGACAAAACTGGCAACCAATCGCTAAAACAAAACAAAATTTTGCTCGAATATGCCCAGCCTACACAGGCGCAGCTGCTGACCTCTCAGAATCCTGATCCGGACACGGTCGGGAGGAGGACACTACCTGCACAATCACCTCTAAAGAACTCTGCACTACATTACAAAAATCAGCGCACGCTGGAGAGGCTAGAGACTAGAGTGTTGGATGACCACCAGAAATTAGAAACTTTGGGGCACAAAACCGACTAAATAGAAAAAACACACACTGACTGCACCACCACAGTAGATGTTCAAATATGGCCCTATTAGACTTGCATCGTAGAGAGCAGCAACTGGAACAGAGACTAGAGGAGTTGGAAAATAGGAATCGGCGCAATAATATTAGAATCCATGGTCTCCCTGCAGGGACGGAGACCACCCCAATACCTGCCTTCATGGAATCTTTCCTCATGGAACTGCTATCATGGCCTCCAGAGAAACCATTAAACATAATTAGGAAGCACCGCTCGTTGGTTCCCAAACCAAAGGACCCTAAGACTAGACCGCGATAGCTGATCCTTGCCTTTTGGGACTTTCGTGCCAAAGAAGAAATTTTAAAACTTGCCTGGAGAAGGAAAGAAATCTTGTTTGGGGACACCAGGTTGTTCTTTGAGCAGGATTTTATGCCCCAGCTCCTCGCAGAATGAAGAAAAGTACTCACAGTAGTCCGCCCACTTCAAGCCAAGGAGGTAAAGGCATTTCTAGAATATCCTGCGAAGATACGAATAATTACAGAGAATGGCCCGAGGAGATTCCCGGACTTAACAGCAGCAGAGAAATTCCTCAGGACACTAGACATAGCCATACCACAAGAGGTCACCCTTCAACAGAACAATCGGATAGCTGAGTGTGCCTGGCAAGTGGCAGGAACCAAACAAAAGGGTCAGCAGAAGCAATCCGGCCGGTCTAGGGTGTGGAACAGGGTACAACAATGTAAAGACTCCCTCAGGTGGCTTAATGGTGGCGCAGCTTGAGGAGAGAAGAAGATTCCATCCCAAGCGTGGAGGACAATCCATTCCGACTCCCCAGCTGAACATTTATAAAAATCGGACTTCAGGACTAATCTAAAGGGGCCGTGGTGTGCCTCGTGGAGGTTATTTTGCTGCTGCATAATGTCTGTACAACTTGTTTGGGGGGGGGGTTTCAAACTTAACAGTAAATAGCCTAGAAAAATCCTGCTTGAAACTGTTTTCTCCTTATTGTAAGGTATTTAACCTTCAGATAGACATTTCTGCTAACTGGATTGGGGACAAGAAAATGAGGTACCTAAGGGGGGAGGAGGTCTTTGGGGGCCCAATTAAGCTAGAGTTGCCTACAGAGTTGGGCAAGGATTCCCCAATGGGCCTCAGATGGTGGTAGGTATTAGTATGCCAGTGGTGAAGTGGGGTGGGGGTGGGTTCTCTTTAATCGGCGGGAGAAGCCAGAGATCTTGGCTATGCAGCGGGAGCTCCTTGCAATATTGATGGTCAGACAGGAACCCTGGTGGCCAGGTTGCTAGCTCAATCAGCAGGCACTGGTTAAGGATCCCTAAAATGTTCAATGTCTTCCGACGAAACGATTTAAAGGGCTCTGGAGGTTAGTTTGGGCCACCTTTCCGGCGTGCTCAATGACGTAGAACCCACTACTAAATGCTGCTTTAACAGCTGTAATGCAATACCGTACACTAGAGCCACCCTCGCTGCTGCATGTGGTTCTCTGATTTGGCTCCCTACCTGCTCGGTACTCCCTACTCCACCCAAAGTTGGATTATGGTGGATGCTGTTCTGGCAACCTCCTTGACTGTAAAGCTATATATCAAGTCAGTTAACCACCTTCATGGTCTGGGGAGTGGACTGCCCAGATTTGGATGGCTGGCTGCTGGTGATGGGAGCCATGGACTGCCCCTCCCTCACTTCACTTTAACCCTAGGAGGGACATAAGTTCCACTCCTAATTTCCAGACTGTCTACCTTCCCATTTCCCCAAAATGCAGACATTAGAGGGCGGCGGGAGAGAAGAACTCACACATGGAGCACTAGATTCAGGAGTACAGTACTCTCTGGTGCGATTCTAAACATTTGCCCTTCCAGGCACTGGGCTGCGGACAGACAGCCCAGGCTGGACTGGATTCCCAGACTATCTGGGCATTCAACCACACCTCAAAAAAACAACATTGTCTAGTGTGTGGCGACAGGGTTGACATCCTTGAAGTGATTATAATTCTAAACTGGTTAATAGTTATGTTGTTAATTTATATTACTGCTTAAAATTTTGTCTACTCATCTGCAGTTTAAAACAATATTTGACAGTACTCTTCTCCCCTTCTCAGAGAATTGTTTTGTATTTTCTCCCTATTGATAATGGCTGACTTAAAGATTATTTCCTGGAATGTCAGGGGGAATTAACAACCCAGTGAAGAGAACAAAAATTTTGCAGGAGCTCCAGAGACAAAGGGCCACTACAGTGTTTTTACAGGAGACCCACTTGACCGCTCAGGAACATCTTAAGTTACGCTGCTCATGGGTGGGACAAGTGCATGCATCTCAGTATGAAACTGCCACTCATCGTAGGGGAGTGGCTATCTTAGTCATTAGGGACACCCCCCCCTTATGGTAACAAATGTCAGAATGGATCCAGAGGGTAGATTTATTCATTTGACGGGCACATATAGGGGGCAACATTGTACCTTGGTGAATAGATATGCCCCAAATGAAGAATCACCTCGTATGACCTTCCTACAGAAGGTGATTAAGGAGGCTGTGCAAGATATCCAAGGTCTGATTGTGATCAGGGGAGAATTTAATGAGGTGATACAGGGGAGCAAGGACCACTCGGGAGGAACCCGGGGAGGCGCCACAAGAACAGGCAAACTTGTTTTGAGACTGTGACACGAGTTAACTTTGACAGAGACATGGAGATTTCTGCATCCTCAGGGTAAAGATTATACTTACTATTCCCCTCGTCATAAAGAATACTCATGGATTGACTATTTTCTGATATCTGCTAATTGGCTATCAAAGATCCACAACTGTGAGATAGGAAATATAGTGGTTTCTGACCATGCCCCTGTTGCGCTTAGTCTCTCCACCGTGGTGACCCCTCCGGGGTCCTCTTGGAGACTGAACACTAGTCACCTAATCAGAGAAGATTTTAAAGAAATGATAACTAGCAGCATACAGAATTATTTACAGAATAACCCCAGTGGGGATACAAAGGAGGGTATTAGATGAGATGCCATGAAATGTTGTTTAAGGGGTGAAATCATTAAATACTTGGCTACACTTGAGAGAGAACGGATACACAAGAGAGTGAATCTAGAACGAAAAAATAGCAGAACTACAGAACTTGCATCAATCTGAGTGGGGAACCCGTATAAAAGAAGAGTTAGACAGAGCCCGGCTAGAACTGATCCACCTGTTAGATATACAAAGTGAAGGCCAACTAAGATACGTATGACAGAAATTCTATGAGAGTGGTAATAGAGCAGGAAGGTTACTAGCCTGGCAACTAAGAAAAGAAATGGCTATTAGAGCAGTAGTCCGAATCAGAGATGAAGGCACTACTTCCTCTGTATCTTCCCCAACTGAAATAGTTAAGAAATTTGCTAAATTTTTCTTGGAACATTATGATACAACCATTCCCTGGGACCATCAGGATAATATAACACAATTCCTAGACTCCCTCCCTATCCCTAAAGTAGATGATACAGCAAAGAGGGTCATGTATTCTCCTATCACAAAACAGGAAATACTGACTAAAATTAAACATCTGAAGAATGGGAAGGCCCTAGGCCTAGATGGCTTCCCTGCAGAATTTTTTAAGACATTTCACCCAAAACTGACAGACCTACTGCAAGCAACCTAAAATGAAATCTTAGTGGATCACAAACAATTTCTTCCATCCTGGAATTTATCGCAAATTTTGGTAATCCTCAAACCAAACAAAGACGCCCAACTCTGTATCTCATATCACCCTATTTCGCTCCTCCCTGTAGATATGAACATCTTTTTGGGTATCCTAGCACATAGACTGCAGAAATATATGACAAATGTAATACACCAGAATCAAACAGGCTTTATAGCTGTCCGTTTTCTCCAGGATAACATCCATCGACTACTCAACATTATCTCCGCACTCAGATGTTCTGTCCCATTCCAGCTGGCCATTAGCATGGATACGGAGAAAGCTTTCGACAGGGTGGACTAGACATTCATGTCATCCACCCTGTCAGAATTTGGGCTGGGTGAGAATTTCACCTTGGCGATATCAGCCCTTTATTGTAAGGCAGAAGCTAAAGTCACAGTGAATGGCTATTTCTCAGAATGCATACCCTTGAGAAGGGGCACTAGACAGGGGTGCCCCTCTCCCCACAACTCTTTGCCCTGTCCTTAGAACCCCAGGCTATTTGGATTTGGGAGAATTCTAATATTACTCGAGTGATAGTAGGTGGTTGGGAACAAAAAGTGGCACTATATGCCGACGATTCCGTTTTTCCTGTGGGATCCACAATGGTCGTTACCCCATCTCTTGGAATCCCTCCAGCTGTATGGCGCTCTGGCCGGCTACAAGATAAATTTTGCAAAATCAGAGGCCATGATCTTAAGTGGGACCCCCTCCCCAGCTAGATTTAAGGAAAACTTTCCCTTCATGTGGGCTAAGAAAAATACATTTAGATATCTAGGGGTCTTAGTATTGGTAGACACAACAAAGCTTTCTCCTAGTACCTATATAAAATTATACAAAACTCTACAGGCAGACCTAGCAAGATGAAAGTTGCTCCCCCTTACCTTATACGGGAAAAAATGAAAGTGCTCCCAAGATTCTTGTTTCTATTCCAGACCCTCCTCATAGGTATTCTAACCTATTTCTGGAACCAACTGAACAAATCAATAATGTAATTTATATGGGGCAGTAAGCGCCCTAGAATATCCGCACAAATACTACAGAAATCTAAGGAGGGCAGGGGTTTAGGTCTCCCAAACTACGATACTATCACTTAGCTGCACAAGGAACCCAACTTAATGCTTGGGCCAAACAAAGGACTGATTCAGGATGGTACCTCTTAGAAGAGGAGACTCTGAAAGGGAAACAATTATGGACTTTCCCCTACCAGTACCATTCCACCCAAAATATGGTCTTTGTCCTCGAACCCTTGGGTGAATCATTCAATTAGAATCCTTCTTAAACTGCGCAAGGCGACTCACACCCCAAATGTTATGGGCCCACTCTCTCTCATCCGGCATGAAGATAGGTTCATCCCCGCCAAGACAGACCAAGGCTTTGAATTTTGGGAAAATAGAGGCCTCACAAGATTTGCCCAAATGTTAGATAGAACAGGTTGCTCGTGACCCTACAGGAGAGATTCTCTCTTCGTCAAGAGGACTTCTTCCGGTGTCTACAGGTTAGACACCTGTTGACATCACAGTATAATATTCTCAAGGTCAGCAGGGACAGGACCCCTCTGGAAGATTACTAGTGGGATATAATTAGAATCAAAGATAAACTTAACTACATTTCAATATTGTACAAAGTAATTTGCCCACCCATTACCCCACCAGTTTTAGAAGCAATTAGGCAAAAATGGGAAGGAGACAGTGGAATGACTATAACGCCTAGAAATTGGGCCCGTCGATTTCACAGGGGTTGGCAAGTTACATCTTCATCGGGGTGGCAAGAATTTAACTGGAAAATTGCAACCGGTTCTTCAGAACCCCGGTAATTACAAAACATTTCTTGCCACAAGCATCTCAAGCTTGTTGGAGACAGTGTGGTTCAGCCAGAGCAACACATTTCCATATTTTTTGGGACTGTCCCAAGCTGCGTCACTTTTTGGGGGCAGATACACCAAAGCACAGAACAAATGTTGGGGTTCCCCATCTCTCTTACCGTCCAGGATTTGGTGATGGGCCTGCTGACTCTGTTGTCCAAGAAAAAAAGAAAAATGGTAGAACTGGGCCAGGTTTTGCGGGTAGTAGCCTTAAAATGTGTTACAACTAGATGGTTAAAACCAGAACCTCCCTCGTGGGAACAATGGATCACTAGGGTAGCGGAGGTAGAGAGGATGGAATGCATCACATATACAATACACCTAGATAAAGAGAAGTTCTTAGATATTTGGCGGCCATGGCATATCTGGAGGGAGACACAGGGTGGTCAGGGAGAGGAGAGCATAGGAACAATGGAGAAGGAGGCAGACGGAGGAGAAGAGCTAACAAACTAATGATGGGAGACAGATGGGGCTCCTGCACTATAGTGGGTCCTGCTGTTTGTAACCCCTTCAATTCCGGGAGGTGGTGAGGACAGCTGTTTAGCAATATATGTAACAGTATAATTTTATTACAGGTATATGAATGTACATAACTATTGAGTTAAGTTATAAAGAAAGCACACTAGTTCTGTTAGGGTGTGCCTGAAAGTTATAGTTCAAATAATAAGTTCAACCATTCCTCTAATTTTTTGATCAACATGATCCTTGGAACCCAGGCACAGGATTTAAGATGGGACAGAAAGAGACTTGGTTTCCTAGCACAGACACCGTAACCACCTTGAACAGTCAATGACTTGGTGCTGGCCATGGCCTCTCCCAACTACCTCTGGGGTTATCTTGGACTGAAGTATAAGATGATACTGTTATACTTACATTATTGTAATAGAAGAGACTTAATGCTGTGATACACTTGATACTGTGTTTCTAATGTATATCTGTTTATATCTGATTTATCAGATTTTTATATGAATAATAAAAGCTACTTGAGTTTAAAAAAAAAAAGAACTATTCCCTCGTTCATACCAAAAATATGCACAACATTCCATGCTAAGTAGAACATCGAGATCCTGACGTACATGCCGGCGAAAGAAGTGGACCAAGAACCTCAACTCCAACTATTGGGAATGAAGAGGGTACTTTTGACATACCTCGCCAGGACAGTGGACATCAGATTAACAGACCGACTATTTATTTATCACTCAGGGTCACAGGAAGAGACAGGCGGCTACAAGATCCACTATAGCCACCTGGCTAAAATCAGCAATCACCGAAGCATATAAGGCAACAAATCAAGACCCGCCCACAGGTGTACTAGAGCTATAGCCACATCTTGGGCAGAAAAGAATATGGCGTCAGTGGACGAAATTTGTGCAACCGCCACTTGGGCATCCCCACATACCTTTACAAGACACTACAGAGTAGATGTGTCTATGGAGGCAAAGGCCAACTTTGGTAGGGCAGTGCTGCTAGCTACGAGTGCAGATGCAAAAGAATAACACTGTCTGACTACCCACCCTATTTTTCGGGTACTGCTACTTAAATCGTTACCCAGGTGTAAGGAGTGTGGAGTGCCTCAGAGATTATCCCCCACAATGGCAGTTTACTCAACTGGTAAAGGTGATTGTGGGGGTATACATCTCTGAGGCACTCCATTGCCCACCCAAATTATCAGATCAGATGAGGTGTTCCTTCAGTTCATACAGTTTATCACCGGCATGCCGTACGGGCTGGTTAGTACTAGTCTGTATGAAACAGGAAATAAACGGACTCTAGGCCCAGGGTGTTACTGACTCTACCAAGGTGTGTGATTTCTTATGTACAGTGATATCAATGCACATATGTGATTGTTTTTTCTTTAAAGGTAGAAGGATACATAACAGGTCAAGAGACCACAATTTCTTAGTAGGTACAGCTTTGGAAGACATCAAACTGATACAGGAGAGGTAGCATCGCAGGGAAGAGGGACAGACTTCTTTTGAAGTCACATGTGCATCAGCAACCTATCAGGTGGACACAATACCCACGTGTAAGGAGTGTGGAGTGCCTCAGAGATGTATACCCCCACAATCAACTTTACCAGATGAGTAAACTACCATTATATCATGCTCAGTACAGGTAATTGCCCCAGTTCACTCTCGTCTGCAAACTTAGTCATCCAACAGTTTTTTGATGTTTGCATAGTGGCTATAAATATATTAAAACATCAGGTAAACAAGCTTCTAATTAAACAAAGAGAAAAGAAAAAGTACCTCAGATATAAAGGTAATGGTTGGCTGCTTTTACAATCTAATTAGTTTTAGGCAGTACACTAGCTCTTTAGCAGGCGGGGGCAAGGATAACCCTTACACAAAGTGTAGAACTGAGCGAGGGATGGTGGGGGAGAGTGAAATAAGAGTGCTTCATTATAGGGCTGCCCCTATGACTGTCTCAGGGGATTCCTGCTCCTGATCTCCCACTATTCAGTCTGCTGTTAAGATAATTTAATAAAAGTAAAATGATATAAAATGATGAAAAAAAAAAAAAAACTAAGGTCTTTCAACTCCTCCTTTCATACTGGCTCGCTTGCTCATAGCACACCTATGTCAAGGTAGCACTGGGATTCACTGATGGTGCTACAGTCCACCCACCCCCTTAGAAAGCTTATGACTATCTCAGCCTGCAAATACCCCCTCCCTGAAACTGATAGTGGGTTCCTGCAATTTGGATCAACCACACGTTTGCTTTTTGTTATGCAATATTGCCTAGCGACGCATCTGTATATTTTGTAAACTGTGTGAATTGTCTGTATTTATTGCCTGGGTTTCATATTTTCACTATTGTAGTACATCAACTGCACCTTGTTCTGTACCTCTTTAGATTTATTGCCCTGTCCTGTACTTGTGTTATCTAATAGTTTCTTGTTCTGTATGTGCTACTTGCCTTGCCTGTATGTACTTTTTTTTTGCCATAATCCATTATGTGCCATCTTAATGGCTCGTGCCATGTCTGAAAACTGTCCCTGGGACCAGTGCACCCACTGGGTAAATAAAAAAGTAAATAAAGAAAAAAACTAACGGATATATTGACACTAGGACATGTAACATTTTATTTATTTTTTCTATTATCTGTTTTAGCTGTAGCCTGGCAGGTGGTTATGGCCCTCCCTTAGAGGGACTCATCCTCCAACCCTTGTGTCCCCGCTCAGCCAACCCCCAGTAGGTCCCCCACTGCTTACCTCCCATGGTGGGGCCAGGGAGGAGAGCGCAGACCCCCCCCCCCGAATACAAATCCAGAAGCTAGGGGTGGCACAGGGACGCGGGGCAATCATGGAGCCCTCCAGCTCCCTTTTACCTCTTTTTCTCCCGTCCCTCCTCCCCTACCGACATAGAGACATTGGGGTGTGCCTCCCGACCCGTACTGCCCTCTCGCTATTACCAGAGGGCAGTCAACGAGTGGGACGACAGGCCTCCCTCCCCCCAAGAGAGGACAGCAGTCCTCTGGATCCTCAATCCTCTCTCGCCCCTGCCAACCCCTGGCTGCCCGGGCTTGTTCCCGAACCTGGGTCGCCGGCATGGCGTGAGGTGTAGTGACCAACATCTCAACCTCCAGCACCACCAACATTTTATTCCTGATGAATTAGTGTTTCTAGTCCCCCGTCAAGAAATAATTGAATCGGCAAGTCAGGAAACATCAGCAGTTTCCACTTTGTGACTAGAACCCTCAATAAATTATTATTATCTTGAGAAATACTGGTCTTTGGGCACTTGTACTATAGTTCTTCTTCTAGAAAAAGCTTAGAGTTCTAGGATATAGTACTCAGATTATGTAAATGATTTATGGTAGTTCGAGTAGCAATTTGATTTATACCTGAATTAAAGAAATTATTTCCATTTACATTAATTTGATTTGTATAGTACCTGCTCTCTGTGGATCCTTTTTCAAGTTAAACCCTCCTGTCATTAACATTTCAGCTTCCCGAGCCAAGAGGAGATACCGTGGTTCGTCCTGTGTACCATCGTATTCTCCACCTTCATCATAGTCAGTCATGTCCAGGGCACAGCCGTACCAGTGCAGAGCTTCCTCCCAGTCCTGAGATCTGCGGCACAGAAACAAACAGGTAACGTGACAGGAACTCAAAGAGCAGCACAAATGTGTTTTGGCGACATGACATTTCAATTTAATGGAAACATAGAACAGTAAGGGCACAAAAGGACAAGGGAAAGTCCTGGCAGGGGTTTAAAGGGCTCTTCGGTGTGTACAGATGACTTGCGCTGTTTTTGGCGCAGCTGCCGTATTCTGGACAATACACTAGACCATCTAAAACATGGGCTAAAGTTTGTTACAAGTACCGTCATTTGTTGCCATTTTTTTGCTGTGACGCAGGGAAACATTTGTAAATGTGTTAAAACGTTTTGGGCATGTGTATTTTCATGCAGGCACATCCCAGAATCAAGAATTGTGCAAAACATATAAATTCTGCTCTTGGGAGACCTCCCAGTCTGCCCTGGAACCCTACCTTGTGTTACTCTGAGATATAATGAAGTCAGGCGTCACACCATATTGCAGTACACAGCATACGTACTGTGATACAGATCAGAAGTTTATATATATATATATATATATATATATATACATATATATATATATTTTTTTTTTTAACAGAAATGGCACACTGAGCTAACATAGCTTGTTTTCAGGTGCATCCTGATGGGTGGGTTGCATGCACTGGTTTTATTGATAGGGGGAATATTGTTCACGACACCGGGGAAATTCCCCTACTGTGCTGCTGTTCCAGTGGCCAGAGGGGGAGTAAGGGTGTTATGATGTGGTGACTGAGAGAACCATGGCTCAGTCAATGCAGGAGGAGGTGGAGAGAGCGCTGGTGAGCGCTGAGCAGTCAGACCAAGACAATTGTGGTCTTCCAGCAGAGCAAAGCAGATCTTTAATCAAGATGGAGATGTCTTCAGAAGAGAGAAAGAAGGAGGCAGAGGTATTTTGCAAAAGAGGGTTCCTTTAAGGCAGCTTTGGGAGGACCCCATTCTGATGGCTGAGCGTAAAAATAGCTCCTTTAAAACCGGCAGGAGAAGCCGACCTTGTGAAGTAATGGCGGATGAGAAACGAGAATAATCCCAACGCTTAGCGGTCCTATCTAGGAGAATTTTACAGCCAGAACAGAAGAAAGTGGATTCGGAGGTCGGAGGACAGAGAAGTGCATTGGAGGGGGAACTTTTTCAGTTGGCAGATATCGAAGGTCAAGAAGCAGGAGCGAGAGGTAATGGCTTGACTACTAAACCCTCGCGGCCTGTAAGTACAATATCTAAACTGAATAACTTTACAACCATACCTATCTCGAAAGATTCAGGTTTTGTGTTTAACCCAAAGGTGATAGCGGATGCTAGAGGTTCCACCGTGAAGTTTCAATCAAAACATGGGCAGCAAGATGGAGTGACTGAATTTAGCTTTCAGAACGACAATAAAGCCTTTAAGGCTTTACAAAACCGGGATTTGGGAGTTGAGAAAAGGGTTTATCTGAAAGTTTGGTGGTAGTGGGAGAACATGATAGCTCCTGGACTCCATAAGCTGCTCTATTGGCTGCTGGCTGGAAGCAGAAAGAACACAAGTGTGGACACCAGATTCTTCATGGAGGATGTTTGGGGTTTACAGTCTGCCTCACCTGAATGGAAACCAGGGGGTGGGGAGGGGGACAGTCATCTTGCCTCTGATATTAATGTTGCTACAGAAAATAATAAAAGGATCAGTTTTCTGTAGTAGTGAATAAAACTAATAATGTGACTGCATTTAAGGATAGGAGGGTTAGTTTAAATAATACTGAGCAGACAGAAGTTAGTGGAGCTAAGCCGGAAAAACCCCTTTATCCAGTTTATTTTGAGAGTAAGAGGAGGCTGCTCCAGGAGGAATGCTGTAAGGATCCGGTATAAAGGGGTTTGAAGGAAAAGCCAAATAGATATTATGTTGGTAGACGTTAATTAAAGACTCTTTGAAGTTTCCCCAGGGCGTGTTTGCTTTTATCAATATTTCTGGTGAGGACAATTATGATGTTAGCTTCCGTTCACCTGCTTTACTTGATCTGTTCTGGGAAAGGTACAATCAAGTAAAGTTTTCTCCTTTATGGACCCCTTTTTTTGTTATTCCTCTGTCCAAACCTTTGATTAAGTTTGTGACGGTGATGTTTAGGAATGAGGGGGTTCAGGTAGAAGACATTAAATTTTGGTTATCACAAAAGTGTGAAGTGTTAAGTGAACCGGACCCCATCTTAGATTCTGAATTATTTTGGACAGGAGGATGGAAGTTTAAGGTGAAACTAAAACAAACAATGACAGGTGTTGAACATGTTCCCAATTCATTTATGTTGGGGAGAGATAGGGGGGTCTGTTTTTACAGTGGGCAGCCCAGGGCCTGCTATAAATGTGGATCCAAAACATTTATCTAATGTTTGTGATCAACCTAAATGTGATAATTGTGGAGAAGTAGGTCATATCACTTTATTTTGTTCAAACGCTTTAAAATGTGACTTATGTGAAGAATTAAATCATGCGTTTAAAGACTGTCCCTGGGCGGCTCAGAATAAACAAGCTTGTGGAGTTTCGGACCTACTGATCCAACAAGCTCAAAATGCAGGGGTATCTCAGCAAGAGGTGTCCACTGGGGTTAAAGAGGTATTAGTTTCCCCGCGCGTGGGTAAACAGAAGGAAGAAGTAAAAGTAGCTGACAAAGTGGTTCGGAAGCAGGAAGCAGGAGAGGGAGTACTGAATCTTCTTCTGCCGGGTCTGTTATTCTGATACCTTGGAAGGAAGAAGTGGGATGGGTGTTGATGAGCTTGCCTCCGGTAGCCCGCCATCATTAAGGAGATCTAGTAGAACTGCTAAAAATCTGATACCTGTAGAAATGGAGAGTATTGAATCAAAAAACCCGTTTGCTGAATTGTCTTGGGGAGATTCGGAGATGGATATGGGGGATACTGATTCTCAAGTTTCGGTCCAAGAGGGAGGGAGAGTACAGAAGGATGATTATAAAGGAAAAAAAAAGAAGAGGAGGAAGAAATGAGAATAGAAAGGTTCGTGCTTTCCTTTTGGTAAAATAGGCTGATGGATATTACATGGGCTACCTTAAATACCCATAGTCTGTTAAAAACTCTAAAAAGGCGTGCAGTATTTCAAGTAATAGCAGATTTGCATATATCCATTTGTTTTTTGCAGGAGACATGGATGTTTGCTAGTAATCAAGCTGGGGCATTTTCTAAGGATTGGCCGTGGGGACCCTCGTTTTGGTCCTTTGGTGAGGAAAGGGCTGATGGGATAGGAATTATTTTTAACTCCTTCAACTTTAAGTTACATAAGTTAATCGAGGTCTGTCCAGGGAGGGTATTAATTATAGAAGGGTGTTGGTTTGAAAAAAGGATTAGATTAATTAATATTTATGGCCCACAATCTAAAGCTGGGAGGGTGGCGTGTTTTTCTGACATAAGACCTTTTTTAATAACAACTACCCCGGTTTTTGGGGGGGGGGACTTTAATTGTAATATAAAAGGGAACAGAAGTAAGGATAGGCAGGATCCAGGGAAGAAGATCTATTGTGATTCGGTATGTCTAAATAATATTGTGAAAACAGCAGACCTGGTGAGTTGTATGGATAGTAAGGATGGTGGTTTGTCAAGCACCTTTTTTACAAAGGGGAAAAGTTTTATGATCGATTATTTGTTCATATCTAAAAGAATCTCGTTTCATAGTTCACAGATTATTCCTATGGAATTTTCTGACCATGCTCTGATACTTACTAAGGTTGGGGCACATCAGGGGTTTTTTAGTCATAAAACTGTATGGAAATTGAATGATTCAATCCTCCATGAGACGGTGGTTTCTAATTCCATTCGTTGTATTCTGGATGCCAGGTTGTCAGTGGCCTTTTTGTACCAAGATCTTGGGGTTTGGTGGCAGGAAACAAAAACTGATTGCATTTGTTGGTTCAAGAAATATGGGGTTGGGAAGATGAACAAAGATTTTTTTGAATATCTTAAACTCAGAAAACAGCTCCAATATATATTGTCATGTGCAAATTCTTCTAGAGGTAATTTTCAGAGCAGATAGCTGAAATTAAAGGTCTCATGAAGAAGAGTCAGTATGATAGGGCAAATCTACTTCAAGCGTTAATACAGAATCATTTAAAAAATCTGTGTTTGGAGATCCTTTCGAGTATGTAAATCAATTAAGGAGAAGGAGTCATTAAGATTTTTTATACCAAGGAGACACCAAGGTTTTCTCTATTAAGGAATTAGGGAAATTATTAAGCAGCACTTTAGGGATCTTGAACGAAGGTTGCTCCATCATCACTTCAGATTAGACAGTTTTTAGGTACTGGGTTAGAAGACATCAGGGACAAAAGAAGTCCTGAAGGAATTAGGTCGACCCTTTTGAAAATTGAAATTTGGAAGTCATTAAATCTTTAAAACTGAATGTGTCCCGGGTATAGATGGGCTATCAAATGTTTTTTAAAAGCCTTTTCGTCGAATTAGTGGAATGTCTTTGGTTAGTGTTTAATTTTTTCTCACAAAGGGTAGTGTTGAATTCCTTTACAGAAGGCGTCAGACATATATCTTTAAATCTGGAGATAGAGGTAATTTTAGAAACTGGAGGCGTTAACACTGTTGAATTCTGATTACAAAATTTTGACTACTCTGATTAATAATAGACTTAAAGAGGTTGTAGAGGGTTGTTTCACCTATCCAACAAGTGGATCCCAAACAGAAGAATTCATTCAATATTGTGTTTAATTAGAGACATAATTGAGCAGGTCAGGCAGGAGGGTCAGTCAGGGGTGATTGTATCATTGGATCTGGAGAAAGCATTTGATAGGGTGGATCATGATTTTTTATTTGCATCCCTAGATTGGTTCGGTATTCCTCAGATTATCATACAGCTCATTAAGGGTTTATATAATAATGCGAAAGTCTATCCAGTTTTGAAAGGTACTTTGGGAGATGGTTTTATTATAAAATGTGGAGTGCGGCAGGGGTGTCCATTAAGCCCGCTTTGTATAACTTCTCATTAGAACCTTTAATAAGGGCAGTTTGTGTTTCCCCTTGTGGTGAGGAATAAAGGTGCCAGGGGCTTGAACCCCTATCTTATTCAAGCATTTGCAGATGATATTTGTCTGTTTTTCTAACCATATGGATTTTCTGGTTTCTATACAGTTTTAAGGCCTATGCAAGTGTAGCTAATGCTAAATTGAATCACATAAATCCAAAGGGTTATTGTTAGGTAACTATCAAAGAGATTGTTTTCTTTAAATCTGTAGAATTTTCCCTACAACCCTTAAAAATTTTAGGAGTAGAGTTTGCAAATCAGACTAGCCCATTGGAGGTTTGGTTGGGTGTTTTGGACACAATTTCACAGAAAGTAACAATTTGGAAAAAGTTTAAGTTTTCTAAAATAAAACGGATTCAGACAATAAAGCAATTTATTTTACCTAGACTGCAGTATATAACGGTTATTTTTCCATTGCCGGTGCCTTAGAAACAAAATTATATAGCATTTGTTTCCAGATGCTATGGGGAAACAAATTGAATCGGTAAGAGGGATGTACATATCTAGACAGAAGACAAAGTGGGTTGGGGATGGTGGACCCTGTGTATTTTGTTTCTCCCTGTTCTTCTCCTATTCTTTAAAAAAGTTTGGGGTGTTCCACAGAGTTAGACAGTTTAGTCTTTCAAGAATCTGTTGCAAGCATATCTGAGTATGTGGAGACCTCTAGCTCCTAAATGGTCTATGAGATTAAGGACACAGGAGTATTTTAAGCCAGCGGCCCAGAAATTATTCAAATGGAAAGTTTCAAAGACATGATTTAAGGTGTACAGCAAAGGGTTTGTACAAAAGAAATCATGGTGCAATTTTTTCATAGAACCGAATTTTAAAATTGTTTAAGTAATAATAAAAGTAATGTGTTGGAGCAGCTGAATAATAATAGACTTCCTCCTTATATGTGGGAAAATTTATGGCTAATTATGTATGGGAAACTAAATGTAAGAGTGCGGCCAAACATAAAGCGGTTGAAGAAAAAGTTGTCCTTATCCAGAATGTATTAATCTAGAAGAGGCGATGGAGCATTTTTTTGCATTGTTCTTTTCCTCTAAATTATGGTTTTTTAGCTCGGGTTTGGGATCTCCTTGGTTGCTAAATGGATTATGATCTCCTGGTTATTGGGAATTTTCCACATTTTTGAGTGGTTTGAGAAAAACACGTTAGAGTCTTTAGCTAGTTGCGGTTTTGCTTATGGCAAACTAGAGTTCAATAATATTTACCGAAGCGTATCCTTGGAGGCTATAGAATTTATGTAACCAATGTGTTGAATAAAATTTATATTGAAGAATGTCAAATATATAACTCGGGTAAAGTTAAATTTTGGTGGAGGATTTCTTCACTTTATTAAATAGAAGTAAAAAAAAAGAAAAAACAACATAAAAACAATGGGTATACATAGAACTGTTTAGAGATTGCTTTAGTTAATTGTGAAGATTAGGAATGTGCGAGTATAAGTTTGTTTTTGTTTCTGTTTTATTTTATTTTTCAAAACTACGAAAGTTTATTGGTTTGATGTCTTTTGTTGATAAGTTTGATTTGCATGTGAATATTTTAATAAAGTTACCCCTACTCTATTTCCTGGAAACAGAGGGGTTCCATTTTCATGTGGGACCAAGATGGCTGCCGCTGTCTTTGTGATGGAGGAGGAAGGAGGTCTGGTTGGGGCTGAGGTAGCCCAGAGTATGTCAATAGTTACTGTACCTGCTTTTGAAGAACCAGTGGTGTCGGTGGCTGGGGTGCACCCGCGGGGTGGCCAGCAAAACGCCGATTCAAGTGGGCCTTTGAATTTTTCGGAAGCGTCCTGTTTGAGTCTTGTGGAGAAACTCGCGTTGCTGAGGAGGAACTCTGGCGTGTTAGTGACTTGTTGCAGAGGGAATGCCGGACCGCGATTTCAGAGGAGGACCAGAAACGGAAACGATCGGCTACTTCGCCGAGTGCTGCTGAGTCTGAGGGGCCAAGCAAGCTTCTTCCACCGGTGGAGAGACCTATCGGGGAATTGGACAAGCCTTCCAGGGATTGGGGAACTTTGGTGGAAGAGTCCTGGTCACCGGAGCGAGCGTTGCGAGGGGCTGGATGGATTCCAATTTCTGGAGGCACATGGAGACCGGAGCAAGCTGTTCCTGCTCATGCAGTGGATGAAAAGATAAGTCCTTGTGATATATCTGACGCTATAGGGGCTGTCTTGAGTACTGAGGCTATTGTTTCCCCTACCCCCCTGTCTACAGATATTGCTGCTGGTTTAACTATGAGATCTCTCGGGGGGAGATGTGAATGCTTCCCTAGCCTTCCTGGGTCAGTTGTTCATCCTATCTCTAAACCTTCTTATGCTAGCCATTTCAGACAGCCGCTGGAATTGGCAAAGCGACGTAATGCTGTTAGATTACGTTATGTGGGTCCTAGGGATACTCCCCCAGATAGGTTTTTTGTTGGGAAGACATTATTGAAATGCAGCATGGGTTTTTTTCCCTCAGAGGTATATGCATTAATACATGTTCCGGGGGAAATCATCTTTGATGTCAGCTTTCGCACCCCTGCCTTGATGGAGTTGTTTTGGAGTCGATATCTGAATTTGAAGACTAACCCACTATGGTCTGACTTTATTGTATTACCTTTGTCTCAGCAGGCCTATAGGATCATCACAATCATGTTTGAATGAAGGGTGAATATTGTTGATATTGTTAAATGGCTGTCTAAATCTTGCGATATTCAGGGGAATCCAGACCCTATTCTGGATGAAGAGGGGTTTTGGAATGGGAGTTGGAAATTTAGGGTAAAACTTCATTCCACGGATTCTGGCTTAATTCATCTGCCTAATTGCTTCTTTCTGGGGAGAGATAAGGGGTTTCTTTTTTATCCTGGGCAGCCTAGGGTTTGCTTTAAGTGTGGGTCTCGAACCCACATTAATACCTCCTGCACTGTCCTTAAATGTTCTTACTGTGGGGAGATGGGTCATCCAAGTGCCCATTGTTTTCAAACCTCAAAATGCAATCTTTGCGATGAGGCGGGTCACACATTTGAAACCTGTCCCTTAGCTGCCAAAAATACTGCAGATGCTGATTATGGGGTACAAGATCATTACATCCGGGGGCAGTTAGACCCGGTATTCCTACTAAGGGAGGGAGGGGCCCTGATATTGACGGGGTTGTTCCCCCCTTGGCTGACTCTGGTTTGTTAGAATCAGCTGATTCCCAGTTGACTACCATGGTTCCGCCTGCTGTGGGAGCTGTAGTGGGCTCTAGGGTGGATCAGGGGGAAGGTGGGAGCATCGTTCCTGTGTTGCCAGATTTAGAGACTCCAGATGCTGGGTTTGTGGTGGTTAGCGAGAAAAAGGGGAAATCTGCCAAAGGGAGGGGGAAACTAGGGAAGAAACTAGCTGCACCTGCTCCTGTTGTTTCTATGGCTGACCGAATATGTTTTCTGTTTTGGAAGAGTGTCCAGTGGATGATCCTAGCGGGCCTGGGCCTCCTCTACCTTTACCTGGGTTAGAATCTACTGAACCTGTGGTTGACCAGGTGGGCCCTAGACCACCTGATGGTAAGATTGGTAGGATCACAAGGGCATCTAGTAAGGTGAAGTGAATATTCCCTTGCTGGGCTCCTTGTTCCCTTCCACCTTCGGGTGGCATCCTTAAATGTGAACAGTATTAAGACTCCAGAAAAACGACGCAGAACTTACTCACATTTTCTGTCTGAAAATCTAGATTGCGTTTTTCTGCAGGATGTTCGCTTGCATTCCCTTGAAGAGGTGGAGGTTGCCTCTGCAGGTTGGATTTGGGGGACTGTTTTTGGCCTTTGGGTGCTGACTTATGTAGTGGGGTTGAATATGTTTTTCATTATCATGTCACTGTGCTACATCAGATAGAAGTTCTGGCTGGCAGGGCCTTGGTTCTCGATGTTAAATGGGGTTCCTTATACTTGAGGTTAATTTCTGTGTATGCTCCACAATCTAAGTTTGACCGGGTGGCTTTGTTTAATTGACTTTATCCCTTTTTATGCTCTCCTTATTACATTATTTTTGTGGGGATTTTAACTGTTCTTTGCCTTTAAAAGTGGCTTCAGGGACAATGAAAAAGGTGTATTGTGATGAGACTAGTTTGTTGAAACTCATCTCAGACGCTGGTTTGGTAGATGCTTTTGGACCCTCTACTGGAGAGTCTGGGGACACTTATTTCTGTGGACCAAGGGCTTCCAGGATTGATTTCTTTTTTCTCACTTCTGTGGTTACTGTTCAATCTAGATCTTTGCAGGATGTTGCTTCCTCTGATCACAGATTACTGAGACTGACCTTGGCTGATGTTCCTGCGGCTCGGAGAGGGCCAGGTATCTGGAAATTGAATTCAGAATTGTTGCATATCCCTTGTGTAATGGGTGGGTTAAGCTCTCTTTGCTGGCCAGGAAGTCGGTTTCCTTTTGTATGATGATTTAAATGTTTGGTGGGAGGACACTAAGCGGAAGTTCGGTTTATTTTAAGGCTGTGGTCGGTTAAATGGACAATTATCACATACTGAGTTACGGTATCTTAGGGAACGGCTTCATTTTTATCCACTAATAGAGGATTCTTGGCCTCAACTGTCAGCAACAGATTGCAAGTTTGAAAATGGAATTGGCTAAGGCTCAGTCTCAGGTTTTACGTGATATGGAAATGAAACACAAATTTAGACTATGTGGCAGGAAAAAAGATACTTTGCCTTTTGAGTACTTGACATCACTCAGACATTTAGAAGTATGGCGTATCTAACACCCCAGGGGTGAGCGAGTTTCTACCAATGATGATATTTTGGAGGAAATTCATGCCTATGTTTCTACGCCATTTCAGAGCAGGGACGCTTTCCAAAGCCGCTATCTGTGATTGGTTCGCTGGTAGATCGGTTCCGGCCTTGTCCTTAGCTGACCGGGTTTGAATTGGTGCGACCTATCACAGTGGAGGAACTGAGGTCAGCAATTTGGTCTTTACGATTGGGAGTTACACCTGGGTATGATGGGTTGCCTCATGTGGTTTATAAACTCTTATGGGAGGTTTTGGGAGTTGATTTCTGTTCGGTCCTGAATACTGGGCTGCAGTCTGGGGTACTCCCTCATAGCATGATGCAAGGTGTGCTACTCCTTCTGTATAAAGAAAAGGGTGATCGTGGGGATTCGGGTAATTGGAGATCTTTGTCATTACTGAACTCAGATTATAAGATTCTGATGAAGATTTTATGTCTGAGGTTAAGGAAGGTTATGGGTACCCTTTTGCATCCGACGCAGTTTAGTGGGGCTCCTCTCAGAAGGGTTCAGGATGCACTGATCTTACTTAGAGAATTTGATCTCTAAAAGTAAGGCTGGAGAATTATTTGGACATTTGGTTTGCCTGGATCAGTCCAAAGCCTTTGATCAGGTAGAATATATCTATCTCTGGGAGTGTCTGTCAAGGTATGGATTTCCTACCCAATTCATAGGATGGCTACAAACGTGCTATAGGGGCATTACTTTGATCCCCTGTGTGAATGGCTGGGTGGGTAGGGAAATTGAGGTCCATAGCGGGGTTCGGCAGGGGTGTCCATTGAGTCCCTTGCTTTATGTGCTTTCTTTAGATCCCCTCTTACATGCCTTACACAGTACTGATGACATTGTTGGATTATCGATTGGCTGTAGTGATCCTCAGATAGTTACTTTAGCGTATGCTGATGATCTGATTTTAGTTTTAGCGGATAAGGCTTCTGCTATGGCGGCAAGGGAGTTGTTGAGTGTCTTTTCTGATTTGACTGGGTCCTCAATTAATTGGCTCAAAAGTGGGATTCTACCCTTGGGGTATGATGCGGCTGATGTGTCCTTGGTTTGGGGTTTGCCTATTGTATCTGACTATAGGAAAATTCTGGGTATTTACTTTGGAGGTCTAGATGACCACAGGTATAACTGGGATCAACAATTGTTAGCAACTCGTAGTAGGGTTCAGCTATGGAATAAGGGCTGTATGTCCAAAGCTAAGCGTATTTATTTGATTAAGTCTTTTTTGTTGCCATACTTTTTATTTATTGCCGTGGTTTTTCCTCCTCCCATCTCTATGGAGGCTTCTCTTTATGGAGTTTTTTTTCTGTGTTTATGGGGTAGTAGGCTAAATACCCTAAAAGGGTGTACGTATTTACCTCTTAGTGAAGGAGGGTTAAGGATGGTTAATCCCGTAGTGTTTCTTCAGAGTATTTTTCTTTTTTACAACTTAGTGCCCTTACTTAAAGGGTAGACTATGATTTGGTCTCCATGGGTGGCAGATGGTGTTGACTTTATCTTGTCACAGTGGGGAATGGACTCCTTTCTTGCTCATCAGGTTAGGATGGGTGCCTTGTCAAGTCATTTTTGCGTGATGTTTCAGAAATTGAAGACGTGTCGTGTTGTTCACCACTTGCTTTGCTCAGACACGGCAACAATTTTATTTTCCGTATACATGATTTCTTTTCTCTGACCCCTGGTTTCATGTTAGGCCTCCTGCTGAACAAAGCGTGCTAAATTACAGTTCTTAGTGAGTAAGAGGGTGCCTAGCAATATGTGGGATTTTTTATGGCTCTGTTTACATAGGAAATCAGGAGTGAAAGGAAATAGGAAACATAAAGAATTGACTGAACGATATTGCCCTAGGGAGGAGACCTGTTTCGGAGTTGTTGAAACGATGGAGCATTTTTTTGTAGAGTGTCCTTTTACTGTTTCATTTTGGTCTTATTTTCACGATACATGGCCTTTGAATCCCTTTCGGGTTCTCTCACCTGGCGTGTAGGTGGACGAGGGTTCTACCGAGCTCCTAGATTGTGTATGATGCAATTACATTGCGTCTTGTGATGGAGCCATATCAGTTTTCAGTTATGGCAAGTAGATGCTCTCTTACTCTTCGACAGAAGTTACTTTCTGAATCTCAGATAGTTCACAACATACGCACAGCTGTATTTACTTGGAGAGGGCAGGAGCAGGGAAAGGTGCATCCTGAATTGTTCAAATTATGGTGGAGGAAGATGACCTGGTTAGATACAGGGTGAGGACCTTGTGTCTGCCCAAGCCCTGTATTGGGTTATGATGGTTTCCCTTGTGCTGTGAGAAAGCCCTTCTCTGCAGATCCTGGTATGCCTTCACTGTTTTTCTGTATAAATCTATGTCCTATGATATCTCTACATAGACAGTCTTGGATTTTTTATTTTTGCTTCTGTATATCTTGATTGCTTCTTTGCCTTTTATTATGATTTGTACTTTGCTTTTCCGTGTGGTAATACCATTTTTTCTTGTTAAAATGTGGTGTTGTGAATGAAAAATTCCCCAACTCTTTTAGTGGGGAGTGGGGTATGTTTATTCCTGTTTCCTTTCCCATTTCTAGGATGATGTATGATTGTTATACTTCTTTGAGTTTGTTTCCTATATGATTTGCTTATTATTTTGTGTGACTTATCACTGTTTGTATTCCTTTTTGTCTCGTTGTTGTGAAAATAAAAAATTCCCCTGCTCTTTGTTAGTAAGTGCCATGGGATCTGCTACTCCCACCTGGACAATGACCTTGATGAGCAGAAGGGACCTTGGTTTAACATCTCATCTGAAGTGCAGCAACCCCCCCACCCCCCGTACTACATGACAGTATCAGTTATGGGAATTTTACCCCAAGTGCCTGGTGGGGGGCTAGAACCTACGACCATCCGATATTTCAGCCCCAGAGGTGAGTGTGCTACCAGCTAAGTCACTGACACTGATTACAATTAAATGAAAAAGATTAAAGGTCCCTTGTCCATGCCCCACCACTTATACTTCCCCAGCACGTACTTCCTGTCAGTGGGGGCCAGACTTCTCTTTTGCTGGGCTGAAAACATTATAGGTGGCAAGAAGGGCAGAGACTGGGCATGTCTGTCCAGAGCCCGTCCCTTTTCATTGTTCCTTCCCTCGGGAGACTGGTGTCACATCCTACCCAAGTTACAGAGTGCTGGCCAAGACGTCAACATGCATGCACACTCTTCCAATGGCCACAAAACTGGAAGGCTAAGTCCTCCATTTCTGGAGTACTATACCCAGACTGGGATGTTTAATCCTCCTGTTGGCCCGCACCAACAAACCTGAACTCCAGGCATAAAACAAGGCTTCATGCTCAGCAACACTTGACACTGATGCTGTTGGGCTGGCAGTTACATAGAAATCTGAATATCAGGGTGCTGAAACTCAACCCAGTAACACAGCTAATAGGGCATCATTTCCCTGTGCCAAAGGGAGGTATGGGCCCATCACATTATATGGGGTAAATGGTCCCATGCAATCTTGACTGCTCAAACTGCAACCTTTCAAAGCACAACTAGGTATCGGGAATATCTTCTCAATGTGGGAAGCTGCACTTGCCCTTGAACTGCGCGGCTCTGATTTGCATCTAACTGTATAATCACGTTTGCTTTTATACCTTGGTATTTCTATGTCCTTTGCGTACCTTAAGTCAGGTATCATCCACTGCCTCTCCTGATGCTGCTTTTTTATTTTTCTTCGTACCATGTAATGTTTGTTAATCCTTCAATTATTTTTTTATTGTTATGCCCTGTTATCATATTGTGTTTGCCTTGCAAACATTTTGTATGTAACCTCCCAGGTCGTCTCTGACAATATGCATGTGATTGCCTAGTGCACTTACCTGGTTAATAAAAACGAATCATTAACTAACTAACCGACTAACCAACCAACCAACTAAACAAACTACAGTTCTTCACCAACCCAGCCCACTACTGCAGCTGGACTTGTTGTATCTAGAACATTTTATTTATTTTTATTTTTATTTATTGAAATATTCAAAAAGACCTTTGAGTCAGCGACTTATTTACAAAGGTTCCATGTCATACATACAAGGATACATGGACATAACTTGGAATACAGATTACAGTACAATTACAAATAACAGTCAGTGAGGTTACATAGTTGTGCAGTTGTTGAATAACAGCAAGTTTCGTTTCTTAGTACAGCCATAATAGTTACAGAGGTTCTGTAGAGGCTGATGGTCATAGGGTTTCATAGTTAAAATTTGGTACGGGGAGTCCAACAATAGTTAGTTTGATAGCTGCATATGTCAATCTGGTGTCAAGAGCATTAGCCTAACACTGTAGATTCTAAAGGAAACTGAACATGCATAATCAAACATAAAAACAGGATCACATTTTTATTTCAGTCTTCGTTAGAGTCACTCACTCTGTGTGTACTAAATGCTTAGTCTCCCGGGAAGCCAATGCAGCCTATTTACCTCCGCAGCATTTAAAATGCAGTGACTACAGCTTGCAAACAATCTCTTGAAAGCAAAACACCTCAGGCTGTGCCGTACTGCTGCCTGTAACATGTGGTTTTCACAGAACATATGTAATTAGCACTGCACTAGGAAAGATGCTGCTAATACACCCCTACTACTCACTGTGGCCTCTGACATGAAAGTGCGATTAGGACTGATCTATTGACCTCTGGGACAATGGGAAAAGACAGACAGACACCTCGGGGAATAACTTAAAAGAGGGGTGGCGGTCAGCTCCATAGTGTCAGGTGATGAGGGCTCACCTGGCAAGCTGGCGTCCCCGGTTCATGCCCAAGCCCAGGATGACAGGAGTGGAGGCTGGCAGGGAGGGAGTCAGAGTGTCCCTTGGATGCTTCCCTCCAGGGGGGCGGGGAAGACCAAACCGCTTCTGTGGCGGCTCCTGGCAGTGGCAAAGTGGCGGCGTCCTAGGCAGTGTGAAGCACCACTCACTCTGCTGGATGTCCCCACCCCAGGATGCGGCATGCAGCCACCTAATTGTGGGAGGGGCAGAACAGTGGAAAACCACCCACTCAACCGCCGAATGATGGCTGTCCATTCCCCAATGCCACAAAGTCATCCTGCCAGCCAGGAACTTGTCCAACCCCCGGCCGCCTCGTATTCAAGGTAGCAGAACTATCTCCCCCCCCCCACTCCCTGGCACCCGGAAGGGTTACCCCTAGTCTACCACAGGGTGTGTGCCGATGTGGGGGAATGGAATGATGGGGATGGTGTGGGGGTGTCCAGAGGCAATGATGAGCGGCCCAAAGGAGAGGGGGTCAGACTGGGCACCGGAAGGAAGGTACCAAAAAAAAAAAAAAAAAAAAAGGAAGGGTGACAAAGGGGGAAGTAGTGCTGGTGGATGCTCTGAACCTGCCAGACCCTGACTGGGATATTCCAGTCACAAGAAGCACCAGAAGTCAGGCCTTGCTGGATGCCTTCCAGGACTGTCTGCTGGTACATCTAGTTAAGAAACCCAACAGGCAGACTGCAATTCTGATGTGGTGCTCACCAACTCAAGAGGTGATTGGAGCTGTGAGAATAGGGGCGCCACGGGGATCAATGACCAGAACTCCATTTAGTCTGAACTTGCCCCCAAGTCTGGAAACCCCCCCCATGTCTGGAAACCCCCATTGAGAGCTAAGTCCTAGCTTTCAGAGGCCAGACTTCAACAGGCTGAAATGAGGCTGGTCAGAAGCGTTAGTCGCCCGGTCAACGTGGGGTGGAAGAGCGATGGGGGCAATTAACTTCCACTAAAATCCGCTAATTAACTTCCCCTCCCTTCTCCCATTTCTCTTCCCGCGCTTTTTCTCTCCCCCTTCTTCCTCCACACCTCCTTCCCTCCCTCCTCTTTTCCACCTACCCCATATCCCATCTGTCTCCTCCTCACAGCTAACACACTCCCTACCTACCTCTTCCCCTTCCCACCTCCTTACACCCCTTCAGCCCGCACTGTCTCCACCTTTCTTCTCCTATCCCTCCCCTCTCTCCTTTCCCTTATTAATCCCATCTCCCCCAATCCTACCTCACCCACTTTCTTCCTTCCTTTCTCTCCCCTTCCCCAATCCCATTTTAATTCCTTACCCCTTCCCACATTCCTACCATGTCACCCTAATCACTTCTCTTTGCCTCCCCCTCCACATGCCCGGCCTTGCACTTCTTTTGCCAATAGCACTTACACGACAATGTCATAATTTTGACTGCCTCATAACTCCTTGTACTCTCCCCACCCCTCTCAGCTTCTCCTTAATCTGCTCTCAACTACCCTTTCACAAGTATGCCGTTATACCTTACCGATCTAGCCTAATCATACCCCGCACCTTTACTTTTACTTGATTCTCGTCTGTTTCAGTCCTAAATGATTTAATTTCTAGAGTTTCATAGGCCTATCATTGCACTGTTAGCAGAACTATATCGTTAACCCACCGTGTTTCCGATTCTGTATTGTTGTCTGTTCCACAACTGTACGTGACGCGGAACCTTTGTAAAAGAACCTCCGGTTCAAAGGTATTTGTAATTCTAGTACTCAATAAACAAATAAATTAAAGGGGCCATTCCTGAGGCACCTAAGCTACGCATGAGAACAGTAACCAAAAAGAACAGGTTCAAGAAACTGTTACGGTTCTCGGCAAGAGTCCGTGAAACGGCAGAAAACTAGGGAGGCAAAGAGGGTGGTGAAGGAGGCAAAAGCAGACAGAGAGCCGCATACTGCAGAGGGGGCCAAAAGCAGAGAAAAACAGTTCTTCCAATATATCAGGGAAAAAAGAAAGGCGAGGGAATCATAAGGTTAGCAGAGGGGGACATGATGACAGAGGAGGATGGACACCATCCTTGAAGATGTGCCCTCCTTTAGGTACCTGGGGGTTTGGCTTGATCGCCACCTCTCATTTTCCACACACATGGATGCCATCCTATCAAAACTGCGTCCTAAGCTAGGCGCCCTCTTTAGAAACCACACTAGTCTCCCACTTCCTGTGAGAAGTGAAATAGTCCAGAAGAAAAAAATACTCACCTTAGTAATGTTGTTTCTTCTAATGGAGTCTTGCTATATTATGACATATGCAGTATAACCCCAGGTTAGAACTGCTCCGGAGGTGAAAGAGTTAACTTTCCATGCAAGGCATGGAACCTCGAGCGCGAGCTCGGTTGAACACTCTGTCTGTTGATGCTCAAACTCAAACTGTCAGATCTTTACGAGCAAAACTCACTAAGGTTCTGTGTGGAAGCCGTAAACCTACACTAGCCCACTGGCTACTTAACTATAAAAACACATTTTTGTTCTTGATCCCAAAATAAAGACTCAAGTCAGGGGATTCAAGAAAGAAAAAATACATAAAAACACCTAAGCACCCTAAGAAGGGTGAAAATAAAGTGGACATCTATGAAATGCCAAGATTGCTCTGCCCACCCACATCCCAAAAGTAAAGGTTCTGAGAGGGGCAGGCTGGGGGGGAGGTCATAATATAGCAAGACTCCATTAGAAGAAACAACATTACTAAGGTGAGTAATTTTTTCTTCAAACAACATGAAGTCTTGCTATATTATGACATATACAGATTACACAGCAGTACCTCCAAGGAGGAGGGACAGAACCTACTTAGGAAACAGGCTCTGAAGCACAGCTGTGCTAAATCGAGCATCACTCCTAGCCTGGATGTCCAGGGAGTAATGCTTAGTAAAAGTGTGAACTGTTTTCCAGGTAGCTGCTTGACATATCTCTAGGATAGGGATGTCCCTGGCAGCAGCCAGAGACGCAGCTGTACCTCTGGTAGAGTGAGCCCTCAGGCCTGAGGGGGAACCCACCCAGTTTTTACACAAAATTGGATACAAGAGACAATCCACCTGGCAATGGATCTTTAGTGGCAGGTTTTCCTTTTCCCGACCTCACCATAAGTGAGAACAATTGGAGGGAGTCAAACCCGTGACCCTTGGCACGCTCTCTATGTAGTAACTCAAGGGCTCTTTTGACATCTAAACTGTGCAATCTCCTCTCGCCAGAGGAGGAATGGTCAGTGAAGTACACAGGACGAGACATGGATTGATTAAGGTGGAAGTCTGAAACCACCTTAGGCAAAAACTTTCTGTTAGTCCTGAGGACCACCGTATCTCTGTGAAAGGAGATAAAATCAGGCTCCACTGACAATGCTTGCAATTCACTTATGCGCCTGGCAGAAGTGATGTCTACCAAAAACACAGTTTTCCAAGTCAAGTACTTAAGCTCTGCTGAAGACAATGGCTCGAAAGGGGGTTGCATAAGCTGGGCAATGCAAATATTAAGATCCCAAGCAGGGGCAGGGTCCCTGAATGGGGGATTGGTGTGCAGCAACCCCTTGAAAAACTTGGTGAATACAGGATGAGCTGAAAAGGAAGAGGGTTTACCTGCTGATAGGAAAGCAGACACGGCTGCCAGGTGCACTTTTAGGGTAGCTGGTCTAAGCCCCAACGAATTCAAATGCACCAAATAATCTAAGATTGTGGGCAAGTCAGCAGATTCTGGGGAAATGTGCTTGCCAGAGCACCATATGGAAAACCTCTTCCATTTGGAATTATAAGTGGCCCTGGTGGAAGGCTTTCTAGAGGCCTTCAAAATATCCAATACACCTTGGGAAAGGTGTAGGTCAGCAAACTCTAACTCCTCAAGAGCCAAGCCTTGAGATTGAGAGATTTGAGGTTCGGATACAAACCCTCCCTGGGCACAGGATAACAGGTTGTGATTCCTGGGAAGGCACAGGGAAAGGTGGACTGCTAAGGACAAAGGGAGAGAGTACCAGGGCTGCCTGGCCCAATCTGGGGCAATCAGGATCACCTTGCAGGGTTGAGATCTGATTTTGACTAGCACCTTGAACAGGAGAGGGAAGGGGGGGAAAGCATAGAGAAACTTCCCTTCCCAACTGAGAAGGAAGGCATCCAGAGGGACTGAGCCCAACACTGGGGGCCTGCAACAAAAAAGGGGAAGTTGGTGATTGTCTGGGGCTGCAAAAAGATCTATCTGCGGGGTGCCCCATCTGGTAAATACTACCTCCAATACTAGGGGATCCAAGGCCCATTCGTGATGGCCCTGGGAAATCCTGCTGAGAGCATCTGCCAGGACATTGTCCTTGCCTGGTAGGTGAACTGCCGTAAGGGAGGTGTTCAGGGAATAAGCCAGAGACCACAACTTCATCGCTCCGGTGCACAAGGCCGTAGACCGAGTGCCCCCTTGCTTGTTGATGTACCACATCGTAGTGGTGTTGTCTGTTCTGACCTGAACCACTTTGTTCTGAACAGATGTGGAAAAAACTTGAAGTGCTAGAAAAACTGCTCTGAGTTCCAACAGATTGATGCGGAGCAGAGATTCCTGAGGGGACCACAATCCCTGGGTAGTGAGGTCGCCCATGTGAGCTCCCCACCCCAAGAGGGATGCATCTGTCGTAAGGACTAAGGAGTGAGACTGGGGTGAAAGGGACCCCTGTCTCAGATTGCTCTGGTCCTGCCACCACTGAAGGGCCTGGATCAGAGTCCGAGTCACTGGGACCAATTTGGTTAGAGGGTCCCTCTTTTAAGACCAAAAGGCTCTCAAATGGAACTGGACGTCCCTCATCTGAAACCTTGCTCCCTGCACTACTGCTGTAGAGGCAGCCATGTGCCCCAGGAGCTGAAGAAAGTGCCTTGCTGGTCGAGAGACCTGAAGGGTGAAATAAGAGGCCAGAGAGACCAGGGTCCTTGCTCTTTCCAAAGGAAGGAAGGCTCTGGCCTCTTTTGTGTTCAGTTCTGCACCTATGAAGGTGAGAAGCTGGACAGGCTCTAGGACTGACTTTGGGAGATTGAGAAGGAAACCTAGAGATGTGAGCAGTTGCTGAGTTACCTGAAGGTGTAGTGTGACCTGATCTGGAGACTGGCCTACTATGAGCCAGTCGTCCAGATAGGGAAAGATGGCAATCCCTTGCCTTCTTAAGTGGGCAACTGCTACTGCCAGGCATTTTGTGAATACCCTCGGGCCGAGGTGAGGCGGAAGGGCACTGCTCTGAACTGATAATGGCCTGAGGGCAGTTCGAATCTGAGGTAGTTTCGATGGGACCAGTCCTGGACAAAGTAAGCCAGCCTGCCCCCTACCGGTAGAGGAGAGTCGGCCCTGGCCACCCCATCAGGGAGCCTGCTTGGCAGGGGCTTTGGGCTGAGGGGTAGAAGTGGGCTTACTTGTACCCCGTCTGCCTCTCCCTCTGAAGAACCCCCTCTGGGCATAAGCAGAAGAGGAGGCCTGGGCTTGGTAAAAAGGCCTATGAAAGGGCCTGCCCCTGCCCCTGAGATGCTGCCTTTGAGGAGTGGCTGCCTTCTTTGGCCTGTGCACTCCTATAGGTGGTCCTATATTCATCCATTCTTTCATATAATTCTCTGTCTGCTCCCCAAACAGAGAATTACCCACAACAGGAAAATCCATAGCCTTAGACTGGGTATCCTGTGACAGGGTAGTACATCTGAGCCAAGCCATTCTGCTGAAGTGCCACAGATGTAGCCATGACCCTTGATGACACATCATTAGAGTCTACTGCAGCATGAAATTGCACCTTGATGCCTCAATACCATCCGAGAGCCACCTGCTCCAGCTCCCTGGCAAGCTGGTCAGGACCCGTTTCGCTAGGGCCAGCACAGTATCCCATCTGGACTTCTGGTACCTAGTAGCATAAGCCATATAATTTGCCTGTCTGAGTCCTAAAGATGCTGCCATGTATTGTTTCTTTGCCATGGCATCCATCTTCCTAGAGTACTTTTCAGGAGGGGCGAGGCTAGGGAATATTTGCTTTGTCACAAGCTGCAGCCTGCACTACCCCACATGGCTGCACTGCTGAGAGAGGAACTCAGTATCAGAGCCTGATAAAGTATACCTCTTGTCCATCCTTTTATCAACAGGGAGGATGGAGTGAGGAGTTTTTAGAATTTTTACTGTCTGTTTCCTAAAAGATTTATGCAAGGGAATAGACAGTCTCCTAGACTCTGGAATATCCATCATTTCTACATAATCAGGCTCCTCTTGGTCATCAACAGCTTCCTCAACAGGGAGTTGGAGAGTTTCAGCAACTTTCTTATAGAACATAAAATGAGAAGGGGACTCAGATAGCCTGGGGACCCCAGACGGCCTGTCTGGAGAGATGTCCGGTTCAATGGACACATCCAGACCTTCAAAATCACATTCACTCTCCCCATATTCCTCCTCCCCTCCCTCCGGTTCATAAAAATCCTCAAAATCAAAATCTTGAACCGGTGGAACCGACCGCTTTCCTGATGGTGCCGGTTCGGACGGAACCGGGGAAAGTGCCTGGACAATTTGAATTGCTTTAGCTATTTCTTCAGTGGTTGGAGAAAGAAGTTTTGGCTCCAAACTAGCTGACTTTCTAGCCCTTTTAGTTGGAACCGGCTCCTCAGAGCTGGCTCTTCGTTTGCCCGAGGAAGCATCGCCCTGGTCAGAGGGCACTCCCTCCGGTTCAGCGGACTTTTTGGCCTCCCTTTCCCTGAGCCTACCAACTCTCTTTTCCACGGTGGCAGCAGGAAAATTCTTACAAATCTGGCAGTCTGCATTGAGGTGGTCAAACCCCAGACAATATACACAGTGTGTGTGGGTCAGCTTAGCAAAGGCTTCCCACAGAGACCACAGTGTTGAAACCAGTGGGCCCGGTTTTTCTTTGGGTTCTCAGACATAGTGCCAGCCTAACCAAACTTTGCCCGTTAATGGCAATCCGTCTAAGACTCTTTTATCGGTTCCCAGCCGTGTCACTGGCCGTGGAAAAACGTAATGAAATCTGCTTTTTTTAGAACCGATAAGAACCGGAACCGTACTCTAAAGGACTAGAAAGTCTATAAAAATAACCTGATCGGTTCAAACTGAACCGAAAACACGCTTATAAGTTCCACACAGAAGAAAATAAATGTAGCCTATCTATTACTTACAATACCACAGACAGAGCTTGAACCGACTGTTGCGTTTAATTTCGTTAAGAAACCAAAAATAAAACTTTTAACCGACAAACGAACCGGAGTAGAAGGAGAAAATCTCCGGAGCGACTGTTCAGTGAGGCGGAGTAAAGAATCTGACAGTTTGAGTTTGAGCATCAACAGACAGAGTGTTCAACCGAGCTCACGCTCAAGGTTCCATGCCTTGCATGGAAAGTTAACTCTTTCACCTCCGGAGCAGTTCTAACCTGGGGTTATACTGCATATGTCATAATATAGCAAGACTTCATGTT
Source organism: Neoceratodus forsteri (assembly GCA_016271365.2). Taxonomy (NCBI): domain Eukaryota; kingdom Metazoa; phylum Chordata; order Ceratodontiformes; family Ceratodontidae; genus Neoceratodus; species Neoceratodus forsteri. Next base: position 47,428,315 of record JADMNL010000025.1, read on the forward strand.
GTTTGAAAATGATTCTACCCTCCTTTGACTACTGCGATGTTGTCTACAGCTCTGCCTCTAAGTCCACCTTAGCCAGACTGGACCCCCTCTTCAACACTTTCTACCGCTTCGCTCTCGATGCCCCCCCCCCACACCCATCACTGTGAGCTCTTCCATTCACTGGCCCTTCCATCTCTGAGCAACCAGCGCCTACTTCACAGTGCTAAATTTGTTTCTAACTTCTGGCTTGGTTCCCTTCCGCCCTACCTCGTCTCCTCCCAATCTTCCCCGCCCACGCCCTCAGGTCTACTGACTCCAGGCTATTAGTAATCCCTCATTGAAGGACCTCCGCAGGCCAACCAATCGGCTTTGTCTTACCTCCTCCCTAAGCTCTGGAATGGCCTGCCAGCCCAAATCCACCATTCTTCCTCCAAACACTCTCTATCCTCTGCCCTTACTAACTTCCTTGCACCTAATTGTACCTGCCCCTGACCTCCCCTTCGACTGATTCTCTTCCCCCCCTTCCTCGATCCCCTCCTCAAGCACCTGACCAGCGGCTCGGCCTTTGCCAAAATGACTGGCTTATACATAGCCTTAAACAACCCATGCACTTACCCTCTCATGACACTTCTGCTATCTCCCTTCTTATTCCGGCCAACGTCTTCCCTAAGTCAACCCCCTTATCTTTCCCAGTGTTTACTATCCAGACCTGTCACCTCTCCCTGGCCCCAAGCTCAGACTTCCATTTCTCTCTGACAACTTGGTGCATCATACTTCAATTCAATCTCTGATATAGGCACTTATGTAATCACATATAGTTCTAGATGTGTAATCAAATATGTTATGCCACCCTCCTTGTGACACATGTATGTAGTGTCTCCTCATGTAACAAGCTATAATTAACCATACTTAACTATGTAACAATTGTTTGCACTGCTCAATTCCAAGTTCAACCTATTGATTGTTGTATGTATACCCTCCTCCCTTGTACCCCCCCCCCCCCAGGTCGCACCGTGAGACAAGCATCTTTTTGCTCAGTGTGCCTCTCCTGGTGAAACATTTTCAATAAATAAATGGCTGCTGTCCTTAATGATTAATTCTGTTGGGTTAGGTACGCACTTCCAACTATTAGTTCCCTGTCATGTATTATACCGTCACTAACATCCTGAAAAGTTTATTCCCGACTGGTACTCAATACCAAATGTTGTTATCCCAACTATTCTGGTGTCGGGTGATTTGTCAGTAACTTAATTGCCTGTTACGAAGTACAAACATCTTTACCAAACATCCTAACCAAACCATCTTCACGAATGTATAGTACACTTACTCCAAACCATAATCATATGCAGATGCCGCTCTTTGAAAAAGTATTGAACCACAATACAACGTTATAAAACACTGGGGAAACTGAAATAAAACTTCAGCTTGAGTGTAGTTATGATGCTACGTGCGACTTCATTCGCAGAGTTGCACTTCAAATACGTCATCAGTGCATCAGTAGTTCAGTATTTCTGTAGTTCATTATTCTGGGAGCACAGGTCACCTTGTTTATGGCAGTTCTTTATGTCATAAGGCAACGAATCCATTCAGAAAGTTAGAAATCATTATTTATGCAACAGATATTTAAAATTATACAATGGCAAGAAAATTTCCTGGACTCTGATTGGTCAATGTGTGCCTGAGACAGTGATGTTATTACACAATAACACACTGTATTGCTTTTCTATGGATCCTGACCTCCATTATCATGACCATTTGGATCCCTTAAAATCATTTTTTTATGTTTATTTTTTTTTTAATTTTGTATAACAACGAGCCATTGTATAATAGTAATAGCAGCACTCTAGGGATGTGTTATCAGACACATTGCTGGTGGGCACCTCGGCTTCGCCTCGTGCTTCAACCCACCCCAGGAGTGACGTTATTACACGATAACACACACCCTATCGTGCCTTACTGCTTAATCATCGTGTTTTCAAATGCTTTGGTTGAGGACAGAATGTTTTCACAGGTTTAGGTTGTGAACAATTCCACCCAAATACTCAGTCACAGAGCTAGCATTTCTTTCCTTCACTATGTTCGCAAATTTTCCCTCTCTTGCCACGTATCACTTTTTCTGTGGTGATTCAGGAAGGCCTCTGTTAATCTTCTCAATTGTGCTTATTGTGACTTGTTGTTCTTTTTGCAATTCGGCCACAAATCTGTATATGCCAACATGAGGTGCTCCTATTAGTGCAACCAGACATCGATGCCATGCTTCAACATTATTTTGGGTACGTGGGAACCCCACTGACATTTATTCGTGTATCGACCAAAATGAAGACTGAAATGGGCGGGGGGGGGAGTGAGCTGTTGTATTATTTCTCATCCTCCTTCTAACACGGCCAAGAACATAACTGTCCTCAAAAAACGCTCCCTCTATTTCATCTTTGGGAAGGAAAGACAATGCCACCAGTCGTCTCAGTTTAAGATTAAAGTCTACATCAGTACCATAGTCTGTGGCCAGACCCAAGGTTTGTATCTTGCCCCATATAGTCTGTCTGAAAAGGACTAGACGACCTTTATTTAAACTGTCAGGAAACTCAGACTTGGATGCATTAATAGCTGTCTGCTCAAAGTCAGCAATAATTACTTTAGGTGACAGAGTGAGGCCATATTCATCTTCTATATCATGCATGTCTTGAAATAGACAAATGTAATAATCTTGAGATTTAGAGGACATTAAAACAAATTACAATGGCACAATATGGGCAGTTTCTTGTGTGCCAACTGTAGCATGGATGAAACAGAGCTGTCTAAATAAAGTAGGAACGGTTTTAAATGTTCCGTTCATGGCCCAGAATTCTGCCACTGCAAGCTTTTCCATGTTCTGCTTTGTTGTGAAAATTATTATCTTGTCCTCCCCAATGATGACTTCTTTGCAAGAAACCTCTGGCCATTCACATTACACAGATGCTCTGGGAAGACCAAATCGTCCAAGGTTCTTGGTTCTGGTGTGGTGACATTATGTCTGGCATGTTTCACTATCTGTTGCTATGCTTGTTGAGAAGGCATACACTGCAGAACCTCTTGTGATACTTGTGACAACTCATACTGTATCAGTTGGGCTGGTGTGTCATGCATGTCTACAGCCCTGTCCTTGAGTGAAGCAAGTGCAGAAGCTCTGGGGACATCTGTGGCACCAGGAGCATGATTATGTTCTTTCTGCCTTTTTGTAGGTGATGTTGACCCTCAACTAAAACAGTGGACGCCCTACCTAAGCAGTTCTTCCCCTTTCTGCTCTGGCAGCACCAGTAAAAAAGGTCCCCATGGTTTCTCTCTTTCATGTACAGATAGCCATTAATACAGAGATTAATATTGCCTTGCATTGAGGACACTGTCTGACACACAACTGCTGCCTCAGCCATCTCAGTCATCATGACAAAAGAGACAAAATGCAAGAAGGAAGTCTGAAGAGACTGCATTCTCTCCCGGTGTCCATTTTGGGTCAGATTCAGCAATGGATGGTTCCGACGCCATATGGCAGCTACTGGAACAAATGGGTTAAAGAACATCACCCACAGCTGAGTCAGAACTGCATATTTTATTCCATTATTCAATTACAGTGAAGAGTACATGCGCTACACCTTACAGTTACTAAAGGTGGCACTGTGAACAGATGGAGCACAAACTTACTTTTACTTTTAGTTCTGACATTGCTGCCTGCTGAAACAGAGCCAGCAGCCGAGCTTGAAGCAGCTTATTGACAGAGCTCTGTTACAGCAACCTAATTCCACTAAAACTACAAAGAAAAAAACACTAAAAGAGTTTGAAAAGCTAAGAATAATATAGAAGGCAAGCAACAGACCACAACAATACCTTTTCTGGCTCAGTATTGCAGGAGGAAACGAGAACGATGGGCAGAACTAATCGAGCAACCACAGGAGGTGAAAGTGCCCATCAAAAAGACGCTAAGCTGACTACCAACACGGACTCGAGATCGGGGACAGGGGAAGATGTGCCAGCTCAACCCTCAAATGCGGCTCTATTGAAAGTGATCCAAAGGTTGGATCAGAAGCTAGAGGACTTTACGTTGCAATTTAAAATATTAGATACTAAGGTGAGCATGCTAGAGGAAGCCACAAAATCGCTTCAACAGTAGCAGCATCTGCGATGACAGTCTCCACGGGGCTATCCAAAGAGAATATACTGTTACGTCAATGGCTAGAGAATCTGGAAAATGCAGCCCGAGCGACCCATGTACGAATCCCAGGCATACTGGAGGAAGCTGAAGGAGAAGATCCTTTTCCTTTTTTGCAGGAATTCTTTTGAGACATGCTACAACTTTAGGATACAGTCACTATTCTTAAGGCCTACAGAATCAGTCCATGTGGTGGATGCACTCATGCAGCAACAAACCTGCTACTTCCCCGAACTCTCTTGGTGGTGCTTGGGTAGGTGAAGGACAGAGATGCAATAATTAGCTTGGCTAAACAACATGCTCCAATCGATTGGGAAGGTACATCAATTCATATCTTTCCCGACTTAAGTTTTGCCACCAGGCAGAGACGAAAAAGCTTTGCTGGTACCAGAGCCCGTTTGCGTCAGTTAGGCATCCACCATGTCCTTCTCATGCCTGCCAGTTTAAGAATAACGTATGGGGAGAAGGTCTTTCAGTTTGCAGAACCTGAAGCAGCCTCAAAACTGTTGGATCATATTGAGAAAGAAGTCAGGGCAAAAGGAGAAACTTCAGACAATGACTCGGAGGACAGTGAGTAGAGACATTTGGAGCTTAAGCTTCAATGTAGTATCCAGCAGCCACGGCGAGCCGTGAAATATTAAACTGTTATTGCGTATTTTCATAAATACTCTGGGTTACTGGTGTATTAATTTTCATTTCAGGGCTGCAACGTGGACACAATGTTTGGTCTAAAATTTAACTCTCCTTTGACACTCTTTCATTCTTTCAGGGGGTGCCTTTGGTCCCTTTAACCGGTTGGTCAGTGCAGTGTACTGTTTATTATCTTTGAAGTTTAAGGATAAAATATAATTCTGGGACCTGTAGTGGTTTTATTCATTTATTGTTCACTTATGAACATGTTATTTGGGGTTGCTGAATGTTACGAGCTCTGTTATATAAAACTCTCTACCGATGAAGGATAAGGGATATTTTACCTGTATTAAGGGTGTTCATTAAATTTAAACATGATATTAAGTTTTTTCCCTGCTCATGGCAGTAATGGCCTTTATACATATTAATAATGGGAAATGGTATTAAATTTTAGGTTGACCCTCTCATAAAGTACCACTACATAGGGGCTTAGTGAATCCTTACTGTAAAATGTTGATGTGCATTACTTGTAATGGAAACTCATTTCTGAAGCCTGCCTATGAGGGCATTGTACTGTGCACTGCATACAGCTAAACTAATAAAAATAAAGTTAGGGGGCGCTAGAGAGCCGATCTCCAGGCAGGGAGCTTTTGAAAAGCGCTCTGCACTTCAGGGATGATAAATCAACAAATAAATAAAATTCCACTGGGAAAACTTTAATTTGAACTTTTGGAACATATTCTCTGTCCTGCCAGCTGTCGGACGATATAAAACTTGCGACGGTACGGCTGAAAAATCAAGCAGCAGCAGGACCAAAGACTCCAGCTGGGAAAATGGGGGAGGCCGGAGAAACCTCGTGTTCTACAGTAGTAAGTGGGCCTGAAACTCAGACAAGCCCCTCATGGCAACAAATATTAGCAACCATGCAATCGATGGATACTAAGATGGAATAGACCCTGAGTCGTCTGGAAAAACACAATGCTGCTATCAAGGAACTGACTAATAGTGTGCGGGACTGTGAGCAACATTCCATCGCAACTCAAGCAGTTATCACCACGTTCACGAAAGAGAACACCCAAATCCGAGGCCGACTGGAGGCCTTGGAGAACGAAATCAGGTCGGGGAATTTAAAGTTTGTGGGTATTCCGAAGGCTTGTGTATGGTAAACCTACTCTCCTTCATAAAGACCATGTGTCTATTGATCTCCTGAGTATTTTGACTGGGAGTTTGTGCTTATGAACTGGGTCAGACCTTAATATCTCTCATTCTAACACACAGTCCGCCTGGAGGTTCTGTGATCTAATTCTACCTTGCTCAGGCCTTACCATTATCGATAAATGATAGTGATGTTAAATGCTTTCTGGACCTATCCTTTCAGACCAGAGCACGTAGAAAGCGATTAGATGTTCTGAGGCAGAAGCTGCGCACCTTGGGCATTATTCACTCTTTCCTGCTCCCGGCCCGACTTAGAGTGACCTACACGAGGAAATCGTGGCAGTTTACTGAATCGGAAGACACTGGGAGATGGCTGGAGAAGATCAAAAAGGAATTTGGCCCCAGAGACATGGAAGCAGTTGAAGAAGAAGAAGTTGGCGCTGATTCGGATGAAGGCTGAGTTTCATCGGGCAAGACTTTTTATTTTCCTGATTATTACCACTAAATGGGCCTAGCGGGACTCTGAGACTATGGTTTAAAGTTTGAGGCTTACCTGGGCTACAAGGTTGGGGACTTTTGATATAAATCTTTTTTTTTTTTTCTTGGGGCAAGATCTTTAGGCTGGACGCTTAAGACCATTTTCGGTGAATTTATTACTGTGGAAATTAACCCCATTTTCGTATAATGAGGAGAGTAAATACCAGGTTAAGAGTCATATTTCCAAGTTATTTACCATATGTTATTAGGCATGTTTAACCATCAGGTTTATAAATACTGTATAGAGATTATATCTTAACCTTATAGATCCAAAGTTCAGTAAGTTTGCACAGTTTAAATAACATGCTGATGTGCAGTAGAGTTCATTGAAAGCATGTTTTTCTTAATTGTACTGTCTTATTCTTTAGTCATGGATTAACAGCAGTCCTTATGGATTATGGTACAATGCCTATGTTAATTTATACCTTGCATGGACATTCCATAGCCACTGAGACGGCTGGCAATTTTGAAGACTCTATAGGGAACGTTTTGGATTTACTCCTCTTCCTACTGTTATAGATTACACAGCAATGTATTATGTATATCACAAATGTGTTTCACTGACAGTTTTCTACTCTCTGTATGAGAAAATTGTGTATATGATTTGCATAAAATAATAAACACAAAGTACAAAAAAGAAATAAAGTTAAAGGCCGGCCCAGTGGAACTGAGGGTGGTGCTGGACGCCACACCTCGCACCACGTCGGCGACCCGGGGTTTGGGAGCAGACTTGGTTCGCTGGTGGGTCGGCCAGGGAGAGATATTCTTGAGCGTCCTACGACAGCTCGCCTTCTCCAGGGAGGAACAGGCCGATAACTCACAAGACTTGCCTGACTCCTCAGCAGAGGCTCGGAGTACTGCAAGCCCCACTAGTAGGGGATAGGTGGCTGCTGTACAGCGTGGATGTTGGCGCCTTGCGCCATGACGTCAGGGGGAGTTGCACGCTGCATGGGGAGGGAGTAAATGAGAAAGAGCCTGCCACCACTGGGGAGATGGGGAGCGAGGAGACGTGCCCACGATGTGCCTGCGCCCGTCCAACGGACCCAGACCGATGAAATGTGTTATGGTAGTCCACGCCTGCCTCACTGTCTGGGGTAAACCGCAGCTCCATGAAGCTCTGGGGTTCGTTCTGGGCAGGTGGCAGGCAGTGGGATGTCTGCCATGTCTCTCCTGATGGGTCGGGGGTAGTAGGCTGGGGAAGGAGGTAAAAAGTAATTAAAAAAAAAAAGTCAGTGTCAAACTTTTACTTTTAGTTTTGTAAACTTTGGAATCCCCAAACAGACTGTCAGGCATGAGCACAGTAAGTGTTTACTATACAGCGTAGCGCACAGCGCTTACTGAAGGCGTCAAACTTTTACTTTCAGTTTTGTTTGGTTTAAGTGAGTATCTTTGCCTAATATACAGCATAGCGTACAAGAAAAGAAGGCATCATACTTTTAATTTAAGTTTTGAACAGCTTAATGAATCTGTGCTGGGCATTTGCATGTTGGTAATTCTGTATGTCCGTAACGCTGTAATCGGGCGAAAAACAGCCGGGCAACAGATTGGGTAGGGAACTTCTTATACTGGGCGGCAACACTTCAAAGCACTAGAGGACCAATTTTAGATGCCTACAAAGACCTCTTGGGTGTAGACACCCAGATATTAGACAGCCTTCAGGTTAAATGGGAAGATGAAGCTGACATTACTGTCACAGAGGAGGGTTGAAAAAAAATATGGGAATGGGGTTGGAGGGTGACAGCCTCTCCAGGCTGGAGAGAGTTTAAGTGGAAGTGTATGTCAAGATTCTTCCTCACACCCACGGTTACCAGGCACTTTGCACTTTGCAGTGGAAGGCTCAGCCCTGTGTCGCAATACCACATATTCTGGGCATGCCCAGTAGTAGCTAGCTTCTGGTCCAGAGTGTTAAAACGGAACTCTCCAAAATATGGAGTGTCCGGATACTACTAGATTTCAAACACCTGATCCTGGGCCTGGAGGTTCCAGAGGTGGGTAACTCTAAACAACAGGGGTTATTTAAGCAATAAGGCATGACAGGGTGTGGGTTATTGGGGAATTTACCCACACCTTGTGTGGTGTGTCACGAGGTGCAGCAGAGTGACTTAACCACACAAGAAGTGGGCAAATCAACCAATAACCCATATCCTAGAGTGCCTTATTGCGATTATACAATGGACCCATGTATAAAATACATTTAAAATGTGTTTAAGTATGTTTTTCATAAATGCCATTTTTCAACCGTGGGTTATTGCAGGATATACCACGGTCATGTGATGTGTTTTGACCAATGAGCTTACAGGATTTCTATACCCCACTGTATAATAAGATACTATGTTTAGCAGCCCAGAAAGCAATCACAGCAAACTGGCTACAGGTGACTCCCCCCCCCCCATGACTCCTGGACCCGCAGGGTGGACAGTATTGTAAGGATGGAAGAGTTAACAGCCAAACTTAGATTACGACTGGACAAACATAATGAACTGTGGGCTATGTGGAATTCATGCCATATCCCAGAGAGGGGAGATGGGGGGGATTAGAAGCCTAGGAGGCTAAAAACCAGTGTCATGGGCCCATGCCATTGGAGGGAGTAGTTAGTCACCCCATAGAGACACCTCTACACAGTAACCATATTGAACCTCAGCCAGTGATACGTATGATATGATATGATACCATCAGTGGCGTGCTATGCTGTTGTTAGCCTGCTAGCCACAGTTGGTTTGCTATAATGGTTAACCATTTTAATGTGGATGGAGGAACAGGTGAAGATGTGCAAATAGTAGTAGCAGATACCTGAAACTCCCTTATACCTATTGCTGGTTTATCTCTAGACACCTTTATTAGGACATAGTTATGTCTAAGTTATCAACTACTGTACACTTCATAGATTACCTGTAATTTGAAACACAATGTCTTGAAAAAACGTATGCCTATATGATTAATATATCTACAATAAACTTGAGTTAACAAAACGAAATTCAGAATTATACTACTTTATCTGGAATCCAAAATGAAATGCCATGCAGAAAACAGACTACGGTGGCATGGTGGGCACCAAAGGGGTGCCAGATGCAGCAAGTACGCACAGTATTGTCTAGGCATCTGATAACTCCGTAATGGCAGCCAGGCAAAAGACAGTGGACAGTTCTACACATTACACGGCCCGCTAACATTAAGCATATGAATTTGTCAACTCTTATATTTTTAACTGCTACGAATCAAATCTAATATTTTTATAATCGCTCATCAAATTAGAGTAATTTCACTTCTGGGCTGCAACTACACTGAAGTTCTATCAGTACCTCCGGCACTCTAAGGGTTATTTCACTGCATTTTTAACATCCGAAGTGGAATCATTTTATAACTTAACACTTGTACAATTAAAGACATCCCGGCAAATGCTTGCAGTCCGAGTGCTCAGAACCAGAAACACCGTACTACATGCAACCATTCAATCCACCTACCTGTCATGTCCTAGATTTACTCCGGTGTCATAGGCTCTTGCTATGCTAATCATGGAAGGCCGATCGCCGGCTTCTGCTGCCATCAGTAAGTAGTTAAATCCTTTGATCCGATTTTCTTGTGTGTCCTGAGTATCAATGAAAATGACACATGCTTTATACAATAATTTTTGGGGGTGGGGTGAGGGTTAACATAAACATAGAAACATGGACGTAAGGGCAGAAAAGACCATCCATCCAGTCTGCCCTGAGTGATTTCATGGACTGGTGTCACCAACAAGCAGTGACAGAGCATTTTCTACAAGGAAAAAACATACAATAATAGGAAGCTGACAAAGCAATCTTCTAGCACTCTGTTCTTGAGTTCTCATAAAACTGTTTATAAGTAGTGTCCCATTCAAAGGTCCCTATTCCTCCACTCCATTAGCTCGCTTTACAAGTGTGTATATGTGTGGGTTGTGATGCTGAAAAGCTTACTCAGCAACCTCCTATCTATCACATACAGCAGTGGTGTACACACAGCAAAATGAGCTGTCAAATCCTAATAAGGGGACATTACTGGGAAAGGACATCAGAAAGTGCCAACCAGCCCATCAGCGCAGCGGTACAGCTGCTGCTCGCAATGCCAGTGACTCGGGTTCAGGAACAAGCTGGGCCCAAGGCATAAATTAGTTTTGGAAACGTGATTAGCAGTATTTGCCAATCAAACAAAATTTGATTAAGCCGGCCCGGTGGCACTGAGGGTTGAGGCGCTGGATGCCACACTTAGGAGACCCACGTTCAGGAGCGAGCCAGGCCATCGGGGTGCATGAGGCGAGAGATGACTGAGCGTCCGGCTGCTCTCCTCTTTCAGGGAGGGAGGGGTCATCGTACCACCCATCGATCGCCCCCTAGTGGGATCTGGGAGGCGATGCAGGTAGGGAGACCAGCAGATGGTGTGCATGTGCCCCACACATGCGCACTGCGCCTTGCACTGGGAAGTGCACAGAAAAGCGGAAATGGCGGCTAGGGACTCTATAACATCCCGTCCTCATTCTGCCGGCCTGCCGTCGCGGTGTCCCTGGATTTGGATTGTGCCCCGGGGAGGGAGGGAGCTTCCTTCCTGGTCCCACCATGGGGGAAGGGGGTAATCCGTGGGGGTCTTGGGGATGGTCGGGCGGTTGGGCTGGCGAATGAGTGATGCGGGACAGAGTTCTTGCCCCCAGTGCGCTCGAGGAGTATAAATAAATAATTGAAACCGGCCCGGTGGCGCTGAGGGTTGAGGTGCTGGACGCCACGCCTTGTTCGGGAGTGAGCTCAGGTGCCGGGGGTCGGCAGGGGAGGGACTGGATTGAGTGCCTGATGGGCTGCTCTCCGGTCCCAGGGGGAGGGTGTTGGGGAGCCTGGCACTCCGGCAGCCCCTGGTAGAGATGGGGGGATGCCGCAGTAGCGTGGAGCAGCATGTACATTAGCGTGCCTGATGCTGGCAGGGTTGCCATGCGCCAAGTGTCAGGAGCGTGCACACACCGAGGGTGGCTGGAACAAGAGGAAAAACCCGGCTTGTGGGGCAGGCGACGGCACTGGTCCCCCATGCCCTCCGCCGGGTTCCGCCTCAGATGGCCTTCCAGTATCCTCCCCCAGGTGCCTACCTGTAGTTGGAGTCTGAGTTGCAAGGAGCCCAAGAGGCGCAGGGATACCCTCCTTGGGCGGGTTAAACCGAGGGTGCCAGGTGCAGGTGGGGGGAGGGGGGAGAGAGGAGGTACAGTCCGGAGGGGGCCTCAGGCGGGCAGGACAAGGATCAGTTGCCAGAGAGCGGTCCTCATGAGCCGCGACCGGAATGAAAGAAAGTTTAAAAAAAAAAATTGGGATTGATTAGAAACCGGTAAGGTCTGAGGAGCAATTTTACAAAATGGTTATTTTTATCTATTGGATGCAATTCAACAGAGTGCAACTGGGGTGTAAAACTGCAAGAGAAACTACCAATACCTGTACTTTTTACCACAGTTACAGGAAGTAAGTATTGCAATTGGGAAAGTTTTACTACAATGCAAAATCAGATATCACATTTTTGGGGTAGCAAATTGCTATGCGAACCCACTTATTTTATGCCTCGTGGGTCGTGGGGGGATGGACGAGGGGAAGACTGAGCATCCCAGTGGATGCTCTCCTCCTCTGGGGAGGGAGGGCTGCTTGCATAGCAGTGCTACTGCCATCTGTAGGTGTGCAGGTGGCAGAACAGCTGCTTCGAGACAAGGCGGGGGGCTAAAGATAGGTTTGGGGTATGCGTCAGCACACCCCTGCTGGGATCTAGGTCCCCAAGACGGTGTCCTTATGGGAGGACGAAGCTGCAGCCTGAGAAGAAACTAAGGGGGTAAATCCCCTCTGCCTGAGCTCCATGACAGCTGGTAAATCCATCATACTGGGCAGAGGAGCCAAAAACACTGGTAAAAAAATAGAAAGAAAGACTGTGCCATCACAGATAGTAAGGATTGTGTAAGCCCGAACTGGGTAGGGCACATACACAGTTACGCATGCTGACGACACATTTTCTCGCATCATCTCTTTTTCTAACTCACGGCTGCTAACTCGCCCTCAGCCTGACTCTGTCACTACATCACAGCACCCTTTCACAGAACCCTACACAGGCACTGCCTCTCCCAGTGCACCTTCTGCACAACCCCAATACTGGTTCTTTCACTGCAGGCTATCATCCGACCCCCTAGCTCCATCGCCTGTCTTCCCATGGACTTGCCATCCACCATGGGCATGTTCCTCCATGGCGGGGGGTTGTCTGGGCCCCTCAAGCTACTGAGGACATGGATCCAGTTTCACCCAGGAGAACATCTTAGCACCAGTGCAGGGCCTGCATGGGTCGGGTCCCTCACACTGCACTGTCTCAGTATCTCCCAGTTTGTTGGGATGCCAACCAGTGGTATCACAACCTCATACACATGTGCAGAGCAGGATGTCATCAGATGCCCCACCCCCAATGCATCTGCCGTCCCATGCACCCTGCCAGCTGTGGTCACCCAGATGGCAGTATAGTGTCAAGACCAGCCATCCCCCCCCCTCCCTGGAGGAGGAGAGCGTCCACTGGGATGCTCGATACTCCTCCCCCCCCTCCAAATGACCAAGACACGTTTCCGAACCCAGGTCTCTGGCCTGGCAAGTGGTAGTGCTACTGCTGTGCCGACAGGCCAGTGTACCCCTTCAACTTTTCCTCCCACAATGGGGTACTATTCCCTAAAGACGAATCCAGTGAAGAAGGTGGACCTATCTGCAACTGGGTCATGGACAGGCTAAAGGCGCCATGCAATTCATTTAATCCTGCCATTTATCCTCAAATAAAGTCCCTCCCACCTCCTATCTAGTAAGTCACTGCCCCCATGCCTGACCTAAGGGTGTGGGGGAGGCATAAGTTGTGATCGCCCACATTTATATCCTCCCTGAAACACAGCACAAAAAGTGCCAGAACAGCAGGAGAAGCAGCACCCTCTACCACCCATGGATGGACTTAGATCCGTGCCTCCTACATGAAATGTAACATGCTTCACCAGCACTGCCAAACTAAACAGGTTCCCTTTGTTGCAAAGGCCACAAACTGATGAAGCTATTCAACAATCTAGTAGCATTCACAGAGAGCAATGGACTTTCAGGGAGTGGCGCTAACAGAGCAAGTACCCATGATGTCACACTAAGCAGCGCTTCACATACAGTTCAGTCACCCCACCCATCAAGCACAGACACAGATGCACACGAAGGCTCAGGAAACTAAACAGACAGTCTGGCTGGCCCAGTGGTGCAGCAGGCTGTGGCATTGTGCTGCAACCTTCTACTATGCCAGCGACTTGAGTTGAGAATGAGGCTCCTCTTGCCGATAGTCAATCTTTGGGAGAAGAGACCAAGATCAGCGCCTGCTGAGACAACTCTCCTCTTCTGGGGTAGGAGGCATGCCATCTTGGTCCTTGGCTGCCACCTAGTGGAGCCTGGGTGGTAGCGCCAGAATTACAAGTGATGTTGAAGGGAGGGGACGTGGTTTCATAGCATGTGTGCACCTCCACGTGCACAAGCTTACATGCCACCGCAGCTGGCGAACATGAGAAGAAAATAGAAAACTGGCTGCCTGCCCCCTCACCGCATTGTCACCTAGATCACCAATCCCGATTCTAGATGAGCGACACTAGATGGGGAGAGGACGGCCCACCCCTTCCTGACCCTGCCTCAGGGGGCAATTTGTGGGGAAAAAATGGGCAAGGCGAGTCTGGGGGAGGCAGATGCCAGGTGGGGAAGGAAGGGACAGGGGTCAGTATCCCACCTGCGTAAGTCCACAGATGAAAAAGCTTTATGCCAAAATAAATATTTAAATATTGGTCTGGAGCTGTGGCCAAGTAGTAACAGCACTGGCCTGCTGCAATACTTATTTGAGATGTGTTATGCCTGAACCATTCCCTCATTTCCCTGTACAAGCTGTCCTTGAAGATACGTATTTGCCATTGCAGACCACATTGTATATGTAAGCAATAATACATCGCAGGGTCTGCATTAAAGGGGCACTGGCAGCTTTGGCCTTTCGTTTTGATTGAACTGCGAAAAGTATGCCTCCTGGCACACACCTATCGAGCATGTAACACAAAATGCCCCTACATGTTTAAAAGTGAAGGCTTTTTACCTTTAACAGATATTTTTCGTAAAATAGAAATTCCCTCGGTCCGGTTATAAGGCACCTGCGTCCCGGAAGCACATCCAGGTCGGGAATGCGGATCTGCCACGAGCACGGTCCCAAAGTGCGAGTTTTACACATGCCACGAATACCAGAATGTTTATCTTGTCCGGGGCTGTATGAAAAAATGCTGCTGATATGTCCCAAAGTAAACCAAGCACAGCAAAAAGTAACATTTCCAGTTTTAAAGCAGAGCTGAAATCTCGCACATGCGCATATGACGCTTCTGCACATGCAGCGGGATCTTCATTCATGACACAGGGCGCATGCCTGGCAAGATAAACATTCTGGTATTCGTAGGGTGTAAACTCTGCACTTTGGGACCGTGTCAGGCAGAGATCCGCTGCCCCACCTGGATGTGCTTCCGGGACGCGGGTGCTTTATAACCGGACCGAGGGAATCTCTATTTTACGAAAAATATCTGTTAAAGGTAAAAAGCCTTCACTTTTAAACATGTAGGGGCATTTTGTGTTACATGCTTGATAGGTGTGTGCCAGGAGGCATACTTTTGACAGTTTGATCAAAACGAAAGGCCAAAGCTGCCAGTGCCCCTTTAAGTAATTAGCAAAGAATTAATGCCCGTTTCATTTTGTGCCACGTGTGCTGTTTGGATCAGTGTGATTGCTCGATTTTGGTGTTCTGTTTCTTGCTATGTTACAATAGTGCTGTAATGCACAGTCAGGTAACGTGTCTCAGTCAATATGCATATGTTTATATGCACAGTTACTGTGTCTCCTATGGTTATATGAGTGCATTCTTCAGTTCTTTGAGAGAGAGGACTGTTAAGTGAAGCAAATCTGTACACAAGAAAGGACTTCAGAAGACACTCTTATAACCAGACATAGTAACTATACGTATAAACATACTATTATAAATCATGCAAGTCCTTTATTTTCTCCAAAAAAATAGAATGTGTTTAAAATTAAATATTTAACTTTGCAGAACATTAGAGAAACACAGGTTACTCACCTGTAACAGAAGTTCTAGAAGTGGTATATATTGTTCATCCACATTATCTGGCAGAGTCCTTTCCCCTTTAAGAAGTGCCAGAAAGTCTTTAAGCTGGCCCCTTCCACCCACCTGGGTGGTACGTCCCTTGGCTCCGCCCCATGACCCCAGATCTTGCCTGCTGGAAGCAGAGGTTTTGCACCAAAGCCAAGGGAGGTTGGATGGGTCCATGTGGATGAACAACATATACCACTCCTAGAACTGCTGTTACAGGTGAGTAACCTTTGTTTCTAGGGATGTGGATATGTTGTTCTATCCACACTATATGGCAGACTCCTAGCAGTTCTCCGGGAGGAGGGAGGCAAGGCGCACACACCCTATTTAGGGAACAGAGACTGGAAAACTGAGGCCCCAAAACCAGCATCCCGGCGTGACTCAAGGTCAATGTGGTAATGGGAAATGAAGGTGTGCTGACTTCCAGGTAGCAGCCCTACAGATTTCCTGGATAGGGACATCCCTTGAAGCAGCCACCGACGCAGCGGTATGGCGGGTGGCATGATCCCTTAGCCCTCTGGGAGACTCCCTACCTGCCAGCCTATAACAAAGATCAGTGCAGGAAGTGATCCACCTGCCAATCATTGGCTTGGCTGCAGGTCTGCCAGGTGTGGCTTCAGCGTAGGTGACAAACAGCTGGTGAACGTCTCCCCGAACTCTGGCCATGCGCTATTTGTAATAAGCGAGTGCTCACCTCAGGTCCAAAGTTTAGAGCCTGTGTTTGGCCTCCAAGGTGTAATTCGGGAAGAGCACCGGAAGAGTCATCACCTGATTAAGCTTAAACTCTAACACAACCTTCGGGAGGAACTTCGGGTTGGGGCACAGGACAACCTTGTCCCTGTGGAAGACCAGGTAATAAGACTCCACTGAAAGCGCCTGGAGCTCACTGATCCTTCTGGCTGACATGATAGCCACCAAGAAGGCAGTCTTCCATGACAAGTGAGACACTTCACACCTACACATCAGTTCGAATAGCTTGCCCATGAGCTTTGCCAAAACCAGCAACAAGTCCAATGGTGGTGGTGGTTCAAGCACCGGAGAGAAAATGTGATCTAAGACTTTGAAAAAGCACCAGACCACCTTCTCCTGCGCCACCGACTGCAGACCAGCCCACACCTGGTAAGCAGAGATGGCTGCCAGGTGCACTTTAAGGGTCGTTGACCTAAGGCCCCATTTAGAGAGGGACCACAGGTAGTACAAAATGCTGGCCCCTGGACAGGACAAGGGGTCCAGCCCCTTGCCCTGACACCAAATGGAGAATCTCTTCCATCTGAAGGCATAGCATTTTCTGGTTGATTCCTTTCTAGATGCCTCCACCATGGTGAGGACATCTTTGGAGAGACCCAAAGCCTGGAACTCTAGCCACTCAGGAACCAGGCTGTCAGGTGCAGGGATTGAAGGTCCCTGTGGCATACCTTCCCCTTATTGATGGACAGCAGAGTGGTACATGCCTCGGGAGCCTATTGCTGAGGCTAGGGAGATCGGGGTTCCAAAACTAGCGTGGCCACTCCGGAGCTACCAGGATCACCTGTGCCTTGTCCCGCCTGACCTTGAGCAGCACCTTGTGGATCAAGGGAAGTGGAGGAAAGGCACAGAAAAGGCCTGGAGTCCAAGGCCTCAAGAAGGCATCCCCCTGCACCAAGCCTTGCTGACGGGGTGGGCACAGATCAGCCTCAACTTTGTGTTCTCCCTGGAGGTGAACAGGTCCACCTGAGGGGTGCCCCACTGGGAGAACAGACTGTGAACTACCTCTGGATGGAGAAACCACTCATGAGATGCCTTGCCTACCTGGCTGAGGGCATCTGCCAACTGACTGGAGGCTCGTGCCACATGGATGGCTAGGAGATCAACCTCCAAGCTGCGTACTAGGGTCCATCTGCGGAGAGCTTCCTTGCACAAAGGCAGGGATTGCATCCCGCCCTGTTTGTTGAAGTAGTACATGGTCGTGGTGTCTGGACCACCTGACTCCAAATATGTGTCAGTCAGTGTCAGCTGAATTGCCTGGCGCTCCAGCAGGTTGATGTGCCATCGGGACTCCTCGGGGGTCCAGAGTCCATGAACTCTGTGTTCCCCAAGATGGGCACCCCAGCCCGTGAGAGAGGTGTTGGTCATTAGGATGACCGTCGGCTCGGGGCGGACAAACGGGATCCCTTCCCGCACATGCTCTGGGACTAGCCATCACTGGAGGGCATCCCACATCTTCTGGGTCACAGTGACCAGCTGGTTGAAGTGACCTTTGTGCTGAGACCACTGGCTGGCCAGCTCCCACTGCAGGGAGCACATATTCTGACGGGCCCATCAAACCATGTTGGTGCAGGAAGTCCCAGGCAGGGTGCAATTACGCAATCCAAAATGATCGACCAAAGGAGGAGAGAACTTCCGCCCTGTCTGCCGGGAGCCAGGCTCTGGCTCGGCAAGAGTCAAGCTCTGCCCCGATAAAGCTGATCACCTGTGAGGGCACGAGTTCCGACTTGGCCTCATTGACCAGGAGGCCAAGCGAGGTGCAGGTCTGGAGAGCCAGGTCCCTGGATCGCGCCACCTCCTGTTTGGAGGGACCTGCAATCAGCCAGTCATCCAGGTAGGGGTACACTCAGACCCCTCGGTGTCTCAGGTAAGCTGCCACCACTGCCATGCATTTGGTGAAGACCCTGGGGGCCGAGGAGAGGCCGAAGGGCATGGCCTGGAACTCGTAGAGCGTTCCCTTGGCTCAAAAGCAGAGGAACCTTTGGTGGGATGGACGGATTGGAACATGAAAGAACGCATCCTGAAGATCCAGGGAGCAAAACCACATGTTCTGCTATAAGGATGGTATGATCCGAGACAGAGTTACCATCTGAAGGTGCGCGACCTGAGGAACTTGCTCAGGTTGTGCAGATCTAGAATGAGGTGCCACCCACCCATCCGTTTTGGCACCAGGAAGTACCTGGAGACAAACCCTGGGTGTCCCGGAGGATCCGCTCCTCTAACCACGACCTCCGTGCGGAGGAGCTGGGCTATGTCATCTTGAACAGCCGACCGAGTCTCTGCAGAATTCGAGAACTGTAATTTTGTAGGAGGTGGAACTGTCATCCCTAGGAGGTGGAACTCTCCAACAGTAGTCAATGGAGAAAGTTGTCAGAGGAGGTAGAACTGAGCTCCTGCCCAATTATTTTATATATATATATCAATTTCTAGCTGCATTCAGTAAGGCCTTTCATGTTGCAGGACACAACTATCTCATTTCCAAGATACATAACATGATGATTTATGTGACTGCAAGCTACAAAGATGGCTTAGCAATAGAAGTAGGTATTCAAGAACTTGTGCCCCTTTTGACATTCATTCTACTTTATTAGCTACGTACGTTAGTTGGGGTACTAAAGAATACAATTGTGAGCCTGTTTGTAATATGAGCATCATCCTGTAGAAAGGTATTAAACTGCCTTTTGTCTCCTGGGCCCATCCACTGTTTTTCTATCCCTTTTTCCCTGTACTCTCCTGTGCCTGTCCAAAACCATCCCATACCTCTATGCTGACCAGTATTATAAAAAGTATGCTCATGTGAAAGTCATGTGGTAAAGCACCAGTACATAAAAAAGGCTTGCTAGTTTTACAAAGTGTAAACCAAACTTGTTAGAACTTTGGGGCAAGTTGAGTGGCAAGATGGCAGTGTGCTGCATTGCCGCATGGGAGACTGGAGTAAGGTGTGAACCCTAGAATACCACTCTGAGCATGTCATTGAGGTGAGGCTCTCGGGGAAAGAGGGTACGGACTATCTTGTATTCACACACCCCCTGCCAAGCCATCAAGGGTCAGCCTTGGCATTTGCAGTGAACGCAGTCACTCACTCACCCTATTGCCTGGAGTAAGAGAGTGCATGCATGGCAACAATATCATCGGGGAGAATTGGGGAAATTTGTGGAAACAGCTTCAGACACAGACTGGCCTGATAGTGTAGTGGTAGTACCACCACTTACTATGCTGGCAACCCAGGGTGAGGAACGAGCATGAGTTGTCAGGGGCTGGCCTCAGAGAGAAGGACCGAGTGTCCCTGAGAACACTGTCCTCTTCCATGGAGAGGGAGCAAGGCTCTCTGCAGCACGATCACCACCTGGGGATCTCCACACGCTGCATCCCAATCAGAGCTACTCTCAGAGAGTGGGGACATGCCGCTTGACGTGGCGCATGCACACTCAGCGTGCGTGGATGCAGCTCACCTGATTCGCAACATCTCAAGTAGGGACTGGGGAGAAAATGTTGTAGGAAAACCCCAGTGGCAGCAAGAGGCAGCTGGCCTCTCTCAAGGCTCTGTACCATGGATTGGACACACTCTGAATGGATCCTGCTCCAAGGGGACTTTGGGTACCCCTTGTCCCCGTCATGAGGGGTAAGTCATGGGAGATCTGGAGAGGTAAATCCCACCGATGACCAGTGATGGGGCTGGAGGAAGGCAATGCTGAATGGGGCAGGCTGGCAGCAGGTTAAAACCTACATGGGAAAAAACCTCATGACACAGCCTCATCAGAGACACACTGGTAGCCCACTGTGCTGCCACCTGGGAGTCCAGCATTCTTGTGAGGGTCCTGGAATTCCACTCAGGCATCAGAAATGGTCTGAATGCATCTTTGAGGCAAGGCACTTGGCTTCCAGAGAGAAAGCCTGTGGGCTGTTTGACGCTGATGTCAAAAATGTCAAAGGAAGATCAGTGCACCATCAAAATGCTGCTAATATTTTCTTGCATATTGCAAATGAACGTGCAAAACAGACATGGGTGCAAACAAGCCTGTTCCCAGCACTTTGAGGCACATTGTCTTTTTGTCGGGGGGGGGCGCGACGCTTTCACCATCAAGCATTTTCCTCAGTTAGCCGGCCCAATGGCATGGAGGGCTGAAGCATCCGTGCTTTACCTCCTGCCATGCCGGCGACCTTGGCCACTGGCCAGAGAAGGAGTGGATCGAGCGTCCGGAGGACTGCTGTCCTCTCCCGGGAAGAGGTGGGGACGGAGTCCGCTGCTTGACTAGCACCTGGCGGTTGCTGGGGCAATGGACCCACAACGTAGGGGGCGGATGTGGGGCAGATGTCCGGCGTGCCACGTGTGGACGCATGCGCGGCTCGGCCACTGGCGTCATTGTACACCTCTCTGTGCTTGAGGACGAGAAGTAAACGAGAAAGAAAATCCCAACTGGAGAGATGATGCCAACCTCCTGTAGGCACCGCACCCTGCCAACAGGCACCTTGTGGTAGCAGAGGTGAGTCCGGTAGATGCCGGGGTGACAGGGCGGGGGCGGCGGAAGGGGGCTGGTCGGGAAGAAGAGAAAGAGAGTAACAAAAAAAAAAAAATTTTCCTCAGTGAGCATGCTGAGTTTATTTCTTTGATGTTGATGTTTCCCTGGCCAGCTGAAAAAGGAGCAACACAGGTGCCGCCTGTGACATGAGCAACCCCCCTGCCCTTCCACTGGAGGCAGGGTGAGGAACTGCCATGTGGGCAACAGGATAGAAACTTGGGTGAAAACAAAGGACAAAACTACTTCTGCTTACTCAAAAAAACATCTCATAGACAGTGTGAAAAATAAGGCTCTGTGGGTGCTAGGTCGGATGTGCAGATAAGTGGAGCCGAGGGAGGAGGTGCTAAATACCGCCGAGGAAGCCAGACTGAAGAGAGATGGTGCACAGGACCTCTGAGGAAGCCAGACTGGAGAGAGATCGGGCATAAACAATTAACTGCAAAATAAAATGTTTTTCAAGTTTCCAGCAAATAAATTGCATTTATTATAGGCAGGGTTCAAATTTAATTTTACAACATTCAAAAAAAGTCACAAAACCATGCTTTTTGACCCTTAGACTTCATCTAATCCTTCTTCTTTTCCCACCTTGAAGTGAAATCATCTGCTTGTGACATTGAAATAATTTCTGTGCCACCACACTGCGATGTCACAAGTAGATGATTATGATTTTAAGGCAAGAATAAGCACAATGGGAGCTATGCACTGATGTGGGGCTGGGTATGCGCAGACTGAACGTACCCGATCTGCATAGCTCCGAACCAGCAGACAGGCGCAAGTTGCACAGTATGCACTACCATGTGTCTCCGCAAGGTGCCTGTCTGTGGCCCTGCCCCTGGCATGCTTCTTCATGGGGGGGTGAATGGAGAAACAGAGGTGGGCATCCAACTGGATGATTGTTCTGGGTCCAAAGTGGCTCCCCTGCTCCGCACTAGCAGGGGAATGTGGGAAGGTGCACGAGTTAAACAATGAAGGTACACGGGCAAGCGTCCTTAATCCTCCCTGTCTGCCCAGAGGGGTGGGGCAGCATGGCAGTGGTGCTTGTGTCCGATGCAGCCAGCGGTTGAAATCAGGTGGGGGGCATAACAGATAAAGCAGGGTTCCTGCCTGCGTATTCTGCACCCCTCCTTGCTCGGCACTCTGCACCTCTGTGAATGGCGCAGAGTGTGGGCACATCCCCCTGGCACGCCACTTGACACCCGCACATGTAGCTGTATGACCAGCTGGGGGATGCAGTGCGGAAGAAACGCATGTCCCTTCAGTGTAAGCAGGGGTCTGCCGGACCCCTGGTGCACAGCACTGTCACTTAAGCTTGCCTATATGCCGCTGATTTGCGGGGCATTGGAAATCCGCACCAGAGTGCATAGACCCCAATGTGAACAGATAAAGTCTAAGGGAAAAAAGTTCCACAAAAATTTCTTCAGTAAAAAAAAACAACAACAACAAAAAAAAAAAAAAAAATGGCTGCCAGCCGACCAGCGCAGCAGTAGACCTACCACTTGAGGCGCTGATGACCTGGGTTTGGGAGCGAACTTGCATTGCTGAATAGACAGAAGCAGGAGGATCGAGTGTCTGTAGGACTGTGCTTCTCCTCCAGGGTGGGAGGGCTGCTGCACCCGGTGTATTACTGACCCCAAGCGGTGGCTGGGTGTCGGGTACCCAGACACAGTAATCTAGGGGTAGAAGGAGCAGAGGTTGCCCGCATTCTACGTGCAGCAGTGCTGGTGGGTACGTCTAGGTGGCACTGCATGTCTGCCCTCCCTGGAGAATATATTAAAAAGAAGAAAATATGGCTGGCCAGCATGACGGGATCGACCCCTTGCAGGCTCCACACCTGGCTCTATGGCACATCTCCCATCCGAGAATCCGTTTTGCGTCTGAGCAGGGGCCGCCCCCCTCACGGTGCGGGGGGGCATGAGAAGGGCAGAAGCTGGACAGTACGTCCATACGGACAATAGGGGTGAAACAGCTGCCGGGGAGGCAACCTGGTGTGTCATGAACAGCACTAACTGACAAAAAAAAGAGTAAGGTCCTCAAATATTGGGAGGAACATTGAATAACTGAATTCTACTGATGCCAAAAGTGAACTTACTGAAAAGTGGAAAATGTCTCTAAATATCAGTTTATTTACTTGTTTTATACTATATTACAGTATTACTTGTTTTATACTATATCACAGTATTGCAATTATTGTAGGTTATACTCTTGTATGCATTTTGTAAAGTTGGTTAATTTTCTCTACACCTAATGAAGAGAACTTAGATGTATTGAAAAGTCAGCCAGGTGGCAGTGAGTGTCGAGGTGCTGGACACCACACCTCGTGCCACGCTGGAGACCTGGGTTCGGGAGCGGACTCAGGTCATTGGGGGAGGAGAGAATCGAGCGTCCGGAGGACTGCTCTCCTCTCCTGGGTTGGGATCCAGGGGGCTCTGCGCCTTGCAGCGGCTCCCGGTGAAGACTGGGGGCACTACATTGGGCAGAGACACAAGAATGGGGAGGCGATGGCAGACATCTGCAAGAGAGGGCAGCCGTTCCCTTGCTGCACCAACATCACTGCATGTCCGTCGCCTGGGGGCAATCATGCACGGAAAAACCCCGGCCTCAAGGAGGAAGATGGCGGTCTCCAGGGAGCGGCACACACGCCCACCGCCGCTCCTCATCCAGTTGTCTCTCCTGGATCCTCCCCTCTCCTACGGGTCCGGAGTGTGGGGTGGGAGGGGGACTCTGTCCCCGATTCCTCACTGGGCAGGGGATTCAGGCAGGGCTGTAGCAGGCGACTCGAGTGGGTCTCGCAATAGGGCCCTGGAAAAGACGATGATAAAAGAATTACTTAAAAAAAAAAAAAGAAATAGATGTATTGAAAGCTTGTGTAAAAATTGTTCAGTTTGCGTAGCAAAACGTATTGCCTGAAAAATGTGTTTACATTATTCAAAACTATAAGCTTTGAGCTTCGTTTGAATGAGGTACTTTAATTCCTTATATTAATCAAGAAACTTGATTTTGCTTAACCACTGACATTCAAGTTTGACTCACATCCAAAGTGACTTCCGCAACAATGTGGTGTGGTAGCTGAGAATACATCAGGCCCAAGTTAACAATGGCTTCCAGTTCCCCACAAAGGGCAGCATATTCTAGATGGAAAATGGCGGACTCCCGATCCCACTCTTCATCTTTCTCACAGAATCTGCAAGCTTCGTGGTAGCGAACCATGGCCAGATGGACCTAAAGACACACAAAACGATACTTATGAAAAAATGTCACAGCCAAAGTCAGGGAAGAAATAAGCAAGTTACTTACCCGTAACTCTTTAAAGAGCCACTGATGGTTCCAGAAGAACTTTAAAAAACATAATATTTGGACACAAAGCAGCTTGTTTTTCCTGTTAGCTCTGTATTTCTTATCCCCATTATTTCTTTATCTCATTTTAATTTTTTATACTTGTAAGCCAATGGGGATAAATACAGGTTACTCACCTGTAACAGGAGTTCTAGGAATGGTATATGTTGTTCATCCACACTTATTAGCAGGTCCCTTGCCACTTTAAATCTTGCCGGAAGGTCTTCAAGCTGGCTCCTCCCACCCACCCGGGTGGTAAAACTCTCGGCTCCGCCCCATGACGCCAGATCTAGCCCACTGGAAGCCAGGTTGTGCGTCGAAGCCGGGGAGGCCAGGTGGGTAGTGTGGATGAACAACATATACCATTCCTAGAACGCCTGTTACAGGTGAGTAACCTGTATTTCTAGGGACATGAATATGTTGTTCATCCACACTTATTGGCAGACTCCTAGCAGTTCTCCGGGAGGAGGGAGGCAAGGCGCACACCCCTTCTTAGGTAGAAAGACTGGAGAACCGAGGCCCCGACCAGCACTCGGGCGCCGACCTGCTGTCGATGTGGAAGGGGAACGGTAAAGCCTGCTTCCGGGCGGGAGCCTTGCGGATATCCGGACCGGAGTATCCTTGGAAGCAGCCACCGATGCAGCGGAGGACGGGTAAAAATGAGCACTTATCCTTCTGGGAGGCTCCATGCCCACCCGCCTATAGTGGAGACCTATGCAGGGGTGACCCACCCGCTCGTTGTCCACTTGGCTGCAGGTCTGCCAGATGCGGCTACAGCGAAGATGACAAACAGCTGGAGAACCTTTCCCGAACTTCAGCTTTACGCTCCCTGGGTAGGTAAGCGTTAAACAGGTTCCTATGGAACCTATATACGACCTCCGAGGTGTGAATGGGGATGAACCCCGGCAGAAGCAATACCCCCGAAGGGAAGACTCCGCCATCGCCTTCGGAAGGACTTCGGGTGAGGCGCAGGACAACCTAGTCCTTGTGGAAGACCAGACAGGGGGATTCAAAGGAGCGCCTGGAACTCTCCCCACCTCCTGGATGGCCGAGTAGCCCCAAGAAGGTGTTCTTCCACCACAGGTGGGGGAAACCTGCACCTGTGCAAAGGTTCAGATGGCTTGCTCACGAGCTAAGCCCACACCAGCAAGGATCCCACAGAATGGGGATACTCTCCCCCAAAGGGGAGGCGTGATCGAGGCCTAGAAGTGCCAGACCACCTATTCCGCACCGCCGACTGCCTTCCGGCCCACGCCTGGAAGACAGGGGTGACCACAGAAGCACCTAGAGGGTCGTCGGCCCAAGCCCTAATTCAAAGAACAGACGCAGATGGTCCGAAACGCTCGCCCAGGGACGGGAGAGGGCCAGACCCTATCCCATCAACAAATGGAGAACTTTTCCAAGAGGACGAGCATTATTTCTGGCCAACTCCTAGCAGGATGCCTCGAAAGACGAGGACCCTAGGCCTGGCCCCTAGCCGCACAGGGACCGGGCCTACACATGTAGGGATTGAAGGTCCCGAAGGAAAACCTTCCCCTAAACGGAAAATCAGGACCGGGCGGCCTAGAAGCCGCCACGGGAGCCTGCGGCCGAGGCTGAGGAGAGCTGGATACCAGAGCTGGCAATCCAGTCTGGGGCTACCAGCATCACCTGCGCCCAGTCCCTCCTTGCCTTGCCCATAGGTCAAGGGAAATGGGGGAGAGGCGCGGAAGGGCCCGGGGTCCGTGGCCCTGACGGCATCCCCTACAGCAGACCTTGCTGAGGGGGCGGGCATAAGCAGCCTTGGCCTCGTATTCTCCCTGGAGGGAGGAGGAGGAAGAAGATTCTGTGCTACCTCCTGCAGGAAAAAAAACACTCATGAGGCGCAGCCTATGTCCGGCTTAGGGCAGTAGCCGGAGGAATGGAGGCTCCCGCCATCAGAAGACTGGGAACCCGCCTCCGACTGCGCAGAAAACCCAATGCGGAGAACCTCCTTACGCCGAGGCAAGGGGTTCGACCGAACCTGGCGGGGCAGGTAGCACAAGGTTGTGGTGCTGTCCGGATGGACTAAAACCACTAGACCCCGCATAAACGGAGCGAGTGGTGCAAGCTAAGCGGACCGCCTGGAGCTCCAGCGGGTAGAGAGGACATCGCGACTCCCGAAGGACCAGAGGCGAAGCACTCTGTATTTCCCTAGATGGACACCCCCATCCATCTGCGAAGCATCGGTCTGAGAAGACCGTCGACCCAGGGGACGAACAGGATGTTCTCCTGCAGGAGCTGGAACGGTCCGGAGGGGAGCGTTCCACTAACTCCTGGGCTGTAGTCACGAACTGGTCCGAAGAACGCAGCACTGTGACCACTGGCAGGCCCGTGCCCCACTAGGGGAACTCAGCCGCCAAGAGCCCGGAGGTGCAGGAGGTCCCGGAGGGCACATTACCCGCCAACCTGACTGGGTAGGAGGAAGAACCTCAGCCCTGTCCGCCGGAGCCGAGCTCGGACTCAAGAGTCGAGCCTAGTCCCGGAGAAAACCTCACCCGCTAAGGCACGAGTTCCAACATGGTTCCGGTAAGGGAGATCAATGTAAGCCTGGAAGGTATTAATCAGGCCGCCATCCGGGTGGGGTTACGCTCGGACCCTTCGGAGCCGCAGAAACTGCGGAGCAGAGAACGAAGGGCCTGGCCAGGAACTCGTAAGGAGACCTCTCGCCTGAGAAAGGAAGGGGTCTCTCAAGAACGGACGGAACGAGGAGGAAGTACGTCCTGGAGGCCCAGGAGGAAGCCGTACGCCTTGAACTGAGGATGGGAGATCGGCAGAGGGACCATCCATCCAGCGCAAGCCCCCCGTCCGTTTGAGGCCAGGAACACCTGGACTCGAACCCCGGGTCAGAAGGAGGCCCACCACCTTCCTGACCACCCCTAATTAGGGGGCCAGGCAAGTCGGCTCAGTGGTCCGACGAGGAGTCTGTGGACCCAAGGTCCCCGTGGGGTAACGGCTCAAGAGGAAACCTGTTCGTAATCCGCGACAGGGCTATCCTAGCACCACCAAGAGGAAGAGGTGCGGAGCCGTCCCCCCACGGGGAATGCCCGGGCAGGGTCGACGGTGCTGGGGACAGCTCCCCTTAGCCCGTCATTGAGCAGGCTCGATGGAGGAAGAGGCCGAGGGGGCTCTTGGACCCCTATTTCCTTGCTTCCTTTTGGAGGAAGACGCTGGTCTGGCAACAGACCGACCAGCGCATGCCTGCTGGCCCTTGAGCTGGGCCGGTCGAGCCGCAGGGTTAGGGGGGCCAAGGGGCTTATGCAAAGGCTGAGGGCTGCCCTTGTCCCTCCGGGCGGGACTGACAGAGTCCGGAGTGGCATCGGACTTCTCGGGCCCCTGGATATGTCCCTCCACGCCAGGGCCGAAGAGGTCGGCCCCCAAGAAAGGGGTGTCCGCCAACTCATGCTAGGTTTCCAAGGAAAAAGAGGATAACCTCAGCCACGCCTGCGGCGCATGGGCCACCGCGGCGCCACCGATCTTTGCAAGTGAGTCGCCCAGATCCAGGGCCGACTGAAGCTGTTGTTCGCCATCGCCTTACCCTGGTCCCGAACCCGCGGACCGTGGTCCGCAGGTCGGTTGGAAGATGAGGAAGGACCTCGGCCAGGGAGCCCAAAGGGCGTGGAACAGTGCGCTATCAGTGCCGCCGAGCTGGCCTGACGTGAGGTTTCAGGAGGACGCGGGCGAAACCTTTGCGCCCGATGTAGTCCATCCTTCTGGACTCTTTGTCAGGGGGCCTATCCACGTCCCTAGTGTTTCCAAAACGTTGGAAAACATTGTCGGTAACTACCCCTTCAGCCAAGGGGTGCTCCGAGAAACCGGGCAGAGAACCGACAGGGACAGGGTACTTCCTGGCCACCCTGGCTGAAGGCGCAGGGCAGGAAGCAGGCCGCCGCCAGAGCTCCAAGGCTGGGCCCACGATAGCCTCAGCCACCAGGAAGGCCTCCGAGGGAGAGCCCCTTCAGTCCAGGATCTCCGTAAGGGGGGTAAGCTGCCCATTTGGAAACGGTCTCGAGCTGCATTCCGGTGAATTCCGAGATGAGCGGGAGCAGACCCACAGAGGACGATGGGCTGTCGTCCACAGAATGTTCCGGGGAAGACCATGGGTCTTCCCTGCAAGGAAACATAACGAAGCCGACGTCAGGCTCCGAGTCTGCAAAAAGCTGCCGCAGGCCAGAGTCACTCTTCATCCGCCGAGGGCGGGTGGGAGTGAGGGGACCGAGTGACCTGTGAAACAGGTCATGGTCCGGCCTGGGTCCTGCCGATGGCGGAGGCGCAGCGAGGATCGGGCGAGCAACCGCCCTGAAGAGGGCCTCGACACTCGTAGTGACCGCGGCCGGCCGATCGGGCGGGCTGTTTACTAGCCGGAGAATGAATCGCTGGATTGCCTCCGACAACAGCATCTGCCGCCACATAAGTTCCTTGTAACGCCGACGCCAACGGCATCGAAGCCACTCCTCATCTGAGGAGGGGGACGAGGAAGACCGGCAAAGCCACTTGACTTGGTGCCCCGACCGAGAACGCCGAGGTCGGCGTGAGCGGCTAGACCGAGAGGAGGACCGAGACCCGAATCCTCGGGGAAACTGAGGGCGGGCTGGAGAGGGAGCGGAGCGAGCCCGCTCCTCCTTCGGTTCGGAGAATTTGGGCGAGGACTGTCGACCCAAGGGTACCGCCAGAACCTCAGTCTCCACCGGGGAAACTGGCGAAGGAAATGCAGCACTAGCGGGAAACGGCCCAGATGACATGCCGAGGGCTCGGCCACGCCGACGGGGTCCTGGCCAGCTGACCTGACGGGACACCGTGAGGCCAGAGGCCGAAGCCACATGTCGACGAGCGGGTCGGCCGCCTACGGGAGGGGAGTTTTCCGCTCCCCGCCGTCAAGGATTCCCGCCTGGGCGGCCCTTGAATTGGGCCGAGGAAGGACCCAAGGGTCCCTCTCCTTCAAGAAGAGAGACTGACGAAGCTCCTTGAATGAAGCTGAATGAGCAGAACCCAAGGACAGCGGGAAAAACGCTGCAACCGAGGAAGAGGGAGGTGGAGCCGCCCCCCGCCCGGCGGATTCAAGCTGCTCAGAAACAGCCAAAGCGGACGCCCGACGATCCGAGGGATTCTCCGGAGCGGGAAAAACTACCAGATGTCCGAGCCCCGAACGGGCCGCGCGGTACTCCTGAGAACTGGTCAAAAGAGCACAACAAGATTCGCAAAGCTGAGGATCATGATCCAGATCAATGCAGTAAACGCACATGGAGTGCGGGTCTCTCCTGGAGGAAAAAACCAGGCGCCTCCCGGGGTCGGGAAAGGATTGAGCCATCGCTGCAGCGAGGAAGAAGATATCAAAATTTCTCTTAAAAGATTTCGAAGACCGAAAATTCCCAGGAACCAGTCCAACGCAGAGCGCTAAGGAGGGAACCTGAGCTTCCAAGTGGTAAGGAAGATCTGGCGTCATGGGGCGGAGCTGAGAGTTTTACCACCCGGGTGGGTGGGAGGAGCCAGCTTGAAGACCTTCCGGCAAGATTTAAAGTGGCAAGGGACCTGCCAATAAGTGTGGATGAACAACATATCCATGTCCCTAGAAATGCCCATTTTCATTCGCAACAAGTTTAACATGGCAGCCATAAAACACAGCTGATTACACATACAGGTACAAACAAAATCAATACATTGAATAAGTATCAAAACATTGACACATGGTTTTCACACGTAATCATTAATTAACTATTCCTTTAAAAGTTGAGATGGAATTGATATCCCTAATCTCTGCTGGGAGTGAGTTACAAGGCAATGAAGCTTTATATAAAAAAGACCTCCGACTACAACATTTTTAAAGCAGGGAACTATGTATTGTCTAAAAGGGACTAATTTGGTATCACAAAAATATGAATTAGTCTTAAATAAGGCCGAAATCGTTTTAGGGGGTAAACCCAAAGAATTTTTATGCTTTCACATAATCACATTTGACTTAAACCTGTCATTCAATGACAAACAGCTGGCAGCAGAATACAGATCTCCGTGATGGGTATGTCTCAGTAAGTTGGTAACAAATCTGCATATACTGTTATAGGCCACTTTCAACTTTGTAATAGCAGTGTCGTTGGCTGCATAATAAAAAAAGAGTCTATAGTCTACCATAGAGAACAGGAAACTGTTAGCTAGACGTCTCCTGGTCTCTGGGGTCAGACAATTCCTAATCTTAAAAAGGGCACCCAACCTCTGGTGAACCTTCTTAATCACTGTTTCAATGTAATATTCAAAGGTCGAGGCCTCATCGAGGTACTTGAAACTATTCACTCATTCGAGTATGTTACCATTAAAGTGACATCACTTTTCCTATAAACCTGGACATCCTTGGACCTGCAAATATCATATACTTCGTTTTTTGTTATAAAATGGGCAAAGGATTTCAAGCAACCTGATTGGTTGGTTGCCATGCATTAGATATGTCTAATGCACAGTTAAAACTAGAACCCCCATTTAGAATACACAGGCCCATTTTATGAGCGCAATAAGTCACTCATTGTATTAGACAGTTCTAATGTACGGCTTGGGGACTGCACGCACTCGGCCTGTGGCCTTGTGCCTCACTACGTCCCCCTAGCCGTGCATTAGAACTGTCTAATGCACACCCCATCGTGTATTATTGCTTACAAATGGAGCACCATCTTTTTATTTATTAACAATGTCTGGAGTGCGTTAAAATCAGTTTGTGCTTGATCAATGGCTTTGTTTACATCCGAGTTGATGTTTATTACTGCCACCTTATCTGCGTACAAAATTATTTCTTACAGAGGTCATGTGCATTAAAACAGGATAAATGTTCCTTGAGGGTTCATCAGTTCCTGTTACTTCTTCCCAACCTGATGTCGTAATACTTTTCTTGTGACATCACAGTTATTCTTATGGCAACAGACTGCGATGTCACAACACAGCATTATAATTTCAAGTACGGAATGAGCTATAGAGACAGATGAACTCTAAGGTATAAAGATCTTTTTTGGGGGGAATTTCTTCAGTAATACACGGAGAGGAGAAATTCATAGAAGAAACATGAAACACGCTGAATTGTGTCTAAATATTATGTTTTCCAAAGTTTTCCCATGGATGTCAACTGCTCTTTAGCTTCTCAACAAATTCCACAACTACGGATCACAGGGAATATGCCAGTCTACAAATAATACAACATATGACGGCCCATAGTCCAATACGTTACTATATTGGGAGGCAGTCCTTTAAGTCTTAATAGTCCCATCAGGAGAATCCAAACAGAGCTGCTGTGCAGCAAGACTGTGGAAATATACAGAGTACTGTATTGTCCATCAAAGCTCAAAATCAAACCATTAAGTGTGGTTGTAATAGCAACTGCAGTACGATGTGAAAGTCCAAGATATGCATTTAGTATGTCCCAGCACCACTTGCAGAACATAACGAAGAGACAGTTAACACATGTATTTATAAACAAACACTTAATTTTCAAACTTAGTGGAAGGGAAACTCCCTCCATCACTTTTAATCTGCAGTGCAATCACTCTGTACTATAATTCAGTAAACATTCAAATGTATTGCAAATAATATTGACTTGGGACACTTACCCATGAGTGGTCATACTGGTAAGAGGGTCACCATTTCCTGGGATATACCACCAAACTAGACATATAGCCTGCTCAGGGTCAGTGTGAGTTCCAGAAGCTCTTTGTCAGTTCTGGTATTTTTTTTTATATGCACTTTATCCTCCTCCTAGGAGACACCCCAACAGGCGACTTCGGCCCTCCGACCTGAAGGACACTCTGTCTGGGCCTGCTCACACCCACACTTGCTGACCCAGGTATTCTTCCCACGGACTACCCCCCCCCCCATGGTGGGGCAAGGAAGGAAGTGGCGTGCTACACCTCCCCCAAAGACCCAATCCAGAAGCCGGGGTCAGCCCTCAGGTGTGGCAGCCATCACTAAGCGCCTGCCAGGGTCCTCCTCATTTTCCACTTTTCTCCTGTCCCCCCCTCCCTACCGACATAAGCATGTCAGATACGTGTCTTCCGACCTGTACTGCCCTATAGCCGCCATAGAAGCGCATTGGCGAATGGGATGACAAGCCACCCCACCGAGAGATAAGAGCAGTCCTCGGACGTTTGATCCTCTCTCCCCCTGCTGACCCGCAGTGGCCCAAGCCCATTTTCAAACCTTGGTCGCCGGAGTGGCGGGAGGTGTGGTGTCCAGCACCTCATCCCTCCACACCACCGGGCTGGCCCGTCAGTTCTGGTATTCTGTGTGACCTCTGCAGCAACTGCCATGTTCCCCTTCCCCTTTCCTGTTGGGAACGCCATTAGCTGCCACACGAACCACTGCGCATCGAAAAATTAGATCTGTGGGAATTAAACTCATCAACTAAGACTTGTCAACCACAATACCCGCATATAGGAGAAGGACAGAGGCGGTACACATTTAGGAGACACCATTCCCAAGCTAACTTGCTATATACTCTTCATAGCCCCCCACCCCCACAGTAAGGCCCAGCCATGGAAATTATTTGAAGCACATTTTGAAAACTCTTGTACTTAATGGAACACAGGGTTAGTAATTTCAACCCACCTTAACCTGTGCTGAAGACAAGCACAGTAATGTAAACATGCATACACTAAGGTGTTGTAACTAATGCAGGTGGTTTAAAATTGGTAAATAGTCACATTCATGTTTCAGTTCATGTGTCCGGTTCCTCTGTGGAATCATGTTGCATTCGAGCCATCTGCCTCAAAATCCTTTTTCATTTTGCCTGCACGTTTCCCTGGTATTTTCTCCCTGCACAGCAGAGATGTAGTTGGGCCATCATTTGTAGGGAATGCACTACTCCCCAGCTTGCAAATGTCTGCCCAGACTGCACCAAACTTCCTCTGATGTTCCATGGTGGTACAGCTTAAGTCCAGGAATAGGAACAGCTGATTCCCCGTACCAGTCATTGACCTTCCCTGTATCCTCGCAGCTTGAAGAGCTCTGTCCTGTTCACGGCCTCCCTCCGTTATTCTAAGCAAAGTCCTAGGGAAGGTGTTGTCTGTTGGGCGCTGCTTCAGAGATACTCTGTAGGCTCATCATACTTTGATTTCTGTGTCCAGTCTGAGAATGTCTCTTAGAAATGCCCTCAGGAACAACATTGGATTCTGGCCTTAGTCACCTTCTGGCAGCCCTATTAAGCAGAGGCTGGGGCTGCAAAAGGAGTTCTCCACATGCTGCATGGGGGCTTTCAACAGTGTGCTTTCTTTTACCATGCCAGATGACATGGCCATGGCTTTCATAGCAGTATTCACTGCTTCTTGAGTTCCTGCTGCTTATCCCTCCACTTTGGTTTCTACAGGCATGAGGCGATTACTGAAACTGTCCATCTTTTTATCAAGATCCTGGACCACTTGCAGACATTTTATTCTACAGCTCCTGCTCCCCTTCAAATGGCAGTCCCTTCCTGCTTTGACTGGCACCTTCTGTATTTTGCGGCCTGTTCCTTGGACCTCCAGGAGTCGGGTCAGATGCTTTGGATGAGGCATTTTCTTCGTTAATAGTCTACGTTTCTGGCATCAAAATGTGTCTCGACTCATAAATAATCAAATGCTACCACTTATTTGAATGTATACCAACTTTTTAGAGACGAGACGTGCCTAGTGGCTCAGCTCCCGTTCCCCTGGTGCCCCCACTCAGCAGGTGCTCCCCCAACAAAAATACAAATCCAAGTTCCCAGCGGACCTCCGCTACCAGTATGCCTCCCAGGCTTGCCCCCCCCAGGGCAGGGCTGTGGGGTCAGGCCACTGCCAATGAAACACTCAATTCGGTCAGCAGCGAAGTGCCACAGGTGGGCAGGGCGAGACTGGTGGAGAGAAGCTTTGTCCTCAGTGGGAGGTGTGGCATGCAATGGCATGACAGTGCCAAAGCATCAATGTCTGGCACACCTACCTGCAGCTTGGGTCCGGCAGTTGCTCCCTCGCTGGACACTCACACAACCTCACCCCGGAGGAGCACAGTCCACTGGACGCTCAATCCTCCTACCCCCGGCCAGCCCTCTGACTCCTCGGGTGCATTCCCGAACCTGGGATGTCAGCATCGCAAGTGGAAGTCCTACCGCTGCGCCAGTGGGCTGGCATGAACGTATACCAACTTAACAAAAATTAAAGAGGTGCATTTAGTACAGTGTCTGCATAGCCCCTGAGAAACACAACTTTCTCCGTTGGTTAGTGGCTCCACCCCAACTCTTCAGCTTCTTGTGTACCTCCTCCATACAGTCACACTCTTTGGTCTTAGACCAAAAGTGCAAGGGCACCCAGAGCAATCTGAACTGTTTTGGGTCCTCTGTGTTGACATATGACTCCACACATAGCAAAACTGTATATATAACATTGAACTGACTCATTCCACCTCAGCTCCCCACCCAAGGAAGAAAGCAAATATAAACTAATACCCAGAGGAAAAGATACAGCACCAAAAATACAATTAGAAAAGATCGGGGGGATGAGATAGCTCAAAATGCCTGTAAGGAAGAGGCCAAAAACAGCATATTTTCACAGCGCCAAGCAAACTCGTGGGAGGAAGAAAGTTACAATAGCAAACATAAACCGTTAATACTCATGGGTCTGGGGGATGGTAGGTGGGCTAAGCATGGCTCTAAGGGGGAGACACTCAAGTAACATTCCTGTCTCATAAGTTATCTCCTCCACAGAACCCCCGTCTTGGGCTGAGTAAACTGCAGTACAATAATCAGCCCTTGACAAAGGCGGCCAGATCTATGGAACTCACAAGATGGCAACCCCTTCAACACTGTCAACCCACAGCCAGAATATTATCTTCCAGGGAGCACATCAAATACCTAGTACTTAGTAAATGGTATCAGCACTACTACAGGTAGTGGCCCTGCAAATTTCTGAGATGGGTACTCCCTAGGCCTCTAAAGACCCGTTCACACAGTCAAATCTGTGGCGTTACTGGTGGTGCACAACAGCAAGATCGTTGCCGCTATGCAAGTCTGAACGGCACAGTGTTGCCATTTGCAGGTTGTATTTCGATGGGAGCGCAGTCCCTCTTTCCTTGAGTAGTGATTGGTGCGATGCCTGCTACCGCTTCACTTGCCCATCTGAACAGCCCACACCAGCCAACAACGCCAGCAGGCTTTTCCCAGCCTGCACCTGTGGTCATCTGTGAAGCATTCACACTAATGTTTCCAACCCGAGTTCAGCTAAATGTTGTGTTTGGCAGTGGAAAGACAGCTGAACTTGGGGAAGTACTTCTTTTTGTAAACTGAGGACTACAAATAGTAGAAAACCTGGTCTCAGATGAGCCGTGATGCTACTCTTCTAAGACTGTGTTTTCTAGTAGTAGTTATTGTATTTTCCAGGAAAATACAATAACTGCTCCAACAGCACCTTCCCTACACAGTAAATGAATACACTTTGCAATTACCAGGAACACTAAATTGCACCATAAAACAACTTTCCCTTTTATTGTAGGGAGGGATGGAAAAGGGCAGAAAATAGTACAACAGTAATAGATGTAACAACTGACTGTACTCCGCCCTGCTTCCCACATGTCTCACCTGTGGGTGCACCTGGCTTTCCCCCCCAAGTGGCTGCTAGAAAGTACAGTTAGTTGGTTGCGGTGGGTACCACACCGTGGTGCTGGTGGCCTACCAGTGGACGCAGGGTGATGCTCCGAGATGTAGGGATGGCGACAGTTAACAGTCTTTGTTTCGTTGGGGCCCAATACACTTTAATACAACAACTTCTGACTGTAATGCCTGGGCTGAGCTTGAGGCTTGGTGCAGTCCTGTCCGGGACTAGACCCCCTTTCCTAACTAGCTAGATAGCTAAAATAGAAACTCCTCTGGGCCGCAGGCCACAGGTAGTTACAGTTTTGAAGAGGGGGGTAAGCTGGATTGGTTCACATGGAACTGTTGTGGTAACAGGAAATGGTGGTGGTGCACCATGACAGCAGGACGCAGAAAGACAAAGGCTGGTTTTCACCTGTCAGGCCCCTCAAATCTTCGCCTCTGAATTTCAGTGTTCACCTGACAGGCCTCTCGACATCTTCCTCTCCGGCAATTTCTCTGCTCATCTGGTGGGACTGGGAAGGCTGAGAGTCCCCGCACACTGCTCATCTGGAACAACAACTGCGACTGGACTTCGGCACAGTCTCTAGCCTCAGTGCATCTTCTCAGGAATAACACTTGCAGCTGAGCTCTAAAACAGTCTCTACCCTCAGCGCACCTTCTTGGGTACAACACTTGTGGCTGAACTTTGACACAGTCTCTAGCACCAGCATGCACACACAAATTCTTTTGTGCTATGCAGCAGTTATGAAATTCAAAACTCTTTCCCTCCAAGGGACACCCAGGATGCAGAGTCTCTTGATTCTTGGCTGAAAGATATCTTTACTCTCACTGCAGACTCTCTATTCTCTGCAAAATCTCTTTACTCTCTGCTGCACAATCTTGCTCTCTCTGCTGCACAGTCTTATTCTCTCTGCTGCAAAGTTCACAGTCTCTGCTGTAGGCTGCAGTTCCTCAGCTTTTGCAGGCTGCCACTCATAGCCTCTAATATCAGACTGTAACTAACCAGCAGCAGGTTTGAATTGGGTGCCAAGGAAAGCACTCAGCAGTCCACTCCCTTCCCTGCTATCATAACTTCTCTCAGACGTTCTGCCTTGTTTTCCACTCTGGGGCCAGAGAAGGCCTTGGGGCTGGTTAGCCCAAGCACAGTCTCTCCTGCCTGCTCTCCTCAGATTGTCCCAATAAATCTCCCTTTTGGTGGGACTACAGACTCTTTTACAATTTTTTAGCCCTCCAACTCTGATTGGCTGAAACAGTTCCCGGGCATTTCTGGTGCCTTTTGACATTACCCCACAGCCCTCACGCTTCTGGGAACTTATTGGGGGCTGCCATATTTATTTACATTTATTCCCCAAAACATTGCAGCCCTTAGTTTGACTAAATGTCTATTCTACAGGCAGAAACCTCCCATCACGCGCCCGGAGGTGTTTTTCTTCTGATCCCTGGCTCCACTACCTGCCCTGGAGCCGGGGGTAGTTTCAAATTGTGGCTGACAGCCAAATACATTTTCAGAGCCATGGCTCTTTTTATTCTCCCGCGGGCCATGTATGTGCAGAAGGCACAGTGCAGCCATATTGGTTTAATTTCGGCTAGTCCTTCCCCCAATGCTCCTGGACCCAGCCAACACCTTTCGCAGGTGCCCAAAGGCATAAAATAACATTTTGGACCACAGACCCCTTCTTCCGATGGACCAAGGAACCAAAAGCTTAGGCAGCTGCAGAAGCCAAAAGTCGGTGTCTTACTCTGGTCCGGCGTCTCCCGGAACCACTGCTGAGCACCCCATGGAGCCATAGCCCCAATAAGGTAGACCCTCCCAGAGGGGTTACACACAGGAGGCCCAAGGAATAATACACCTTCTGACCTGATCACCACAACCACCACTGTACATCTGCAAGCTGTGGAGAACCCTGCATCCAATCTGTCAGAGGACCCAAGCCCATCTACGTAAAGCAACCTCAGGATGCTCCCATGAGAGATTCTGACTTCCAGGGAATGCAGAAAGACTTTTCCTGGATTTTTCAGTTTGAGGAAAATGGGGGCAGCAAAAGACTGATGCTAGTGCAACACGAATACCAAACTATGCAAAATCTTCAGGCATGTGTACCTTTTGCTTTTGAAACACAGGGTACAAGAGATCAGCTGTGACTAGAGGGGGTTGGACTGCTCTGCGCTGAATGACACCTCAATACAAGTCACAATTTTTAACAATTCTTCTTTATTTATCAAACTCCAATTTTTCACCATACAATTGGTGGCTTCTTCAGTGGAATTCTATATACACATTTTTTGTCTAAATGACGTCTGAGTTTCAAAGTCTTGTTTGCTTAAAGGCTCTGTGGCCTGTCTGCTCCATTTGAGATACTTAAAAGTTGCACGCGACTACTAGTTCAAAGGTGGATGAGTGAGCTTGCAAAACATGAAATTTAGATCCCAGTTCACACTGCAGCTTGTAATCGTCTTTCTTCATTCCAGTGCTAATGTTGCCATACATCCTCAGATACAGTAACACCTGATTGGCTGACTGTTACAGTACGAACAGTAAAAGAAGGTGACAAGACTTTCTATAGATACATTAGTGAAAGGAGAAAGTCCAGAGGGGGTATTGCTAAGCTTAATGGAGAAAAGGGAGCATGTGAGGAGGAGGACCCTGTAAAGGCATCTATCCTAAATAGATACTTTTGCTCAGTATTTACTGAAGAGAAGGTAAGGCAGGGCCCACAGCTCAGCATCATGGACACAGGGGAGGGAGGTGAGCACTACTCCTTCACAAAGAAAGGGTCCTACAAGAGCTTGCTAAGCTCAGGGTGGATAAGGCAATGGGACCTGATGGCATACATCCCAGGGTACTTAAGGAGCTAAAGGAGGAACTAGCAGAGCCATTAGCAGAATTGTTTAGTGAGTCTCTGAGCACAGGAGAGGTCCCAGAAGACTGGAGAAGGGCTCATGTGATCCCACCACAAGAGTGTGGTAGCAGGGAGGAGGCGGGGAACTACAGACCGTCAGTCTTACCTCTCAGTAGTGGGCAAGATTATGGAGGCACTCCTTAAGGAAAGGATAGTGCAACACCTGGAATCCATAGGGGCACAGGATCCAAGACAGCATGGGTTTACAAAGAAAGTCCTGTCAAACTAATCTCATAGATTTCTTTGACTGGGTAACCAGAGTGGTGGACCAAGGGGGAGCAGTTGATGTCGCCTACCTTGACTTCAGCAAAGCTTTTGACACTGTTCCACACAGAAGATTGATAAATAAGCTAGGTAGGCTCGGGGTGGGTCAGAAGTTGGTCAACTGGGTGGCAAACTGGTTGACTGGCAGAAAACAGAGAGTGGTAGTAAATGGTATACAGTCAGAAGAGATGCAAGTCACAAGTGGGGTACCTCAGGGATCAGTCCTGGGGCCAGTCCTATTCAACATCTTCATAAGTGACCTCGCAGATGGACTAGAGGGTAAGGCTTGTCTGTTTGCAGATGACACCAAGATCTGCAACAGAGTAGATGATCCAGATGGGGTGGGCAGAATGAGAAGAGATCTGGATAACTAGCAGAATGGTCAGAAGAGTGGCAACTGGGATTTAATGCAAAGAAGTGCAAAATCATGCACATAGGGAAGAGAAACCCTGAAGCCACTTATAGGCTGGGAGGAGTTGCTAGCAGTCACAAAGGAAGAAAGAGACTTGGGCATCATCATCACTGATGACCTAAAATCATCCAAGCAGACCTCTAAAGCAGTAGGTAAGGCTAGGGGTGTTAGGGTGTATTAGTAGGAGTATCACAAGTCGTGAGGAGGTAATAATCTCTGTACAAGACATTGGTTAGGCCCATCTGAGTACTACGTGCAGTATTGGAGGCCACACCTTCACAAGGACATTAACCAAATTGAGGCAGTCCAGAGAAGGGCAACCAAAATGGTGCAGGGACTGCATCAGAAGACATATGAGGACAGATTAACGGAGCTCAATATGTATACCCTTGAGCAAAGGAGGGAGAGAGGTGATATGATCAGACATTTAAACACCTTAAGGGCATAAACAAGGTGAAAGAGTCTAACATGTTTAAATATAAGAAAATAGCAGGACAAGAGGACACAGCATGAGATTAGAGGGAGGTCGATTAAGGGGAATGTGAGGAAATTCTTTTTCACAGAAAGGGTGGTAGATGATGGAATGGCTTACCACAAGAAGTGGTGGCTATGAATACAGTGCAGGGCTTCAAACAGGCATGGGATAGGCATAAGGGAGCAATACAAATGACTATGAATAGATAGGTCACTGACAGAGCAAAGGCCGATGGCACATTTATAAGGTAGAAAAAGAAATGGGCAGACTGGATGGGCCTTGCGGTCCTTACCTGCCGTCAACTTCTATGTTTCTATGTTTCTAATCAGGAGTTCCTCTATCTGAGGATGTCTTTTATTCATATCAGTACTGGAGTAAAGAAAGATGAGTACAAGGCGCTCTGCCATGGGACCATTCTGTATCAGGTTCAAACCAGATGTATGCACTTTCTTTTTTGGGTACTACGGGAGGGGAGTGAAGTGGGGGCTAATGAATATTTTGGGTGGAGGGATCGTGTTCTTTAATGGGGGGGCAGTGGCTATAAGATATAGTAGGAGGGGGCAAGCAGACACTACTCTGCTGTGGGACCAATGCAACAGTTCTTCTGGAGATTGGGGAAAAAAGCTGACAGCGTCCCTTTAACATCACTTTTTTTGTAACTAAAATGAACTGGCATGCAACAGACACTGCTCCTTGACCTAATGGGACAATGAGTATTCAAAAACTGCTGACACCAATGATACAAATGTAGGGTTAGCCATATAAACAGGAGTACAAATTCAAACATACCCCAAAAATGCAAAGCACCATGGGGTGTATATGCAAATCACCATGAGCATTTAGACTGGTTCATGCTTTAAGCAGGAGTGCATGGTGCCAAACAGCTTCTCATAAAATCCGCAAAGGCTGAGAACAGAAGAAACAGACACGTTTCATTTGTCTCAGGACTGATCAGTGTGCCTCATCTGTATTTCAACCCAGAGGAAAACAAACCAGCCCTTTTGTGGTCTTATGGGTTTGGGTCGTGTAGGCCTAAAAAAGAAAGCACGCTAAAAAAGGCAAAGAACCTCAGCTTAAAAGCACCGAGGCAAGGGTTACCCAAATGGGCACTGCCAACAAAGGAGTGCTCCATTTATTATTTATTTTAAATGTAACAAAATAAAGTGGCACGGCACACTTAAAATTGGAAAAAGGGTAGACAACAGGAGATTCGGGGCAATCTGAAACAGAACAAAAGTATGGGCCCAAATTCTCACCATAACATGCACTGCTATTTTAATGACTGGAAACCCTCATGTACTATAAAACACATTAGAAGTGTAGCTATAAAAACATTAATTTTAAAAACATTAAAACAGTTTAAATTAATAATATCATCAAGGCACACCAGGGCCTGGGTTACCTTTGTTAATCTAGCCCTAGGGACATATTTCCCTATTGTCAGATTACCAGACAGTAACCCAACTGCTGGTCTTACCTTCATGTTTATTATGAACTGAAGATCGTAAATAGAGGAATCTGATTGGCTGAGAGCCCTTTGAAGCCGTGATATCGGACTACATCATCACGACTTCAGAAAAGTTCCGGTGCTACCAGCCTCCTTGCTCCCTACTGTCTGAGAACTATTTTTTCAAAATGTAGTCCTACACCACCCAAAAACTCATTCATAAAACGTTTTAAAACCTGTTTCTTTTATTTAAAAAACTTGAAACTCAGTTCATAATAGCAATAACTCACTCCAGGGTGTGGTATATCATGGGATATCGTCACTTCTTGGGTGGTTGGATGCCCAACCAGCCAAGGCGTGATGGTATCTCATGATATACCACACCCTGCCGTGCCTTATTGCTTAATTATGAAATGGGTAGGAAGAATACTGGCTCCTGATTGGCCCAGAGGTCCTTTCAACTGGGCCGTAATCCCAGCACAATGGCCCAGCTGAAAGTAGCTCAACAAAAATTTGTTAAAAAAAAAAATATTTACCTTACTAAAAAAAAAGGACCCATTTCATAATTGCAATAAGGCACTCTGAAGAGTGTATTATGGTGGACTAATGGCCCTTCTCGGGTGGTGGAAGCTCTTGGCTTTGCCTTGTGCTTCAACCAACTCGAGGTGGGCCATTGTTCCACCATAACACACCCCCATCATGCTCTACTGCTTAATTAGACAATGGGTTGAAAAAATCCTGAAACCTGACTGGATGACAGCAGTCACATGGCATACATTTATCAGGCAACAGAGCCCTCTTAAGAAAAAAACCAAAACAAAGAGACAGTATTGTTCCTGCATAAGGGCGATTTTACATATAAAACTTGTTCTTTAAATGTTACTGCAAAACCCAGTTTTCAAAGTGCAATAATACCCTTCAGGGTGAGGAGTGTTGGGGAATACCTGCATTTCCAGGGACTGTATGGCCATCTGCCTGTGGCATCGGGCCTCACTAAAGCCCTGGATGGATGGGTACCCAGCACCCTGTTGTGTCTTGTTGCTAACAGAACAAACAAAATGAATGCCACCAACATTCTATAATAAGTAAGCTGAAATACTTGTTATGAAAAACAACACAGGCAATGTGGCAAAGAACGATAATTACCTTCCCAAGTACAGACTTTCCGATTTTCTTTTCAACATCTAAAGCATTAAGTCGTTGGACTTCCAAAACAACACATGACGGTCGATGTAGGTTGTCTCGGGAGGAATGATACTGATTCCATTTTTCCACACCAACCTAACAAGAAAAACAGTGTCCTAATTCAATGTCTTAACACAGAAATTGTTCTGTGACAACAAATTCAAACAACGTGCTGTTCACTTTTACACCTTTTCCCACTATTTGCTGTGATTTTGCATCTATTTATGTGTATTCTATTTGTGATATGCTCTGACTGGGTTCCCAGAAGAACACAGAGAAATAAGAAAATGATAATTATGATGAAATTATCACAGTATTGTAAGCTACGTGTTCTATGCTAGATTTTCCAATTTTGAAATTAGTATTGGCTATCTTTTTGAGGAAGTGTGGTCTAGTGGTTAGAGCACTGGCTTGGGAACCAGGTGGTTGCTGGTTCAAACTACATTACAGCCAAGTACTCACTGTGTGACCATGGACAGCCTCTCAATGCTCCAGTTGACCCAGCTGCAGAAATGGGTAGAAGCAGGACCCCACTGGAAACAAGAGGTTGCATCTCAGGTGGCCTATCCTGAGTAAATAAATTATAGAAAGAAAAAAAGACCTCAGAATAAGGCACTGAGGGTTTGCTCCCATCAAATGCAAGTGATCTGGCTGGCAGAGCTAGGGGGATAAATAAATTGTCCCACTGGTGTTGCCAGTCGATTGTCTTGCATTCAGCTGCCAACATAGCATAAACAGTGATCACATGTGTTGGCACATAAATCACCCCCACTGTTAGGTAATGTTTAAGCTTTGCAACCTTCAGTCTGTTTTTTTCTATAAAGATTGTTATGTTCTGTTGCAGCGTCTTTCCCCTTTCAACTCCCAGACCCCAAGCCCTGTCACCCACCTTCTCGGGGACTTACCCTGGACCTGTATTACCCCACGGATTCCCCCAATAGTGGGGGCAGGGAAGGGAGGGCTGTCCTCCCCCCAGGTGACTCACATCCAGAAGTGGTCCCAGTGCCGTTAGTGTCATGGATCCTACGGGGACCGACAGAAAGATCCTGCCAGTGCCATTTTCTCCCCTAATTTCTTGCCTGCCCACCTCCCCGATGCAGCATGGTGTCCTGAGGCCAATCTCACGGGAACGGGCCACCTTGTGAGGGAAAGTTCCCCGACCCACCACATGGTGCTGCACATGCAGCAGAATGCTGTCCACCCCCAATCTGGCA
The DNA here is from genome assembly GCA_016271365.2 of Neoceratodus forsteri. NCBI lineage: Eukaryota > Metazoa > Chordata > Ceratodontiformes > Ceratodontidae > Neoceratodus > Neoceratodus forsteri. The sequence goes on from JADMNL010000025.1 coordinate 47,472,036, forward strand.
TCACTGCAGTGCTAGTCCCTGGCCCAGAGCCACCAGCATGGAAGCCTAATGCACTACAATTTGGGTCATCAGGCGGCCTGCGACCTTCAGTCTTAACAACAGTAGCACAGCCAGGCATTTAAAAGGCACTAACTTGTTGGACATTTTCTTCGTGCAAAACAATGCCTGGTTAAAGAAACAAGCACACATAACAAGCCGATTAATTTTTAGTTAATGCAAGTCAGTGGGTGCTTCACTTGCCTGGAGTTTACGGATGCACGTGTTAAAACTGCACATCTACCAGACAGCCAAACAGGAACACTGTGCAGAATCCCCCATCGGGTTGTACCACGGGAAGAGAACAGCAAAGTCCACGCATCTAACCCTGCTTCAGCTTACCAAAGGACATGCTGTTACAGCTGGTGAAGACTTGCTTCTTTATAATTTGATTTTTTCTTCTTGGTTTGCATCAAATAAATATCTGTATTAAGCATGTCTTAGCTACACTGGGCCATGCAGTCCTGCAGCTTTCCAGAACTGCAATTCCACGCCAGGCGGACAGTCTGTAGCACTAAAGGAGACTGGGCAGCCTGTGAAAGCATAAACAGCAAGCTGCTATCACCCTAAGTGCTTTTAGAAGAACTATCAATACGTGACTATCCAACATGTTTCAAAGCTGTCTGGCCTTTTAAATACTGCAATCTGCACACAGACATTCTAGCAACAGTAGTTATAGATCTTTTTTCAGTAAACCCACGGAAAACATGCACGCAAAAAAAGGCATGTTATCAGTACAGTAGTATCACAGCAGGTGTAGCAATGGAAAGGAAACAAAAATAAAAGCAACGAGGACATGCATTCATGCAAAAATCACCAGTTTACTCCGTGGGCTGTTTTTAGGAGTCACAGAGGGTTTATTTGCAACAGCATTTTTCTAGTTAGAAAAGAAAACAGGAAATGAGGAAAGGCTGAATGAAGGGGAGGGGGTCAGTTGCAACATGAAAAGATGGAGAGCTACTAATTCTGCTGCTGTGTTATGGGGAGGGTATTAGGTGAGGAGAACAAACAAATCTAACAATACGTATCCTCTTAAGAGAGGCTTTCCATTTTATTTACCCTTATAAAACTGTCTTCATCAGATTCATAATGTCTTCGATTGCTGTGTGAATAGGCCTATGTTAACGTAAAAATGTGAATTTATTATACCGTCAGGGAAATACACATTTGTTCCGCATACTCTTGCTGTCAGACTTTACTAATTCAGCCATCTGTCTTTATAATTAAAGACACCAAGCAGTTATAACATCAGCAAAATTGTACTTGTTCACATTCAAAACTTTTTTTGTGCCTATATAATGCACCCATGCATCTTTAGAAAGGGAAGATCAACGGTTCCATTCAAGTTCCCCCTCCCAATGGCTTGATGGGCATATACTACCCTTCTTTTTATTCAAAGTATGTGCTGTATCTGTTATTTTTTTCCCTCCTTCTCTATCCTGTCGGCACCCAGTCATTCAGGTCCTGTGATGACGGCTCTATGTCCCTGACAGATTCACCCTCTCTGGCACCAGAGATGACATCCAGACCTCCAGATGTCCTCCACTTCACTCAGGGGTTGCCTTGTCCCTCACTGGAGCCTCCTCTGACTTAGCGGAGGAACAATGCCAGCTCCTGTTTCTTCTCTGAAGCCGGCTTGTTCCTGCTGGTAGCCTCTCCTGGCCTATAAAATGGAGCTGTGTACTAACCTGATGACGTGGGCTGGAGTGGCCCTCCGGTGGCAGGCTGTGGGAATCTGTTCGTGTTGGGGGGGACCAAGCAGGCAGTCATCCCATGTGCTGGTACAGAATTTCTGCCATTTTCCTCTCCACCTCCAGCCCCTTGTAGCACACGTTTGCGGCTGGTCTGGGGGGGGGGTACCAAACAGCATGTGGTACCCATGCTATAAAGGCACCCCCATCACCCCATTAGCAGGGGTCACTATAACAGTAGTGCAGCAAGTGCAACCCCCCCCCCACCGAGGACAGATTGCTCTGAACCCTCCTTGACAGCCTCCATTCATGATGTGTCAGGCCCAGAGGGTGAACTCGTGCTGCTAGCACGCCACTTGGCCCCATGCAGATAGCCTCGTATCCATTATTTAATCCAAAGGCAACAAAATAAAAATAGAAATCCTAGCCAAGGCTACCACTTCTTTTTTTTTTAACTTCTTTATTAGATAAACTGTAAATCTCATACAGCATCTTTTTCAAGCAGATATGACATTTTGTCTAGCATAAGCAAGTAACTCCAAATGTCAAAAAAATGTTCCTTCATAAACAGAGTAGATTACTGACAGCAATCAAACTTTAGAACAGACACCATCGTAGTTTAGACTGTGATCCTGCTCTAGACACAGCTTTACTGATCTAATAATGTTAGCTTATTATCAGATGTTTTATGTATAAAAATAAATAAACAGCAAAAAGGTAAACATTGAGTCAACTATTTTTGCCTGTTGTGCACATACATGTGTGAATCCACACAGCAAATTTGGCCCTCTTTGTCAACCCTCTGCCAAATGAGACAGCACTGAGCTCCCCTCCGTTTCTTCTATCAGGTGCAACCAAGGGAGGAGGTTACACCCCTGAAATTGTTCCCGGAGTAGTCTCAGGTGCGCTGTGATCCTTTCTATCTGAAAACTGGAGTTAAGTATGGACAGTCACTCAGTTAACTGTGGACATCTTGGTGCTAACAAGCACTTGGGGTTTGCTTTGCAGCTGCTGCTAATAAGATGCCTGTAAATACCGTTTGCCTACTGGAACAAATTTTAGGAGGCATCTTTCCCAGTAACAAACGCAGAAAAGTACAGTTACGTAAGAACTTACCGTAACAGTAGATCTTCGAGAGAGGCTCTTGAAGTAGGTAATTACATATAGGACTGACACCGGCAGGCGGCAGGACCCCACGGAAAAATTTCTAGCTAGCAGTCCATGGCGAGGGACCGCCCCCACGTCAGGTGACCAGCGTCAGAAGACGTCGGTATAAAGGGCAGTCCCGATGCCCGCCTCAGTTCTTTTCCCCACCACAGGCCAAAAGAGGCCGGACGAAAGAGAAGGGTATTTCCTCAATGGAAAAGCAGCTGAAAAAGCCTAGGGGGATGGAGGGCGGGAAGGTATTACCTACTACAAGAGCCTCTCTCGAAGATCTACTGTTACGGTAAGTTCTTACGTAACTGTACTATCTTACTTCGAGAGGGCTCCTGCAGTAGGTAATTACATATAGGACTGAATCCCAAGCAGTCTGGAACAAAGAGAGGCACCGGGAGGAGGAAAACTACTCCAAAAGATAGTTCTGGTTGTGCAAGTCTCAAGATAGAAGGCCTTGCAAAACAGCCAGCCTGAAGCCTGCTCTACGGCAAGAGGCAACATCCAAACTGTAGTGTTTCGTAAAGGTATGGACAGAAGTCCAGGTGGCGGCAGCGCAGATGTCTGCCGCAGACACATTCTTGAAACAAGCTGCTGAGGCAGCTACTCCTCTTGTGGAGTGGCCTCTGACTTGACCCGGGAGGGTCTTGTTGTATTTGTCGTAACAGAAAGTGATGCAATGAGCCAACCACTTAGACAGGCACTGCTTGGAAACAGCTTTGCCTTCCCTTTTGTGAGCAAAAGAGATGAACAACTGATCAGTCTTTCTGAGATCCTTCATCCTGTTGGTGTAGTATCTCAGAATCCGGTGAACATCCATAGTATGGAGTAAATACTCCCCTTGGTTAGAGTACTGCGTAAAAAAGGCAGGTAGCTCTATGGACTGATTTAGAGTAGACTCGGCTACTACTTTAGGGAGAAACTTAGGATCTGCGCGAAGAGCAACTCGTTCCTTGTGAAAAATCAAGTATGGGATTTTACACATCAGGGCGTGGAGCTCGGAGATTTTCCACGCTGAAGTAATAGCCCCCAAGAAGAGAGTCTTCCATGAAAGGAATTTCAACTCCGCAGAAGCTGCAGGTTCGAAGGGAGGGAGATTAAGTTTCTCGAGAACAAAATTCAAGTCCCAAGGGGGAGCAGGAGTACGGATGGGGGGGCCTCAGATGGAGGACCCCTCTGAGAAAGGTCTTGGAGACCTCCAGTTGAGCAAAAGCCTTGTCTGCGAAGGGAACATGATAGGCCGAAATGGCCGCCATGTGTACCTTCAGAGAGGAATGGCTGAGACCCAGGTCAAACAGATGACGTAGATACTCCAGCAGAATCCCCGCTGAACAGGAGAAAGGTTCCACGTTCTTGGAAGCGGCCCAGATAGTGAATCTTTTCCACTTCAAGGCGTAAGTGGATCTGGTGGAGGGTTTTCTGGCCTCCACTAAAATCTCCGCCACTTTGGGAGACACTCCAAAACGGGATTGGGCTAGGTCTGCAGGAGCCATGTATGCAGCTGAAGGGATTTGAGGCCTGGATGGACCAGGGTCCCCTGATCCTGGGTCAACAAACCTCAAGATAGAGGAAGAGAAAGAGAAGGATCCTCTGAATATTGTTGTAGAAGAGAGAACCAGTCTTGCCTGGGCCAGAAAGGAGCGATCAGAATCATTTGCGCTCCTTCTGAAACTAGTTTCTGCAAGACTCGTGGGATCAGTGGAATTGGGGGAAAGGCATAGACGAATCTGTCCTTCCAGTCTAGAGACAGAGTGTTGCTCCAAAAAGCGCCTCGCTCTGGAACGAGTGAGCAGAAGATGGGAAGTTTTGCGTTTAGGGGGGATGCGAAAAGGTCGACCTGTGGTGTTCCCCAAAGTTGGAAGATATTGTCTAGGACCCCTTAGTCCAGTTCCTACTCATGAGTCAGAGCAGAAGAGCGACTTAGCTTGTCTGCCAGGGTGTTGTTGACTCCCGGAACGTGAATTGCTGTGAGGTGAAGGTCATGTTGTGTTGCCCAATCCCAAACCCTCATTGCCTCCCTGCATAGAGGGTAGGACCGAGTCCCTCCCTGTTTGATGATGTACCATACCACGCACATGTTGTCCGTCTGGATGGCTAGGTGGCCGGGAAGGATGTACTGGTGAAGGGCTTGGAGAGCGTACAACACGGCCCGAAGCTCGAGCACATTGATGTGGACAGCTTGTTCTAGCTTGGACCAGGAGCTCTGGGTCTGATGAGGGCCTAGATGGGCTCCCCAACCTTCGCCTGAGGCATCTGTGGTTAGAGTCTGGGAAGGGGGAGGATGAAAGAAAGGAACTCCCCGAAACAGGTTCTCTCAAACCATCCACCACTGCAAGTCTTGCATCATCGGTGAGGAGATCAGAACTGAGTGATCTAGGTCATCCACTAGCTGATCCCATTGAGAGCGTAGAGTCCACTGAGAGATCCTCATGTGGAGTCGAGCGCGAGGGACCGTCAGGATAGCAGCCGCCATGAGCCCGAGAAGGTGAAGGACCGACCTCGCAGAGACCATCCTGCAGTCGGACAACAGACTTATTTGGGTCTGAAGGGTGGACGCCCTGTCCGGAGGCAGGAAGGCCTTGCCCATGGTCATATCGAGAATCATCCCAATAAACTGTAGCCTCTGGGATGGGTCTAGATGAGACTTGGAATGGTTGATGGTAATACCCAGGCAGGCAAAAACCTGCTGGGTAAGGGAGAGGAAACGCAGGAGTTCCTCCCTGGACGAGGCCGCCAGGAACCAGTCGTCCAGGTACGGGAAAACCTGCACTCCCCTGGTATGCAGGTGGGCCGCCACCACTGCCAGGCATTTGGTAAATACTTGGGCCGAGGATAGACCAAACGGGAGTGCCTTGAACTGGTAGTGGCCCCCCTGGAATGCAAAACGAAGGTATTTGCGATGAGATGGGCGAATGGGAATGTGCAGATAAGCATCCTGCATATCCAGAGCACAAAGCCATTGACCCGGCCGGAGGAGGAGCAGAAGGCTCTGCAAAGAGAGCATCCTGAACCTTTTGTACTCTACATAAAGATTCAGGGAACTGAGATCCAAAATTGGTCTGAGATCTCTTGTCTTCCTTGGGACCAGAAAGAAATGGGAATAGTAACCCATCCCTTGCAGATGAAGGGGGACAGGCTCTATCGCTAGCTTCAGCAGAAGAGCCGAGATTTCCTCCTGGACCAAGAGAAGATGTTCCCGTGAATATGACGACTTCAGAGGGGGGTGGCGGGGTGGTTTCTGAAGAAACTCTATGGAGTGTCCTTCTGCTATGAGCTGGAGCACCCAAGAATCTGTGGTTACCCTCTCCCATCCCGGAAGGTGGAGGGAAAACCTCCTCCTACTGGTTCCTCCGGAGTCTGGAGGCAGGGAGAGGAAGGAGTCAGGGTGGTGGGGCAGCCGCAGCTGAAGCACCCTCTGCTTTTTTGGCGGGGGTGCTTGGCAGCTGTGGGGCCTGGCTTTGTGGCCCGGCTTCCTGGGGTTTCCCGCTTTGGCTGACTCCGCCTGCAAAGGGACGGCGCTGCTGCTGCTGGGGACGGTACATGGAATCAACTGACTTCAGAGTCAGTCTCTTCTTTCTGCAAATCGGTGATGATGTCCTAACATCACCCCCGAAGCACCGACCCCCAGAAGGGTGCTTCCTGGATAGCAGATTGCACCTCCGGACCAAACCTGGCACACGGAGCTGCGCATGACGCCAGAGGGCCTACAGCGAAAGCTGAGTCTGCCTCTGCAGCGCCCACTGCATCGCATGTCGCATGTAGCATATGTCCGACTGGTCAACGAGCAGAGCGGACGAGATCAGCCAACTCCTGCTTGACTTGGGAGTCAGGCAAGGAGTCCAGTTTGGCTTCCGCCTGAGTCAGGATGGCCTTCTGGTAGTCCCCAATATGGCCGACATAGTTCAGGGCCCTGATCACCAGTGTGGAGGAAGCGTAAATCTTTCTCCCATACTGGTCCAGAAGGCGTGATTCCTTATCAGGCGGTGACGAGCTAAGGTGTTTGGGGTTCGCTGACCGGCCGTGAGCAGCGCTAATCACAACTGAGTCGGCACGAGGGTGAGAATCCAGGAAATCAACACCCTCTGGAGCCTGATATAGCCGGTTCGACTTCCTAGGAAGTGGGGCTAAGGCCGACAGCTGCTTCCATATTGTGGTAACAAGGTCAGCGTGAGGCTCTATCCAGGGTGGCACCAAGGCAGGAGCTGTCACAGGCAGATCCAGATGTTCAGCGAGTTTCAGACGCTGAGGATCTGGTTCCAGGGAGTGCCACTGATGCACCTCCTGGATTTTCCTAAGCAACTCCGAAAAAGAAGGATCCTCCGGAGGAGACTTCGGAGGAGTCCTTGGCCTGGGCTTCGACAGAGAGCAAGGCTCGTCGTCTCTCTCAGAGCAACCGTTGGAAGAGTCCGAGGAGTCCAAGGGTGAAGAGAAGGATGAAGAAGAGAAAGACTCCCTTTCCCGACCCGGGGGAGGAACGGACCCCTTGGGAAGTCCCCGTGGAAGCGTGTCCTCCCCTTCTCTGGATCCAGATGGAAGAACCCTGGAGTCCGGAGGTGGTGAGGGAGTGTGCCGCCTCGGACGTACGGGAACCTGGGATGGCACCGTCGCCGAAAGGCGGCTCTCGACCTCTTTGGTGAGCTGAGCCTTGGCCTCAGCCCACCAGGAGGCCAGAGTCTCCTGCAGGTCCACTGGCGGCCGTGAGAGTGGTGGAGGAGGCGGGGGATAAGGATACGGGTTGAAACCATATGGAACATATCCAAAACCCGGCTGCGGGTAGCCCGGCGTCGGGTACTATGGCATTGGATACTGCGGTCCCGTTACACCGGGGCCGAATAGACGGAGGATACCCGTGAGCCGGGGGCTGCCCGAGCAGACGGCCCGGCCGGAGGCCTCATGGGCAGGTCCATAGTGGAGAGCCTGGAGGGCCCGATGGGAGCGGAATGTCTCCTGGAGTCGGTAAGGCTGACGTCAGGGCCGACGGCGGAGGCTCTGCCGCCGGTGGTACCGACGTCGGAGGGGCCGGCGTCCGGTCCAGCGCACCAGGTAGGACTGACGGAGGCAAAAGATCCCCAGCTTCGCCCGGGGACGGAGGGGAAAAGTTCCCAGGGTTGGGTTGGGGAGACTCTGGTTCCCCAGACGGCAGCAAAGGCTGCGGGGAACCAGGCACAATGGACGGAGGGGTCCGCTATCAGTTCCTTCGCTAGCCGGACGCCGGACAAGCCGACGTGAGGCTTAGGGGGCTAGATCTGCGGGCGCTGGAGGAGCCGACGTCCGACTTATGAGAGCTATCACCGAGGCAGGCCAAGTAGAGTGATCGCCTGGTCCGTGGAGTGAGGCAGCGCTGCCGCCTCGAGGGTCGGACGCCCACCGCCCTCTCTGGGCTGACGTCAGAGGAGCCGACGCCCGGCTTACCGGAGTTGCCCACAGTGGTAGGCCGTGAGCCTGCGGCCGAACCGGAGTGGAGGCCTCCAACTGCCCGGAGGCGCCCGCAAGGCCCGAGTGCAAGCCAGATGGGCGGGCCGACGCCCCCTCGGAAACCTCTAAGGCGGCCGTCGAGGAGCGATCCCCCAGAGGGGATGTTACCTCCGTCCCAGCGACTCCTGAGGGAGATGCAGTGGAGGAGCCCTTGTCCCGGTGCCTCTCCTTCTCCTTCTTCTTCTTCCGATGGCCTTCCGGGGAAGTGGACGCCTGCCTCAGTTTTTTGAGCTCCTTCTCCATAGAACTAATTTTCTTCTTTAGAATATGGGCTTCCAGGGATTGCTGCCGCTCTTTCCGCAGCCGCTGCTGAAACTGAGGCAGTGCTGGCACTTCTCGACCGGGTGATCGGGGCCTAGGCAGAACAGGCACAGGGAGGGCCGCCTCTTCAGCGTAGCTGGCTACACAAATCGCACTTATTCTTGTGCTCGGAGGTGTAGGGGACGACATACACGACAATAGTACTGACAGTCGAAAAAATAATGATTTTTTCGTAAAAATGACGAAGGTAGGCTGACGTAAGCACAAACTTTTCAGCGAGGCGCTGCACGAGCTAACGGCGGGAAAGAACTAGAAGGCGGCGTCCGGGATCGCCTTTATACCGACGTCTCCTGACGCCGGTCACCTGACGTGGGGACAGTCCCTCGCCAGGGACTGCTAGCTAGAAATTTTTCCATGGGGTCCTGCCGCCTGCCGGCGTCAGTCCTATATGTAATTACCTACTGCAAGAGCCCTCTCGAAGTAAGATCACTGGTTCAAAGCTAATTCCCAGCACCTCTCTAAATTTCCAGGCAATGGACTGCCAGAAGGGTCTTGGCACTGGACAGACCCAGAAAATATAATATGGGATACCTACCCTACACGTCCACATTTCCTCCAATCCTCCGGAATGTTAGCGTAAGCCATCTTGCACTGATTTTAGTACAATGCAAAAAGAGGAATGGCATGCCCACTCTGAGTATCTAGGGCATTAATCAATGGGCACGTAGACCCATTGAACCTATCGGGTATCATGTTTTAGGCAACCAATTTTATAATTATAAATAACTCATGTTTTAGTAACAAAAGTAGTACATAATTCTTATTGTAACTTGCACTACATTCGTATTACTTAATATTGCTTTTGCAGAAAGAGGGCTTTAATTTAAAAAGAACCCACTGTAGTGGAGGGGAAGGGCTCATACTTCTTGGATGCCTTGTCCTTATAAAATGGGGGGCTGTTGTGTTTTTTTTTTCGCTCTAACCAAGAGCTAACATCTCTGTGCCAACACCTGGGTTCTCCAATTAATTACCAGGTCCTCCTTCATGGGACTTAAAGGAGAGCAGTCATCACTAAAAGACCCACACTTAACTGTGGGGCTGGTCCCAATTGGCACACTGGGGCCTATGCACCAATGGGTGGAGTGGCTATGCACCATGCATCTGTGCCCCCATTGCGCCCCCTGCACGGGATGCACAACATGGGGTGCGCAGCCTCAATGTACCTGATCCCTCAGACACGCGGACATCAATGTGCAGGGCGCGTTCCCGCACCACGTGCCATGCACTATGACACGTAGTGCCGCACACCAGGGGGTGTAGGAGGGCGTCTGGTATGCCAGGGGAGACCCAGCCATAACCCACTGTGTGCCCCCCACATACCACACCTGCCAGACATGGTGGCACCATGTAATAATTGTCCTTGTGGGAGGGCTGTGGCTGCTGAACGTCCATGTGCCCTGGGGTGTGCGGACCCGAACGCCCGCTGTGGTATGGGCATCAAAGCCCCTGCTGGCACTGACCTACCCCCACACCGCACATGACTGCCGCAGCCCCATTTCTGCCACCCCTCAACCACTAGACTGCCCAACCCCATAGGTTCCATGCACCCCCCCAACAACAGGGCATTCACACCCCCGGTGCTGTGACCGCCCACCCCCCAACACACACACACACACACAGTGCAGCCCGGACTACTGTCCCAACTCCGATCAGGAAACCCCGCTGCATCATTGGTGTCCAGTGGCAACCTACCCACCTCTCCCTCTGTGGCACCACACCCCTCCCCCGTTCCCTTGGGGTCTCAGGCAGGCTGGCACCACTGCCCTCCCCACAACGCCATGGCTGCCGGCCATCCAACAACCATAGGTGCGCGCAGCCAACGCGCGTCCTGCCACGTACTGGATCCAATGAGGGAGCCGGGATGGGCATGCAACTGGATGCCCGCTTGCGGAGTCCGCCAGCTCTGCTTCTCTGCCCGTCCAAACCGATGCCGGGCGGTACCACGGACAGCTGGCCAGCGGTCATAACTACTGCCAGATGCGCACCTGCCCACAGATGCGGTCCTACGCAGGTGGGATACGTGCCTCTGGTGCGTAGTTCCCACCCATTAGTGCATAGGGCACAAATTTGTGTGCAAAAAAAAAAATAAATACTTTGTGTTTACTGCAGTGTAGAAGACTGAATCAGGCTGATTTTGCTGACTCCTAAGCTGACATTTGCTGTAACCAGAAATCCCAGAATCCCCTGCAGCTGTTGTCAGAGCTGAGCTGCAATAGTGGAAGATTCAGTAGCCTGCAGTGCACGTTAGAACTTTTATAAGCTTGGATCAGATGATTTTTCTTCTGTTTTTAAACTAAAGAATGGTCATGTACAGATTAATAGAGGACACCGCTCGACTAACAAGGCCCTTGTTAGTCGTATGTCCTGATCATATCTAAATGTGTCAGACTGGGGCACCGGAAATTGAGCAGGCCGGCTGGGTCTACATAAAAGTTACGAGGCATATCACCAAGGTATGGTATGTTATTTCTTTTTTTTTTTAAATCTATTTGGTCCTCATCACCTCCTCCTGCCAACTGGCGACAGGGACACATACAGATTTCTTTTAGATTTTCTCCCCGACCTGAGGCCCCAGTAAACAGCCGTGCAAGTGTGTGGAGGCGCACATCGCACCCTGTGGCGCCAGCTCAGCCCCTTCCACCTCCTGATGGTTTCTGCCACCCCCTTCTCAGCCTACGCTACCCACCGGACCTATGGAGAGGAGAGGTGCCTGCTGGCATGCTCAATCCTGCTCCGCCCCCCCATGCCAGCACCCCGACAACCCGAGGTCGTCCACTAACCCGGTCACCGGGCGAAGGCAAGGTAAAGCATCCAGTGCCTCAGCCCTCTTCGCCACCAGGCTGGCATGGTATGTTATTTCTTAACAAATCCTGGCTAGAATAACTGTCCATGAGGGCAGTTACCACAATATATGAGTGGCAGCTGCTCTCATATAAGTCGGAAAATCTCCTTAAACAATAGTTGACGCACATACTTCAGGAGGAATTTCAAAACATACACTGAGGTGAAACATTGAAGAGGAATCTTAACATCTGAGCATCCTGAGGTCCCAAGTAACAAATTAAAAGGAGAACATTTTTTCATAACTTGTTTTTTTGTAATATGGAAGTTCTGTATCTGGTTGATTGTGAGAACCTACACCCATCATGCCATTTCTTTTCTATACTATACATGCATGTTTTATTTGTAAAACATAGTATTGTTACACTTTTTTTTTTTTTGTGCTGATGTTGCTGGTACTGATCTTCTCCTCAAGTTCCCTGGCCTTGGTAGGCTGAGCAGAGGCTTTGATTTTAAATACTGACCCTCTAAAATAAAATAAAAAAAAATAATAATCTCAAAAGATCTCCCTATTGATTCCTATGGAGAGCCCTGGAGTACTCTCCAGACTACTACATCACAGAATTTTGGCATCCAGGGGCTGGGATGGCACTTCGGGCAAGGGAAGGGAATGAGCACCTGTTCCCTCAGAGCCAAAATATGGTCCCTTTCCTTTGAAGATAAGATTAAATATTATGGATACTGAAGTACCTCACTCTACCAGAGGTAAGGCAATGCCATATTTTTAAATGACTTTTTTCAGTGTGAGTCTGATTGGTGGCCTTCAGCACAATGACTCTCTGATCTGTGGTCCATGCAAAAATGGAAATAGCTTCAATCTGTTGTTTATTTTTGTCAGAATTATTTCTTCTGCTCTTCAAATGTAAATGATGAACAATTTTACACGAAGTAAGCACAGTTGAATGCATGAACGGGATGCTAGGCGTTTCTTTCGGTATCCCCACATTTTGAAATGGTGTTCTCTCAGCCATCTGATAACGTCAGTCTTGCATAAATCTGACACCCCCACTACAGCTTTCGTTAATTAAGGGAGACTTTAAACCTTGTTATTGTATTTAAATTCTTTGCTTTGTTTTTAACTTTACTTTCAGTTACTTGTGAAAATGTATTTTCCAGCTTGTTTACAGCAATGTTTCTCTCATCTCCATCCTTTTCTCATCCTTGGCTACAGCTGTTCCTAAAAAAGATCCCTTGGACCAATGTACTTACCCGGTCAGCAAATAAATAAATAAAGCTGTCCGGATATCAGCCGGATCTTGGTCAAACACGTACATATGTGTTCTTAAATATAGGGCCCTTAGTTCTAAAAAGCTGTCATTATGTTTACACTGAATATTAAGTAAACTTTAGAAAATGTGAGAAAATACTTCTTATGGTACTGATCACCCGAGCATGGCTGAAAATGAGCCCGCAGCCAAGTCCACATACATGGTTAAACAAACAAATCAGCAAACCCTCAGTTTTCTAAGTTCCACAGATAAATGTCCTGCACTGGACCTTTCTGAGTATCATTGCTCTGTTCATTCACAACCCATACTCTTTGTTTACTATATTGCTCTTACTACCTCTGACCCACTGTTGGCCCTAATTCTGGGCTGTATTCTTGCTGTGTTGCTTGGTACTATGCATGTTATCCTTGCCTGCACTTTGTTACTCTGCTATATGACACGTATTGTGCCTTTGTTGTTTTCTGCTCTTTTGTAATAGCTATGTATATTGCTGCTTTTGCAATTTCATTTGTCTTTGTAACGCCCTGGTATGCCTGAGAAAAATGAAAAAATTACGACTACCGTAATTCTTGATCTTCTTGGACGAGTTCTCCACCACTCATTCACACTATCGGATCTGCGCCGGAGGCACTAGGAACCATCGAGCAAACTTTTGCTGGAGGGTCGACATCAGAGATGGCGCCGAGGCATGGCGCCACAGAGTTGGCTCGCGGTAATGACTATCTTAGGCCGACCCTCCAACCCGCCTCAGTACCTTTTTACCAAGGAGGTGCAGCGCAATCTAACGTAAAGAGTAAACCTAATCCTTAAAACGGACATAAGATAGTCCGGACGACCCGTGTAAGAAGGGTCGAACAAAGAAGTCTTCACGCTTCAAAGATTTGAGGGAGTGAAGACCAACACAGCGTGAGCTCGGGATGGAGGTGATGTAGAATGAGTGGTGGAAACTCGCCCAAGAAGATCAAGAATTACGGTAGAAGTAATTTTCATATCTTCCTGACATAAGTCTCACCACTATTCACACTAATGGGAGAGTACCAAGCTGATAATCCCCCAAAAGGGAGGCAGGAGAGCCAGAGCTCACGTGTCTAGGACAGAAGTCCATTAAGGATAGTTCTGCGAGGTGGAATGTCGCTCGGCATGAACATCCAGTGCATAATGCTTAACGGTGCATGCACTGAGCTCCAGGTGGCGGCATTGCAGATATCTGCATATTGGAACATTCGAATTTCGCTAGGGATGCCGCGACCGCCCTAGTAGAGTGAGCGTAAACTCTACCTTCTAACTTAACCTGTGCCATGGAATAGCAATGTCGAAGGCATGCCACCAGCCACGATCAGATGCATCTATAGCGACAGGTTGACCCAGCCGGGTCTCGCTGAAGGAAACAAATAGTTGCTGGGTTTTGCGAAAATTCTTGGTTCTATCTAAGTAGAAACGCAAGGCTCTCTTAACATCCAAGGAATGAAGAGACTGTTCCCTCTGCTTTGGAAGTTCAAGTAAGAGGGAAGGACCAGAGGTTGGTTCAGATGGAATTCTGACACAACCTTGGGAAGAAATTTAGGATGAGTACGAAGAACTACTTGTCCTTATGGAACACAGTATATACGGAGGGTCCAGAATTCAGGGCATGTATCTCAGAGACCCTGCGGGCTGAGGTAATGGCCACTAGGAAGGCTGTCTTCCAGGTAAGAAACTTTAGCTCACAGGTAGCCAGGGGTTCGAAAGGTTTCCGAGTGAGCATGTCTAGCACAAGGTTAATGTCCCAGGCTGCAACCGGACGTCTTACAGGGGGTCTGGTATGCAGAATTCCTTTAAGAAATCTCTTAACCATAGGTAACTGAGCCAGAGACAAGGAAGAAACCGGCTCATGGTACGCTGAAATGGCACTAAGGTGAACTTTAACTGTAGAGTACTGGAGACCTGAGTTTGAGAGGTCCAAAAGGTACTCCAGAACCTTGTCTGGAGGACAGGAAAAGGGATTCCAAGAGGACTTTGCACACCAAAGAGAAAAACGCTGCCACTTAGAAGTGTAAGTTTTTCGAGTAGCTGGCTTCCGAGCAGCCAGAAGGATGTCTGAGACTCTTCGAGAGACGTTGAACCGGTTCACTTCTACCTCTTCAGGAGCCAAGCGTGAAGGTGAAGCGACCTCAGGTTGGGATGGACCAACGAACCCTGAGTCAAAAGGTTCATTTGCAGGGGAAGTGGTCTCGGAGAGGTTGCCTACATACTGTTGAGTAGAGGAAACCATGGTTGCCGAGGCCAGGAGGGGGCAATGAGAATCATCTTGGTCCCCTGAGACTCGAATTTGAGAAGTACTCTCTGAATTAGAGGAAGCGGTGGAAAGGCGTAAAGAAAGCGTTTTGTCCACCGCAGCCTGAACGCATCCTGACAGAAAATGCCAGGCCTTGGATTTCTGGAGCAGAAGAGAGGCAGTTTTGCGTTGAGTGGGGATGCAAAAAGGTCCAGGTCTGGAGTCCCCCACTCTTCAACAGTGACCGAGCTACGGCTGGATCGAGAGACCACCTGGAGGGTCTGTCTCTGTTCTGCTTGAGGTGATCTGCCAAGTCGCTTTGTACACCTGGCAGATATACCGCTTGAATTAGAGATTTGTGCTCAAGCACCACTCCCACACTCATTGCTTCCTGCAAAGGGGTAAGAATGAGCACCGCTTTGCTTGTTGATGTAATACATCACAGCTTTGTTGTCCGCTTGAAGGAGAAATGTTCTTGGGACAAAGAATATTCTTCAACGCCTGATCGCATAGAGGACTGCTCTCATCTCCAGGACATTTATGTGAAGCTGAACCCGAGCTGAGTCCATACACCCTGAGTGTGGAGAGAGCGACAGTGGCTCCCCATCCCATCAGCGCCGCCTGTGGTGATGGAGATCTGATGATCCAGAGGAGCAAAGGGAATCCTTCCAGGAGATTGCTTCTTTGAGACCACCAGTGAGAGACCTCTCTAAGGGCTCTGTCACCTGATGGGATAAGATTGGGGTGAGAGGTCGGTGACCACTGAGCGGAGAGCATCCATTGGGTGGTCCTCATGTGTAAACGAGCTAGGGGTACAGTGAACACTGAGGACGCCATGAGACCCAACATACGTTGCATCGAGAGAGCTGTGACCGATCTGTTCTCCCCGATGTAACGGGCCATCTGAAGGATGTCGAGTCTTCTGTCCTCTGGAAGGAAAGCCTTCGCGGAAGAGGTGTCCAGAAGAGTCCCTATGAAAAGGAGCCTCTGGGAGGGCTGCAGCTGTGACTTCTTCAGATTCAGCAGAACTCCCATGGACATAAGAAGGCGAGAGGCCATTTGAACGGCTTCCAGGGTCCCTTGGCTGGAAGGGCTTGCTAGGAGCCAATCGTCCAGGTAGGGAAACACTCTGAGTCCGAGCTTCCTGAGATGCGCTGCGAGAACTGCACAACACTTTGTAAAGACTCGCGGCACCGAGGATAGCCCAAAGGGCAGGACTCTGAACTGATAGTGTTGACCCAGAGCCACAAACCTCAGGAATTTGCGATGATGGCTCGGGTGGATGGGATGGGAATATGCTGGTAAGCGTCCTGCATGTCCAGGGAGGCTAGCCAGTCGTGCTGATGAAGCAAAGGTAACAGGGTTCCCAGAGAAATCATTTTGAATTTCTCCCTGGGGAGGAATTTGTTTAGCTTTCTGAGGTCTAGAATGGGGCGCATCCCCCCAGACTTCTTTGGAACCAGAAAGTAGTGGGAGTAGAACCCTGCGTTTCGCTGATGCAGAGGCACCAGTTCTACTGCCCTGTTGTTCAGAAGGCCCTGGATCTCGGCGGGCAGGAGGTCTGACTGAGAGGTCGACAACCTGGGTTGCCGTTTGGGAGGACAATTCGGGGTTCCAGAAAATTGAGAGAATAACCCTCGCGAATTATCCGAAGGACCCATTTGTCTGAGGTTATGACTCCACTCTGTTGTAGAAGTACATCAGACGACCTCCCACCGAGGAGAAAGTTCCACCGGGCAGTGGGATGGAACTTGGGCTGCACTATAAGGTAGCGCTAAGCGCTTTAGGCCTCATGCTTCTGTTGCGCTCTTCTTTGAGGTTGGGCAGGTTGGCTTTTGGAAGCTTCCTTGCCCCTGCCTCGAAAGGACTGACGACTATGAAACTGGCGCTACTCTGCATGCCCTCGAGAGGGGTAGGCGGAGGTCGAGCCAGCTAATGGCCGACCTAGTCTTCTGAGTAGCCTCTAGGGCTTGCTCTACCTGAGGACCGAAAGATATGAGCCATCAGGGCAACGCCATTACCTGCTGCTGTGCATCATTCAGAAGCCGAAGTACGCAGCCAGGAGTGACGGTAGTACAAATACCAGTGGCTGCTGAACGAGAAGCAGTGTCGAAAGCGCCCATGGCGGCTTTGACCTGTTGGTTATTAGATTCAATACCTCTGGTAACGGGTCAGAAGAAGCTCTGACTTGGAGTCGGAATCTGGAAGAGCTTCAACCATTTGTTTAATAGATGCCACAGGATATATACTCATACTGAGAAAATAGCCTTGATAGCTGGCAACACGACATTTAGAGTGGAGGCAGCAAAGACTTCTTACCTAATGTATCAATCTTACAAGACTCTTTGTTAATAGATCGAGCTGTAGTAGCTTGAGGAAGAATGACCTTATCATTCTCTGCCAGGACTACAATAGGATCCGCAAAGGCTTGAGATGCCAAAATGGGACGATCCTTGGGGGCTGAATATTTCCTATCAATGGATTTAGCCACCGAGGGAGTAAGAGCAGGATTATTCCATACCATTTGAGACAGCGTCTAAGGAAGGTTGAATCGAGGGTCAAATCCATAGGGATCTCCAAAGCATGAAGATACTGGAGTCTTAATCTTTTCCCAGGATCGATGCCTGTAGTCTGAGAGAAAGAGTGGAACCCAGGTTTTTCAACAGAGACTTAAAGGACAGGTCCTCACCACAGGCTCTGTAGCAGTGAAAGATCCTGCTTCCTCCACTTCATCACCCAACCAGGGTCTGGGTCAGGCTCAACATCATCTCCTGATAGTCCAGAAAGGACTGTTTGGACAGGAAAGGAGGAAAATAGAGGAGGAGGAAAGAACTGATAGAAAGGGAGAGTCCCTAAGGCCCCCCCGGCGCCGAGGGGAGGCGAACGGGTCGAGCGGGCGCCGCTGGAGGCACACGGCGCCACAGGCACGCGCCGCGGGAGGCACACCGCGCCTGCGAATCTGGGGCGGCGCCGCGCCCGCGGGTGCTCGGAAACGGGCGCCTGATGTGCACAGATGCCCAGCAGACGGCGCCGAGGACACCCCAGGACCCTGGAAAACATGAGAAGAAGAGAAAAACAGGAGATAAGGGCATCGGTGTGGCCCCTCGCGCCGCAGCCTGTGAGGGGGAAACACCTGAGCACGGAGTCGCTGGACACCGAGGGGCGCGGCGCCACCAGGAAGATCCAACTGCTCCTACTGATCGCCCTGACTAGCGCCTCAAGGCTCCCGGGCAACCGAGCCAGGCAGAAGAACCAACCTCCGAGCCCATCGCTTCCATAAGAGCGCCCACTGATGAAACTGCTCATCTGGAGACCTACCTATAGGCGGGTAGGAGTCCGATGTCGAGGACGACGGAAACGGAAGTTGGCGACTGGCGAAGGAGACCGGCAACCAGCATGATAACCAACCGTCGGCGTGCAGACGTATCAGAGGCGACCTCGAGTGATGCCTTCTCTTTTGACCTGTGGGCGCAAGAAGAGCTCGAGGCCGAACAGTGCCGAATGCGACCGCTTGTTTATATGCCGGCGGGGACCGCCCATCCCCGAGCATCGGACTGACCGTTAGTCGGAACCCCGCTGAGGAGAAGGGGCTGACCGGACCCAGCCCGACTGACTGAATAGCTTTCTATACGAAGTCTCCCTACCGCTACCTGACCTGTTTCATGGTCGCTCCGGTCAAGTAGGCTGTAGACTTCTTATTATAAAATATAATGAAATAGAATAAATTTAAACGATACTACTATCGAGATAATATTACAAAAAATAAACTGAAAACATGCGCTAGTTTGAAGTTTACGACTCAACAAGCGGCGAGCAACGTCGTTACTGAAGCGCACTCAGCAGCGGGAAAAAAAAGAACTGAGGCGGTTGGAGGGTTGGCGCCGAGATAGTTGCCATCACAAGAAGCCAGCGCCGCGCGCCATCTCTCGTATCGACCCTCCAGCAAAAAGTTTGCTCCCGATGGGTCCTAGTGCCTCCGGCGCAGATCCCATTAGTGTGAATGAGTGGTGGAGACTTATGTCTAGGAAGATTAGGCATTTTCTTGTTTAGTGCACTTACCTGATCAACAAAAACTAACTAACCAACTAACTAACTCACTACATAAATAAAATCACTGCATTACAAAAGCATGAAAGGTTTATAAAACTTTATGCATCTTACAACATAACAGAACTGCAACTTCAGTTTTTCTATTTTTTAACATACTTTATCTCCCAGCGCCGGCGGGCTCAGTGGTGATAAGACCAACCATCCATGCTCTGTCCCCCCTCCACTTGTCGGGGATCATGCTGCGTGCCAATGGGGGCTTTTTACCTTCAAGTTGCTTCCCCAAACCCTGCCCTTGAGCACGCCAGCATGAAGGACGTTAAGTCCAGGCTATACTGATTTTTCTGCCCTCCTTCCCTGCCGCTGCCAGGGATGTACCGATCCTAGGGATTTACTCTTGTTCAGGCAGTGCCTTCATACAGACCACAGGGAAGTATTCTCTCCCCGTTTTCTACCCTGAGTTCCTCCCACCTCCCCTTGGCGTGAGATGTGCTGTGAGTAGCCTCGGCCACGCAGGGTGTCCCTGGGGATCAGAAAGCTCACTGGCCCGCCTGCAGAGGTCGCTGCATGCTGGAACCTGCCATCAATTTCAGCAGCCTTTCCCACATGGCCCCCAATGCGGTGACTAGAGTCTGCTTCTGAACGTCAGTCATCTGCAAGGCAGTGCTGCTGGGCTACTGGGGTGGCCTGCAGAGCTTTCTTTTGTCTGTTTATATATTATAGAGCAAAGGAGCCTTCCTGACCATTCAGAGCACTCTGAGTATGAGACAGTCTTTTATCCATGAAGAGTGTCTCACTTGCAGCTGCCCTGGAAATGGGTACATTTGGGTAAGGTTTCTGAAAAAAAAAAAAGTTACTATATTATTGATTGAGCTCAACCAGTACTAATACCACTACTGAGACCACTCTCACAGTTGTAAGAGTGGTCTCACTTTCTTATGGTATCAGAACTGCTCACCTTCGGTTCATGGTTCTTGTACCATAAGAATGCACAACAGTAAGAGTGGTCTCAGCAGCAGTACTGACATACATTACAGGCTTTCAGTCGGTGACAGTACACTTAGTCTGATACTGTAAGGTACACTACGCCTGAGCCGCGCAATCCTGAAGTATGACTCTAACTAAACCAGAGACCAGCAAGGCAAAAGTCAGTCCTTACCCGAGGCTCCATGTCCTCTGATTCACTTCGCCTTTCACTAGGGTATCCGCTGTCACCACCATTTTCAGAGTCCTTGTGAAAGAACCAAAAAGAGAATGTTAAACCATCATAAAATAACAGACTATTTGGGAATTTACAAATATTAGTGGAGCTGTGTCATAAACAGTGCCTCCACTTAAGTTTGCAGAATACAGACAAATCTTCTAAACGTTTCCATATTTCAAGGAGTAACACAAAGTGCAGCTACCCCCACAACAGTTACACCAATCCTGCTCCTTACCTTTTTTGGAGAGTTATGGTAACTTTCTCAGATTTATTTCTGTAAATAAAAAAACCCTCTGTCCCGACTGCATAATGTCTGTGGAGTCACTTATCACCATACGCACAATCCATCTGAGCCAGTGTTAGGGGGAATGCATGCCCCACCTGAGGGTTTTCATTAGTGAGGGTCAAGAGGTCAATACACTGGACCCAACATTACTTCATCCTCCTTACACCAGATTTGCAATTCCCCCTTATCTGCCCAAGGCGGGGGAAGGGGGGTTACACTGAGGGTAGTATGTGCCAACTGAATGGGGGAGGGGATTTGAGTGATGCAAGGCTGAAGGGGTACCAGTGCAGCCCTTTCAGACAGACAGGCTGGTACAAGTAAGCCTTGAGAGATGAAAGGAGGTCTGGATAGCTCAAATAAGGAGGCGAAAGGCAAACGTAAACCAATACCCCCTATTTTGTGAACATGTACCCACATTATATTTTGTCCTACCCCTACCACAGGTCGGGAAGCATAGGAAAAAACAGGAGCAGTTGTAGAATTCACTAAAAATGTTTATTAGTACTAGCAGTAATATAAAAAAAAAATTGTTCAGAATAACTATTTACAAAGGCAGAATAAACAGTGAAGAGCCATCTGAGTTTTTCTTCAATCTCTGTGTCTCCCAAAACACTGCAACTCTCTTTTATAAGTCTTTGCAACCCCCTACTTAACAAGCATCCTGTTTTTTTTCTTCCAACATGTTCTTGTCACATTTCAAGCAGGTGCAGCAAGAACACAATGTGCCAGAACTGAGGCCCCTTCTCCACAGCTTCTGAAAAAGGGCTTAAAAACTGCTCTCAGGTTAACCACTTGAGTTCCCAATAGCTTTCTGCAATCATCTCAAACTCTCATCATATACATTTCAACAGTAACACTACATAATTTCTAAACAAAGGGATCCCAGTATCAGTTACATTTCCACATAATGATTCACATATATTTTTATACCAGCATACACGCACGAGAGGCAAAAGACAGAAACAACAAGGGAAGACTGAGAGACAGTGAGAGGCACAGAACTGCGAGACTGTTTGGGTGATCAAATCCTAGGTCTCACAGGAAAATTTGGTTGTGCAACCAGACAGAGAAGAGACAGGAAAGGAAAGAACAGAACAGATTCCTGCATTCAAACTCTCCAAAACAACTGGGATAGGGTCCTATTCAACCCTGTCACATACACCCCCTTCCTTAAGAAGGAACCTGTTTTATTAAACAGGTTTCCAAAATTTTCTGTTAATTCTCCATTGATGTTAGTGTCTAACATTTAGAAACTAAGCACATGTGCAGTATCCTTTTTTCTATAACAGCAGAGCAAACAGTAAAGTTTAAACTCATACATTTATTTTTCAGCCTTCAGAACCCTCAATTCCTGATCCACATCTTGACAGAAAATCAGCACTACTATTCTATTTACCAGATTTATGTACCACCGTGAATTTAAATGGCTGTAGTGCCAGGTACCACCTTGTGATTCAGGAATTTTTATCCTTCATTTCATTAAGCCAACAGAGAGGATTGTGTACTGTTACAAGTACAAAGTCAGTTCCTAGTAAGTAAAACTTAAGGGACTCCATGGCCCACTTTGCTGCAATGCATTCCTTTTCAATGGTGGAGTACCTTTTCTCTCTGTCGTGCAATTTCCTACTTAGGTATAGAATAGGATGTTCTTTCTCATCTAGATGCTGACTCAAGACTGCACCTAGGCCTACCTCTGATGCATTTGTCTGTAACAAAAACTGTTTCTTAAATCCTGGGCTTCTTAAAACAGGGGATGAACATAATGCAGCTCTAATGGCTCGAAACGCCACGTCACACTATGGGGTCCATTTCACAGTATTCTGGTACCATTTCTTTGTGAGTTCAGTGAGGGGAGTAGCTAACTCAGCATAGTTGGGAACAAATCTCTGATAATAACCGGCCAGCCCTAAAAATGACCTGACATGTTTCTTTGTTTTGGGGACAGGGCTGTTTGCTACATCTTCTATCTTAGGCTTCTATCTCAGGCTTGACTTCTCCATTTCTCAAAACATAGCCCAAATATCTGGTTTCCTGTATGCCCAATGCACACTTGGTAGGATTAATTTTCAGACCTGCTTTTTTTTTTTAACTTTGTATTTAGTGCATTTTCAGTAGAAATACAACATCAAGTTACTCCATAGGTCTGACATCACATGATAAAGAAAGAGCCATCAAATGGAACAGGTTTAAATAATCAAAACATTTAGATTACGGATGTTGGGGAAAAGCACTAAAGTTCGTATAAAAGTCAGTAGTCCAAGATAGCCGCACCCTACAAGATATAGGGGTTTTCCAAAGAAATAACAAAGTTATACCCCAAACATAATATAATATTCAACATAGTACAGTTGATATAACCCCTCACCAAACATATCTGCACCAAACATGATGTAGTGTTAAATCCAAGCGCTCCCCCTGGTGGACCAACCCATACAGTATAATCAAGAGCCCACAACAACCACCAGTCATCCTAAAGCTGACCAAGAAACAACAAGAAATGGAAATTCTTGATCTTCTTGGACGCAGTCTCCACCACTCATTCACAATAATGGGACTATGCCGGAGGCGCTAGGACCCCAAAGGAGCCTAAAATCTTCAATCGGCGCCAGGATAGGACCGCGCATGCGCGGCACCATGAGACTAGCTCATGCCCATGTAGGCTATCCCGCGTCGACCCTCCAACCTCCTCAGTACCTTTTTGACCAAGGAGGTGCAGCGTAACTAATGAAAGAAAAAAACTTACTTTAACCTCCGGGCATGTGAATACCCGGACGACCCACACAAGAAGGGTCAAGTGAACAATGCCTTCACAGCCCAAACAACAAGACAGTGAAGACCAAAGAAACAGAATGAGTGAGCCCGGGGGGATGCTGGGTGGGCGTGTGAATGAGTGGTGGAGACTGCGTCCAAGAAGATCAAGAATTACGGGAAGTATGTAATTTCCATCTCTTCCTGGACTCAAGTCTCCACCACTCATTCACACTAATGGCAGAGTACCATGCTAAAACCAACCCACCCTGAGTAGGGTGGTCGGAGACAGGGCTCACTCAACACGGAAGTCCAAAGGACTGTCCTGCCAAGAAAAGAGCTGTCTGGAATGGACATCCAGAACATAGTGCTTTACAAAGGTATGCACTGAGCTCCAACTCACTACCTTGCAGAAGACTGCAATGGGTACATTATGAATCTCCGCAGGATGCCACAACCGCTCTGATAAGAGTGGTCTGAACCTGGCCTTTCAATTTGGCCTGTGACGAGGATTAGTAGTGTCGAAGACATGCTGCTAACCAAGCCAGAAACATCTCAAGACAAGCAGTTGACCCAGCCGAGGCATGCTGAAGATACAATAGTTGTTCGAAATTGTAGTTCTTCGTCCTGTCGATGAGAATCGCAGACCCGTCCTAACATCCACAGAGTGAAGGGAGCGGTCCCCTTCTTTCTGGAGTTAACAAAGCAAAATTTGACTAACGGTAAGAAAGCCAGAGGCAAATGTCTACTGGCTCAAGCTAGACCAAAAATGCGCAGATGTGTACATTCAGTACCAAGTATTGCCGACCTGTGAACGACAGGTCCATGAGGCCCTCCAACACCTTACTTGCTGGGCAACTGAAGGGTCCGGGTGGGATTTGCCCTCCAAATGGAGAAGGGTTTCCACTTAGCCACATAAGCCTTCCTTGTGGAAGGCCTATGCACGACTTAGAAGACATCTGCGATGGTCTGGGAAAAACCAGAGCTTACACACTTCCATTTCTTCTAGGCCCGGCATGGAGATGCCGACAGCGCAGGCTAGGATGGACTAAAGTCCTTGTGCCAGAGAATCTGCTCATAGAGGTAGTCGTGTTGGGGAACTTCTGTCCAGCTACAGATAATACAAATCCATCTACCAAGGTCAGGCTAGGGCGATGAGAATCATCCTGCCACCCTTCCCCCTGAGCATACAACTTGATCAGCACTCTCTGAATAAGAGAAGAGGAGGAAAAACATACAGGGGGAGTCCTGAAGATTGCAGTGAACACATCCTGACAGAACACACCAGGGTCAGGATTTCTGAAGCATGATAGAGGCAGTTTTGCGTTTAGAGGGGATACAAAAGGACCCAGTCCGAACTGCCCCATTCGTCAAAAATGACTGCACAAAATCTGAACTGACGCACAGTACTCGAGGTACCACTCTTACAACCTCACGTCCTACTGGGGAAAAGGGCAGGGGGACACCCCGCCTTGTTTGCTGATGTAAAACATCACAGTTTTGTCGTCCTTCCGAAGCAGGAACACTCCATGGCAGCGGGCATACACAAGGACTTTGTTTATAAAATAGCTCACATCTGTAAGAAATTTATGAAGAGATGAGGTTTCCCCGGCTCTACACCCAAGTGTGAAGGTCTTGACAATGAGCTCCCCATGAGAGATTTGGTCCCAAGCTCTGTAATTTTGAATGGAGGATTTCAGATGCGTGGTTGGAGACCACCGCTCTCTGCGAGGGACGCTCTGAGTCCCAGCATCCACTCGACCGAAGAGGCCTGAAAGGGTCGTTTTCCAACATGTTATGAATCATCTGAAGACGTTGTTTCTCCCATTCTCTGAACAAACAAACAATGCCCAGGAACAAGTGCACAGTCTTACCCTCAACGTTCAGCTTTTTGCCACCTGAGTGGCTTGTAGCATCTCGTCTCAGCAAGCAACCCCGTTCATAACCATCAGGATTGCTCTAGGCAGGTCCCGCTGAGCTTCTGCTGATCTAGGGGTAATCCGATATGCCCGCAAGAAGTGAAGTGCAAAGTCCTGAGTTAGAGGGAGCGCCTGTGGTAGCCATTCCCGTAAAGCTGTTAAGAGGTCAGGATTGTCATGGCCTTCTGGGAAGCCAACTATTCTGATGTTGGAGGCATGCTGGGCATTCTCAAGTGCCTCCAACTGATAGTGCAGTTGGGAATTTTCTTGCACCATCCTTGAGGTGGTCAGTAAGGCTTGTGTAGCTTGCGTCTCCGCGGTAGCAGCCGACTTCTTCGCTACCTCGATTTTTAAGTCTTGTTCTCTGATCCTCTTCAAAACCATCTCCACTTTAGAATCAATGGCCTGCATTGATAGCTGCAAGGCCTTCCACAGAGGCTCTGCTGTATTAGTATCTGTAGCGAGGACTGCGGCCTGCTGATATGGCTGGTTTGAAGTGTTGGCACCGCTTTGTCCACCTTTTTGTGTTTTGCCTTTAGTGTCAGCGCACACCCAACTGCTCCAGAGGATTCCAGCTATCGACGGCAAGTAGTTGTAAAGGGCTAAAATGAGATTAAAAGGTAAAAATATATGGAAACAAGTAATCAGAAGCAGAAGCCGTGGGAAACATGTCTGCTCTGTAGGTGTGCTCTCTGGTGCCCCTCCCAGACCTGCCTTCCCATAGGTGTTCCAGATGACTTTTCCAGTCTGGACTATACACCATGACATCATCCAGGTATGCGGCACAATAACCAGTATGAAGGGATAAAATTACATCCATGTAACGCTGGAATGTAGTCGGAGCGCCATGTAAACCAAAGGGTATGGTGGTGAAATGACAGAATCCTATAGGGGTGGCAAATGCAGTTTTGTCTCTGGATTCTTTAGCTATGGGGATTTGCCAGTAACCCTTGGCGAGATCAAGGGTACTGATATACTTGCCACTCCCCAGTCTGTCCATCAAATCATCTATTCTCGGCATAGGATAAATACAGGTTACTCACCTGTAACAGGAGTTCTAGGAATGGTATATGTTGTTCATCCACACTCATTGGCAGGTATCCTTGCCGCTTTAAATCTTGCCGGAAGGTCTTCAAGCTTGCTCCTCCCACCCACCCGGGTGGTATAACTCTCAGCTCGCCCCCATGCGCCAGATCTGGCCGCTGGAAGCTCAGGTTGTGCGCGTCAAGCCGAGAAGCAGGTCGTGGATGAACAACATATACCATTCCTAGAACTCCTGTTACAGGTGAGTAACCTGTATTTCTAGGGACATGGATATGTTGTTCATCCACACTCATTGGCAGACTCTAGCAGTTCTCCGGGAGGAGGGAGGCAAGACGCACCCCCAATACTTACTTGGGAAAGAGAGACTGGAGAACCGAGGCCCCAAAACCAGCATCCCCGGCGTGACTCAAGGTCGATGTGGTAATGGGTGATGAAGGTGTTTGCTGACTTCCAGGTAGCAGCCCTGCAGATTTCCTGGATAGGGACGTCCCTGGAAGCAGCCACCGTTGCAGCAGTATGGCGGGTAGAATGAGCTCTTATCCCTCTGGGAGGCTCCATGCCCGCCAACTTATAGCAGAGATCTATGCAGGAGGTTACCCACCTGCTTATCGTCCGCTGGCTGCAGGTCTGCCAGATCGGCTTCAGCGTAGGTGACAAACAGCTGGCGAACCTCTCCCCGAATTTCCAGCCGTGCGCTCTTATAATAAGCGGCGCCCTCTAGGGTCCAGAGTATGGAGCCTATATTCCGCCTCCAGGTGTGATTGGGTAGAACACCGCAGAGTCAACACCTGTTAAGGTGAAACCCTGACACCACCTTCGGAAGGAATTTCGGTGGGGAAGCAGGACAACCTTGTCCCTGTGGAAGACCAGGTAAGGAGACCGATGGAAAGCCTGGAGCTCTCCCATCCTTCTGGCTGACGTGATAGCCACCAAGAAGGCGGTCTTCCCGACAGGTGAGAGAGAGCACACCTGTGCATAGGTTCAGATGAAGCTTGCCATGATTGCCACAGTACCAGCAGTAGATCCCACGAGGTGGGGGTTCCCGGACTGGAGGGGAAATGTGATCAAGGCCTTTGAAAAAGCGCCAGACCACTTCTCCCTGCGCATCGACTGCTTCCCGCCCGCGCCTGCAAGCAGAGATGGCTGCCAGGGTACCCTTAGGGTCGTCGACTCTAAGCCCTTGACTAGAAAGGGACCATAAATAGTCCAAGATGCTTGCCAAGGAACAGGAGGAAGGGTCCAAGCCTTGCTTTGACACCAAATGGAAAACCCTTTCCATTTGAAGGCATAGCATTTTCTGGTCGACTCACGGGACGCCTCAACTACATTGAGGACCTCGGCCGGAAAGACCCAAGGCCTGGAACTCTAGCCGCCAGGAACCAGGCCGTCAGGTGCAGGGATTGAAGGTCCGGATGGAACACCTTCCCTGATTGACTGAGAGCAGTCCGGGCGAGCTGGAAGCTGCCGCGAGTCCTGGAGCTGAGACTGAGGAGATCTGGGTACCAGAACTGGCGAGGCCAGTCTGGGGCTATCAGAATCACCTGCGCCTGTCCCTCCTCGCCTGAGAGAAGCACCTTGTGGATCAAGGGAAATGGGGGAAAGGCGAAAAGAGGCCCGGGGTCCACTGCCTCGAGAAGGCATCCTGCAGCGAGTCTCTGCTGAGGGGGCGGGCATGGAACAGAGACTCAGCTCGCTGCTCTCCTGAGGCAAACAGGTCCACCTGAGGTGTGCCCCAATGGGAGAACAGATGCTGAACTACCTCCGCAGGAGAGACCACCTGGGATGCAGCCCCTATCCGCTCAGGGCATCGGCTAGGGTGTTGGAGGCCCTGCCACGTGAATGGCTAGGAGATCCGCCTCCAGGCTGCGCACGAGTGACCAAATGCGGAGAGCTTCCTTGCATAAAAGCATGGAGGCTGCCCCGCCTCTGGCGGTTTAGATAGTACATGGTCGTGGTATTGTCCGCCTGGACTCGGACCACTTTGACCTCGGAGGAACGGCAAGCGCGGTGAGAGCTAGGCGGACCGCTCGGAGCTCCAGCAGGTTGATGTGGCATCGGGACTCCCGCGGGGACCAGAGGCCATGAGCCCGGTGTTCCCCCAGATGGGCACCCCAACCCATCAGAGAGGCATCGGTCGATAGAGAGACCGCTGCCTGGGCGGACGAACGGATGCCCTCCTGCAAAATGATCTGAACGTGTCCACCACTGGAGAGCGTTTCCACATCCCCGTGTCACCGGCTACGTTGGCCCAAAGGATCGCAGCGCCAGGACCACTGGCTGGCCAGTCCCCACTGAAGGGGACATGTTCCAGCGGCCCAACGGACCACGCTGGTGCAGGCCGCCATGAGACCCAGGAGGCGCAGGAAGTCCCGGCAGGCGTAATTGCTCAACCAGAAATGATCGGGCAAGGAGGAAAGAACCGCCCTGTCCGCCGGGAGCTGCGCCTGGCTCGAAGAGAGTTGAGCTGCGCCCGATGAATAGAATCACCTGCTTCGCTCGAGTTCCGACTTGGCCTCGTTGATAAGGAGGCCCAGTTGAGAGCAGACCTGGAGGGCCAGATCTCTGACCACTCCGCCTCCTTCCTGGAGGAGCTGCTATCAGCCAGTCGTCAGGTAAGGGTACACCGACCTCGGCCAAGAGGAATGCTGTCACCACTGCCATGCATTTGGTGAAGACCCTGGGAGCTGGAGACGTCAAGGGCATGGCTTGGAACTCGGCGAGGGATCCTTCCGCCGGAATGGCGAATTTCTGGTGAGACGGACGGATAGGGACGTGAAAAACGCGTCCTGCAAGTCCAGAGAGCAGAACCATACGCCTGCTCCAGGATGGTATTATCTGAGCCAGAGTGACCATCCTGAAGGTTCGAGACCTTAGGAACTTGTTTAGGTCGTGTAGGTGAATGGGGCGCCAGCCCCGTCCGCCGGAACCAGGAAGTACCTGGACACAAACCCTGGGTCTGAAGGAGGGTCCACCACCTCTCTATCACCTCCTTCTGGAGGAGGAGGCGATGTCGGCTCGACGAGCCGCCAGTGAGGCTGGGACTCACGCTCCCCGAGGGCGACGGCTCTGAAGGGTGGTGCCTGCTCGACCCAGAGGCAGGCTCTTCCACCACCTCTAAGACCCACCTGTCCGTGGAAACAGCGGACCAGGCGGAGCGGAGTGCCGGAGCCGTCCTCTAATGGGGACCCTAGGGGTAAGGTGACGGGAATGGGGCTACACCCCTCAGCCCGTCACTGGGCAGGCTTGGAGGAGGGACCGGCCGAGGGACCTCCTGGGCCTTTTCCTCCCTGCCTCCTGTTAGAGGAAGCCGGCGGCTTGGGTTTGGGATGCCAAGGCCGAGCCTGCTGGCCCTGACGTTGCTGGGGCAGGCGCTGCAGGGGCTACAGAAGGACGAAAGTGGCTTAGGCTGTGGCTTAGGGCCTTTGTCCTTCTGAGCGGGAGAGACCGAGTCCAAGGTAGCATTGACTTCTCGATCCTCTGCAGGTGACCTTCCACCCCAGGGCCGAAGAGGTCAGTCCCCAAAAGGAACATCCGCCAACTTGTGCTGGGTATCCGAGTAAAGGTGGATATCCTCAGCCAAGCCACGACGCACTAGCCACGCGGCCGCCACTGATCTGGCACATGAGTCCCTATATCCAAAGCAGTCTGGAGCTGCTGTTTGGCCACTGCCCTGCCCTGGTCCCGCACCTGCTTAACCGTAGTCTGCAGATCGGCGGAAGATGAGGGATGACCTCATCCAGGGAGCCCAACAGGGCATGAGAAAAAATGCTATGAGGGAGCGGCGGAACTGGCCTGTGAAAGGCGAGGAGAGGGCCATGGCGTAGACTTTTCAGCCGACATAGTCCATTTCTTGGACTCCTTGTCAGGAGGTTTGTCCACATCCCTGGCGTTGCTGGGCAGCCGAAAACGCTGTCGGTAACCAACCCTCAGCAGAGGGGTGTTCCAAAAACGGACAAGGAACCGGTAGGGACCGCATACTTCCTGGCCATCCTGGCCGGCGCAGGGCAGGAAGCAGAGCTGCCAAAGCTCCAGTGCCGGACCCACTATGGCCTCGGCCACCGGAAAGGCCTCCGTCGGAGAATCCCCTCGGTCCAGAATCTCCGGGAGGGATACCTGGCCCGTTGGAAGCGGGTTCGAGCTCCATCCCGGTGGACTCGAGATGAGCGAAGCAGTCCCTAGGAAGGACGGCGGGCTATCGTCCATTGACTGACCTCCTGAAGACTCCAAGTCCAGTCGCTTGGAGAAAAAGGAGGAATCATCTTCGGACTCGGAAGAGTCCTCGAAGAGCTGCCTCTGGCCTGAGCCACCCTTCACCTGCCGAGGTCGGCCGGGAGTGAGGGTAACTGACAGCCGATGGGGTAGACCCTTAGCCGACCGAGAATCCTTGGTCGGAGCCCCAATAGGTGGCTGTGGAGGCGGAGGTTCCACCGGAATCGGTGGAGCAGCTGGTTTTGGCCGAACAACCGGCCTGGGTATAGGCTCCTTGGATAAGTCGAGGGGTTGTGTCGGGCGCTCCGGTGACAGCCACTTAATGGCCGGGGAAGGCGACGGGGTCGGCTTACTCCCGGCCAGGAGGAGCTGTTGCAACATGAGGTCTCGCACTCGTCCGACGTAACTTACGCTGAAGCCTCCCCTCGTCCGAGGAGGAGGACGAGGGCGACGCCGCCAACACGGTGCTGCACCCAGACCGCCTATGACGGTGGGATCGGGCTGGACCGGGCGAAGAGGTCCGAGACCGAGTCCCGGAATTTCCGAGGTCGGTGCGGGAGGTGTCGGCCGGAACCGGCACTCCTTCGCTCGGATGGTCCATCCGAGGCTCCGGAACGAGGCACAGGCGAGCCCACGGGATCCCCATACCTCCCGGGAACCGGGGAGGAATCTCGGCTGCTAAAGGCGACAGCCCAGTCCAGCAGGTCGAGAAAATCTCGACTTGTCGGTGGGAGTCTCGGTCAACTGACCTGACGGGGACACCGTGAGGCCAGTGACCGAAGCCGAGCGGTCGACCGAAGCCGACGGTCGACGGACTGGGGAGAGGGACCTTTCCCGCTCCCAAGAGCGTCGACGGAGGGACTTACCCCTGTCCTTCTTTTTGGACCGAGAATAAGGTCCAGCAGACGCAGGCCCTTCTCCCTTAGTGGAGAGGGACAGACAAAGCTCCTTAAAAGAAGCCGTGTAGGAAGAACCCAGAGAGAGCGGGATAAATGCCGCGGCCGAGGAAGATACGGCCCGCGCCGCCTCCTCTTCGAGGGCGACCATCCGCTTGAGCTGATCCGCCGAGCCCGCCGCCGCGGACACCGCCAACCGGGCCTCCTTGGACTTCACCGGAGGGAAACGCTTCTCGCGACGGCCCAGTTGCAATCGGGCAGCACGGTCTTCGAGGACGTAGGCCGAGAAAGATGAGCACAGGTCGCAAGCCTGCGGGTCGTGCTCAAGGCCTAAGCAGTAGACACACGTGGAGTGTGGATCCGTCCGAGACATCTTCTGCCCGCATGGGCATCTCCGAAATCCGGGAGTCGATTTGTCCATCGCAGCCGCGAGGGATCGAAGACTGAAGTCTTTTTCGCAAAATTTATTTTTAAATCCGCAAAACGGAGAAATAGGAACCAGTCTCAAACGCAGAGCGTTAAGGAGGGAACCTGAGCTTCCAAGCGGTAAGGAAGATCTGGCGTCATGGGGCGGAGCCGAGAGTTATACCACCCGGGTGGGTGGGAGGAGCAAGCTTGAAGACCTTCCGGCAAGATTTAAAGCGGCAAGGATACCTGCCAATGAGTGTGGATGAACAACATATCCATGTCCCTAGAACTGTCAAATTCTGACACTTGATTTAAGTTTCCAAAAATTGAGGCAGATTCTGACACCCCCTTCTTTTTTTGTTTAGTTACCACTGGAGATGACCAAGCACTCCTCGACTCTTTTCTGATACCCAATTCTTTCATTTCTTGTATTTCCTTAACCATGTCAGCTCTTAACCGCTCTGGTAACCTGTATGTCTTTTGCCTGATAGGGCGAGTATTCCTTGGCACTATCACGTGCTCGACCCCTTTTGCTCGACCTGGTACTGTGGTAAAAGTACTGTTAAATGTCTTTTGCAAGTTACGAATTTCTGCGGTTTGTTCGGGAGTTAAGGAAACGTTCACCTTTACAGCATCACCAGTTACAGTTTGTTCCAGTCTATCACAAGCTACATCGATATCTTCTTTATCAGTTTCTGGTAAAACTAGCAAAGCAGCTTTTGGCATTTTTTCAACCCAATTCTTGAGGAGGTTAGCATGGTATATCCTTGTAGGATTTTTCCTGTCAGGGGTCTCAATCTCATAGTTAACGGTGCCAATACGTCTAAGCACTCTATAAGGCCCTTGCCACTTCATTGACAGTTTATTTTCTGTTGCAGGTAACAGTAGCAAAACCTTTTCACCTGGCTCAAAAACTTTCTCTTTTGCCCCATGGTCATAATATACCTTCTGCTGGTTTTGGGCCTCTTCTTGATTACTATGGGCAATTTCAACATATTTTGCCAGCTTCTTTCTTAGGGTACACATATAAGATGTTATAGACTGTTTCTGAGTGGGGTTATCTTCCCACGTTTCTTTTATCACATCTGGTGGCCCTCTTGGCTGCCTACCATACAGCATTTCAAATTGTGAAAACCCTGTTGATGCCTGTGGCACGTCTCTGTAAGCAAAAGCTAGGTAAGGCAAGTATTGGTCCCAGTCTTTCCCTTCCCCTTTTACAGCCCTTTTTGTTTTTTAATGCTTTCTCTTTATGCCCCTTCCTCGCTGCACTAGGCTCCTCTCTTCAGAAAACCCTAGGCTGTGTGCACGCCCGTAGTCCTGCCCCAGGTACCTCCCTCCAGGTACCGGCGAGCCTTCCCCCATCCTGGTTTACCCCACGGGTGGGGAGGAGAGGGACTCCCCTATATCCCCCTTTCAGTCCCTTAAGTGTGTGTTGGGAGGCATCGCCAGCCCCATCTATGGAGCCTGGTTAAGGGTTTTCTCGGGACAGCTGAGTCCTGTCTACAGGAGCCCGGTGCAGGGCTTTTTGCTTTTTCTGTCCATCTCACAGGACGTCGGCACGCTCGGGGAGCCAAGGGGCGGAGCATGTAACAACGTGCAGACGCTCCGGCTCCTGGCCGATGTCCCCCCCCCTACTTCTTGCTGTCCTGCTGCACCTCCACCTGTGGTCATCCACGTGGCGGAAGAGCAGAAAAACAAGCAACCCACCCTCCCTGGGGGAGGAGAGCAGCCTCTGAGCGCTCAATCCTCCTCCTCCTCCGGCCGACCCTCCAGCCACCCGAGACCGTTCCCAAACCTGGTCAATGGCGCCGCAAGCAGTAGCCTTACCGCTGCGCCAGCAGGTGGACTTACAAACCTTTTTAACATGCGTTTTAAGGTTCGGTTAAAATGCTCAACAAGACCGTCTGTCTGAGGGTGATAGGTTCTTATGGCAGTGATACCTAGTAGTCTGTTCAGCTCCTTCAGTAATGCAGCACCAAAATTACTACCCTGATCAGTAATAATTTCTTTAGGAATGCTCACTCATAGAAACATAGACTTTGACAGCAGATAAGGACCGCTAGGCCCATCTAGTCTGCCCATTTCCCTACCTACAGGATAGGCCGCAGATCCTAGTTAACCAACAGCCTATTTCTTCCTACCCCCCACAAGAATTGCCTTATGTCTGTCCCATGCATTCTTGAATTTTCCCACAGTTTTAGACCCCACAACCTCCTCAGGAAGGCTGTTCCATGCATCCACTACCCTCTCTGTGAAATAATACTTCCTCACATTGCCCCTGAACCGCCCTCCTTCTATCTTTAAATTGTGTCCCCTTGTTCTTGCAAGTCTCTTTTTCTGAAAGATGGTACCCTCTTGGACTTTGTTGATTCCACTGAGGTACTTAAACGTTTCTATCATGTCCCCCTCTCCCTTCTTTCCTCAAGGGTATACATATTAAGCTCCTTTAGTCTCTCCTCATACGGCTTCTCTTGCAGACCCTGCACCATTTTAGTTGCCCTCCTCTGGACTGCCTCTGTCCTGTCTATGTCCTTGTGGAGATGGGGTCTCCAGAACTGGACACAGTACTCCAGATGGGGTCTCACCAACTGTCTGTACAGAGGGATAACAACTTCCTGTTTTCTGCTGATGATGCCTCTCCCATACATCCCAGTATACCCCAGCCCTCCCTACTGCCTTCTCACATTGCTTGCTAACCTTAAGGTCATCTGATATGATTACCCCAGGTCCCTTTCCTTTTTGTTGTTGTTACTACCTCCCAACCCATTGTGTATTCTTCCCTGGGTTCTTGTTTCCCAGGTGCATTATTTTGCACTTTTTGCATTGAATCCTAGCTGCCATACTTCTGACCATTCCTCCAACCTTGCCAAGTCCTTTTCATCCTTTCCACGCCTCCTTGTGTATCAACCCTGTTGCAGATCTTTGTGTCATCTTCAAAAGGCATACTTTTCCTTCCAGTCCCTCTGCAATGTCACTGATGAAGACATTAAAAGGACTGGACCCAATACTGAACCTCTGGTACCCACTAGTTACCCCTCTTCTTCAGAGTGGACTCCATTTACAATTACCTTCTGTGTCCTGTTGTCCAGCCAATGTTTTACCCAGGCTGCCACCCTGGGTCCCACTCCCAGGCTGGTTAATTTGACTATTAATCTTTTGTGTGGGACTGTGTCAAATGCCTTGCTAAAGTCCAGGTAGGCCCTGTCCACAGCCCCTTCCTGGTCTACTACTTTGGTCACCCAGTCAAAGAAATCTATTAGATTCGTCTGACATGACCTTCCCGCTGTGAACCCATGCTGCCTTGGGTCCTGTGCTCCACTGGCCTCTAGATACTCAACTATTCTTTCCTTCAGAAGTGACTCCATCACTTTCCCTACCACAGAGGTCAGACTGACAGGTCTGTAGTTTCTGCCTCTGTCTTGGTCCCACTTTTGTGAAGGGAATCACATCCGCCTTCCTCCAGTCCTCGGTACCACACCATCCTCCCATGATTTATTAAAAGAGTAGCCAGTGGTTTCACTAGTTCCTCCTTAATTCTTTTTAGAATTCTGGGGTGAATTCCATCAGGACCCATTGCTTTGTCACACCTTCAGTTTTAGGAGTTCTTGCAGAACCCTTTCTTCTGTGAAAGGACTGGGATCGACCCCCTATCAAGAGTGCTTCTGTTAATTGGATTAGGCACTTCCCTCCTCTTTTGTGAATACTGAGCAGAAATATTCGCTCCAGTATTCCTGCTTTTCACTGTCCCCTCTGCCCACCCACCGTTCATTCTATTCAGCCTCACTATCCCTCCCTTTGTCTTTCTACGCCGCTGACGTACCTATAAAGGTTTTATCCCCTTCTTAACTGAGTTGGCTATCTTTTCCTCAGTTTGGGCCTTTGCTATTCTGACTTCCTCCTGCTTCCTTCTGCCTTAACTGGTACAGCTCTCTGTCCTGCTCCTTCTGTGTTTCCTTATACTTCTGGAATGCTATCTTTTCTTCCTGACTTTCACAGCCACCTCTTTTGAGAACCATAGTGGCTTTTTCTTTCATTTTGATTTGTTTATTTGCTTCACACAAAGGCTTGTTGCCTCTGTGATGGCAGTTTTGATAATTCCCCATTGTTGCTCCACACCTCCTTCTAGCCTGTTTGCTAGTGCTTTTCTGAGGCACTCCTCCATCTTGCCAAAGTCAGCCCTCCTAAAGTCCAGTACCCTCACTTTTGTATGGCTTGACTCTGTAGCTGAGTTTAACGTGAACCACACTGTTTGATGGTCACTTGTCCCCAGATGGCAACCCACTTCTAGATCTGAGATCCTCTCACTGCCCCCGTTTGAGAGT
The DNA here is from genome assembly GCA_016271365.2 of Neoceratodus forsteri. Lineage (NCBI taxonomy): Eukaryota > Metazoa > Chordata > Ceratodontiformes > Ceratodontidae > Neoceratodus > Neoceratodus forsteri. Next base: position 47,508,121 of record JADMNL010000025.1, read on the forward strand.
ACGAGGTCTAAGATTGCTCCCTCACGAGTGGGTTCTGAAACTAGCTGTCTAATGCCTGCCACCTGTAGGGCACCAAGAATGGCCTTGCTCTTGGATGTGGCTGCAGCAAATGTGCTCCAGTTAACATCTGGCATATTCAGGTCTCCCATCAACAGTATCTCCCCTTTCTCTTCCATTCTAAGAATGCCTTCTATCATATCCTTGTCCATTCCTTCCCCCTAACATGGGGGTCTATACACAACCCCTGTGCGGATTGTGGTGCCATTTCCAGTCTCCAAGGTGACCCACAGTGCCTCCTCTCCTCCCTGTTTGCTCTTTTGTTCAGTTGCTTTTATCCCTTCCTTTACATGAGAGCTACTCCCTCCCTCTTCTCCCTGCCTGTCTCTCCTGTAGGTTATGTACCTGGTATGTTAACATCCCAGTCATGGTTCTCTGTGTACCATGTTTCTGTGACTGCCACGATATCCAGGCATCCCTCTTCCATTAAGGCCATCAGCTCAGGGGAGCTTGTTGCCCAGACTACGGGCGTTGTGTGCTCATTACCCTCCATTTCTGGTGGCCTTACTCCTTTTGCCCCATCCCCTGTCCTTCTTGCCTTTGTCACTTTCTCCATTTACCCTGCCCTTCTCCTATCGACACCTCTATCTTGGTGTTTGCCGCACTTACTACCGTGATTATTTGGGGGCTAGGATTTTCCTGCTCCTTTCCAGTGCTCTCCTTGGCTGGGTTTAAAAGCTGCCAATGAAGCATTTAAACCTATCACCTAGGATCCTGGTTCCCTCCCAGACAGATGCAGCCCATCATGCCAGTATAGGCTTGCATCACTCCAGGTGGACCCCCAGTCCCCAATGAAGCCAAATCCCTGAGCTCCACACCAGTTTTTCAACCACTGATTGAATCCCATGGTGCGGAACACCCAGCCTCCTCCTATGCCATAGATGGGTAGCACCCTCCGAGAAGGTTACCGTATGGCATATTGACTAAGGCCCTCCCCATTCCACACAAACTCTTCCTGCACTTCTAATCCCTTTCTAGCCAGGTCATTTGTCCCTAGGTGGACAATGACATCCAGCTCCCTCCCTGTGCAGCTGCTCTGGCAATCCTGAGATTCGCCCCTGTCCTCCAAGCCATGGCGCCCAGGCAGGCACCTTACCTCCCTCTCCCTTCCTCCCCAGTTCTACCTTCCTAACAATGGAGTCCCCCACCAGGAGTTGTTTCCTTCCCCTGCAGGGTCCCTGCCCACCCTCCTGTGGGTCTCCTTTGTGGAGGTTCCCAACATCCTCTTTGGTCTCCACTGTGGGGTGCCTCCATAGAGGAACCACACTTTGCCAGAATGGCATAGGAATTGTGAGAGGTACAACTGAGGGATGCTCCTGTTCCACCACCCTCACCCTCCCTGAGCCCACTGTGGTCCAACCGCCCCTTTTCTTGGCAACCTCTGAGGCAACGGCAGTGGCACTGGTGGTCCCTGGATGGAAGAGAAGGTCCCACAAATCCTGGCCAACTCAGCCTGGAGATAAGCAACCTCCTCCCTCAGCCCAGAGAGGTGCCTGCAGATGGGACAACACCGCATCCTCCAGAACATCTCCGGAAGACTGCTGCCCACAGCCACTGCACTGCACCACTCCAATCATGTCTTATTTCTGGCCCCTTAACTGTTTGCAATCCTTACTCTTTCCTCTGTTTTTTTTTCTCTCTCTCCGTACTTTCTGCCTGTGTTCCCTTTAAGCTCCTGATTGTCCTGTTCTGAGACAAGAATATCCTATATTTCTCAGTAGACCACTTACTTGCTCAGAGGCAGACCTCCAGCAGCTAGAGGAGGCCGGAGAGCAACTCTTGCCCTTCTAGGATGGTGGGTCTTTGGTGGTTCTGTGATCACTCACTTCCTGCCCCTAAACAGGAAGTTCCTGTTGTCAGTCAAATCCTGTGCCTATAAAAATAGAACTAGCTTTGGGTGGGGGGGTGGAGGGGAGGGAAGGAGGGCAATATAGTCCCAGCAGAGAAGTTCAGTCACACAGCAGTCCTTTCTCTTGGTGTCTGCTGAAACTTTTTGCAAGCTCTGCTGCCACTTTTGAAGCTGTGACAGTACACACTGGAACTGCTTCTGGGTATCGAGTAGCATAGTCGCATACTACCAGGATAAATCTATTACCCTTTTTACTTTTGTCTAAAGGACCAGCCACATCCATTGCAATTCTTTCAAAAGGCACATCTATCAAGGGTAGGAGCACCAGGGGCACCTTGTCTTTTCTAATGACTGGGGCTACTTTCTGACACTCAGCACAGGAATTACAATAGGTAATAACATCTTCACGAATTCCAGGCCAGTGAAATCTATACAGCAATCTGGCAAGGGAGCGATCCCTCCCTGAGTGACCAGCCATAGAACTATCATGTGCTATCTGTAACAGCTCTGTTCTATACTTCTGTGGTATAACCAATTGTTCTATCTGGTCCTGTGTCTGATGTTTAACCCAAACTCTGTACAGTAACCCATTACATCTTTTAAACATTGGTTCACCGTTTTGGTTTCACACTTAGCTGCTTAAAATAACCCTGGAGAGAAACATCGCTAGCTTGTTCTGAAAGAAAATCACAATCAGTGATCAGTATAGTTCAGCATTTTCTATGTTAACCCCTTATGTCCATCAGTCATTTGTTGCCACAGTTTCTTCAGGCATCGTCTTTCTTTCCTGGATTTCCGGATCTTGGGAGCTGTGCTCAAACAAGTCCGAATCAAAGTCACTGAAAGGACAAGTGTCCCCATAGTTTGATATTTTCTTTGCCTGAGCTCTTGTTACCACTGCTCCTGAAACTACAGGGTTCAGTTCCTCTGAGATTAACTCACTAAATCCTGGAGTCATTTCCAATAATCACGAGTACAGGCAACTTAGGTACTACTCCCATTTTCATTTGGTGCGACACACCCTTAATTGTCAGAGTCACTTGGGTGGTGGGATAGTATCGAGTATCCCCGTGGATGCAGATGACACTAGTATCTGGTCCCGTTGCACCATGTTTTCCCAGCAATTCTTTTTTTTTCCAATTGTTTAACCAGGAGTAGCACACTAAGCTGAAAGCTTGTTTACAGGTGCGACCTGGGAGCACAGGGAAGTTAAGTGACTTTCTCAAGGTCACACAGTATGAAGTGGGGGCTGTGGGATTCAAGCCCAGGTCTCCAGATTTGCAGCTCAGAGCCTTAAACCACTGCGCTATACTGCCTCCCTAATTCAACATGCACTAGGGTCTGTCTGCTTCTCTTCTCTCCTCTGCTGCTCCTGTCGCTGCATCTCTTCTCTCCTCTATGCTTCTAAACACTGAATCTCTTTTTCTCTCTGCTTCTCCGTCTCTTTTTGCTGTATAGCCCACCATTTGAAAAAGGCAGTCAGACTTTCAGGTTCTGTCACTGCCTGTTCTTTTTCCATAACCTGTGCTGGCTGTACAATCTCAGCTTGGACTTCTGTCTCTGCTAGTTTGGCTGTCATTCTCCTGGTAACCACTCCTGGACTTGCTGCTGCAGAATCCATACTTTTCCCTATGCTTCCTTGGTACAAGGTCCAGTACCCACACACAAAACTCCTGTCTTAGAGTATGCACGGTGTAATCCCTCGTAGGCTGACACCATATGTCATCGAGGCACAGGTCAGGAAGCACAGCAAAAACCAGGAGCAGTTGTAGAATTCGCAAAAAGTGTTTATTAGTACTAGCAGTAACATAAAAAAATTAGAATTGTTCAGAATAACTATTTACAAAGGCAGAATAAACAGGGAAGATCCATTTGAGTTCTCCTTCAATCGCTGTGTGTCTCCCAAAACACTGCAGCTCTCTCTTATAAGTCTCTGCAACCCCCCTCCTTAACAAGCATCCTGTTTTTTTTTCTAAAATGTTCTTGTCAATTTCTTGCAGCTGCAGCAAGAACACAATGTTCCAGAACTAAGGCCCCTTCTCCATAGCTTCTGAAAAAGGGCTTAAAAACTGCTCTCGGGTTAACCCCATGAGTTCCCAATAGCTTTTTGCAATTATCTCAAACTCTCATTAAATACATTTCAACAGTAACACTACATAATTTCTAAACAAAGGGATCCCAGTATCAGCTACATTTCCATATAATGATTCATATATATTTTTATACCAGCAGATATGCAAGGGAGGAAAAAGACAGAAACAGCAAGGGAAGTCTGAGAGAGAGTGAGAGGCAGATAATTGTGAGACTGTGGTGGGTGATCAAATCCTAGGTATCACAGGAAAATTTGGTTGCGCAACCAGACAGAGAAGAGACAGGAAAGGAAAGAACAGAACAGATCCCTGCATTCAAACTCTCCATAACAACTGAGACAAGATCCTATTTAACCCTGTCACAACCACCACATGCCTTTTAATCACAAGGGGACAGCTCATACTGTCATACAGCATTATAAGTGGTGTTTGGGTAGTAGGAGCCTGTAAACCTTACCTCTTAGGGCTCCAGTTCACCCTGCTCTGGAAATGAGTAGATACAGACCCCCACTAGAAACGAGATGTTGCACCCCAGCAAGGCTAGCCAGAGTAAATACACTGGAAAAAAAAAAAGCCTTTGCAAGAGGCTTAGTGGAGTGGCGTTTACTCTGAAGTGTAATTTCAATTACAAAGAATACCTTTATGTATGCTCTCCACCTGAGATTTAGAGGACACAGCCAAACTAAGCACCTACCCCTTACAAAACGTTCTTCGGAATACCACTCATTTGCCATTGCAATACCACTGTGATTACCACTGTACTACCATTAAGGTTTTCATGGTATCACAGTGGTTTGTTTCAATTCCATCAAAATGTAAACTACCACAGCACAACCATGGTACCACTGGGTAGTACCACTGCACATTTTGTTGCTCACCACTGCGTTGCCATTGTGGTGCCATGGTGTTACCACTGTGTCACATTTGGTAAGGGACTACATACTATGTAGCACAAAAGACACCCTCTTACCTAGACTGCTGGACTTATGGAGGTGTCCACCACCACCAGGAGACCCAGACAGGAACTTCCCACTGGCTGTTTTCTCTGGGTCTATCAATTTTACACAGACAGACTTAAACACAAGGACAACTACTGTGTATCGTTCCGTCTTCCAAATCTGCACATACCTGATTACGTTTGGTTATTTTTGTATATTACATTATCAGAGACATAAACCATGAACAACCTTTAACAATGGAAACACTGGGGCTTGGTGGACAGCCACATAATCAAGTTCATCTGAAAACAGCCTAAGATTTTAATGAATCAAAACTTCCCATGCCTGGGTGGTACTAGTGCTAATTCCTTGGTTGACACACCAAAACAACATATATGACACACTACATCAGGACAGGTGATACAGCATCGCAGGTTTGGATATAATGCAGTATTTGTGACAGTCCTTCACAAACTCAAATCCAGAGGTAGCTTTATAATGGAAACTAAATGTGGACCAAGTGCTGTACAGACTCAGTGGAACCCATCATGTCCAGGTGGGATCTATTTGTTCTTAGTGCTTTGTCAATCCCCAGTAAAGAAACAACAAACTATAAGCTGATCCAGGAAGACCCAAGTTTGGGTTTCTTCCTCACTGGAGGAATCTTCTACCCATAGCCCTACACAGCTGGGCAGAGGTAAGCATCTGGGAGACAGGGACTGCAGGAGAATGGGGTGGGTTGCCCAAACAAAAAAAAAGTAAAAAGAAAAAAAAAAAAAAAGAAATCTACATATAAAGATTAAAACTGTTGCTCTGCAAATGTTTTTTTTTTTCACCCTCTATTTTTGCCACTGGCACCTCCCGACTGGCCCCTATCGGACGGCAACTCCCAGCCCCGTAAGCCACCAGTCCAGAACTCCCCCCCCCCATCTACCTGGACCACCATGGGTGAGCAGTTGCTTTTGAGTGGTGGGGTGGAACCTGTGGGTCACCATCTTCATCCTCCAAGACAGGGTTCTTTTCCTCTATTTCATTTTATTCCCTAAGCTGTCACGTGTGCAATGATGCAGCATGCACCGTAAGGACACTGCAAGTACTCTGCGTCTGTGCCTGGCTGATGGAGAGCTGGTCAATGCTGCGTCACCTAGCCTCTGCTAGGCGGTAGCCAAGCAGCGGCATGCACTGTCCCCCCCTCCCCGGAGGAGCTCAGTTAATGGACACTCAACCCTCCTTCACCCTGGTAGTCACCGAGCGACCCTGAATGTTTCTAAACTCGGGTCACCAGTGGGGTGTGGGGTGCCTCAGCCCATCACACCACTGGGACTGCTTTATTTATACTTTTTAAAATAGTTTTTTTAAACCACAAAAATCACAATCAAGCATCTGACAACGACGTAAAACAATCAGACACACAGTATAAACAAGGTAATCATTTCTGAGTACATGTCCCAGTGGTGTCAATGTACTTAAGGCATTTACATGGACTCTGTCAACCATTCCTAGATAAAAAAAAAAAATCACATTTTATAACTGCCTACCTGCTCTAAAATTCCTTGATGTTACTGGTTGTTGTATCTGCTTCCTTCCTTTCTAAGCAGAACTGAACTGCATGCTAATGATGTCATTATACTCACATTTGTTTTGTTTCAAATCCTTAATCTACTCTTACTGCACACTTCCTGAACATTAGGAACACCCCATGCAAATATTCTCCTCTCCTCCCATTGCATCATAAGTGACTAGACTCTGTTGGGGTGTTCCCAAGTCCAGGAAAGATGCAGTGGGTGCTGATCAAGGACTGAAAACAAACATTTTTTTGTGTGGTAACAACAGTATGGTAGGCAGTCTGTTGTTCACTTTTAAAAAGAAAAAAAGGTATCGGAATCAAACTGCCAACTACATCAGAAATCTCTACAGAATGTGACCACTCATTAAATGTATTTTTTCAACTGGAGGCACTTTAAGGCCTAAGGGGGTTGACAGTGTCCCTTTAAGTACCGCAGTACTGGTTTAGTTATAAAAGCAGATCTTAATGAACTAACATACATCATGCATGGTTGTCATTTCTCACTAAATTAAGTTCCCTGGTGTCATACAGTACACGTTATGTAATTCTCTTCCATAAAACTGATTTTTAACACCTTGCCTTTCCAGGTATCAAAAGCCAGAGAGGCCTATTCCATCAATCCCTAATACACCTGCCCCAGTTGTAAAAGTGGTTTACTGGTGACCACCCTCATCACTCACTGCTTCAGTATCCCACTACTGTAATAAAGCCACACCTTTGTTTATTTTCCTTGAACAGTATGGCTGTTGCTGGACAGATGGCATGGACTTAACCCCAAGATGAAAGGATCATGGAACTTGACTGCTATCCCAGTGAAAGGCCATGAATCTTTGTCGTCTTCTCTGTTCCAAGAGCCAAATCTCTAGGGACAGACTCGCTGCTCCTCAGTAGAGCAGAAAGCATGGTAGAGATGTACAGTTTATAGAAGGAGCAGAAGGCTCCTCTAAGAGGGTTAAGATCAACTTCATTCTCTCGCCTGTACTGAAATTGTAAGGCATCTAAAACAGAGTCTGAAATTACAAGGTGGGAAAGCACTAACTAGGAGATGAGCTGTCCTATGTCAGCAGTTCAGTAAAGGCAGCACATTGTGTGTACGTCTTGCTGAAAGCCTTCATGCTTGCCCAGTAGAGACCTTTCCCCAGTTACTGAATATGCAAGATGTTAGCTGGAGCACCTTTACTGCAGCCACATCCAAGAGCAGGGCCATTCTCGATGCCCTACAGGGGACATGCCTCAGACAGCTAGTGTTGGAACCCACTCGGGAGGGAGCAATCTTAGACCTGGTACTCTCAAATGGGGATGGAGAGAGGATCTCAGATCTAGACACATGTAGCCATCTGGGAACAAGTGTTCATGATAAACTCAGCTGTAAAGTCAAGCCATACAAAAGTGAAGGTACTGGACTTCAGGAGGTCTGATTTTGTCAAAATGGGAGAGTGCCTCAGAAAAGCACCAGCAAACAGGCACGCAGGAGGGGTGGAGCAACAATGGGGAAACATCAAAACTGCCATCACAGAGGCAACAAGCCTTTGTGTGAAGCAAATAAATCAAAATGAAAGAAAAAAACACTATGGTTCTCAAAAGAGGTGGCGGGGAAGGTTAGGAAGAAAAAGAGAGCATTCAGGAAGTATAAGGAAACAGAAGGAGCAGGATAGAGAACTGTACCAGTTAAAGCAGAAGGAAGCGGGGAAGGCAGTCAGAATAGCAAAGGCCCAAACCGAAGCTAGCCAACTCAGTTAAGAAGGGGGATAAAATCGTTTATAGGTATATTAGGGAGCGAAGAAAGACAAAGGGAGGGATACTAAGGCTGAATAAAGAGGAGGGTGGATGGGCAGAGAGGGACAGTGAAAAAGCAGGGATACTGAATGAATACTTCTGCTCAGTATTCACAAAGGAAGAGGAGGGGGAGGCACCTAATCTTGTTGATAGAAGCACTCTGGATTGGGGGGTCCATATCAGTCCTTTCACAGAAGAAAGGGTTCTGAAAGAACTCCTAAAACTGAAGGTGGACAAAGCAATGGGGCCAGATGGAATTCACCCCAGAATTCTAAAAGAACTAAGGGGAGAACTAGTAACATCAATGACTACCCTTTCTAACAAATTATGGGAAGATGATGTTGTACCTGAGGATTGGAGAAGGGCAGATCCCCTTTACAAAAGTGGGAGCAAGACAGAGGCAGGAAACTACAGACTTGTCAGTTTGACCTCAGTGGTAGGAAAAATGATGGAATCACTTCTGAAGGAAAGAATTGTTGAGTACCTAGAGGTCAGTGGGGCACAGGACTCAAGGCAGCATGGATTCACAGCGAGAAGGTCATGTCAGACGAATCTAATCGATTTCTTTGACTGGGTGACCAAAGTAGTAGACCAGGGAGGGGCTGTGGACATGGCCTACCTAGACTTCAGCAAGGCATTTGACACAGTCCCGCACAAAAGATTAATAAACAAATTAGCCAGCCTGGGAGTGGATCCGGTGGTAGCCTGGGTAAAACATTGGCTGGACAACAGGATGCAGAGGGTAATAGTAAACAGAGTCCACAGTGAAGAAATACAGGTTACTCACCTGTAACAGGAGTTCTAGGAATGGTATATGTTGTTCATCCACACTCATTGGCAGTATCCTTGCCGCTTTAAATCTTGCCGGAAGGTCTTCAAGCTTGCTCCTCCCACCCACCCGGGTGGTATAACTCTCGGCTCCGCCCCATGACGCCAGATCTGGCCCGCTGGAAGCTCAGGTTGTGCGTCGAAGCCGGGGAGGTCGGGGATTGTGGATGAACAACATATACCATTCCTAGAACTCCTGTTACAGGTGAGTAACCTGTATTTCTAGGGACATGGATATGTTGTTCATCCACACTCATTGGCAGACTCTCAGCAGTTCTCCGGGAGGAGGGAGGCAAGATGCACACCCCATATACTTACTTGGGAAAGAGAGACTGAGAACCGAGGCCCCAAAACCAGCATCCCGCGTGACTCAAGGTCGATGTGGTAGTGGGTAATGAAGGTGTTTGCTGACTTCAGGTAGCAGCCCTGCAGATTTCCTGGATAGGGACGTCCCTGGAAGCAGCCACCGCTGGTAGCAGTATGGCGGGTAGAATGAGCCTTATCCCTCTGGGAGGCTCCATGCCTGCTAACTTATAGCAGAGATCTATGCAGGAGGTTACCCACCTGCTTATCGTCCGCTAGTCTGCAGGTCTGCCAGATGCGGCTTAGCGTTAGGTGACAAACAGCTGGCGAACCTCCCGAATATCAGCCGTAGGCCCTTATAATAAGCGAGCGCCTTTCTAGGATCCAGAGTATGGAGCCTATATTCGCCTCCGAGGTGTGATTGGGGTAGAACACCGCAGAGTCAACACCTGGTTAAGGTGAAACTCCGACACCACCTTCGGAAGGAATTTCGGGGGACGCAGGACAACCTTGTCCCTGTGGAAGACCAGGTAAGGAGATCCGGTGGAAAGCGCCTGAGCTCTCCCATCCTTCTGGCTGACGGATAGCCACCAAGAAGGCGGTCTTCCACGACAGGTGAGAGAGAGCACACCTGTGCATAGGTTCGAATGGCTTGCCCATGAGCTTTGCCAGTACAGCAGTAGATCCCACGGAGGTGGGGTTCCTGACTGGAGGAAATGTGATCAAGGCCTTGAAAAGCGCCAGACCATCTCTCTCCTCAGTACACCGACTGCTTCCCAGCCCGCTACCGTAAGCAGAGATGGCTGCCAGGTGCACCCTTTAGGTCACGACCTAAGCCCTTGACTAGAAAGGGACCATAAATAGTCCAAGATGCTTGCCAAGGAACAGGAGAAAGGGTCCAAGCTTCCTTGTTCTGACACCAAATGGAAAACCTTTTCCATTTGAAGGCATAGCATTTTCTGGTCGACTCTACGGACGCCTCAACTACATTGAGGACCTCGCCGAAAGACCCAAAGCCTGGAACTCTAGCGCCAGGAACCAGGCCGCCAGGTGCAGGGATTGAAGGTCCGGATGGAACACCTTCCCTGATTGACTGAGAGCAGAGTCGGCGAGCTGGAAGCTGCCGGAGTCCTGGAGCTGAGACTGAGGAGATCTGGGTACCAGAACTGGCGAGGCCAGTCTGGGGCTATCAGAATCACCTGCGCCTTGTCCCTCCTCGCCTTGGAGAAGCACCTTGTGGATCAAGGGAAATGGGGAAAGGCGAAAGAGGCCCGGGTCCATTGCCTCGAGAAGGCATCCCCTGCAGCGAGCCCTGCTGAGGGGGCGGGCATGGAACAGACTCAGCTCGCTGCTCTCCATGGAGGCAAACAGGTCCACCTGAGGTGTGCCCCAAAGGAGAACAGATACTGTACTACCTCCGGCAGGAGAGACCACTCGGGATGCAGCCCCATCCGGCTCAGGGCATCGGCCAGGGTGTTGGAGGCCCTGCCACGTGAATGGCTAGGAGATCCGCCCAGGCTGCGACGAGTGACCAAATGCGGAGAGCTTCCTTGCATAGAAGCATGGAGCGCTGGCCCCGCCCTGGCGGTTTAGATAGTACATGGTCGTGGTATTGTCCGCCTGACTCGGACCACTTGACCCCGGAGGAACGGAGCAAAGGCGGTGAGAGCTAGGCGGACCGCCGAGCTCCAGCAGGTTGATGTGGCATCGGGACTCCTCAAGGGGACCAGAGGCCATGAGCCCGTGTTCCCCATATGGGCACCCCAACCCATTCGAGAGGCATCGTCGACAGAGAGACCGGCCGGCTCAGGCGGACGAACGGATGCCCTCCTGCAAATGATCTGGAACGTCCACCACTGGAGAGCATTCCACATCCCTGTGTCACCGACACAAGCTGGTCCAAGGGATCGCAGCGCCAGGACCACTGGCTGGCCAGTCCCCACTGAAGGGATCGCATGTTCCAGCGGGCCCAACGACCACGCTGGTACAGGCCGCCATGAGACCCAGGAGGCGAGGAAGTCCCGGCAGGCGCAATTGCCCAACCAGAAATGATCGGGCAAAGGAGGAAAGAACCTCGGCCCTGTCCGCCGGGAGCCGCTCTGGTCAAGAGAGTCGAGCTGCGCCCGATGAATAAAATCACCTGCTTGGCTCGAGTTTCGACTTGGCCTCGTGATAAGGAGGCCCAGTTGAGAGCAGACCTGAGGGCCAGATCTCTGGACCACTCCGCCTCCTTCCTGGAGGGAGCTGCTATCAGCCAGTCGTCCAGGTAGGTGCACCCGACCCTCGGCGCCAGGAATGCTGTCACCACTGCCATGCATTTGGTGAAGACCCTGGGAGCTGGAGACAAGCCAAGGGCATGGCTTGAATCAAGAGGGATCCTTCCGCCGGAAGCGAAGGAATCTCTGGTGAGACGGACGGATAGGGACGTGAAAAACGCTGCCTGCAAGTCCAGAGAGCAGAACCACACGCCGCTGCAAGGATGGTATAATCTGAGCCAGAGTGACCATCCTGAAGGTTCGAGACCTTAGGAACTTGTTTAGGCTCGTAGGTCGAGAATGGGCGCCAGCCCCGTCTGCTTCGAACCAGGAAGTACCTGGACACAAACCCTGGGTCTGAAGGAGGGTCCACCACCTCTTACCACCTCCTTCTGGAGGAGGAGAGTGATGTCGGCTCGACGAGCCGCCAGTGAGGCTGGGGATCTCGGCCCCCGAGGGGCGACGGCCTGAAGGGTGCTGCCTGCTCAATTCCAGAGGCAGGCCTCTTCCCACCACCTCCAAGACCCACCTGTCCGTGGTAACAGCTGACCAAGCGAACGGAGGAGCTGCCTCCACGGGGACCCAGGGGTAAGGTGACGGGATGGGGCGACACCCTCAGCCCGTCACTGGGCAGGCTTGGAGGAGGGACCGCCGAGGGACCCTCCTGGGCCCTTTCTCCCTGCCTCCTGTTAGAGGAAGCCGCTGGTTTGGGTTTGGGATGCCAAGGTCGAGCCTGCTGGCCCTGACGCTAAGCGGGCCGGGCGCCGTTGGGGCACAGAAGGACGCAGCGGGTTTAGGCTGTGGTTTGGCGGCCTTTGTCCTTCTGAGCGAAGAGACCGAGTCCAAGGTGGCATTGGACTTCTCGATCCTCTGCAGGTGACCTTCCACCCCAGGGTTAAGAGGTCAGTCCCCAAAAGGGAACATCCGCCAACTTGTGCTGGATCAAGTAAAGGTGGATATCCTCAGCCAAGTCACGACTTTGATGCCACTGCGGCCGCCACCGATCTGGCACATGAGTCCCCATCCAAAGCAGTCTGGAGCTGCTGTTTGGCCACTGCCCTGCCCTGGTCCCGCACCTGCTTAACCGTAGTCTGCAGATCGGCGGGAAGATGAGGGATGACCTCATCCAGGAGCCCAACAGGGCATGAGAAAATGTGCCATGAGGACGGGTTTAACTGGCCTGACGAAGGCCGCGAGAGGACGCAGCGAGACTTTCGCCCTAATAAGTCCAATTTCTTGGACTCTTGTCAGGAGGTTTGTCCACATCCTGGCGCAGCCGGGCGCCGAAAACGCTGTCGGTAACCAACCCTCAGCAGAGGGTGTTCCAAAACCGACAAGGAATCTGTAGAATCTGCATACTTCCTGGCCATCCTGGCCGGGCGCAGGGCAGGAAGCAGGGCGCTGCCAAAGTTCCAGTGCCGACCCACTATGGCCTCGGCCACCGGAAAGGCCTCGGAGAATCCCCTCGTCCAGAATCTCCGGAGGGATACCTGGCCTGCTTGGAACGGGTTCGAGCTCCATCCCGGTAGACTCTTAGATGAGCCGGCAGTCCTAGGAAGGACGACGGGCTATCGCCCATTGGCTGACCTCTGAAGACTCCAAGTCCAGTCGCTTGGAGAAGAAGGAGGAATTGCTCGGACTCGGAAGAGTCCTCAAAGAGCTGCCTCTGGCCTGAGCCACCCTTCACCTGCCGAGGTCGGTCGGGAGTGAGGGTAACTGACAGCCGATGGGGTAGAACCTCTTAGCCGATCGAGAATCTCTTGGTCGGAGCCCCAATTGGTGGCTGGAGGCGGAGGTTCCACTGAATCGGTAGGAGTAGCTGGTTTTGGCCAACAACCGCCTGGGTGTAGGCCTCGACAAGTCGAGGGTTGTGTCGGGCTGCCCGTGATGAAGTTACTTAATGGCCGGGAAGGCGCTCGGAGTCGGCTTATTCTCGCCAGGAGGAGTTGTTTACAACATAAGGTCTCGCATTGCCGACGCATTTACGCCAAGCCTCATCCGAGGAGGAGGACTAGGATCAGCGGGCGACGCCGCTATCATGGGGTGCCGAGACCGAGACCGCTTATGACGGTGGGAACGGGTTGACCGCTAAGAGGTCCGAGACCGAGACCGTGAGTCCCGGAATTCCGGGTCGGTGCGAGGAGGTGTCGCACAGAACCGCACTCTTCGGCTCGGAAGGTCCATCCGAGGGCTCCGGAACCGGAGGCACAGGCGAGCCCACGGGATCCTCAACTCCTCCCGGGGGAACCGGGGAGAGGGGAATCTCGGCTGCTAAAGGCGACAGCCCGTCCAATGGGTCGAGAAAAATCTCGACTTCATCAGTGGGAGTCTCGGTCAACTGACCTGACGGGGACACCGTGAGGCCAGTGGCCGAAGCCGAGCGGTCGACCGAAGCCGACGGTCGACGGCCCGGGGAGAGGGACCTTTCCCGCCCCAAGAGCGCCGACGGAGGGACTTAACCCTGTCCTCTTTTGACCGCGTAAAAGGTCCAGCAGACAGGCCCTTCCTTTAGTGGAGAGGGACAGACAAAGCTCCTTAAAGGAAGCCGTAGGAAGAACCCAGAGAGAGCGGATAAATGCCGCGTCGAGGAAGATACGGCCGCGCCGCCTCCTCTTCGAGGGCTCCATCCGCCGAGCTGATCTCGCCGAGCCCGCCGCCGCGACACCGCCAACCGGGCTTCCTTGACTTCACCGAGGGAACGCTCGGACGGCCCAGTTGCACCGGGCAGCCGGTCTTGGAGGACGAGGCTTTAAGATGAGCACAGGTCGCAAGCCCGCGGGTCGTGTCAAGGCCTCAGCAGTAGACACACGTGAGTGTGGATCCGCCTGAGTATCTTTCGCCCGCATGGGCATCTCCCAACCGGGAGTCGACGGTCCATCGCAGCCGCGAGGATCAAGACTCAAAGTCTTTTGCAAAATATTATTTTAACCGCAAACGGAGAAATAGGAACCAGTCGGAAACGCAGAGCGTTATGAGGGAACCTGAGCTTCCAAGCGGGTGAAGATCTGAGCGTTATGGGGCGAGCCGAGAGTTATACCATCTGGTGGGTGGAGAGTAAGCTTGAAGACCTTCCGCAAGATTTAAAGCGGCAAGGATACTGCCAATGAGTGTGGATGAACAACATATCCATGTCCCTAGAAAGGTGGGTTACCAGTGGGGTACTGCAAGGTTCAGTACTGGGACCGGTCCTTTTTAGTGTCTTTATAAAGGACATTGCAGAGGGACTGGAAGGAAAATACAGGTTACTCACCTGTAACAGGAGTTCTAGGAGTGGTATATGTTGTTCATCCACACTGTCTGGCAGGTTCCTTGCCACTTTAATTCTTGCTGAAAGGTCTTCAAGCTGGCTCCTCCCACCCATCCGGGTGGTAAAACCCTCAGCTCCGCCCCATGATGCCAGATCTAGCCTTCTGGAAGCCAGGTTGCATGTCGAAGCAGCGGAGGTCGGGTGGGTCGTGTGGATGAATAACATATACCACTCCTAGAACTCCTGTTACAGGTGAGTAACCTGTATTTCTAGGAATGTAGATATGCTGTTCAATCCACACTGTCTGGCAGACTCCTAGCAGTTCTCCGGGAGGAGGGAGGCAAGGCTCGCACCCTCTACTTAGGAAATAAGGACTGGAGAACCGAGGTCCCAAAACCAGCATTCAGGCGTGACTCTAGGTCAATGTGGTAATGGGAAATAAAGGTGTGTGCTGACTTCCAGGTAGCAGCCCTGCAGATTTCCTGGATAGGGACGTCCCTAGAAGCAGCCACCGAAGCAGCGGTATGACGGGTAGAATGAGCTCTAATCCTTTGGGAGGCTCCATGCCTGCCAACCTATAGCAGAGATTTATGCAGGAGGTGACCCACCTGCTTATCGTCTGCTTGGCTGCAGGTCTGCCAGGTGCGGCTTCAGCGTAGGTGACAAACAGCTGGCGAATCTCTCCCCGAATTTCAGCCATCCGCTCCTTATAATAAGCGAGTGCACTTCTAGAGTCCAAAGTATGGAGCCTATATTCAGCCTCCAAGGTGTGATCTGGGTAGAACGCCAGCAGAGTCAACACCTGGTTAAGGTGAAACTCCGACACCACCTTCGAACTTCAGGTGGGGGAGAAGGACAACTTTGTCCCTAAGGAAGATCAGGTAGGGAGACTCGATGGAAAGCGCCTGGAGCTCTCCCATCCTTCTGGCTGACGTAATAGCCACCAAGAAGGCGTTCTTTCACAACAGGTGAGAGATGTCACACCTGTGCATCGGTTCGAATGGCTTGCCCATAAGCTTAGCCAATACCAGCAGTAGATCCCACGGAGGTGGAGGTTCTTGCACCGGAGGGGATATGTGGTCTAGGCCTTTGAAAAAGCGCCCGACCACCTTCTCCTGCGCCACCGACTGCTTGCCAGCCTGCGCCCGGTAAGCAGAGATGGCTGCCAATTGCACCTTAAGGGTCGTCGACTGAAGCCGTAGCTGAGAAAGAGACCACAGGTAGTCCAAAATACTAGCCAATGGACATGAAGAGGGGTCCAACCCCTTGTCCTGACACCAAATGGAGAACCTCTTCCATTTGAAGGCATGGCATTTTCTGGTTGACTCCTTACAGGACGCCTCAACGACGTTGAGGACCTTGTCGGAAAGACCCAAGGCCTGGAACTCTAATCGCTCAGGAACCAGGCCATCAGGTGCAGGGATTGAAGGACCGGATGGAGAACCCTCCGCTTGTCGACTGAGATCAGGTCTGGGCGGGCTGGAAGTCGCCTCGGAAGCCTGGAGCTGAGGCTGAGGAGATCTGAGTACCAGAACTGGCGAGGCCAGTCGGGGGCTACCAGAATCACCTGCGCCTTGTCCCTCTTCGCCTTGAGAAGCACCTTGTGGATCAAGGGAAATGGAAGGAGGCGTAAAAGAGGACCGGGGTCCACGGCCTCGAGAAGGCATCCCCCTGCAGCAAGCCCTGCTGAGGGGGGGCGGGCATGAAACAGCCTCAGCTTCGCGTTCTCCCCGGAGGCGAACAGGTCCACCTGAGGGGTGCCCCAGTGGGAGAAGAGGTCTTGCACTACCTCCGGCAGGAGAGACCACTCGTGAGATGCAGCGCCTATCCGGCTGAGGGCATTGGCCAGACTGTTGGAGGCTCCTGCCACATGGATGGCTAGGAGATCTGCCTCCAGGCTGATCACGAGAGACCAAATGCTGAGAGCCTCCTTGCACAGAGGCAAGGAGTGCATCCCACCCTGACGGTTGAGACAGTATATGGTCGTGGTGTTATCCGTCTGGACCTGAAACCACCTGGACCTCGCGATAAACGGAGCGAAGGCAGTGAGGCTAGTTTCGAACTGCTCAAAGCTCCAGCAGGTTGATGTAGCATTGAGATTCCTGAGGGGGACCAGGAGGTCAGGTCCGGAGTTCCCCAGATGGTCACCCCAACCCATCAGAGAGGCGCTGGTCATAACAGTGACCGTCGGCTCAGGGTGAACGGGATACCCTCCTGCAGATGAGCTGGGACAAGCCACCACTGCAGGCTGTCCCACATCTTCTGGGTACCAGTCACTGGCTGGTCCAAAGGACCGGAGCGCCCCCATTGCAGGGGGTGCATATGCCAGTGGGTCCAATGGACCACGCTGGTGCAGGCCGCCATGAGGCCCAGAAGGCGCAGGAAGTCCCGGGCAGGGTGCAATTGCCCAACCAGAAATGATTAGGCAAAGGAGGAAAGGACCTCGGCCCTGTCCACCGGGAGCTGGGCTCTGGCTCGAAGAGAGTCGAGCCTGCCCCGATGAACTGGAATCACCTGTGATGGCATGAGTTCCAATTTGGTCATGTTGATCAGGAGGCCAATTGGGGGCAGACCTGAGGGCTAGATCCCTGACCGCCTCCACCTCCAACCTGAGGGGCTGCAATCATCCAGTCATCCAGGTAGGGTACACCCAGACCCCTTGTGCTACAGGAATGCTGTCACCACTGCCATGCATTTGTTGGTACCCTGGGAGCTGGAGATAGGTCAAGGGCATGGCCCGAACTGTAGTGATCCCTCTGCTCTGAAGCGGAGGAATCGCTGATGAGATGGACGGATTGGGACGTGAAAAAATGCGTCCTGGAGATCCAGAGAACAAAACCACATGCCTAGTTCCAAGGATGGAATGATCTAAGCCAGAGTGACCATCCTGAAGGTGTGCGGCCTTTGGAACTTGTTCAGGTCATACCAATTGAGAATGGCGCACCAGCCCCCCATCCGCTTTGGGACCAGGAAGTACCAGAACACAAACCCCAGGTTTGGAGGAAGATCCGACACTCACTGATTACTCCTTCTGGAGGAGCAGAGCAATGTTGACTCATCAGGCTGGCGGGAGTTTTAGCCCCTGTGGGCGACAGTTTCGATAGGGAGGGGACTGCTCGAATTCCTGAGGCAGACCCCTGCCGACCACTTCCAGCACCCAATGGTCCGTGGTGATAGCGGACCAAGTGGAAAGGAAGTGGCGGAGCCCTCTCCCCACGGGGGGAACCTGGGGAAGAGCGACGAGGTTGGGGGCGACACCCCTCAACCCGTCACTGGGCAGGCTTAGAGGAAGGGCCGGCCGAGGGGCCTCCTGGACCCTTCCCTCCAGGCTTCTACTGGAGGAAGCGGCAGACTTGGCCTTAGGGTGCCAAGGTGTGCCTGCTGGGCCCTGTTGCTGATGCTACTGTCAGACCTGCCGCAAAGGCGGAAGGGTAAAAGGGCTTACGCTGCTGCTGGCGGCCTTTCTCCTTCTGGGCAGACGTGACCGAGTCCAAGGTGGCACTGGACTTCTCGATCCTCTGGAGATGGCCTCCCACCCCCGGACCGAACAAGTCGGTGCCCAGGAAGGGAACGTCTGCCAGCTTGTGCTGGGTATACTCCGTGAAGGTGGAGATCTGCAGCCAAGCTCTGCGGCGCATGGCTACTGCGGCCACTACTGACTGGGCACAAGAGTCTCCAATATCCAAAGCAGTTTGGAGCTGTTGTTTGACCACCGCCCGTCCCTGATCCCGCACCTGCTTGACCGTCGTCTGAAGGTCAGCCAAGAGATGAAGAATCACCTCATCCAGGGAACCCATAAGGGCGTGTGAAAAATATGCTATCAGCATGGCCGAGCTAGCCTGTCGAAGACCTAGGGAGGAAGCAGCGTAAACTTTTCACCCCGAGTAGTCCAGCTTTTGGACTCCTTGTCGGGCGGTTTGTCCATGTCCCTAGCGCTTCCAGTATGCCGAAGACGCTTATCGTTACCAGCCCCTCCAGCAGGAGGAGCTCCCAAAACCAGAGAGGGAACCGTGGGGACTCGCATTTAAGCGAGCCAATCCTGGTCAAGGCGCATGACAGGATGCAGGTCACACACAACCCAGAGCCAGGCTAACAATGGCTTCGGCCACAGGGAAGATCTCCATGGGGGAATCCCCTCAGTCCAGTATCTCCATAAGGGGATATCTGGCCCGTTTTTGTACGGGTTGGAGCTGCATCTCAGTGGACTCTGAGATGAGCTGAATGATTCCTAGGAATGAGGATGAGCTCTCATCCACTGACTGACCCCCGGCAGATTCCAGGTCAAGGGGCCTGGAGTACAAGGAGGAGGAGTCGGACTCCGAGGAGTCGACAAACAGCTGCCGAGCACCTGAGCCACCCTCCACTCGCCGAGGCCGATCAGGGGTGAGGGTGACTGACAACCTGTGGGGCAAGCTCTGACCCGACCGAGAATCCTTGGTTGGGGCCCCAGTCTTAGGTTGTGGAGGCGGAGGTTCCACCACAATGGGCGAAGCAGCCGGTTCGCCTAGCAACTGGTGCCGGAGTCTGCTCCTCGACTATAACGAGGGATTGCTTGGGGCATTAACCACTTAATGGCCAGTGAAGGCGACGGAGTCGGCTTATTACCAGCCAACAAGAGTTGTTGTCACATCATGTCCTCATAGTGCCAACACAACTTGCGTTGGAGCCTATCCTCCGAAGAGGATGATGAGAACGAGCGGCGATGCCGCTTTCCATGATGCCGGAACCGAGAACGCTGATGTCGGCGGGACCTAACCGACATGGAGGAGGACCGAGACCTTCGGGGTCACCGATAGTGGGTCGAAGAGGAGGCGGGGGAAACCCACTCATCCCTTGATTCAGGGTCCTTAACCAGGGACTTCGGCACAGGGGCATGGGCAAGACCTCGGTAACCACCGGGGGAACCGGTGAAAAAGGGTCATCGGCTTCTCCAGCTGATAACGCGTCCAACGATCGAGAAAAATCTCGATTGTATCGACGGGTGTCTCAGCCAGCTGACCTGACAGGGACACTGCGAGGCCAGCGGCCTCAGCCGCAACCTCGACCAAAGTCGAGAGCCAACAGTCCAGGGAAGGAGACCTCTCCCGCTCCCACAAACGGCAACGATGGGACTTACCTTTCCGTTCCTTTTTCTTCGACCTACTCGTGTGAGTCCCTGAGGGTCCTTCTCCTTTGGTGGAGAGGGACTGACAAAGCTCCTTGAAAGAAACAGTGTAGGAGGAGCCCAAGGAGAGCGGGATAAACACCAAAGCCGAGGAGGAAGAAGACGCGGCCTGGGCCGCCTCCTCCTCGAGGGTGATCAACTGCTCCAGCTACTCCGCAGAGCCCGCAGTCGCGGACACCGCCCAATGGGCCTCCTTCGACTTCACCGGCGAATACCATTTCTTGGGGCACCCCAGTTGAAGTCTGGCAGTGCGGTCTTCTAGAACTGAAGCCGTGTAGGATCTGCAGAGATCGCAGGCCTGTGGATCATGTGCAAGACCCAGGCAGTAGACAGCATGTAGAGTGCGGGTCAGTCCGAGACATTTTCTGCCCGCAAGGGCACCGACTGAGGCCGGAAGTGGACTTATCCATCGCAGCCACGAGGGAAGATGAAGACGTAAGTCTAGTAAACTTTAAAATAATTTTGGGAAATTCCGAAGGATTAGGATCCAGGCCTACAACGCAGAGCACTAAGGAGGGAACCTGAGCTTCCAAGCAGTAAGGAAGATCTGGCGTCATGGGCGGAGCTGAGGGTTTTACCACCCGGGTTGGTGGGAGGAGCCTGCTTGAAGACCTTCTGGCAAGAATTAAAGCAGCAAGGAACCTGCCAGACAGTGTGGATGAACAGCATATCCACGTCCCTAGAAAGTATGTCTCTGTGCAGACGACACAAAGGTCTGCAACAGGATTGATACACAAGGGGGTGGAAAGGATGAGAAAGAACTTGGCAAGGTTGGAGGAATGGTCAAATGTATGGCAGCTTAGATTCAATGCAAAGAAGTGCAAAGTAATGCACCAGGGAAACAAAAACCCAGGGGAAGAGTACACAATGGGGGGTGAGATACTGACAACAATAAAAATGGAAATGGACTTGGGGGTAGTTATATCAGACGAACTAAAGGTGGGCAAGCAGTGTGAGAAGGCAGTAAGGAGGGCTGGGGGGATACTGAGATGCACAGAGAGAGGCATCACCAGTAAAAAACAGGAAGTTGTTATCCCTCTGTACAGACAGTTGGTGAGACCCCATCTGGAGTACTGCATGCAGTTCTGGAGATCCCATCTTTGCAAAGACATAGACAGGGTGGAGGCTGTCCAGAGGAGGGCAACCAAAATGGTGCAGGGTCTGCACCAGAAGACATACGAAGAGAGACTAAACGAGCTTAATATGTATACCCTCGAGGAAAGGAGGGGGAGAGGGGGGACATGATAGATACTTTCAATTACCTCAAGGGAATCAACAAAGTCCAAGAGGGCAACATCTTTCAGAAAAAGAAATGTGTAAGAACAAGGGGGCATAATTTAAAGATAGAGGGGGGACGGCTCAGAGGTAATGTGAGGAAGTATTTTTTAAGGAGAAGGTTGTGGATGCATGGAACTGCCCTCCTGAGGACGTGGAGTCAAAAACAGTGGGGGAATTTGAGAATGCATGGGACAGACATAAGGCAATTCTAGTGGGGGTAGGAGGAAGTAGGTTGTTGGTTAACTAGGATCTGCAGCTTATCCCGTAGGTAGGGAAATGGGCAAACTAGGTGGGCCAAGCGGTCCTTATCTGCCATCAAATTCTATGTTTCTATGTTTGTATCCCTGGGTAAGCCCTTTACTGGTTGCATTCTTGGACAGGAATATCTTCCTGTGTTCAAGGGGTAAAACAAAAAAACAAAACAAAAAAAAAACCCTCTTCATATCCTTTTAAACTGATGTACAAAAAACGGTTGTAGAAAGCTAGTGAGTGTACAGTATATTATTAATTTTAATGTCAACTTCGGCATACATGTTTGAGTTTCCATCAGTTTCATGGCATCACACTATTTCTGCTTGGATCAATCAAGTTCTAATAGATACTAGATGCTGCTGGGAAAGCATACCCAAATTATGCGAAACAACTCTGCCATTTTACTGTAACAATCAATTTTAAGAGTTATTACTACACATTAAAAGTGTTTGTGTCGCTTTTTAACTGTGAACATTCCAGTCTCCATAGTTGTGGTGTGATGTGTGCTTCAGACTGTGGGATGGGACGGCGCTGTGCTCCAATGATTAGAGTGCAGAACTGTGAACCTGGGGCCCAGGTTCAACTCCCACCATAGCCACTGTCTCTCTGTAGGACCTTCAGCAAGTCACTTGACCTCACTCTGTTTAAGTCCTCAGAGAAATAAAACTGGGCAGAAGTAAATGAGATGTTGCATCTCAGCTGGGCTATCTTGGAAGCTGAGAAAATAAACTGTCAGCTTAATAAAAGATCCCCTCATGAAGCTGGCTACTGGATTTGGAATGAGCTCGGGTCACTGGGGACCGGCCGGGGGATACAATGTCTTGCTGCTCAACTGTCACCTGGCTGGTAGTGCAAGCAAACACTCACTGCAGGCAAAGGCCTACCATTGGACGCCATGCTCCACCACAAGCTCGCATGAGCATCATTGCACGCCGACACCCGGAGAGAAAACTGAAAGGAAACTGCCTCAGTCTAATCCAGCACCCCCCCCCCCCGCAGGCCCTAGCACGACTGACATGGCAGGCCACCCACTAAGTGTGGTCCTGGGCTAGCAACAGCTAGGTAAGTAATGGATAACTGGTAATTCCATACGAAGGTTGGTGGTGGAACTAGGGTTGCTGCTGGCAGGGATCAGACGGTGCAGAAACAGAAGGCAGAAATAAAAAATGAATAAACGACTTTGGTAATTAAATTATGATAAATATAAATCACAAGTAACAAAGATTAAAGCTAACTTGTTGGTGCAGCAGTACCACTACCACTTGCAACGCTGGCAACCTGAGTTTGGGAATGAGCTCAGGTCGATGGGAGCCAGTCGGGGGAGCAGGGGTCGAGCATCCCAGGACATGCTCTCCTCCTCTGGAGAGGGTGGGTTACCGTCCTTGTTACAATACTGCCACCTGGATGATCACAGGCGCCAATGCGATCCAGAACGCTGTGGGAGGGCGAGATGCGGGTCGAGGTCTGGAACAGCAGCACGCAATAGCATGAAAATGCTCCTTGGACCTCCCACTTGTGTCTGCGTCTCTGGAACTGAGAAATATACAGCTCGGAAAAATACTTCCACAATACTGAAACTACAAAATCCATGTACATGAGCAGTACAGCTGTAATTTTTCACATCTCACCCAAAATGTGTTTCCGCGCATGTAGCGCACAATGGCGCAGTCGGTGTGCGAAATCAATGTATGGGACACATTAAGAAAATCACAGTGACACTGTTCATGAGCAGAGGTTTCCAGTTACCTTTATTTATTTATTTTTGTAATTTCTCTTTTTCTCCCCTCCTACGTCCCTACCAGAGCCACCCCTGCAGGAGTCGGAAATGAAACCCATCCCTGCCACCGACTTACCTGCTGCTTGGGGTCCCTCATCTTACTGTGGATTACCCCCCAGGCAGGGTTCGGGGTTGGGCGAACCCCTGTACCTTAATTTCTTCTCCGGTCCCCGAGACAGCGGCAGTCAGTGGCACACTGAGACTGGGTTCGGCGCTCCGTCTACCCGGCTCTGGAGGGTGATTTTCCCTGTTCTGTGAGGACGTTGCTAGCCCATGATGTCAAGACGCGAGCGCCGACGTCCGCAACGTCCTCCCCCTTTGATGATGCAACCCCTAGAGGTGATTGGTACACAGGCCTCCACCCGTGACCAATCAAACCCCTGAGGTGCTGACGAGCTGTCATGCCCCCAGCCTCCGCCAGAGGTCACCGCTCACCGGGATGGATCCTCACCCTCCCCCTGGAGAAGGCGAGCTGTCGTCGGACGCTCAGCCTTTCTCCCCCTGGCCGACCCCCAGCGACCCGAGTCCGCTCCCAAACCCGGGTCGCTGGCGTGGTGCGAGGTGTGGCATCCAGCGCCTCAACCTTCAGTGCCACCGGGCCTCCAGTTACCTTTAAATTACATTCTTAAAATTAATCTTGGAAGCAAAGGCTACACAACCCACAAGCTTTGTTGATCCTGGATACACCCCCACCAGCTAGACTTAAAGTCTAAGCATATGAAAAAATCAATTTATAGCAGTTCTCAAATGATTAGAATGTGGAATATAAAAACAAATAACTTACTCTGTGGTTTTCCAGGCTATTGCTGTCTTCCTGTTCCAAGTTGTCTACTTCATTGACTACTGGCCAGCCTTAAAAGAATCAGACAATTATATTTCGACTTTGTATCAGTCAGTGTAATGGTGCAGAAAGCTTTGTCAATAAAAAAACAAAACAAGGCAAGAACTGAAACCAAGTGTACGAGCAACAGTAGTAGTAGAAAATATTTTATACATCATTGTATGAATCGGATATTTAGTGGAGCAGAGCTTATTTTCAATGAGGTCTGGTACACTGCACAACATACGAGCAGAGGAACATAAAATAACATGTTTAGACATCGTTATCACATTTGTGGTGTAGGTACATTCATACCTTTGGACACTAGACATTGCTACAACACTTGTGGTGTAGGTACATTCATACATTTAGACAAAGTTGCAGACAGTTGCAACAGGATCAGCTCAAACCTAACAGAAAGGCACTGGAAGAGCTGGTACTCCTAGCTCAGTTCATGGCAAATGAACAGCCTGCCTACTAAGCTTGTGCTTACTGTGAATACTATGTTGTGGAAGGAAGTGTAGAACTGCATCTGTGTGGTAACAGGAAGTGTGGAACAGAATCTGTGTGCTGGAAGGACCTGTGCAACAGAATCCGTGTGGACATTTGTGTGGTGAGAGGATGTAGGGAACATAATTTATGTAGAAAGTAATGTAGAACAGAATCCGTTTGGTGGGAGAAAATCTGGAACAGAATCCGTGTGGAGGGAGAATGTCTGGAACAGAACCTGTGTGGTGAGGAGAAGAGTTAAAAAGGGTCTTATGGGTGGGGGAACAATGAAACAGAATCTATGTCCAGGTAGCAGCATCTCAGCCCTGAGGTGTTGCCCTAGAAAAGTAACTTTAGAGTGGTATAAACATAGCACCGCAACCGCATTGCTTATATTCGCCAACCACACATTGACTGCACTGGATAGAGGAGAGGAGAGTATTCAGGTACCACGTTCATATACCTCAGCAAGGCCTTTGATCTTGTGGATCATACCTTACTCTCCTCCAAGCTTAGCGACCTTGGGCTGTTACCTGATGCCCTAAACTGGTTTAACAACACAGACAGCAACTGGTAAAACTAGGTGCTTCCCACTCTGAATCTTTACTATCTGATACTGGGGTTCCTCAAGGATCTATACTTGGGCCACTCCTTTTCTCTCTGCATAGCAACAACCTGCACGAGTGCCTGAAATGCAGCACACCCACACTACATGCAGATGACTTAGTACTTACTGCCAACTCCAAAATCAACTCTAATATTAATAACATGCTCTCCCATGATATACAGGTAGCACAAAAATGGTTACAGACTAATAAGCTCCTCCTAAATGTGTCTAAGACAAAGGTCATGCTCTTTGGTCCCCCCAAAACTCAGAAACTGCCTAATACTGCTTTTAGATCACATGCCTAGATTTTACCTCTGCTGGACCAAGCAGACTCCTTCAATTACCTAGGAGTCACGTTGGATCCCTCCCTTGATTTTCAACTGCACAGATTTAAAACCTGCAAAGCAGTAAATACTACGCTTGGCCTAGCCAACAGAATTAGGCACAAGCTCACCCAACAAGCATGCCTGTCTGTCACACAAGGCATATTACTACTACTATCCAAACTTATGTATAATGCCGTGGTATATGCATCCTCCACATCTAAGTTAGCACTCAGAAAGTGGGATATCACATACAACATCTGCCGCTTTGCACTCTCCTCCAATTGATTTGCTCACCACTGTGATTTATATACCAACTTGGAATGGCTCCCTCCCAGTGCTCTGCATGACCTTGCACTGGGGGTATCATCTACAAAGTTATGACTACCCAACAACCCCAACAACTTGTAGAATGGATTAACCATACTATGATCCATATCCCCTAAGATCGTCGCACCTTGGTTTACTTGTTGTCCCTAAGCTAAGAACCAACATGGGGACAACAGCTTTTCGGAATTTTGGCCCTAGGCTGTGGAATAATATTCCACCTGCCATCTGCGCTACTGCTACATATGTGGGTTTCAAACATAATTTTAGCAAGCACCTCTTAGCTACTACCAAGTGTAATTGCTTTCCAAACAGATAACCGAATTCGCCATGATATGGTTATTGAACTAATATTGCTTTGCATTTCATTATCTGACATGTTTTATTGCTGTACTTGCTGCTGTGTGTAAATACGATATCGTTTATATGTTGATTGTATATCCTTCGCTATCCTATTTTTAAATGTTTAGACTCCTGTACATGATGTATCTGCTCATACATTGTATTAATACATGTATTGCATTCCTTCTGTTGTACTCTCCTGGGTCGTACCTGAAAACAGGCAGTTTCTGTCTAGTGTACCTACCCAGTTAACAAAAACTAAATAACTAAAGAAATAAATTCACACTCTGAAGTGTAGTCACACACACCCTGACATCCCAGCAGCAGATTTATAGCTGAAAAACAGAAGACAGCAGTGACCATATAACTAAACTATGCTATATATTAAGCAATGTAAATGCCACACAAAATGACAAATCAAACACAAGAACATTATAAAAATTGTAAGTCGGAAACTGTAAATGTTCAAGCAAGAACATTTTTAAAAGATCTGATTTTTCTTGACCTGAAGAACTCTTTTTATGCAGGTTTTATGAGGAGGTGGGGAGGTCTTGTATGACTCACAAATACACCCTCTAGAAGAAGCATAATTACTATGTTGTGACGATCCAATGAGGGATTGTCTTTTTCGTAGCAAGTTTACTTTTCTTACCGTGCCGTCACAAAGTTTTCTGTTTTCAGTTCTGGACCTTTCTGTCCTTTGCATCTAGAAATTTAAAATCCCTCTTGATATCTAGGCTATGAAGTTTCTCCTCTCCACCAGTGGAGTGAGGGTTTGTAAAAAGCACAGGTAATGTTACGCACTGATTTATATGGAATGAGGAGACAACTTTAGGTAAAGAGTTCACATGTCCTAAGCACCACCTTATCCCTATGAAACACCACACAATGTTGGCAACTCACTGATCCGTCTTGCACAAGCATAAACTACTAAAAACACAGTATTTCAGTTTAACTATCTGAACTCTGATGAAACCACTGGCCCAAATGTGGGATTCATCAGTATGAGAAAACCAAGTTTAAATCCCAAGGCGGGACCAGTTCCTGTACTGGGGGATACTGGTGATTCTAGCCTTTGAAAAATCTCCTGAACACTGGGTGAGCTGCAAAGGATTTTCCCTACTTGCAGATTTGACAGCAGAAATAGTTACTGTACCCTGTAATGGCACCCTGAGCCTCTGGGGAAGGGTGCCACTTAAAAATAAAGATCACTACTGCTTATGACTACTAGTTGCCAAATGCACCTCAAGGTTTCAAGCACTGGGTTTGCAAGTATACTAAGTAGTCCAAAAGTACTGATATATCCACAGTTTTTGTAGTGAAATGATGAGAGGCATCCCAAATACTGAATCTTTTTACATTTTAAATTACAGTATACGTTTTTCAAGTTTCTGGCTTTCTAGTAGCTTTCAAAACTTCCAGGACCTGGTCCGAGTGGTTCAAGTTCGAATACAGTAACACCTCAAGAACTATGCTCTTGGGGAGGGGTGGGGGTGTGTGGCTAGCAATCAATGGACCAAGATGTGTCTAAGAGAGTTCCTGCACTCTGTTATTTTGTTTTATATTTCTTGCGACTAAAGTAAATTTAGGATACCTTTCTAGGATAAGGTGAGAAGTGTAAATGTAATTTGGAGCTCTAAAGAAAGAAAGGAGCACATAAACGTGTTGGAACTTAGAGCACTGCTCCTCTGGGGTGATACTAGGAGAAGGTATATCAGAGGCAGGTCTTTTCAAAACTTTGCAATGTTTTGAAAACTGCCACACTTTTTTTATTTTTAATTTTTTTTTTTTATTAAAAGAGACATCTTAATACGTATTACATTCTTGATCATGGAACGAAAACTGATACAGTTTAATAGTAAGAATGTATGACAGTTTGATATAGTACTCTTTAGATCTTAGAAAAGGCTTGCCTTGTATAATTTTCTAGTTGGTCTCGGGGGGTTGGGAGGGTCCCCGAGTGTAATTAAGCAGGCAGCCGAGCCTCGACTCCACAGAGTCAGGGAACCATTTTTCATCACACCACTCCCACCCACAAGGGGAACTGGGAGGCTGACCTCATCTTCCTTCCCCTTCAAGGGACAAAATCAGGGTCTCTCACGGATGCATACAGGAGCCACCTCTGCCATTTCTTAATAAAGGGGGCCGAAGCATCATGCAATCTAGCAGTGAGATACTCCATTCTGTATATTTCTAGGACTATCTGATGTCAGTCCAAAATTGTAGGCATCAAGGTGGCCATCCATTTGCAGGTTATCACTTTCTTGGCTGCCAGAAGGAAGAGAGGTGGTAACACGTTAACCCATTGTGGCCTACGAGGTGGATAGATGGATAAAATGGTTATTTCTTCTGTCAATTCAATAGTCTCGCCCAAGCATTCCCCTAGTTCCACCGGCAGCGAGCACTAAAAGGGAGTACGCTTAGAGCAGTGCCAAAAAACATGACCCAGGTCTGCTAGATTACAACTGCATCCCCTCCAACAGTGCCCATAGAAAGCCGGAAGGTATTTTGTTAGTTTAGCTGGGGAACGGAAGTATCTAGAGCGAGCTTTCCATGCGAGCTCTCTCCATGTATTAGGCGCTGTGCTCGTAATTGCTTTCAGGGTTGACTCCTCCCACAACTTGCAAGGAATTTCTAGCCCCAAGTCTCTATTCCACACCTCCAATACTGAGTGGGAATTGTCCCCTAGGGAATGTCGTATTATTCTGTATATGTGCCCAATTAGATTTCCCCAAGGGATCCTCCCAGTATATCATTAAGGAGGGCCCAAAGGACAGGAAGGGTGGAGGGGCTGACAGCAGTCAAGTCTCTTTGTCTTAATATGTAGTTTCCCACTTGGGCATACCGGAATGCATCTCGGTCTGGTAAGGAGCACCTATTTTGGAGTTCAGGGAAAGATACAACCCCTGAGTTATTAACAAACTGGTAGTAATAGCTAAAACCCAGTCTACGCCATGAGGCAAAATGAGGTGTCTTAGCTAATGGGATGAAAGTCTTCATCCTCAGATAGTAACGTGAAGAAGAAAAGTGATAGTCTTAATAGTTTATTTTGTTTTAGGTTGTACCAAATCTTGCAAATATGGGCTTTGACGCTGGTGAGATCTCGTTGGGGGGGGCTCATCTTGGAGAAGCAAAGATTATTTTTTCAATATTGTGCATATGATTTATTATGAATTATATATCCTTCTAGGTGGGTTTAGCCTCTGGGGAGAGCCAGGAGAATAAGGGTTTCAAAAAAGCAGCCTTGGCATAAAATTTCAAGTTTGGAAGATTGACATCTCCCCGATCCACAGGGAGAGACAGAAGAGAAAGAGAGACAAACTCCTGGTCTCTGACCATCCCAGATAAAGGAGGAAATTACTTTGTTCCAAGATTTAAAACAGAAATTGGACGGGAAGACTGGGACATTTTGAAATAGGTAGAGTAATCTAGGAAGAATGTTCATACGAATGATTTCTATGCATTGGAAAAAGGTGAGTTTCGGGTGCCCCCATTTAATTAGGTCACCCTGAATCTGAAGGGATAGAGGCTCGTAATTGAGTAGTTCGATATGATCCAAGTTATGGAGGATATGGATTCTGAGATATTTAATTTTGGTACAACGCCACAGGAACGGGAGGGAGGCTCTCAGGAGAGGGGATGGCTGGTAGTATAATAGTAGTACCTCTGTTTTAGTGGGGTTTAGTTTAAAGTTTGCGAACTTTTCATACTCCCCCAGAATCTCCTATGTAGCTGGTATTGACACTTCCGGGAACAAGAGGGTCAGAAGAATATCATCAGCGAAGATAGCGACTTTGTAAATTTTTTGGCCTAGGGGAACACCCTCAATATTAGGATTTAGTCTCAAGGCCACCGCCAAGGGCTTCATGTACAGAGTGAACAAGTAGGGAGAAAGAGGGCAACCCTCGCGAGTTCCCTGTTGTAATGGAATAGAGGAGGTCAAGGAGCCGTTGATACGAATATATGCCTTAGAGTGAGAATATAAATTTTGGAGCCATGAAAGAAAGGTATCAGGGAATGCGAAGGCTTGAAGTGTATCCCAGAGAAAACTCCACGAGACCCTGTCAAAGGCCTTCTCAGCATCGAGACTAAGTACAGCTGATGGAATCTGCCTGGTGTGTATATATATTCCAAAACGACCATGTTGTCAGTGGTACTACGCCTTTTGATAAAGCCTGATTGATCGGGGTGGATCAGGGTTGGGAGGAGAGATTCTAGTCTGGAGGCCTAGATTGCCATGTAGATTTTGTAGTCTACATTCAAAATAGAAATAGGGCGGTATGAGGACGTATCTGACATGTCCTTATTTAGTTTAGGAAGGGGACAATTACTATAGCTCACAAGTGTGTGTGTGGGTCTCCCATTCACCACCCTGAAAGTAGATAATAAAGTAGGAAGGAGCCAGCCCATGAATTTTTTGTACCGTTCCGTAATACAGCCATCAGGGCTCGGACATTTGTGGGCTCCAAGGGGCTTAATGATGGAAATGATCTAATCGGCCCTTATTGGGGCTTCCAATGCCAAACGTTAGGAATTAGCTTAGGAAGGGAGAGCCATGACAAAAATCCTGTGCAGTCCCCATATCCTGAAATCCCAGTGGAGGAAGCATATTGGTTTTGATAGTAGAAGAGGAAGGATGAGTGGATATGTTCCTCTATATAGGAGATCACCCCTGTGGTTGGATGTTTGATTTTTAAAATGGATGCGGTGCATTTCCTGGATCTAAGTTTTCGCGCCAGTAGGCGCATACCCTTAGCTCCTCCCTCATAATTAGATTACTTTAGGTATGTTGTAATTCCGATTTCTTAAATAAATAAAAATAAATAAATGTTCACATTTGGATGACCGAGGGCCATTATTTTTTTGATCACCTTTCTTACATCCCTGATTTTCCCTTGAATCACCTTGTCCCCCTTCCTATACAGGAGTTGGTAGGTATGTAGCTGTTCCATTAAAAAATTATAGGTTGCTTCCAATTTGCGTTTTTTATGAGAGGAGTATGCTGTTATTTCTCCCCTAACAACCGCTTTCAAGGTATCCCACAATATGGGGACAGGAGTGTCTGTAGTTTCATTTTTAAGAATTTGTGGAATCCTGGAATTCATATAGTCCACAAACTCCTGGTCTCTTAGAAGTGAGGGATTAAGTCGCCATAATTTTAATTTTGGGGTTTTGCCAAGGTTTATTTTAAGGGTTAGTGGGTGGTGGTCCGACAGAACTTAGGTCCCCAAGGTAAGATCCTGAACGAGGGATAGATGCTCGCAAGAAATAAAAAAGTAATCTAACCGGGAGTATAACTGAAAACGTGCTGAATAGTAAGAAACCCCTGAAACCGAGAGGAAAAGCTTCCTCCATACATCCCCGATGCTCAGGTGAGAAAAGGTACCCTTCAAGTATCTGAGGGCCCTTGTTGATCTGTGAGCCCAAGGAACAGAGGTGTCTTGCTGAGGTGACAGGGCTACGTTGAAGTCCCCCCCATGATTAAAATGCCTTGCAGAGAAGAGAAAACTTTCTGTAGAAAGGCACGAATAACAGGGAGGGAGGACTGGGAAGGGAGGTAGACATTTACCAGAGTTACATTTTGGGAGTAAAGTCTGCCTGTTAGAATTATAAATCTGCCCTGGGCGTCAACCAGCATGTTGCGGATTTCTAAAGGAGTTGAAGTGGGAACCAGAATGGCCTCCCCCCTTCTACGGGCACTGGAGTGAGAGGACGCATATCCGTCATATCTGTTTCCTCATTTTAACGTTTGGTGTTTCAGTTCCGAAAGGTGAGTTCCCTGCAAAAAATAAAGGTCAGCCACCTGCCTTTTTAAATATTGCATTAGGTGGGATCTCTTTATGGGATTATGGAGACCATTAACATTCATAGAGAAAATTTTGATGGGGCTTACTGCCATCATACCTTGATAAGGGGGGAAGGGGAAGCCCCATACCAGGACCCCAGGGACCTTAAAGAATAAAGAGATTTGAAACTTTGGTGTGTGTGCCTCTTTTTGTTTTTTTAAACACTGTGTAGTAAAGTCTATTAAACAACATCTAGGCCCAATTGTGGGCAACAGGAAAAAAAATAACCAGCTTGTAACCCCTGTTAAACTTGGGGAGTAGTAACCTAATGTCACGCTTAACTGTGCCAAAACCTTAACATCAACTCTGAAAAGGATTCCCATAGCTAAAAACACATTCATTCTCCCTCCTCCATCCCAGCTCCCCCCAACCTGGGGAGCCAGCTTTATAACTTTGAACCCTAAATGTAAAACTAATATGGCTTCCATCTTGGAAGGGATAAAACCAGTTCTCCTCCGGGGGCTCACCCAGGCTCCAGTAATTATGGGACCTGGGGAGCTAGGGGTTAAGCTACCATAGTTAATGGTAGGAGAGTCCCCAAGGAGGTCAAAGCCCCCTATCAGGGTGATTATCACTCCGAGGAGTGACAAGTTCGCTTGTAGTGGTGAGCACATGTAGAGCCTCCTATTGTGGACAGAGGTCTCCCAGTACATTTAATACATCCCTCTATTTGAAATCCCCCAAAAGAAGAGGAAAAAAAAGGGGAAAAAAAATACAACCCCGACACTCCCTTCACATGGGTCTCCTCGGCAGGGCTACACTGGATCTCCCAGGGGACCAGATGATGCTATAGCCCAGGGTCAGCCGAGTTACCCTACTTGAACCTCCTCAAGGGCACTCTGAGAGAGTCTATGAACACCAAATGCCAGTCTGTATGGACCTGGGGATCCCACTGAAGCTGGATGGCATGGTAATTGAGCCCTATCAGAGTGGGAAGCAGAGCTCCACAGAGATCACCTACACAGTGGAGGGATCCCCAGGGCAGCTGAGTTAGGGGGCACCTGGAGCCAGAATGCCACTTAACCTGATGACCTGAATGCCAGAGGGAAAGGAGAGACATCCCCCAGAAAAGAAAGGCCTTGAAGGGGGGAACATACCCTCCTAAAAGAAACTCCCCAAAGACTGGCCCAGGCTCCCCTCATTCAGAAAGGGGACAGTAGGAGAAGCGGGTCTGCTCTTTATCCCACTTAGAAGGAAAGACTGTGAGAGTGTGCGCACTGAAGTGAGGAGCCAGGCAAACCTCGCTGCTAGAACGTGCGCAAGGGAGAGAGGGAGGAATCCCCACAGGCGTGCGCACTACCGCAAGGGGCTCATCAGTTCCCACTGCTCGGACATGTGCACGCCCGAGGGAGGAGACAAGGGGAAATCCCTACCAGCCCGCACGCACATTCGCTGAAGAGGCATCTCCCCACCAGCAACTGATCTTTCCCAACCCCTCCAACTCACCCCACACTGTGTACCAAGAACTTGAATCTATTTAAACACCCCTGCATTTAGGGATTACCTCGCCACCCCCTCTTACTGCCCTGGAGTTTAACCCAGTCTATTGATCGGGAGGCCAGGAGAGAGTACGTAATCCAGACGCCTTCCAGGGTGGTGTCAGTCCGAGGGTCTTCAGCTCTCAATGCCAGGTGCAATCAGGACTGGGTGGCCAGAGAGATGGAGGCCAACACAAGGAGGCAATGCTGAAAGCAGTGGAGCAGTCCAGGCTGAAGGCGCTTCCTTGGCTCTGCTGAGGAAGAAGGAGTCGTCACGGTGAGTCCAGGGTTTTCAGAAAGGAAGGAGGTATCCGGCCTATCCAGGGAGTTTTAAGGCCTTAGCACTGTTATCGGTGCTATGTCTGTGGCCCTATATGTCTCAGATGTTAGCGGGAGGCAGGACCAGGCTGCGGTCGGGGGCGGCGGCAGGGGGGCCAAGGGAGTCCAATCCACAGATCACCCGGCAGGCCGCTAAATTTAGGACGAGGATCCCAGCCTGGCAAGACTGCCCGCCATTGGGGTGCCTCGAGATGCCAAGTCTATGTAGTGGGATGCCATAATGCTACCCAGTGGTAAATCGCACGCCACGGACTTCTCCCAGACAGGTACAGCCAACCTAGGGATCCCAACATGGACACTGAGCCCCCAGCCCCCGACACCATGTAGGATGGGCCAAAGCAGGCACAAAGTCAGTTATTTAAATGTGTCTCCATGTCTAAACTGTTGAATTTGTTTTAGAATATCCTCCAAAGACAGAGAGCTTGGGTCCTTCCTTCCCTCGTGGAGTGATGCCTTCCTGTGGGGGTCTCTCCATCAGCCGGGTCAGTCCCTCAAGCCTGCGACTGTCTTGTTCTCCAAGGATCCTCCTTGCCAGTAAGTCTACTCTTGCCTCCTCCGCTGATAGGTACATCCGAGGGCCCCAGGGGTAGAGGACTACTAGCTTCACAGATAGGGGGGGTCTAATTTTGAGCTTGTGGGCCCAGAAACAAGGGAACAGGGCCATGAACTCGCACCCGAGTTTCTGTGTTATTGTCGCATAGTCATTATCAATATAGAACCTTTTGCCCTCATAGTACGAGCCCTCTTAGCCCAGGCTTTCTGCAGAAGTAGGTCTCTAGTTGCAAAATTAAGAAATCGGGCCACAATGGATCTCGGGCGAGCTCTGGGTGGGGATCTTGGGCCCAGGGCTCTGTGTGATCATTCAATGTCAACTGGGTATTCAGGGGCTAGGTCCAGGATGGTCCGCAAAAGGTGATCCAAAAAGGCAGACATTATCTGTGCCCTCCTCGTCCTCCGGGATTCCATATATGCGTAAATTCTTCCTGTGGCCCCCTATTTTTGGCATCTTCTTGTCTATGGACCATTGAAAGTTGTGTTTAGGCCAGCTCCATAACGGAGGCCTCCAAGACATCCAAGCGCTCAGTGTTTGCCGATATCTGTATGTGGGAGGGAGGGCTTCAGTCAATGTTTATGGCACAAAAAAAAGTTAAAGAGGTACCTTTAGAGGGCAAATATTGTTAACTGGGGGGAGCGCTCCGAGCCCGCGCTGTTCAAGTCTCCATGGCACCACCGGAAGTCGTTGCCACACTTGTTTAATGTTCTACAGTCAGGGAATCATTTTTTCCTGGACCATTTCTTCTCTATGCTTTTCTGGCACAGGAACCTCAAGGAGCTTCTCTTTCTGTAATCTTTCACCAGCTGTAGTATTTGGCTGGCGCTCAGAAAATCTCTTATGCTTTTTGTGGCTGCCATCAATGGCATCAGTGTGTTCCAAACTGCGCTCTTCAGTAGTGGATGGCTTAGCATTTTGTTCTGTCTCCTTGGTTGCCAGAGACGACTGCTCCTTAGAGAGTGCCTTACAGGGTTTTTTTCACTCTCCTTGGTTGCCAGAGATTGCTGCAGAAAAGAAGTGCCACTTGTAGCCATAGAAATGTTCTCCATGTTGTTTCTATGTTTTTTTTTCATAAGACAGTACTCCCATAAAACTGTTGTGGAAACTTGTGCAGACAATGGGCCAGATTCACAAAGCAAAATGGGACCAAGTCCCACTCAGTAACTCCAGTTGCAGACCGAAATCTCCACAGCAGTGGAGACTGGTACTCACATCTGCCACAGCTGCGGAAGGATGTTACGGCTGGTCTGACTGGCAGTAACATATTTCCGCAGATGCGGGGATTTCTATGGAAACACCACTTGCAAGCTGCCATAAATCATGGAGCCAGTCATAAACTGGCTCCACCTTTGTGAATACCACAGCGATGGGAAAAACTGCGGCTCCATAAGTAGTTATCTTCATCTCGCTCCCCTCGTACCCTGTTGTTAGACAATGTCCTGTACGCTTACCTTAGGTTACACCTGAAAACAGGCATTGGCTCAGTGTGCCTTTCCTAGTCACCAATTTACATGTAAATAGACACCTACTGTAGTAACAGGCCTTGCCTCAGTATGCCTTTTCAGTCACCAATTTGCTTATAAATACACAACTAGAAACAAGCTTTGGCTCAGTGGGTCTTTCTTGATCACCAATTTATGCGTAAGTACAGAAATTCACCTGCCATTATCCATATTTAGTTTGCTTCATCCCGTCACATAAAATGTCCAAAACTTAAAATTTTAAATACTGTACATTCTCAGACTTGACTGGGCCTCCTCTGGAATAGTTTGGGGCCTCCCCTGGTAGGATGGTCTCACCATGATCTAGAGCCTAGTACCAGACCCTCATCACTTCTCAACACAGGGGGTAGGAATGAGTCCCGCCTTGCTTGTTGATGTAACAGACCACACTGAGGTTGTCCAATTCCAACAGTGGGCCTGGAGAGAGCTATGGTTCTGGAAGGCCGGTAAGGCATACAGAACTGCCCGCATTTCTAGAATGTTTATGTGGAGGTGGGTCTCCCACTGGGACCAGATCCTCTGGATCTGACAAGGGCCTAGGTGTGCTCCCCAACCCAGACTCGAAGCATCCGTAGTAAGGATTTGATGAGGGTTGGGGATAAGAAAGGGGACCCCTTTTAAGAGACTGATTGGATCTATCCACCACTGATGCACCTTCCGTACTGGGGAGGAGACAAGGACCAGCTGATCCTGATCATCGCGGCGTGATCCCACTGGACCCTAAGGGTCCATTGTGGGATCCTCATATGCAACCTGGCCAAAGGGACTGTCACAATGGCTGCGGCCATTAAGCCTAGCAACCTCAAGAATGTCCTGGATGGGACATACCGGCACTGAGCCACAGCCTGAACCTTCGCTATGAGGCAGTCCACCCTGTGTTGTGGTAGGAAGGCCTTGCCCTGAGTAGAATCCAGAACAACCCCTATGTACTGCAACCGCTGGGAAGGGGTCAGCACAGACGTGGGCAAATTGACAGTGATGCCCAAGGACTGGAACAACTGCAGGGTGTGTTCTGAACTCCGCAACAGTAGTTCCCTGGATTGGGCTTTCCGTAACCAGTCATCTAAGTATGGAACATATAAAAGCCTTCGCGTCGGAGGGCTGCTGCTACAGCTGCTAAGCACTTGGTAAATGCCCATGGCGTGGAGGATAAACCAAAGGGCAACACTCTGACCTGGTAATGCTCCCCCTGGAAAAGGAACCGTAGGTGCCGCCTGTGAGGGATGCAAACCATGATATGCAGATAGGCATCCTGCATGTCCAGAGAGCATAGCCAGCCATCCTGCTTGAGCAGAGGAGGAAGGCCGTGGAGTGCAACCATCTGGAACTTTCTGTATTGGATGCAAAGTTTCAGCTACTTGAGGTCTAGAACTGGGAACCAGGAAGAACAGGGAGTAGAACCCTTTGTTCCTTTGCTGCCTGGCACTGGTTCTGTGGCCCTTTTGTGCAGCAAGGTGAACATCTCCTCCCGAAGCACCGCTGTGTGGTCCAGAGGATAAGAGGTGGGAACTGGTGGAACATCTGGAGGCTGTTCTAGAAGTTCTAGAGCATGGCCCTGTTTGATTATCTGCTGGATCCAAGCGTCTATCGTAATGGTTCTCCACTAGGACAGATGGAGGGAGAACCAACCTCTGACCAACACCTCCTGGCTTGGAACAAGAGGAGGGGGGTCTGGCAAGGAATCAGGCTGAGGTGGAACCAGCGGCTGGGGATGATTCTGCTCCCCAGAGTGCTTAGCAGAGGGACCCATGGTGGAGGAGGGGGCAGGCCAGGCAAAGCCGGCCCTGTGCTTACCCTGGAGCTTGGCTCCGGAGCCAGACTTGTGAGAGACCTTAGAAAGAAGGACCTCAGTCTGTTCCTAGGCTGGGTATGATAAAGGGAGTGGACAGACCTAATAGCCCTGCCAGAGGCCTGAAGGTCATTAATAATACGCTGCACATCAGTCAATCAATCGTTTATTTATCAGCGCTCTTCCTAGAGATCAGAGCGTTTTACAATTAATGATAAAATTCAAGGCATACAAGAAAAAATTACTCACTGTAGTAATCTTCTTATTTCCAAGGTGTCCTTTAGCATCTGTAACTTTAAGCAGCTAGCTGACCAGGTAGTACTGCCCCGGAGGTGTGGTTTATGCTAATTAATTAACATCAGGACCAAAAAGCTTGTGACCTATAAAAGGGACATTCGCACCTTTTGCTGGACATCAGCCACAAAGCCAGAGACTCTAAACCAAGACTGCCATCTAAGGCAAATGCCAGTGGCAGCTGCCCTGACTGTAGTATCAGCCACATCATAGGTGGCTCTGACACATGTCTGTGTCTTTCTGTTGGCACCCTTTGCAAACCATGTGAGAGGCCTTTCGGCACCATGCATTTTTGCTTAAAGTTGAACCAGCATCATATTCTGTGGTGATTTGTATATACAACCCATGATGCTTTGCATTGTGGGGGTATGTGTGATTTTGTATTTCTTTGAAACTTGGCTTCTCGGCCAATGCCCTTTGGGGTAAACATTGCCTCAGTGCTTGTGCACTGAGGTTCTTTGCCTTTTAGCTTGTTTTTTGTTTTTATTGGGTTCACCACAACATAACCCAGATAGACCATCTTAGGGTAGCTGGTTCATTCCACTGGGGTGTTATACAGACGAGGCACACTTATCCAGATAGACCATCTTAGGGTAGTTGGTTCATTCCACTGGGGTGTTATACAAACAAGGCACACTGATGAGTCCTGGTAGGACGCAACATGTGTCTGTCTCTTTCTGTTGGCACCCTTTGCAAACTATGTGAGAGGCCTTTCGGTACCATGCATTTTTGCTTAAAGTTGAACCAGCATAATATTCTGTGGTGATTTGCATATACAGCCCACGATGCTTTGCATTGTGGGGGTATGTGTGATTTTGTATTTCTGAGGAAATGCTTACTAACAGCTTCCAAGGCCTGGAAAATTTTGAGAAGCTCCTGTTTCTGGGATCACTCAGGAAGGGACCGAGCAGCAGCTTTGCCCTTCCTCCAGAGGGTATTCTGGTACCTGATCATATAAGACAAGCAGTCGCCAATTCTAAGGCCCAAAGTGGCTGAGGCAAAAGTCCTCTTGCCCCAGAGGTCAGTCCTCTGATTTCATTCTCCCTGATTAAGAGGATGAAGAGAATGAAGTAGAAGATGTAGTGGTAGACTCCTCTGACAGGTCTGTGGTGTCCTCCAGGAGTGAGGACTCGGTCAAAACAAACAAATATTTTTGCTCAGTATTTACAAATGAAGAGGAGGAGGTACCTAAAACAAACAATAGAAACACTCTGGATACAGAAGTTGATAAACAGCCCATTTACAGAAGAAAGGGTTCTGAAATAACTCTTAAAACTGAAGGTGGACAAAGCAATGGGGCCTGATGGGATTCATCCCAGAATTCTAAAAGAACTAAGGGTAGAACTAGTGACACCACTGACTACCCTCTTTAACAAATCATGGGAGGATGGGGTGGTACCTGAGGACTGGAGGATGGCAGATGTGATTCCTCTTCACAAAAGTGAGAGCAGGGCAGAAGCAGGAAACTACAGACCTGTTAGTTTAACCTCAGTGATAGGGAAAATGATGGAATCACTTCTGAAGGAAAGAACTGTCGAGTACCTAGAGGCCAGAGGGGCACAGGACCCAAGGCAGCATAGATTCACAGCGGGAAGGTCATGCCAGATGAATCTAATAGATTTCTTTGACTGGGTGACCAAAGTAGTAGATCAGGGAGGGGCTGTGGACATGGCCTACCTAGACTTTAGCAAGGCATTTGACACAGTCCCACACAAAGATTAATATACAAGTTAGCCAGCCTGGGAGTGGGTCCCAAGATGATAGCCTGGGTAAAGAATTGGCTGGAGAATAGGACACAGAGGGTAATAGTAAATGGAGTCCATTCTGAAGAAAGGGTTACTAGTGAGATTACCCTTGAGGTCAGTAGGACCGGTCCTCTTCAATGTCTTTATAAGCAACATTGCAGAGGGACTGGAAGGAAAAGTATGTCTCTTGCAGATGACACAAAAGATCTGCAACGGAGAGTTGATGCACAAGGTGGGTGGAAAGGATGAGAAGGACTTGGCAAGGTTAGAGGAATGGTCAAATGTATGGCATCTTAGATTCAATGCTAAGAAGTGCAAGGTAATGCACCTGGGAAACAAAAACCCAGGGGAAGAGTACACAATAGGGGGTGAGATACTAACAACAACAAAAATGGAAAGGGACCTGGAGGTAGTCATATCAGATGACTTAAAGGTGGGCAAGCAATGTGAGGGGCAGTAAGGAGGGGTTCGGGGATACTGGGATGCATAGAGAGGCATCACCAATAGAAAACAGGAGGTTGTTATACCTTCTGTACAGACAGCTGGTGAGACCCCATCTGAGTACATGTGTGCAGTTCTGGAGACCCAATCTCCAGTAAGGACATAGACAGGATGTTAGCTGTCCAGAGGAGGGCATCTAAAATGGTGCAGGGTCTGCACCGGAAGACATATGAAGAGAGACTAAGGAGCTTAATATGTATAGCCCCGAGGAAAGGAGGAGAGGGGGACATGATAGAAACTTTCAAGTACCTCAAGGAATCAACAAAGTCCAAGAGGTAGCATCTTTCAAAAAGAGGTGTGCAAGAACAAGGAGCACAATTTGAAGATGGGGGTGGCTCAGAGGTAATGTAAGAAAGTATTTTTCACAGAGAGGTTGTGGATGCATGGAACGGCCTTCCGGAGGAGGCTGTGGAGTCAAAAACAGTGGCTGAATTCAAGCATGCATGGGACAGTCATAAGGCAATTCTAGGGGGTGGGGGTAGAAAGAAGTAGGCTGCTGGTTAACTAGGGTCTGCGGCTTATCCATTAGGTAGGGAAATGGGCAGACTGGGTGGGCCAAGTGTCCTTATCTGCCGTCAAATTCTATGTTTCTATGTCTATTGTCAGTCAAGGGGTGGAAGCTAAGGTGCTTGGGCACCTTGGCCCTGTCTACACAGAAGGGCAGCCCCAAGGGTACCTGGTGAAGCTTATCAGCCTTTCTGGGCATGGCAGATACCGAGTTGGGCCTATGCCAGGAAGTACTGGCAGCAATTTGCAGTTCTGGAAGCAGAGGGGGAATAACTTTGGGCGGAGATTCTGGGATCTCCAAGAAATCCACCAGGTTCCTCCTTGTGATGTCCTCCTACTCAGTCTGAAACCCCATAATTGAGGGGAGCTGCTTCAATTTTTTTTTTTTATTTAGTTGTTTAACCAGGTATAGCACACTAAGCTGAAAGCTTTTTTACAGGAGTGACCTGGGAGCACAAGGAGGTTAAGTGACTTGCTCAGGGTCACACAGTATGCAAGTGGATGCTGTGGGATTCAAACCCAAGTCTGGTCTGCTAGATGTCACCAGATTAGCAGCTCAGAGCCTTAGACCACTGCGCTATACTGCCTCCTGCTATTAATAAGAAGACGGAGTCCTACAGGGGGGACCCTGGAGTGTGTTTGCCCGAGTCCTCACTCCTGGAGGACACCGCAGACCTGTCAGAGGAGTCTACCGCCACATCTTCTACTTCATCCTCTTGATCAGGGAGAATGAAATCAGGATGATATTCCTCTTCTATGTTGGCCTGTTCTGCAGCAAGGACCAACGGCCAGAGTACTGACAGCTCTCTAGAGGGTGCGAGGCAAATAGGTCAAACTGGCATTGAGACAGCAGCAGTACCCAAGGGCAAGGACAATGAAGGCCCAGGCTGTGAAACAAACTGTTGGATAAGAGCTGAAGTTATGAAAGTGAGAACCACATTGAGGTTGACAGCAGGTAGGAAGTGCTGTTGAGACAGGTATCAATTGAGAGGGCGAAGGACCCAGCTCC
Source organism: Neoceratodus forsteri (assembly GCA_016271365.2). Taxonomy (NCBI): domain Eukaryota; kingdom Metazoa; phylum Chordata; order Ceratodontiformes; family Ceratodontidae; genus Neoceratodus; species Neoceratodus forsteri. Next base: position 47,549,973 of record JADMNL010000025.1, read on the forward strand.
GACAAATCACCACCAGCCACAGTAGAGGTGGTGGGGCCCAGCGCCTGTGGACCTCATGGCTTGAAAGGTCGCAACAGCAGGGCTGGGGCCAACAGCCCCTCCACAGCCCTGAGAAGGCTGGGAGAACTCTCCACCATGGGAGGCCTGATAGGAGTAAAGTCCTGCATGGAGAAAGGCATCAAAGCCAAAGCGTTCAGTGCGATCCCTGGAGAAGAGAAGGAAGAATCCAACAGGGACCAGGATCGCCATCAAGGGGAGTGGTCCATAGGCCTGCCCTTATTCCAATGAGGGTGTGTCCCAGAGGACTTTTCCCAGGCCTTGGCAGCCTGAAAGCCCGAAGAGGATGGTGGCAAATGGGAGGGGGGGAGCCCCAGAAGACCCCTGCCCTCCACTGGCTGCTTGTTGCTCCATGAGGAACTTCTGCAGGACTTTCTTGTGGTGCCGTCGGTTGATGAGGCTGAACTTCCGGCAAAGCTCGCAGGCAAGAGCGTTGTGACGAGGCCCGAGACAGCAGACACAAAGTTTGTGTTTGTCGGTTGAAGAAATCTTCTTTCCGGAGCGGCAGCAATGGAAAAGAGCCGACGGAGTGGTTTTCAACATACAAAAATACAAGGAATCACTTAAAAATAAAGTGATTCAAAGGCTGTATACAAAATAAAAGGTAAGTACAATTTTGACGGTTGACTGAGCAACGAAGCTTCTGCGGAGTCTGTGCGTGAATGGTCGACAGTGGGAAAGAACTGAGGAGGGAGTGGGGTCACCCATGCTTATACAGGACTGTGACATCAGAGCCTGACGCAGGCATGAGCGGCCCCTACTAGACTGCTGCAGAAAAGCTTCCGTGTGATCCTAGCACTTGACGGCTAAGTTCCAGAGGTGTGACCTAATGACAGAGATATCCCCAAAGAAGATTGTACGTTTTATGTCATGTAGAAGGTTTCTTAAAGTTCTGCTTATAATTCAAAACAACAAAATAGCTATATAAGTAGGACACTACTCCCCCCCCCGTGATACATTAAAAAAAAATAATTAAAGACCTAGGTGTACAGAAATGTATTTTAAAGGATGCTGTCAACCCTTTTTGCTTCATATTATTTCTAGATTAGAATCCACATTTTATGATTGTTTGCCTTCTCTAAAATCCATTGATGTTGCTGTTGTTTTATCTGCTTTTCTTACGCGAAATGAAATGCATACTAATATAATGTAATTATACTCAATATTGTTTTTTTCAGATCCTTTGATCAACTCTTATTGCATACTTCCTGAAAATTAGGAACCCACCCACACACACACAGACACAAAAGTGCAGCCACTCACGATGTAATAGTCGCCTCTCGTCCCACTGCATTATAAGTACAGGTCCAGGAAAGATGCAGTGGGAGTCGATAAGGACTGTAAACAAACTGTTTTTTGTGTGGTAACACCAGTATGGAGGGCAGTCTGCTTTTCAGTTTTAAAAAGAAAAAAGGAACCAGAATCAAACTGCCAGGCACATCAGCAATCTATACAGATTGTGACCAGTCATAAACTGACTTTTAGACTAGCGGCACTTTAAGACCCAAAGAGGCTGACAGAGTCCCTTTAATCGAAAATGTAGGCTGTGTTGTACAGTACATGCCTGTACAATATAATCAAAATCTACTTACTTAGCCCTTCAAGTTTGTGGCTGTTTGGTGTTGCTGAGGACGGAGAGGAGGGCCAGGAATCAAAAGCGACATCACTCATGTTCTCGTCGCCAGAGTTTTCCGATAGACGGAACAGAAGTGGCGGTCTGCTTCCTGAAATAGTTCTGACTCGGCTGCTGCCACATTTTTCTTCAGTTCCTCGCAGAATTGTCTGGGCGGATTGCTAAGTAAATACAAGACATATCTGTATTTTTCATGGAACTGGCCTGATTTGGACTGTCTCTCATAATTTTGCTGCATTCTAGAAAAAATACAGGTTACTCACCTGTAACAGGAGTTCTAGGAATGGTATATGTTGTTCATCCACACTCATTGGCAGTATCCTTGCCGCTTTAAATCTTGCCGGAAGGTCTTCAAGCTTGCTCCTCCCACCCACCCGGGTGGTATAACTCTCGGCTCCGCCCCATGACGCCAGATCTGGCCCGCTGGAAGCTCAGGTTGTGCGTCGAAGGCGGGGAGGTCAGGGGTCGTGTGGATGAACAAATATACCATTCCTAGAACCCCTGTTACAGGTGAGTAACCTGTATTTCTAGGGACATGGATATGTTGTTCATCCACACTCATTGGCAGACTCCTAGCAGTTCTCCGGGAGGAGGGAGGCAAGACGCACACCCCATATACTTACTTGGAAAGAGAGACTGAGAACTGAGGCCCCAAAACCAGCATCCCGGCGTGACTCAAGGTCGATGTGGTAGTGGTAAGAAGGTGCTTCTGACTTCAGGTAGCAGCCCTGCAGATTTCCTGGATAGAGACGCCCCTGGAAGCAGCCACCGCTGCAGCAGTATGGCGGGTAGAATGAGCTCTTATCCTCTGGGAGGCTCCATGCCCGCCAACTTATAGCAGAGATCTATGCAGGAGGTTACCCACCTGCTTATCGTCCGCTTGGCTGCAGGTCTGCCAGATGCGGCTCCAGCGTAGGTGACAAACAGCTGGGCTAACCTCTCCCGATTCTTCAGCTGCAGCCTCCTTATACAAGCGAGGCCTCTAGGGTCCAGAGTATGGAGCCTATATTCGGCCTCCGAGGTGTGATTGGGGTAGAACACCGCAGAGTCAACACCTGGTTAAGGTGAAACTCCGACACCACCTTCGGAAGGAATTTCGGTGGGAAGAGGACAACCTTGTCCCTGTGGAAGACCAGGTAGGGAGACTGATGGAAAGCGCCTGGAGCTCTCCCATCCTTCTGGCTGACGGATAGCCACCAAGAAGGTCTTCCACGACAGGTGAGAGAAAGCACACCTGTGCATAGGTTCGAATGGTTTGCCCATGAGCTTTGCCAGTACCAGCAGTAGATCCCACGGAGGTGGGGTTCCCGACTGGAGGGAAATGATCAAGGCCTTGAAAAAGCGCCAGACCACCTCTCCTCAGTGCCATCGACTGCTTCCCGGCCCGCGCCCGGTAAGCAGAGATGGCTGCCAGGTGCACCCTTAGGGTCGTCGACCTAAGCCCTTGACTAGAAAGAGACCATAAATAGTCCAAGATGCTTGCCAAGGAACAGGAGGAAGGGTCCAAGCCCTTGTTCTGACACCAAATGGAAAACCTTTTCCATTTGAAGGCATAGCATTTTCTGGTCGACTTACGGACGCCTCAACTACATTGAGGACCTCGTCGAAAGACCCAAGGCCTGGAACTCTAGCCGCTCAGGAACCAGGCCGCCAGGGTGCAGGGATTGAAGGTCCGGATGGAACACCTTCCCTGATTGACTGAGAGCAGGTCCGGGCGAGCTGGAAGCTGCCGCGAGTCCTGGAGCTGAGACTGAGGAGATCTGGTACCAGAACTGGCGAGGCCAGTCTGGGGCTATCAGAATCACCTGCGCCTTGTCCCTCCTCGCCTTGAGAAGCACCTTGTGGATCAAGGGAAATGGGGGAAAGGCGTAAAAGAGGCCCGGGGTCCACTGCCTCGAGAAGGCATCCCCTGCAGCGAGCCCTGCTGAGGGCGGGCATGGAACAGACTCAGCTCGCTTCTCATGGAGGCAAACAGGTCCACCTGAGGTGTGCCCCAAAGGGAGAACAGATGCTGTACTACCTCCGCAGGAGAGACCACTCGTGGATGCAGCCCCTATCCGCCCAGGGCATCGGCCAGGGTGTTGGAGGCTCCTGCCACGTGAATGGCTAGGAGATCCGCCCCAGGCTGCGACGAGTGACCAAATGCGAGAGCTTCCTTGCAGAAGCATGGAGCGCGGCCCCGCCCGGCGGTTTAGATAGTACATGGTCGTGGTATTGTCCGTCCTGACTCGGACCACTTGACCCCGGAGGAACGGAGCAAAGGCGGTGAGAGCTAGCGGACCGCCGAGCTCCAGCAGGTTGATGTGGCATCGGGACTCCGCGGGACCAGAGGCCATGAGCCCGGTGTTCCCCAGATGGGCACCCCAACCCATCAGAGAGGCATCGTCGACAGAGAGACCGCCGGCTCGGGCGGACGAACGGGATGCCCTCCTGCAAATGATCTGGAACGGTCCACCACTGGAGAGCGTCTCCACATCCCCTGTGTCACCGACACAAGCTGGTCCAAGGGATCGCAGCGCTGGACCACTGGCTGGCCAGTCCCCACTGAAGGGGACGTATGTTCCAGCGGCCCAACGGACCACGCTGGTGCAGGCCGCCATGAGACCCAGGAGGCGCAGGAAGTCCCGGCAGGGCGAATTGCCCAACCAGAAATGATCGGGCAAAGGAGGAAAGAACCTCGCCTGTCCGCCCGGAGCCGCCTGGCTCAAGAGAGTCAGCTGCCTACGAATAGAATCACCTGCTTCGCTCGAGTTCCACTTGGCCTCGTGATAAGGAGGCCCAGTTGAGAGCAGACCTGGAGGGCCAGATCTCTGGACCACTCCGCCTCCTTCCTGGAGGGAGCTGCTATCAGCCAGTCGTCCAGGTAAGGGTACACCGACCCTCGGCGCAGGGAATGCTGTCACCACTGCCATGCATTTGGTGAAGACCCTGGGAGCTGGAGACAAGCCAAGGGCATGGCTTGAATCAAGAGAGATCCTTCCTGAAGCGAAGGAATCTCTGGTAGAGATGGACGGATAGGGACGTGAAAAACGCGGCCTGCAAGTCCAGAGAGCAGAACCACACGCCTGCTCCAAGGATGGTATTATCTGAGCCAGAGTGACATCCTGAAGGTTCGAGACCTTAGGAACTTGTTTAGGTCGTGGTAGTCGAGAATGGGCGCCAGCCCCCGTCCGCTTGAACCAGGAAGTACCTGGACACAAACCCTGGGTCTGAAGGAGGGTCCACCACCTCTCTTACCACCTCCTTCTGGAGGAGGAGAGCTATGTCGGCTCGACGAGCCGCCAGTGAGGCTGGGATCCCGGCTCCCCAGGGGCGCACGGCCTGAAGGGTGGTGCCTGCTCGAATTCCAGAGGCAGGCCTCTTCCCACCACCTTCAAGACCCACCTGTCCGTGGTAACAGCGGACCAGGTGGAACGGAAGTGCCGGAGCCGTCCCCCCACGGGGGGACCCAGGGGTAAGGTGACGGGGATGGGGGCGACACCCCTCAGCCCGTCACTGGGCAGGCTTGGAGGAGGAGGGACCGGCCGAGGGACCTCCTGGGCCCTTTCCTCCCTGCCTCCTGTTAGAGGAAGCCGGCGGCTTGGGTTTGGGATGCCAAGGCCGAGCCTGCTGGCCCTGACGTTGCTGGGCCGGGCGCGCCGGGGGCACAGAAGGACGAAAGGGCTTAGGCTGTGGTTTGGCGGCCTTTGTCCTTCTGAGCGGAAGAGACCGAGTCCAAGGTGGCATTGACTCTCGATCCTCTGCAGGTGACCTTCCACCCCAGGGTCAAGAGGTCAGTCCCCAAAAGGGAACATCCGCCAACTTGTGCTGGGTATCCGGCGTAAAGGTGGATATCCTCAGCTAAGTCTTCACCGACGCGACAGCCACCGCGGCCGCCACCGATCTGGCATATGAGTCCCTATATCCAAAGCAGTCTGGAGCTGCTGTTTGGCCACTGTTCTGCCCTGGTCCCGCACCTGCTTAACCGTAGTCTGCAGATCGGCGGAAGATGAGGGATGACCTATCCAGGAGCCCAACAGGGCATGAGAAAATGTGCCATGAGGACGGCCGAACTGGCCTGACCGAAGGCCGAGAGAGGACGCAGCAGAGACTTTTCGCCCGACAGAGTCCAATTTCTTGGACTCCTTGTCAGGAGGTTTGTCCACATCCCTGGCGTTGCCGGCGCACCGGAAAACGCTGTCGGTAACCAACCCCTCAGCAGAGGGGTGCTCCGAAAAACCGGACAAGGAACCGGTAGGGACCGCATACTTCCTGGCCATCCTGGCCGAAGGCGCAGGGCAGGAAGCAGGGCGCTGCCAAAGTTCCAGTGCCGGACCCACTATGGCCTCGGCCACCGGAAAGGCCTCCGTCGGAGAATCCCCTCGGTCCAGAATCTCCGTGAGGGGATACCTGGCCCGTTTGGAAACGGGTTCGAGCTCCATCCCGGTAGACTCCGAGATGAGCCGAAGCAGTCCTAGGAAGGACGACGGGCTATCGTCCATTGACTGACCTCCTGAAGACTCCAAGTCCAGTCGCTTGGAGAAGAAGGAGGAATCATCTTCGGACTCGGAAGAGTCCTCGAAGAGCTGCCTCTGGCCTGAGCCACCCTTCACCTGCCGAGGTCGGTCGGGAGTGAGGGTAACTGACAGCCGATGGGGTAAACCCTTAGCCGACCGAGAATCCTTGGTCGGAGCCCCAATTGGTGGCTGTGGAGGCGGAGGTTCCACCGGAATCGGTGGAGCAGCTGGTTTTGGCCGAACAACCGGCCTGGGTATAGGCTCCTCGGACAAGTCGAGGGGTTGTGTCGGCCGCCCGTGACAGTTACTTAATGGCCGGGAAGGCGCCGGAGTCGGGCTTATTCCTCGCCAGGAGGAGCTGTTAGCAACACATTGTCCTCGCATCCGACGCACTTACGCCAAGCTTCCTCATCCGAGGAGGAGGACGAGGACGAGCGGCGACGCCGCCACGCAAAGCCGAGACCGAGACCGCTTATGACGGTGGAACGCTGACCGCTGGCGAGGTCCCGAGACCAGACCCGAGAGTCCCGGAATTTCCGGGTCGGTGCGGGGAGGTGTCGGCCGGAACCGCACTCCTTAGGCTCGAAGGTCCATCCGAGGGCTCCGAACCGGAGGCACAGACGAGCCCACGGGATCCTCAACCTCCCGGGGAACCGGGAGGGGAATCTCGCTGCTAAAGGCGACAGCCTCGTCTCAATGGGTCGAGAAAATCTCGACTTCATCAGTGGGAGTCTCGTCAACTGACCTGACGGGACACCGTGAGGCCAGTGGTCAAGCCGAGCGGTCGATCGAGCCGACGGACGACGCCCGGGAGAGGGACCTTCCCCTCCCAAGAGCGCCGACGGAGGGACTCTACCCTTGTCCCTCTTTTGGACCGAGAATAAGGTCCAGCAGACGCAGGCCCTTCTCCTTTAGTGGAGAGGACAGACAAAGCTCCTTAAAAGAAGCCGTAGGAAGAACCCAGAGAGAGCGGATAAATGCCGCGTCGAGGAAGATACGGCCTGCGCCGGGCCTCTTCGAGGGCGTACCATCCGCCGAGTTGATCCACGAAACTACCGCTGACACCGCCAACCGGCCTCCTTGGACTTCACCGAGGGAAACGCTCGGACGGCCCAGTTGCAATCGGCAGCACGGTTCTCGAGGACGAGGCCGAGAAAGATGATCACAGGTCGCAAGCCCGCGGGTCGTGCTCAAGGCCTAAGCAGTAGACACACGGGAGTGTGGATCCGTCCGAGACATCTTCGTTCGCATGGGCATCTCCAAATCCGGGAGTCGACTTGTCCAACGCAGCCGCTGTAGGGACTCTAAGACTTTTGCAAATTTTATTTTTAAACCGCAAACGGAGAAATAGGAACCAGTCGCAAACGCAGAGCGTTAAGGAGGGAACCTGAGCTTCCAAGCGGTAAGGAAGATCTGGCGTCATGGGGCGGAGCCGAGAGTTATACCACCCGGGTGGGTGGGAGGAGCAAGCTTGAAGACCTTCCGGCAAGATTTAAAGCGGCAAGGATACTGCCAATGAGTGTGGATGAACAACATATCCATGTCCCTAGAATCTAAGCTTTCATATTTTACAAAAAAAAAGGTGGGGCCTAGTCTTATTCACTAAGGGTAGAGGTACTAACAGGGGGCAAAACTGTCGCCTTATTGTATTACCACCATTTTATAATACACACAAAGAGAATGATTAGTCACAGAAGAAGGAACCCCCTCCACCGCAACCAAGTTGCAATCCAAATTCGTTTGTCAATTTTTTTTTTTTTATTACTGTTCTTTCTCCCTGGCAGTCCAATCCTGCCGCTCTACCCAGCCATGTCACTCACTATCTCTGGGGCTTGCCTGCACACCATGGTCCCCCATAGACCTCCCCCCATGGGAAGGGCTACTTGGGGCCAGGCTCTTACCCCCGGCAGAGTTACACTGTTAGTCTTGGAGCAGAGGACCCAGTTGGTGGTGCAGGGCATGCAGTGGGCAGCGGATGGTATCCTGCATGGTACGGAGGTGTTTTTCTCTTTTCTGCCCCTGGACGTCAGAAAGAACCTGGCTGATGCAGTGTGTCATGCCACCAACTTTCCTTCCCTCCCTCGATCCGTGGCTCCAGCTCTCACTGCCACCTGTGGTCACTCAGGTGGCAGTACTGCAGCGGAGTCCAACTCCCTCCCACCTCCGAGGAGGCGAGGGACCATGGGATCTAAGCCATCTTCCCCATCCCCCCAGCCGGTAGTTTGTCAGATGCTAGTGGGCACATCATCGTACTAAGCGATGCTTAATGTGTACAGCACAAAGGGTAAAATATATGTTTATATGTGTACTGAAGAGTGTGTCTTACTGAATACGAATGTTCTCTCCTGCTGTATGGGTATGAGGGCCACAAAGTGAAGCTGAGCTGTTCTGTCAAAGCAAAGGACATGGGCCTGTTCACAACTTAAAGGCCAGCCTCGCGTGGGGCTGAAGCTATCAGCCCTTGCCTTGCTCACATTACTCATTGGCTGAGTCCTTTACAAAAAACAAAAGGAAGCTCAAGCAGAAAGAAAAGGATTCGTCCAGCCCATTGGTGCAGCAGCAAGATGTCTGCTTGCAGCGCTGACATCCCGAGTTCAGGAACAGATTCGGGAGTCGAAGGGCCTTGGGGGAGAAGGATTCAGGAGTTCTGGGGATAGTTCTCTGTCTCTTAGGAGAGGGGATGGAGTGTCTGGCGCTTTAAGGACCCTTGGCGGAGGATGAGGGTACCACAAAGACTGGCGCCTTCAACTAGGAGGGCAGGGCAGACGTCTCTCGTCATTGCCTGCCCCGCCCTCAGGGATTTTCAGCCTACAAACTACTGCCACCACACTCTATGAAGCCCTGCGCTCCAGCCCGACCATTCCCCTCGGCTCAGCCTTAGTGACGGGTGGAAGTGTTTTTGCCGGCCACCTGGTACCGTGGCCCCACCCTGGGGGGTAAGCCAGGATGGTCCCTCCAGTGGGGATGCCCGACGGAAATCCCGACTCCAAGTCTGCAGGTTCGAGTCAGCCAACAGCCCCTCCCAGTTATGGGTAAGCCTGGGATCCTGTCACCATGGCAGGTAAGTCGGGGGGGGGGTGCTGGTCGGAGCTAGGGGCGGCAAGTGGCTGAGATGAGTTGGACAGCAATGAAGGACATTGCTTGACTAACAAGGACGTTGTTAGTCGAGCGGTGTCCTTCATTACTGTCCAACTGGCCATTCTGAGGCATAAAAATGGCAGGAAAAAGAAGCCCCATTCACTTCAATGGGGCACGCCCCTGTGTTATCCCTAGTCACACATCTTTACATGCCAGAGCGCTGGGGCATGTCAGCTCTACTGGGAAGTGGAAGGAATCAGCTAGCAACCCTGTTTGAAACAAATTACGATCCCTTCCACAAACACATGGCCGAAAAATAATGTAATGAAAAAGATATGGGATATCTACAAAGCAAGGCACGAAGGGGATAGATGTGGCAGGGAGTGGGATCAGGGGAGCAACAGAAATGGAGCAAGAGGGAGGGAAAGGTACCCCAGGGGTGTCACATCTGGATAAGGATAAAAAGACCAGTAAGGTGGAGGGGACGGATGATGCTATCTCCGCCAAAAGGGTGTGGTTAGCCCTCAAGGCCCTAAAGAAAGATAAATCTCCTGGGCCGGATGGCATTCATCCGAGAGTGCTATGGGAATTGGCGGACATACTGGCAGCACCCCTGGCGGAGCTTTTCAGCAGGTCACTTGAGACAGGGAAGGTACCTAGGGATTGGCGAGAGGCACATGTGGTACCAATCCATAAAGGGGGGTCGAGGGAAGTACCAGGAAACTACAGACCCATCAGTTTGACCTCGGTGGTGGGAAAATTAATGGACAGTATACTAAAGGAACGATTGGGGGTGTACTTGGAGGAGGTGGGAGGTCTGGATAGTCGGCAACATGGGTTTGTGCCAGGTAGATCATGTCAAACCAACCTTGTGAGTTCTATGAATGGGTAACATCAGAACTGGACAGGAGTAAGCCTGTGGATGTATTATTCTTGGACTTCAGCAAGGATGTTGACTCTGTCCCCACAATGGTCTGGTGGAGAAACTGATGGGTTAGGAGTAGGCCCTTTGATGGTCAGATGGATTGAAAACTGGCTAGCTGGACGCACTCAGAGAGTAGTGGTCTGTGGGGAGCTCTCAACCCAGAGAGGTAGGTAGGGGCACCACAGGGCTCGGTCCTGGGTCCGATCCTGTTTAATGCATACATACCGGACATCAGGGAGGGTATAGGTGGAAATGAGTCTATTCATGGATGACCCAAGATGGGAGCAGTAGTTGAGGGAGAAGAGGGAGGTTGGCCTGCAAGGGACCTGGACACCCTGGAAAGCTGGGCTCACACATGGAAATTAAATTTCAATATCACCAAGTGCAAGGTGTTGCATCTTGGTCGGGAAACCCTAAACACAGGTACACCCTGGGAGGGAGGCGCTGGAGGCCCCTAATAGGGAAAAAGACCTAGGGGTCATGGTGGATACATGTATGAATAACTCTGAGCAGTGCAGAAGAGCAGCTAGCAAGGCAAACAGGATGTTGGGATGCATCATAAGGGGATCACCTCTAGGAGCAAGGAAGTGATTCTGCAGCTGTACAATGGACTGGTTAGACCACACCTTGAGTACTGTGTACAGTACTGGAGACCACACTTGAAGAGGGACATACAGCTCCTGGAGAGGGTACAGAGGAGGGCAACAAAGATGATACGAGGGCTAGGGGATTTGACTTATGAGGACAGACTTGAGGAGCTCTGCCTGTTTTCATTGGAGGAGAGGAGAGACAGGGGGGACATGATTGAGGTCTTCAAGTACCTCAAGGGAATAAATAGGGTAAACATGGAGGGGATCTTTAGACTAAAGCAGGGAGGTATCACCAGAGGGCATGGTTTGAAGTTGGAAGGTGGAAGGGTGAGGGGGAAAAGAGGAGGAGCTTTTTCACTGAGAGGGTGGTGGACCCTTGGAATGCACTGCCTGGTGAGCTGGTTCAGAGATCCACAGTGGAGGGCTTCAAGAGAGGGTGGGACAGACACAGAAAGTGGATGTATCAGATGATGGCCTGTCCTGGGGGGATGGATGATAGGAGTTTCTGGAGCACAAGGGATAGGAGGGTCTCGGCACCCAACTAAGGATCTAGGTTCGAGCAGACTCAATAGACCGTAAGGCCTAATCTGCTGGCAAATAGTATGTTAGTATGTAAAACCAGCTGGAAAGACTATCGCCGATATCAGCTACCAAATACGTGAGTAAAAACCATAAGTAAAAACAATGTTGAATCATAATATCACTAGCATAGAAATCGGGAGCGTAATATACAAAGGCAGTAAAACGCTAAAAATGAATAGTGTGATGTTTTCTCATCAAAACAATAAAATATAAGTTAGAAAAAAACAGAGGTATAATTCAGACTCCAAATGAACAGATCACAGTGCAGCTACATTATAAAGGTGAATGCAAAGCAAAAACAGCAAAGGTAGCAAAGTACTGCCACACTGAAGTTGGATCAGATAATCGGGAGATGCAAACGGGGGTAGAGGACCCAAGGAAAGATGGGGGAGGGGACTAGGTGGGAACCTGCAGGTTAGAGAGAGAGAGAGAGAGAGAAGGGATAAAGCAGATGTGTGTGTTGGGATGGCCTCTGATGCCTTCCATCTGTCGTCACTCGTCAATGCTTTACCAAAACGTGCTGCTATCTATTAACAAACAAGCCGATGCGGGCTAGTCCGTGCTAGCCCATTCTTATCATATGTTTTACTTGGGAACTATTTTACTGCAAATCGGATGATTGCATACCTTGATTATTTAGTGCTAATAGTAATACTGATTGACACAAGAGGTGCCCCTCCAAAGGTCAGAGAACCACTGTAGTATAAGACAAACAATGATAGAAACCACGAATAAATAACATACCAATAAGAAACAGACAGCTTGGAATATTAAATGCTCTATATATATATATATATATATATATATATATGTATATAAAACTATATGAACACAGGCTGATATCTGTTTTACCAAAAGTAGCATTTCGATTTATATTTGAAAACAGGAAGTGAACACCGGCGATGTGGGATCTCCTCTGGGAGCTTGTTTCACAAAGTGAGGGCGGCCAGCATTAAAAGCCCAATCCCCCGTGGAGACTTCAGTCAAGATAATGGCACCCACAGCAGCCCAAGCCCTCCGAACCTCAGCTCCCATGCTGGTGTGTAGGAAGTCAGAAGCTCACAGAGATACCGGGATCCCAGACCATCCATAGCTTTATCTGCTAACTAAAGCACCCAGCAGTCAATGTGCCCCCTAACAAGTAGCCAATTTACAATCAATAAAGTTCATAAAATTCGCAGATCCTGTATTAGCAGTCCTCACAGTCCTAATACTGCTCCATCCTCAGAGGTGCTGCTAGACTAGTGCACACCTGTGATCGCTATACCACAGCTGGGTGGCTACTGCTCAGTGGAAGAATCAGACACCAAACCTGCCTCCTCGCCAAAAAAAGCCTTCTTAAACATGGAAACATAGAAGTTGATGGCAGATAAGGACCGCAAGGCCCATCCAGTCTGCCCATTTCTTTTTCTACCTTATAAATGTGCCATCGGCCTTTGCTCTGTCAATGGCCTATCTATTCATACTCATCTGTATTGCTCCCTTATGCCTATCCCATGCCTGTTTGAAGCCCTGCACTGTATTCATGTCCACCACTTCTTGAGGTAGGCTGTTCCATGCATCCACCACACTTTCTGTGAAAAAGAACTTCCTCACATTACCCCTTAATCTGCCTCCCCTAATTTCATGCTGTGTCCTCTTGTTCTGCTATTTCTTTTATATTGAAACATGTTAGATTCTTTCACCTTGTTAATGTCCTTAAGGTGTTTGAATGTTTCGATCATATCACCTCTCTCCCTCCTTTGCTCTACAATACACATATTGAGCTCTGTTAATCTGTCCTCATATGTTTTCTGATGCAGTCCCTGCACCATTTTGGTTGCCCTTCTCTGGACTGCCTCAGTTTGGTTAATGTCCTTGTGAAGGTGTGGCCTCCAGTACTGCATGCAGTACTCCAGATGGGGCCTAACCAGTGTCTTGTAAAGAGGGATTATTACCTCCCTCTTCTGACTTGTGATACCCCTGCTAATACACCCTAACATCCCCCTAGCAGATGTTCCTGCTGGTATTGACCAATCTGTATCTGGCATGTTGAAGTCTCCCATTATCAGAACCTTCCCTTTAGCTGTCATGTTTTGTATATCCTCTAACAGTAATGTGTCTATGTCCTCCCCCTGGTCTGGGGGCCTGTAGAGAACCCCAGTTCTTATGGCTGTCCCATTTCCTGTTTCCAGGGTGACCCACAGTTCTTCTGGCTCCTTATGTGTATTCAGAATTTCTGTAGCTTTGATATTTTCATTGACATACAGGGCCACTCCACCACCCCCCTTTTTGCAACTTGGTCTCTTCTGAACAGTACATAGCCCGGTACTGAAGTCTCCCTTCCACCACCAGGAGTACGGAACCTACTGACCCCTCCCCAGGGCACAAAGCAAACCAGAAGCGCCGCCTCTCAGGTATTCCATGTGCCAAGGTGCCGCACTACCTTGGTTCAGCAGGGTTTCTCATACCAGGCCCCCCTTTGGACACGTGCGCTACCTCAGGACATCTGTGATGCAGCAGCAACTGGCTCTTTCAAACACAAACTGTGGCAACACCTTCTCGCCACGGGTACCTGTGCCTGCCCCCACTAAATGCCGCCTCAAGTCAGTAATCCCATTGCCGTAGTCTGTACTTACCCACTAGTACTTCTTAACCCTGTCACTGTTCCACTGGGTAGCCCCGACCTTGCACTTCACTAACCCCCCGTCCTCTCCCATGGCACTGCCACGCCCCACCCCACCTCTCTTCCCTACCTTTCCACCTCCTACCCCCACCCACCCCTTCCTCTTACCATTACCTTTCCATCTTCTTCCCCTTCTCCTCCCTCTGTCTACTGTATTAATTTCTGTCTCTCCTTGATGCGGGCATACATTGTACAAGGCCTTAGTATAGTGCAACCATGTACTTTATCTGTATTGTTGTACCGTAACATGTATTTATATATTTGTCACCGAACCACTCTGTATCTGAATGTTTATGTATCACTCTGTACTTGTTAATTGACGTGGAACCCATTAACGAGCATCCGCTCACTGGTGTTATCCAAGATTTCACTTAAAAAAAAAAAAATACACAGGCCAAGCAGTAGATCCTTTGAACACGGCGTTATCACCTGAGAGGACCAGCCGATACAGAACATTAAATAAATACAATCTTTCAGCATCTCAGCAGCCAGACTTACTTGAACCATATCATGGAAGAGGGTGCACTAAAATCTACCTGCAGCTTCTCGGTCTGGTTCAAGGATGCTTTTTCTTTAGGTGAGAGGTCAAATGGAGCAAGTCCCATGCTTTTACAGATTCTGTTGCAGGAATGAGAGTGAAAGAACAGGGCCATACCACGAACACCTAGTGAGTATCAGAAATATACAGCATGAGATTTTTTTTAATTAAAGATTGATGAATTCCCCATATTTACTCCTGGTAAAACAACTAACCAAAAAAAAAAAAAAAAAAAAGTAGTTCTATAGTTTGGACTGGTGTCCCGCCAAATTGGTGAAAGCAAAATGGCATGGTCAAAAACAGCACCGTCATAACAGTATGCATGGTGTCAGATCTAATCTAGCGTGGTCTTTGACTGCGCCATTTTCTGGTGTCTACAAGGTGCCCTTTTTTGTCTGCACCGTTTTGCTTTTGTCGTTTTGACGTGGAACCATTTGAACTTGTTAGGACTTGTGTCCACCTACTGGGATGGTTCAAAAGACAGAAGAAAAAATGACTCACCTTAGTAATGTTGTTTCTTCTAATGGAGTCTTGCTATATTATGACCTCCCCCCCTGCCTGCCCCTCTTAGAACCTCTACTTTTGGGATGTGGGTGGGCAGTGTAGTGTCGGCACTTTGTAGATGCCCACCTTATTTTTCACCCCTCCTTTTTGGGGTGTTTGGGTGTTATGTTTTTATTTTTTGGATCCCCTGACTTGAGTCTTTGTTTTGGGACCAAGAAAAATGTGTTCTTATATTTAGTAGCCAGTTGGCTAGTGTAGGTTTACAGCTTCCACACAGAACCTTAGTGAGTTTTGCTCATAAAGATCTGACAGTTTGAGTTTGAAGAACAACAGACAGAGTTTTCAACCGAGCTCGCGCTCAAGGTTCCATGCCTGGCATGGAAAGTTAACTCTATCACCTCCGGAGCAGTTCGAAGGTTGGGACTCACTGCATATGTCATAATATAGCAAGACTCCATTAGAAGAAACAACATTACTAAGGTGAGCAATTTTTTCAAAATTTCAAACAACATCAAGTCTTGCTATATTATGACATATGCAGACTACACAGCAGTACCTCCATGGAGGAGGGACAGAACCTACTAGGAAATAGGCTCTGAAGCACATGTAGCAGAACCGAGCATCACTCCTAGCCTGGATGTCCAGGAGTAATGCTTGGTAAAAGTGTGAACTGTTTTCCAGGTAGCTGCTTGACATATCTCTAGGATAAGGATGTCCCTGGCAGCAGCCAGAGACGCAGCTGTACCTCTGGTAGAGTGAGCACTCAGGCCTGAGGGAGGAACCTTACCCAGATTCTCATAGCAAAATTGGATACAAGAGACAATCCACCTGGCAATGGATCTTTTAGTGGCAGGTTTCCCTTTACCAACCTCACCATAAGTGAGGAACAGTTGGAGGGAGTCAAACCTGTGACCCTTGGTACGTTCTATGTAGTAACTAAGGGCTCTTTTGACATCTAAACTGTGCAGTCTTCTCTCTCCAGAGGAAGAATGGTCAGTGAAGTACACAGGAAGAGACACAGATTGATTAAGGTGGAAGTCTGAAACCACCTTAGGCAAGAACTTCCTGTTAGTCCTGAGGACCACCTTATCTCTGTGAAAGGAGATAATATCAGGTTCCACTGACAATGCTTGTAATTCACTTATGCGCCTGGCAGAAGTGATGGCTACCAAAAGCACAGTTTTCCAAGTTAAGTACTTAAGCTCTGCTGAGGACAAGGGCTCAAAAGGGGGTTGCATAAGCTGAGCAATGCAAATATTAAGATCCCAGGCAGGGGCAGGGTCCCTGAATGGGGGGTTGGTGTGAAGCAACCCCTTGAAAAACTTGGAGAATACAGGATGAGCTGAAAGAGAAGAGGGTTTACTGTTGATAAGAAAGCAGACACGGCTGCCGGTGCACTTTTAGGGTAGCTGGTCTCAGCCCCAAAGTATTCAAATGCACCATATAATCCAGGACTGTGGGTAAGTCAGCAGATTCTGGGGAAATATGCCTGCCAGAGCACCATATGGAAAATCTCTTCCATTTGGAATTATAAGTAGCCCTGGTGGAAGGCTTCCTAGAAGCCTTCAAGATATCCAGTACACCTTGGGAGAGGTGTAGGTCAGTAAACTCTAACTCTTCAAGAGCCAGGCCTTGAGATTGAGAGATTTGAGGTTCGGGTACCAAACTGTCCCCTGGGCACAGGTTAACAGGTTGTGATTCCTGGGAAGACACAGGGGAAGGTGGACTGCTAAGGACATAAGGAGTGGGTACCAGGGCTGTCTGGCCCAATCTGGAGCAATCAGGATCATCTTGCAGGGTTGAGATCTGATTTTGACTAGCACCTTGAACAGAAGAGGGAAGGGGGAAAGCATAGAGAAACTTCCCTTCCCAACTGAGAAGGAAGGCATCCAGAGGGACTGAGCCCAACACTGGGGGCCTGCAGCAAAAAAGGGGAAGTTGGTGATTGTCTGGGGCCGCAAAAAGATCTATCTGCGGGGTGCCCCATCTGGCAAATACTACCTCCAGTACTAGGGGATCCAGTGACCATTCGTGATGGCCCTGGGAAATCCTGCTGAGAGCATCTGCCAGGACATTGTCCTTGGAGGTGAACTGCGTAGGGAGGTGTTCAGGGAATAAGCCAGAGACCACAACTTCATTGCTTCAGTGCACAAGGCCGAGACCGAGTGACTCTTTGCTTGTTGATGTACCACATTGTAGTGGTGTTGTCTGTTCTGACCTGTACGACTTTGTTCTGAACAGATGTGGAAAAAACTTGAAGTGCTAGAAAAACTGCTCTGAGTTCCAACAGATTGATGTGGAGCAGAGATTCCTGTGGGGACCACAATCCCTGGGTAGTGAGATCGCCCATGTGAGCTCCCCACCCCAAGAGGGATGCATCTGTAGTAAGGATTAAGGAGTGAGACTGAGGGGTGAAGGTGACCCCCTGTCTCAGATTGCTCTGGTCCTGCCACCACTGAAGGGCTTGGATCAGGGTTCGAGTCACTGGGATCAATTTGGTTAGAGGGTCTCTCCTTTGAGACCAAAAGGCTCTCAAATGGAACTGGACGTCCCTCATCTGAAATCTTGCTCCCTGCACCACTGCTGTAGAAGCAGCCATGTGCCCCAGGAGCTGCAGAAAATGCCTTGCTGGTCGAGAGACTTGCAGGGTGAAAGAGGAGGCCAGAGAGACCAGGGTCCTTGCTCTTTCCAGAGGGAGGAAGGTTCTGGCCTCTTTTGTGTTCAGTTCTGCACCTATGACGGTGAGGAGCTGGACAGGCTCTAGAACTGACTTTGGAAGATTGAGGAGGAAACCTAGAGATGTGAGCAGTTGCTGAGTTACCTGAAGGTGAAGTTTGACTTGTTCTGGAGACTGGCCTACTATGAGCCAGTCGTCCAGGTAAGGAAAGATGGCAATCTTTTGCCTTCTTAAGTGGGCAACTGCTACTGCCAGGCATTTTGAGAATACCCTCGGGGCAGAGGTGAGGCCGAAGGGCATTGCTCTGAACTGGTAATGGCCTGAGGGCAGCTTGAATCTGAGGTACTTTCGATGGGAGCTTCTGATAAGAACATGGAAGTAGGCATCCTTGAGGTCCAGGGACGCTAGCCAGTCCCCTGGCCTTAGAGAGGGCAAAATAATTTCCAGAGTCACCATTTTGAATTTTGGTTTTAAAAGGTGCTTGTTTAGGTATCTGAGATCCAGGATGGGCTGCCATTCTCCTGTCTTTTTTGGGGTAAGGAAGTACCTGGAGTACAACCCTTTGCCCTGGTGTAGGGGTGGAACCCTTTCCACAGCTCTGAGAGCCAGGAGGGTAGAAACTTCTGTTTTTAGGGCAAGTGCCTCTGATGGATTTGTAGGTGGAAAGGACCTGGTTCTCATCTTTGGAAATTTTTTGAAGCTGAGAACCAGTCCCTGGCTTACTACTTCCAGGACCCACTTGTCTGATGTTAAAGACTTCCAGTCCTGGACAAAGTAAGCCAGCCTGCCCCCTACAGGTAGTAGAGAAACGGCCCTGGCCACCCCATCAGGGTGCCTGCTTGGCAGGGGCTTTGGGCTGAGGGGTGGAAGCAGGCTTGTTTGCACCAGTCTACCTCTCCTCTAAAGAACCCCTCTGGGCATAAGCAGAAGAGGAGGCCTGGACTTGGTAAAAGGCCTATGAAAAGGCCTGCCCCTGCCCCTGGGATGCTGCCTTGAGGAGTGGCCTGCCTTCCTTGGCCTGTGCACTTCTATAGGTGGTCCTATATTCATCCATTTTCTTCATGTAATTCTCTGTCTGCTCCCCAAACAGAGAATTGCCCACAACAGGAAAATCCATGGCCTTAGACTGGGTATCCTGTGACAGGGTAGTACATCTGAGCCAAGCCATTCTGCGAAGTGCCACAGATGTAGCTATGACCCTTGATGACACATCATTAGAGTCTACTGCAGCATGAAATTGCACCTTGATGCCTCAATACCATCCGCAGCCACCTGTTCCAGCTCCCTGGCAAGCTGGTCAGGGACCTGTTTTGCCAGGGCAGCACAGTATCCCATCTGGATTTCTGGTACCTAGCTGCATAAGCTACATAATTTGCCTGTCTGAGTTCCAAAGATGCTGCCATGTACTGTTTCTTTGCAATGGCATCAATCCTCCTGGAGTCCTTTTCAGGGGTGGGAAGCTAGAGGAACATTTGCTTGTCACAGGCTGCAGCCTGCACTACCCCACATGGCTGCATTGCTGTGTGAGGAACTCGTATCAGAGCCTGATAATGTATACCTCTTGTCCATCCTTTTATCAACAGGAGGTATAGTGTGAGGAGCTTTTAGAATTTTTACTGCCTGTTTCCGAAAAGATTTATGCAAAGGAATAGACAGTCTCCTAGACTCTGGAATATCCATCATTTCTACATAATCAGGCTCCTCTTGGTCATCAACAGCTTCCTCAACAGGGAGCTGGAGAGTTTCAGCAACTTTCTTATAGAACATAAAATGAGAAGGGGACTCAGATAGCCTGGGAGGAGAAACCCCTGACGGTCTGTCTGGAGAGAGGTCCGGTTCAATGGGCACATCCAGACCTTCAAAACCACATTCACTCTCCTCATACTCCTCTTCCCCCTCCTCCGGTTCATAAAAATCCTCAAAATCATAATCTTGAATCGGTGGAACCGGCTGAACCGAGCGCTTCCCTGATGGTGTCGGTTCGGTCGGAACCGGAAAGTGACTGACAATTTGAATTGCTTTAGCTATTTCTTCAGCGGTTGGAGAACGAACTTTGGCTCCCACTAGCTGACTTCCTAGTCCTTTAGTTGGAACCGGCTCCTCAGAGCTGGCTCTTCGTTGCCGAGTATCGCCCTGGTCAGAGGGCACTCCCTCTGGTTCGGTTGGGACCGAACCAGGCTGGCCATCCGGGTCAGCGGACTTTTTGGCCTCCCGTTCCCTGAGCCTACCAACTCTCTTTTCTATGGTGGCAGCAGGAAAATTCTTACAAATCTGTCAGTCTGCATTAAGGTGGTCAAACCCCAGACAATACACACAGGTGGTGTGTGGGTCAGCCTTAGCAAAGGCTTCCCCACAAACACTAAAGTGCTGAAACCCAGTGGGCCCGGTTTTTCTTTTGGGTTTCTCAGACATAGTGCCAGCCTAACCAAACTTACCCGTTTATGGCAATCCGCCAAGCAAGACTCTCTTATCGGTTCCCAACCATGTCACGGGTCATGGAAAAAAACGTAATGAAATCCGTTTTTTTTAGAACCGATAAGAACCGGGAACCACATTCTAATTAAGGACTAGTAAAGTTTGAGAATAACCTGATCGGTTCAAACCGAACCGAAAAGCGTCTACAAGTTCCACACAGAATAAAATAAATGTAAGCCTATCTATTACTTACAATACCACAGACAGAGCTTGAACCGACCGGTTGAGGTTTAATTTCGGTCAAAAAAAACGATAAAATAATACTTTTTAACCGACAAACGAACCAAGCAGAAGGAGAAATCTCCAGAGCGACTGTTCAGTGAGGCGGAGTAAAGAATCTGACAGTTTGAGTTTGAAGAACAACAGACCGAGTTTTCAACCGAGCTCGCGCTCAAGGTTCCATGCCTGGCATGGAAAGTTAACTCTTTCACCTCTGGAGCAGTTCGAAGGTTGGGACTCACTGCATATGTCATAATATAGCAAGACTTCATGTTGTTTGAAACTTTGTTCATGACACAGCAGGGCACCCTGACGAGTGCCAATGGTGCCATGGGAAAAAAGATAAGGATAACAAACAGGAGGAAAAAACATTAAAAAAGAAAATTACAATAAAGTCCACTATTAGAAGACTTTCTTACCTAAATTGCCATCTCCAAAGTCCGTGCCAGTGTGAGTGTGGATTTGAGGATCCGTATAAAGATCTCCAACACCCTGAATATCGACGACAATCAGCTGGTGCGCCGAGAGCTCAAAGGTAAAATGACTGAAGGCCTGTAGGAATTGGTGGACATCACTTCAGAATCCAATTGGGAACTTGATATTAAATCAAACATGCAATATGGATGCCTACTCAAAAGGTTTCTGTACGTCTCTACAAATATTTATCAGATTTTTCAAAAAAAAAAGATTTCCAGTATTACTGGGTCTCGTGCACTGTGTTACCATGCAGTTTTGGTTATCAGGAAACAGAAAATACTTCAGGTGCATCCTGATAACATAAACTGCATGTAAACAGCAGTCGGCAGTTTCCCGGGTTATCTGGAAGCAGACAATATTTAGGTGCATTCTGGTAACATAAACTGCAGGCAAACAGTAGTTGGCAGTTTCCCAGTAACCAATGTTTTCTGGTGAACGCAATACCGGTAAAGGGCTATCGGTAACTGTGTGCATGTAAACATAGTGAGTTAAACAATAAGATACAACCAGGGGTTAGATTGACAATCTGTTAATCATCCCAAGGGGGAAAAAGTGGCACAAGGCACAACTGAATGCCATATTGCCTCTAGGGGTGACTGACTGTTAATCTAACTTCTGTGAGTGCCTTATTGCTATTATACAAACTGATTCCAAAAGCCAAACTTTATGAGTACTTTTTGAGTGTGTTCCTCATTGAAAGAGAGAGTTTGAATATTATAGATCGTGGGAGCATCTTTGATGCTCCTGTCCAATCACAGCACTTGTTTCAGTTGTGCGTGAGATACTCTTATTTTCATAACAGTGTCTCACATGCTGTTCCCTAGTAACGGGATTCTTGGTAGTGTCGCCTGATCCGCAGAAAGACATCAAATAGGTAATTTTTTTCAAAAGTACATGCCGAGCGATCTATAATATATTAATATGTCCCTTGTCGCCACTCATTGCTGTGTAAGTGTGGTTTCACTTACATTCAGCTCGAGCTAGAACAGCTCAGCTTTGCTTCCCTGTTCCCACTCGAGACGAATGTGTGTGAAACCACTCTCATACAGCAACAAGTGCTCCAGAGGATATATTAATACAGTATATAAAATAGTTCACACACCAACTGTTTAAGAATGCTGGTTCAGAGTCAGAATGCATCATTCCAGTCATTCGGCAGAGCTGGTGGAAGGAATGTTGACAGGAAGAATTCATGCGCCATGGTGATCAGGATGTATGTAACAGTGTAACAAGAGATTAATGTAAGGCTATCAGAATGCTGACAGCCAATCAGAATGGAACATTTATGAGACCCTTTCTTTAATGTTGGTTCACAGATTGTTGTACTGAAAGAAACGTAACTAAACCCAGCTAGAGGAACGTGAAATTGTCCACCTCTCCTTCAAATTGGGATGCTAACTCTATGAATATAGGTAGGTCTGTACAGATAACTGTAAACATGTCATGAATAACACTGTTGTCATCAGGCCCCCACGAATTTTTTTTTATCCCCCCACCCCCTGCTGACTGGGCCTCATCTCCCATCTGCCTCCTCAGCCCTATCACCCCAGCATTCTCTGGGACTTTCCTGTCCGGCTCTTCCCTCAGGACCTCTTCCCCCAGTAGGGTCAGTGGGGTCCCCCTCAAACCCCACCAGGATCTGGTTCGTGCTGATGGGCCCAGCTAGCTGGGTGCAGGGCCTGCAGGAGACCAGTGCCGTCCTGCTGGTTGGCCCGTTTTCTGTTTTTCTCCCCAGTGCAGAGGAAGAGCATGCAATGACACCTATGGCTGTACTGTGCACGCTTCCATACGCAGTATACTAGGTGTCTGTCCCCCCTCCACTCCTCCCTTGGGTGGTCCCGGCGTGCCGATCCCCAGCCACCGTTGGGGGTCAGACTAATGCTGGGCACCGATTCCACCCCTCGGAGGAGGAGCAGAGCAGTCCCTGGGATGCTCGATTCTCCACCCCTGGCTGACCCTCTAAATCTCAAACGTGTTTCCGAACTTGGGTTGTCGACCCTACAAGCAGTAGTGCTACCGCTACACGCACATGCTAGCCCAAAAAAAGTTGTAATTATCCATTCTGCCAATTCCCTGCAACATATGCCTGCTTTCTTTTCATAAGTAGTTAGAAATATGAATTTGCCTTTTACCCCTTGCATTGGTACTATTATCATCTATATTGCTTACCAAAATGTAGATAACAGGAAATATATTCTTTAGAGCTTTCTAGAGCATATAAAAAGTTCTAAAGTATATAAAAAGTTCATAGCCATCAACATTATCTTTTATATTTTCCAGTTTTTGCACTCCAGTCCTGGACATTTTCCACAGAAGTCAATTTGGCTATTTATGTGATAGCTCCACTTGTCAGCATTTAGGGCCCATCAACTGGGAAATACTTGCAAGATGTTACTGTAACCGTGCCAGTCATCTCCAATGGTCAGGCAAGCATTGTTCCACTGACGGCCCTCTAACGCCTATGAGTGGCATTATATAAACAGCCCCAGGGAGACTCGGAAATTATCCATTGTCCTCCTATCCTGTTTTACAGACCCCCTCGGAGTAGCATAATATGTGCAAGTCTCAGGAGTTATACAGAAAATCAGGAACCAGTTGGAAAATGGAACATTTCTTTCAAACTTAAACTCTGCACAGGGTTTACAGGTAGACTTTAAAGTATTATTTGGCTTACGGTCAACAAGCACACCACTGAAAGTGAATATTTTCTGAGCATTATACATATTTACAAAATGAAAATCATGTTGCTGTAAAACTTTTCTCAGTTATTTATGGAAGTTAAAAAATATGCAGACAGATTCTTTTCAAAGAAAGGTGACAAAATGTACTATTTCTCCTGAAAAAAAAAAAAAACATCTTATCAGCAAAGACTTTCTAAATTCAGTCTAATGTCATTGGAACAAAGCTGCATGAGGGGGAATCTTCTGTTCACCTGGGAAGTTGTTAAAGACCCATCCCTCGTGCTTGACTGTCGACTAGAATTTAAACAGGTCGCCATTAATACAAGGGGACACCCCCTTCAACTGACTACAGATAAAGTTAAATAAAAAAAAAAAAGAGCACATTATTTTTCACAGAGAATTATCAATCCTTGGAATTCCTTACCTGCCTCTGTTGTTATCAGTGAAACAAAAAATACATTCAAAAACAGGTTAGACAGGTTTTTGCTATCAAGCACTAATGTCTTACTATAGGTAATTAACAGGAGCCTGTTATGGACAACTTTCCTTTTGCACTCCTTCTGCTTCCTTAGTATGATCTTTAAAAAGATACCGCTAAATCAGGTCACAGTGAAAACGCTCCATATTTAACTCACCTGTGGAGTAAGTCGAATGTTGTCATCTCGAACGAACCCGGAGTTAGAGTTGTATTTGATGTATTTACCCTCAATGAAATGTTCCAGGTGAAACAGAGGTTTGCCGGGTCTGTTCTTCATTTCAATTATGCACATCTGCATAATATCCACCTGGTGGGTACAGAGAGCAAGAGGAATCACAGCTGTATTTCAGCTCAAGAAATAGTTTAAGGTCACAGCTTGATGAAAGTGAAATTCACTGTAGTTTACATGCTGAGTGAGGAGAAGTGGAGAAATGGTCACATAAGCATGTAAAAAGACAGGCAGTTTGCAACAAGAGCAGGTGCAACTCAGATCAGGGAAGAAAAAATTAATTCACCGGAGTAATGTTTTTTTCTTCTCAAACTTTCTATCAGGAAGCTTTACAATAGCAATCAGTCCACTAGATTGAGTTGTCCTGGAGATGACATTTATGCTAATTTAGGAATCCTAGAATTAGAACTACGTTCAGACTCTGCACTGTGGTCACACTCCCACCAACAGTCAACAAAAGGTGGATCAAAATTAAAAACTGTGCCAATTGTCCCATGAACCCTGCTCTAGTAACATTCCACACAAATGGGACAATCCCAGACGTGGAGAGAGGTTAAAGATTTTTGCAACTGATTCCAATATAAATGGGGCTGCCATTTTGATTAATTTAGGTTCCATGCCGTGAGAGCCTGTATCATTGTCTGGGGTAATGCCAGTAAGCAGTTTCAGTACCCCGATACAAAAACTGCCCTGAGGCAGAAGGAAAGGGAGCAAGACCCAGTAGAGGAAAAAGGAGGAGAAGTTGAAGTGGTAGCGAATGGGGCCATGCAAGGGCCGATGGTATAAGCTGATAGGTGCAATAACTTGACATTAAAGGGGAACAGTCAGCATTAAGCACCCCATGCCCACCAGTGGGGCTGGTCCTAGTTTGTACTTGGTGTGCAAAAACATTTTATTTACTTGCTGTATAGCAGGACTATAACACACACACACACACGACGTGGTGGCACTCAACCCCGTGGTGTAAAATTAATCCAGGTTAACCAGTAACATAGTAATTTAAGGTCAGATGGGACTCTAGGTCTGTCAAGTCCACCCCACCAACACTTCATAAGTAGGGACCAAAAAGTATGCTGTTAAAACTTAGTAATTTACAGTAATTATACTAATTTATACATGTACATCATAGAAGAAGGGGGGGGGGTATGATAAGGACCTACAAACACCTAAAAGGAATGAACAGGGTACAGGTGGAGAGTTTCTTTCAAATGAGAGCAAGCAACAGGACCAGGAGAATACAATGCAGCTTGACGGGGGAAATCCAAGAGTTATGTGCAAAAGCATTTCTTCACTGAAAGGGTAGTTGATGCCTGGAATAGATTGCTGGCAGAAGTGGTGGAAGCCGCAAGAGTGGGGGGCTTCAGGCATGCATGGGATAGACCTAGAGGTATATAAGATAGAATATGGGGTGGGGGGGGAGTGGGAAATGCTCAATTATGGTCTGCGAAGTCAGAACAGGTAGGGAACATCTAGGCAGAGTAGGTGGACTAAGCACTCCTTTTCTGCTGTCAAATTCTAAGTCTCTGTATAGGGATTTCACACCCACTCTACTATGTACCAAGGGTAGCCTGTAATTCTCCTGTTAAGCAGAAATCTGTCAAGGTTTATCTACAAGGCCTGTAGTGCCTTAATGTCCACTATTGCCACTGGCAGTCTCTTTCGCAGGTTCATCAATCCCTGGGATAAGAAGTACCTTCTAACATCACGTCTGCGTCTACCACCACCTTTGATCTCTAGTGCACGTACCCGTGTCCTTCAGGAGGACACCAGATCAAACATCTCTGTTTACTCAACCTTGCAGATACACCTCAGCATGCGGAACACTGAGATCACGTCCCTCCTCAGCCAATCATAAACTAGATTTTCCCTGTGAAAATGTGACTATCCATCTACCATACAACGAAAAACTCAATTCCCACTTTAAAATCACGAATGTACAAAGACATTCTAGTTGCTTAAAACAAAGCCATCCTAATAAATGTGAAACCACTAAGCACCCTGCTTGTTATGAGACAGCCATGTGCACTTTCTAATCCTCTGTTTACACTGGTAAATATTTTCCCCAGTGATGGCATTAGTCAGTGAGCCTCTTAAAGAGAAGAAATAACAGGGGGATTTGGGTTTATTATTCTCTGTGAAATCAGTTTACGATCGGACTCTTTGGTCTTTGCTGACAAGAGTGGTTATCAGACTCATCGCTTTCCGCTGGTGTTAACTCTTTGTGTTCAACGAATAGAAACTGGTGCCCAGACTCGACTGCTTAGCTCTGGATCCCAACATGCTGATGCAGCCTCCTGGTCTAATGTATAATCAAGCGGGAAAAGGGAGCTGTGCGGCCCACAGTGGCGCTTATACTAAGCCACCCCCAACAATTAAAAGTTAATTAAAGTACTATATGAGCTCCTGGGACTCATTTTAGAATTAAGGATGTCAAGCCACTTTTGATCTCTCTCTCAAAAAGGATGTCAAGCCACTGTTGATCCTTCTCCCAATGATTTCAAGTGTGTTCAGTAACAATGCAGTACACTTTTAGAAATGGTGCTGTATCATCAGTTGGGAGAATTCCTTGTCTAAGTCAGCCCTGCACTAATTAAAGGCAGTACCCAGTTTCGTGGCACCCTGAGACAGGAAGTGATGTCCACACAGCTCCCCCAACCATTACATTATGTTTTGTCTCCAGGTTCAGTGAAATGGTTGCTGCCTTTATTCGGTCTAAGGCTGAATTAAAGTATGGCTACCTCTGGAGTGCTGGTACCAACAGGTAAACTCCAATACTTCATTTGAAAAACCTTTTCATGGGCTTTTACACTATGACAGACCCTGTACAAACACCTTCTCCTTAAATAAATACTTTTGACTTGCAAAGCAAAGCAACTCGGAAATCTGATATGTGAATATGTATTGCTGTTTCACTAACTTTATTCTGGCTGATTACAGGCTGTTCTAGGACTGTATCTGTAATGAGCTTTTAATTTATAATAATAATACTAGCTTGCTCTAAAGTATTGTCAAGCAGCATCATGTTAAAAGTGTGTGTACTGAAACTAATGTTAACTGTTCCTGTTGTTGCAAGCAAGAGTCTCAGACTGACTGACTGACTGATATGATGTCAACCCAAGGCTTTACCGTTGTTGTATAAAGCCTACTGCAGACCAAAAACAGGCACTGTTACTGTCTAACAACAGACGGAGCATTATTATTCAATGCTAGCCAAACTCAGCTTTAAAGAAGCTACCTGCTTTCTGTTTTCCTTTTAGTTTTATTTTATTGATTTCAAAGGTAAACAAGCACCTTTGATAAGGTGACTGCGGAACAGAAGGAAGAATTAATCACAGAAAAAAAATCTTATCATATAAGATGTCTTCTATAATCCTTTTGGTAGTAACTTTGGGGGGTCTAATCCATAACAGTCCAATGAAAGTCACCAGCTCAGCTGCAAAATCAGCAGGACAGTGGACTTAACTGCATAGCAAGCATCTTGGCAAATTAAGAAAAATTAACTGCTAAATACGGCTGTCCACTTACATGAGATGATTAAATGTTAGCATATTTGAACATTACACATTATGCCAATGCAATTCTCCCGAAGACCTTAACATTAACTGTCATGGAGCGTTTTAACTATAATATATTAATGTGGCATTTCAAACTAAGCCTCGCTAGAAAGGTGTGCAAGCAACAACAGCTGCAACGCTAAAACAGCTTAGACAAGTCTGGACATTTGGAGATAAATAAAATATACACTCGATGCAGCTAATAACAAAATCCTCTCACTGGTTAACTAAATATTTTTCTTGCAGTAGGCATGGTTTCCTCCCTTGGGAAATATGTGAAGTTTAAACAGGTGATTCACTGCGATAAAATGATTTCTTTGTAAGCTTATCATGGGATCAAGTACTCTCAGCTTCCCTAAGATTAATGGAGAAGTGCCTGACTCCCTTCAGCTTTAGTTGAGTTATGCTGTCAGCTACCTGCAACATTCCTGGACAAACTGTAGCGCTGCAGCTTTAAGGCACAGCTCATGTCTGCAAAGCATGTCTATTCAAGGTAAAAATAACACCCGAGTCCATAGCAGGGGGGCCATAAATCTCACGCAGAAATCCCAGTCAGCTGACTTCTGCTGTAAACAGACAACTCCCCACTGCGGGTGTGCTAGTGCTGCTGTAACTGCCCAGAGAACTGATCACATGCTGAACGTCTCCATTTTGTACTGTAGGAGAGTCACGTTTAGAGCAAACCGTACCAGTCCAGTAGGGCGTGAACCTAACACAAACATAGACTGCAAAGTAAGTCGGCAGAAATAGTAAATCCTCTCTGGGAACAGCAAAACAAGAACCTTGGATGGCTGCCAGAAACCATGGTTAGCCCAGATATAATGTTGTTACATAACAGGCTTTCTGTTGAGCTGGATCCACTTACAAAGAAACTTCGACAGCAAGATGAAAATGCACTGTGGTGCATAAAATAAACTTTTGTAATACCATATATACTTGCCTGTATGTTGACCTCAGATATAAATCGACCCCCTTTACCTTGTCAGTTTTAGAAAAACTACAGACATTGTTTTGCTTCCCAAACTGAATAGAAAAATCTGTTTTGTCACCAACATCCAGCACCGAAACTGTCTTTCTGGCCGGAACTGTACACAAAACCTGGTTAAACAGCTGCAAAACTGGTTTAGCACTATAAACCCCACAGATAAGTCAACTTTAAAGGAAGTCAAGTCCCACTATTTGGGGGCCTATTTTTATCATCACAATTTAGATTTATCGAAAGTATACATAGGCCCAGATATTCAGAGCGCCGCAGTGCACTTGTGCGATATTCAAACGAGTTGAGCCTGGGTACAAATCCTGATCGCCAGGCGCATGAGTAATGTATCTGCAGGCGCGGGTGGAGGTGTGCCCATGCATACTCCACATCCGATATTCAGCCTGGGATGTGCTGAGCACATGCATCGCAACCCTACTGCGCTGCACACAGGTGAGCCAAAAAAAGAGGAAGCAACATGGCCACCCACAGGTGAGCTGCCGTACTGCAGGCGCACCATGGCAGCTGCCACCTGGGTGCCACCAGCTCCAGCTGCACCTTCGTGGCGGCGCCCCCCATGCCCGACCATGGGCATATGTAGTAGAAATAAACGTCCAATATCCCTGGTGGTCCAGTGGACTGTTCGCAGCCCGATAGCAGGCATCTGTGGTGAAAGAAAAGTCCTATATCCCTGGTGGTCCAGTGGACCGCTCGCAGCCCGATCGCGGGCATCTGTGTTAAAAGAAAAGTCCTATATCCCTTGTGGCCGGTGCCCCCCCTCCTGCCCCCGGACAGCGGCGGGCGGCAGCACCCCACCCGCCTGCCACTGCACCATACAGTAGGGCTGTACGCCCACTGGTCCCAGCGTGAGCCAATGGGCGTGCAGCCTGTACCATACTAAACAGTCTAGATTCACATATCTGGACTGTGCAGTATGGTATGGCTCATGCTGTGGACCAATGGGCATACAGCCCTACTGTACGGTGTCAGTCAGCGGGCGGCGGGGCAGCAGGCAGGTGGGGTGCTGCCGCTGCTGCTGACCAGGGGTGGGGCCGGGCGGTGGGGCTCAGTGGGCGGGTAGGGAGGGGTACCGCTGGACCCTGGGGATACTGGACCTCTCCATTTTGGCACATCGCCCGCAATCGGCTGCAGCGGTCACTGGACCCTGAATATGGGGATTTTCTTTAACACAGATGCCCCCAGTCGAGGCGCAGTGATCCACTGGACCACCAGGGATATAGACTTTCTTTAACTCTATATGCCCGCTGACTCGTATGAAAGGGTCCACTGACCACCAGGGATATAGGACTTTTCTTTTAACCCATATGCGCACGATTGGGCTGCGAGCGGTCCACTGGACCACCAGGGATCTAGGACCTTTCTTTTAACCCATATGCCCGTGATCGGGCTGTGAGTGGTCCACTGGACCACCAGGGATACAGGACGTTTTTATATGCTACATATGCCCGCGATCGGGCTGCAAGCGGTCCACTGGACCACCAGGGATATTGGGGGTTTATTTTATTCTACATATGCCCACGATCGGGCAGTGGGGCACACTGCCGCAATGTGCAGGGGGCGTCGGTCCCCGACGGCTGCTGCCTGGCAGGGCACCAGGCGCAAGTCGCCGGGGATCGGCGCACCTGCATGCAAATGGGCCATAATGACATGCAAATAGCCCCATTTGCTTCTGCATTATGGCTCCATTTGCATGTGCACTTTTGAATATCGCGGTTATTTGCACCTAAGCGCCAGCGAAACTTGCATCAACGCATCCCCCTGCTCCACTCTGGCCACTT
Organism: Neoceratodus forsteri; assembly: GCA_016271365.2. Lineage (NCBI taxonomy): Eukaryota > Metazoa > Chordata > Ceratodontiformes > Ceratodontidae > Neoceratodus > Neoceratodus forsteri. Next base: position 47,580,606 of record JADMNL010000025.1, read on the forward strand.
GCGCTGTGCCACTGCGCCATGCACACTGCAGGCGGCCAAGGTGCGATATTCAGCGATGCTGTGCCATGGCGCAGCTCCGTTGAATATCACCCTGTCAAAGCCCCTGCACAGCCAAGTTGCACTGTGCCCAAGCTTGAGCCACAGCCTAGCGCAGTCTGAATATCCGGGCCCTAGTATACAAAACAAGATGATTTACTCTTGTACTTTATTTTTTTTCCTATCACTTCTGATCTTCATTGGCAAGTCTCAGCTGGATACATAAGCGATAACACATAGATACATACATAGATACACAGACAGTGTCGGCAGATAAGGGCCTTTGGCCCACCCAGTCTGCCCATTTGAGCTTGTAAGTTCAGTTTATGTTTTCCTAGAAGTCTGTTGCCCCTTTCCCCTGACCTCCAGAATTCCTTTATGTCTATCCCATGCATTCTTAAATCCCGTGATTGTTTCAACCCCCACCACTTCCTCTGGCAGGGTGTTCTACTTGTCCACCACCACATGACAGGGTGTGCAGTTGTGCTCTGGCATACACACAACTCGGGTGCTTTGTAAGGCAGAAGGCAAAGCCAAGTGCCTTCAACCACCCATGAAGTGAGTGTATCAGAGCACGACCACACATCTTGAAGTGTACTGCACTTATAAAATGGGAACAAAATTAATAAATGGGGGCAAAACACAGGGGAAAAAAGGTGCAGACGTGCAGTCACTGGGGAATACTGCATGGTCACATCATACGTTTGTTGCAATGGCAGTGTAGGATTTTTCTCACCCATCTTATAATGTAAATGACCTCACTGTTTATGAGTATCCTGGTTTTACAGTATTACCCTCTTGACATTCCAAAGTCTGAGTCTCAGCACCCTGTAAACGTCTTGATGATGACGTGCAAATGTCTTAGTCCCAGAACTGAGATACCCAACAGTAGAAGCCTCACAGAGTGTAGGTGCCTTTTCCACACAGTAAGTGCTGCTGCTTTACCTGCTTCGGGGGCTTATGCCGATTGTACTCCTGTCCCCACAGTTTTGCTTCCATCTGCAGCTGCACATCCTCAAAGTACACTTCCCTGTTCACAGTCTCGATGTACCGCTTTGCTACATAGTTTGAGGCAGATTTCCAGTTCTGCCTATGGCAGAAGTTTGAGAGCTTCTTTCTGTTGTAGAAACACAATAATTAAGAGACTTGGAGTTTGGCCATTTTGTCTCGGTAGTGCAAATTCTAATTTTTTTAATATAGGTTTTAGTCTCCTGTACAGCGGAACAGGCTTGGCTCCCTTCCGTCCTGTTCCACCCCATCCTCAAACTCCCAGGACTTACCAGCAGGCCAGCGTTCCCCCACAGCTTTCCCTCTGTGGGGTCAGAACAGGGGGCTCACCCTCAAAGTTAATTATCCAGTTCTGGCTGCTGACACGTAATAAAAACACCGCACTCCAGACAAGGTGATATATAAAACCACTCAATTTTACTGATTCATCATATTATTAAATACAGTGGTAACAGATACAGTGTAAACTTGTGGAATCCACATACCTAAACAAAACAGCCAGCATCCTGGTGGCGAGGCAAGTGAGGAATTGGCGGGCAGGGTTTCATGTATGCCTGTCCTGCTGCCATTCACCTCCAATCTTCTCCCCAACCCATGTTGCTGGGCTGCACACATCAGTGTGTGTGCGCATAGAGGCAGCTACACACCCCAGAGTCCCGCAAAGCCTCACACTTGCTGCTTCTCCTGCCCTGCACTACCACATGGCCGCCACCTGGTGGCAGTCATGTGGCGCAGCGAGCAGCCCTCCCTCCCCCCGGAAGAGTAGAGCAGTCCCTAGCACGCTCAATCTTCTCCGTCCCCGGCCAAACCCCAGGGTCATATGCTCGTTTCCGAACACAGGTCCTCGGTGTGAAGCGAGGTGTGGCTTCCAGCGTCTCAACCCTCAGCATCACCGGGCCTGCAAATCCTAAAATATTTATAGAGCTTTTGCATTTTTATAATGACCGGGCCCATTGTAAAAGAAACGACATTCCATGCTGCACTTCACCTCCCACCTCCCCCATGTGTTACCTCTGGCTAACAGAGACATGCATTAATTTCTTTGAAATATCCCTTGCCTTAATAGCCAAGTGCTTTAAATTAATCTTTGTCAAGCTCTGCTACAATACTCTTTTCCTCACTTTACTAAGCACTGCGAACAGATGTAATATTTAGAAACGTACACAGCAATGGAACAGGTTTTTCTTAATGCGATTTTCTGAGTCTGCAACATTTGAAAAATGACAGCAGCATCTCATTTAAAACTGTCAACTGGAGAGCATTACCTCTCTAATTCAACAGCAGCAAACCATTACTGTCACCTTATGAAATTAAATTGGCTCCTGTGACAAAACTGGGTATAATCACGTAAACATTTCTGTAATCTAATTTTAAATATCTTGAAATATACCACCCGAAAAGTGGGCAGAGCTACAACTGCTGTACTTTTTAAAAGCCACGATGTCTGAATAAAAACAGAGATTCCACAGGTAGCAAGCAGGTGGTATCCTGTGATAATAGCAACTGAAAATGGGCAACCGTCAAAAGGCGACTCACATTCGGCGCTATTATCATGGGCGACCCACAAGAGTAGCGATGCACTGCTACCATGAGGGTAGGGGAGGGCGACCACAAAGGGAGGGTAGCAAGGGAAATGGAAGGGATAGGGAAGAGGGAGTATTGTCATGTAGTGTGCCTTCTGCAGCTGAGTCAACCATGTGGTGTGATGGTGAGGGTGGCTAGCTACAGCACAGCAGGTACTGGGTTTGGGCCTGGGGACCGGGGTGAAAACTTTTGCTGCGGCTGCCATTTTGTTTTTTTAATTCCAGCATGTCACCCCCTCCTCGACATGCACCCCCCTGGAGTTAGGAATCCTTCAGTAGGGGGGTGTGGGGCCAAAACTCCCCACGAAGGAGGCATGGGGGGCACAGCCCCCCCCCCACATAGACAATAAGTCTATTTGCCGGATGTTTAGTCGCCGACATGTGCATATCGCCGAACTGCTTTTCGGCTACATACACTCGCCATAATAGCAATAGCCAATTTGCTATTATGACATAGAACCCAAACAGATGTATAGCTTACTCATCTGCAACCATATTTCTACTAAAGGTATACAGTTCACATCCACGCTCTGGCAGTTTCCTGAAGACGGGCAATTCATCGGACGTCTTCAAGCTAACCTCCTCCCACCACCCGGGTGGTACATCCTCCAGCTCCGCACTATGATTTCAGATCTCTGCACACTGGAAGCAGGGGTCCACGTGCCACTTGACTAGTAGAACTACAGTTATAGGTGAGTCACCTATAGTTCTAACAACATGGATACAGTTCACTATCCACACTCTGGCAGACACCAAGCAATTCTCTGTGAGGAGAGGGCAAAACACACACCCTAGTTGGTGAACAGAAACTGGAAAAATGAGGACCCAAAAGCAGCATCTCGATGACTCATAATGTTGAAGCTGTAATGTGATATGAAGGTGTGTGATCTACCCCCAAGTTGCAGCCCTGCAGATCTTCTGAATGGGGATGTCACTGGAAGCAGCCATGAGGCAGTGGTATGTCTTGTGGAACGAGCCCTAAGCCCTTTGGGTGTCTCCCTACCAGCCAACCTACAGCAGAGGTTAATGCAGAATGTTATCCACCTGGTAATCATCCGATCTTATTGATTTATTTATTTATCCTACTAGGTTACTGTGGTGCAGTTTGTTTACCGTTTCAAATTAGTATTACTGCTTGTAACTGATTTTTTCCACCACCCTGTGTCAATCTATTGTTGTACAGCTAGTTATCTGCTTTCATCGGGCTTGCAACTGTACACTGTTCAGTCACTTCTCTGTCCCATTGCTTATTACGCTGTATATGTTTCCACTGGGACTTGTCGGAGGGTTTTTCCAGTGTGAACCCCCGGGAGCGCGGACGTGCAAAGACGTCCAGTGCATGATGGGCATGCTCCCGTGCCTGTCCACAGGATGTCCGCCATTGTCCCCACCTGCTGCAAGGTGTCCCCCGGCTGCAGCACACCCAGTCTCCACTGGGAGTCACACATTGCGGGGATCAAATCCACCCACCCCACCCCATGAGAGGAGGCAGTCCTCGGATGCTCGATCCTCTCCTCCCGGCTGACTTCCGATGACCCAATCTGGTTCCCGAACCCAGGTCATAGGCGTGGCGCGTGGTAAGGCATCCAGCATCTCATCCTTCTGAGCCACCGGGCCAACTTCTTCCTCTTGAATGCGTAGCATATGCGAGTCGAACCCTTACAGGATGCCTCAACAATGTGGAGAACATCTTCTGAAAAAGCCCAAAGCCTGGAACTCTAGCCACTCAGGAACCAGACTGAGAGTTGCAGGGATTGAAGGTCTGGGTGCAGGACCTTCCCTTGTTTTCTGTTGAGCAGGTACAGGCGGCGTCGCAAAAACCATGGAGTCCCGCTGCTGAGGCTGAAGAGATCTGGCTATCAGAACTGTCTGTGCCAGTCTGTGGCTATCAGGAACATCTGTGCCTTGTCCTTCTGGCCCTTGACCACAACCTTGTGGACCAAGGGGAAGGGAGGAAATGCACAGAGGAGGCCTGGGGTCCAAGGTATCATGAAGGCATCCACCAACAGTGTCCAGGACTGCAGGGGGCAGGCTCAAAACAGCCTCAACTTTCTGTTCTCCCAGGAGGCAAACAGGTCCACCAGAGTGGTGCTCCACTGGGCGAACAGGTGGTCTACCACCTCCTAATGGAGGAACTACTCGTGCGGTGTCTCTTCGACCTGACTGAAAATATCTGCCAGCTGACTGTTCACTCCCATGACGTGGATCACCAGGAGATCTGTACCGAAGTTGCACACGAGGGTCCATGGGCAGTCAGCCTCCCGACACAATGGAAGGGAGTACGTCCCACACTGCCTGTTCAGGTAAAATTTGGTCATGATGTTTTCTGTCTGGACCTGCATGACCTGACCTCAGATCAGAGGAGCTAATTCCGTCATAGTCAGATGACCTGCACGGAGCTCCAGCAGGCTGATGTGGTGACAAGATTACAGGGGTGACCAGATCCTGTGGGCTCTGTGGTCCCCCAGGTGTGCTTCCCATTCTACCAAAGACATACCCATCATGAGACTTATGCATGGCTCTGGGCAGACAAATGTGATTCCATCTTCCAGATGTTGTAGGTCCAGCCACCACTGGATGGCATAACATAGTGGCTGGGTCACTACGAATGGCTGGCTCAAGTGACCTAGGCGCTGGGATCACAGATGGTCCAACTCCCATTGCAGGTGGCGCATCCGCCAGTGAGCCCAATGGATCACGTTGGTGAAGGATGCCATGTACTTCCGCAGCTGAAGGAAGTCCCAGGCAGGGTGCAAGAGTCCAACCTGAAATGATCGAGCAAAGAAGGTAAGATCCAGTGCCTGGTCCATCTTGGCATGCAAAAAGTCTAGTTCTGCTCCAATTAACTTGATCACCTGCAAGGGGACTAGCTCAGACTTAGCCAAGTTGACCAACAGGCCCAAGTTCTAACAGATTTAAAAGGCCAGATCCTTTCCACAGCTTCTTTGAATGACTCAGCTAGAAGCCAGTTGTCTGGGTAGGGATATACACTAATGTCCTTGTGCCACAGGAAGGCCACCATCACTGCCATGCAGTTGGTGAACACTACAGGCATGGGCAAGAGGGCAAAGAGCATGACCTGGAACTGATACAGTATTCCCCATGTGCAAAACTAAGGGTACTGGCAATGGGATGGATGAATGGACTGGGATGTGGAACAACACATCCTGGCGGGCCAGAAAGCAGAACCACATGCCCCCGTTCCAGAGGTGGCTTGATCTGATTCAGAGTGACCATCCGAAACGTGTGCTTCTGCATGAACTGGTTCAGATCACACATATCCAGTATGAAGCACCAGCCCCCCTCCCCCAAAGTCCATTTCAGGACCAGGAAGTACCTGGACATATATCCTGACTGTCCAGGGTGTCTGGGACATGGGCTATTGCTCTTCACTCTAGGAGCTGAGCAGTGTTGGCCCTTAGGGTGGACAATGTGTCCAGCAACAACTTAGGCTCCTGAGAAGCATTTAGTCAGTATGGTGGGAGAGCCTCAATATACAGACACAACCCTCTGCCCACTACTTCTAAAACCCACTTGTCCATAGAAATGGTGGACCACTGTGGCAAGAAGTGACATAGTCAAGCCCCGACTGAGAGCTGGGACAAGGACTGGATGGGTAGGAGGGATGACAACCCACAACCTGTCACTGTGCAGCCTTGAATGGGACTCCCCCCCTTTTTGGCCCTTGGCCACTGAATTTAGGCTTCAGGCGCCAGTGATGGTAATGCCCCTGCTGGGTCTGCTGCCGAGGTTTTGTGGCAGAGAGGGCTGATATTTGAAGGCCTTCTTTTTAGACTTTCGGACCTTCTGGAACGAAGCCACAAAATCAAGGGTAGAACTGAATTTCTCCATTTGAGTGAGATGTCCCTCCACTCCAGAGCCAAAGAGGTCAGTGCCCAAGAAGGGGATAGTGGCCAATTTGTGCAGGGTATCCTCTGTAAAGGCGGAAGGTCGTAGCCAAGCCCTGCAATGCATGGCGACAGCTGTTGCCATGGCATGGGCCCAGAAGCTGCCTATGTCCAGAGCCATGTGGAGCTGGTGTTTAGTCAGCGATTGACCCTGGTCTCTGACTAACCTTACCAGCAACTGCTTGTCAGCAGGAAGGTGTGAAAGGAGGTCATCCAACACTCCCAGCAGACAGTGATCAAAATTATCCAGCCTCACTGCATAACTGGCCAGAAAGAGCACCAGTGACGTAGCAGCATACACTTTCTTTGCTGCATGGTCAATCTTTTTGGAGTCTTTGTCCAAAGGCTTGGACACATCCCACTGGCCACCCGATTTACGGAAGGCTGAGTCTGAAACCAGTCCATCAGCAAAGAGGACCCCCGAAAGGGAGCCTATAAGGATGGCATAGTTGCAGACCATACCAGTGGAGGTTGCCGGGAAAGATGCTGGAAGCTGCCAAAGCACCATGTGTGGTCCTAAAATGGCTTCAGCCATGAGACAGGCAACCCCTGGGGAATCGTCCTTATCCAGAATATCAGTGAAGGGGTATTTAGCCTGCTTCTGAACTGATTCCAGGGGCATATTTATGGCTTCCAACATAAATCGGAGTAAAGTGAAAAAGACACCAGCCCATGGTCGGTAGTCAGTTCTTTGACCAACTATCAGTCCAAAGTGTGAGCCTTAGTGGAAGCCATGGATGACTTACCCTCGAAGTCACCTGAGGACACCTCAAAAATGGCCCTCAACCCTTTACCACCATTGACTATCCCAGTGTCCTCAGACTGTGTGATCTCCACAAAGAACCAGCCTAGCAAGCCAGCAGCAGTGCGGGACTCCCTGGTTGGAGAACCAATTACAGGATACGGTGAAGGTGGTTACACCTGAAGGAGTGGAGAAACAGATGCTGGAGACATCTGCAAGGTGTGGACTGGTGTGGAAATGACTGATGAGTGCCAAGGGATTGTATAGTCAGGGGGCAGAGCCCTATCCCTTACAGTAGTCAACTGCTGCCAGAGAAGCTCCTCATCGCGCTGGCGCATCTTACGCCAATTTCTCCCTTCGCATAAGGACAAGGAGGTCAAGAAGCGTTGATGGCAGTACCTCCCAGTCAAGCGGGATCAAAAGCAGAAGCAGCACCTAGATCTTGACCTCAATCATCAACCCGAGGATCCAGTGGGTCCTGGTAGACCACATGCCTCGACATGTTGCATGTGAGAGGCTTCTGAGGTACGACCACCATTGAAGGTGGCTCCCGAGGCCATTCAGTCAGGGACACTGACTGGATCACGTCCTCTAGAGTGAGGAGCAGATGAACCAGGGTCTGGGAAATCGACTCTTTGCTGATCTCCAATGACAACCAGTTAAAAGGCTCGAGAAAGATCCTGGCTGCCTGCTCGACCGGAGTCGAGGTTGATGGGTCCAACACGGTTACCGTGGAGCCCTTGACCTTACCCTTGATCGAAGAGAGCTCAATCAAGGTCAAGCAGTCGGGGCAGTCAAAGGAGCAGGAAGAACATGTGGCGGTGTTTGTGTTACATGCTGTGGTGAGATGGGCTCTTTCCAAAGGTCCAAAGGGCCAGAAACATTTCTCTGAAATTATCAGAGAGTGACTCTCTGATGCTGACCCAAGCTGGAGGCAGTGCTGAGGCCAAATAACTCACCACAACCACTACCTCCTCTTCCATGACTGCTACCTGCGAGCCAAAGCAGTAAAGGCACATGACATGTGACTCCATGGCTGGCATTTTCTGCCAGCACCAGGTGCAGAACTTAAACCTTGGTTTCTTACCCTTCATCATCAAAAACAATCAGGAAGTGGAGCCGGAAGATAAGTATAGTTCGAAGAATGACTTGAAAAAGAGAAGAAATAGCCAAAACACAATTTGAAAACTCAAAGTCCATCAATGTTGCAGAGCTGCCAAGTGAGAGATCTATCCCTTTCACTGGAAAGAAAGAAAGATCTTATGTCATGGGGTGGAGCTTGAAGATATACCACTTGGGTGGTGGGAGAAGCTTAGCTTGAATTCTTCCAAGGAAATGCCTGTCTCTAGGAAACTTCCAGAGTGTGGCTAGTGAAAAGTATCCACATTGTTAGAAACTGTTCAGTTTTACCTTATTGGCTTGTGGTAGAGGGATACTGCATTTTGCACTTAAGTGTTATATATTTTAATGTTTATATTTTGTGCAAATTATCATTATTTTATGTTACTCTGTTTTTTACATATGAACATACAAATGTGCCAGCAGAAACAGACCACCCAGTCTATCTAAGTCTGCTCGAGTGTGCAGCTAGCACCCCTAGTTTGCAGCTCCCCCACCCCCTTCCCTTTTTCATCCCAATGCCGCCCTCCACCTCCCCCAACCTCACTCTCCCGTCCCCTGTCCCATGCCCTTTTAAAGCTGTTCATGGATTTACATGATACCACCCATTCTGGTAGTGCATTCCATTTTACTACACCCTCTCCATGAAATAGTGTCTCCTCATTTCCCTCCTAAATCTCCCCCATTCTAAGCCCATGCCCCGGTATCCCTCCCTTCCTTAGCTTAAAGACCCCATCTGCCCCATCCTTATTGATTCCCTCAGATACTTGAATGTCTCTATCATGTCCCCCGTCCCTTCTGTCCTCCAGGGTATTCATATTCAGGTCTCCCAGCCTGCTCTCATAGACTCTTCCCTCCATTCCACATATCATCTTCGTTGCCCTCCTCTGCACCCCCTCCAGTAGCCTGATATCATGCTTCAGGTGTGGCCACCAAAACTGTCCGCAATACTCCAAGTGTGGCCTTACCAGCAATCTGTAGAAGGGCAAGATCACCGCTCTTCGCCTGAATGAAAAAACCCTTGCTATGCACTTCAGCATTTTGTTCACTTCTGTAGCCATTCTCCTGCACTGGGCAGTGTTATTCATGGACTCTTTTACCATTACTCCTAGGTCCTTCTCCTCCTCAATGACCCCCAGCTTAACCCCTCCCAGCCAGTATTCTCTTCTTGGGTTCTTTGCCCCAAAGTGCATAACCTTACGCGTCTTTGCATTGAACCCCAGCTACCACCTCTCTGACCAGTCCTCTAGCTTGCTTAGGTCCCCCTGCAGCTGCTTCCATCCCTCCACTCCATCCACCACTGCTCCCATTTTGGTGTCGTCTGCGAACATACCTTGCTCAGCACCTCGTGTCCAATGTCTGATATGAACAGCTCAAATCATACCTGTCCCAGCTGGAGCCCTGTGGCACCCCGCTCATCACCGGCATTGGAGATGACAGCTCCCTTCCCACCACCACTCGCTGCAGCCTCCCACTCAACCAGCTTGTAATCCAGTTCATCATTTTTGCTCCCAACCCTACACCAGTTACCCCCCCAGTCACCCATGAGACACTGAAATGAAGGCCTTGCTGAAGTCAAAGTAAAGAACATCCACTGCATGATCCTTATCCAGCTCATCTGTCACCCAGTCATAATATTGTATCAGGTTGGTTTGACAAGACTTCCCCGAAACAAACCCATGCTGCCTCACATCCTGGAGGCCGTTGTCCTCCAGGTATGACACCAGTGTTTCCTTTAGTATCATTTCCATGAGTTTGCACGCTATGGAGGTGAGACTTACTGGACGATAATTACCCGGTTCATCCCTTGCTCCACTCTTGTGTAATGGCACTACATGTGCCATCCTCCAGTCCAGTGGCACACATCCTGACTTAAGTGAGATGCTGTACAGATCCGCCAGTGGCTCCGACAACACCTCCACCATCTCTCTCAGCACCCTGGGGTGTATACCATCTGGCCCTAGTGCCTTGTCTACCCTCAATGCCCTCAGTCCCTCTAGGACTCTACCTCACTCAATTCTTCCATCTGTCGCCTTCTCTCCCCCGTCCCCACCCTCCCAGCCCATGGTGGTAGTGGTCCCCCCTTTTCTTCCGTGAACACTGAGCAAAATTATTCATTCAGTGCTTTCGCCTGTTCCTCCCCCTTTTCCGTCCACTCCCCACCCTTTTTTATCCTCACTATTATCTCCTTGCACTTCCTTTTCTCCCTGATGTATCTGAAAAAGTCTTTCTCTCCCCCATTAAATCCCTGCGCTAATCTCAGCTCCCTCTGGGCCTTGACTTCTCTCACTTTTCTGGTCACCTCCTGGACCATCTTCCTTCCTCGTCCTCCTATATCTCTGGTGCGCCTCTCGTTTTGCCCTCACCACCTTTACTACCACGCTGTTCAACCAGCATAGTTTCCTTGCTCTGCTCCTCTTACTCTGTGTCTTGCTGCAGGCTTCCGCTGCCTCTGTAATCCCCCATTTAATAATATCCCATTTTTGCTCCACAGCCATCTCCTGCCTTATGCCCTCCTTTCCCTTTCAGTACTTCCTGCATCCTCCCAAAGTCCACCCCCCTGAAGTTTACCACCCGTGTTAATGATTTCTCTGGCTCCCTGCACATGGTGATATTAAACCACACCGTTTGGTGATTGCTGTCGGCTAATGGGTCCTCCACCCTTATTTCCCTTACTACCTCCCCATTCGACAATACCAGAACTGAAGTGTTCTTTAGCCTAGTGGGTACACTGACCAACTGTGTCAGGCGACCCTCCTGGAACACGTCCAGGAGCACTTGCTCCCTAGCACTGGAGGTGACGAATGCTCCAGTCACCCCTCGGCAAATTGAAATCCCCCACGATGACCACCTTTCCTCTTCTACATATCTTTCTGATTTGTCCTGCTAATTCCCTGTCAAGTTCCTCAGACTGGGACGACGGCTTGTATACCACCCCAATCCTCAAGTTTCCTACCCTTTGAGTCTAGGAGCTGCAGCCAGATTGCCTCTGTTCTCCTTTCTTCCCCCTCGTCCCTTGTGCATTTGATCCTGTCCCTCACGTAGACTGCCACCCCACCTCACCCCTCCCCTTCCCTCTTTATGGTCTTTCCTTTATAATTTGTACCCTGGATTGCCAGATCCCAGTCCTGGTGCTCAGTTGCCCACGTTTCATTGACAGCTGCAATATCCACCCTCCATACTACCAAGAGTACCTGTAGCTCAGCTGATTTGTTGCCTAAACTTTTCGCATTCAGCGAGACCACCTTCCATCTTGCCCCCTTCCCTTCATCATCCTCCATCTCCTCCCTTCTACTCCCTCCCTTTTCAGCCAATCCAAGTCCTTCCCTGCTAGCCTGGGGGGTAGGCTGTAACTCCACTCTACCGGATCCCTGCCTACCTGCTGTCCACTTGCCAACCCCCATCTAGTTTAAATCCACCTTTGTCGCAATATACCTCCCCAGTCTTTGCTTTAATACCTCCTTCCCCTCACCACTCAGGTGCAGCCTATCGCTTGCAAACAGATGGTTATTATCCCAGGAATTGCCCCAGCCACCCACAACCCCATACCCCTTAGTTCAACACCATTCTACCAACCATGTGTTCAACTCCCTAATCCTTTACTTTCCTTTCCTTTCTCGCTGTGCTTGCGCAGGGTACTGGGAGCACCTCCAAGAAGGCCACAGACTCCCCAGTCTCCTCGTACAACCTTCCCACTTCCTCAAACTTCTCCCTTGTTACCTCCACTGTTTCCCTTGCTTGGTCATTTGTTCCCACATGTACCACAATGTACGGCTTCCTCCTACCCCTCCTTGCGCACCCTAGGGTTACCTGTCCTGCCTTATCTGCCTTTAATCCTGGTATGGACTCCACCCATATCTGACTGTGCCTCTCCCCCTTGCTGCCCCAACTGATCTCCTTGAGTATGGAGTCCCCCAACACCAGTACACCCCCCTCCTCTTTCCTTATGCCCAATGCCACCCCTCCACCCAGGCTGTCCTTCCCAGGGCCACTCAAGATCATGCTTTTACCATATGACCCAGTGTCTTCCCCCCACTCTCTCAACTGAGACCCCTCCCCTCCTCCTGTTTGACTACCAGCCTTTCTCTCCCTCCTCACCTCTCTGAGTAGTATCCCTCCCCCTGCCATGCCATGCTCAATCTCTCCACTAGTAATGCCCCTCACTCCCTCGTCTTTGTGAGTACTATCCCTTGTTCAATCTCCTCCTATGTCCTCTTCCCCCTGTGACGCTAGTACAGCAAACATGTTCCCTACCCTCTTTGCCTTACAATGTGTTTTCTCCTCCCTCCTGCCTACTGCTGCTCCTCTTTTGCTAGGCCCTACCAGAGTCCACCCTTCATCAGCTGGCTTCCTGTCTAGTTTTCCCCTCCCTTGACCCACTGTTTCTTCTCTGTGGTGCCCCCCAATACTCTCGGATGTCAGCTCTTCTACCAATGCAACCGTCCCCTCCCCCCTCTGCCTCCCCAGCTCCCTGCCAACCCACTGAACTTCTTCCTTGAGCCTCCTTAGCCTGTGGCATTTTGGGCACCCTCCCAGCCTCCACAGTATGTTCATCCACAGTGCTGCCCCGCAACCACTGCACGCTACAATCCTACCCATGAGTCATACTACCTATACAGAACAGTAAAATACAGTTTCTCCATACTGACTGCAGTTGTTTACTAACCCAATTACAAACCCACCAATAGCGTTCCCAAGTCTCACAAACACATACAGTCCAGTGTGTGTCCAGTCCAGCTAACAGTGTGTGTATGCTGACATCAGGTATTGTATGATGCCACAGGCTACCAGTTCCTGCTGCTTCAAGTTTCAGTCACAAACAGAAACACACAGCCCTTCAAGCCCAATCCCCAGTGGCTTTTCAGTATTTAAGAAAGCCTCCAACACAGGGTGGGCAGAAGGGCTCTACCTCACACCAGGCAAACAGCAAAGATTTAAATTTCACTTTAAATATCACTGCCAACAACTGTTCCCACAACCAGCACACAAGTGCCAACAGTTACAGTATCACAGCCCAAGTAACAGTTATAACGCACAGTACTAATTTAAAGTACAAACTATTCAAATATTACAGTTAAAACAGAAGATAAACAGAACCACTTTCCTGAACACACCTCCCTCTTTTGTTCCCAGGTGGATAATGAAATAAGCCTGTAAAGTGCCTTGGACTTAGGAGTGATGTTTTATATAAATTATTTGTCTTTTGTTGGTCTGGCTATCTATCCATTTACAGACAGTATCTATCTATCTATCTATCTATCTAGCTATCTATCTATCTATCTACCTGACAGCATTTATTAAACAGTATCTACCTACCTACCTATTTATCTACTGGATAAGATAACAGCATGGACCTCTCAAGCTTTGCTCTCGAGGTCCATATGCTGCTATCTTGACCACTCAACGGAGACACAGGCTTGTTCTTTATGGTCATCCATATACAATATTATTCTTAATACGTTGCTACTTTTATTGAAAACAATACATGATACCAAAAGGTATAAACGGTAGAAAAGTACATAAAACAAGGATTAGTCTGGATTATTGCTTAACTACCTGTACATTACAAACAGAACATCTGGTAACCTCAGCCAGTGTGTACAGAATATAATTACATGAGCTCTCCCTAGTGCCTGGTAAACAAACAAACAAAAAATAATTGGGCAAAATAATGAAAAAAATAAAAACATATCTTAACCGTAAATACAGATTATTCATAACAAGCAGAATAGAGTTTTCAAATTTATTTTTTCTAGGAAGTTCCTCTTATTTTTTGCTCCCTTTCCCAGCAGCTTTCTCTGCTTTACACTCCCATCCTGCTGCAGCTGTCACCATGGTCACCTCAACTCACTGTCTTACATCTCCACAGCTGGACAATCCACTGCCACAGAACACCCACTCCGGTTAATTTATGGTGAGGGAGGCAAACCTAAGTTGGTTCCCTGAAAAGTTAGCCTGTTCAGAGCTGTGAACTGGCTATTTCTACTCCATGTCAGTCATCCTGCTCTGCTTCAGGTGAAGGGGGCCAACCAAAGACAAGTTTTACACAGGGTGGCCCCACCCCCCAGCTTACAATATCCTGCCACGTAGGTCTTGCAATAATGCATTTTTGTTGGCATTTATAAATAGTTTTAGGTCATTTGTAAATGTTTTACAACACAGTACTACTGCCCCCCCCCCCCCGCTTGCACTTGGAAATGAGCCTCACCTTAGTCTGCCTTTTCTGGTCACCAGTTTTCAAATAATGTAAACATGGGCATACCTGTTGGCACAATGGAAAGGCTACCACTCACAACACTTGCGCCCCTGGCTTGGGAATGAGCCTGGGATGTCAGGGGCTGGCGGGGGGGCCGGGTCCCAGAGGGTGCTCTCCTCCTCTGGGGAGGGACTGCTCCAGGCTCTGCGGCTCAAGTGCACCTGAAGCTACAGCAGCACAGACAGTTGGACAATGGCAGCATAAGAGCACACCGCATGTCTTGCCTACACTCATTGACACACAGCATGCCAACATCCAAGGGAAGAAACTAAACGGGAATCCGGCTATGAGCAGCATGATGCTGGCTCTTTTCGGGCCCTGCTGACCCTAACTTCCCACGGGCCTCCCACACTTGATTGACTGGAGATTGCCGGCCTTTCTGAGAAAACTCTAGCTGCAGGAGCAGCACTAGGTACCCCACAGAGACCCGGTAACTGCTAGAGTAGGGGTTGGGCAAGGCTGGGGGGACCTCAAGTACAGAAGAGCCACATAGCTAAGATCTGAGTCCCAAAACTGAATCCCTATACAGCTGCATCCGTGCCGTAAGGTTGACCCACTTTACCATAGAGTCTATAAATTAGACTCCACTATACATACAAATAAATAATACGAAGCCAGCATGTTGGTAGAGGTGCGGCTTGTGATACCTGTGACCCGTGAACGAGCAGGCTGTCAGACAGTTGAGAAATATCAAGTGTCCCAGAGGATGCTCCCCTTGCCAGGGAAGGCCAACACCAACCTACGCCGTAACACTGCCACTCATGTGTCCACAGGTGGGAGTGCACGCTGGGCAGAAAGGACGTCAGCTGGTGTGCCACAGCATCACCCAACTGTATGCCTGTGTGTACATTTGAGCACTTGCCGCCAACATGCTGGAGAGGGAGAAAAACAGGGGGACAAATTCCCTGACCAGCATGGATGACACCTAGTAGACTCAGGCCCCGCCCACCCTCTTGCACCCTCTCTATTCTTAGGTGCTCCAGAGGGGGAAGGATTGCCCTTTTGGCCTTGCCATAAGGCAAGCCATGAGGCTGTAAAGACAGGACCACATGCAAGGGTGAAGGGGCTGGGCGGTTGCCTCGGGATAGTGGGGCAAGGTCTGGATGGAAAACTACAGACTGAAGAAAAAAAATTAAAACATGACAGTCATCAGTTACTCACGTTCTGAAGCACTCCCTCATAGCTCCACGGCCAAAGGGCTATGAAAAATAAACCAAAGCAAACATGAACTTGTATGCAGTTTTTTAACATGCTCATTTTCTGCTTTATATCTATAATATAATAAAAATTACACCTTTAATGAAACAAATCATTTCAGCTATCTTCATTTGGCTCAACTTGAGAAAAAATTTAAAGTATTTCTAGAACTACAAAGATTAGTAAAATGCAATGCTTACCTGAGCCGCCATTTTAATTAGCACTTCATCTTCAACCCACTCTCTGGAGACAGCATTGTATCTGCAAATACACAAAATGTACTGAACAAAAAAATACTGTTACAGATATATACAAACAAATTACAAACCCATAAATAAAGATATGAGGAAAACATACGGTAAAAATGTCCGACCAATAAGGCATCAACTAATCTGGGTGAGTGCTAACTACAGCCAATGGCTAAGGAAAAGGAAATGTGGCTAATAAAAAAACAGAATATGACTAATGCAAAATGCTGTAATTTTCTGTTTTTTGTTACAAATAAAGCAGTTTTCAGTATGTGGCTAAACCTGTTTTTTTTTTTACTTTAGTGCTCACCCAGCTAATCACTTCATTTAATTTTCTGTCTCTTCCTAGGACAGATTCTCCCTCTCCCCCTCACCAATGTGTTTAAGTGTGTGTATATATGTGTGTGTGTGTGTACCCCTCCATCAGTGACATTTTTCAACAGCGACTGACACTACAGCAACAGGTCGCTGTAGTGTCGGTGCTGGACCTGGCACTGTATTCAGGGGGTCCAGCATCCCTCCACTAATCAGCTCCAACTCGAAGTTGATTATATTTAGTGTGTGGGGGGGGGGGGCACAGCCCCTCGCGTGGAGGGTGGGGTTCAACCATGGTAGGCAATGAGAAACCTTATGCCGACCGCAAATGTGATCAACATAACGGTTTCGCTGTACAGTCGTTCCACAAGATTTTTGTCGATAACCGATCATAGATCCTTTGTATGTTTTATATTCTTAGTTACTGTTCTGTATTTATGATGCTCTCCTTTTGTATAGTGCCTCAATTATTAGAAAGGCGTTTTTAAGTAAAAATAAAATATCCATCAAAAAGGTAAGCATGTATGTCATCCCTAACTCCCCAATCTGTATCAGTAACTTCATTTAAGCACTGGCACAGAGGGTTCAGGCTTCAGTTCCTCCTTCAATGACAAAACCTATCCCCCTCAATCTTCTCTCTCTCCCACCTTCCATTACAGAAACTGCTAAGACAGCACCAGGCAAGAGCAACCAGGAAGTGTACCATAAGCCTCGTTCATACGGCAGGTATCAGGATCGCTGCTGTCCCCACCGGATCCACAGCTGTATCTAATGACGCTGCCGGCCAGTGTTCACACGCTACAGCTGTGCACTGTTGCAGGCTTGCTTCCTGCGTTGCCACCATCTTCCAGAAACTGCAGGCTGACTATTCAGCTGGCATCGTTGTGAGTGGTGCCAGGTGTTCAGATGTCTGCAAAAAACGATGCAAAACACCTGCATGACTACGCGATCCCAAGAAAACAGAAATCGCGGTCACAATGAAACACTACCTGAAAATGGCAAAAGGGTGGCATTCAGACATGCACAGCGGCAACTATCTCGCTGCCGTGCACCACCAAAAACGGCCCAGAATTGGCCGTGTGAATGCGCCTATAGTCATGCAGCAGTACAACCCTCCCCCCAAAGCCAAGCTTGTCAACTCCACAGTGCTGTTCAACCTCTGACAGCCCACTGGAGGGAAGGGGGAGTCCTGCCATGGTTGAGGATTTACTTTATTTGCTGACCCTGGCAGCACAGCTATAAACATTGCTAAACTGGTTGAACTCATCAGTCTAGGAGAAGGAAGGAGGGAATTTTCTACATTTTGTACACAAGGACAGTGAGGTGGATTTGGCTTTTGCATTCCAGTCGTATCCAGCTAAATTTCCTACGCATGTGATGTACTGAGCTTTGGTTATAATATCAGGAATACTTCTAGGGTTCAACATGGAAGGCACATCCACAACAGACTGAAGTGCGAAATTCCTTTATTATACAAATGTAAAAACCTTCACAGATACACTCACTTATGTGGTAGCCTGAGAACAGACACCAACAGAGGGCTTCACTGACTTCCAACCACGCAAACTGGTGAGCCCCTCTGTCAAAGTCTCTTCTTGGGCTACCACACAAGCGAGTGTCACACGCCGCAATCTCTCAGCATTGAAATGCATAGCACTGGCCTTCAAGATTCAGAGCAAATGGCCAGAATGTGTAGCATTTTCTTATCTCAAAGAATAACATGCGCAAGACTAGTGGGCCCCACATGTTTGGTGTCCAGGGATGCTTTTATCAAGTTAGTTTAATGTTTTAATAGTTTGTGTGCCCAGAAATAGATCTAGCATTTTAAGGTACATTAGTAAACCTCAGCAGGGCAAGGGCAAATTTGACTGTAGAAATCATAGCATTATGTGAAATTCATAGCAGTTGAGAGGTATGGTGAGTATATCTGTGATTTTGTTTTGCACTGACTGCACATTATAAGTAGTTTGCACTTTATTCGGCTGCGGATGGTGCCTTCCTTGCTGGGTCCTTGGTTCATTATTGGAACAGGAACATCATGTGGCTGAGTGTCTTTTCCTGCTCTTTTTTTTTTTTTTTTTTTTGTTATACTTTATTGGGAGCTATGCACTATTGCAGACTGGGTACGCACAATTCAGGTGTACCCAGCCTGCATAGCTACATACCTGGAGACAGGCACAGGGTACGTGTTATGCACAACCGCGTGCCCACAGGGCACCTGTCCACAGCCCCCCCCCGCATACATGACCATGGGTGGCAGTTTGAGGGACACCAGCTGGCATCCAATCGGATGCCCCTCCTAGGTCCCTTTGTGAATCCCCTGCAGCCTGCGTGAGCTGGGGAGTTCTGAGTGGCGGAAGGTCCCATTTTTGTTAAATGTGCAGGCCAGTGTCCAAATGGATGCCCCCAGCCCTCCCAGTGTACTGGGGCAGCGCGTGGGGATTCCTGTGCCGCTTTGGCTGGCAGGTGTCACGGGGGTGTAAGATACTGCGGGGTTCCGCTACGTATTCTGCATCCCCCTTGTCTGGCACTCCATGCCTTTGTGAAAACTTGGGTGCAGCCCGCGCCAGACATGCCACGAACTGGCTATATGCATAGCTGTAGGATCGGCTGCGAAATCAGGTGCACAAGGGGCACATGCCCAGTCTCTGAATGCCACCAGGGGTCCGCTGGAGCCCTGGTCTGAAACATTCAGACGTAGGGTTGTCTACACACCGCGTATCTGCTGTGGAAGGCTAGGAAATAAAAAATGTTGGTTCTACAGGGCAGACTAGATGGACCAGATGGACCAGGGGGCTTTACCTGCCGACAAATACTAAATAACAATGTATCCATGGCCCGTAGGCAATCTGTCCCTTAATGCATAGGGGCCACTGAGCAGGAAAAATAAGCTGCATTATTATGGGGCCCTAAATAATGAAACACAGGGCTATTTCATAACATACATGCAAAACAAGACACAGGGGTGATAAAACAGACTTCACACTTGCCCAAATTTACAGTTATAGTAAATTGTAAATAAGACTGTTTATGGCCACTTTAAAGAATTACTGATCAGGCAAAGAAAGGGAAGCAGCACACCAGGACTCCTAAAGGTACAACCATACAATATCAACACTGTATTAACAACAAAACAAACAAAAAATGGTGCACACACCACGTACTGAGAGGCTGATAATTTATTGGTGCAACGCTAGAAGACCACTGACCAGCTGCCCCTATGTATCACCACGCTATCTAGCTTTTTCAGGGGGCAGGGCTGGTCTGTAAGCATGTGACTTTTATAGTGCATATTAAAAACATGTGTCAGAATTAATCTGATTTAAAGGGCTTTTTTAGAATACATTGACTGACTGCTTTTAATCACTTAATCACATAATTATACTTGCATTAATGTTGCTGTAATCCTCTTTGTAAGTTTGTACACTGATTTAATTATCAAGTTTCACTTTTGTAATTATATGGGCAATAGAAGTTACATGCTTACAAAGCAGACCCACCCCCTGAAGAAGTCATATGGTGATACGTGGACCACTAGCTTTGCACCAATAAATTCTTATCAGCCTCTCAGTACTTGTGTGCACTATTTTTCATTTTTTATAAAGAATTACTAACGTCTCAGAGAAACTTTCATAAACCATAATATTTGACAAAGGTCAATTCATATGCCTTGTATTTTCTGTTTTTTCTCTTTTTTTTTTTTTTACTCGGAAGACATCTGCATGAAAATACAGAGGATCCATACATTGTCACAAGGGACTGTCACAAAGCAGATGCAATTGCCCCAGTTGAAAGAGACTGTCAGTAAGCTGTTCTAGTGGCAGCCCAGTTGTGCTGAGGGTTGAGGCGCTGGATGCAACACCTCGCTGGTGACCCGGCCCCAGGACTGAGCTCAGGCCACTGGGGGGGGGGGGTCGGCGGGGGAGGAGAGGCTCGAGTATCCGATGGGACTGCTCTCCTCTCCTGGGTGGGTTCTGGGGATTTCCCCACCTGGTAGCAGCTTCTAGCAGAGACTGAGGGCACTGCACACCATGCAGGGGACAGCCAATGGGGGTATGGTGTTGACGGGCGTCTGCGGGAGGGGACGAGAACATCCCCTCCACGCGCTGATGCCATTGCACGTCTACACCAGTGGGCAGAACAAAGAAAAAAACATGACTCCTGGTAGGGGAAGGTGGGTCCAGTGGTTGACCCCCATGCCCAAGCTGGCCCTTCCAGTCCTGCTTCCAGTACTCTCTCCAAGTCCCTGATCGCTCCTCTAGATTATAAGATAGAGCACCAGGAGGAGCCGGCGGTCCTGCCACGAGGGGCTCAAGACCGGGCGACTAGGTGAGGTGGCAGGAGATGGGCCCATACCGGAGTGCAGGAACTGGAGGCTTCAGGAAAGCGGGAACAGGTCGCACAAAGAGACCACGCCGGAGAGAGTCCGGGTAAGCCAGTGCAGTCGGAGGCATAAAGAAAGTTCACAAAAATATAAAATAAGCTGTTCTAGTGACTCTGTGCATAGTCACAACAGACTGGCACGTGGGTGCAATGACCCCATACAGTCACAAGCAACTGTCACTAAGTGACTGCAATGAACCCATATAGAGTCGCTAGGGACTGCCACTTAGTGGCTGAAATAACCCCATACACAGTCACACGGGACTGTCGTGGTTCCTATAACCCCATATACAGTCGCAAGGGACAATTACTAAGAAGTTGCAATGACCCCATACACACTCGCAAGGGACAGTCACTGAGTGGTTGCAGTGACCCCATACACAGTCGCAAGTGACCCCTATTAAGTGGTTGCAATGACCCCATACACAGTCGCAATGGGCAGTCACTAAGTGGTTGCAAACTCCCCACACACAGGTGCAAGGGACTATTACTGAGTGGTTATAATGACCCCATACACAATTGCAGAGGAGTGTCACTTTGTGGTTGCACTGTCCCCATTCACAGGGGACTGAATCGAGGTGGTGCAATGACCTCAATACACAGTCGTAAAGGATTGTCACTGAGTGGTTGCAACGACCCCATACACAGTCGCAAGGGATTGTCACTGACTAGCTGCAACAACCCCATATGCAGTTGCAAGGGATTGACTGGTTGCAGTGACCCCATGCACAGTCACAAGGGACAGTCACTTAGTGGTTGCAATGGCCCACACACAGCTGCAGGGGACTGACAGACTGTCACTGAGTGCTGGAGGCTCGAGGCTGGCACAGAGGTGAGACTATCTTTGAAAAACATTTTAAGTTCCAGGCACCATTTCTCATGTGGAGATGATGCACAAGCTGGACTGGGGAAGATTTAAAAGGGGACATCTACAAGCACGTTTTCACTGAAAGCATAGTGGACAAGTGGAACAAGCTGCCGGGGGAAACGGTACAGATCAAATCAGTGAGCAGCTTCAGAGATGGGAAAGGCATATGGGATTCCTTAGAATAGGGGTGTCAGAAACAACGGGGAGGATGGCCACTAAGGTCAGTGCAGAGCACTTAGGTAGGGAGGACAGACTGGATGGGCAGAATTTTCAAAACATCCAGCCCTACGCCGCGACACTTTGGTTCTGGCAGTGTGCCAAACCTTTCCCCTGCAACTGCACCTGACTTTAAAATCTCAGGCACAGCTGCGACAGTTTCCACAAATTACAGCAGCTTGCTCCAAATATTTGGCGCAGGCTCCGGAAAACAGGCCCCCAGGATTGCCGCAAGTTAGACCAGAAAAATTTGGTCTAACTTGAGGCAACTGCTGCACGACCTAGAACATCCTGTTAGATAGCCGCATGCCCCGTGTGCAGTGTCATCGACGCACCAGGGCTTGCAGTACTCTAAGGCTTTTGAAAATCCTGCCCGATGGATCTACTGGCCTTTTTCTGCTGTGATTATCGATGTATCTACTGCTGTTCTAATCCACGTAGTTAGATACTGGAGCATGAGACTAATATCAAAATACATGAAATGTACACTGAGTCGTGCGTAAATACTGTATTCTGTTTTTCCTCCAATGTCAGTAGCTTTTCCTTCAATGGCAGAAGTGTGAGCCAAAACGCAGCTGCAGAGGACAGCCCTTAAGCATTCAGGGAACTCGCAGTACATGCCAAGCTGAGTTCTGTTTTGGAACATGCTGTTCTGTGGTGAAGCTACTCAACACAGAGAGGCCTGTGTACCGTCAGTCTGCACGTAATGCCGAGTATGTATTACATACAGCAGGAGGACTCCACACTAGGAATGACATGCACAGTGCTGGAGAGTGGGTGAAGTGCTTTGACCTTTCACCCCAAACTTGTAAAAGTAATCCAGGAAGTTCCACAATTGGGAAATCCCTGGAAATGTATCTGGCAATATCAGCAAGAAATTACTGAAATGGTAACCAAAGTCATAGAAACATAGAATCTGATGGCAGATAAGGACCGCTTGGCCCACCTAGTCTACCCATTTCCCTACCTAATGGATAAGCTGCAGATCTTAGTTAACCAACAGCATACTTCCTCCTACCCCACACTAGAATTGCCTTATGTCTGTCCCATGAATTCCTGAATTCCCCCACTGTTTTTGACTCTACGACCTCCTCAAGTCTCAAAGTAAACTCCACTATTCCCAATATTTTTTAACCTTTCTGCCTTAGTCATTTATTTTCTTGCTGATTCTTATACAGGTCCTTCAAGCATTCAAAATGCAAAGAATTCATTTCTAACAAAGAGTACACCAACACATGAGAAAGGCAGAGCTGGTCAAAAACGCCAGTGCTTTTATATGATGTGCTATGCAACAGACTACAGATACTGCAACACAATGCTTTCATATTATAAACTACCAATATCTCAAGCCCCAGAAATTGTCTATTACTCAAAGTAGTATTCAATATTCTGATCTTAAAAAAATGCTTTATACTGGCCCATCGGTGCAATGGTAAGTTTACAGCTTGCAATGCTGGGGACCTGAGTTCAAGACTGGGCTCTGATCTTTGGAGGCCCAGCCAGGAAGGGAGGTTCAGCATCGCAGGGGACATTGCTTCCCTGAGGGAAGGAGAATGCACATCCTTGCTGTAACACTGACCCCTGAGTTACCACCGGGGGAGATACAAGTCAAAGATGACTACGGAGGTGGACAACAGTGTCGATGTGCAGGATGCCTTGGTGCACTAGCACGTCCACCAATCTCAATGACTTCATCCTTAGAGGAGGGAAAGAAAATGAGGTAAATCCCCCATCCCCAGTAGCATGAAGATTTGTACTGCTCCTGCAGATCCCACATCTGTCGTTGATTCAGGCAGCCTAACTGCAACTAGAGCTGTGAAGTGTCTGGAAGGGTTTGGGGTCACCCTGTAGTACATCACCGTGTGTGTGTGTGGGGGTGGGCGCCATGGTATCCACTCACAGGAGGTATGCCCAGAGAGAAGACAGGGTGGTGGGGCTGGGTAGTGAGCAGCGGGATCGGATAAGTGGGCCCTCAGGGCTCGGGGGATAAAAAAAACTGAAGGAAAAAAGTTTCTGCCCGCACCCAGAATTCCTGCACCTTATTTTAGTAATGTCTGAGAAGCACCGCCAGCGTGAACTCTGACCCTTCCACCTATTTCTAAGAGCTGTCACAGCAGCAGTTGGTTAAAGTAAGAACTAGGGCTGGGAAAAGAACAAACCTGTAACGTGTAGCAGATTCTGTTTCAATGTCCTCCAGATGGAACTGTGCCCAAGGGTCAGGCATATGTTTAGCCTTTTCAATGGCATGTTTCCAGGTTTCCTAGTAAAGTTATCAAATATTAAACAATACCCCAAGTGCTGTTAACAGTTTTCCAATACTTTTTTTTTTTTAAGTCACAGTATCAAAAATGTTTCAAAAGTTGCCAAATTGCTCTACCACACACAGTTTGTAAAAATGAGCTCAATTTACCATGCACTTTCACCAGTATAAACTCTGAACCAGTTTAAAGAGAACAAAAGCACTAACAGCCCCACAACCAACTGTGGGGCTGGTTCCAATCTGCACTTTGTGTGCGAAAAAGACGTTTTTTTACTTACTGTTTACTACACTGCAGTAGACTGTATCAGGCTGATTTTGCTGACTCCCAAGCTGATATCTGCTATAATCCTAGAATCCCCTGTAGCGGATGTCTGAGCTGGGTTGCAGCAGTGGGAGAGTCAATAGCGTGCAGTGCATGTTAGAACTTTCATAAGCTCAGATCAGATGTTTGCCAGCCCCGCTGTTCTCCTGTGGCTAAGTACAGTCCTCTGTGACTATACTTAGCCCCGGGAGGACAGTAGGACTGGCAAACAAAAGATCAGATAATATAAAAACTGTTACATGCACTGCAGGCACTACTGCCGCAACCCAGCTCTGACATCAACTGCAGGAGATTCTGGGATTTCTGGTTAGGGAGTCAGCAAAATCAGTGTGCTGCAATCTCCTATACTGCAGTAAACAGTAAGTAAAAAAAACTGTATTTACATGCACACTGTGAACTGAAACCAGCCCCACACGCAGGTGTAGGGCTGTTAGTCCTGACCGTTCCTCTTTAATCTTAATGTTACAAAACCAGTAAAACAAACTGGCAACTGAAGGGTTCTTACAGGTACTAAAGTTATTGTCCATCAGTTTTGCAACACAAAGATTGTTTTGTGTGCTATAAAAAGCTCCTGTTAACTTTGTATTGGCATTAAAAGCTTAAAGCCTTGAGTCCATGATTCTTTTTTCCATGTACAGGTTTTTATCCCCTGGTCGCCAACCTGCTCCAGCCTGCCCTGGTCTGCCCAGCCCAGTCACCTATCTCCTCTAAGACTTACCTCCTCCAGTTGTTCCCCGTGAATGCCCCCTTGTGGTGGGGCCAGCAGGGGATATCCAGGCCCCCTCTGGAACACAATCCAGACTGCGCTGGAGGAGGAGGAACCCAGTCAGAGGTGCGGAGCCCGCGATGGACCAAAACACAACCCTGCTCGGTTGGGGTTTCCACCATTTCCTCTCCAGGGCCACCTGTCATGTAATGATGTATCATGGGTGCAGGTGGAGGAGGCATGCACGCACATATCGGCGTCGGATGGTGGGCCCTCCCCAAGTTGCCACTCCCACTACACTGCCACCAGGCTTCTGCCAGGTGGAAGGCAACTAGCAGTGCAACCTGGACCCTGCCCCCCCTCGTGAGAGGACAGTAATCCATGGGATATTCTATGCTCTCTCCCCTGGTCAGCCTCCATGCAACCCGAGCACGTTCCTAAACCAGGCTGCTGGTGTAGCAGGCAGTAGCTCTTCCGCAGTGCTACCGGGCCTGCTGCGCCAATGGTTCTTACAGGCATGTGAATCTTAAATGTGGTAACAAAGGTCAAATGTTGGGCCGAGTAAAATAAACATTACATTCCGCCAGTTTTTCAGCAGCTGCCCCCCCAAAAAAAGTAGGTTATTCACCTGTAACCATAGTTCTAGGAGTGGTATATAGTTCACATCCACACACTGGCAATTCCACTAGAAGTGCTGATTCGTCAGA
Organism: Neoceratodus forsteri; assembly: GCA_016271365.2. Taxonomy (NCBI): domain Eukaryota; kingdom Metazoa; phylum Chordata; order Ceratodontiformes; family Ceratodontidae; genus Neoceratodus; species Neoceratodus forsteri. Next base: position 47,606,480 of record JADMNL010000025.1, read on the forward strand.
ATGTCTTTAAGCTATGCTCCTCCCACCACCGAGGCAGTAAATCCTCCGGCTTCACCCCCTGATGTCAGATCCTGCATGCTGGAAGCAGGGATCTGTGGAGTGTTGGCATGGATCAGTTGGTAGCACATCTGCCTCTGGACCAGAAGGTTATGGGTTCTGGCCCCATACCAGGACTGGGCTCATACCTAAATGCTGCCACCAAAGTGCAGTACTAGGGGGGGTGCTGTCCTTCGGATGAGATGTTAAACTGAGGTCCCTTCTACTCATCTCTGGTGCTGTCCAGGTGAAAGTAAAAAAAAAAGGCACTTTTTGCAAGAGTAGGGGACTTTTCCTGGTGTCCTGGCCAATATACCCCTTCTCATAAAACTGGTTCATTCAATTGCCCAGGGCTGTGTGCGGGTGTTAATGGGCAAAATGGCTGCCACTGCACGTTCAGTCACTTCACTACCAGTCTAGCATTGCTTGTAAAGCACTTTAAGATACAGTGTGTATGAAAAGTGCTATATAAATGCTGCTGCTTCTTCGTGTGCCACTTGCCAGGAGGGCGGATGGGTGGTGTGGATGTGAAAAATATACCACTCCTACAAGTATGGTTATAACTGAGTAACCAGTTTTCTAGGGGCGTGGACATATAGTTCACTTATCCACACACTGGCAGACTTCCAGCAGTTCTCCGGGAGGAGAGGGCAAAGCATGCACCTCTACTTGCCAAACAGAGATTGGAAAACCGAAGTGCCAAATGCAGCATTCCGATAAGACTCAAGGTCAACACTGTAATGGGAGATGAAGGTGTGTGCTGACTTCCAGGTAGAAGCCCTGCAGATTTCCTGGATAGGGATGTCCCTGGAAGTGGCCATCGAGGCAGTGGTATGTCTGGTGGAATAAGCCCTAAGCCTAACAGGAGACTCCCTGCCATCCAACCTATAGCAGAGGTCGAAGTAGGCTGTGATCCACCTGCCAATCGTTTGCTTTGCTGCCGGTCTGCCAGGTGCAGCTTCAGCACATGTTACAAACAGCTGGTGAGCCTCACCTCGAACTCCAGCCCTGTATTCTACATAGTAGGTGAGCACCCTCCGCAGGTCCAGAGTTTGGAGCCTGCGGTCAGCCTCCAGAGGTTGGTTGGTAAAATATATCAGAAGGTTCTTCACCTGGTTAAGGTGGAACTCCAACACTACCTTCAGGAGGAACTTTGGGTGGGGGTGAAGGATGACCTTGCCCCTGTGGAAGACGTGACGGCACCAAGAAAGCTATCTTCCATGACAGATGTGACATGTCACACCTGTACACTGGCTCAAAAGGCCTACCCATGAGCACAGCCAGCACCAGCAGTAGGTCTCATGGTGGTGGTTCATACACTAGAGGGAACAGGTGGTCCAAGCCCTTGAAAAAGCACCCAATCACCTTTTCCTGAGCAACTGTCGATACACCGATCTGTGCCGGGTATGCAGAGATGTCTGCCACGTGCACCTTGAGGGTCACTGCTTGCAGCCCCAACTGGGAGAGGGACCAGAGGTACTCGAGGATACTAGCCACAGGGCTGGCAAGAGGATCAAGTTCCCTGCCCAGAAACCAAATGGAAAATCTTTTCCATTTAAAAGTGTAGCACTGGTGAATCGACTTTCTTCGGGAGGCCTCCACAATGTGGAGCACATTCTCCGAAAGACCCAAAGCCTGGAACTCCAGCTGCTCAGGAACCAGACTGTGCGGACAGGGACTCAAGGTCTGGGTGCATGACCTTCCCCTGTTGTCTGGTGAGCAGATCGGGGCAAAGAGGACACTGCCACAGAAGCCTAGTGCTGAGGCTGAGGAGATCAGAGTACCAGAACTGACTTGGCCAGTCCGGAGCTATCAGGATAATCACCTTGTCCTTTCATGCCTTGACCACCACCTTGTAGATCGGGGAAAGAAGGATAGGCATATACAAGGCCTAGGGTCCACAGCCTTGTGAAGGCATCCCCCACCAGTGTTCTAGACTGTGGGGGTGGGGGGGGCAGCACAAAACAGCCTCAGTTTTGCATTCTCCCAGGAGGGAAACAGGTCCACCAGAGGTGTTCCCCACAGGGAGAATAGGTGGTTTACCCCCTCCTGATTCAGGGATCACCTGTGAGACATCTCGCCCACCAGACTGAGAAGGTCTTCCAGCTGACTGTCCACTCTGGTGACACGGATCACCAGGAAATCTGCACCCAGGGTGCGCACGAGGGTCCAGGTGTGGCGCGCCTCACAACACAAGGGAGGTGAGTGCATGCCACTCTGCCTGTTCAGACAGAAAGGAAAATTACGTACCTACCGTAATTCTTGATCTTCTCTTGTATCTTCACCATTCATTACTTCCTGGGTGTAAGCGGAGGCGGCGCACCCGTCACGAAAAGCTTTTTTTTTTTTTTTTATTTTTTTTTAAAGCCCGCCTCGAGAGCGACGCCATGCCATGCGCCGAGGGGCAGCAGTAGTGATCGACTCCTCCTCCAACTCAGTTCTGTGAGCCGAGAGGCAAAAGTGAAAGCAGAAAATATAGATAGCGAGGCAAGATAGCGAGGATAGCAAAGCAAGGAAGAACGAACTGAAAAAGGAATAAGCCGATGGAGGAAGGACAGAGGATAAGAAGAACATCCTAGCCTAGGGACTGCAGGGCCTCCTTACCTGGGCGACTCTAGGAGGAGAGATGAGTAAGAAAATGAGAAATAGAAGAAGAAGGAGAAAGAGAAGAGAGAGATGGGATGTTGAAGGGACCAGAATGCCCAGCAGCATGAGTTAGCTTGTAGCTGAAGGGCTCGACTAAGGGAAGCAAGATCCCGGAGATAGAGCTGAAGAGAAGGTTCACGAACCCGCTAGACAGACTCAGGAGGGCATAGTCCTTATCTTCAACATGCCATTGTTCTGATACCCACCTTGGGCTGCTGGCCAGCGGAGGCCTTTAACTGGAGGACAGCCGAGGAGGGAAGAATAAAACCCAGGCAGCATGAGAGCGTGCTCAGGGGTTTAGAAATGGAAAATGTAAGCCTTTCAGGCATTTCAAGATAGAAATGGGACTCAGACTGACTGGCTAAGGCAAGTCAAGGCTTAGGCTGGCTAGGATTGGATATGGTCAGCAATGTTCTACTGTAAAAATTGTCCAAGAGGACACTTAAAGGGAGAAACCAATAGCAAAACAGCGAGAAGGATAGCCTACCTTCTCATTTGCCTTCTTGTTTGTTTTCCCTTTTTTTTTTACAGATAAAAATTTTTTTTTTTTTAACTAGATGCATGACCCAGATACCAAGATGCCTATAGCAGTCGAAGAGAGTTCCCTCAGCATTTTTTTTTTTGCAAAAGAAGAAAGGAATAGAGCGTTCCTTCCTCTGCTCTGTAAGGCAAGAATAGAGAGGGGGATTAGATTCCAGGGCAACTATCTGGACACGGGATTGCAGGATCAAAACTGAATAGCCTGAGCCAGGCCAAAAAACCCCAGAGGTATCTTGCCAGAAGAATAGCAAGAGATAGTTGTGCAGTCTGATCGCCAATGCAATCCACGAGATGGCCCATGAATCTTAGAGTAAGTAATTTCTCTGGAAATTTAGAACCCCAAAGAAAGATCTTTTCTTTTTTTTTTTTTTTTTTTGGAAAAATTAGGCAATTTTTCCTATATTTTATATAAATGCAGAGAAAGGAAGGAGACGGGAGGTGGAGAAGCCACAGGAAGAGGCCACTGAGGGGATGGTGGGCGGGTGTAAGTAATGAATGGTGAAGATACAAGAGAAGATCAAGAATTACGGTAGGTACGTAATTTTCCTATCTTCCCTTGTCAATCTTCACCATTCACTACTTCCTGGGTGAGTACCAAGCTCCTCTTCCCCTGGAGAAGAGGTCATACCCTGAGGAACAAGACCCCAGCCTTCTGCTGGTGAAAAAACAGAAGAGAAGACCCTGGCTTATTCAGAAAGCCTAAGAGAAGAAGCTAGGAGGTGCCTCCCGAGGGCGAGGAGAGACGGAGGGCCCTGTAAAGTCTCCTAGCTCTGGAAGAGAAAAACGGGTCCCCGGAAGGTGGGCAAATCACCTCCCGGGCCAGGGGTGACAACCTGGAAAAGGCGAAGCCATGCCGTCCGCCTGATGCAGATCGCTGTCCCAGCAAGCCTGGAAGCCACCTCACTGGCGTCATAAGATGCCCTTGCGTGTCTTGCCAGCTCCAGGCCTACCAGCGGAGAGGGCAGCGGCTTGTCTGGTTTGCTCCGTATCAGGCATAGATGCCAGCAGCTGGGACATCATCGACCACAGATGCGGTTGTAGGCAGCGTGATGAGCCTGATGTGATGCAATACATGCACTCGCCGCGAGAAGAGAGAACACTCTTCCGCTAGCGGTCGAACTGGAGAGAGTCCGAATCGGTGGGCGGTCATAAGCCCGAAGCGGCGCCCAGAAGGAGTATCCAGGTATACCAAACCTGAGGACGGGTTGGGAAGCGAACCTAGAGACTCAGAGGGGCACAATACCTCGCTGGCAGTCCGCGGGGCTGGGAAAGAAGCGGCAGGGGACTGCTGCAGACCCGGATAGGCGCCTCCTGGAAGGATAGGCCAGGAAGGTACCACCAGATGCTGGGCACTGAATTCACCAAGGAATTCACGCGTCTCCCGTTCGGTATTGTCTCTTGAGCAGTAGGAAATCGGAGATCCCTCACCATCCTCGAGAGAAGCGCTGATATTCTGTGAAATCAGCGCCGGAGGACAGATGAGCAGGGGTTCCTCTCCCTCGGAGGAGAGGCGAGGATGATGGGGAACTGGAATGCCCAGAGGATTCCTGCGGGCGGTGGGGAGAGTCGAAGACCCGCTCATGCATGTATCTAACATATGAGGGAAGGCGCAGAACCCTGAGCTGCTCCCAGGATAGCGGACCCATAGGACCGACATGGCCTGGGAGGCGGGGTCGTGAAGGCAGAGATGGGAGGGGGCACCTCCTGGAGGCAACTGCTCTCTGCGAGGCTCTGGAATCCGGGGAAAGGCCCTGGAAAGGGATCCCGGATATCAGACCAGGCCGCAGAGCGGAACTCTGGGGAAGCGGAGCCTGGAAGAGCCCTGGGGAGAACCTCCCCTGTGGCAGCGCCGGGACTAGCATGGATCCAGAAGGGCAGTCCGCTGGCCTTGCGGAGGACACCCTAGAACCCTGGAGGGAGGGCGAGGCTCTGCACTTGACTCCTGGCCACCCCGGGGTGGCCAAAGGAACGAGCAGCAGACCCCTGCCCTCAACCCCTCAGACTCGAGAGGGCCCTCCTCCTCGACCACAGCGTCCCCCTGTTCCTAGAGCAACAGCACCCGTGAGTAGCTGTCTGACCGGGCCTCAGAGGGAGCCTCCCCTCATGCCCACGCGCTACCCCAGGGCTCCCGCCACCCCAGCGGGGAACCCTCAGGAGGAGACGGAAGGGGGACAGAGGAGGGCCCGCTCGCCGCCTGGCACCTCTAGCACAGGGACCCAGACTCGAAGAGTGGGGTGCCAGGATGGGTCACGTCTGAATCACCGCCCTCCAGGAGGCCAGACCAGCAGGACCTCAATGCTGGCCACCCCAGGGTCCCAGGCTGAGGGGCATGAGCCCCGGTACCAAGGCGCGCGCGCTCGCCTCCCTCACGCGATAACAGCCAGGCTAGCTCCACACCCCAGCAGGCGCCCGGCAGGCCGGCACCGCCTGAGAGAGGAAGGACAGGGCCCGCAGCGCCAGGCGCGTCGGAGGCGGCGGCACCGCCGACGAGCCCGCCTTAGTCCTCAGGCGCTGCAAGCGCCGAGGCCCAAGCGCACCGCCAGCAGCCCCGCCCCGATCCTGGCCGGGATCCCAAAGCGGGCGCCGCCAAGGCACCGCCTGATCACGGGCGCGCGAGAGGCAGTGGGACTCAAGAAAGCGCCGCGCATCGATCACCGGCACCACGAACAGCGCCAGGATCAGCGGCGCGAAAGGCGGCGTGAGGTCCACCGAGCCAGGCCCAAAAGAGGCCTGCGCCCTGAGGGGAGCCTGCACCTCCGAGTGACTGCCGGCGGTGTCGGCGCCAGCGGGCCGGAAGGACTCTGGCTCCCCGACACGCAGAAGGGCCTCCTCCTCGGCAAGAAAGGCAGGAGGCCCCTCCTCCTCAGACCGTATAGGCCGGAGGGGACCCGGGAAGGGCCTACAGATCTTACACTGAGAATCCCTTGCAGCGTCATCCCAAGGTCGGCGGGGCTTTGCGAGCTTGAGCGGACTTGAGGACGGCAGTCCATGTGGAGAAACAGGCGTCACGCAGATCCATGTCATGGTTGGGTCCCAGGCAACAAGACAAGCGTCATGCCGGTCCGAGGCGAATGCGGCCACAGTAACACCGACGGCGTAGGCGCGGCCCATCTTGAGCTGCGTTTAGCTCGGACCGGACATAGCGGCGAAATCAACAAGAAAAACAGTAGGAAAGCACACGGTAGCCGCTTTAGAAAAGAAAAAGAGCGGTCTTACCGGTTGGCGTCAATTAATGCGGGAGAAAAAGTCGCTGGCGCCAGTCAAAATATGGGCGCTCAGAGCAGGTGCTGCCTCGGCGGGCGGGAGAAACAGAACTGAGCTGGAGGAGGAGTCGGTCGCTACTAACGGCCGCCCCTCGCGCATGACGTCGCTCTCGAGGGCAGGGCCGTTCGGGTGCACGCCTCCGGCTTACACCCAGGAAGTAATGAATGGTGAAGATTGACAAGGGAAGATCAGGGTTGTGGTGTTGTCCATGTGGACTTGCACAACCTGACTCCTGACAACAGGAACAAATTTGGAGCTCCAGCAGGCTGACATGATGACGGGACTCCCTGGGTGACCAGAAATCATAGGCCCTGCGTTCTCCCAGGTGTGCTCCCCACCCTACCAGAGAAGCATCTGTTGAAAGTGAGAGATAATCTGTTCTGGGCAGACAAACAGGACTCCTTCCTCCATATGTTTTGGGATCAGCCACCACTGGATGGCTTCCCACACTGGCTGGGTCACTGTGACTGGCTGGTCCAAGTGTCCCAGGCGCTGGGACCACTGACGGCCCAACTCCACTCCAGGTGCTGCATCTGCCTGCAGGCCAACCAGACCACGCTGGTGCCTATGTACCCTAGCAGCTGCAGGAAGTCACGGGCAGGTTGCAAGTGCCCAACCTGAAATGATCAGGCGAAGGAGGTAACATCCAGTGCCCGGTTCGCAAAGAGGCAGGCTATGGCCCGCAACAGGTCTAGCTCTGTCCCAAAGAGGCAAAAGTCTGTGCAGGTCTGGAGGGCCAGATCCCTGGACCACTCAACAGCCTCCTTGGATGGGCAGGCTATCAGTCAGTCATCCAAATAGGGGGTATGCCCTGATGCTCTTGTGCCACAGTATGCCACCACTACCATGCACTTGGTGAACACCCTGGGCATAGACAAGAAACCGAAGGGCATGACCTGGAACTGGTAGAGAACCCTTTCTGCTTGAACCAGAGGTATCGCCAGTAAGGATGGACAGACTGGGATGCAGAAGAATGCATCCTGGAGGTCCAGGGAGCAGAAACACATGCCCTGCTCCAGGGATGGTATGATCTGGTTCAGAATAACCATCCAGAACTTGTGCTTCTGCATGAACTGATTGAGACAGTACAGATCCAGTATGGAGCACCAGCCCCCCGTCCGTTTCGGGACCAGCAAGTGCCTGGATATGTACCCCTGACTTGCCAGGGCATCTGGGACACGAGCTATAGCTCCTTCCACAAGGAACTGAGCAACATGCTCCCTGATGGTGGACCGCATGCCCTGCGACACCGAGGACTCCCTCGGAGCATGGGATCAGTAAGGGAAGAGAGCCTCAAAATCGAGAGGCATCCCTCTGCCTAACACTTCAAGGACCCACTTATCCATGATAATGGCAAACCAGTATGCCCAGAACTGAGTCAGGGATTGGACAGGCAAGAGATAGACACCCCCCGATCTGTCACTGGGCCATTTTGGAGGGGGCACCAGCCACTAGGGCAGAGGGGCACCACTTCTGGGCCCCTGGCCAGAGAACTTGGCCTTGGGGCACCAGGCTTGGTATTGCCACTGCTGGGGCTGCTACTGCCAAGGCTGCTGTGGCTGAAGAGAGACCAAAACTGAAAGGCCTTTTTATTAGGTTTTTGTTCCTTCAGATCCTTCTGGGACAAAGCCACAGTGTCCAAGGTGGCGCTAGACTCCTCAATCCTTGTGATATGGCCTTCCACCACCAGGCCAAAGAGGTCGGTGCACAAGAAGGGGACATCAGCCAGCTTGTGCTGAGTGTCTGCTGTAAAGGTTGAGAGCCTCAGCTAGGCCCTGCAACACTGCAACACACTGCAACACTGCCTTGGCACAGGAACAGAAGTAGGCCATATCTAGGGCTGCCTGGAGCTGGTGTTTAGCCAACACTTGACCATGGTCTCTAACCACTTTCACCTGCAACTGCTTATCAGCAGGGGAGATGACAAAGGATATGGTCTAGCACTTCCAGCTGGGAGCAATGTTGGCCATCATCAAGGCATAGATTGTCTGACAGAGACCAAGGGAGGAAATGGCACAGACTTTCTTGGCTGCATGGTCAAGTTTCTTCGACCCCTTGTCTTCCAAGACCAGACCCTTGACCAGGAGTGGTCCGAGAACCTGATACAGAGCCGGTAAGGACTGCATACTTGCAGACCATAGGGGCTGCGGGTGCTGGGCAGGATGCTGCAAAGCTCCTGTGCCAGTCCCAAAATGGCCTCAGCCATGAGACAAGCAACCCGCAGGGATTCGTCCCTGTCGAGGATGTCCATGAAAGCGTATTTAGCCCTTTTCTGTACAGGCTGCAAGGGGGCAATATGGACTCCAACAAGAGTTGGGGGAGCACCCTGAATGACACCAACCCATGGTCAGTTGTCAACTATTCGATCAGCTTGCGGTCGAAGGTGTACGTCCTAAACAACTGCATGGAAGAGCTATCAGAGTCATCTGAGAACTCGTTAAAAATGACCTCAACAATTTGCTGCCATGAACCATCCAAGAGTCATCCGATTGGATGATTTCCACCAAGAGCCAGCTTAACAAGCCAGTAGCAGAACAGGAGTCCTTGGTTCGGGCTCCCTTCAAAGGCTGCAGTGGAGACAGTTCCACCAGCAGAGGTGGTGAGGCAAGTGTCGGTGACAGCTGTCTTAGGAAGACAGGTGTGGGCTTGACTGGTGCTGACCATTTGACCACAGGGGTTGGGAGCAGAGCCCTACCCTGATGTCTGTGACAGCTGCCTTGGGCATACTGGCATGGGCTTGACTGGTGCTGAACAGTTGACCACAGGCGTCAGGGATACAACCCTACCCTGCCCCACCCAGGCCCACTGCTGCCAGAGGAGTTCCTTGTAGCTCCGTTGCATGTGCCAGCGGAGCCTCTCCTCATCCAAGGATGAGAAGGATGAAGAACGATGACAATGATGCTTCCCAGTCGAATGAGACTGAGAGTGCGAGCAGCACCTCAACCTTGATTATCGACCTGAGGCCCGGCGTCAAGCAGAATTCACTGGTGTGCAGTGTATATCACATGCACCAGCCTTAGTGGGACGACCACTGGTGGAAGCTGTTCTCAAATGAACACATCCAGGGACACCAACTGGTCCACATCCTCCTGGGTGAGGACCAGCAGCTGGGTTTTGGAGATCGATGCCTTGTTGACCTCCTCCGACAACTGGTCGACTGTAGTTCAAGACAGCTTGGTCAGTCGGTGCTGAGGTTGACAAGTGCAACAGAGGCACCGTGGAGCTTGCGACCTGGCCCTTGACCAGTTCTGGCTTGACTGAAGTCAGGTGCTCAACGTGCATCAAGTGGTCGTGAGAGTCGAAGGAACAGGAATGTAATCTCTCCCAGTTCCACGACTGGTGGTGGCATTTCTTGTGCTTCTTACTGTGGTGGACAGGGCTCTCCCCAAAGGCCTGCAGGGCCCGATACATCTCCTGGAATTCACCATTGAATGATGCTCTGATGCTGGCCCCAGCCAGGAGCAGCACCGAGGCCGAAAAATACAGGTTACTCACCTGTAACAGGAGTTCTAGGAATGGTATATGTTGTTCATCCACACTTATTGGCAGGTTCCTTGCCGCTTTAAATCTTGCCGGAAGGTCTTCAAGCTGGCTCCTCCCACCCACCCAGGTGGTAAAACTCTCGGCTCCGCCCCATGACGCCAGATCTAGCCCGCTGGAAGCCAGGTTGTGCGTCGAAGCCAGGGAGGTCGGGTGGGTCGTGTGGATGAACAACATATACCATTCCTAGAACTCCTGTTACAGGTGAGTAACCTGTATTTCTAGGGACATGGATATGTTGTTCAATCCACACTTATTGGCAGACTCCTAGCAGTTCTCCGGGAGGAGGGAGGCAAGGCGCACACCCCCGATACTTACTTGGGAAATAGAGACTGGAGAACCGAGGCCCCAAAACCAGCATCCCGGCGTGACTCAAGGTCGATGTGGTAGTGGGTAATAAAGGTATGTGCCGACTTCCAGGTAGCAGCCCTGCAGATATCCTGGATAGGGACATCCCTGGAAGCAGCTACCGATGCAGCGGTATGACGGGTAGAATGAGCTCTTATCCCTCTGGGATGCTCCATGACCGCCAACCTATAGCAGACATCTATGCAGGAGGTGACCCACCTGCCTATCGTCCGCTTGGCTGCAGGTCTGCCAGGTGCGGCTTCAGCGTAGGTGACAAACAGCTGGCGAACCTCTCCCCGAACTTCAGCCGTCCACTCCTTATAATAAGCGAGCGCTCATCTAGGATCCAAAGTATGGAGCCTATATTCGGCCTCCGAGGTGTGATTGGGGTAGAACACCGGCAGAGTCAACACCTGGTTAAGGTGAAACTCCAACACCACCTTCGGAAGGAATTTCGGGTGGGGGCGCAGGACAACCTTGTCCCTGTGGAAGACCAGATAAGGAGACTCTATGGAAAGCGCCTGGAGCTCTCCCATCCTTCTGGCTGACGTGATAGCCACCAAGAAGGCGGTCTTCCACGACAGGTGGGAAATATCGCACCTGTGCATCGGTTCAAATGGCTTGCCCATGAGCTTGGCCAATACCAGCAGTAGATCCCACGGAGGTGGAGGTTCTCGCAACGGAGGGGAAATGTGGTCAAGGCCTTTGAAAAAGCACCGACCACCTTCTCCTGCGCCACCGACTGCTTCCCGGCCCGCGCCCGATAAGCAGAGATGGCTGCCAGGTGCACCTTAAGGGTTGTCAACCGAAGCCCTTGCTGAGAAAGGGACCACAGGTAGTCAAGAATGCTTGCCAAGGGACAGGCGGAAGGGTCCAAGCCCTTCCCCTGACACCAAATGGAGAATCTCTTCCATTTGAAGGCGTAGCATTTCCTGGTCGACTCCTTACGAGACGCCTCAACGACGTTGAGGACCTTGTCGGAGAGACCCAAGGCCTGGAACTCTAACCGCTCAGGAACCAGGCCGTCAGGTGCAGGGATTGAAGGTCCGGATGGAATACCTTCCCCTGGTTGACTGAGATCAGGTCTGGGAGGGCTGGAAGCCGCCTCGGAAGCCTGGAGCTGAGGCTGAGGAGATCTGGATACCAGAACTGGGCGGGCCAGTCTGGGGCTACCAGAATCACCTGTGCCTTGTCCCTCCTCGCCTTGAGAAGCACCTTGTGGATCAAGGGAAATGGGGGAAAGGCGTAGAAGAGGCCCGGGTCCACGGCCTCGAGAAGCCATCCCCTGCAGCGAGCCCTGCTGAGGGGGGCGGGCATGGAACAGACTCAGCTCGCATTCTCCTGAGGCAAACAGGTCCACCTGAGACGCGGCCCCAGTGGGAGAACAGGTCTTGTACTACCTCCAGCAGGAGAGACCACTGCTAGACGAGCCCTATCCGCTTAGGGCATCGGCCAGGGTGTTGGAGGCTCCTGCCATGTGAATGGCTAGGAGATCCACCTCCAGGCTGCGCACAAGGGACCATGCTGGAGAGCTTCCTTGCATAACAGCATGGAGCGCCCCGCCCTGGCGGTTCAGATAGTACATGGTCGTGGATTGTCCATCTGGACCTGAACCACTTGACCCCGTAGAAACGGAGCGAAGGCGGTGAGAGCTAGACGGACCGCTCGGAGCTCCAGCAGGTTGATATGGCATCGGGACTCCCGAGGGGACCAGAGGCCGTGCGCTCGGTGCTCCCCCAGATGGGCACCCCAACCCATCAGAGATGCATCGGTCGATAGAGAGACCGTCAGCTCGGGGCGGATGGACGGGATGCCCTCCTGCAGATGTGCCGGAACGATCCACCATTGGAGAGTGCTCCACATCTTCTGGGTCACTGTCACGGGCTGGTCCAACAGATCGCAGCATTATGACCATTGGCTGGTCAGCCCCCATTTAAGGGGACGCATGTGCCAACAGGCCCAACGGACCACACTGGTGCAGGCCGCCATGATGCCCAGGAAGTCCCGGGCAGGGCGCAATTGCCCAACCAGAAATGACTGGGCAAAGGAGGAAGAACCTTGGCCCTGTCTGCCGAGAGCCATGCTCTGGCTCGTAGAGAGTCGAGCTCTGCCCCGATGAATTGTATCACCTGCTTTGGCATGAGTTCCGACTTGGCCTCATTGATGAGGAGGCCAATCTGAGAGCAAACCTGGAGGGCCAGATCTCTGGACCGCTCCGCCTCCGCTCTGGAGGGGGCTGCAATCAGCCAGTCGTCCAGGAAGGGGTACACCTGGACCCTTCGGCGCCGCAGGAACGCTGTCACCACTGCCATGCATTTGGTGAAGACCCTGGGAGCTAGGGAGAGGCCGAAGGCCATGGCCCGGAACTCGAAAAGAGATCCGTCCGCTCTGAAGCGGAGGAATCTCTGATGGGATGGACGGATTGGGACGTGAAAGAACGCGTCCTGGAGATCCAGGGAACAGAACCACATGCCTCGTTCCAAGCATGGGATTATCTGAGCCAGAGCGACCATCCTGAAGGTCCGAGACCTTAGGAACTTGTTCAGGTCGTGCAGGTCGAGAATGGGGCGCCAGCCCCCCGTCCGTTTTGGGACCAGGAAGTACCTGGACACAAACCCCGGGTCTGGAGGAGGATCCGCCACCTTCCTGATCACCTCTTTTTCGAGGAGCAGGGCAATATCGGCTCGGCGGGCCGATAGCGAGGCTGCGGACCCCGTGGCCCCCGAGGGGCAACGGCTCAAAAGGGTGGAGCCTGCTCGAACCCCAGAGGCAGGCCTTTTCCTACCACCTCCAACACCCAGCGGTCCGTGGTGATAGCGGACCAGGCGGAAAGGAAGTGGTGGAGCTGCCCCCCCACGGGGGGAACCCAGGGGGGAGTGACGAGGTTGGGGGCGGCACCCCTCAACCCGCCACTGGGCAGGCTTGGAGGAGGAGCCGGCCGAGGGACCTCCTGGGCCTTTACCTCCTTGCTTCCTGTTGGAGGAAGCTGCCGGCTTGGGTTTGGGATGCCAAGCGTGAGCCTGCTGGCCTGTTGCTGGTGCTGCTGGGCCGGTCGAGATGCAGGGGCCGAAGGACGAACGGACTTCTGCTGCTGGACGGTGGCCCTTCTGGCCCCTCTGGGCGGAGGTGACCCGAGTCCAGGGTGGCATTGGACTTCTCGAACCGCTGGAGTGTCCCTCCACCCAGGGCCGAAGAGGTCAGTCCCCAAGAAGGGACATCCGCAACTTGTGCTGAGTATCCGCTGGGAAGGTGGATATCCTCAGCCACGCCCTCGCGCACATGGCCACCGTGGCGCCTGACCTGCACAGGAATCACGTATGTCCAGAGCAGTCTGAAGCTGCTGCTTCGCCACCGCCCTACCCTGGTCCCGCACCTGGCGGACTGTGGTCTGCAGGTCAGTCGGGAGATGAGGAACAACCTCATCCAGGGAGCCCAAGAGGGCATGTGAGAAGTGTGCCATCAGCACAGCCGAGCTGGCCTGTCGAGGCCGAGGGAGGACGCAGCGTACACCTTATGCCTGGCAAAGTCCAGCTTTTTGGACTCTTTGTCCGGGCTTATCCACATCCCGAGCTGCTACCGAACACCAGAAAACGCTGTCGGTGACTAACCCTCGGCAGAAGGGTGCTCCGAGAAACCGAGCAAAGAGCCAGTAGGGACCGCATACTTCCTGGCCATGGGCGCAGAACAGGAAGCAGGCCGCTGCCAAAGCTCCAAGGCTGGGCCAACAATGGCCTCAGCCACCGGAAAGGCCTCCGTGGGGGAATCCCCTCGGTCCAGTATCTCCGTCAGGAAATACTTGGCCCGTTTGGACATGGGCTCGAGCTGCATCCCGGTGGACTCCGAGATGAGTCGAAGCAGACCCAAGAAGGACGATGGGCTATCGTCCAATGACTGGCCCCCGGAGGACTCCAGGTCGACCTGCCTGGAGAACAGGGAGGAGTAGTCGTCGGAATCCAAAGAGTCTGCGAAGAGCTGCCTCAGCCCTGAGCCACCCTCCACCTGCCGAGGACGGTCGGGAGTGAGGGTGACCGACAACCTGTGGGGCAGGCCGTGACCCGACCGAGAATCCTTGGTCGGTGCCCCCGACTTTGGTTGTGGAGGCGGAGGTTCCACCACAATCGGTGGAGCAGCTGGTTTTGGCCGAGCAACCGGCCCTGGAGTGGGCAACACTTCGACTGGGGGCGGTGGTTGCTTCGGTCGTTCAGGCAACAGCCACTTGATGGCCGGGGTCTGGACCGGGGTCGGCTTAGGCCCGGACAACAGCAACTGCTGCCACATAAGCTCCTCGTAGCACCGGGCGAATTTACGCCGAAGTCTCCCCTCATCCGAGGAAGAGGAGGAACGGTGTCGCCGCTTACTTTGGTATCGAGACCGAGACCGCCGATGTTGGCGGGAACGGCTAGACCGAGACTCTCGGGGGGACAAGGGTGGGTATGGGAAGGGGTGGAGGACACCCGCTCTTCCCTCGGCTCGGGCACTTTAACCGGGGACTGCGGCCCGGAAGGCACAGGCAGATCCTCGGTATCCACCGGGGGAACCGGTGAAAGAGGGTTGTCGGCTTCTCCAGTCGACAGCCCGTCTAACGGATAGAGAAAAATCTCGACTTCGTCGACGGGAGTCTCGGCAGGCTGGCCTGACAGGGGCACCGTGAAGCCAGCGGCCTCAGCCACAACCTCGACCCGAAGTCGGCGGTCGGCTGTCCGGGGAAGGGGACCTCTTCCACTCCCACGAGCGCCGACGGTGGGACTTACCTTCGACTCCTTCTTCTTGGGCGGGAAGAATGTCCGATGGCCCCTCTCCCGCCCGTGGAAAGGGACTGACAAAGTTCCTTGAACGAGCCGTATCGAAGGAACTCAGAGAGTGGGACAAATGCGCGGCTGAGGAGGAGGAAGATGCCTGGGCCGCCTCCTCCTTGAGGCGATCATCTGTGAGCTGCTCCAGCCAAGCCAGCCGCGTGGACACCGCCCAGCAGGCCTCTTTTGATTTACCGGCGGAAGCGTTTCTCGGGATGCCGAGCTTCAATCAGACATGCGATCGTCAGGGCGTTGCGAGAAAGAGCGGCACAACTCGCGGGCCTGCGGGTGCGTGATCTAGGCCTAGGCAGAGATGCACATGGAGTGCGGATCCGTCCTGGACATTTTGCCCGCAAGGGCACCTCAAAAGCCAGGAATAGATTTGTCCATCGAGCCGCGAGGGAAGATGAAGATCGGAGTTAGAAAACTTCAAACCAATTCGGACGAACCGAAGAGTTAGGATCCAGTCTAAAACGCAGAGCGCTAAGGGAAGGGAACCTGAGCTTCCAAGCGGTAAGGAAGATCTGGTGTCATGGGACGGAGCCGAGAGTTTTACCACCCGGGTGGGTGGGAGAAGCCAGCTTGAAGACCTTCCGGCAAGATTTAAAGCGGCAAAGAACCTGTCAATAAGTGTGGATTGAACAACATATCCATGTCCCTAGAAGGTGCCACTACACCACCGCCTCTTCCATGGCTGCGAGCTGAGCCACTGACCTTGCTGTAATGGACACCATCTTGCGGCCTTTCGGCAATAGTTTTGGGTACCACTTGACCAGCAGGTTGAGAAGAAGCCAAGCCGCACAATCCTCCAGGGAAGACGGGGCATCATCTGGCACAGGCTGCAACTCACGACATTATGTGCCATCCTCACTCAGTAGAGGCACAACATGTGTGGGTCCATTCACGACATCTTCTGTCAGCATGTGACACACGATTTGAAGCCGGGAGCAGGCTTTGCTTCTGTGTTCCATCTTCAGGATGCCAAGACTGGAGTCGAACTAAGAAAAATAGCAAAAGGATCAAATTTTATTTAAAAAAATAACTTAGTTTACCAATGGTACCCTTTCGGCCCTAAAACGCATGGAGTTGCGAGGGAGACTGAACTCTTCCAGGAGAAAGAAAGATGTAACGTCACCCTACGGAGCCAGAAGATATACCTCCTAGGTGGTGGGAGGAGCTTAGCTTAAAGATGTTCTGACAAGACAGCACTTCTAATGGAACTGCCAATGTGTGGATAAGTGAACTATATCCATGTTTTTACTATCTCCCCCCCATGGCTTAAATGTGCAAGTCGTAGCGACAACTGTAACTTACACCCGTGTTTGGGGGAAATAGTGTCAAATGTCCCATTGCTGCCCTCATGTGACATGACCCATAAATGGTCATGCACTGCACTCTCAAAGTAAAAATAGGGTATTTTTACATTAAGAAGTGGCACCACCCCACTGGCGGACTGATGGTACACTCTGCTGGCATCAGGAAGCCCAAGGTTTGGCTTCAAGCCTTGAAATCCAAATTTGGTGCCAGCGTGTTGCAGACATGAGGGCTAGCGCTCAGATCTGTGGGAAAGAGGGTACGGGTTGCCAGGTGTGCATCCTCAGCCAGCCAATTACAGCAGCACTGGCATCGACGGCTGTGAAGGCAGATACCCACTGGCACCCCCTGCTAGAGGAAGACAGTGTAGTCCTGGTGACTCCTGTTGCCAAGCAGTGGACAGGGGAAACTTATGGAAAAAAGGAAGGGGAGAAGAGCAAGTGGCAAAACTTACAAATCAACATATCGTTTTTTTCTCAGGCTTCAGATAGAGATTGAACTCCTGCATTTCGAAATGGAATACTTAAAGGAAATTGCAGTGCTGTTTGCAGCATTTTATTTTTGATATGTTTTTGTGACTGCAGAATCTCATTTACGCAATGTAATGCAGCGTACAGAGAGCTAAAGTTAAATAACAGAATGTGAACTCTGTGAACCATTAAGGGACTGTGCTCCTCCTGCAGCTGCTCCATGCTGTGATTTTCTTAGACATCACAATGACAGACATTTGCTTGAATGACTTTAAAAGCAAACGGTTATTTTGATTTTTGTTTGATGTGCACTACATCACAACTTTGGTTTTTGCTGCGTCTCCAATCAGGACATGCCCACATGCCCATGCACATGCATATGCCATATGTAATGTAAACAATGTTAAAGAGATGTGTATGTTTAATACCCATTTTGGGTACAGCATAACAGCGTAACAGTTTTGTCAGCCCCCCCCCCCGCACCATATTAAGAGTACATCTTAATTAAACAAAAGGGAAATATGGTGGGTCCATACTGGGGACTTGCGCTTGATTTTTGCATAAATCCCCCTTTCAAAACAGATGTTTAGTTCCAGGGCCACGAACTTGCAATAATTTACCACAGCATGGCCACATCTCTGGCATGGGTAGGACCACGCCTGGCATGCCAACGTAACCCTAGGTGTGTGCTGTTATGTTTGTAATCTGCACTGTATTGTCCAAGGCAGGAATGACCTCTTCCTGCTGCAGTATGTTGTATTATGTCTTTAGACTGCACTTATCTCAGGCAGGGACATTTCTGAGAATAAACTCAGATCCAGAAGCAAATGGTTTGATACCTTTTATTGGACCAACATACATGTTACAAAAAGAAAACAATGTCTAAGCTTTCGGACCAACCAAGTCCTTAGTCATAAGTCTCCGAGGAACGACTCAGTTGGTCCGAAAGCTTAGACATTGTTTTCTTTTTGTACCACCTACGTTGGTCCAATAAAAGATATCAAACCATTTGCTTCTGGAGCTGTTCTTACAAGGATCAATACGACAACTGATCTATTTCTATATGAGAATAAGCTTGTGCTCTTGGCCCTTTGACCCTGATAAGACACCATGAACAGTTTTTACCTCCGATCAGGGCTTTGGTTTCTGGGAGAGCCGTGGCCTCACTAGATTTACGCATCTTCTGGACCGGGAAGTTTGCATGTCATTTTTGCAACTCCAACTTAAATATGGCCTGCGTAGAAAGGGCCATTTTCGCTTTTTGCAGGTCAGACATTTTATACTGCAACAACCACCTCTATAGCTGTTACAAAGGCCTATGATGGACTTAGAAGATTTATTTTATGGATGGGTTCGGCTACACATTAAAATGAAACCCCTGTCAAAACTTTGTCAATTATTTAACACCAAAAATGTTACCTATGCAGACAATATTAGACTCAGATGGATTCAGGAATACGAGACTGATATTATGGTATCAGAGTGAAAAAAAAAGTCTAGCAGGAGGCTGGAGAACTATAGCCTCACCTTCTTGGGGCGAATTTCACTGGAGGGTGCTGACAAGATTTTTTAGGATCCCTGTCATTACAGAGCACTTTGCTACAACATACACTGCACTGTGCTGGCAGGGCTGTGGCATGACAGGCTCACATTTTCATATTTTCTGGGAATGCCCCTTAATACATCAATTTTGGCTCTGAGTCCATGCACGCCTGCAGACATTATTAACCAACTCCCTCTCTTTCTTCTTCCTGGCACTAATATTTGGCCTTCTAGTTAGATCTAGTCTCCCAGGGGCAAAACATAGTAGGTGACTATATCACAGTCTAAGATTAGCTGCTCTTAAATGTATCACTTTAAAATGGCTCTCACCTGACCCTCCCACCATAGCGATGTGGGAGGCGAAGATGGAGGAGACTGAATTGATGTGATATATCACCGCTTCACTTAGAATAAGTTTGGACAAACATTTAGAAACTTGGGAGGCCATGGAGAGGGGCAGAGGAGCAAAGACTGGTGTGTGTGTGTGTGTGTGTGGGGGTGCTACAGATAACCTGAGAGTTATTTGGGAGAACGTTTTAAAGAGCTCTTTACACATGTACCCATATGTTTCTGTAAAATGGATTTGAATAATATTTCACAATAACCATGGGCCCTCATTAAAGCATGTTAATGTCAATATTTATTTCCTCAGTAGCAATACTGTGCTCATTGAGGCACAGTAACTAGGCTCTTTATAAATGTGATGACAATATGAGAGTATGGCTATGTGCATTATAATCTGCATTTCATTGTTAGCTATTGTTTTTTCTGCAATCACAGCTGAAGTCAAGCCTGGGCACTCTCATTATCTGTCCCAAAGACAGCTTTATGGCCTTGGAAACAGGAGAAACCATGTACCCTTGTATAACACTTGTAAGGGTAATCGATAATGCTTTAATCCAGGACACACAAGAATACAGTATATGGTGCAATCTCTACTGTGTAAGATTGCTACATACATTGTTATGTGCCGTATGCAAAATCTGTGCATTAATAAAGATTAAATTACAAAAAAGGAAAGAATACGCTTCTGCTGCATAGTTTTCTTAAAACAAAGTACAACAGATGGCAAGTCTTCCTTTATTCTGTTTCTGTAAGTGCTGCCCTCCTTCATAATACAAAAACAGATTGTAATTTGTAATGCTAAGAACTGCTGTTACCCTCCATAATACCAGGGCACGATGCATTTGCGGACCAAATATATAGCAGAGAAGCAGAGTGCCTAGCCAGAGACAGATCAAAAGAATACAACTATGCATCTGTAGTTTTTAACTTGTCTGGTCTCTAGACTTTGGTATAAAACATTGAAAAGATTATTCAGATTCTTACCCCTGTTACATCTTTCTGATTTAAAACCTTTGGTAATCTCACTGCTTAGGAAAGTCAAACAGAATCTACCTCCAATTCCAGGCTCCAATTCTGGCAGAAACGAACAGAAAGCCCTAGAATCATGGCTTTTCCTCAAAATGTAGAGGTGGCTGCATTATAACACCATTATGAGTTTACCTTGAAGTCATTTTCAGTGGCATGACCACTGTAGAAACATGTAACACTTCATTGTTAAGTGAATAAAGTAAACACACTGATGTTTAAGAACTAAATTGGTCTGGGATCACAATGTCCAGTTGTCAGTAGTCCAACATAAACCAGACCGATGTGAGATGACACATTCAGGGACAATTGCAGTACACAGCAATGACTTGGAATTATTTGTAGCTACATTGGTCCTCACACAAAAAAGATGAACAAATCGGGGGATTTTTTCCCCAATTGTTTAACCAGGAGCGGCACACTAAGCTGAAAGCTTGTTTACAGGTGCGACCGCTGAGCACAGGGAGGTTAAGTGACTTGCTCAGGGTCACACAGTATGCAATTGGAGGCTGTGGGACTCAAACTCAGGTCTCTAGATTTGCAGTGCAGAGCCCCAAACCACTGCACTATGCTGCCTCCAATTCCATGCTCCAATTTGATACCCTTTACTGGACCAACAAGAGCAGGATATTAAATAAGCCCCCAAAAAAATGATTAGCAGTTTTGCGTATGAAAGGGCTAATCAGCTGTGAAAATACGTAGCACTTGGCACATACTGAGTAGCAAAATGTAAAAAAATGTATGGTTTTATTCATTTTGCCTATTGTGCCACTGACTCACCCCAAAAATGGTTAGCAGTCTACTCGTATACATTTCTGGAAATGGTTAGCATTACTCCCGTTTTGCATAGCGTTTTGCTGTGCTATACCAGCTGTATAATACCCTGGAAAGATTTACAAAACACAGGCTTTCAGGCTACACTGAGACCTTCTTCAGGTTGAGTAGGACTGATAAACTTCTAAACATGGGTCTGCCAGTTTTGCTGATGAAGTAAATCATTGGATATGTGCAGAGAAAAAAAAGACAGTCTTTGAATTCTTAGATGGTTATAAATCAGATAAGAGATAAAGGCTCCTCTCCATGTATGGCATGTGACATCAGGGACCTATAAACTGTTAAATGCTTATGTTGGAAGAGCCTCCCTAAAAACAGACTGTGTGTGTGTGTGTGTGTGTGTGCGTGTGTGTGTGAGATAACAAAAAGCACTTACATATATATCTGTGCTGCAAAGACACACACTGTATACAAGAACACAGCAGACAAACAATGTATCTCAAACGTATAAATAAAACCACGTTAATGTATAAGACACACTAAAAATATATATCAAATGTAAGAGATAATAGCCGAGATATTCAGACTGCGCCAGGCAGTGGCGTAAGCCTGGGCACAGCGCAACTGTGATGCACCGGGGCCAGGTCCAGGTCCAGGCGATATTCAACGGTACTGTACCATGGCGCAGCACTGTTGAATATGGCACGGACAGTGCACAAAGTGCGCATGGTGCAGTGGCACTGCGCCAGCGCAAGCCACTGATAGGGAGCACAGGGATGCGCCAGCGCAGGTGCAGTTGTGCTAGGCGCATCACCTACGATATTCAACAAGGGGCATGCAAATGAGGCCCTAATATATGCAAGGTGCAAATGGGGCTATTTGCATGTCATTATGGCCCCATTTGCATGCCTTGCGCAGGGCAGGCCGGCAACTAGCACCTGGCGCCCTGCACAGCATGACATGTGCCGTGGGGATCCCCGGGCATCCCCCAACCCGTAGTCGAGATCACACAGTATATGTTTGCAAGGAAACCCTGGTAGTCTAGTGGGCCCCCCTCCCAGTCCCTGACTACTCGAGATATATTAATCATGTCAGTCCCTGGTGGTATAGTGGAACCCCCTTCCACCCGATTTCCCGATACATGGAACTATGACCGTCCCTGGTGGTCTACTGGAACCCCCTCGCCCGTTGCCGCAATCGCGGTAAATGTAAGATACAACATTCCCTGTAGTCTAGTTGACTCCCACTGAAAGTCCCCACCGCTGTCAGCCCACACCTACTTCCCTGGTGATCCAGTGGCACCCCCCACCCCTCCCACCCACAAGGACCCTTGCCCACCCTGCTCCCCTCCCGTCGTCAGCAGGCAGCTGCATCCCACCCGCATACCGCCCGGTCCACTGCGCAAATGACAGGTACAGTATGGGCTATATGCCCACTGGTCCCCTGTGTGGACCAATAGGCTTGCAGAGCATACTGTACTAGACAGTCCCAAATATTCACATGGAAGGGAAGTGTTAGTAGTGGATCCAGGTCAGTCGGGTTCAGCTGCAGTGAGTAGTATCATATTCTGCCTTCGTTGGATGGCATAACACACCAAGCTGTAGACAGAGTGAGGAACATGGGGGTCATTGTGGACTCCAAGCTGATCCTAGACTATCAGGTGCTGGCTGTTGTCCACAGTGGCTTTTACCACCTGCGAAACATTGCCCTATCTTGAACCAGCTGACCTGGCAACACTGGTGCACACCTCAGTCACGTAAGAGTGGATTACTGTTATGCTCTTTACCTTGGGTTATTTGAGAGGCTGTTTGCAGCTAGTTCAGAATGTGGCAGCTCAGCTGGTTGCTACGACTTCACGGTGCAAGCATATCATGCCGATTCTCCACGGTCTTCATTGGCTGCCACTGTGGTGGCGCATCAGTTTCAAGGTGTGCTTGCTGACATACAATGCCCTACATAGTGTAAGTCTGGGCTACCTGAAAGACCTCCCGATACCTTGTGCTCATGGCCCCCCCCCCCCCATCAACGGAGGCAGTCCTCTTGTTGGTGCTTAGGTCTCTTTTAAAATCCTCAGGCGAGAGGGCGTTTGCGGTGGCAGCCTGACTCTGTGGGACGCCTTTTGCTGGGAGATAGAGGTGCTCCCTTGTTAGCCATTTAAAAAAAAAAAACTTTAAAAACCCATTTTGTTACTTTTAAGTTTTGTGCCTGGCTTTGTGACATCATTGTTTTTAATGTACTACTTATTGTTTTTAATTACGTTATCAATCAGCTGTGCTTACTGCGAGATGCCCAGCACCTTTGGGATCGCGTGCCATGTAAATAAAATTGCCTTGCCTCGCCTTTTTTCATGTCCAGAAGATAAATATGCCTGAGCTCACACCCCCACCTTTCTTGTGTATTTCTGAAGTGTCCTTTGAGGACCAGGACAGGGAGGTCAGAGGTGGAGTGATCAGATTGAGAGAAATGTTGTCCCACTAGTTTTCAGTCTTTTTCTCCTTTATGCTGTGGCTATGTGAGTTCATTCAGGTTTGAAGGAGTTGCCCGGTTTCCTCCATTTAACCTACATGTGGACACTTTTGCACTGGATGTAACAAACAACATTCTGGGATCCACCAAGTATAACACCTCTGCATCCTGAATTGCTTGTTTTGAGGGGTGTTGATAAAGTCTGAAGTGGAAATGTGCCCATGTGTTTTACAAAGGTCCTTAATAACGTTTCATAGGGGCTCCAGATTAGGGTTGTACGTAACAACCAAGGGAGTCCAGTTCGTGGTGGTCTTTTCTTTATACTCTACTAGCTGTTCTCTTCGCCAAATCATGGCATGTTCCATATCTCTGTCAATTTCTCTACGATAAGTGTCCCTGTTCAGAAATTTTTTTTTCATTGTGACAAAGTGTTTATCTCTGTACTCACTCGAAAATATCCAGTGGTATCAAAGTGCTTGGCTGTACGTTACAGACTTTTTAGTGTGCCGAGGGTGACTGCTGTCTTTGTGTAGGTATCTCTGTCTGTCTGTTGGTTTCCTGTAGATGTAGGTCTGTAAGGTTCAATCTTTGATGGTAACTGTGGTGTGAGGAAACTGATGCCGATGTCAGAGTACTCCAGGGAAAATTAATGAATGGGTGGAGGATGCTAAGTTCCTGATAAATTCTTTAGTTATGTGAGCACCTTCTGTCCAAATTATGAATATATCATCAATATATCGGAAGTATGCAAGTGTTTTTATTTTACATTGTTTCAGGAAATCGTCTTCCAAACTGGTCATGAAAAGGTTGGCCTACTGTGGAGCCATCCTCATGCCCACTGCTGTTCCCACAGTCTGAAGACAATGTCTGCTGTTGAAACTGAAGCTGTTGTGGGTCAGAATAAATTCAATGAGTCTGGCAATAAATTTTGTGTGGATGTCATGGTGCTGTGCTTTCTCATATAAGTATTTGTGACAGGCCGAAATTCCATCAGTATATGGGCTGTTAGTGTTCAGGGAGTTCACAGCCATCACGGTATTAGGCAGTGAATATCTTAAAGCAGAAAGTTTACGCAAGAAGTGTAGAGTGTCCTGAATATAAGCGTTTGTTTCTATAACAAATGGTTTTAAGATGGCTTCTATAAATCCACTGATCCCTTCTGTCAGGGTACCACTGCCAACCAGAGGGAGTATAGTGCAGTGGTTTAAGGCTCTAAGCTGCAAATCTGGTGACATCCAGCAGACCAGACCTGGGTTTGAATCCCACAGCTTCCACTTGCATAGTGTGTGACCCTGGGCAAGTCACTTAACTTCCCTGTGCTCCCAGGTTGCACCTGTAAAAAAGCTTTCAGTTTAGTGTGCTACTCCTGGTTAAACAACTAAAAAGTAATAATTAGCACCCTGCAGATATTATTGATCTCCCTGGATTCCCAGGCTTCTGGATCTTGGACAGCATGTAGAATGTCCCTGGTTTAGGTTTACCAGGGATGAGATCAGTCATTTTTGTTCTGAACATGCTTAGGAAATTATTGAACAATATCCCATAGTTTTTGGTGTATTGTGCAGTCCGATCAACAGCCAGTTCCCTACAGTAGATGTGATCTGTTAATTGTCTGTTTGCTTCATTACCGTAATCTTCATGGTTTAAGACCTATCTATAAACCTACAAGAGAAAGGCCAGCTACGAAGCCTACAAGACCTATCTATAAAGGCCGGCTACGAAACCTACAAGACCTATCTATAAAGGCCAGCTACGAAAGAGTAGCATATATTCACATTAACAGGACTGACAAATACTGTGATATCTGGGAACTTTTCTTAAAAGTTTTGAAAGAATAAGTCTGTACTGCATTTTATCTTGCAAAAGGTTCAGTTGTTTAACTAAGGGTATTGAACCGTCATTTTCTGTTTTTATTTCCACTTATGTGGACAAACATAGTAATTAATAGACTCATGATATCCACAGTGTCCCGCCTCCCCATTGTTGATTTAAGTATACAGCATAATATAGAATGTATATATTTTACAAAGACGCTCATTATAAGATGTACAGTGAATATATTTTGATTTATTGGATATCCAGATGTGTGTAGATTGAAAAATCTTTAATAAAATATGGATTAATAAAACAACAAAAAATGATTGATCACAACTGCAGTACCTTTGTCAGCTTTCTTAATAACAATTTCATGGTTAGATTTCAGTGACTGTTTCATTTTTACTTGTTAAGGATCTGATCTGGCAGCTGACTCTCTGATGAAAACTTTGAATACAAATGTCCAGTTTGGTACTTTATCCACTGGGGTGGGGTGAAATCAGATGATTTCTTTTTCTTTTCTGATGGAGTGCTGATGTCTGGGGTTTCTTCTTTGCTGTGAAAAAAATATTTTAGTCACAGTAGACAGAAGTATGCTTCCAGTTCACCATATAACTATATTTTGTCAAGGTACTTTGTTGGGCAGAATCAAAGTCCCTTAGAGAGTACAGATAATTCCGCAGTGGTCAGTGTGTGGCTGGATAAATCAACAACAGAGAGATGTTCATCTCATCTGCATTACCTTTCTGGTTCATGTTGTTGTTGTCTCCTCTGTTTTACTGATTTAATCTCTGGCTTCTCGAAGAGTATTTAGCTCCTTGTTCTTGTGGACTACAGCTCTCCTGCTGTCACATTCCATCCATGGAGAGAAGCCTACATCTCTAATCTGATTTATAACCAGTCCACCTAGGATTTCAAAGACGGCCTTTTTTTCTCTGCACATATCCAATTATTTAAATCCTTATCAACAGAGCTGTATCAGTTTTACCCAATGTATTTAAATTTGTTTTTTTGAAGAAACCACCATGACCTGAAGAAGGGCTCCGTGTAACCTGAAAGCTTGTGTTTCGTAAATCTCTTGCTGGTGCAATAAATCATATCAAATCACCCACTTTGTTCATCTTTCAGTGGTGGCTTGGGTACTGGGCTTCTGGGTCATCATGTGTAATCAGACACTGTTTAAACAACAGCAAAAGTGAGGGAGGAGTGGGGTTCCTTTTCTGCAGAGTATGTGGATAATATATAGCGACCCCAAGCCACATTAGAAAGGTTTTCAACTTGAAACTGAACAAATGTAATATTTTTTTGGGGAAAAACTAGGTGTCAAAGCTGATGAAAAAAATATAACGATATTCATATTTGTGTAACCTACCCGACCTCGATCATGTAATGAGCCCGACTTAGTATGCTCCTGCGTTTCGCTCTGAAGGACACATGAAAGTAGAGAAGTTAACAAAAAGTAACAGCTTTAAAATATTAGCAGTGCTAACAACATTCCTGTACTCCTTGCAAGATAACTACTTGTGTGTTATAAAATGGGCCATGAAAATCCTGGAACTTCATTGATCGAAACACATCACATGATCATTGATTATTTTCAGAAAACCTCACCTGAACTACACATTTTTAACAAATAAAAGCCCATTTTATAAGTGGGATAACACACTCTAGGGTGTGTGGCCATAAGGGAATAACGCACTTTTTTGGGTGGTTGCGGCCTTCGGCTACGCCTCCTGCTTAATAGCCACCCAAGGAATGCATTATTTCCTTATTTCCGCACACCCTATCATGTGCTACCCCTTACTTATAGTCTTCCAAAAATGGGTGGAGGTTCTTGTTTATGCATAAATCCAAGACAGCCTGCAACAACAGCTTTACTGCACTACACCAGGAATGGTGTTCTGACTGCTGTCTTTCTCAAAGCACAACAGAACTGATTCCCGCTAGTTTATTTAATGGTAACGGCACTGAATGCTCTGCAGTTTCTCTGGTGCCTCCACACCGTCGATTCCAAAGCGTCAGCCTGGGGACACGCAAAGAAAGTGCATCCAAGGATAGGAAGCAGCATGAGTTCCGAACAGTGTCGCAGTACACTTTTCTTCTTTTACTGTAGCCACAGTAGCGTAGTAAGTGCTTTCTGCTTCATCCTCTCTTCGCAGAAAACTGAGATTCAAAAAAAGCACCAATGCTGACTCAACGGTTCTAAGGGAGCAGCAATCAGGGCGGAATCAACATTTTTAAAACGTAACAATTTGTTGAGAGGTAGCACTTTCCCAAAAAAATGTAAAATGGTTCCCCGTGAAACAGTTACTGTTTGATGGCCTAAGGAGGTAGTGGGCACTACTTCACTGTATAGCTGGTACAGGTAGTGGGCAGCACCAGCCTGTTTACAAAATAACATCTGCTGTACGGGGGTGTGAGCCGTGCACTACCCGAATGTAGGCAATCAATCCAGACAATGGATGCAGAACTCTCTAAAATGGAACGAACGGTAATCGCTCCACCCTGATCTGCAACCCTCTTACAATACCTTATTACGGCTTTTAATTTGCAGCAGAAGTGGAAAGTGAAATATTCCCACAAAGATGTGCATGTTGCTTTTAATTTATTGTGGCACTGTCGGATTTTTGTTTGTCAAAATGGAATATATTTTCTGCAATCAAGCGAATTGAACTAAAGGCATAACCATTTCCTTGGGTCCACAATTTTCCAAGAAAACGGACAAAAAACAGACATGGACATTTGGAGGATAAAAATGGGTAAAAAATTGAATTGGACATTTTTAAATGTTTGCACTAAACTTAAGAGTTTCAAGCTATGTTATAGTGCACCCCCCAACACACACACATTTTGTGACTTCTTTTGTGTAACCCCTAATCAGCAGCAATTCTTCAAGAAAAATAAACACTTAGCCCCAAATTGTCAAGGAAAAATACTCTTCTGCAGCAATTTTGTTGCAAAAAACCAAAATAAACTGTGACCAACATGTTTGTGAATAGCGTGCTGCTCTGCAATCTATTTTGATGGGGAAAAAATGGATTTTAAAATTTGTCGAATGGAATATGTGTCTACAGTAAACAGTGATGTGCAAAACTGCTAACGGTTCACTTAGAACTGTGTCAGCCATCTTTATCTGTCTGATTCAGCCAAGAAAATCGGAGTTAATTTTCAAAAGTACAGATCAGAGGAACAAGAAAGTGTCTCAGACACATACATGGTGTGTGGGAACCAGCAGCACAGACACTACACAAGCAGGACTGAAAATGCAATGGTTAAACGTAACAAAAATCTGATAGTGTCTCCTTACCTGAAGCACCCACATTATGACAAAAAAGCAAGACAGGTCACATCTCTTTAATACTGTTTTACTAGTGCTGGGCTGTGAGATCTTCAACACATGTCCATTATATCATGCTTATAAATATCAAAATGGACGACAGCTAGTGGTTTAAAACAAGGCTATCTGGCTGGCCTGGTTTACAGCACCAAGTCAGAGCTTGCCTCTGCTCTAGCTGTTAATTTTTTTTCATGCACTTGATAAAGCGGCATTCTTCAAAATCAGCAAAGAATTGAAAAACATTATGTACTGGACTGCTTAAAATCTTGTTATTTTTCATGCACGAAAACTATACTTGAAACATATCCCCAACACCTTGTGTCTACACTAATAAAAACAAATGGCACATTTTTCTAAAATGCAAAAAAAGACAAAGACCCTCAGCACAAATGCACTGAGGCAACAGTTACCCGACAAGGGAATTGCCAACAAAGCCAAACATGCACCACACACTTCTGCTTACAGCAGACCCACTCTAAATGTTCACGGTGATTTGCACATACATCACATGATGTGTTGCACTACTGGGCTATATGTGATTTTGTTTTTCTAAACTGGTTGTGCCCACTGAAGGCTATAGAATTGAGTCAGGACTGGCACCATTTGTTTTGACCAGCAAAGTCTTCCTGCTCCTAGGTTGCCCCTGAAAACAGGCACTTGTGCCTAGTGAGCCTTACCCAGTTACCAAAAACTAAAACTAAAAATAACTAAATAAATAAAAACTTACCCAGCTGATGTGTGCTATATTGAAAAACTGCAATAAGCACAACACCAGTTGGGCCAGTTTGAATTTCACAGCCACTAGCCCTGCAAGCGAGCAGCTGCAAAACTACATTTCGACTCCTATTATTACCGAAGGAGGGATGTTGTTAGAGGCGCAAGTCCTCAGCAGAACTATTTATCCACTCGCCAGGAACCTGAGCTTGCTCGGCTCTAGTTGCATGAACTTTGACCTTCACTGGATAACATACTGCTGTTTTGATGGAAATAAGCCAGGGGAAAGGCTTTGAAAGCACATGCTCTGTATCTAGGAGGAGAAGATATGTAAGTGTGCCAAAAAAAAACAAAACAAAAAAAAAAAACGCTAATATTATAAGACTCTACTGGCCATTCCACAACTTCTGTTTAACTTTCTATTTTTTGATGCTAAGAAAGTTGTAAATTCTTAAACGTGGATTTCAATAAAAAAAAAAAAAAGATGATTATATCAGAATTAAAACATTTGTCTTCAAATAATAGTGTCTGCAGCTATGGTATTCCTTGGAAAATTGGATTTGTTGGAAATTGCAATATATGTAAACGGTGTACTAGGGGAGGGGGTTCTTACGATGTAAGAAGGGTATCTTACTTTGGCTGGGCAAAAGGACCACTAAGAAAAGCTGGGTGGTTCTGTCAGCCCAACTGGAGAGAGATATGCTTCTTATATAGGAAAAGAGACTCTCCTACTAAGACCATATGTATATTATGAATTAATGGAATGCCATGATATTTATTTAGAAACAGAGATAATATATGCCCGATAAAGACCAATCTGCACTTCTAGTCTGCCCAAGCCTGCCTACCTGTGGGTCTGTGCCCCTGTCAGTCCTCATTTGAATGTGTTCGTAATCTTTTTCTTTTTTTATTCTTCAAAGTCTGACTATGCTAAAAGTTACCCACTGGCCTGACTCGTTGCCATGTGGATGACGCAGGTTCAGGAACTAACTTGGTGCATCACACTGGGGTTAGGCTTGGCAGAAACAGCTGCCGCATGGCAATGCGTCTTGGCCAGGGATTGCTAGCAGTGGATTCCGCAACCACAGTTACCCCTGCAGCTGGGCCATGGAGTTTGCTCCTGCCGCAAAGGGACATAGTGTGTGCCCAGGTCTACACAGGCATCACCCATGCCTGGGAAGGGGGAGGGAGAAAAATACAGCTGTTGATGGACGGGTTTCTCCGCCTGACCAGGGTTTTTTATTCCCCCTGAACAGAATATATTACTGCAGACGAGACAGCCGGGAAATAAAATAAACAGAAAATATCTGCTTTGTTTACATGTGATTGGGAGACAGTGTGTTCAAGTGTGCAGCTCAGACAGCTGCACAAAGGGTAAGAGATATGGATGTTCTGAATTTCTGTTAACCAGTGGCATTCCATTGATTTTGTAATACTTTTTTATAGGGCCAAGAAAGAAATTGTACACGTACAGCACAGTTAACAAAATGTGTACTGTAACACAGAAACACAGACAGTAACGACAGAAAAAGATCAGTGGTCCTGCCAGTCTGCTCAAGTTCTCTGTTTAGCCCTGGAACCAACTGTTACTCCATGGTCCTAGCCCTCCCCCTTCCCCTCCCAATTCTCCACTCTGCTTCTGCATCTATATACAATTTCTTCATTGGTCCACTAAAATATATCACGATCTTCAATGAACCCTCAAATAAAAAAAAAAAAAGTTTACATTTCACCCAACCAAATAACTTAAAAAATAATTAGTTATGTATTACTACTAGGGGTGCCACAATGACTGGATATGATAATGTAGCACAATACCCCCCCCAGGACAAAACCATTCAAAGAGAATCATTCCTGCTATTTTTTGAAAATCGAAAACATATGAGAGAAAGCTCCCGTACCTCCATGGGAGCTCCTCTGGGGTAACACCAGTCTTTTTGGTTATACCCCAGAAGGAAGGGAAAGGATCACAAATTGCCCCCGCCCCAACGGGCTAGCAGTGCGCTCCCTTTCCACTTCCCTGTTGCTGGCCATGCCCCATTTTATGACGCAGGTATAGGCAGTACGAGCCAGGGCGTGCTTCATACAGTGTTTGGCTGTTTAAGTGGCAATCTGGTAAAATAGGGGCCAGGGCCGAGCTAAAAAACACTTTTGTTAGTTGAATGCTAGCTCCAGTTTTACCAAATGGCCACTTAAATGGCCCAAAACTATGTTTTCAAATCACGCTCCATAGACTTAAATGGAGTGTGCCCCTGTGCTCACCCTATACTTACATCATAAAATATCAGAATGCGGGGGTGCGGGCAGCAACAGGGAAGAGGAAAAGGACTGTTTCGCTAGTCACTGTGGGCAATTTATGATCTCTTCCCTTCCTTCGGGGGTATAACT
The DNA here is from genome assembly GCA_016271365.2 of Neoceratodus forsteri. Classification (NCBI taxonomy): domain Eukaryota; kingdom Metazoa; phylum Chordata; order Ceratodontiformes; family Ceratodontidae; genus Neoceratodus; species Neoceratodus forsteri. The sequence goes on from JADMNL010000025.1 coordinate 47,637,838, forward strand.
AAAAAGGCTGCTTTTACCACAGTGGAGCTCCAAAGGAGGTAAGGGAGCTTCCCCTCTTATTTGTGCGCAGCACCAAGAAAGGTGCTCTTTAACGTTAGTGCAGCACAATATACTGTGATAAACCGTCTTGACTTTCTCATCTCTGCTGCTTCAGTAGCATGGCCCTCTCTGGGTAGGACAGAGATTCCTGATTCCCCACCTTCCCAGAATCAAATTTTGTTGATTTTCCCTAAAATTGGAAATGCTACAGACTACCATGATAATCCATACATTTATGTACATGTAGATATAGAAAAATATTTACACATATATAATAGTGCATGTATACATACGTGTATGTATGTACATGTATACGTGTACATGTATGTATACGTACATATACATATATTTACAGAAATAACACAATACTTAAAACTTCATATCATGACATCCGTAATTCTACAGTGTAAATGAAAAGTTTTCCCTCGAATATTTTTTATTATAAGAAGTTCAAGGACATCCAAATATTCAAATTCTTTAGATAGGACTCAGCCACAAGACTTCAATGGCACCGGATGATACTATGTCTGCTAAAAAGCTGTTAGATCCTATAAGCAGCTGAGAAAACACTGAGTGCTGGCGTGTTAGCAGCATCGCAGCCAAGAAAACAGGGCAAGCCACATGCACTTGAATCACCACAGCCCTTACCTTAAAGGAAAACCTTGGAGAGGAACTGGTCCCAAACTCTTCATTCTTTCGGACATTTCTGAAATAATTTGAGTTGTTAGTGACCTCTGTTTTCTTATTCACAGGGTCGTCCGTGATTGGATAGATAAAGTAACTGTCCTCGTCATCACTGTCGGAATCACCATCGCAGCTTCCCTTCTTTGCTTTGACATTGTCAATGCCTTCCATGCTGAAAATAAGGTCTTCGTCTGCCATGATGGTGAAGTACCAGTTCACTTGTGCTATAGATGCCCGTCCACAGAATTGTTAGACTGAAAAGAGAATGGAAGCCATCACATCTATAATACTGGTTCAGCAGCTCAGTTACAACACATAAACTTCCTTACCAAATAAATAACAATTCTCTGCAACTAATGCTGCTGTAGTACACCAGCTAGACGCAGTACCACCATTTCTGGCAACTCCACTGCTTTTAATTTATTTGTTAGATATAGGAGGAACTGCACTCTTCAATGGTTTGATCACCTTACCTTTGACCCATCTAAAGAACCCTAAAGGAATGCTCAGGCTGCAGTCTTAGGCTTCAATGTCTCCCAACTAGTTAACCTCACAAATACTTCCCAATTACCATTTCCAGAATATAGCTTCAATGTGAAAAGATGACAGCCTTCCCTCATTGAGTTTAAGCCAGTAAATGCATGTAAGAACTTTTGTAACCTTCTTTCCAGATTCGACTTTGACTGCGGCAGGCACTGAAACAGCCCCAAACTAGCAGCTACACAGCGAAGCACCAGAGTCTCACTGACCAATTATTGCTGCAGCCGCCGCACCAACACCATTCACTCCAAAATAACAAAAGTAAAATATCAGCTGCTGGGTTCTAACAGTGGCATGCCAGTTCTAATTCTGGCCCAGAAATTTGCCAAAAAAAAAGGAAAAGAAATTACTTTCAGGTGGAAGGTAGATGGCTTTCTCCAGTACAATGCTGATCAGGCTCTGCACTGGACACAAAGATCCAGTACACGACAGTAATTTGGTAGGTTCCAGGGAGGTTGGTGCTAACTCCTCCACAGTTTGCTTATTTGGCAGGTCTTTTTTTTTAACTGAGCAGAAACCCGAGCAGCTGGCTCTAGCATGTAGAAATTGTAAAATGTGTGTACTCCTCATCTGATAACTGTCATGCAGACCCAGTTCAGAGTTCCCTGAAGCTAAAATACTTAACCCTCAGCTCCTGACGTCTTAAGGGGATGGAGTCTTAGGACAACTGGTGGAGTCAAGACTCTAAAACCCATCTCCCCCCCCCGGTAAATATTTGTTGTTGCAATATCATTTTAGACAATCTATTAATCAGCAACATATTACATTCTACTGGAAGTCCCCCAAATTAAATATTTCAGTTGCTTGATCTAAATATCTGACCTATCAACTAAAAAAGTAGCCATTACTCTGAGAAGCTAGCCTTCATTTTTGAAGGTTAAACTCAATCGACAGAGGACACTATTATTTTACAAGTTTTTCCCTTTGAAAAATTTGTTGATGCACAGGATGGAAAAGAACAAAATTACTCTAGGTAGTAATGTTGTTTCTTCTAAGGGATCCATCAATGAGCCAATACAACAAACATCAGTCTGCAATGGTGTGCTGCCCCAGGAGATAGAATTTTATGTAAATTATCGAATTTAGAATGAAGTTTGAAGCCTGCGCTGTGGTCATGCTCCCTCAACTGCCTTAATGCCAGGTTTGTTTCTAAAGCCAGGGGAGCAGTGACCACTAAAACTACATAATGACTACTATTTTCCCCAAAAAAATGTTACAGATTTTTATAGAAACCTATAAATACCAGCAGACAAATTTGTTTACATGAAATAACCACAACGTTATCATTTTTGTGAAACTTCAACAAAATAATGCTCAAGCAACCACCAAAGTCAAAACTGATTCTTATGTGGACCTCTTTTCAGGTACTAGAAGGAGGGGCAGGAGCAGGGTTTGTACTGGCTCAGTGATGGATCCCTGAGGAGAAACAACATTACTACAGTAAGTACTTTTTTGCTTCTTACAACAGGAATCCAACAGTGGTGCCTAATACAAAGTGCAGACTCACTAGCAGTACCCCGAGAGGATGGATCTAGAACCTATTTAGGAAAAAAAGTTCTGCAAGACAGCAGTTCCAAATCTGGCAAACCTCCTGGACTGTACGTCCAGACACCAGTGCTTTTTGAAAGTAGGCACTGTTTTTCAGGTAGTTGCTTTACAAACTTCTTGAAGGGGAATGCCCCTTGTTGTCTGCCAAAGAAGCAGAGGTGTCCCTTGCAGAGTGTGCCTGTAGGCACTTATGCTGCCCTAAGGATAAAATGTCAATGAAAAAAAGAAAGCTTAAATTGAAAGGCAGCTACTGAATAGACTCTTTAGAATTAAGCAATAAGCCTCGCCAGGGCATGTGCCATGCTGGGATGATATCACGCATCAGGCGTGTTGACAGGCACAAAGTCGCAGGCCGAGTGCTATTAACCACCTGAGAAGTGACATTATCTCAGGGACAAAAGCCCTGAAGTGCCTTATTGTGGTTATTAAACTGACCTATTTATGTGTTTATAGTTGTAAATAGGCTAGGCACTAGTTTCACCTGTGAGACTTTGCTAGGATAAAATCTCAGGCAAAAACTGGCTCTTTATCAATCAATCTTCTGCATTTTTTTCTATCCAGTTTATGTTAATTAATACAGTTGTGCAGCAAAGTACCATTTGCTTCATATTTTAAAGAGCAGCTCTGCACTTCAGTATGTACTGCTAGGCATGTTTCAGCAATTACAATTTACTGGGAGAAAAAAAATTACTTTTAAATTTCAGTGTTCCTGGCCGGCCCGGTGGCGCAGAGGGCTGAGGCGCTGGCGCCAGGGCTCTAGATAAGATTTTTTGGGATGAGTACCTGTACTCATTTGGAAAGTGAGGTGAGTAAAACGAAATTCAGATGTGTATAAATCTCTTGCTAGAGTGGACTGAGGAGTAAATTTATTAAAAAAATGTAGTTTTTTTTCTAGATAAGAATTTCAGGTGCCAACAATGCTCCAAATAATGTTGGCAGATAGGAATTTACTCACCAGTTTTAAAACATAGTGAGCAAAACAAAAGTGGGATGCATGAAAGTGTTGTAAATCTGGCAAAAAAATGTTCTTTTTGAATTACCAGTTATGTTATGAAGCACTATTCTTTGGCATGTGGAGTATTTACAAATGTTGGGTGAGTACTGGTACTCATTAAAAAAATTTCTGAAGAGTGTTTCCTAAATTAAGGTGAGTAAAATAGGCCGGAACACACCTTATCTGGAGCCCTGGCTGGCACCTTGCCTCAAACCACTACACCTGTGACCCGGGTTCGGGAACGGACTCAGGTCACTGGGGGTCGGCTGGGGCAGGAAAGGACTGAGCGTCTGGAGGACTGCTCTCCTCTCCTGTGGTGCGTTAGGGTGATGCCTCACTCTGTAGCGGCCCCCAGTGGAGACCAGGAGCACTACAAGATGCGGCGCAATATCAGGGGTGTCAGGAAAAACACAGAAAAATGGCGTCCGAGCAACCGGATGACGGACGCCTGGATCCCTGCCTCCACGGAGCCCCCAGAAAGCCAGAACCAATCTCAACAGCACCCAGGGCCAAGAAAAGGAATGCTGGAAGGCAATTTCCCCCTGGAAGGAGGGAACACGCCCGACGATGGGTTATGTTGGGCTACCCTGGGCCGGCTGCAATATGGGATCGGGAAGCTGGCGCCGGGGTGGGTTCAGAGTGAAGAATGGGGGAGTTCCTTGGCAGAAGGCCTGAAATAGAGGCCGGTCGGACGCAGGGAGTAAACAAATAATGCAAAAAAAAAAAAAAAAAAATTTCAGTGTTCCCACCCAGGGTTCATAACACATCTTGGTAATCTACCAAAAGGTCTATATAAAAAATGATTTGACAGCCTTCAAGTGATTGGCAGTGTTTTATATTGCTCACAGTGATAACAAACGGTGATGTCACAAGCACAGTAATCTGAGGTTAGTTGGGAATAATCAGAAGTTTGTTTTTTTTTTGCCATATAAATTTTTATCCCCAACCTGCTGCCTTTCAGGAATATACTCATTATAATGCCACAGCTGGTGGCTGGTTGTCTTTCCCCACGTTTTTCCCCGTCCATCCCTCCGCCCTGTGGTGTGGACAGTAGCCATTCAGAACCGTGCGATCACAGTGCACTGCAGGGAGAGCAAGTTCCCTGACCCTCCTGCAGGTGTTGTTGTGCCTGGGACCTGCCTCCAGCCCTCTCCAGGAGGATCTGCTTCCGATGTGTCTCTCCAGGACTGTTTCCATACCCTGGTCGTCTGCAGAAGACGATAGGCTTATGTCTGCACAGTAACATGACAGGTTGGCCCTGGGCAATCCGGGGAAGGGGGGCAGTCACAATTTTTTTTAAAGACACAGTGAAATAAATACTGCATTATCTGAAATATTAATTGTTTTCCAATACAGTGCAAGCCTTTTACAATGTATGCATCTGTCTACATGCCTTTTGTCTGTTATATTCAGTGCCATTATATCCAGAGGAGGTGGAGTCTATGTGTTAGGTGTGCCTGTGTGTGCAACAAGGAGGGGCTCAGAGTGAGTGAGAACCTATTATAAAACTTCATAGATAACTCAGAATCCTGCCTAGCATACATGTTCTTGTATTCTGTGTGTTTATTTAAAGTTATTTAACTGTCACGGAACATTAGCTTTTAAAGAGCAGCTCCCTACTAGCAGGACAGCTGCTACCCTCAACGTGTGCAATAACTAACCTGGCCAGGAGTGCGCTGTCAAAATCCTGCATTTTAATTCCCCTTCTTGAAAAAGTTACAGCCCTTGTAATTTTGGTGTTCAGCATAGCCAAAAAAAAACACAAGCCGACTTCGCGAATCTCAAATCATGCCCCCACGCTGGCCCATGCAGCCCTGTTTTGTGATGTCACAAACGAAGGCTGCGTGAGCGCGTCCCATTCACTTCTATGGGGGCAATATTCCCATACATTTTTTAGATCACTTATAGTTGCGATTTTCATAAATCAACATGATCGTCCGACTAATAAAGACCCTATTCAGGGTTTTATTTAACTCTAAAAATTGATTAGCGTTTTGCTCATAAAAGTTCTAAAACATTGTGAAAATGCATAGCACTTGCCTCACTGTGTTTAACAAACATAACACTTCTAGAAAACTTATATAAATGTTTTCTGTACAGTTAGTATTGTCACAAGAAAAAAACTGCTAATCAATTATTTAAAACCCTGCTATTAGTCGATCAATTGCTTTGATATTTATGAAAATTGCAACTATAAGTGATCTAAAAATGTATGGGAATATTGCCCCCGTAGAAGTAATAATATCTTTATTTTTATGGCACCTTTCAAAATATCAAGGCGCCTAACAAAATTTAAAATAACATATCAAACATCCAGAATCATACATAGTATAAAACAATCAGAACAGAAAACACTCACCAAAAGCTTGGTACCACAGGTATGTTTTTAAAGCTTGTTTGAATCTCTCCACGGTCATGCACTCCCGTAACTGACAGGGTAGAGAATTCCAGAGGTTTGGGGCCACATGCATAAATGCCCACGCCCCAGAAGATTGCAGACACACCTTTGGAATCTCTAGCAACCCCTCATCAGCTGAGCGGAGCAATCGTCCAGGGCAGTAGGGGACCAGAAGTTCTTCCCAGGCACTGTCCGTGTAGGACTTTGAAAGTCAGAAGACCGACTTTAAAGGTGATCCGCCACTGTAACAGCAGCCAGTGCAATCCGTGCAGCACCGGCGTAATATGACGGGACTGGGAGGTTCCCGCCAACAGCCGGGCCGCAGCGTTCTGCACTAGCAGCAAGTGGTGGATTTCCACCTCAGGTAGCCCTACGTAAAGGGAGTTGCAATAATCTAGGCGCAAGGACACAAAGGCATGGACCAGCGTAGGAAGATCACTGGACGGAACAAGGTGCTTAATCCTGGAGATATTCCTCAGATGGTAAAAAGAGTATTTGATGACGGCTAACACCTGCGAATGCAGAGTCAGCCCTTTGTCAAAAATTACCACCAGGTTTCGCACCCGTTCAGAGGTCAGGAGTGATAAGCCCCCAAGAAAAAGCCCTGAGGGTGAACCCACTCCTGGCCCCCCTATCCAGCAAACCAGGTGCACAACCAGCACCTCAGTCTTTTCCAACTTCAACTTTAGCCAACTGTAATCCATCCACTCCTGGATTTCTGCGAGGTAGCTATTGAAGACTGAAAGAGCTCCATCCTGGTCAGGTGCAAAAGAAAGGTAGAGCTGGGTATCATCAGCATAGCAGTGAAACCTCAGCCCATGCCTTCTTACAATGTCTCCGAGGGGCAGCATGTACACTGCGAACAACATGAGGGACAACACCGAGCCCTGAGGAACCCCACTTGACGGAGAAACTGGGTCCAAGGAATAAACCTTGGACACCACTCTCTGAGTTCTTCCAGTAAGAAAAGATGTAAACCACCTGAGGACTGTACCTGACAGTCCACAGATGAACCTCAGGCGATCGAGCAGGACCCCATGGTCCACAGTGTCAAATGCTGATGACAGATCCAGAAGAACCAAGATGGAATGGTTTTTCTGATCTCTAGCCATCAGGAGATCATTGAAAACCCAAATCAGCGCTGTCTCAGTACTATGTCTCTTTTGAAATCCGGACTGGAGGGGTTCATAGATGTCATGGATGGTCCAATGATTCTCCAGTTGTACCACCACTACTTTCTCAATCACCTTCCCTAAAAAGAGAAGGTTAGAGATTGGTCTGTAGTTCGCATGGCAGTCTGGGTCCAAAGAAGCTTTCTTCAAGACGGGTGTTACCACCGTCTCCTTCAGAGAATTAGGAAACTCACCTGTTTCCAAGGAGCACCAGACTATCTGTGCTAGGACCGGACCGATGAAATCAATACAACCGAAAATCAGGGAAGTTGGTCCTGGATCCAAACTACAGCACGTAGGGCTTGTACCCTGGACAATTTGCATGACTTCCATGAACTCCCGGTCGGTCGAAGGTACTCCAGGAAAGCTGAGAGGCAGTGGCCTCGTGCCGATCCAAAGCAACGGCCGTAGAATGTGCTGGTTGGAGTACCGCCCTGATGTCAGCCACCTGAGACGCAAAGAATCGAGCAAATTCATCGCACTCTATTTGCGAAAAGGCTTTTCGAACCTGTAGACAGGCTGGATTGCACAGCCTGTCCACAGTTCGAAAAAGCGGAGCTGGTCAATTCTGAACAGCTGCAATCTCCCCGGACAGGAACTCTGCCTTCTTACGGGTGACTGCAGATCGATAGGTTTGATAATGGTCCATCAATCTAAGGCGGTCGGCATCAAGGGCGGATTGCCGCCAGCAACGCTCTAGCCTTCGTCCTAATCGCCACATCTCCCTCAAAGTCCCATCAAACCATGGAGACCAAGGGCGAAGGGAGAGAGGACGACCCTGGACAGGAGCAATGACATCCAGGGCTGGCAAGATGGCTGAATTATAGGCCATCACGAGGGCCTCTGGGTCACTGTTTGCCACTAGGAGGGACGATAAGTACTGCCGCCAGGCCTTCAGAGCTTACATCTCGTAAAGTGCAATACCTGACCATCTCCACAGAGTTAGGCCTACGAAGGGGAGCACTGAAACTGAACCCCACGGTGTAGTGATCGGACCATCCAACTGGTTCCACCCCCAAATCAGAGGCTTCGATCTGCAGGAGGAAAACTAAGTCAAGAGAGTGACCGTGTCTATGGGTAGCAGTGGTAACTATCTGTGTGAGGCCCAGAGATGTAATCAACTACAGGAAGTGTTGCCCAAATTGCGAGAGTTCGTCATCGACCCAGGACCATCAGCCTGGGCGACTCAAACGCCATGCTGATGACGAAGTCCGCGACTTCCTGAAGGAACAGCTTCTTATCTCCGGGTGGACGGTAGATGATCCTACAACCTACACCAGCTACCACAGTACATTCGAATGACTCAGTCTCAACTGGTACACTCATGAGGCTAAGTTCAGTCTTGAAACAGACCACAACAACCCCCCCCCCCCGCAATCCAGTCTTGGGTGGTGGATCACCCGAGTACCCGGCTGGAGTTAAAGCCTCCAATATGGGGCCAGAGTTCTCGTCCAGCCAGGTCTCAGTGATGCAAGCCAGATCCACTGTTCCAACAAGATCTGCAGTAATTGCAGTCTTGTTTTTAATGGACCTGGCATTGCATAACACCGCCCAAGCTAAATGAACCTCCCGGGCAGCCCGAACCACCTGCCCACCAAAACTGGTATTGCCCTTGGGTATGGAAACCAGACATGGAGGACCACGATCTTGGTTCCATTTCACCCCAGGGTGTCTTCTGGGCCCTACAACCCCAATACGCTGGCCCCAGTCATTCACCCCCCACTGTTTGCACCCTCTGCCCCCTCCTCCTCCCCCTATGGGCAATACCCAGCGCCCTACAGCGCTGGTACGTTGAAAACTGCAAAGGAGGGAAAAAGGGGCGGAGGGCGTGGAGAGCAGAAGGTGACTAGCACACAACCGTGGGGGCAGGCCTCCAACACATTCTGGTGACCAATATCTCAGAACAACACTCCCTTAACTAGACCAATTATATGCCTAAAAACAACATACAAAATAATATTAAAAATCTAAACGGGCAGCCAACTTAGGTCTGCAGCAACTGCCATGGGTCCCCGTCCAAACCCACCAACCAGTAGTTCCCACGGGTAATCCCTAGAAGTGAATGGGGTGCGCTCATGCAGCCTTCGGTTTGTGACATCACAAAACAGGGCTGTGTGAGCCAGTGTGGGGGCGTGGTTTGGGAATCGGGAAGTTGGCTTGTTTTATTTAGCTATGCTGAACACCAAACTAACGAGGGCTGTTACTGTTTCAAGAAGGGGGATTAAAATGCAGGCTTTTGACAGCACACTCCTGGCCAGGTTAGTTATTGCTCACATTGGGGGGAGCAGCTACTAGGGACTTGCTCATTAAGGAAGTTTATTCCAGGAGAAGGAAGAAGGGGTTCTAGGACAGTAAGAACATAGGCAACTGTACCGCAAGGGTTTAACTGAAATGTAATATATGGATTTTAAAAATAATACCCCTGAAAAGCATATAAAAAATCCTGTAATATGTCAGTCAGTCCAATAATACTATACTTCCGGACCAATAATACTATACTTCCGGTCCTCGTACTAGTATCGTTGGGACCCCACCGCCATGGCTAGTGTCTGAAGTGTGTTTTTTTTCTTCTTCCTGAGAGAAAGGAGTGGGAGCGGGGGTAGGGGGCAAGTGGACAGTGAGGAGCGAGGAACGAGCAGCACTGAACTGTCCCACAACTAATCCAGAGGCAAAACCTCGTCACCATCTCACATCCATATATTACAAAAATAGCAATTAGGTTCCAGTGAATCACTCGGCTGTAATTCTATCTACAAAAGTGTATGCAGCTTGTGGCAAATTATTTTGTAAGAAATGCAATCTCTCTAGTTCCTCCACCTTCATTCCCCATTTGCCACCAGCTCTGCACTCCCAAAAAAGTCCTACAAATGCCCATAAAAAACTTCATAATGTCCATTATAAGTAACGTTTCTGTCCATTGTAACTACAGAATATTACACTGGATTTTATATATTTGCTTTAGGAAATCAGGTTTTGTCCATTATAACAGTGTCCGTTATAAGTGGAGTGCACTGTAGCAGGAGACTATCAAAATGTTAAACAACATGGAGGATAAACATAATTATTGTAAATATATCAGTTTTAAGTCTTTTACTACAGAAGGTGCCTACTCTTTAAAACCAGAGAACACAGCCTGTGAACAGTTTTCCTACCAAGATTTTTTACATCGCCTTGCATGAGAACACCAGTTGTCACTTCTACATGAACAGTGAGAAGCACGCCATAAAGGGGCATATATTTGACTAAAATATTTCCTATGTCACCGATAACTCAGTTCGTGACCATAGTGATATCACAAGTACAGTCGTTATCGCCTTCTTTTACATGTAGCTTTACACCATACAGCTGTATCAACCACTAGTGTCATCAGGACAGTGCCAATGACTGCAAGGGTCCCCCGCCAAAGATTTTGTGGGGCCCCACCTCCCCACCAAGAAGTCAAAATAACCATCAGCACATGTAAAATATTTATAGTGTACATTCTTATCTGCAGCGGTCCTGATGAGTATATGTAGTTTGTCTAAGATGCCCCCTTCCCGCTTGCAGTCACCATGATCAAGGATCTGAACAATGTAATTTGTCCCCGTCCCTTCTGAAGATACCAGTGTCAAGTTCAAATGTTTTGAATAATGGGCCCTATAGCTTCCCTGTTCTGCACCCCTATCCCAAGAAACTGAAGTTGGAATCTGCAGCACAGACCCCACTGCTGGCAGACACGGTTCCACCTGGATAAGCACAGTACAAAAATAATTGTGTCTGTGAAAATAAGTTGTTTTTTGTATTGCTGACCTCTGAGGCAGTGGGTACCCTGAGAGTGTGGGTCCAACTGCAACCGCATTTCTTGCACCCCCCCGGTCACTGCCTTGAGTGTCACATAGCAGGAGACACGTTCTTAGCAACAGCAGAATGAAAATCATGTCTTGTCTCAGCCTTTGGGACACCATTTTGAGAAGGGATTTTGTCACACTGCATGTAACACCTCACTCTGTATACTGCACCTTGGAAAATACCATGGCAAGAAAGTTACTTCTTGGGATCATGTGTCATAGTCTGAACATGATGAAATAGAAGCCGTGGGGGGTAGAGAGAGGTGACCCCACCCCCTTCTAATATTATAATCTACACAGACTGCATGCCTGAGATATGAAATTATTTTGTTCTGACTTGGACCCTGTCCACACTGTTAATCAGTTTTTGCAAATGTTTTTAAAAACATTCTAAACAAACTGGGCTAGTGTGTTCAGACTACCTGCAAAGTGTGTTTGAACACAGTGTAAACACAATTTAAACACACTTGTGTTGCATTTACATTACCTTCCCATTAGAGGTGTTTGAAAATGTTTTAAACCTATATCATAAGTTACATTAGGTTCTGTACATCCCGTGGAACTGTAAACAACTGAGGTGTCTTAAACCGTTTTAAATCCAGCTAGCACCGTTTGCATCCAGACTACAAGCCCCTTAAAATGTTTTAACAAAAAACATCTTTAAACCCTGCTATGTACCCAGTCTTAAATTCGCATTTTTAGAGTTAGCATGGTTTCACAATCGGACAGGATAACAGGAAATGGTTACAGTGAGAATAGGTTTAGCACCAGCCATGTGGATACACTAAACCGTTATCCAGAATAGTTATTGCATAAAGTGGATGCACTGAAATAGTTTAAAGAGATTTTCTGACCTTGCTGAGAGCAGCTAGCACTCACATATAGTGACAGCTGCCCTCAGCGACAGATATTCTAGCCAGGATTTAATTCGTAATAGCAGCCCGTACCTTTACTATACCCCTCGTAACTTTAGTTTACTTTCCTAGTGCCCCAGTCCTGTTCAACACCACTGCGCTCAAGCATGTAATGATGTTTTTTTTTTTTTTATTCAACCTACAAGCCGGGCATCCCTCAGGATTGCCCACACGGATCTCCACCCTACTCCCAACCTGAACCCCTCGCATCTCCCTAACTCCCTCCTCCAAGCGACCACCGGCAGACCCGACCCCCAGTACCACCTCCGGGGCTGATTCCGCCCTCCCCTCGGCGGCTACTCCTAAGTGTGAAGGGTCTTACCCGTGAGTTCGTCGGGTCCTCCGGAGGGGTTCTTGGGTGCGTCTGGGCCGGTATTTGGGATGTGGGAGGGTCCACAGGGGCCACCGTCATCTCACCGGCGAGTAGGAGGCTTTTTCTTGCTTTTTCCCCACCCCCGAGGAGCTCAGCTTAGCACGGCAAGCGCACCGTAGCTCGCCTCCCCTGGCATGCACCGTGCTTGCTCAGTCGGCAACCCCAGCCACCGCAAGAGGTGGCTCCGTGGAAGGAGCATTCCCCACTCCCACCCTCCGGGAAGAGGAGATCCTCAGGCTCAATCTCTCCCAGTGACTCCGGCTCGTTTCCGAACCTGGGTCGCCGGCGTGGCGCGAGGTGTGGCGTCCAGTGCCTCAACGCTCAGCGCCGCCAAACCGGCCATGTAATGATGTGTGACCAGGGAAAGCGCAGGAGCGCACCCTATTGAAATGAATGGGGCATGATTTCTCTTTCATTTTTAAACTGAAGAATGGCCACTTAGAGATTATTAATGAAGGTCATCGCTTGACTAGCATGGGCCTTGTTAGTTGAGCGATGACCTTCATTAATCCCTTAAAATGAAAGAGAAATCGAGTCCCATTCATTTCAATGGGGAGCACCCCTTCGCTCTCCCTGGTCACACATCATTAAGTGCATGAGCACGGGGGCGTCTCAACAGGACCAGGGCACTAGGAATCAATTGGGCTGGCTATCTGTAAACTAAAGTTATGAGGGATATAATAAAGGTACAGGCTGCTATTATTAAATAAATTCTGGCTAGAACGTCTGGCCCGGTGGTTCTGAGAGTTGAGGCGCTGGATGCCACACCTTGTGCCATGCTGGCAACCCGTGTTCGGGAATGTATGTGGGCCGTTGGGGGTCGGCAGGGGAGGAGAAGGATCGAGCATCCCAAGCACTGCTCTCCTTCTCTGTGGGGGAGGGATTCCAGTAGTCAGCGTCGCCTGCCCCTAGCAGAGGCTGAGGGCAGAGCACCAGCGAGATGATGATGAGGCTCAGGATGGGGCAGATGCCTAGAGGAGGCGTGCGTGTTGCCTCCACTGGCGTCACTGCACGCCCCACCCCCGAGGAAGAACAAGAGAAAATATGGTCGTGCGGCTTGATGGCTGCCCCGGGATGCACCACCTGGCTCCGAGGGTGTCGCCCCTAGTACACTGGATCCATTTCTGGCGGTGAATAAGGGGAGCTTGCCGCCTCCCCACCATGGGGGGCAAGCCGTGGGGGTATCACTGGGGGTGAGGGCCTCAACAGGAGCTGGGGTGCACCAGGACGGCAGCCAGATGTGGACCGAACGTGGGGGGATAAAGAAATAAAATAAATAAATCCTGGCTAGAAGAACTGTCGCTGATGCCAGCTACCGCTATATGTGAGTAGCTGCCTTACATCTGAAATTCACTTTAACTAAACTGGTTTTAAAAAAACTGTTTTCAAAAACAGTTCTACAGCGCATGTAGAGCCTTAGGCCCTGTTCACACTGTAGCCCATTTCCCCATTAGATTACCGCCTACTGTGCTTGAGCATCTGCACTGCCTGTAAGCACGTTTAAAGGTGACCTGCAAAATAGTGTTGCAGCCCCCTTCTGTCCTCACATACCTTGCAATACTACTGCGGGAGTCTGGGCTGCAATCTGCATTATTTTTCACATCTACGTGAAATTTTAATAAAGCACCGAAACTTTTGGCCTAACGTGGAAGTGTGGACGGGACCCGACTGAGTGGGCGCAAGTGTTCATGGGTATTACACCCATTTAGTGACATCACTCCCACCACTACTCTTATGTTTTTACTGTGATCGCACTACCGACTGTTTACCATGCTGGATGGAATCGCGCTGGCAATGAACTTCAAAAAAGAGTATCACTGATTGCAGGACCAGAGAAGTGAAGTGGGCTAAGATCTTGTTCCCACTACCAGTAAGCACGTATTCGGTAATGAACCGCTTCCAAAACCATACTTAAGCCTAGGTCCGATCAGGGCTTAAACGTGGTTTTGTGAAATAGTTCCCATTTCGTGGTAGGTGCGAACGCTAACCGAGCTAGGGGGCTCTTAAAACGAATTAAGGTACCTGTGATGTTTTAAAAGTCCAGTGTGAACAAGGCCTTAGACTACAAGGTAAAAGTGTGTTTGATTTAAATCGTTTTTAAAAAATTGACTCAAGACTACTCCTGGACCTGGAATTGAACATGGTTTTTAAAAATATTTCAAAAGCATGTTTACTGTAAATGCAAATCATGTTTACTGATTTTAATCCAGACTAAGCTGGGAAGCCCACACTACAGAACGCAGTACGGGTGGGGCCTTATTGTGACTGTGGCCATACAATAAATCTCAGAAAATGGGGCACAGTGTACTATGCATGCCAGGCAGTAGCCATTTCTTTCAGAATTTAGCCCTAAGCTGAATCGCAGCTCTCGTCTTCAAAGATGAAAGAAAGCATTAGACTGCTCTACTGCACAATGCCAGGGCACAAAACTACATCTGTCACTAGAAATTAAATTCTCCATTTGTCAATATTAAAAGGACAATATCAACCCTCCGAAAGGAATTTATTTGTCTCTCTTTTTTTTTCTCTTTTCTTCAAATTACAACAAACTTCACAGGCGTTGTCTACATGCAACCACTGCGAGCACGTTCCATATTTGAATGTACTTGGTTTGTACGGTACCAGACCAAAATGGTTTTAATCATGTTTATATTAATTAAAATATGTTTAAACTGTATGGTGAACTTGTCTGTGCTGCAGGGACAATACAAAAAACATCTTCGTTAAAATGGGCCAAAATCGGGGGGCGCTGCTGAGCAGCTGAGAGGAAGCAGCAAACTCCTGAAGCTCCCAGAGAAGAATTTTAAAGAACTGTTAAAACTCAAACCTATTCTTTTCTAAAATACCAGAAACTGCTCTAGAGTGCTTGGAGTACCTATAATTGACAAGGTGGGGAAAACTAAAGGGGCTGGGGCTCCAGCTGGCAACTTTTTTGCTCCTAAAAAGCAGAACAAGGAGGAGAGGCCTGATCAGCATGGAGAAGCAGGGGACTCAACTGATAAGATACCGGAGGAGGCCTCACTAGCTTCCATACTTTCCACGCTCCATCAGCTCGTGAAAACAGTGCAGGACTTAGATAAAAAGTTTGATATTCTCACTCCGAGAGTCTCTACTCTGGAAACCAAAATGGAGCAATGTGAAGCTATTGTTCAACGCTCTGAATCTTCCATCCTTAAATCGACAGATGCCACTACTAAATTAATAAAAGAAAACTCGCACCTTTGTCAAAGGTTGGAGACAGTAGAGAACCAGGAAAGAGAACGTAATTTACGAGTCATCGGACTGTCAGAGAATGCTGATGGGGAGGACAGCCTGATCTTTGCCAGAATGGTTTTGCCGGCCATACTGGGGCTTGATGAAGCTGAACCTACTCTATCCCTGGAAAAGGCTTACAGAATTACCCCTAGAAGAACTGCAGTGGATTCATCGCCTCCAAGAACTTTCCTAATAGTGTGCACAGGAATTGGGGACAGAGATCGGGCTCTTGCAATTGCCTGGCGCCGTAGGGTCCTGAAATATGGCGAAGGCGAAGTCATGCTGTTTCCGGGCCTCTCGTTCAACACCCGCCAACGTTGCAAGGCCTTTGATGGGCTGAGGAGCCGGCTGCGTCAACTTAAAGTGCAGCACCAGCTACTTCTCCCAACTAAACTCCAGTTAATGTGGAATGGGCAGCAGTATTTATTCAATGAACTGCAGGACACTGGCAAGATGGTCCGGAAAACTGAATTGGAGCTGGAGGGGGTAGAAGAAGAGGAAGGAACCTCGTCTGATGGCGACTGATCATCTAGGGTATCTAGGTAAAGTAGACTCATGCTGTAGGGACTGGGCCCGTGGTAGTTAATGGCCTGTTTCTGGAACTGAAAGCATCGTGTATAGACTGTTTATTTTGGACTGTAATCCGGATCCCGCTTTGTGATAAATGCAACTGTTAAGCTAATTTTGACTCGTTTTACTATTTAACATGATACCACTGGTCTTCCCTCCTCTGGAGAAAATATATGTGTGGCCGTTATTACAGCAGGTTAAGTTCAGTTCCACTTGTATTTGTAATACGTTATAAGAAAATGAGGGAGTTGTTATATCTAGTTCTTCTATTGCTGTTCTTTTCATGTTGGGAGTAAAACGGGCCACTTGAGGGTTTAAACCAATATTTTACTTAACTCCTGTTCAATGCTGCTGGTCCTTTATAATGATTCAGGATCCGCCTGGTAAAGGGGAAATGAATATTTAATTTCTCTGGGAGTCTTGGGTATAAGATTGGAATATATATATTGTATATAAGTAGACTGAATTGGGGGAATCAGTAAGATGTTATAGTCGCTTTGGTAATAGGGAAAACCTATTTGCGCAATCTGTTAAGATTCCCTGTTGGTCTTCCTAGCTGCATGCAATGGGTGAAATTATTCAGTATATGTTTTAATTTCAGAACCCCCCCCATATTGTACCGCAAAAAGGGGTGTCGTACACAAGATCTCTGTAAGAATATATTGTCTGTACTGTAAACTCTTATGCTATCCTCCTATGTACAATTTTGCGTTGTAAGTTTTACTTGCAAAATCAATAAATAAATAATAATGAAAAAATGTTAAAAAATGGGCCAAAATCCACTCACGAGGGTTATCAGGGCCCCTCCATTTCATTCTAGGTTTTAAGTAACAGCTTATTGTCTTCTGACACTGCAAGTAAGATTATGGGTTCCTTGAAGGGAAAGTGACATGTCTGCAATGAACACATACAGTAACATAGTAATTTGAGGTTGGAAGGAACTCTATGTCCACCAAGTCCACCCCTCCCCTGCACACTTTCTAAGTAGGGAACAACAAGTATACTGTTCAAACATTTACTAATGTATAGGGAGCTCTCACTCACCCTACTGCCTAGGAAGTCCCCCCAGGAGGTATCTGGTCAAAATCACGAAAGGAAAATGGTGCAGTCAAAAACCACGTGGACATCACTGCATGTGCAGTTTTGGAGTTAATTTATATTTGCACTTTTGTTGACCGCGCCCATTTTCTGGTGTCCCCGCAGTGTGCTTTTTTTGACTGCGCCATTTCCCTTTTGCGATTTTGACCTAGTCCCCTGCCAAGGGTACCATGTGAGTCCCCACTCACAATTACTAGCCAGGGTGCCCAGTAATTCCCTTGATAAGCAGACATTTGCCCAGGCTTAGAGTACCTTGAAGGCCTGCACTGCCTTCATGTTAACTGTCACCACTGGTAGGCTGTTCCACAGGCTCCCCACCCTCTGCGAGAAGAAGTTAATGGTTTCAAACAGGACACATCATTGTGAGATACTCAGTAGACTGCAGTGGCTACCTATTTCTTTGAACTTTAAATTGGTGACATCATGTTTTGTTTACAAAAAAAAAAAAAAGGACACCTAGTTTAAACAAACAGCTGAAGGACTGTAAGCCTAGTTCTGCTTCCAGCTCCTCTGAGAATTCTTTGCTTCTGAGTGCTCCACTGGTCCATGCTCAAAGTGGACAACACACTTTTGCTTTTTCTGCAGCCTCAACATGGAACAAAATACCACCTCAGATTAGATGTTTACCTTCTTATAGCACTTTTTCAACTGCAAAGTTATCATATCTTAAAGAATTACTTGTCTGTGAGTGCTTTTAATCTAGGTTATGAAACATTTGTATTTATCGATTTATTCTGACAAGAAGTTATATTGTCTCTAATTTCTGTATTGTGCTGTGTTGTATTTTATGTAATTTGGACCTTGGGTCATGCCTGAAAAAGGAATGTATTACAGAGCACTTACCCCGAAAAATCAGTAAATGAAAATTAAATGAAATAAAATAACATTACCCCTGAATTTACTACCTTTGAGCTTCAGTACATATTCCCTCGTCCTGCCGGAGCACTCAACAGAAACAGAGAACAATTAGTCAGCGAAAAAGGACCACTTGGCCCACCCAATCTGCGCGGATGGTCCCTGTGTAGTCTGCCTCCACAGACCCTAACTGATCTCTGATGACCCTCCCTCCCTCCTTCCTGCCTATTTACTACTATTCCCCCGTGTCTATCCCATGCATGCTTGAAGCCGCCTACTGTTTTTGCCTCTACCACTTCTGCTGGCACTCTGTTGTAGGCATCCACCACGCTTTTAGTGAAACGGTATTTACTCGCATCACTCTTAACTCCCCCCCCCACCAAGCTTCATCACATGCCCTCTGGTCCTGGTGTTGCTTCTCATTTGAAAGAGACAACTGGGATCGCCCTCAAACTGGCCGCGCGACACCTTCCCTCTTCTCGTCCCTCACAAACTCATCTACCACCTGTCCTATACCCTGCAAAAATCACCAGTGCCTAGAATAACTCTGCCCACCTCTTTCATTCATCGTAAGCTATGGTACCTCTTCCTCCTGGCCCTAATGCTAGCTGGTGATGTTGAACTAAACCCGGGGCCAGTGGGTACACTCCCTCTATACAACACAACTTGGAATAATACCAAAGGCCTTCGCATCACTCACATGAACATAAGGAGCCTCCTTCATAATATTGCTGAACTCGAGGCATGGTCTGTTCAACACCACCCCGATATCCTGTGCCTATCTGAAACCTGGCTAAAACCCTCCACCCCTGATGCTCTCTGCTCCTTGCCCAACTACAATATCATCAGACAAGATAGACCTTCTCCCAAACGTGGAGGAGGTGTTGCCATCTTCTATAAGCCACACCTGTTGCTATCCCATAATGAAACGTCTACACTATCTCACTGTGAAGCACTTCATGCTACACTACAGCTAGGCTCAAAGAAACTACACATAGTCTGCACCTATAACCCTCCTGCTAGTGACTACAAGGGTCTTGAAGAATCTCCTCTCCTTAATAGACTGCACTGTCAGTCATAATGAAGTCCTTATTCTGGGTGACCTAAACCTGAACTGGTCTAGTACCACAAACCTGTCCTCCCACACCCTGGTACAAGGCCACAACCTTCACCAATTGATCACAGACCCAACTAGGGTCATGGCTCCTCCTAGAAACAGTACTCTGATCGACTGGGTCCTAACTAACCGTCCAGACAGCATAATAGGTGCAGGTACCCTTGTAGATGCTATTAGTGATCACTCCCTATCTACTGTATCTGGCACTCTACCAGTAAACCATCTCCACCCCCAAAACTCATATACCTTCAGGAATCTGGCCAATATTAACCTAGAGCAGTTTACTTATGATCTCTCACTGACTGACTGGTCCCCGATCTACGCTTCTACTAATGCCCAGGCTGCCCTTGACTCACTTGTACCACTTCATTCTCCAAGACATCCATGCTCCCGTGTCACCCCGATTCGTGGAACCCAGACTAAATGGCTAACAAAGCCCTATTTACCCAAATAAGAGAAAGAGACAAGGCCTGGCGGTGTTTTAAGGTCACTGGATCACTAACTGACCACAACCTATATCGCTCTCAAGAAACTCTTGCAAGAAAAACATCGCAAGCCAAGAGTTCCTACTGCAAGGACCTGCTTATAAAAGCCTCAGGAAACTCTAGGAAATTTTGGTCCACCATAAAACGCTCCTCGGTGCCAACCACAAGACACATACCAGTGACATGCTGTTAAATGGCATTCACTGCAATAACCAACAACCATAGCAAACTCCTTTAACCATCATTTCTCAGACCTCTCTAACTACCTCACCTCCTCCTCCTGTCCCCAACACTATACCCTAGCAATATCAACCCAAACTCACGCACCCTTTTAGATTCAGACATACAGAGAGGTGAAGTGTTAAAACTACTTACTCACTATTTCCTGACAGCACCAGCTCGGGTCGATGGACTCGAACCAAAGGCTCCCTAAAAGCTGCTGCCCCACTTCTACGCTTCTCCCTAACCAGAATCTTTCAACATATCTTTACGCCATGGCACGGTACCAAATATATGGAAAACAGCCAAAGTCACACCAATCCCAAAAAGGGTAACCCCAAGGAAATAAATAACTACACCCCATTGCAATTCTCTGTACTAGCAAACTCTTGGAAAAACTAGTGGCCACCCAATCCTTAGAATATCTCCACAGATTCAACCTTCTGTCTAGCTCACAGCAAGCTTCCGCAAAGGCACAGCACCTACTGCCTCCTCAAACTCACCAGAAACATATATGCTTCCATGGACTCGGGCCTCCCTAACAGGTGCAGTCTTCATTGACCTAACTAAGGCATTTGACCTGGTGAACCACTCCATTCTTCTAACTAAACTCCGCTCCTGGGCTTAGCCTCCCAGCGCGGTGGCCTGGTTTGAAGCTACCTGTCCGGCAGGAAACAAGCGGTAGTGTTTAATTCTGCCATATCAGACCTCTCCGCTATTAACGTTGAGTGCCCCAGAGCTCAATTCTTGGGCCCTTACTCTTCTCCATCTTTATCAATGACATCCCTCCTTGCAAACAATTGCTCATCACTGCTCTATGCTGGCGATCTAGTTATTTACCACAGTGCCAGAACTGTTGCCGACTTAATCCACCCTATTGCCGTTGATTTTGCTAATATTCAGTCCTGGCTCACCAATAACCAACTCATTCTCAACTCCAGTAAAACTTACTCCATGCTCTTTGGCTCCTCTGCCAGACTTAAAGCGAATCAATATGCCCTAACTATCCCCTGCGCGGATGGATCTTCTCTGATTAGCACCAACTCCTTTAAATACCTTGGCGTTACTCTCGATCCATCCCTCGACTTTGACCTACACATTACAACCACCTGCAAATCAGTTAATGCCAAGATAGGTAGTGCCTACCGTACTAGATATGCCCTTACCCCATCTGCCAGACTTGCTGTGGCCCAAGGCTTTCTTCTTCCAGCCCTTGCTTATGGCTCAGTCACCTACCTCTTTGCCTCCAAATCATCCCTCCATAAGTGGGACACTACCTACAACAGTATTTGCCGCTATGCTTCTGCATCTCCACGTTACAAACATCATTGCCAGCTCTATAGTGACCTAAATTGGCCGTGCCCCTCTGCCCACAGACTCCAGGCCTTCGGCTCATTAATTGACAATATTGTCAGATCTGGCCTCCCACAATCCCTGTCATCCCTACTGGATGCTCAGCCTCTCTCTTATGGCCTGCGTTCGACTGACCAAGCTCTCTTTCACATACCTAGGCACAGAACCAATATGGGGGCACGCGCCTTTTCCAACGTTGCTCCCAAATACTGGAATTCCATACCCCAGGCTATTCGACAAGCAGCCTCCCACGCCACCTTTAAATCACTACATAAAGAACACTTACGTTTTATCAACCCCTGCACCTGCTTTAATCCACCATAGCTCCACTCTTCGTCCCGTTGCTCTGATTCAATCATCCTTGTTTCCCTCCCTCCCCTCTCTCCTTTCTCTCTCGCATCTCTTTTATTACTTGATATTTTGTCTCTTTGAATGCTTGCTACTGCTAACGCCTATGTTCCACTTAACTGTATATCGTGATTCCCTGTACTACTGTGCTGTATTTTCATCTTACTGTTGTAAACCGACTTGTGTTTGTTGTCAAAAAAATTTTTTTTTTTTTCTCCCTGTATCTGACGCTTTGACTTGACTCTGTAATGTACTGCTTTCATGTGCTGCGTCACATATACAAAACTTGTGTATCTAAAATGTACTCTCCCGGGTCGTGCCTGAAAATAGGCATTTTTGTGCCTAGTGCACTTACCCGGTTACCAAAAACAAAATAAAAAAAATAAAAAAAATCCAGAGCAAACAACGCCACTAGTATGATCACATGCCCCCAGCCTCCTTCTCTCCTGCATGAATGTATTATGGATGAAATACAGCAAGAGGTGCATACAAAATTACCACAAGCTGTGTGAAAATTGTGCGTCAGATTTGGGCAAGATTTAAGAAATGACACATATCTGTAGTAAAGCATCGCAAACTGTATAAAAAAATGCAAGATGTGAAGAAAAGACGTAATTTGTGTGACATTACTTGCATGAGAAAAACAATACAGACTTGTGCGAAGAGTAATGCAAGATGCATAGTACATGGAAAAGGCATCCACTGCATAACACTAAGAGTAAACAAACAGTGTAGGCTGGAAGTAAGCAATAAGACACAACAGGGTGTGCGTTAGACAGTTTAACACATGGCTAGGAGGCGTAGTGAGGCACGAGGCCACCGGCCGAGTGCCTCCTAGCCATGTGTTAAACTGTCTAACACCACACCCTGGAGTGGCTTATTAGCGCCATGAAATGGGAAATATATTTAGAGACATTAATTATGACAATATAGTTGTTAAAAGTAAATTTTTTTATTTATTAAAACAGATAACCTTCCGCTCCAAAAATAGTTCCACTTTAACATTTTGTATTTTAACAGTTTAACAGTAAAATACACTGTTATAATTTTAATAATATTAGAAATGTGTCATTTAATTGATTTCATAACTGTTCATGAACTGAACAACTAATAGTTTACTTTGAACTGTTAATTAAATACACTGTTATAATTTTAATAATATTAGAAATGTCATTTAATTGATTTCATAACTGTTCATGAACTGAACAACTAATAGTTAGAAATGTGTCATTTAATTGATTTCATAACTGTTCATGAACTGAACAACTAATAGTTTACTTTAAACTGTTAATTAACTGCAACTTTACTTCACTTTTAAAAATATTTTACTTTGAAAA
Source organism: Neoceratodus forsteri (assembly GCA_016271365.2). Classification (NCBI taxonomy): domain Eukaryota; kingdom Metazoa; phylum Chordata; order Ceratodontiformes; family Ceratodontidae; genus Neoceratodus; species Neoceratodus forsteri. The sequence goes on from JADMNL010000025.1 coordinate 47,660,964, forward strand.
ATAAACAGGACCATTAAAAGTCATTGTGCAGTTGTTCATTGTTACTCCTGCAAATTGAGGCTGTGTGGACTGTTGATTTAGGTCTTGAATCATTTCTGCCTTGGGTGGTACTGGATCTGCAGCTTTATTTAATAACTTCTGCTTGTTTCCATCGGGTGTCACTGTGGGGCTTGAAACTTCGTTGGGACTTAATAACTTCTGCTTGTTTCCATCGGGTGTTACTGTGGGGTTTGAAACTTCATTGGGACTTGAGGTTTCTTCCTTTGGTGAGAGTATTTGACACCATTTATGTCTGTCGTCTGGCTACACTTGCGACAGTAGCTCTGGAGGCTGGCGTTTTTTGTGTCCGTAGTGCCATTATTTCCGGTTTGTAAGCCAGCATCAGACAGCATTTGTACCACGATGCGCTCGGAGGCAGTGGTTCGTGTACCGTTGTGAGAGACAAGCTTCTGTACTTAGCCTGGACATGAAGTCGAGAGATAGTTTATACCATGGGCTCTGAGGAATACCATATCGGGAGGGAGTCAAGCTGCTGTTGTGGAAGTTTCGGGTGGGTACAGAGCTGTGGGATTTGCTGGAAGCTTGCTTATGTAGAATTTCAAACTTTGAACTGGGCAGCGTGGATTGCCTGGCTGAGCATACATTAAACCATGGTTAGAAGATCTTTGTGTTTCGAGTGGATTGTTGTGGTTTTTTGTATGTTCGTTGAAATTCAGGATCGCAAATTCGGTACCATTTTCATCTTGTTTGATTGAAAAATGCTGTGGTTTTAGTTGTCGGACACCTTCCCGACTGCGCCTGGCCATGTATAATTGAATGTCTAACCATACTTTACGGACAAGGCCAGGCGCAGTTCGGGGAGAACAAATGTCTGAATAACGAAGTTTGTGTAAGTCTGACTGTGTGAGGGCTTCGTGGTGCTTGGATTTGTCTTGCTGGGAGTGTCTATAACTCTTCATTTTTGCTGTGAATACTGCATTGCTCGATCGAAATGCTGGATCCCTCATTAGATTAAAAGGCTTGCTAATGCCTGGGGAACCGAGGTGGCGGTTTAGCGCAGCTCAGAGACCGCTGAAGCTCTAGATGGCATACTCGAGTCCAGCGCTTGTACGAGCTTCAGCATAAAATTTACGGAGCACAGTGTTCAGGTTTTCTTTTGTGATAGACTGCCAGTCTATCAATGTGTTGGTTGCTGTTTCCCATTCCTTAAATACTCGGAGTGCCCATGCTGTGCATCTTATTGTATTTCTTTCATTTTTTTCATTTTCAAGGCAGTCTAGTTCGGCTGAGCTGTAACTCGAGAAACGCTTATTCACTGAGCCACTTTCAATTAACGTTTGACAGTTCGGTTGCTTCGTTTGACAGCTGTAGTTTACATTTACGTTTTCTGAAGTTGTAGATGTAGAGGCTGTGGGCAGTTCTTGAAATGGCTCATTGTCTGGATGCATTAATAGTTCCATATCTTCTTCTGAAAGGCTGATATCAAAGTTTGGTTCAGGGAAATATGCCATTGCTATATTCTGGTTTTGTCAGTTTCACTTGGTATTAACAAGATGGCTGATTTCAGATTTGCCAACATTCTAATTGGCATTTTACTAGGATTAGTGCCCACAGGGCACTGCTGGTCCTTTTTCCTGTGCGTTAGACAGAATATCACACAGGTATGGACCAATCAGCAGCTTTAAATTTTTATGCCCATTTCATAATAACAATTAATGCATAAAAGAAGATACACACTGCGTGAAAACACTAATCACATAAATAAGCAGGCTTGCATAAAAAAATCACTCACATGATAAGACGAGGGATCTTTGGAGTCTAAATAAGTGAAAACACCAACTGTGCTCTGATCTTTTGTTTGCTGGTTCCGCAGTCCTCCTGGAGCCAAGTACAGTCACAGAAGACTGTGCTTACCCCCTGGAGAAAAGCAGACCCGGTAAACATCTGATCAGAGATTATAAAAGCGATAACATGCACTGCAGGCTATTAAATCTTCCACTGCTGCCTACTGCTCTGATGTCTGCTGCAGGGGATTCTGTGATTTGTAGTAACAGAACATATCAGCCTAGAACTAAGCAAAATTAGTCTGATACAATATACTATACTACAGTAAACAGTAGGTAAGCAACAATGTTTTTACACACAAAGTACACATTGGGACCAGCCCCACACTTGAGTGTGGGTCCCTTTGTGCTGATTGTCCACCTTTAGTATTTGAAGCACTTTCACTCACCAAATTTTCATTTTACTTATCAAGTTTAAAAAATGGGGGGGAAGGGGGTAAATTACTCTTAACAAAAACACATAGTACTGCACTTACGGAGATCTGGTTCTATGTCATAACGGCGACCGCCGAGAGGCAGTCGTCGTGACAGCAAAGTCACAGCACCGAAAATCAGTTTTGGCACTGTGACTCTCGGTTCACAACAAAACAGTGCCAGGAACTTGCATTTTAACGTTTTATGCGAGGATGTGCCCTGCACTCCCCCCATAAGGATTTTCAACTCCGAGGGGGTGCAAACACAAAAAATAAATTCGGGCCAGGCACAACAAGAACATACCTGCACCTAGCACCCTGTCCACCCAAGCCACGAACCCACCCACCATGCCACAGGGCCAGCTCGGCAGCCCACCACGGCAGCATCCCTCAAAACCACTCCCACCCCTTGCTGAGCATGCTCGCTCCCACCCGCACTCGCATATGTGTAGCGACATTATTTATTGTTTTATTTAGTTGTTTAACCAGGTATAGCACACTAAGCTGAAAGCTTTTTTTACAGGAGCGACCTGGGAGCACAAGGAGGTTAAGTGACTTGCTCAGGGTCACACAGTATGCAAGTGGAAGCTGTGGGATTCAAACCCAGGTCTGGTCTGCTGGATGTCACCAGATTTGCAGCTCAGAGCCTTAGACCACTGCGCTATACTGCCTCCTACTGACATCCTGACGCTACATGCACAAACCCTCATCGGTAGCCCACATGACATGTGCCGCGATTTGAGTCGTCGTTTTGCGGTTCACTCAATCGCAGTCACGCATGTCACGGGCTACCGGAAAGCTACATAGTTCTCATCAAGCTTACCAACAAAGAAGGACAGATTCCAGAGAGTAATTTTAACTGTTATGCTGTTTATTGTGGCAATGATGAGTATAAACAGAGCCCAAGTCTACTAGACCCAGCGCTTCACTCGTTAGAGCTTCATTAGGGGCTGGCGCAGTTACTGGTAAATTACTCTTGCCTGCCAAAATTATCTGGAGCACTGGTTAGCTATTCTGTCTTGAGTCACAGCCAGCTGAAACACCTGCAGTAGTAACAAGGGAAGTGCATATGAACATCAGTGCAAAGTAGCCTAGACGGCCTGATGTATTTCCTAGAAACTGTGTTCAGACATGTCACGTTTTTTTTCTTTCACTTGCACTGCTGCCACAACTCACAGTGGGGTCAGACACCCCTTCAGTTCGTTTTGCAGGCTTACCTCAATGCCTCTAGAGCAGATGCCAGTAACACCAGGTGCACACTACTCCCCACCTCACAAGGACATCCCACTCCAGCTGGGGTCACTAGTTTGGCAGGGATGACAACCAGAACAGCGAACTGGAAGCAGGAAGGAAGAAAGAAGTCTGGTGGCTCGAGTAAACCAACCAAACAGGGGAGCACAGTGAACTCATCTGCCTGGGCGCTGCCCATTTTCCTGTTTTCTTCCCCAATTCCCTACTCACTGCGGCACAACTTGTAACAGGTGCTTCCTGGCTGGGCTGGACCGGGGGCCAAGCCCACCCACTGCATATCTTCCCCTTTTTCTGATGTGGGATGGACATCCATACATCTCCACGTCAGGCGCCTGTGCCCCATACTATGACAGCAGCCACACCCCTACAATAATCCTGTCTACACAGCCCCCCCCTCCCCGAGTCACCAAGTGCAGTCAAGTAATGGCAGCAGCCACCTCCATTCCCGAGGCAGGCAATGTCCAATGCGGACGCTCATTCTGGTTTTTGCCACCCAATATATACAGCATCACATAGCTGAGGATTTGGCTTCACACTTTAATGTTCCAACAGGCTAAAGGAGCCATGGCCCTCCCCAATCTTCAGACGTAACATGAAGCAACCCAAGTGTGGATCATATTTCAATGGCACATGACAGAAGGAGGTCTGCAACGGCTAGACACGGAAAGCCCGATACTCCCTTACTGGGAAATAATGCAGTACTTGTTTGAACCCCACTTTATTACATGGGGCCAGCCCCTATCAAACTCCTGGACAGAACAGGTTGGGAGAGTGTGACGTGAGCTGGGGGTTGCACTGAACCTAACTCCAACTCTCATCTGGGTCTGCCCGACAGCTCTCCTGAGTGGCTTCCATTCGGTAAGCACAGACCCCAAATTCCAGTTGATGGAGGCGAAAAACCCTGGTGTTATTATCGCAATACAGCCTTGGCTCTGCGACACGTTCCACTGAGGACCGCCAGAAGCAGCGTGGCCTAGACCACAGAGATTTATTTCGATATCTACAGGCTCACCACTTTTTGAAGCCTCAGCTGGCTGTGGTGTGGTACCGCACAAAGACACCTCTGCTACCTTCTACCCTATCAGCCCATATAGAGGGCAGCATCTCGTCTCTACTATATACAGGGTTATTCAGGGTAGTCAGTCATACAACACGATCTATGTAGCAGTAAAACAGGGGACAAACTGGGTCGGGAAATCACACAGGTAGCTTGGAAATGGGGCGGCATGGAGGTGAGGAGGGTTACTTCATCCCATGACTGGTGTGAATATGCTTGGATATAGGTTATTCATTACTTTAGGACACCAGTAATAACAACCAGATGTGGGATGGGGGCCCCACCACCCAATGGAGGGGATGTGGTGAGCCTCCAGCCACCCATACACGTTACGTTAGGCTGCCCTAGCCTACTGACCTTCCACTCGGAGATGGAGAAGAACTAGCAGAGGTCCTTCCCATCAGCTTGCAACTGACCCCACAACTCTTATCTTCTATACCAGTACTCAAGGATGATTAAAGGCAGACACACAAAATATTTACTGGGTATAATGTTAGCAGCTGCACAAAAAGCTATCAATTGCCAGTCTCATCCCTCAAGCCGAAGGAATGAATCAATGGAGGGTGATAGTAAATGCACTGTACACAAGGGAAAAGATTACCTTTGGAATAAATGACAGAACTGAGATAGTCACTTTGAGGGGTACACTTGGGTTCTATACCTCATGCTGCATGACCCAGCCTTTGTCCCATAAAGACGGGTGTGGCTAGGGGAAGGACTGCAACAATGAGGCAGACAGGATGGTGGTGGGGAGGGGCAGCAGCACTCTCACCAACTGGTCCCCCCCACCCACCTCCCATGCCTGAGCTACAACACCCAAATAGTATCTTATATGTCACACTCGGCAAGACAGAATGTCACAACTGTGGATCCTGAACACCCCCCACTGCTGTACCATACCAGAGGGGGTAGGGACCCTTTGGGTCACACTGTACTGTACAAACAACTGACTGTGCCATGCTTTTTTCCATTTCTCTGTACCATGAACACCTCTGTACTATGTGATGTGCGCATTATGTTTTAATAAAAACACATTTACAAAAAAATACATCATAGTAGTAGGCCATCTGTCAACTTCGCATTCCAGGTTTTAGGAACATTATAGTTCAAGGGAGCCTTCCTGACCAATCGGAGGACTTCTTTCCCCTGCGCATGACACTTTTTATTCTATAAAAGGTGTCTCACGCGCAGCTGCCCTGGAAAAGAGTACGTTCAGGAAATTTTTAATATATTACTGATCGACCCTTATCAATACTATAGCAATACTACCCCATTTCATAGGTTTGCAGCTCTCATACCCTAAATACAACTGTAAGAGTGCTCTGAGGAGTGCTATCAACATGCAAACCAAATTTCAGAGTAGAACACTTTAACTTTGTGCAAAAAATTTAATTACAAAATTAAGGATACTGATATTTTGTGTATAAGAAAGCATATACTAGTGAGCACTTTAAAGCGGCATTTTAATTGCCCTCTCTTATCAACAATCCACAAGCAACATCTGCTTTTTCTTCCTCTTCCTGTCTCAGAATAATCCCCTACAGTACACATGAGCCTTCTACAGCTCCACTGAAAGCAGAAGTGGGTGTTGCTTTGTTTACAGAGAGAGGGCTGTCCTTTTTAAAGATTTAGAAAGCAGAAATACTTTTTGTTGTCTTTTTAGTCCAGTAACGAGAGCTCATAACATACATTGCTACTTTAAATTCTTTTAAGAGCCGGTTCTATAGTCACATTTAGGAAACAATTTAATTTTACTTAGCAAATGAATGCAACACTACTCCACCAATTAGGGTTATTAGGGTTTTGAAAGGTTTCCCAGACGATGACTCGATTTAGCAAAATATAATGCAGTATCTCCACCCTATGAATAAAGAACAGGAGACCACTTGTGTCAAGTTCATCGTGTTTCCTGATGTAACAACTCATAGAATATCAGTATGTTTAAACCTACCCTTGCACTGCACTAGACCCCCAAAAAATGAGTATGTTGATCCTCAGATTTTTCTACTCATTTTCCTGGAACAGCAAGCTACATTTATTTTTCTCCCTCCACACACTTGTGCTTTTTGTCCAGGTGGAATACTGGGGCCACAAACTCTAAACTCCACAAACCTCTCATGACATGATAATCCGGTAAATATTTTTCACAACACTATCAAACTGGGAGGAAACAAGATCTGTACCCTAACGTTCAAATTTTTTTTTGTGTGTGAGTGGCCTTAGCACAATGGGCTGGTAGAATAGCCTAGAGGTTAGAGTAACAAGCAGTGAATGAGCTTCGAACATCCAGCAGACCTAGGTTTGATTCCAACAACCTCCATTTGTATACTGTGTGACTCTGAGCAAGTCACTTAACCTCACCATTGCTCCGGGTCACCCCTGAACACAGGCCGTGGGCCTTGCCCAAAGTGCGCCCCCCACCAAACATTGTAAGAACTGCATAAACTGATTCAGAAAGTGCTTTCATTTTTTTTCCCCCCGGTTGATAAGAAGTCTAATAACGCTTCATTCGAAAGTGATTTTTTCGGGGTTATACTACTCAGCTACCAACCGGCCCCAATCCAGACCAGTTCCCCCAGCCCCATCACTCGGCTTCCCTAGGACTTACCATACTCCTGCTTTGGGTCCTCTGCCACAGGACCATGGACCAGTTGGGGGTATTCATCCATTTTCCCCCTAGCCCCATGGCGCAGGCATAGACGCGGTGCGAGCTCTGCCTCCATGAAGATGCCTCTTGGCATCAAGCGGGTATGGCTCCTTCCCTTGAGTCCTGCTGCACTGCAACACAGATCCTCCAGGTTGCAGCCACCTAGTGGAATGCATGTCCCCCAGGGATTACAGTCATCCTTACGATGCTCAATCCTCCCTTCCCCCCGACCAGCCCTCAAGCAATTCATGTCCATTCCCAAACCTGGGTAGCTGGTGTCTCAGGAGGTGAAGCATCCAGCGTCTCAGCACGCCACACCACAGGGCCGCTTGGGGGATACATTATAGGGGAGCAGTAATGCCCCTAGCATTAGGGTTGAGCAAAAGGTTCTATACCCCTAACTTTGTATCTTTTTTGGCAGCATTTATCAAAATTAGCTGAAAGTTTGCATGTATTGTCTAGGAGTCAAGGTCGAAATCTGTGGAACGTTTTGTGACGGCAACTTGTACAGTTTCTGCATTTCTGATTTTCTTGTAGACGTCTAATATTTTGTTTCCTATACCTAACATGGGATTTGGGTTCGCTGCTACCTACAGCCTACACAGAATGACCACCCTGTTCCCTGCGCAACGAACATCAGACATCTTTCTTGGGCCCTGCGTGAATAAAGCTATGACAGACTGTGTTGGCAACATGTGGTGAGACATACTTCTCTACCACTGAACAGAGTATCAGAATGAGGCACTGGCTTGGAGCTGTACCTTGTGCTCTGAACAGGAAGCTATGTGCTGGTGGGGGGAGGGGATGGGCAGTAAGGTTGACAACCCCAAGGGAGACCCCACTACTGATTCGCCAAGACTCAAGACTCAAAACCCTAATTCTTTTTTTCTTTTGTGCGTGGGGGGTGGGGAGTTAAGGCTGGAAACCCTAATGCCACATTTCCCTACTTTTGTGGAGTAAATGTGAACCCTAACAGGTGCATAAACAAATTTTTTTGCAAAGAATATATATATAATAAATCAGAGGTAACAGTGGTACACAAGACAATAATACCATTGAGGGGGTCTAGTAAAGTAACATACCATGAGATTAGAGGGTGAGTGGTCATATTAGCTCATTAGCCCCCAAAATGGTATTATTGGCAAGTAAACCTGTTACTTTTTGTTTGCTTTATATAAGAGAGTTGGATGGTTACGTTTTTTGTAGTATAGATCACGACTGCGATTGTCTGAGGCTGCAGCATGCATTTCTTTTTCTGCACATGGACAGCCGTCTATGAGAGTGCTGTAATGCATGACGGTGCTGTTATGCGTAAGGAGGCAGTGCCGTGATTGCTTACTGGTGGCACTACAAAAGGAGACAGAGCAGCCACAGGGTTTCACCTTGCATTTGCCTGAATGGCGTTTAGAGCAGGGACATGGAGCGGTAGTGTCAACAGCATGGCAGCGGCATGGATCATAGTGTTTGCAGAAGCATCGAGGGACAAGAGAGTTTAGTGAGTGAGGTGAGGAGTCCACTCCGAAGAGATGGGGGGTTGCTACTGGTGTACTGCAGGATTCAGTACTGGGTCCGGTCCTTTTTAATGTCTTTATAAGTGACATTATGGAGGGACTGGAAGGAAAAGTATGCCTCTTTGCAGACAACACAAAGATCTGCAACAGAGTTGATGCACAAGGTGGAGTGGAAAGGATGAGAAGGGACTTGGCAAGGTTGGAGGAATGGTCAAATGTATGGCAGCTTAGATTCAATGCAAAAAAAGTGCAAAGTAACGTACCTGGGAAACAAACACGCAGGGGAAAAGTACACAATTGGGGTACTAACAAAAACTAAAAATGGAAAGTGACCTGGGGGTAGTCATATCAGATGACCTAAAAGTAAGCAAGCAATGTGAGAAGGCAGTAAGAAGGACTGGGAGGATACTGGAACGTATAGGAAAAGGCATCACCAGTAGAAAACAGGAAGTTGTTATCCCTCTGTACAGACAGTTGGTGAGACCCCATCTGGAGTACTGCACTCAGTTCTAGAGATCTCATCTCTGCAAGGACATAGACAGGAGCTTAATATGTCTACCCTCAAGGAAGTGGGGGGGAGAGACATGATATAAACTTTCAAGTATCTCAAGGGAAAAGTCCAGGAAGGTAGCATCTTTCAGAAAAAAAGATGTGCAAGAATAAGGGGGCACAATTTGAAGATAGAGGGGGGACGGCTCAAGGGCACCATGAAGAAGTATTTTTTCACGGAGAGGGTGGTGGACACATGGAACGGCCTTCCTGAGGAGGTTGTGGTGTCAAAAACAGTGGGGGAATTCAAGAATGCATGGGACAGACATAAGGCATTTCTGTAGGAAGAAGTAGGCTGTTGGTTAACTAGGATCTGCAGCTTATCCTATAGCTAGGGAAATGAGCAGACTGGGTGGGCCAAGAGGTCCTTATCTGCCATCAAAGTCTATGTTTCTATGAGGAAAAGAGTGCAGGGAGTTGTTTGATAAGAGGCTTTTTTGGGGTAGGGAAATGTTTGCAGTGTTTGGAGTTATGTTAGTACTGTAGGGGCTGCATTTTTAGGCTGTTTATTTGAAGACATATTGAGTTTAAAGTGTTTCATAATATGTTTGCACAGTGTACATTTTTTTTGTTTGCAATGAGTCTTTTTTGGTGTTTTTTTTGTTGGGATTTTGGCCTTTGTTGTGAGAAGTTCAAGTGGTGTGACCCAATTATGTTTGCTTGTGTGCACAGTGCACAAGAAACATATTAAAGTAAGTAGAGTATTGCAGAGGTGTGGCAGTGTTTGGCCAATCCAGCCAACGCTTTCAGGGGCTGACCGCAATCAGAGGAAGCTGCCGATGGCGGCAGTTTCAAACGACACCGGACACAAAAGAAATCTGCCGCTCAATCACAGATAGTTTTGTCATTGTAGCGGCAGATCAACCCCAGCCAGAGGCAAATTCCAGCCATGTACATTACAGTGCACAGTAATGCGATGGCTGGAAAGAAAAACTCATTTGCTCAGTGTGCCTTTCCTGGTGAAATCAATGAGCCCCGCTGCATAACTGGTGGCTCCTGCCGCCCATCACACACTCCCCCCCCAAGCCGACATGGGGGTGCCCAATCGCCGTGTCAGCATGCCCTCCCAACCCCGAACATATATTTTTGCTGACAACAGGTGCCCAATCCCCGTGTCAGCATGCCCCCCAACCACATTGTGGCACACTGGGAGCCCACCTCACCTCAGTATGCAAAAGTAATTATGTTTTTCCGACACTGGGCTGCCACTCACTGTGTCAGGCGCCTCCCTCCACACACCCCCCCTTGCATCAGCCGACCCGCTGGCTCGGCATTGATCCCCCCTCAACTAGTCTGGCACACTGGGAGCCCACCTAGTGTGCCAAAATCCATTTGTTTCTCACCTGTAAAAAGAAACAGTCCCACAAATTTTTTTAACCTGAAAAACAGAAAATGGTCCTCGTCGATCCTGCCTGCCCCCCCAACCCATACCTACTTCGGAGGTCAGGAGCTGTGATCTTCTGTGGACTGGGAACACATCTGCACTCTTCAAAAAGTCGAAACTGAAGAAAATCACGCTAAGCCCTATAATGGCAATTAATGGGGGGTTTCAACTTAGGTTGATATCTCAGCCATTTTTTTTGTAGTTTTGGCCCAAAATTTTCAACATGGGTTCTTGGGACCCCACCTCGTGACCAGTGACACTGTCAGCTCGTTTCTTGGTCCCGAAAGGTGATTTAGCGGTCGCTGTGCAGAATCACCTTTCTGGACTGATTAATGAGACGACAGTGCCACTGTTCATGAGATGGGGTCCCAAGAAGCCTATGTTGCAAGTTTGGTGAAAATACTCAAAAAAATGACTGCGTTACAAGCATGCATTGCGCAGTTTGTATGCACACTCGTAACTTTGCCAATGTTTTATATTTTTACTCCAAATTTCCAACATTGTCATTTTTTCACACCTCCTTATGAACAGTACAGCTGTCATTTTTTTGCATCCTGCCTGAAACGTGTTTTCGCACGTGTGGCACAGAATGGTGTAGTCACTGTGCAAAATCAACTTTTGGGACAGAGTAATGAAATCACAGTGCCACCGTTCATGAGGGGAGGTCCCAAAAAGGCCATGTTGAAAATCTGGTGAACAAATTCCAAAAAGTGACTGCATTACAGGCGTGCGTTATGCAGTTTCTATGCATGCTCGTAACTTTGCCACTTTTTCATATTTTTACTCCAGATTTTCAACATTGCCATTTTTTCTCTCCTAAGCTGGTCTCCGGGATTCCTTACTCATGGGGCTGTACCTCCTGATGCTGATAGGCAGGCAGGAATCAGACCTCTGCAGCAGGGGACATCCAGCCCTCCACTTCCTGTCTCCCTCAGCTTACTTCCTGCCTTCAGACTGGCAGGTACTCTGCAAGCAGAGCTTTGTCAACACAAGGCAGAGCTGACGACAGCAGACTGTAAGTCGAACAACTTCATTTTTATTTGGATCCAGAGTAATAGTAGCTGTGTTACAGCGCTCCTGCATGGGTTCCAGTCTCAGCCTTGCAAGCTGCACAGATTGGCCCCATTTTACCATGGTGATTTTTTCCCACGATTTTGGGACTCCACACTGCAGTGCACTTGGAAGGATTTCAGGGTCAGAAACCTCCCCAGAGTCGTTTTTTCCCAGAGCTGGGGTGAATGAAAGCAGCACCGGGGTGCCTTTTGAATTGGGGTGAATGAAAGCAGCACTGGAGTGCCTATTTTGGATTTCCCCCCTCACCAATGCAGCCCTGGGTATTTTCCGTCAACGGCAGGCACGAGCCCTCAGTCGCCTCGGCCGACAGTGGACCCGTCACACCAGCAGCTCATCGACGCTCGTATTCTCCCCATCGATAAGGCTGCAGTGCAGGAGGAGGAGTGCTTATTTTGAAGCTCTTGCTAGAAGCAGACTTCGCGCTTAGGGGCAACACAAATAGCACCAGAGTGCTTGATCAGCGCTGTGAGCGTTCCCATCCCCTTGCCGAAGGAAAACCAAGAGAAAATGTAGTCCTTGGGTGTTTTTTCATCGACAGCTGGCATTCCGGTATTCTTAGCCATTTGTCAACGATGTCTAGTCATACTACCGCTTGTCGACGCTCTCGTCAACGAGCACTGCGGGGCATTAGGAGCACTACTTGACACTAATGGAGCTCCCCCTGAGATAACTGAAGCAGACTATTGAGCTCCTTCAAGTAGGGCAGTCCTGCCCCCGTAAAAAGAGAGATTCTATTTATTATGGATTTAGCTCAACTTGATGCAATCTTATGTGCAGCAATTCGCAGCTTCAACACTATAGCCAGTATTTTGCCCTTAAAGGCCCAGAAGCAATCTGCAGCTTCAACACCATAGCCAGTAATCTGGGAGGTACGCTGATTAAAAAAGAGGGAATAGGAGAATTTGGGGGCATGGCCTCAGGCACACTTTTCAGGGACAATAAATGCCAGCGACGCAGGAGGTTTTGTGCCCGCTTCTGATCCCTTTCGCTGGATCGCTTTGACTAATAGGGGAGCAGGCAACGTAGGCGAATGTTGATGACTCAAAGGAGGCAGCCCCTTCCTCGACTCAGACTGATAGCCAACAGCCAGGTCTGAACAAGCAACAACCACCAGGTCTGAGAGGGCAGCAGCCACCGGAAGACACAGCAGTCCGCACCCCCCTCTCTGACCGGCGGACCCTGCATTCTTCACAGGCTCCTCAGGGGTTACCAGACAGGAGACCTCACAAGAAGAAGGACCCCATCCCCATTCCTATTTGCAGAGGAGCAATTGTCCTCACATCCCACAGTCTCGAAGTAGATCTATGGGGCACTAATAAGGAAGAGAATAACTGGGACTGTTCCCCGGGCTCCTCAGACTCCATTTCTTCTCCCCCTGAACGGGGGGGGGGGGGACCAGGGGGCCCACCATCATCAGACTCTGCGACTCATTACCCAGAATCTCTGACCTGGAGGGCCTAGTCGTTTTCATACCCAGGTCATAGTCGAGATTTATCTCATATCTTCCCCGGAGCTCCCACCCAGCTGAAACAGGCTTCCCCTGGCAGCTGCCGCCAAACCAGCCACGGCCTCCCTTCTCTTTCAGACATAGAGGACCTGTGATAGGAGGAAGGGCAAGGTCCAGAACGCACCTATCCAGTGGCCTGGCAGATCTCTAGGCTTCTCAGTTGGTCAAGAAGAAAGCTGAAAAGTAGTTTTGACTGCCCCGCAATCGACCCTCTGATTTCAAACCTAACCAAGCTATTTTTCATCAGCTGCAGTTAACAGGTTTGGCTGAGGATTATACAGCAGATGTACAGGAGGAGGCGGTTAGGTGTGCCGCTCTGATCATGTTTGATAAAACCTTGGCTTGCTACAACCTCCGGCTTCAGGCCTAGCAAGCAGTCTCCTCTTCGAAGAGCTAGTTGGTCAATGCACCCTATGAAGGTATTCTCCAGTTTGGGTCAGCCCTGAAGGAGGCAGCGACGGAACCCGGGGAGATGGCAAAGCTGCACATGCCACTATCAAGAAGCAGAGGCCAATCTTGGTCCTCAGGCTCCAGACGTATTTTTCATTACCAAGGTTACAATAAGGGTCAAAACACTAACTACTTATGGAAAAAGAGCATGCTATCAAAGCCCATCCTCGAGTAGTGGTTAGACGTTTAAACATGTTCTCCAGGAAGGGGTCCAACCAGGTCGGACAGAGAGAGTCCTAGACGTTATCAGCATGGGTTACTTAATACAAGCCCCCACTACCTCATGTGGTGCCCTCCCCCATCTATGGAAACCCACCTAAAGGACAGACGACGATACAGACCATTCCAGGCCTTTGGCAAGCAGAGGCTAATTTCCCCCACTGACATCAATTGAGGAGGTGTCTCCCTATTCTCCATCATGCTAAACTGCACAGGGGGATTCAGGCCAGTCCTGGACCTCAAATTCCTGAATAGTTTTTGTCTGCAGCAGTCCCTTCAAGGTGGAAACCTTGTCATCAATTATCAGGGAGTTGAAAAAAGGGGATTTTTCCAGCATCCATCACCCTATAAGATGCCTACTTGCATATGCCCATTCAGGAACTACACAGGCACTATCTCAGGTTAAAGGTGGGGGAGCAGTACTTCCAATTCAAAACTCTGCCATTCGGGTTTTTCCTTAGACCCACAGACATTATGAAAGGTGCTAGTGGCGGTCATAGTCCACACAAGAGACTCCACAGCCCAACTAAGCAGTACAAGGAGTGGCAGAGTTAGTCCGGTGTCAGTCAGCACACAGATTCTCATTAACTGAAGAAAAAGTTACCTAACTCTAAGCCAGACCTTGATCCTCCTGGGGGCAGACATCACAACACAAGCCAGCATGATCTTTTCCCCGGAAACTACATTTTTAGGGATCTGTTAAAGCTCATCAAGGAGTTTCACATAGCCCCTCAGCTGCATGCGTCTTTTTTCAGGCAGCTATTAGGGACAACTTAATCCCTCCTCCAACGAGGGTCTCGGAGGACAGAGGTCATGAAGGGTCGCAAGTTGGGCCATCTACACCAAATCCAAATCATGACCAATGCAAGCCTCAGGAGCTGGGGGGCTCACCTGCATCAGCGGTCAGCACAAGGCAGATGGTCGCGGTTGGAAACAAGGTACAGCTAAATGTTCTCGAGATGAGAGCAGCATGCCTTGCCCTGAGGCCTCTGAACAGCAATTCCTCAATTAGGATGGACTGATTCCAACCGACAATCTGAAAGGAGAGCAGTATGCCTTGCCCTAAGGCACTTTGAACAGCAATTCCTCATCGGGATAGACTGATTCCAACTGACAATCTGACAACATTGGCATACATCAACCATCAGGGCAGCACAAGAGGCTCAAAAATGCCAAGGGAGTCCCTTCTTCTCTTTTAGTGAGCTAAATGCCACTGAGCGATGTATATGCCAGGACAGTAAAATGTCACAGCAGACTGGCTCAATCACAAGGGGGGAATAGGAGCTGAAGGAGAGTGTCTCCCACACCCTAACAGAACAGCGGGGCAATCCTCTGATAGATCTTTTTCGCCTGCTGGCGGAACTCCAAGGGAACGCAATTCTACTCCTTGGCCAAAGACGAACCGGTGGTGGCCCAGGACACCTTTTCCCTAGACTGGGTTCAGTTCGGTCTCCTGTATGCCTTTCCCCCAATACTGCGTCTGTCCAGAGTACTCCACAAAGTGGCTCTGGACTGGGCAGAACTGAGTCTAGTCTGTCCCTTATGGTTTTTCCGCCACCGGTTCCCGCTTCTCATTCATCAGTCAAGGCATCCACATCTAACCTTCAAGTTTAGCTCAGACCTTCTCCATCAGGTCCGGTTCTGCATCCCAATTTGATCAATTTGTCTCTCAAGGCCTTGGAGATTGAAGCGGGAAAACTTCAAGGAGCTAGG
This sequence comes from Neoceratodus forsteri, assembly GCA_016271365.2. Taxonomy (NCBI): domain Eukaryota; kingdom Metazoa; phylum Chordata; order Ceratodontiformes; family Ceratodontidae; genus Neoceratodus; species Neoceratodus forsteri. The sequence continues at coordinate 47,676,583 of JADMNL010000025.1, forward strand.
CTGCACAGCTCCTGTTATTGAGATGACGGGGAACTCATGTCGCCGTTCTTCCTTTAAAGTGTGCCATAGAATTTGGAGGAAATTCTGATTCTGGCTTCGTTCCAAACACATACAGAACTATCCAATGCAACTGCCTACACTACTGCAGTTCCTTTTAGGATGGGCTAGGCAAAGGACTGCAACCAGCCACCTCACGAGTTCAGTTTGCTGTGATGGGGGCATTCTTGTTGATGAATTCAGGGGAATCATTGGTCTCACATCCCTACGTCTGGAAGTTTCTAAGGCAGCAGCATTCAGACACCTTCCAGTTAACCAAAGGTATCACTCTGGAGGCTTAATTTGATTCTCAAGACTGTGACCAAGGCCCCCTTTAGAGCTTCTCAAGGAGACATCCCTTATGCATCTCAAAATGAAGGTTGCCTCTTTTTCATACCTATTACTTCAGTCAGGAGAAGCAGTGAACTAGGAGCATTGCTTACCCGAGAGCCGTACACTGTCTTTCATCAGGCTAGAACAACTACAGGTTTTTGCCAAAAGTAATTCTCCCTTCCGTGCCAATCCAGGGTTCATTCTTCCTTCCTTCAGCCCACTTCATAAAAGCAATAAGGAAAGGGAATTTCATCCACTACACTGGAGAAGGGTGATGAAAAGGTATATTAAGAGAACAGAAGCTATTCGCAAAACTTCAAGTTTGTTCATGTCATCTACGGGCCAAATTGGAGATAACAAGGATTCAAATGGCTTTGTAACCAGACAGATTCTATCCGTCACCTCCAAGGCTTAGGATCAAGCCGGAGTAAATTTGCCTGTCCCAGTGAGAGCCTTTTCCACCTGAGCTATGGCCCCGTTGGCGGCATGCTTCAGAGAAGCATTTCTGGCAGACTTATGCAGAACGGCCACTTGTTCATCCATTCTCACATTTACAAAATGTTATTTATTGGTGGTGATGTCCTTGGCTGAGGCATCCTTGGCCCTGGAGTGCTTCAGGTGGTGGTGGACCCTTAAGAACATGCAACAGTCTTCTCACCCGTGACATCTGGGGATGTACTGCTTTTGTATATCCCATGATTAAGGAAACCTGGAGACCAGCTTAGGAGAGAGAAACTGAAATTTAAATACCTGTAAATTTTCTTTCTCCGACTGCTGGTCTCCGAGCTTCCGATTCCCTCCCAGAATGTACATAGTTGGCTGGCCTCATGGCCATATATGCCTTAAAATTCTTGTTTTTGGTTTCCATGTTCTTGTAGTATTGCCACACTGGACTGCTTTAGGAAGAACTGAGGGAGACAGGAAGTGGAAGGCTAGATGTCCCCTGCTGCAGAGGTATGATTCCTGCCTACCTATCAGCATCAGGAGGTACAGCCCCATAAGTAAGGAAGCCCGAAGACCAGCAGTCAAAGAAAGAACATTTATAGGTATTTAAATTTCAATTTTTCACACCTGCTCATGAACAGAACAGATGGTCATTTTTCATATCCTGCCCAAAATGTCTTTCCGCAGCTGTTGTGCCAAATGGCACATTTGCTGTGCAAAATCACCTTTCGGGATTGAGTAACGAAATGATAGTGCCACTGTTCATAAGGTGGGGTCCCAAAAAGCCCATGTTAAAAATTCAGAGCAAAAATACCAACAAACGCCCAGGGCATTAGGGTTTCTAACCGTAATGCCCCACCCTGTACAGACTGAGAGGCGTTTGGGGGGGGGTGGCTTGGGGTCATCGGCCGTAATGCTCCCGTCATTCCACCCCCCACCCTGCAGCCACTGTCAGGCATCGAGGTGTGTCTTGGGGTCTTCAGTCCAGGAACGAGAAAATGGGAAAAGAAGTGATCAGGTAGATGATGCCTTGCCTGCCCATCACGTTTCCTGTCAGGACTCTCTCTCTCTCCAGGCCTGTGGTCAGCTCCAGGACTTCACCCCCCCCCCCAGGGGACTGGCTGGACTACACAGGGAGATAAGTCAAGGAACAGAAGGCAGCCCTGTTCTGGAAAGCAAGCTGGGGTGCTGTGGGTGGTCCAGGATCTCCAGGTAAAAGGGCACCGATGGACAGGATGGCAGTGCTGGCCAAAGGAAAACCTGATCAGTGGGTGAGGAGGATCAAGAAAGCTGACAAAAATATCAGAAGTTCAGAAAGCACAGTAACGTCTATTTGTTTTCTTTGCAAAATAAAGCCTTTATGACAGCATGCAAACCCAGAGCTAATAAGTAACTTTAAGGGACTGAGCTAAAGCCCAGCCCACCAGACAGCACGGAAAAGTTGATACCAAGCCAGTAATGAATCACCTAAGGGAAAAAGCCACTTGTGAAGGTCTAAGCAGCAAACAAGACAAATGACCCACATGAACCAGCTGGCAAAAGCACAGTGCAGTCAGTCATCACAAGCAGTTCACTTTGACAGGACAGCTTCACTCTTCAGTGTCCCAACATTTTAAGTCTACTCGTGTAACTTTAGCTTTGCCAGCAGTCATGGTTTAGTCAAGAAACTGTATTTTCCTTTCATTCTCAACATGCAAATCATCTCCCTGTTTTCCAGGCGAATGGCATATATTTCTCCCTTTCATACATGCTCTTCACACAGCACTTGTTTAAAAACAAAAAAAAACAGTCTATAGCCCAACAACGACCGCTGTGGGTCAGCACCTTCAAAACATTACTGCTTCAGTGCAGGAAGAAATTCATTAAATGGTCTTTGCTTGTAAAATTCTCATCTGTTTTTATTTTCACATACACAGTTTTTTTATCGAACAGTTTATCAGACAGGCAGGTCAACTATCTGGTCACACATGATGAAGACGTCAGTAAGATGTTCAAAAGTTAAGGGCGTGGCTATACACAGGCGTTCGGGTCAGAGAGGTCGGCAGGGAGAGGTCTGCTAGCTATAAGAGACTGTTTGCAGCCAGAGCCACATAGCTGGATATATGTTTAAAAGGACGGCTTGGCAGCCTATAAGGGAGGTAAGAGAAGGGGGTGGCGATACTGGTGGCTAAGAGAACTGCATTTCAGAAAACTAATAGTTATATGGACCCAGAGGGGCGATTAGTAATCTTAGTGGGTAACTTGGATAGTACCCCTATCACCTCTGTCTCTCTGAATGCCCCACCGGGCTCCACGAAGGAGATCTTTAGTTCCCTACTCCGAAAAATTTCTGACTACCAGGTGGGAACACTGGTGGTGGGTGGAGACCTGAACCAGATTATGGGACCCCAGGGATACCTCCAAAAAACAAAATTGTTGCCCGACACCAGCAGGTAAGCTAGTCAAGAGATATCTGAAGGGTGCATTTTGGATAGACGCTTGGAGACACCAAAATGCCAGCAAAAGGGATTATACCCACTACTCATTCCCACACGGTTCTTATGCCAGGATTGACTATGTTCTGGTCTCGGGTGAACACCGAGACCGGATCATAGACTGCAGACACACTCCATTGGTGCTATCTGATCATGCACAGGTATCTATGGTTATGAAGTGGGACGTTAACAGGGGGGGATCACTTTGGAAGTTTAATAACTATCTGCTAAATCTGAAAGACTTTACGGACATGGCCAAGCCCAGACTAATGCAAATTCTGAAAGACAATGAGTCCACAGAAATTCCTGATTCTATAATATGGGACACTATTAAGACAGTGTTCAGGGAAGAATGCATTAAATATGCTGCATATTTTAAAAAACAGCAAAATAAAAAAATGGAGCATCTTCAAACACAGCTCCACAATCTGTTGGAGCAGGCTGCGGCTGGGGAGACCTCGGTACAATCAGAAATACTAAAGGTCAGACAACAAATACAAGGAATTATTGACATTAAAACGGAACAGGCACTACAGCGACTGAGGCAGAGATACTATGAATCAGGGCCCAGAGCCTCACGCCTATTAGCCCATAGACTCAGAAGGCAGAATGCAGAGAGCGCAGTCATGCAAATTAGAGATCCCAAATCGGGTAAAATTGTGAAGTCAGGGGAGGAAATCCTCCTAGGCTTTAGAGATTTTTATAGGAACTTATACAGCTCGGAACAGTCGGTAGGGAATGATCCAATTAATACCTACTTAAAGAAACTGAAACTTCCAGTGCTAACACAAGAACACAAAGTTACTCTGGACAGACCCATTTCCTCACTGGAATTAGAGGCTGCCATCAAAAGATTGAAAACAAGAAAAACACCTGGCCCGGATGGGTACACCCCTTAATTCTTTAAATTCTTTAAAAAGGAGATAAGTGGTCCCTTACTGAAAGCCTGTAAATGGGCACAAGCGGGAGGAGACATACCAGATACCTGGAATTATGCAGTAATTTCAAGTATTCATAAGCCCGGGAAAGACGCAACAAACTGTGGGACTTATCGTCCGATATCAGTGCTGAATATAGATTATAAATTATATTCTTCAATTTTAGCAAAGCGACTAGAAGAGATCTTGCCCGTATTGATCAATAATGATCAGACAGGGTTCATACTGGGTAGGCAGACACAAGACAACATTAAAAGAACCCTACACGTAATAAGCCATGCCGCTCGGTCGGGGGCCCCCCTGCATGATTTAAAGTCTGGATGCTCAGAAGGCTTTCGACCGGGTGGCATGGGACTTTCTGAAATTGAAGCTAAGAAGATTTGGGTTCTCAGAGGCGTTTGTGAAGATCATATCCAAAATATATACAAAACCAAAGGCATATATAAAAATTAAATGTACTATCTCCCAACCAATATCATTACAAAGAGGTACAAGACAGGGATGGCCCCTCTCTCCTCTTCTTTTTGCATTATATCTCGAACCGCTAGCACAATTGCTGAGACAGGAGGAGGAAATTTGGGGGTGGGAGTTAGGGGGGAGGTTACATAAACTAGCCTTATACACTGATGACCTCCTAATTTACCTCAGAGACCCAGAACAGTCCCTAGGAAGGCTATGGAATGCTTTATCAGAATTTAGCAATCTAGCTGGGTACAAGCTGAACCTATCTAAGACTGAAGTTTTAACTAATCAGTATGTCCCATCTGATCATATTAAACAGAGGTTCCCATTCAAGTGGAATTTGACCAGTTTTAAATATTTAGGAGTAAGATTGGGGTTCCAGTTTGACAACTTGTTCTCGCTTAATTTCTCCCCTGTCCTAGCGAATATCAGGACTGATTTAGATTTATGGTTATCAGTTCCTATTTCCTTAACCCAGAGGGTGGAGGCCATAAAAATGATAATTCTCCCTAAATTTATATATCTGGTGCAAACCGTCCCGATTAGGGTCCCAGATTCATATTTCAACCTCTTAAACAGAGTAGTCTCTCGATTCCTTTGGGGCCCACTTAGACCAAGGGTCCGACTTTCAGTACTCCCAAATACCAAAGAGAGAGGGAGGGCTTTCGCTACCTAACTTTAAACTTTACTATTATGCATCACATTTGAGAACAGCCTTTTTTTGGTTGGATAAGCCATATATGGCCAAGTGGAAAGAGGCGGAGTTCCAAGGAGGCACCCCATGTAACCTAAATAACCTACTGCTTGGAACAAGGGGGAAATCTCTTCTGGATCGACAGAAAACCCCCTTTACAGCACTTACAATAGAGATATGGCATAATATACTGAGTGATAAAAAGGCCAAGAATTGGAAATTCTTATTTTTCTCTATTCCAAATCTGGACTCCTTTTCACCCAGGAGTTGGGACAGTGGATTTAGGAAGTGGGAGATGAGAGGTCTACACCTAATATGGCATTTTGTGGAAGAAGAGGGGGGATTGTCTCCTTTGAAGGGCTTGTCCACAAGTATGGCATTTCCTGGCAGGATAGATTTAGATTCTTTCAAGTCAGGAACTTGGTAAAGAAGCTGTTACTGGAGTTCAATCAGAGATGGATGGACCTCCCCCAAATTGCCTTTTCTCTGAAACAGGCTATAGAGAGAACACCTATCAAGGTCCATATGATAACTGTTCTGTATAGGGAATTGTTGACTTGGAAAGGGGACACCACGGACTATATAAAAAGAGCATGGGAAAGGGATCTGGGAAGGCAAATTCAGGAAGAAGTCTGGAATAGGGCCCGTTCTACAATACACTGGGGATCAGCAGCAATTAGTTGGCAAGATTTTGCCTGGAAAATTTTCATCAGGTACTTTCGCTCTCCGAAATATTCGGGTCGGGCCTCAACTGAGGGAGAGGTAGAATGCTGGAGGGGGTGTGGGCAAGTGCGGGCAACCTACCTCCATATGCTCTGGAGCTGTCCACTGGTGTCCACTTTCATCCAGGAGTTGCAACAGGCCCTGGGATTAATTATTTTAACAGACATAACAATTTCAACCACATGCTTCTTGTTTATTGAAATGCCAGAAGGGTGTGAGGACCCATCCACTACCAGATTTTTGAAAATCGCTTTTCTAGCTGCTCAGAAGGCAATAACCAGAAGTTGGAAGTCACATTTCCCCATCACCATAAGCCAATGGCAGGAGATTATGATAAACATATACAGAATGGAGGCCTTGACAGCTTCTCTGAATAAAAGGGTGGCCCAATTTGAATTGTTGTGGAGACGCTGGGTCCTTTACATGGCAGGGGAAAGGCCTGATTTTATACCATAGCCCCTGATATCTCTGCTTGTCTAAGGAGCTAGAAAGGAAGGGAGAAGTATAGAGATTAAGTCAATAAAAACCTGAACCCATATACATATAATTAATCTAAACTACATCGAATATTAAGTCTGATATTAGCTTAAAATACCATTACCTTTAATGATGTGTACTAACAGGCAAGGAAATATAAGATCCTGCATATGAAATTGCCTCTGTTATGAGCTACATGTGATGTATGAATGTGTCCTGAATGTATTTCAGTTACAAAAAATGCATAAATAAAGAAAGTTTAAAAAAAAAATAAAAGGACGGCTTGTTTTGTGTGATATGGGAGAGACCTATGTTCACCTGCATGGAAGTTTTTGACCAGATACTGGACCTGCCCGATGTTAAAAAACTGTGTATGTGAAAATCAAAACAAATTAGAATTTTACAAGCAAAAACTATTTCATGAGTTTCTGAACTGAAGCAATAATTATTTTGAGGGCGATGACCCACTGCTGTCGCCCCTGGGCTGTAGACTGTTTTTTTGCATTGCGTTCCCCTCAGGTAAAGTGCACTTTGTGCCTATTGCTAAGCCCCCAACTTGTGTTTTCTAACAACACTTATTTTTATTTATTTTATTTATTCTTTTGGTAACTGGGTAAGGCCCACTAGACACAAGTGGCTATTATCAGGGTGACCCGAGAGCACTGGGGAGGTTACGTGACTTGCTCAGAGTCACATAGTATGCAAGAGGAGGTTGTGGGACTTACACCCCAGTCTGCTAGATATACCAAGCCCATTCACAGCTTGTTACTCTAACCGCTGGGCTATACTGCCAGCACTTGCCAGTTACACAGCTCCTTACCCTGTACAATGTGAAATTACCAAGCATGCTCCCACTTTCAAGTTTTAAACCAGTACTGCTTGTCTAAAAAAGGATGGCTATTATAACACATGCTTTTTCTGCATATTACAGGTACAATAACAAAACTCTGGGTGTGCTATAATATCTGCACTTCCTTGATTTTTTTTTCAACATTTTATTAAATAAAACATCAAATACAATACAATATATAGAATAATACATGGCTAGGAGTGCGTAATTAAAATGTTATGCACACCTGAGGTATGGGATGCTTAATAAACCCCGAGGAGGAAGTCTGAGAGGTTTATAAAGCCTCCCACACCAAGGATGTTCAAAAAATTTGAATTTTGCACTCCTCCCCATGTGTTGTTTTATGTAATTGCTGGGTACTGTTTTTTTGCCAACTACTGTATTAAAAATAAAAACGTTATTAAAAAAAACTGTCTCTCTGTGGTTTTTTTTCCCTTTAGTTTTACAAGCAAACACTAAAAAACACAATTAGTAGCATAAATAATTGAATTTCATTTGAAAACATGTGTTTCGTTTATTTAAAAAAAATTGTGAACAACCAGGAGTGAGCACGATACCTGCCAGTATTTAGTCTGAAAATGGCAAGAGTCAGAAAATGAATCACATGTAAAACACAGATGAAAGTAGTTAAAAGTAGCAAGATATTTAGAGAATTGTTTTTAATTTAAATGTTCTTAAAGTATTATTTCTAGCAACCAGGTGCTGCTCTGAAATATGGTTGTCACTGCGACAGTCTAATGAGGAGCGCAGATCAGAGGTCGCTATGGTTATGGGAGAAAAAGAGCTGAATTGAAAACATGCTGCCATTTCTCCAGTTTTATACAACACCAGTAGTGATAAATTTTGCCTGATAAATTTTATCTGTCTTACCTCCATATAAACATTTAACTGGAGATTAGATATGTCACAATGACTATCCTTAACATAAGGACCACTCAGAGAGCAACTTTCACAACGCTGACAGCATCACAATAGCCTTGTCCTGCTAGGAAGCTAGCTGCTGAATTCAAAGAGCAACAATTAACTTGCCACAAACAGCTGATTTAATTGGTATAACATATAAACTGGTGTTGTATAAATTGTATACACAATGACCTTACTCAAAATATGCAACTCACCTCCATTTGTGAGGGAGTAGGACTGTCATAAGTCACTTGTGACTCTGTCACTGGTGAATTATGGGCCTGCCCCCTCACTCACGAAGATAAATTGCATATTTTGAGTAAAGCTATTGTGTATCCCCTATTTCACTTTTTAGTGGGACAGTAGCTAAATTACTCTTCCACTTGGTGAGGTGCATTCAGATACAGTAAAAGATACTGGCACAGTATTTTACAGCAGTTTATTTCTATATTGTTTAAAGATTCATGGCACCTGTGGGGTTTTCTGTGCGGCTGATTGAGCGCGAGCTGGCCACTGGAAAAGCTGGCACTTGTTCGCCGTTAAAACCCATGGGTTATAACAGCAAATTATAACCTGCTTTCCAAGGGAAAAACAAAAACAAAAACAGTACCCAAATTACATAATAATAAATACAAAACATTTTTGACTCCACTTACCATTAATAAGGACATACTAGGAACATCTAAAATTTCATATTAACATATTATCCTAACTTACATGTAACTCAATTCTGTACACAGTCTAATAACTACAATACCTCAACATTCTTAACTAAAATGACTATTTCCTAACATTATGATTAAAAAAGAAAAATATTTCCTAACATTATGATTAAAAAAAGAAAAACGCGGGGCGCTGGTGAGCCCGAGCAATATGGCCGCTTTTGCATAAAGCTCACTATAACGGTTCGATTATATCTGGACATTAGCTTTGCCACCAGGCAAAGGAGAAAGCAATCTGAAAGCACCAAAGCACTCCTCCGAGAGGCGGGGATTCAGCACAGTATTATTTTTCCAGCCGGGTTACGAATAACACATGAAGGAAAGGTCTTTATTTTCTCTGATGCGAAGGATGCCAATCGATGGGCCCAGAAACAAGCTCCAAGAAGAAGACGTCCTGTGGATCAAGAGGAAAGTGTATCGGAAGACGACGAGTCATGAAAATTTCATGTTGGATTATTATCCGATTGATTTAAGAGACAGTGAGTTCCTGCAAGACGACGAGGCATGAAAATTTTATTTGGATTACTATTAGTTTGGTTCAAGAGGAAGCGTTTGTGCTCTTCTCCCCAAAGTGGAAAGTTCGTGATTACTGAGTCAAAGCTCAAACTGGGGCTGTCACATTTAGATGTTTTATTTTTCTCTCACTTAAATTTGTACTCACAGTCTGAATTTTAGTTACACTTGGCCATCATATTTGTTCCTGACTCATAAAGTAGCCCTAATGTTCTCTTAATATAAATATCGTATATAATTATAGCTTTTGTGTTTCTGTGTGGTTGTTACTAAGCACAGACGCCTTTAAGTTAGAAAATACTTTAAAAGAGGAGCTTCTTTTCAGAATTTGGCACTGCATATTGTGCCCTTAATACAATCAAAGCATGGACGTTTCTACTGTCCTTGTTCTAGGGACACAAGACCTATTGGACATCATATATTTGGATCAATTCCATGCAGCTCATGGGCTATTTTTCTAGCAGTTTTGTATTGTACTAATGTAGGTATCTATTAATTAAGTAAACCCCCCATGATGTATCTTTAAGTAATACATTAAGTATTAGACAGTAATCTAGGAGGGGTGGTGCCCTCAATGTGTTTAAGATGTATTTACATGTGATATGTCACTGCTTGGCATGTATTTTATATGTTTTATTCAAAACAATAAATATAAAGTTTAAAAAAAAAAAAGAAAGAAAAACATAACCAAGATAATAACCTCCTGAATAAAAAAAGGGACTAGAAAAACATGACAGATCACATCCCTACCTTTAGTTCATTGTGTGTAATGACTTTTCCGGATTCTTGGAGATATACTTGAAGATTTCTTTGGTGGTTGAAGGTGCTTAGCTGTGCCTCTAGCCTCATAACCTATCCAAGGTGTGCTATAATAACTGCACTTCCTGGGTGGCTGAAGGTGCTTGGCTGTGCCTCTTGCCTCATAACCCAGTCGAGACAAAGTTCTGGGCATGCTCGTTTTCCCAAAAGTTTTTACTAGTCTGGTATTGTGACAGGGCTGGTATGCAAATAGACTCCAACAGATATGAAATTAGGCCAGCTGCACTCAAGAAAGTCATCAATAATCCAAGTCTTTTATTTTTCAAACCAGATCCTCAACTACCCAACATTTCACCCATAGGGGCGGGCTTCCTCAGGGGAGAGGATCTATATGTAAACATATTTTCAAAATTATTTTTCATATTTTTCAAAACACCAACACAATTCCTTAATTATTATATATTTATTTATTTGTTATTTATTAAAGTCTCGGAATTCAACACCTTTGAGCCAGAGACTCATTTATAAAGGCTCCACGTCAAGAAGGGAGTGGAACAAACAGGGACAGCTTACAAGGCTAAAGGGCAAAAAACAGGGATACAAATTAAATAACACAATATACAAGCACAAATAACACAAGCTACATTATATAACAAGTTCAAAGTGAGTACTGCTAGGTTGCAAGGGTTACATGCAGTGGCGGCTCTACACAAGGGCCTGCCAGGGCACGTGCCCTGGTAAGAAAATGCTGTGCCCCAGTTGGTGACCCATATGCTGCAGAGCTTCCCCCATAGTAACAATATATCAGTGCCCCAGCTGTGCCCTGGTAACCATCTGTGGCTAGAGCCGCTATTGGTTACATGGTTACAGTTATATTACACTTAAAAGGAGTGGTCAGAGGGGTTGACCTTGTCAATGGGACCTCAGAGGAGGAGGAGGAGGAATACAGAGGTTGAGGAGAAAGGAGGTTCTAGGGCAGGTAGGCGATAGGTTGAGATCAGGTCTGCAGAAAAAGGAGTGAAATGCTGTCAGTCAGGTCAGTCAACTTGTGAGCAAGTATAGGGTGAAAAGGAATAGAAATTGGGCATGAAGTATAACCTTAGAAAAAAGGGGGGAATCCACGGGGAGGTGGAAAGAGGGGGGATGCAGGAGAGAGTGCAATGTGAATACTGCAGATGGTGAAGCAGGCCAGCAGCAGGGCTGGGGGGTAATGTCATGTTAAGTGAGAAAGAGAATATCATAGTCAGGGTTAGACGGGGAAGGGAGAAATGGCATCGGCATACTGAGGTGTAGTCAAGAAGGGGACGGACAGGGGGAGGGTGAGGCAGGGGGAGGTAGGGGAGTAGTAGGAAAGTAAGTAGGGAGAGAAGGTTGGGGAAGGGGGAAAGTAGTAAGTGTACTTTAGGTCGGACATTCACAACTGCTGCAGGTCATTAGATGCTACCAAACTTTGGTTTTGAAGGGACCAATTTTGATTTCCAATACGAGGTCACGAGGAAGGTTATTTAGGTAGGAAGGCGCTCTAAACATGAAGGAACATTGACCTTGCATGGTGTGGCAGAAAGGGACCTGGAAGGAGGGGTATGATGAGCTTCTAGTGCAAGGACGGCTGTTGGTCCTGTTGAGGAGCAGCGACAGTGTAGGAGGGGCTAGACCAAGGCTAACTTTCTTCGCAAAGAGGCAGGTTTGGTGAGAGATTCTACCGTGGAGAATCAGCCAATTCGCTGCTGTGTAGAGGTCACAGGTGTCGGTGTAACACTAGCATCTGTGACTAGGCAGCAGGCTTTGTTTAGGGCAACAGTTACCCTCTCGAGTGTGGTATTGGAGGCAGAGCCATATACTATTAGCCCAAAGTCGATAATTGAGAGGATGGAACTAGATATGGCCAGGCGGAGCGCTTTTTGGGACATGCTGCGCCTGTGTCTATATAGTAGTCCAACTCTAGCGCTAACAGCAGTGGAGATTATATTGACATGGTCACTGTAGGAAAGGCAACTGTCAAGTGTTACGCCTAGATATTTAAAGCAGTGGACTTGTTTAAGGGGTGAGCTGTGGTTGCTAGTGATAAGTTGCTGGGTATTGTTAAATTTGTTGTGAGGGCCAGCAAAGAGCATCACTTTAGTTTTTTTGCAGTTCATTATTAATTTATGTTTGGTGAACCAGGATTCAACTGCGGAGAAGCTTTCTTGAAGACTGCTAACAAGAGGTAGAGATTCTGTCTGGCTGGTGAAGAGCACGGCGTCATCCATGTAAAGGAGTATGTTTGTAGGGCATGCTTGGGGAAGTGTATTCAGGTAGAGGGTAAATAGGAGAGGACCCAGTATTGAGCCTTGGGGGTCCCCGGAGCGTAGCGGTTGGATGTTAGAGAGTGTATCCTGAATTTTCACTCTTCGGGTTCTGATCTCCAGGTAATTTAATATTTACATATTAAATGTTATTTCCTGTAATCTATGTTTACTTCTACGTTGTTACTTATGCACTCTTACTTATAACACTGGTTTAAGTCATGACATCACATTATCCAATACTCTTGCTGGCAGCGTGCTCTTAACACTAGCACTCCACAGATATTTATCAAACAGACATTACTGCTAGGCATTATGGTTACATTCATTTCCACATCATGGTCCTATCTATTTCTAAATGCACATTTTTCATTTGTTATAACATCACTTTATACTCTGTTCCATCCTTGGAAATCATTAATTTTAGAAAATACATAATTCTGTATATTAAGTTAAAAATCCATATGCTCTCCTCCCCCTCCTCCTCTCCCTCTGTAGTCTCCGCCTCTTCCTCCTCCTCTGGGTTTATGATATATTGTGTATTCCTGTTCTTCCACTCGGCCAGATAAACAATATATTACAGACAGCATGGGAATAAATAATAGAGCTAGATATACCACAGTGGGGCAAATATATGGAAACAACTGAGATGCAAGAAGAAATATTCTAAAGAAATAATGTGATCGCATGGACATCACATTGGAAGGCAGTGGAGCAGATATGGGAACTTGCGTTATACTAATACTGGTAGCCAGATATGATATGGGACACCACGACAGTGACCAGAGATAGGTGAAACAATTGTGATGTGAACAGAGACGACTAAGGCTAACAGCCAGAGAAAGATTTGAAAAAATATTCAGGATTAATTATGTTGTGATGGTCAGAGGTCGCTCATGTTTGGTAACACCATTCTTACTTGAAACATTAGGAAAATGCTATGTAAGTGAAGATGCGAGAGGAGGGGAAACCGCATATGTGTGCATATGAGGTATGAGCTGCTACTGGAGTAACAACACGCAAAATGATATATTTTCTCAAAACTCTAATATTAACGATTTCCAAGGATGAGACAGAGTATAAAGTGATGTTATAACAAATTAAAAATGTGTATTTATAAATAGATAGGAACATAATATGGAAATGAATATAACCATAATCAAGGCCACTGATTTTTGTTTTTTACCAGAAAACCCGGTAAAATTCCGGAATTAGAGCTGCCGGAACACCGGCAAAAACAAAGATTTCATGGAATCTGGCAGTTTATATCAGATCAGTAAATCTACAAAACTTGTATTTTTCTTATAATTGCTTCCTGTACTATTTTCAGTTTGCTTTATCTAATGTTCTGTATATTAAGCCTTCTTTTATTCTGATTATTTATACACATACTAGAAGAATGACAGCAGAATCCCGGTAAATTCCGGAAATTAGAGTAACAATCACCGGTGCAATTCCGGAATCTGATGTCATGAAAATGGAATTTCATTGTTTTAATCACCGTAAATCAGTGGCCTTGACCATAATGCCTAGCAGTAATGTCTGTTTTATAAATATCTGGAGTACTAGTGTTGAGAGCACGCTGCCAGCAGGAGTACTGGATAATGTGATGTACTGACCCATGAGATGACTTAAATCAGTGTTATGAATAACAATGCATAAGTAACATTGTAGAAGTAAACAAAGATCACAAGAAATAACATTTAATATGTAAATATATAATAATTAAGGAATTATGCTGGTGTTTTGAAAAAGATAAAAAATTATTTTGAAAATATGTTTACGTGTAGAGCCTCTCCCCTGAGGAAGGCCTACGGGTTAAACGTTGGGTACGTAAGGATCTGGTTTGAAAAAATTAAAGACCTGGATTATTTTATGACTTTCCCAAGTGCGGCTGACCTCATTTCTTATCTGTTATCTTCATAACCCACCCAGCCTGTGCTGTTATTATAGTATCTATGCAGAGTCTGTTGAGTGTCATTCACCATAGGTATTCCATTGTCCCAGCTGATGTACTTACTGAAATACCACCTCCTGCTACACTAACAAGCAAGGCTCATTACAAGAAAATGTTAACAGCCCAATATAATATCTGCCAGCATTTGGCCAGTGGGCCTGTGCCAATTCTAACCCCCGAATCTTTTCATTTTTTTTTTTTTTATCTAACAGCCACTTCAGGATTGACAATGCTAAAAAAAAGGCACCATGTCTCCCTTGCCAGAGCACAAACATGTAAAATGGGTGCAGAGAAAACTGAAAAATAACTAAGTTACAGTGACTGGGAATCAAACCCAGGTCACCCTCATGGGAGGTGAGAATTCCACCATTGAATTACCAAAGTTCCTTATCTCCATATGTCAACAATATTGAGGGAAAAAAATCTAGCTTCAGATGGGAAATGCATGCAGTAAGCCACTTTTATTTTTTTATGATGGCGTTGATTTTTACGCCATCGCATGACAGCAACCCTCATCCAACCGCCCGTCCCCGTAATTACCCGGCGCTCCTTGCGGGCCGGAGCAGCACCTGCGAGGTGAGTCTTCATCCTGCTGCCAGCGTGTTTCCCTCGGGTTTTCTCCCAGCGGCCCAGGAGTATGTACGCAGACATGGAGGCACGACGCGCCTGTGACAGCCCGGTTAAGACCCTTTGCCCCACCCCATGGCCTAATGCCTGGGTACCCTCTGAGCCCGTGCTTCCCCTGGCCTCCACTGGGGGTCGCCATCAGCCAAGGGATGCCACACTACCTCCCCGGAGAGGAGAACTTGCTTGCCGGCAGCTCCATCCAGCTCCGCCCCCCTGTTGCTGACCTCCAACGATCCGGGCTTGTTACTGAACCTGGGTCGCTGGCATGGGTCGAGGTAAAGCGCCAGTGCCTTAACCCTCTACGCCACAGTAAGCCACTTTTATTAATAAATGAGCTCTAAGTAAATATCAATAACATTGAGATGTTGAATAACGTCTTTTATCTTATTTGTAAAGAATTGCTCCTTGCTGTGCTGATCCTTGTTCAAAAAAGATGCACAAATAGGTGATTTTATACATTTTATTGGACCAACAAGAGTCACAGAACGTTCTTCAGCTTTTGGACTTCACAGAATCCTTCATCAGAAAAGATGAAGGATGCCAGCCCGGTAGCGCAGAGGGCTGAGGTGCTGGCACTTTACCTCGCGCTATGCCCTTGCCAACCACTGCTCAGTAAACTGCTCCTACAGCTAACTCTCCAATCTATTCTACCTCAGACACTCCTATATTTCTTCTCTCAGTAGGCACAATGGTGCTACTTCGCTAACCACACCTAACTACTGCACTTGATCCCAACTTTTGAGCTAGCTAACTTGCACTTACCCCATCTCACTATATACCACAACCCAATACCTTAGCAGCATTTCCTCATTGTAACTGTTACTCACAACCATTGGGGTATATGTACTAATCCACACTCACCTATTCCTGTCAAACATATGCAGCTGTATTATCTAATTATATGTTTTCAAGGTATAAAGCATGACTTCCCCATGTAATTGCTACTATACTATAAGTAAGGGTAAATTGTCATATACGCCCAACTATTTCTGTCAAATGTTTTCAACTGTATTGTAACTGTATGTATATATGTCAGGACCTGGACTGCCCTTGTCCTCTTCCCCACTGTACCCCTCCCACCAGGTCGCACTGGGAGACGAGTAGTTCTTGCTCGGTGTGCTTTTCCTTTTGAAACAATTTCAATAAATAAATAAATATGCCTGTGACCGGGTTTGGGAATGACCTCAGATTGCCAGGGGCTGGCTCGGGGGAGGTTGGGCGGGATTGAACCATGGCTCTCCCTCCAAGGGATGGATGCCGCCGCCGTAGTCCCGCTCCCACGGGTGGAAGTCCGGTGGTAGCGTGGCGCCTGAAGCCCGGCGATGTAAGTCGGGGAAGAGGCGGAAGGGCCACCGGATCCTGGTGTGTGTGTGCACGTCTCCATGTATACGCATACGGCATAGCCTCAGGAGGGCGGGAGAACACCAAAAAAAAAAAAAAAAAGAAAAGAAAAAATGAAGGATTCTGTGTAGTCTGAAAGCTTACGAACATTGTGTGAATCTTTTATTGATACAATAAAATTTATCAAATCACCCATTTTGTGCATCTTTTATCGCATTTGGTTAACTGTTTAAAGAAGCTTAGATCTTTCTCACATAAAACTACTGCCAATATCTGTAACTATTAATACTGTTTTATAACCTAACATGTTTTACAAGAATCACAGGTGGTCATTATTCTTTTGGAGGCCAAACGTGATAGTACAGAACATTTGGCTCCAATATGATTTTCAGAGAGCAACTTTTCATATTGGAATATTCATAACTCAAAGTACAGTCTCATTTATATACTGGAGTCCTTTAACTATATCTTAAGACGCAGCAAACACATAGAAGACCCGATGCACTAGCATTATGCTGACTATAATGCATTTCTTCTTTTTCCACAGGAATGACTTGCAATGGCGGTAGCATGTGAAGACCTCTTATACTACCAAGAGGTCTTCGCGCTACACAATCACACCTCAACCGAGATGGTCTACATTTTTTTTAATTTTCAAACCTGGACTCGGTGTCATATACAGTGATAAGCCCCGCTTAAGTATTGGAGCAGTAGTACTGCCAGCATTTACAAGCAATTTTGTAAAATAAATTCAAATACCCTGAGATCAAAATATAGCTTTGCATTGCAGTATACACTCTCGAGAGCCATGATTTCATCAGTTACACTTGCAGGCAGAGTTTGTGCTGTTAGCAAGTTGTGGCCAACCAAATTCTTTGCATATCCCCTGCAGCACGAGTGAGTAAACCCAATAATCATGCACTCATCTTTGTAACCAAAGAAATAGGAAACAAAGAAAAGAAATATATGATACAAACTGAAATGACTGTCCAAGCTGTCTTTTGGCTACTTAAGAGCATCATTTTAAAACACCTTTGTGTTTCAGAACTAGCAGTTCTCAAACACAGAGCTGTTGGGAGATGACACTTTCGAATAGCCAAGAAACATATCAGACAACTCATTTACTTATAAAACATTGATAATAAAAGTGAAAAAGATGATTTTCTTGTTTCACCAGTGTTTTTTTTTTTTAAGTTGTTCCTTCACGTGGAATTGTGAGAACTCAGAAGCTGAACATGATGAACAACTTGGAATGCTGAGCTGTGTGACTGGCTGTAGCACAAGGATACTGAAGCCAGATGGTGAAGATTTTAGGAAAAATAAATGTTCCTTACCCATCCCACTGTGCTCTGCTGCCTCTGTAAAACTAAAGAATGACAAAACAAAAAAAGTTGCAGTTTGTGAAACTAGAAAATTGGGATTTGGTGAACATCGGACCAACCACAACCTGCACCGTCCAGCTGGTCCAGTCAATGCAGTTTATGTTTTGGTCTGTCCATTCTGGCTGGTCTGGATTTCAGTTAGGTGTAAGAAAACATTGGGACTTTTTGAAATCTGGACCGCCAGACCTGGACCGAACCAAAATGGTAAAAATTGAACCGAATGTCTGGCTGCTTTGGTCCAGCATCACAGATTTCACAAAGTCCCTTTCAGTTGTAAGGATCAAAGACATGTATGCTTGGGGTATGTACGGCACCAAACACACAGGACAGCTATGGGATGTATATTTAACTGGGACTGGAGCACATTGGCAATAATCGGATCAGCTGGTCCAGCTGGATGAAACAGCCAGACCAAGCAGGCTGTGTCCAGTCCAGCCTGATCAGCCAGCCCTTTTTTGGTAATTTATATTTTATTATAATAACTGGTCAGGAATTTCTCTCAGTGTACTGACCAGGTTGTTATGGCATTCATGAGCCATGCCAATCAAACAATGCTGCTGCCTCATTGGCCAACATTCCATGTGTGGGCGGGTCAAACAGTCTCACTAAAATTGGGCTGGAGAAAAATTGCTGGCCCGTTATTATAAAAAAAAAAAAAAAAAAAGGTGGGGAGGGTGTGCATATGAGAATTTAATGCACACCCTTGTTGTGGGATGCTTTGATAAATCCCTCGGGCTTCGTCCTCGGGGTTTATGTAGCATCCCACAACTTGGGTGTGCATTACATTCTCATATCACACCCTTCCCCATCCATTATTCTATACATAGCATATGGTAGAATGTTGTTATGGATAGAAATCCATAACTAGAGTGGAGTTGTTATGTGCAGTAGCTATGTCATCACAGCAGTTATGCTGCACTAGCTATGTCACTGCTGCAGCAGAACAACTTGGAATGCTGCCACATAGTTGCTTTTCTCAATCCAGTTAAGCTGGAAGTTGCTGTTTTTTTAAACGAACTTGCAGAAACATCTGCAGCACACTGTGTCAGTTTAAAAAAAAAGAAAATGTTAACATTTCTATTCTCTGTTGTCTTCACTAGCTGGTTTTGAGTGATTTTCTATGCTGTGACTGCCCATACACTATAAAAGACTGTGTATGAGCAATCATAAACAAACAAGGAAATTCTTGTATCCTGAGGTTCCCTTGGTAACAGAGTACCTCTCGAGCTGCGCTCTCGAGGTCATCTGTTACCAATGAAACCTCTCGGTACAAGAATATCCTTGTTATGTATGACTGCTCATACACAATCCTCTGTACTGCACTTCATGCAAAAAACAACATGAAACTCTCATTCATGAGACAATCTCATTCACGAGACAGTACATACAGATACAGTAAAGGGGGGCCAGATCTTACCTGTACCGGAGAAAATATATCATAAAAAAAAAAAAACAACACAACTGCAAAGTACAAGCCATCTGAGATACCTTATGGGTACCGTAACCCAATGATGTCACTGTACCCAACTGGCATCTGCACCAGCTTGTTCTTCATAGTTGGGGGTTAATTTTATATATTACATTCAAATATTTTTTTCCCTTATATATTTTATGGTATTTTTCATTTTCTCCCCATAACCTGTCCCCTTACCTCAACACATGCGCCCACTACGTATCTCCCCCTTCACCTATGTTGACCACTGGGGTCCACCGGTGGCAATGAGACTACCAGGAGGGGGTGGCGACCACCCCAGGAAGGACAGCTGCCTTCCGGCTGCTCAATCTTGCTGTGACCCTACCCCCATGCTGGCTCCTCGACGACCAGAGTCCGTTCCTGAACCTGGGTCACCAGTGTGGCGCAAGGGAAGGCGTCCAGCGCCTCAGTGCCACCGGGTCGGCCAGCATTCAGATTTCTTATAGTTACACACCCATACACTTTTCTTCATTACTGATATTTGCATGGAAACAGCATCTTGATTTGATGGACCAGAACACATAAAGGATTCTGTATGATCGCTCGTACACAACAAGGGTATTTTTCACTCAAGAGGTTTCCATGGTAACTGGAAGTCTCGTTACCATGGAAACCTCGAGAGTTGAAAAATACCCAAGTTGTGTATGAGCGATCATACACAATCTTTTATAGTGTATGGTAGCTCGTAAAATGTCTGCCCTTACTTTTCTTTAGATTCCGGTGTGGTTTCTGTTCCTCCGGCCCGTTTCACTGCCGCGGCCTTTGTTAGTGCATCGCTGGTTCCCCAATCATGCATGCGCACCCCGCACCTTCTCGGTGTTATGCTGCACTAGCTACATAGCTAGTGCAGCACAACAGCTCCGATGGCATAGCTAGTGCAGCACAACAACGCTGTTGGGAGCATGGATTTCCATACTTAACAGCATTCTACCATACACTATATATAGGATAAAGTATGGGGTACAGTGTGTTATGAGAATTAACACACACCCGAGTTGTTGGATGGCATATAAATGCCCGAGGGGTTTATGATATCCAACCAACAACGAGGGTGTGTGTTAAATTCGAGTGAAACACACCATATTTTGTTGTATATCACTGAAGGGTTCCGTTTTTTTCCCTGTTCAGAGTGCCTCGTATGGTGCCTGGTTGGTATTCTGGGCCGTCTAGCTACAAAAGTACACACAGGAAATTTGCTAGTAGTTTGTATAGTTGTGGAAGTTCAAAAGTTTTGAAATTAGGTGGCTGCCGTACCTCAGACAAGTAGGTCCTGAACAGTTTGAAGTCGCTTTGTTTTTTCCTATGGTATTGCGGTTTTCTTGGTCTTTTACAAAGTTCTCTCTTTCGGTTTCATCAGCGGTTTGAAATCTACTGAACATTTTTTTTTATTTCACTCAGGCCACTGAGGAGGTGAGTGTTTCTGGGCAGTGCTCTAAGAGGAAAAACGGACAGTGCGAAGCTCGAGATGTGTTGGTGTCCCGCCTCGAGCGCATTGCCATGGGAAGAAACCGCGTAAATGCCATAACACCGACTCGGGTATTACGGTTTTTAATACAAGGTTTTTCCCATTGAAAAAAATGGAACCCAGTAATTATAATGCTTTACTCCCTCACTGCTATGGACTCGGTGTGAAACTAAAGTAACTGCCTTACATACAGCTGCTAATGAGGAAACAAACCACATGCAGAGAGCAAACACTGTCCGCCGCTGCCGCCTCCGCTGTGGTTCTGGGCTCCTTCAAGTTACTGCACGCGCATCCGGCAGCACTGGTGCAAATAAAGTGACAGCAGCATCTCGCGCCACGTGCATCTCAGTTTAACCTGCCAACTTTAGAGTAACCGGGGGTCCATCAGCTGTCCCGTCATTTTTAGGAAATGTTGCATCTGTCCCAGTTTTCACAGGCGAGCCCCAAACTAACAGAAACAACTTGGAATACCAGCGAGCTGTGCAGCTTGTCATACACCCTCCTAGTATATCAAGTGAACATTCTGATCATAACAGACCGTTTGCAAATAAAAGAAATACAGAATTACATGTAAGTGTGTAAAGTTTATTTTTCTTGCACAAATATTAGCCCAAGAATGTGAAAAAATATATAAAATTCCCTGCATCACTATTTTTTCCCTAACGATTAACATGTGATGCCATGTTTACACTTAAAATGCTGACTGCAGCTCGTTTATCCGATCGGGCCTATGCGATTTGGTTCCCAAATAAGGCAATCAGAATCACCAAGACCTCGAGCTCCACGAAGCATCAAGGCAGGGTTTTCACAAATACAGACCGACTCTCCTCTATATGCTATTTAAGAAATGATCAGAAAAGAAATGCATTGCACTTCAGTTGCATTTACGAAAGCGTGCCCACGCCTTACTCTGTTTATCATTCTACTCCTCTGACTTTATCATCTGCTGAGCAATGCACCGAAAATGGTCAGCAGGCGAGAAACTGGCTCTGCAGGCATGTGACTTACCCTTCAAAGGGAGAACCATGCATTCTTCCGGGGCCAGCAGTGGCCGAGTCGTCCCTGTCCCCGTCTCCAGCACACTGAACACGACTGCGGCCCCGCGGTGCACCCTGGCCAGCGTGCTCCCCTCATTTACCCGGGAAGATGGCAGCAACAGAATTTAATGTCCCGGACGGGCGGGATTTTTTCTGTTTTTTTGGTCTCTCTCCGACAGCTAGCTCTGGTTACAGCGATACGTCGTAAAACGTCCTGCTCTGCACGTACTGTGTAGTGTGTACAGCATAATAAGCTGCTGGGCGGGTGGGAGGAGGAGTGCTCAGGCAGTCCAGAAATGGAACTACTGGCTCGTATCAGCAGCTCTGTTTGCTTTCTCTGACAACAAAGAGCTATCATGGAGTGGACTGCAGGGCGTTCCCCTCAGAATAAGGGTGAGGATGGTGTTCTTCCCCACACTGTGTGCCTGGGCCATACCACAGTCTCACCTGTCATACACTAGCAGCTACCTCACTCGATCATTTCACCTCTCTAAAGTCTTCTATACAGCGCAGCGCCAAAAAGTATGAGACATATAGAATAGTGGATGGCCAACTATACACAACCAGTGTCTTGTGTCACCCAGGGGTTCTGATTCACTGTGACCTCCAGAGCAAAGCTCGGGAGGTCCATGAGAATCATATCCCCAAGGTGGCACAACACACTGGTTGTGCACAGAGTTGCCCATCCGCTACTCTATATAGTGTATGGGCATCCATGCCTATTTCGGACACTGCACTTTGTTTCAGTGAACTGGTGGTTGAGGGGGGCACTTGAGGGTTGGTGGTAGGCTCAAATTACTGACACAGTGTGCTGCAGATGTTTCTGCAAGTTCAAGTTTGAAAAACAACTTCCAGCTTAATTGGATAGGGCAAATCAAGTATATACTGTATAGTGGAACATAGTTAAGCACCGAAATCTATCGTTCTCAAAATGCTGTTCTGCTGCACTAGTGACGTCCACAGTGCAGCAGAATGATTTTTCGTTCTGCTGCAGTGCGGACGTCACACAAGCATGTCCTTGAGCAGCAAATCTGACAGTTGGAGTACATGAGGTATTTGTTGATGCAACCTTTTGTTTTCAAAGGTGCCTAATTATTTAACTTGTACTGCCTCCCTAATGAGTGTTAAAACGAAAAGCTGTGTCTGTTTTTTGGAAGTTCCACTATACACTATAAAGAAAAGTGTACGAATAACGGTTATTGCCAGGGCTATTCTTTCCCCTCATCGGTACTATGACAATTGAGAGACCTCTCAAGCTGCGCTCTCGAGGTCATCAGTCGTCATAGTACTGATTTGAGGAAAGAATAGCCCTGTTGTTAACTGTTAGTCATACACTATCCTCTGTATGGCAGCATTCCAAGTTGTTCTGCTGTAGTAGTGACATCACTACTGCAGCAGAACAACGTAATGATGTCACTACTGCAGCAGAACAAGTATATTCCAGGCATAGAATTCCATGCATAACAGCATTCCACCATACACTATAAATATAGAATAGTGTATGGTTGCTCATACACAACAAGGCTATGTTGCCATCGAGGGGATGTGATGATGTCACAGAGACCTCGAGAGCGAAGCTCCAGAGGTCCGTGTGACGGAATCACTTCCCCGAGATGGCAACAACGTCTTGTTGTGTTTAAGCAACCATATACTATTTTATATAGTATATGGTTCCCCAAACTGTAGGAGGTTTGACTTTTAACAAGGTTCATACCTTGTGAATATTGTCCCGCTCGCTTGCTCGGTCGCTCCCACCCGGTCCATGCTGCAGTCGCCATCCAGTTCTGACACCCAAGAAACCGTGCTTCACTGCTTCCTGTGGTCCTGCTCTTGGCAAAAGAAATAAAAAAAAAAAAAAAACTGGCAAACTGATAGTTTGGGGACACGGAGCCGAGTATGGCAGTCCGTGTCCCAACTATCTGACTGAATGGCACTACCAACTGATCGTTAGACACCTCCGCCATTTCAGAGTGCATTTTTTGATCAACTCTATTTTCAGCCAATCATGTAGCAGCTCAAGGCTGAAAAGTTGTTGTACTATCGATCTGACGTCAGAACAATAGTACAACAACTTTTTTGACCTTTGAACTGTCCTACAACATTTGGGAAGCCACTGTTTTCCATCTAGAATAAGCCCTAACCATATACTATATGATTTTAATCAATATATCTAGGTGCCAACTCATTAAACAGAGAAATCTGATGGCAGAAAAGTACCCCATTGGCCCATCCAGGCTGCCCTTTGAACCTGTCTCCATAGATAAGCCTAGAACCCCTCTCTGCACCCATTTGCTGGTCGTTGTTCCCGGCCCGTGATGGAGGCTCCAGTCCCCTTCTTTTTCAATGTTCATCCCTTCCCTCTTCTGTAGTCCCATGTATTTACACTATGACCTCTTAAATTCATATATCATTTTGGCCCCCTGCCACCTCCTCCACTGTTCTGTTCCAGGGTACCACCACCCTCTCCGTGAAGTAGTACCCACTCCAATTACCTCTGAATTTTGTACTTCCAACTTCAAACTGTGCCCTCTAGTTTTCAGACTTTCTTTCCTCTGGAATCTGCACCGCTCCCTTCCCTCACCTTGTTAATCCTTTTCAAATATTTAAATGTCTCAATCATGCCCCCCCCATCTCCCTCCTAAATTCCAGGGGATACAGATCAAGCTCTTTCATCCTCCTCTCATAGGGCTTCTGCTGAATGCCATGCACCATCTTGGTCGCCCTCCTCTGGACTCTCTCCACCCTGTCTATATCCTTACATAGATGAGGTCTCCAGAACTGGACCCCATATTCCAGGTGGGGTCTCACCATAGATTTGTGGAGGGGCATTAACACCTCCCTCCTTCTGCTTGTTATACCTCTCCCTATGCATGCCAGCATTCCAGTTGCCTTCCCTACTGCTTTATTGCACTGGTTAGCCACCTTTAGGTTGTTTGAAATACTGTAATAATCCCAAGATCCCACTCCTGTTCCATTAACACAACTTTTTCTCCCACAGTGTGTACGTGGCCTGTGGGTTTTTGTGTACTATGTAGATTATTCTGCACTTTTTTGCATTAAATCTTAATTGCCAACTTTCTGACCACCACTCCAGTTTTCTCAGGTCCTCCCTTACTGTTTCCTTACCCCCCTACCCCAGTGTGTCCACCCTATTGCAAATCTTTGTGTCGTTCACAAATAGGCACACATTTCCATTCTGTCCTTCCGCAATATCTCCGATGTAGATGTTAAAGAGGATGGGCCCCAATACTGACCCCTGGGGTACCCTACTTGTCACCCTTTCCTCCCTGGAGTGCACCCCATTAACCACCACCCTCTGACATCTGTCACTAAGCCAGCTGTCCACCCATTTAGTTATTTTTGGCCCCACCCCCAAACTGCCCAGTTTGTTCACAAGCCTACTGCGAGGGATGGTGTCAAAGGCCTTGCTGAAGTCCAGACAGGCCACGTCCACTGCCCCCCCGATGGTTCCACCATGCCACGGCAACACAGAATTTGCCGACCGTCAGAACAGCGATGACACAACACCATCTATTGGTGTTGTGTTGTTGTTAGGTAACTAGTGTTTTCTGTGGGGGCTTTGCCCCACTCCCCAAGTGGTGGGCCCCCACTCCGCACTTAAATTAACCAACTCCGACTCACAGCTGGTTCAGGGAGGGGTGAACACCCCAGAGGCAGCAATGTCGGAATCCCAGCGGACCATCACAGCGGACTGCCAAAAATGTCACTGTGATGGTCTTTGCTGTATTCACATCGCTGTCCCGGATCAACTACTCTTGTCACCCAGTCGAAAAACCTGATCAGGTTCATCTGGCATGACCTCCCCACCGTGAAACCATGCTGTCTGTCATCTTGGAGACCACTGGCTGCAAGTTAGTCTATTCTCTCCTTCAGGAGTGTCTCCATAATCTTACCCACCACCGAGGTAAGGCTGACTGGACAATAATTGCCTGCCTGCTGCCGCTCGTGTAGTGGTACCACCTCTGCCCTTTTCCAGTCACCTGGAACCTTCCTCGTGTCTAGCGACAGATTAAACAGTTTAGTCAATGGTGCTGCCAGTTCCTCCCTATGCTTCTGGAGCATTCTAGGATGTAGGTGATCTGGACCCATTGCCTTATCCACCCTCAACTTTCTCACCTCCTCCAGCATCCTGCCTTTTTTGAATGGGCTAGAATCCACCCCCTGCCCTCCGTGCCCCTCCCTCTCAATTCAGGTCCCTTACCCTCCTTTTCCGATCTGAAAACTGAACAGAAGTACCTATTTAGTAAGTCCACCTTTTGGAAGTCACCCTCTACCTGAACTCCCCCTTCCCCTTTAAGTCTCACTATCCTTTGTTTGGATTTTCTCCTCTTGCTGACATACCTGTAGAAAGTTTTATCCCCTCCTTCTGACTTCCCTAGCTATCCTCTCCTCTCCTCTGTTTCTGCCTTTACCCTCCTAACTGTCTGCCCTGCCATCCTCAGTTTCTCCCTGCATACCTCTCTATCCTCCTTCCCCTGAGTTATTTTATATGTCCTGAATGCGTAAAGACTCTTAAAGCAGAAGTCACTTAAAAAAAATACTATTGAATCCCTGCTATTTGAGCACCAGAAGAACCTTTGAATCACCATTTTGATTCCTTGAGCACAATCAAATGACCTTTTTTCAGTTGGAATCCCTGCCTGTACTGTTAGTGCAGACCCTACCTGATCTCTGGCTGCTCCACTTCTCCCCCCTCCCACTTTCCTACTAAGATTCCTTTGTGCCTGTCCCATGCTGTTTTCACCATCTCCGTCTTCTTTGCTGGAAGACTGTTCCAAGCATCCATCACTCTCTCAATGAAGCACTTCCTCACATCCCTCCTACATCCCCCACCCAGCTTCACTGCATGCACCCTTGTTCTGATGCACCTTCTCCTCTAAACAGTACTCCACTCCTGTACTTTATTCACCCCCATGAGGTATTTATAGATCTCTATAATGTCCCCTCTCTTCCAGGGTGTACACATTGAGATCCCTCAGTCTCTCCTCATAGGGCTTTTGATGCAACCCCTGCACCATTTTAGTTGTCCTCCTCTGGACAGCCTCTACCCTGTGTCCTTCCTGAGATGTGGTCTCCAGAACTGGACACAGTACTCCAGCTGGGGTCCCACTAATGAGCTATACAGTGGTAACACCAGCTCTTTCCTTCTGGTGGTGATTCCGCTCCGTATGCACCCTAGGATCCTGCTGGTCCTACCTACAGCCTTGACACACTACCTCGCCACCTTGAGGTCATCAGATATGATTACCCCATGGTCCTTTCCTGTTTAGTGACCGTCAGTGCCACTCCCCTCATTTTATACTCTGCTTCTGAGTTTCTGTGCCCTAGGTACATGATTCTGCACGTCACATTGTAACCCAGCTGCCATACCCTTGAACACTGATCCAGTTTTCTCGTATTGTTACACATGCTGTCCACCCCACCTCCAGAGTGTCTACCCTATTGCAGATTAAGGTGTCATCTGCAAAGAGGCATACCTTCCCGTCCAGCTGATATGCAATGTTACTTATAAAGATACTACAGAAGACTAGACCCGGTACTGAGCTCTGAGGTACCCTGCTGGTCATTCTCCCCTCCTCAGCTACCAGCCCCTCAATTGTCTATGCATCAACCAATTTCATACCCAGTTTACCACCTTGCAACCCCCCCCCCCCAAATGCCCAGTTCCCTTATGAGCCTCCTTTGTGGTATGGTGTGAAGACCTTGCTGAAGGCTAAGTAGGATATATCCATTATACCCACCATCTATTTCCCTGGTCACCCAGTCAAAGAAACTGATCAGGTTTGTCTGACATGACCCCAACCCCCACCCCGTGAATCCATGCTGCCTCAGGTCTTGTAACCCACTGCATTCAACATACTGCACTAGCCTTTCCTTTAGCAGTATCTTCATTACCTTCCCCCTCACAGACATCAGACTGACCAGTTATTAGCCTCCTCCCTGCTGCTATTCTTAAGAAGTGGGACTACATCTGCCTTCTTCCAGTCTTCCAGAACCACTCCTGTTTCCAGTGAGTCGTTAAATAGGGCTACCAGAGGTACAGCCACTACCTCCCTGAGTTCCCTCAGCACCCTTGGTCGTATCCTGTCTGATCCCATAGATTTATCCACTTTCAGATTCGCAGCAGGTCCTTTAAGGACTCTTTCTTCTGTGAATGAACTTGTGTCTACCACACTCCCCCCAGTGTTTCTGCTGTTTGTTTGTGGTTTATCCCCCTTCCCTTCCACTATGAAGACTGAACAGAACTATCTCTTCAGGATATCTGCTTTTTCCTAATCCTCCTCTGAATCTGCCCTTTTTGTAAAATTCCTTATAAATTCAGGAAAAGGATTACCCTTTGAGTGGTTAGACT
The DNA here is from genome assembly GCA_016271365.2 of Neoceratodus forsteri. NCBI lineage: Eukaryota > Metazoa > Chordata > Ceratodontiformes > Ceratodontidae > Neoceratodus > Neoceratodus forsteri. Next base: position 47,704,852 of record JADMNL010000025.1, read on the forward strand.
CATTTTCAATGGGGCCCAAATACAAACCATGACAATTTAAATTACATAAAGATAAAAGTTGCACACAATACATTAGAAAATACATGTTTACAGAGAATACTCTGTCATACCTGTAACATTATTTATCCATTAACAACGACATACATAACAAGTTGTACAAATGCAAAGCCCAGTCATAGCCATCTTACATTTAATAATGGCATAAAATAGCCAATAATCATGGTAATGAAATCAGTAAAAAACAGTGACAATACAAAGTGCTTTCTTTTTTTTTAACTTTATTTTTATTAAGCTTTCTTTTGTAGATACTGAATACATACAGTAGTAGATTCCAGATATTGACAAAACAGCATCATGTTAGCATCCAGATTTAACAATCTAATACATTCGCTACCACATTTGCAGTAGATCAATATGTATATTTAAAACACTTTACAGTAGTACTTAGGATATGCTCACCAAGCTATGACAAGTGGAATAAAACTACACATATAATATCCAACATAAACCTGACATGACATTACTTAAGTCACTGCATCCACTTATTTAGCCTTGTATTAAAGAATATGTGTTTTGCAATCAATCCCCTTTAAATCTCCCACAACTCAAACCCACCAAACGTCACAGAAACTAAAATGACCCACAGACTTAGATTATGAGCTAGATCCCTTCTAATACACTAATGCTTGAAATGATTCCCGCTTCTAGACATACAACATTTATCAACAGCGCCATATTGGCGAGAAAGATTATCTCTCAGCAAACTCTCAACTGTAGAAACATACCCGTCCCCGCAGTGTACTGAACTCAGCCAACAAATTCAACCATTACATTTTAATGGGGTTTTGATATATTAACTGGTAATAGTCAATATTATGACTACTGGGTCAGGGTTTTCGGTTAACAGCCATAGCTACGAGTGGTCAGATCCTGTAAATGTCATCTTATTTTTAGGAATCAGACTCTGAGTCCAGTTCTTCCCTGGGATTCGAGGCCATGCTCAGAATTCAGCTGCAATCTTGTCTGTTCTTTTCTTTGCTTCCTTAGGGTCCGTAAATTGAAACGATTTCCCCCTATATGTAGTCCGGAGTCTTGCCAGTACTAGAAGCGAGTGATTACTCCCAGGGCCCTCAGTTGTTGCCTTAAAGGGTCAAATAGCTTCCTGCGGTTTCTTGTCGCAAAAGAACACTCAGGAAACAAACGAATATCGGATCCCTCATAATGAAGCGGATGATTTAACTTAGCCCAGTTCAGCAGCCGATCTCTCATCTCTAACTCCCGATGTTGCAATCAGAATAGTGCGCGGGGTCTCCTGATTCAGCTGGCGAGTTCGAAAATTCACCCGGTTAGCTTTCTTTACATCAGTAAAATCCACTTCTACGTCTTCAGGCAGTACCTGTGAACCAGTGTCTCAAAAAAGTTAGAAAGGGTTATGACCTTCCGTGCCTTCAGGTAAGCTTACCAGACGTACGTTGGTAGCTCTGGCCGAGTTCGCTAGGGTTTCCAGGCGGATCCGAAGGTGGGAGTTTTCCGTCACAAGTTGGGCCACCGTTGCTTGAGTTCTCATCGAACGGTCGTCCGCTTCCTTAGCAGTAGTTACAGCAGTCTCGATTTTGGTATCTTGCATACCGAGATGGTCAAGGATATTCTCCACCTTCTTACTGAGATCCCCAACTGCTTTTAAAACCCTTTCCCAAGGCAAAGTGTTCGTGGATGAGTCGGCCTGGCTCGGGCCTGGTTGCTGCGTGGTTGACTGATTAACCGGTGCCACCTTAGAACTCTGTCCTCCCGTTGCTCCCTTCGGATGCCCCATCGTCGAGTTTGATATCGATCTGCTGTATGGGTTCTGCTGAGTAGAAGTCTGTAGGTAAAACAGGCTTAATATTTCAAATTTTGACGTTAATAGGCCAAAAGCTGTGGTTTTTGCTGGAGCTGAAGCAAAACGCACCCTGTCTGGAGCTTGCTCTCTAGCGCCCCCCAAAGTGCTTTCTTTTAACTAAGGACACTGTCAATTCATTTGATAGACTTCTGTTTTAGCCATTTCTTAATCTCATACCATGGGGCAATTATCTTTGTTTTCAGGTGATCTGATAACCCGTTCCAAAGTTTAGGCCCGCTCACTGTTAACGCAGAGTTTGCCTTTGCCGTTCTAGTTTTCGGAATTACTAGTTCCAGATTTTGTGCTGATCGCAGAACTACTCTAGATGTATATATCCGAAACAAATCGTCCAGATAAGAAGGAGTCTCCTGTTTCAAATGTTGATGAACTAAGTGTAATATATGCAAGTTTCTATGCTTTGTAAGGCTAGTCCAATTTAAGGCACTATACATGGTGTGCCGGTGTGCCAAACGAGGTGCATCTAAAGCAAACCATGCAAATCTATTCAAGGCTATACCCAACCTCTCCAATACAGTTTTTGATGCACCGGCATACACCACGTCCCTGTAGTCAAACAACGGAATTATTGTACAGTTAATTAAATGTACCCTAGCTTTATTTGGTATACATCTTTTCAGTCTGTACAGAGCTCCTAATCCACCACGTAATCTTTTAATCAAATTTTCTATATGTAAATCCCATTTTAATTTTGTATCTAGTCATATTACCAAATATCTGTACGAGTTCACCTGTGTTAATATGTGTTTAGTCAGCATTATAATTTGCAGTAAATTTGTTATAGTCGCCTGCTTATTTTCAAAAAGCATAACTTGAGATTGTTTGCTATTTGATATCAAGTTTCGTGACATGTAATACTCTTGTAAAATGTCAAAATCACCTTGAAGTGTTTCCTGAAGAGAAACACCTTCAGTATACAAAATGACATCATCTGCATACGAGTGGTGCCTCACCCCTTTTTTTAACCTCACAGTCTTTCCCCTTTTCTTCCTCTCATCATGGAGCTTAATATGTATACCCTTGAGGAAAGAACGGAGAGAGGGGACATGATAGAAACATTTAAGTACCTCAGTGGAATCAACAAAGTCCAAGAGGGTAGCATCTTTCAGAAAAAGAGACATGCAAGAACAAGGGGACGCAATTTAAAGATAGAGGGGGGCGGTTCAGGGGCAATGTGAGGAAGTATTTTTTCACAGAGAGGGTAGTGGATGCCTGGAACAGCCTTCCTGAGGAGGTTGTGGGGTCTAAAACAGTGGGGGATTTCAAGAATGCACGGGACAGACATAAGGCAATTCTTGTGGGGGGGGGGTAGGAAGAAGTAGGCTGTTGGTTAACTAGGATCTGCAGCTTGTCCTGTAGGTAGTGAAATGGGCAGACTAGGTGGGCCAAGCGGCCCTTATCTGCCGTCAAAGTACATGTTTCTATCCTCTCCCCGCTGGGTCTCTTTGTACCTCTTGAATGATACCCTTTTAGCCTTTACCTTTGCAACTACTTCCCTTGAGAACCATACTGATCTCTTTTTCTCTCCTGCTTTTGCTCACTTCTTTTGTGCAAAGGTTTGTTGCCTTCGCTGTGCCATCCCTTAATTTGCCTCACTGTTCCTCCACCCCACCCAGCCAATCCCTCCTGCTAGTCTGTCTCTGGGGCACTCACTCATTTTTTTTTTAAATCTGCCCTCCTGAAGTCCTGGAACCTCATCCTTGTGCAGTTTGCCTCTGCTGCTGCCCTCATGTTACACCACACTGTGCCGTGACCGCTGGTCCCCGGCTGGTATCCCACCTTGATCTCTGCAGTACTGTCCCGTTAGTGAGTCCCAGTATCCAGGTCCGTCTCCACCACGATGGCCTCTGAGGCTGACATTTTGTTCCCAAGACTCCTTGGATTTGAACACATGGCTCTCCACACCTTGCTTCTACTCTGCCTGCAACCCCACTTTCTCCCATTGTGCCCCACCTCATTTTCCCCCTCTCCTTTTTTGCAATGTTTATTCACATCCCCATTGTCCTCTACTTCATTTCTGTTCCCAATTAACCTGCTCCCTTGGAGATTTTCTTCCCTCAGGTCCTCCCTTCCTACTGTTTCAGTCTGTGGAGGGGGCAGTTTATGCCTTCCTTTGTCTTTTTGCCACCCCCCCTCATCTAGTTTAAATGTTCATGAAAGTACCATTTAAACTGTCCACTGAGGACTGTGATTCCTTTCCCACATGGATGCAGGCCAACACCTCTGTATAGGCCTTCATCCCTCCACGTTGGTCCCCGGTCCCCAATGTAGCCAAACCCCTCTTCTCTGCACCATTCCTTCAACCACAAGGTTTTGTTTTTTTTCCAATTCTTTTTCCCTCCTGTTGCCAGTGACTTGGGCATCTCTCCAGCATGAGCTCACTTGGCTTGTTGCTGCTACCGCCCACCGTGCTCTTCCCCCGACTGAGGAATCAGGTGCTGGGTCCCCCCCCCTTCCATGACCCCAAATGGGAGAGAGACAGGTCCCCAGAGAATCAAGTCAGGATCCGGACCGGCACTGGACGTGTGGGCTCAGCCATTCAAGCCCCACCATTGCCCTCCAAGTCACCAGGGTTTTTCCACTGTGAGTTGCCACCGTGGAGTAAGGACGTGCAATAATGTCCACGCAGGCACGCTGCTAGCATATGCTATGCTCCACCCCTTTAATTGCACCCGCTCCCGTGGAACCTCCAGTCTCCATCAGGGGTCACCAGAGAGCTGAGCAAAGCCTGCAGCCCTCCCCAGGAGAGGAGAGCTGTCCTCTGGATGCTTACTCCTCTCCCTCCCCAGCCGACCCCCGATGACGCAGGTCCATTCCCGAACCCGGGTTGTCGTCGTGGCGCGAGGTATGGTGTCCAGCCCGCCTCAGTCCTCAGTGCCACCAGGCCAGCCTTCAACCACAAGTTGAAGCTCACGGTTCAGAGTACCCTATCCTTCCCTTAGTTGGAGACAGGCAGCATCTCAGCCAATGCCACCATGCATGCTCCTTGCCTTTGGCCCCTCTCCAGTTCCCTTAACTCTCCCTACACAATCCTACCCCTTCCTTTGCTAAGTTATTAGTCCCCAAGTGGACAATAACATCCAGCCCCCCCGCTGCCATAGCAATCCTTAGGATCCGCTGCCCACCCCCCCGAGCTGTGGCAGCCGGTAGATACCTTACCTCTCTCACCCTTCTGTTCCCAAATCTACATGCATATGAACATACAAAATGGCAGCAGATACAGGCCAGAAAGGTCTAGCAAGTCTGCTTGAGTGTGCAGCTCACAGTCTAATCTACTGCAGCAGCTCCCCCACGCATTTCCCGGCCACCTGATATAACCTTCGAGCCATCCCACTCTCCCCTCCCCAGACTCCCCTCAGTTTTGACCTTTCCTTTGACCCTATCTCACCTGGCAGTTCGTTCCACCTTGCTACCACCCTTTCAGTGAAATAGTTCTTCCTCACTTCCCTCTTGAATGTACTCCCCTCCAATTTCAGACTGTGCCCCCTCATGATCCCCCCCTTAGTCTCAAAATACCCTCAGTACTAACCTTATTTATGCAATTTATGTCTTTGAAGGTCTCATTCATATCCCCTCTTTCCCATCTGTCCTCCAGGGAATACATGTTGAGCTCCCTTAACCTCTCTTCCTAGGATTTTTCACCCAGGCCCCAAATCATCTTTGTCGCCCTATGCTGCACCCCTCCAACAGTTTGACATACTTCCTTAAATAGGGACACCAGAAATGCACATAGTACTCCAAGTGCGGTCTCAGCAGCGACCTGTATAGTGGCAGAATGACTTCCTTGTTCCTTGATGTGATTTCTCTGGCAATGCACCCCAGTATTTTATTAGCTTTGGCAGCTGCCTTCCTGCACGGCACAGAATGTTTCCTGTCCCCTGTGACTAGTACCCCTAGATCCTTTTCCTCCTCTGATGCGGTGATCTGCACACATACACACACCCCCCCCCCCGCCAGTAGCTAGCTCCAGGGTTTCTGGCTCCCAAGTGCATGACCATGAACTTATTAGCATTGAACCCCAACTGCCATACATCTGACCAGCGCTCAAGCTTTACCAGGTCCCTCCCTCCCTGTCCATCCTTGCATAGATCTTTGTCTCATCAGCAAACAGGTTGATTTTACTCATGATCCCATCTGTTGTGTCGCCAATGAAGATGTTAAATAACACTGGTCCTAGTACCGAGCCTTGTGGGACCCCCACTGGTTACAGCTGTGGGACTTGAGAGTTCTCCCCCTGCCATTACCCTCTGCTACCTATCCTGCAGCCAGCTCCTAACCCACCCTATTAGTTTCTGCCTGGCTCTCAGGTTCCTCAGTTTACTGAGCATCCTTCTATGTAGCACTGAGTCGAAGGCTTTGCTGACATTTTTATTATCACAATATTTGTGTAAAAAGCATCACAATATATTGATTATCAAGATAATCCGCAACATTTCTAAATTTAGGAAAAATAGCAAAAATCTTACAGGAAGAAGATGGGGAATTAAGAATTGTGGTTGCACCTGGATGGGACCGCTCTGCTGAAGCAGCAAGTTAAGACACTTTGTCTTGGTGTACAGAGGTGTATGTGCTCCATGAAAATCATAATATCATTTTTTACAATGACAAATTATTGTCAGTGGTAATTATCAATGATATATTGCCATATCATGTTATCATGACAGCCCCAACCCTGACCATTGTCCCCTGGATGAATCCCTCTGAGGACTTCTGCCTCCGTGTCTGTGAGGAGCTGGGAGGTTGGATCCAGCATGGGAGGGGGGATGAACCCATGGGGCTGGAAACTGATGCAGGTAAGTCAGTGGTAGGGATGTCAGTGGGTGGGGATGGACACATCCCGAGGAGGAGGAGGAGGCACGAGGAGCGTAAGCAATACGTAAAACAAAGTACAAACGTAGCCTACCGTCACTAGGAACCCCAAGTGTTATGTGTTTTCTTTTTATTTACATATTTTTGCAGACGTTGACCCTGTGAGCACATGCCCATGTTGGGCACCGTATTACATGAGTGTTATGACCCAGTTTTACCCCAATCCAAACTTAGTAACCAGATGTGTGGGAGGCAGCCTCATTTATGTTATTCTAGCTCAGGCACCCAGTATAGGCTCTCACACGAATCCCACGGTGACGTGAGTTTCACAGGACAACCTGATAGTAAGAAACCCGTACTATACCATTCAACAGGTTTTATTTTAAGCAACACAGACTTGGAAAGAATAAAGATGGTGTATGAGAAATTACCAAGTAATGAAGCAAACAAATGCATTTGTACCACTGCACTTCCTTCAGAAGAACATAACATCGCTGACCACCTTTGGCATCCACCTGGAAAGGGGGCCGGGGGCTGCTGGACAGGTATATCTTTGAGCAAGTCCTTTTTAGCTGATACCCTTAGTATATGAGTCACAATTTCAACTTGGCATCCAACCAGGCCAGCTGATGACAGTTTATACAATTCTTAGCAAAACATGCACACACATTAGTCATGCAATGAACCCGTAGCTCCCCAAGAAAAATCTCACTCCCAGGTCTTTTAGTCTCTTACCAAAGATGAAATGTTAGCTAGGGAGTTTATTTGGCAAGGGCTTACAGTCATTGACAAACACTTGTTTTTATGTGGTCCATTGGGGGGTGATGCTTGTTGGCATTTCCCCAGGATCACACTTGGAAACGAGCCTTGGCTCAGTGTGCCTTTCCCGGTTACCAAACTCTGAAATAAATAAAATTCTCTCCCTTGATGGTTTGATCCACAGTAGATGTATGAAGCTGGCGGGAATCTTGTTCCTGAACAACATGTCACATCGTGATTTAGAGGCAGTGTAGACGACACATGATTCTACATGTAGTTGCTTTTCATGAGGTCCCATAACACTGAGTTGCTGCAGAAAGACTTTTTGCTGTGGCTGACATTATGATGGTATCAGATGCTGAGAATGCCATCTTGATGGGCTGGAAGAACGGCCTAAATATCTGACAGACCTTGCCATAAATGACAGAGTTATTTAAATGCAGGAATGTTACATAAATATGAAGATATTTGGAATCCTTACTTTGCATGGCTATCTGGAAACAGAATGTTATAGGAACAGAAGATGATAATGAAGAATACATATTGGGTTATAGTTAAAATACTAGTATTAGTAAGACTGATCAAAATTTAGACAGATGTCCTACATATTAAATGGAGATGGAACAAGATACTAATTACTTACTTATAATTATATTGATTGTATATAAATATTCAATTTATAAATATTTGTTTCAGTGCACCTTTATGATTTTATGGATTATATGATTTATGATTGTAAAATTTTTCTGAAAACAAAACAACAAAAAAAAAAACTTTGAAAAAAAGAATACCATCTTGATGGCGTTGGATGTTCAGAACACCACAGTTGATAGTATTAGATGTTAAGAGATATCATAGCTCTTGATGGCATTGTTGGATATTAAGCAATAATATCTTTTTGTTGTGTTAACTATTTTTATCGCCCTCTTGCCTGGAACTCTCTCGAGAGTCCCTCACTCACCACTGCCCTACAGCCCCTCAGAAGCTCTCCCCTCTGGGAAATCAGGGACAGACACTCCCTCTTCCTACCTGATCAGTTGACCTGGGAGCACCATCGCTGGACCAAGGTAGGATGGGGGGATCGGGAGAACCGAGCCCGATATTGGGCATGTGATGGTGGGGACCCTGGAAGGCGCCGTCATCTAGCCAGGAAGCACGGGTATTTCTTGTTTTTGTCCCTGGAGCACGGTCATGCAATGGTGTCTGTGCACCTTGAGTGCTAACGTCCGCCACTACTCCACCCCTTCTATGGTGTCGCTAGCTGCACTGTCCCCCAGTCTCCACCAGGGGCCACTGATGAGTGGCACAATGCCCACTACCCACTCGGGAGAGGAGAGCCGTCCTCCAGACGTTCAGTCCTCTCCCACCTCAGCCAACTTCCGCTGGCCCAAGTCCACTCCTGAACCCAGGTCGCTGGCGTGGCATGAGGTGTGGAATCCAGCACCTCAACCGTCAGTGCCACTGGGCCGGCTAAGCAATACTATCTTGATAGTACTGTTGTTCAGACAGACATCTCTTGATGGCAGGAGATGTTCAGAATACCATAATCTCATTCGAGAAATGGTTATATTTTTCTAAATTTTATATAGCACACATTTTTCATCTCACATCACCAGACATTAAGACAGCTAAGCTGAATTTTACTTATATTTTAGCTAGGAACATTTGATAAGCATGTTTTTAAATATCCTTGAAGAGTCAGAAGCTTAGCACAAGCACAAACTATACTGTCATTTCAACCTTAAAATGAGAGGCTGGCTTTTAGCAGAAATAGTGAATCAGGCCCATAGTTCAAGTTCAAACTTGAACTGGAAATATGTGACCCTATACTTCCCACAACCCCACTCCACAGATGCTATAAAGTCCATTTGAAGAGCACTGTTTATTTGCCAGCTCAGTCTCTCTTCTAACACCACAGCATATGTCAGAAATACTGACATTTCAAGAACCTCTTTATCCAGTTATGAGGAGAACCTGGATGCGCGATCACCCTGTAGATGGTGCCATGCACTCCTGTGCTGGTGACCCAGATTCAGAAGCAAACTTGAGATGCAGGCTGGGCAGCCCAAGTGCTGGGAAGGTGCTGCCACGTGGCATTGCTCCCAGCCACGGGAGGAATGACGTTGGTTTCCGCCACACTAGCAACCCCTGCAGTCGGCCAGGACAGTACCTGAGCAGCCACACCTGAAGCAGCCATTAGAAAGTCTTCCTTCTCCTCTGGGTTCCTTCAGTTATCCTGCTGTTACTTTGGCACTGGGCTCCAGCCTTCTTGCACATCCCAAAGTGGTGGTGTCCTGCCATGTAGGGTTTCACTGGGTTGTATGGCCACACCTGCAACACTTTTGGAAGGGTGCTAGCCTTCAAGACAGAAGGAGAAACATATCATTTTAATTGGAGTGGCACATCTGAGACCTTTTTCTAAGTACAAGTCAATAGGGCCTCCTAGGGGTTTCCCTTATGGCATAAGAGACTCTGCGCATGAGGTCTGGGTGAGAGGACTGCAAAGCAAAGATGAGCAGTTCTGTCTGCCCAAACCTCATGAAAGGAGTCTCTTATACCATAAGAGATACCCCTCAGAGACCCGTCTGAGCAGTTCTGTCTACCCAAATCTCATGAGGAGTTTCTTACACCATAAGAGACATCCATTAGGGACTCTAGTAACTTATTATAAATCGGTTGAGTTCAGCTTGAGTGATTTATAATAGCTTTAGAGTTTGTTTAATTATTTTTGTTTTAATTTTACTTATGCTGTCCCCCCCCCCCCCAAGAACTGGAGTGTTCTCCCTAAATCCTGCAGCACAAGAGCACACTGTACACAGGATAACAGGTGCAGTGGCTTTGCGTGCTGATTGGCTGAAATCACATTTAGTGATTTTATAATATAATTTATAATCTTTAGCTAATAAGGATGGTGACCTAGGCCTTGGTCCCCCAGAGGTTTCCTCCACAGTAGGTTTATCCTCTCCTCCATGGTGAGTAATAATATTAATAATTAACTAATTATCCTGCTGAGAGTTGGAATTGGATGGTAGTTCGACATTTGCCAGTGGCATTTCTGTTTTTTCTCCCCCAATATATTTTATTAACATTTCCACAAAGCTTTCTTTACAGTAATGGTATCTGCTGCATTACTGGTTAAACATAACCCACAAAAAAAAAACATCAACAGTCGATAGTCAGTGGCATTTCTACTTGTATTAATCAACAGATCTGTGACTCTTCTCCCCAGATCTGCATCTCTTCTCTCTTTACAGGAAGTAAATGTTCCATTATGTTCTGTTCATTTTCTCTTCCCGATGGTATCTTTGATCTATGGGGGTCCTTATTCCTTAGATAACTCTAGGGGTGGTACTCTCCTCAAGAGGGTTCCTGTTGTCTACATAGTACCTCAAAAAGGTGGCAGTCTCTGTAGCAGGGGGAGAGAGAGAGAGAGAGAGAGAGAGATATTAAGCCAAATCTACATTGCATGAGCATTCAAATAGTACCCAATAGCAACAGTGCTCATCTGTCACCTAGTTCAGTACGAATGGACTTAGTATCTGCTATTCTAACCTACCTCAGCACCTGCCATTCTAAGTATTTACCAGTTGTCTCGGCCTCCTACCAATAATTCCAGTACTGTGCTATTTGGCTTAATTTAGGAAGCTGAGTATGTTGTTTATCTACTGGGTTTGTATTTATTTGCAGTAATCTGATTTGTATTAATTATGTTCATTTTATTTTGTAACTAATTTTTATTCTGTAACTAGGCACCAGTAACAGGAAAACTCTGTGAATAGGATTTTTGTCCTAATAATCTTTATCCTATATATATATATATATGTCTGTCTGTCTGCCCAATTATTGAACTACAGCAACTACTCCCGCACAGCATAAGTGACAGTCATCTGAACCTACTAAGAATGACATCTGCTCACTCCTGTAGTCATTTGCCTAGATCTTAGTGCATGCATCACAGCTGGGAATGGGACCGAGTGCTGACTGCGCACTTTAGACATCATCTGTGTATCTCTAACTTCAGAGTTGTGGATCATACATCTGCTTCTTAGTTAAGACTAATTTAAGGGAATTTAAACGGATGAGTTCTCACTTTTCAAAGTGGGAGAGGACAGGGGATCTTGAGAGCAGCCATGTAGGAAAGGGGGTCCCAGTTCTTTTTCTGGTGTACTTGACAAGGTCTTGGGACTCTCTTCATCTTGACAGAGGCATCTAGCATTACACTTCAGGGCTCTGAAACAGTGGCGGTTCGAGGCCGGAGTCAGACAGTGCACATACCCCAGGAAAAACATGCTACGTCCAAGCTGTTCCTCACGTAATAATACCATGCTGCCAATATCAGATTGGACACGCCATCAGATGGGCTAATTTAATTTGATTGGCTAATGCAAATTGAATGAGATTCCTATGTATACATGCATAACTATGTGGAGGTAGCAGTCTCGAACCACAGATGGGGGAGTTTGACTCTAAGTTGCTTGAGTGCCACCTGTGGTGAGTTGGGGCGGCCTTGAACATCGTGGGTGAGCACACAATGTCTGCCCCCCCCCATTCTAGGTTGCATCGGACCTCAATAGTGAGAGGGAGGGGTCATAAAACTGGGGAAGATACCATGAATTGAATTTTGAAAATATGGGCCATATTATTTTCAAAGAGAAGACTTGGTTTGCTGGCCAAGGCACCTAGCTTCACCTGAGCTCTTTCCTTCTAAGACTGCTTGAAAGGCAGAGTAGAGAAACTTACCAGAGCAAGGGAGAAGGATTAAGAATTAGTTTGGCTAAGCAGATTTACTGTGTGGTGGTGTTTTTATTTTTTACTCACAGGGATTGCTACTGTTTGTTGCTAACATTTCATTGCTTTATTTTCTCTGATTCAAATTGTTGTTGCTGGTATACCTTCTTCTGCATTATTACAAGGTGTGCCTACAGGTGTGCTAACAGATTACTGCTGTAATCTTCTGATTCAAATTGTCTTTTGCAAGGTATATCTTCTGTTACTGCTTATTTTCTCTGGAGCAAAGTGTTTCTTACAGGGTATATCTTCGCTGAAATTATTACAGGTGGTGCTTTACAGGTTTTACAGTTTTATCTAACATTAGGATAAGCTTTCAGGGTTACTGCATTTGTTGTTGACTGATTGTTTCTGCTCTTACCTCCTTGTTCTTTCATCCGTGGTTCTTCTTTAGGCAGGGAAGGGCCCAGCCACCCACCCCATCCCCAACCACCCCACGCTACACTCCTTTTATAGGTATCACAGTTGTGACATTTCCTGTGGCAGAGCAGGAAGGGCGGATCAGTGGGGCCTCCACAAGGTGATCTCATTTACAGGGCACTAGTAATTTAACTTGTTATAACAAGTTAAACAAAGCACAATTAAACCATTACTTGCATTTTTTTCCTTCTAATTACTCTGACTAGGTTACAAACCCAGCAACTTATTTGGAATGGATTTCATTAACTGCAGGCACTGTGGAACAATTTTCAGAAGGACAGTCTTACAGGATTTAGGACACTGTCCTATATGCTGGGCCTTTGAGATCTTAGGTCTCAGCTCCGGCAGCATGGGCAGAGATTGCACGCCTCAAATTTCATATTGAAGAGGAAATACATTATAAGAACCACCCGCCATTTCCCCAGCATCCAACAGAAAACCTCGACCAAGAGAGGGTAGTTGGTCCAGGAGGTTGGCAGGTGGTTAGGAGGAGCAAATCAGGTGCCCCATCACCTCTGCTGTCCAACACATTACCTCCAAAACCATATAAACACTACAAACAGGTATCTGCCTCTATCTCTGAAATCAAATAAAGAGGCAGAAGACACTGCAGAGCAGGACACTCATGCACAGGAGCTAGCACAACAATACTCACCCAAATCAGGAACCAAAACTAAACAAGCACAAAGGAAATCCAAAAACTTCTGATCATAGGAGACTCCATGATTCGGGAGTTGATACCCATCTCCAGCCAGGGTGATGGTCAGATGTCTCCCAGGTACATCAGCATGGAGAGACACTGACCGCATTGCTAAAATTGTTCACAAAGCAGGAGAAAACATTGATGTCCTAGTACACATAGGGACTATCGATCTCGCCAGCCAGTCAGTAGAGAGACCAAGGAACACCTGACTAGGCTGGGTGACAAACTATCATCTATTTCGTCTCGGCATCTCCTTCTCTGAGATCCTGCCAGTCTGGGAGAAGGGCAGATGGACTGAAGGTCAGAGAAGGGAGATAGGGAGCTAAACACGTGGGTCAAGGACTGGTGCCAGGAAAAGGACACAGATGTGTAGGAACTGGCAACAGTTCTGGGAGCGAAAGTTCTTTAAATTTGATGGACTGCATCTGACTAAAGAGGAGTCAGTGCATTGGGGCAGAAGTTTGACGCCTTTGCAGAATATTTAAACTAGCAAATGGGAGAGGGGTGCAGCACCCCATCGTCGAATGGGAAGAACACCCTCAGCTAGTGGTCAAACAGGAATTCAGCGTGTTTGCCGTTCATTTGCATCACCAGGTAAGAAAAAAGGTTTGTCTCCCACACGATGCACAGGGTAATGCCAAACTTCACCCAACAACTAACACACCAAAATCTGGCCAATGGAAAATCATGTACAAATGCTCACAGCCTGGGAAATAAGATCCCAGACCTGCAGGCAATAATGTCAGAGGCTAAACTGGACATAGTAGCAATTAGTGAGCGTGGTTTACCAGTAACCACCGCAGAGACTTCAGTACCTGGCTATGTATTGTTCAGAAGAGACCGAGGTGCAAAAGCGGGAGGAGGGCCCTGTATGTTAATGAAAATATCAAAGCTACAGAAATTCAGAATACACATAAGGAGCCAGAAGAACTGTGGGTCACCCTGGAAACAGGAAATGGGACAACCATAAGAACTGGGTTGTCTACAGGCCCCAGACCAGAGGGAGGACATAGACACATTACTGTTAGAAGATATACAAAACATGACAGCTAAAGGGAGGTTCTGATAATGGGAGACTTCAATATGCAGATACAGATTGGTCAATACCAGCAGGAACATCTGCCAGAACTAGACTCATAGTGGATTCCCTGCAGGGGGAGGGTCTCAAACAACTGGTACAGCAACCCACAAGAGACAGGGCTATCCTAGATCTAGTACTGACTAACAAAGAAGGGATCATAGATCTCCAGGTAGAAGGTCACCTGGAGCCAGTGACCATCACATGGTATGGTTCAATTTGGCTACTACATCTAAATCATCCCATTCCAAGGCAAAATATGGGACTTCAGAGGAGCTGACTTTGATAAGATGGCCAACAGAGTTAAGCTAGCCCTGGCAAAAAAGAAACACAGGTGAGGAGGTACAGGCAAAGTGGGCAAGCATTAAGGATACAATACTTGAAGCAACATCCCATTATATTAGACAGAAAAGGAAGTGCAAAGAAGAAGGAAACCACTTTGGTTCTCAAATACAGTAGCAGAAAAGGTCAGAGCCAAAAGGCTGGCCTTCAGAAAATATAAGGGAACACAGCGGGATGAAGATAGGAGGCATACCAAACTGCCCTAAGGGAAGCAGGTAAGCAGTAAGGCAGGCAAAGTCCCAAACTGAGGAAACACTAGCACGAACAGTAAAAGAAGGTGACAAGACTTTCTATAGATACATTAGTGAAAGGAGAAAGTCCAGAGGGGTATTGCTAAGCTTAATGGAGAAAAGGGAGCATGTGAGGAGGAGGACCCTGTAAAGGCATCTATCCAAATAGATACTTTTGCTCAGTATTTACTGAAGAGAAGGTAGGGCAGGGCCCACAGCTCAGCATCATGGACACAGGGGAGGGAGGTGAGCACTACTCCTTCACAAAAGAAAGGGTCCTACAAGAGCTTGCTAAGCTCAGGGTGGATAAGGCAATGGGACCTGATGGCATACATCCCAGGGTACTTAAGGAGCTAAAGGAGGAACTAGCAGAGCCATTAGCAGAATTGTTTAGTGAGTCTCTGAGCACAGGAGAGGTCCCAGAAGACTGGAGAAGGGCTCATGATCCCACTCCACAAGAGTGGTAGCAGGGAGGAGGCGGGAACTACAGACCGGTCAGTCTTACCTCAGTAGTGGGAAGATTATGGAGGCACTCCTTAAGGAAAGGATAGTGCAACACCTGGAATCCATAGGGGCACAGGATCCAAGACAGCATGGGTTTACAAAGGAAGGTCCTGTCAAACTAATCTCATAGATTTCTTTGACTGGGTAACCAGAGTGGTGGACCAAGGGGAGCAGTTGATGTCGCCACCTTGACTTCAGCAAAGCTTTTGACACTGTTCCACATAGAAGATTGATAAATAAGCTAGGTAGGCTCGGGTGGGTGGAAGTTGGTCAACTGGGTGGCAAACTGGTTGACTGGCAGAAAACAGAGAGTGGTGGTAAATGGTATACAGTCAGAAGAGATGCAAGTCACAAGTGGGTACTCAGGATCAGTCCTGGGGCCAGTCCTATTCAACATCTTCATTAGTGACCTCGCAGATGGACTAGAGGGTAAGGCTTGTCTGTTTGCAGATGACACCAAGATCTGCAACAGAGTAGATGATCCAGATGGGGTGGGCAGAATGAGAAGAGATCTGGATAAACTAGCAGAATGGTCAGAAGAGTGGCAACTGGGATTAATGCAAAGAAGTGCAAAATCATGCACATAGGGAAGAGAAACCCTGAAGCCACTTATAGGCTGGGAGGGAGTTGCTAGCAGTCACAAAGGAAGAAAGAGACCTGGGCATCATCATCACCGATGACCTAAAATCATCCAAGCAGACCTCTAAAGCAGTAGGTAGGCTAGGGGGTGTTAGGGTGTATTAGTAGGGGTATCACAAGTCGTAAGAGGGAGGTAATAATCCCTCTGTACAAGACATTGGTTAGGCCCCATCTGAGTACCTGCGTGCAGTATTGGAGGCCACACCTTCACAAGGACATTAATCCAAATTGAGGCAGTCCAGAGAAGGGCAACCAAATGGCAGGGACTGCATCAGAAGACATATGAGGACAGATTAACGGAGCTCAATATGTATACCCTTGAGCAAAGGAGGGAGAGAGGTGATATGATCGAGACATTTAAACACCTTAAGGGCATAAACAAGGTGAAAGAGTCTAACATGTTTAAATATAAGAAAAAAGCAGGACAAGAGGACACAGCATGAGATTAGAGGAGGCCGATTAAGGGGAATGTGAGGAAATCTTTTCACAGAAAGGGTGGTAGATGCATGGAATGGCTTACCACAAGAAGTGGTGGCTATGAATACAGTGCAGGGCTTCAAACAGGCATGGGATAGGCATAAGGGAGCAATACAAATGACTATGAATAGATAGGTCACTGACAGAGCAAAGGCCGATGGCACATTTATAAGGTAGAAAAAGAAATGGGCAGACTGGATGGGCCTTGCTGTCCTTATCTGCCGTCAACTTCTATGTTTCTATGAGTAGAGAAGGTAAATACTGGACATGATCATTGTGCTGGGTGCTAAAAAGGGAAGGACTGAGTACAGCATACACAGCTGTTTGAGCTGATGAGGAAAAACAGAACTAGAGGTTTCTGTATGTGTGTGTGTGGCGGGGGGGGGGGGGGCAGGAGAAAGGGAAACTTCAAAAAGCATTTCTTTACATGGTGACCAGCATGTGAAATAGCCAACCCAGAGAGGTTTTCCTGGGTATCATACTTCAAGATCAGGAAATACAAACTCTTTCATAGACCTACGGAGCGATGATGCTAGTTATCATTGCATAAGTATGGATGTTAGAGATAGGAATGGTAAATATAGTGGGGAACGTTTATTTAATCTATAATTTCTCTATACATAGGGAAGGGACCTATACATCAATGGACATCACCATGTCACAGTCTTGCAGGGATACCAGTCTCGTTTAGTGCAATCTGGGGGGCAGTCAATGACAGTACTTGAAGTTTCTGACTTGGTGCTACCAGTTTCAACAAATATTTTAAAGCATTTGGCTATTTCTGCTGTTCTGATATTGCAGCCACTTCCGCTACGTCTTGTTTGTCACTTACTTATTTTAAGCTGAGTGGCAACCATACTACGAGGAGGCACAGTCTTAAGCTGGAGGGTGGGAGGTTTAGGAGGGAGGTCAGGAAGCACTTCTTCACAGAGAGGGTGGTGGACACTTGGAATGCACTGCCAGAAGAGGTAATCTTGTTGAAGACAGTGGGCAGCTTTAAGAGAGGCTGGGACAGGCATAGGGGGAAGGTAAGGGTCATGGGTATGGAGGATGGGAGGAGTGAGCAGGGACATTAACTCAAACTATGGACCTTGCAACACGAGCAGACTTGATAGACCAAATGGCCTTCTTCCACTGGCTTCTTCGTATGTTCGTATCACAGCTATTACTTCTCCTTTAGCTGGCAGGTAAAGAACGGCTACATAGGTTATTTATTTATTTATTTTAAAGGTGTTTATCTCCTTGTGGCCAGGACAGGCTGGGCTCCCTTCTGCTCTGCCCCACCAATCTCCACTGTCCTACATCTTCCCAAGACTTACCTGAGGACAAGAGTACCCCCACGGATTCACCCCCGTGGAGGTGTCAGGAGGGGGAAGGCCTTCCTCCTCCCTGAAGCAGAAATCCAGTCTTCTGACCTCTGGGTCCTGGCGATGAGGCAGGTGAGGGATCGGTGGGCAATCTTTATACACGCCTGTCCTGCCACCTATTTTTCTCTGTTCTTCTCCCTTCCCCACACTGGGGAACGCTCGTCAGTGTGCACATATGAAGGCACATGCACGCTGCAAAGTCCCGCAGCACCCCCTTACTTCTGCTGCTCCTCCTGTCCCACACTACCACCAGTCCTCCATCTGGTGCACACTACTCTGCTCCCTTCCTGCCGAACCCTCAATTGCACTGTAAGTCTCAAGACTGAGTGATTAAACCATGATGGAAGCACTCTGCGAGAGGTGAGGTTGATGATGGCTAGCCAGGATTTTTTACAGTTGCCCCCCCCACCATAGATTGGGGGTCAGGAGGGGACCCAACATTCATGCTATGTCCTTCAATGACTTGGGGCAGTCTGGCTGGGTAGGGAGGATGACTTCAAAAGATAGTGCCGGCTCTTACCACAATGCAAGGAGCCGGAATACATACACTGTATATTTTATAAAAATCACTGTAGGATGATGAAGTAGTGGAGGGTGGGAGAAGACTGGGGTTGAAGGGGTGTTAGCCAAGGGACTAGCCCTTGTCACCTTTCGAGAGATAGAATTCTTTTGTGTGTGTGTATGTTTTTATGGGAGAGGATGTTGTCAACTATGTTTGCCAAATACCACTGAAAAAGGGAAAATATAAGATACAATACTTAGATCTGAATATCCTATAATTCATAGTATTCAGGAATAAATATTTATAGTGCTTGATGGAATATTGTTAGTGATAGAAATCCATTGCTTTTGAAATGTTGTTATGCTGTGGTACCTACGTCATCGTAGCTGTTATGCTGCACTAGCTACGTAGCTACTACAGCATAACAACATCAAACACGCTACGCATGTGTGTTATATAACCAGGATGCAGATGGGGTGGTAAAAACAACAGTGAAGCAGAGTGGCACAGTGGAGGAAAAACAAAGTACATCTCCAGATAGTTTTTGCTTTAGCAGCAGTTGCCATCCCCGGTTGGCATCCTACACTATAAAAAACAATGGATACCCAACTGTCATATTAACATACAAATGTGCCAACAGAAACAAACCTTCCGGTCCATCTAATTCTGCTCGAGTGTGCAGCTAGCAGCCCTAGTTAGCAGCTGCACCATCCCCTTCTCCTTTGTCATCCCACTGCCACCCCCCACCTTCCCCACCCTCACTCTCCCGTTCCCTGTCCCATGGCCTTTTGAAGCTATTCACAGATTTACATGATACCACCCATTCTGGTAGTGCATTCCATTTTGCTTCCTCCCTCTATTCTTAGCCCATGCCCCCTGGTGACCCTCCCCCTCCTTAACTTAAAGACCCCATCTGCCTCATCCTTATTGACTCCCCTCAGATACTTGAATGACTCTATTATGTCCCCCTGTCCCTTCTGTCCTCTAGAGTGTATGTATTCAGGTCTCCAGGTCTGCTCTCATAGTCTCTCCCTTCCATTCCATGTATCATCTTTGTCTCCCTCCTCTGCACCCCCTCCAGTAGGCTGATATCATGCTTTAGGTATGGCCTCCAAAACTGTACACAATACTCTAAATGTGGCCTTACCAGCGACCTGTAGAGGGGCAAGATCACCTCTCTTTGCCTGGGCAGAAACCCCCTCACTATGCACCCAACATTTTGTTCGCTCTTGTAGCAACTGACTAACTTTATGTGCCCCCCTCCACTACTAAGCATCTGCCCCAGTCACGACCCTCACTGCTCCCACATTAGCCATCCTCTCATGACCCTGGATTGCCCCCCAGTGGGGTCGGGCACCCTGGCCCAAGGTGCCACAAACATTGGGATGGCGGCAGGAGTTGGCCTGGGGAGCCAACTGCAGACCGTTTTTGCGGGGGGTAGGAACATGCAATGATGCCGGTGTCCGACCCCACCCCCTTGGTCCTTGCTGGCGCAGACCGCTTGCAGAACCTCTGGCCTCTGCCAAAGGTCCCCCGTACACCACCAACACCCACACCCTCCCCTGGAGAAGGGGAGGAGAGCAGTTCATGGGACACTCAGTCCATCTCCCCCCAGGCGGCCCTTCGATGACCCAGGTCCATTCCCGAACCCGGGTCGCCGGCATCGCAAACGGAAATCCAACCGCTGCGCTGACGGGCCGGATTTGCAGCCACTCTCCTGCACTGGGCAGTGTTGTTCATGGTCCCTGTTATCATTACCACTAGGTCCCTTCTCCTCCTCAGTGATCCCCAGCTTAACCCCCCCCCAGCCAGTATTCTCTCCTTGGGTTCTTCGTCCCAAAGTGCATAACCTTACACTTCTTTGCATTGAACCCCAGCTGCCACCTCTCTGACTACTCCTCTATTGTTTAGATCCCCCTGCAGCTGCTTCCATCCCTTCTCTCCATCCACCACTGCTCCCATTTTGGTGTCATCAGCGAACAGACTTACCTTGCTCACCACCCCGTGTGCAAAGTCTGATATGAAGAGCTCAAATAATACTGGCCCCAGCACAGAGCCCTGTGGCACCCCACTTGTCACCGTCCTTGGAGTTGCAGCCTCCCACTCAACCAACTTATAATCCAGTTCATCAGTTTTTGCCCCTACCCCTACATCAGTTAGCTTCCCCCAAGCCTCCCATGAGGCACTGAATCAAAGGCCTTGCTAAAGTCCAAGTAAAGAACATACACCGCATGACCCTTATCCAGCTCACCTGTCACCCAGTCATAATATTGTATCAAGCTGGTTTGCAAGACTTCCCTGAAACAAACCCATGCTGCCTCACATCCTGTAGGCCATCGTCCTCCAGGTACACCAGTCTTTCCTTTAGTATAATTTCCATGACTCTGTACACTATGGAAGTGAGACTTACCGGACGATAATTACCCGGTTCATGCCTTGGCCTGCTCTTGTGTAATGGTAGTACATGTGCCATCCTCCAGTCCAGTGGCACACATCCCAACTCCAGTGAGGTGCTGTACAGATCCACCAGAGGCTCCACCAACACCTCCGCCATCTACCTCAGCACCCTGGGGTGGATACCATCCAGCCCTGGTGCCTTGTCTACTATCAGTAACTAGCTGGGTTAGTTCATCTTCAGGTAGCCCATGGCGACCGAACCTCTCGAGTTACGCTCGAGGTTCAAATGGTCGCCATGGCAACCTCTCAAAGAATTAACCAGCTTGTCACCAACAGTTGGGCATCCATTATTCTCTCTGTTACTCACACACCACTTCTTTAAAGCTCATAAAGTTCTACTACTAACACATTCATGTTGCTTTGTCTTGCATGTCCCTGTGTACCCCTCTTGCCACCCCATGCTTCTGGTCCTGAAAATTAGCAGTTACAGCACAGTAGCGGCCCCCTTCCCGGGAAAACTATTCCTGCTTTTAAGTCAAACCTTCTCCAAAAGTCCATGAGGAACACAGGGTTTATGAGGGATAAACTGAAAGAGGAGCGTGCTTGAGAGTAAAAAAAAAAACAGGCTTGCTGAGTGTGTACCTCTTGTATCCAGTGCCACTGAAACGTGGAACACACAGGGACACTTAAAATGTGGGGCAGTGGCCCTCAGAATCTGGGCCACGTCATCAAACATGGGGCTATATGTCTTGAATGAATACTGTGGAAACTGGAGGCTTTACTTGTGCACGTTTAATTTTTCTTCAGTATCCTACAGTGCTATGAACTGCTGATTTGAAGTCCGAGTTTACACGCAGCACCTTCTACGCCTGGTGAGGGGCAAAGCAAACCCAGAGATTGGACAGTTGAGAGGTATATTAATGAAGAAGGCAGAAAAGTAATCGAGTTTTAGGAAATAAGGCATGTATCCTTGCCACGTGATCTCCTCACACTTCAGCTCGCGTGCCCAGCTTTGATTCCGAGCGCCGAAGTTCCCGCCCCTTCTCTGGTTACGCAGTCTTTTGTGCGGAATCGCTGCGGCGCCATTTTATACAGCTGTGGCCTCAGAGGGTTCATGGCGCCATCTGCTGGTGTTGAAACAATGTAGCCCCAAGTACAGTCGTCGCAACCGCAATGGGGAGAGTTACGTGTAAGGAAAACAGAGGAGGTAACGTTCTCTACCTGGTTCAAGTACGACAGAAACTTCGTTTTCGAGAACATTTCTGTACAAATTGTGCAGCGTTTAAAGTAGCTTGCGTGTGCCAACGACTCATATGAATTGAAAGCCTAGCAAGAAAGGCGTGGTAGACTTGTATATCAAATTAAAGCCAATGTTGAGAAGAAGGTAGCGTGGCCGAGTGGTCTAAGGCGCTGGATTTAGGCTCCAGTCATTTCGATGGCGTGGGTTCGAATCCCACCGCTGCCACAATATTTTTTTTTTTAAATAAATTTCGGTACCCAAGGCCAAATAGTTTTTCTTATTACACACTCAATATAGTGCTGTTTATTTCAATTTTGTTCCCCAGAATAACTCAGTTGAGCTGTAATATTTCAGTGTTGGTTCTTGCTGAGCGTCAGGGTGCTCTTTGGCGGGCACAGTTTCTCTTTCCGGAACCTAAACTCTCTTACCCAAGCAAAGCATGGGGGGTGGGGGTGGTAGCAGTTTTACTTTTTAAGAGGTATTTTTCTTGAACTAAATCCCTTTGCTGCAGATTTACTGTAAAGCACCACGGGCCATGGATTATCAATCAAGTAAAACTCAAAGGTAACGAAAATGGTATCCTGTTTGCTGGAACTCCAGGGGCACTGCTCAAGGGACCTATCTAAAAGAACCAACGTAGAATTATTGGCAGATAAGGACCGTTTGGCCCACCTAGTCTTCCCGTTTTGTTCCTGCCTACACCATCACAACACACCCTACCTGCCCCCGCTTTCCCAGCAAGACTTAACTGTGCCCATTCCATGCATGCTTGAAGCCCGCCACTGTTTCTGCCCCACCACCTCCGCTGGGAGACGGTCAAGGCATCTACCACTCTTTCAGTGAAGAAGTACTTCCTCACATCCCTCCTAAATTCCACCCTCTTACAGCTTTAATGTATGCCCCTTTGTTCTTGTGCTCGTACTGGATTGAAAAATGGTCCTGTTCTGTACCTTGTTTAAACCTTTGAGGTATTTATAGGGCTGTCTCATGTCCCCCTTTCTCTCCATACCCCTCAACCTTTTGTTGCTGAAAAGAAGGATGTGGAAATATTTGGAAACTTAAAATGAGGGACAATGAGGGACACATCCCCAGAATGAGGGGCATATCCCTACACATGCAGATACCCGCTCAGGACACTGTGGAAACCATTGTGTTGACCTGTACAATGTTTATTATTGATCTAGCATCCTAGAATATTATGAATGTCTGCTTTAAATCCTGAACTTACTGCACATTCTCTGTGTCGGCAGCACCTTTTCCATGAGGGACAGATGAGGGATAGGGCTGTTTCAAAGGGTAGAATGAGGGACGTCCCTCATAATCCGGGACAGTTGAGAGGTATGTTCCTTTCTTCCAGGGTGTACATATTGAAATCCCTCAGCCTCTCCTCATATGACTTATGATGTAGACCCTGCTGCACTTTAGTTGTCCTCCTCTGGACAGCCTCTTCCCTGTCTGTGTCCATTGTGAGATGTGGTCTCCGGACCTGGACACAGTACTCCAGGTGGGGTCTCGCCATTGTTTAATAAAGTGGTAAAACCAATTCTCTCCTTCTGCTGGTGGTTCCCCACCCTGTGCATGATCATACCAGCATCCCACTGGCCCTACGTACTGCTTTGTCATCTTGAAATAATTTGATAAGATAACCCCACGGTCCCTTTCCTGTTTAGTAACCATCAATACCTCTTTCTCCATTTTATACACCGCTCTTGGGGTTCTGTGACCTTGGTGCATGATTTTGCATTTTTTTGTATTGAAACCCAGCTGCCATTCCCTCGACTATTCCACGAGCTTTCTCAGGTCTCTACTCATTCTCTCCACCCCCTCTGGAGCATCTACCCCATTGCAGATTTTGGTGTCATCTGCAAAGAGGCATACTTTACCTTCCAGCTGTTCTGCAATGTCGCTTATTAAGACATTGAAGAGGACGGATCCCAGTACTAAGCCCTTAGGTACCCCACTGGTCACTTTCTCCTCACCAAGATGACATCCTGTGTTGCTTACATTCTTTAACATAGTTGTGAATTTAAGGGTATGGCTGAAAGCCAGATCCAGAGCAGACTGATAATTTCCAAACTGGCCTGTCTGGCGAGAAGGGGCACAACTTGCATGAATATTGCTGGTCTGGTCACTCTGGCCATCTGGTCTGGCTTTTACCTATCTCATCTGGCTCAGTCCCAGTGGTAGAGTCTGGTCCTAGCAGTCCAGTTTTCACCCAATTTTGGGTAGGGGTGAAAACTAGACCACGGAAATCAGACCAGATAGGTGAAAGCCAAAATGTACCATCAGAATTCGCGCAAGTTATACCTGGTTTGGCTGATTTGGCTGGCTGGGCAGTCCAGATTTTATTGATCTGGTCCAGGTCGGTGGTCTGGTTTTTACAAAGTCTCCAATGGGCGCACATGAGCTTTGTTGAATAACTTCAGTGTATTGTTTCATGTGTTTGTTTTAAAATAGTCAATTTTTTTCCTTATTTAGTGTCCTGTGTTGAGGTTGCCTTTTTCCTGTCTCATATTAATTTTTCTTATTAAGTATTCATTTATTGAAAATTATTTTACTACATAGGCAATACAGGGAATAAATCAGTCTAGTTTACAGATGCTCAAACAGAATTAGTATACACTGAGCCAGTGCTGGATCCGGTGCAAGGTGTCGGGTTGCTGGCCGCTGCTAGTATCTATCTATCTATTTTCTTATCTATCTATCTATCCATCCATCCTATGAATCTCTGCAACCTGCTCCTGCTTCAGGTGGCATCTCCCCCCACCCAACTCCACCCCTTGCAATAAGCATCCCCCCGGCTTGACCCCCTGCGGCGAGGTGCCTTGGTAAATGAGTCTCTGACTCAAAGGTTGTAAACCCGATTTGTAATGAATAAAATACTCACCACAGCGTTGAACTGTGTGTCGTGTTCCAGCCTAAAACTTGCTAGTACTATGCTGCCTTATTGTAAGTTATGTATGTGGACTCATTAACTCCTTGTCTGTTACCCATTGTGGCTTGAGTACCACCTTCTGTACGTAGCTTCTGCATCCATGTGGTAATGTGGATTATACAATGGCAAGAAAAAATCCTGGTCTCTGATTGGTCAGTCTGGGACTGGACCCATGATGTTATCCCAGTACAACATCACGGGTAATTGATCTCATTGTTGCCATTGATTTCTCACATCTCCCCTTCAGAAACAAAGATATATTGCCACACTAAACATTTACTGAAAAAGTGTTTTACATTTTTTTTTTTTATTTGCATAACAATGAGCCATTGTATAATAGCAATAATGCACTCCAGGGTGTGTGTTGTGCTGGAATAACGTCACTTCTGGGGTGATTAGTCGCACTCGGCCTGCGGCCTCATCGCTAATCACCCCAGGCGTGACATTATCCCAGCACAACACACCCTGTCGTGCATTGTTGCTTAAATCAATTCCCTTTGTATATTGAATATTGCCTTAATGATTATATGGAACTTCTGTCAGATGTATTTAGTTGTATTTAGTCTGGAACATTTTGCTTTGTACCCTATTGCTGTCCTGGGTTGCCCCTGAAAAAGGGACTGTAATTGTCTCAGTGAGCCCACCCGGTTACCGAAATTCAATAAATAGTATCACAACAGACAGAATGGCATGCACTCACGCACTGACCCAACTCCAGTTAATGAAATAAAGGCAAAAGGTTTGTAGATATGCTCAAATATTTTATTGCTGTAACAGCAACTTAACAGCTGCAGGTGCAAGAGACCTAAATGACTCAACAAGTGTTGCGGCGCTTCGCCAAGTAAGGCTTCAATGGGGGGGGCGGGCACCTGTACAAAACTACACCCCTTATATAGTGATGCCAATAATGAAATGTTTTCAATATCACGATACATGGAAAAACAGTTATATAACATATATGTAAAGAAAATTATAATAAATCAGAATTTATAACTAGAAAAGGGATGAGTAGAACAACACACAATAATTGTACTATTCACTAGAAAATACAGAATGAAAAATGTGTATGTTGACAGATGTTCGTCTCAGAAACTCTTTTCAAGAACTGTTTACAAAGAATTGGCTATTGATGTTTAATTAAGATTTGGAATTATTACATAGAATATAAAGGAGTTATAAATCTGCCCATTCATTAGAGACCAAAAGGAAGAGTGAGAAAAGAATGTGGATGTATTGGGGAGTCAGGAGCTACACCCCAATGTCACCATGTGTAAATTCGCCTTCAGTAAAGGGGGGTACCAACAGAGTAACTGTGCTCTCCAAACTTGCATGAACATCTGCAAAAGAAAGAGAGAAGAAGACATAAAAGTAACGATTAAGTAGCATGATTTATATATAAGGGGAAATGAACCATATTTTGACTAAATCCTGAAACATTCAAAATTGTTACTAGTAAATAACAGGAGTGACAAAAGTACAGCTTGACACAGAGGTCGGGGGGGGGGCTAACAAGAGAAAGGAAACACACACACATCTTACTAGTGGTCCCATTGGGGCATGTTTTAATACTTAATATCTGAAGGATATCAGGAGAAGGTGGGGGGGGGGACATGAGTCCATAGGACACTATCACAGAAATGACTTAGAGCAGCTGACGCCTTTGGAAAAACAGTAAACAACATAATATTTAGACACAATTCAGTTGTTATTTCATATATCCTCTATGGTTTTCTTAGATTTCTCCTCTCCATTATGTATTACTGAAGAAATCCCAAGAAAAACAAGATCTTTATCCCTTGGAGTTAATTTACATTTGTAGCTTATTCCCCACTTGAAATTATATAATGCTTTGTTGTGACATCACAGTCTGTTGCCATGGGAGTAACTGTGATGTCACAGACAGTACTATGACTTCAGTTTGAGAAAAAGCAACAGGAGCTGATGAACCTTCAAAGAGCAGAAATCCTGTTTTCATCTGTGTGACTGCAGTGATAAATAATGGGGATGAGAAATACAAAGTTAATGAGAAATAAAAAGCAGCTTTGTGTCCAAATATTATGTTTCTCAAAGTTCTTCTTGAGGCGTTGGGGGCTCTTTAAAGAGATTCACCAAGCTACAGAACGTAGCCCTGCACCATATCTATTGGTGCTTTACCTACATAGGGTCCCGATAATGTTTGACTTTCCACTAATCTTACAGGTATAAAAAAGTTACATCCCTTGTAAATTTGTATTTACCGGGTCCCAAGGACTTCCTGTTTTTTTGCAGGCACACACGCTCCTTCCCTGCGTTCACTAGCGTGATGACGAGATGCCAGTGAGAGTGTGGGGGCGTGCTGCATTATAAGTAATGAGTGACAGCTTTTACATGTTTTTTTAAACAATATAATGGCCACTTGGCAACGAAACATGGGTACCGGTCAACTAACCAAGGGGGAAGGCACCGGTGGGGCCGACCAGCGCACTTTATACTTGGCCCAGGGTGTCGCTGAGATGTGCTGGTCATGGGTTTGGCAGCAACAGAGGGCTGGAGACCATCATCCGGCCAGCCAGGAAGCATTTTCTCTGGTTTTCTTGGGGGATTGACATCCTGACATCAAGGCTGACGCCAACGTCTGCCACTCCCCTTGTGCACTGATC
The DNA here is from genome assembly GCA_016271365.2 of Neoceratodus forsteri. Classification (NCBI taxonomy): domain Eukaryota; kingdom Metazoa; phylum Chordata; order Ceratodontiformes; family Ceratodontidae; genus Neoceratodus; species Neoceratodus forsteri. The sequence continues at coordinate 47,732,578 of JADMNL010000025.1, forward strand.
CCAACATTCTGCTGTGTCCCCAGCTTCCGCCAGGGGTCAGCAGGTGCCGGTGCACCTCCCCACCCTCACCCCAGAGAAGGAGAGCTGTCCTCAGATGTTTCATCCTTCTCCCCTCCCGGCCAGTGTTTTTTGCTTTAAAAAAAAAAAAGTACCTTTGAAGGTGTAGACTGTACAGTGTCGTCCGAGTTGCGTTCTTCTGTGCTAGCTGAGGAACCAATGGTTATTGATTTCTGATTGCGGGGAGCTGACTGCTCATTACGATTTTGTGATTTTGATCTTTCTCTGCTTCTACTAGCTGGCTGACCAGTCATGCTTCCCATGTAGATGCACCACTCCCTGTAATCACCTGTATCTCTTTCGAGCTCTGTTTCCTTTTCATTAATTCCGTGTCATGTCTGTTTAGTTTGGTGTGTTAACTCTTCATCCAGTTTGTCAAAGTTTAGGTGGTTTAAAAATTTCTATAGGAATTTCTTGGTTTCAGTGATATCTTTTCTTAAATTTGCATGCTACAGTCAGCTGTAGCTTTCTCGCGTTCTTCCTGTTACAGTGGAGCCTACTTAAGTGCACATCGGATAAGTGCACATCCCACTTGAATGCACATTTTTTTCCATATCCTGATTCTTTTCCTATTCGTCCAATGTTAAATGTACTTCTTAAGTTCACTACATGTAAGTGCACATTTTGCTTAAATACACTTTTTTTTAGTTTTCCTATTGATTTTCAGTCCAACCCAACTTTTAAGTGCAAATTTTGTACAGTACCACCTTAAATAGTCCACCTTAACATCTTCACTGAAGCCATGGTGCTGTCTAGCATGGCCACAGTAAGAAAATTCATTTTGTCAAAAGAGAAGACTGACTTTAGCCTTCTGTTTAATTTTGAATCCTACACTGAGACACACAAAGCAAAAGAAGATACAGATTTTTTAAGTAGTACTGTGTTGTAGGACCGTGGAGCAATGTCATTTTTTTTGTGTTATCTATTTTTCCTCCTTTTGGCACCCTTGTCATCCTCTCCTTCGGCGCGCCAATGCCCCACACCCCACTCGACCCCAAACCACCATTCTCCGACGCGCCATGCAGTCTTACCATAGGGTAACTCAACCTATCCCTGTGTCAGGAGGGTCCCTCTCCTCCGAGGGGGAAGTGCCTGTAGGTGAACTCTGTATCCCTGGCAAGCTGCTGCGGGGTCGTTCCAGGCTAGTCTGGGGCTTTGTGGTGGTGTAGGCCGGGCACTCATCATCCGGTCAACAGAGAGCTGGTATTTCCATTTTTCTCCCCTTTGGAGTGCAGCGTGCCACGATGTCTAGGTATACGCTGATGTCCGCTACCCCCCCCCCAGTTGGGTCACCATACTGTGATACCTCCGGTCTCCACCAGGGGTCAGCAGATGCCAGCCCACATCCCTCCCCCCCCGGAGAAGGCGAGCAGTCATTGGACACTCAAGCCTTCTCCCCTGACTGGCCCTCCAGTGACTGGAGTCCATTCCCGAACCTGAGTTGCCGGCATTTGAAGTGGAAATCCAACTGCTGCGCCGATGGGCTGACGGCAATGTCATTTAAACTTGAGCGCCTGATATTTAATAAAACACATTACAGAAACAGTGAAATGTGCCTGGAAGTGATTTTCTGATTAAATGCACAGCACGCTTCGTGCACAAAAAACCTTTATCCTGAGGGCTTTACTGTATTAAATTTTTCAAGAGCCAATGAAGGTGTGATTGTTACTCTGAGACCTTGTGGAGCCAAATTTTGTTCAAAATAGTTTTCAAGGCTGATTATATCATGTGTTAAATTCGGCTCCTGAAACAGTTGTTTAAAACCCCAAGAAATCTTGCTGCATTCTGACTTCTGCAGTATGGTCTCACCTCAAGACTGCCTCGGAGCCGAAATGGTTAATAGAACCTATGCTAATCATGGAATGTTAGGCTTGAGCTTGGCTTTCAAATCACTGTCCCTGGTAAACATTTTACAACGGCCAGATTCTTTACTCTGCTTGCCTAGTACAGATGCCTCAGAGAGCTTTCTTTCATCTTTCTTTGAAGATTTTAGTTTTTTCATTTTTTCTGAAATAATATTTATTTCTGTTCATTTTTAAAGCACTGTCTTTGAGTTTACAGGTAGAATAGTCTAGATTTAGATTTATTCCGGTAAGTTTTTGTTTTTTTTCTCAGTTTATTTAACCAGGAGGAGACCGAAAGTTTATTTACATGATTTTTAAAGTTTAATTTATATATTTGAACCTTACTTGGGCCGGTCATTTCATTTTGAGAGAAACTGTGGTAACTCTCGGTTCTCTCCTTGGTTGCTAAACTGACTGCGTTAAGAAAAAAAAAGTCAGAGAGATCTTCTTTATGGTGTGGGTTTTGGGCTCACAGAAAACCCACTTTTAGGGAGTTTTACTGGTTATGTCACTACCCAAGAAAAGAACTGGCTCAACAAGTTCTCAGCGTTGTACAGAGTGTGGTGAACAGTTTGCTAAAGCAGATCCTCACATAGTTTGTGTTGTCTGTCTGGGGTTTGACCACCTCAAGGCAGATTGTGAAATCTGTAAGAATTTTCCTTAGTCGACGCTTGATAGACGTTTGAACCGACTGAAGGAAAAATGTTAGAAAAAGCTGCTGACCCAGCTTCAGATAAAACTTCCTCCTCTCAGAAGGAGAAACTCAAGGAACCGGTTGAACAATCCTCTGACCAGGGTGATGGTTCCTCAGGTAAGAAGAGAACCGCAGACACTTCAGCTGAACCGACAAGTTCTGCAAAGAAGAAGAGGAAGGAAAAACACTCGGTTAAGGAACTGCAACCGATGAATCCATTGGTTCGAACCGCAGAAGCAATATCTAATGCTATAAGCATTCTTCTGGCGCCGCAAACTGGTACCACGGTTCTGGTTCAGCGGCCCGGTTCACAGACCTCGGTTCAGGACCTGGGTTCCTCCTCGGTTCCCGGTTCACTTCAACAGTTTGCTTAGGTTTACGTGGAAAGGGAGGATGAGGATGAAGGTTATGGGGAACCTCTTGAACCAAAGGTATCCCCTGATCCTCACTGTCCTGACTCCCCTAAGAAGGAAGCTGAGGGTTTTTCTTCCCAGTTTGCCTTTATGTAACAAGTGGCACAGACTCTGGACCTCTCCACCCAAGAATCCACAGAGAAGGAAGAGGAAGCAAACTATGGAAATTATGAATGTTCATTTAGTTCACTTAGTTTGTAGGAGTACAAAAAAGGCTGTAGCCCATGCGTTGACTCCTGTTAAGACATAGTACAGTAGTCTAGTCTACCTTCACTGGCAATGTAGTTATCCAGGTTACATTTGAAATCATCTTTGTTAGCACTTAATGTAATATTCAAAGGCAATCTATTGCAATCGGAAGGAATGAGTCCACAGTTTAATGATTTTTCAAAGAGTATTTTTAATGGGATCCAAATCTGGTTTTGTGATAGTTTTAACATCATTGGTGTAATATTGTCTAGGCCTGGAGCCGTTATTTTTTAATTTATTAATATATTGTAATATTTCTTCTTTACTGAATTGGTGATTTCCTGAATCAAGTTGGCCTTTAGTGTTATTGGTTGGTGTGCGTTGTTTTGAAAAAACTGAACAGAAATATTTGTTATATGTATTTGCTATCTCTATTGAAAAAGGTTATGTTTTTGCTGCTTTCCACTATTGTGGTTAATTCTTCTTTATTATTTTCTAATGTATTAATATAACTATAAAATTGTTTGCTGTTTGATTTTGTAGTTATCTTTGCTAAATGTACTTCATATCTTTTTTGGCCTTATTAATCCTGTTTTTACATTTTTGTTGTATATCTTTAAACTGTTCCCAATTTTGTTCTGATTTATTTGACATATATCGGGCATAGGATTTTTTTATATGTTTAACGTGTTTTTTTTAATTATGGTGTGTATAATATTTTTAATGTAAGACCAACTTTCATCAATCGTTTTACCTTTGAGTTTATTTTCCCAGTTGATATTTTGGAACTCAGAAGCAATTCTTTCTTTATTGTTGCCCATCCATAAGTCCTTGAAGAGACAGGCCTCCAAGGTTTTGCAGACCCCCACTTCCATTCCCCCAGTGGACAAGAGGATGGATAGGAAGTACTGGGTGGCCACGTCTGGAGCAGAATTCCTTTTTGGACACCCCAGCCATGAAGGAGTGGTGCAGGCTGCTGCATGTGATAAAACAGGGATTCCCCTGGCATCACATCCACCAGAAAAGGATTCTAGGAAAATGGAGTCTATAGCCAATAAATGTTATTTGGGTGCTTCTTTGGCTATTAGACAAGCAACCCACATGGCTTATGTGTCCAGATACTAGAAGAGCCTCTGGAACACTGTTTTGGAGATAGCCAAGGCATGCCCTTGACCCATGGCATCAGACTTGTCCGAAGCTGCAAAACGGAGCATAGAAGTTTCTAAATGCCAGTTTCGGATGACAGTGGATGCAAATGACATTGCAGCCAGGCAAATGGCGACCTCAGTCTTTCTGAGGAGATTTGCTTGGCTAAGGGCCACTAATTTGTCACAGGACACACAGGCAAAGTCACTGGACTTTTCTAGTGAGCCTACATCTCTCTTCGGTAAGCAAACGGAGGCTTACATGAAGAAGATGGATGAGTATAAAGTGGCCTATAAAAGTGCTGCTGCAAAAGAGAAGGCAGCAACATCACAGAAGTACCAGGGAAAAGGGGGCAGGGGTAAATCCCACTACAGGCCCTCGTTTCAGGCCCAGGCATCACCAGCCTACCAGCCTCAGAGCGGGTACTTCAGAGGCAGAAGGGTCAGCAGCCAGCCTGGCCCCAGCACTCAGTAAAGTATACAGACCAAGCAGACCCCCTGAGAGGTCTGCCAAGGTCACCTCCCCACTTCCGAGTAGGAGGCAGGCTGGCCCACTATCTCCAGGCTTGGGAAGCCATCACTACAGACAAGTGGGTCCTGGAGGTAGTAGGCCAGGGGCTTGCCCTCAGTTTCAAGGTTCTTCCAAACTGAGGGCAATACTTTTCAGACCTGTCAGCCTAGCAGAAGCAATGCTGTTGGAGGAGGAAGTAGCAAAACTAATTCTGGAAAAAGCAGTAGAGCCAGTTCCCTTGGCCCAACAGGGAAAGGGTCTCTACTTAAGGTACGTCTTCATTCTAAAGAAAACAGGGGAGTGGCGACCCATACTGATCTCAGACACTTAAACAAATGTTTGACAAAACCAAAGTTCAAAATGGTCACTTTGGCTACCATTCTGCCTACACTTAGGAAGGGAGATTGGCTGGCATCTCTGGATTTAAAAGATGCTTACTTCCATATTCCCATCAGGCAATCACACAGAAAGTACCTCAGGTTCAGGTTGTCATCAGGCCACTACCAGTTCAAGGCCATGGCTTTTGGCCTGACTTCTGCTCCAAGAGTGTTCACCAAGTGCCTAGCAATAGTGGTGGTGCACTTAAGGAAACAAGGGGATTACAGTCTTCCCATACCTGGACGACTGGCTGATGGTAGACCAGTCTTCTCAGCAGGTAAGAAATGCACTGACCATCACTCAGGATACCCTGTGTATGCTGGGCTTTCTGGTAAACCACAAAAAGTCAGTGCTGACACCAGTTCAACTCCTGGAGTTTATGGGGCGGAACTAGATACTCTGAGAGGAAGAGCCTGCCTCCCTCAGGAAAGGGTAGACAGCTTGGTACAGTGGGCAGACTTCTTCCAGCTTCATACTCCAGACCAGCAAGATATTGTTTCCAGCTGTTAGGTCACATGGCTGCACCAACAGCAACAGTGTCAGAATCAAGATTCCAGATGAGGGACATTCAGTTCCCCCTCAGGTCTCACTGGTCTCAGAGAAGAGACTCCGTGTCAAAGATGGTACTAGTCACAGGAACCCTGCTTCAAGCTCTGCAATGGTGGCAGGAAAAGGACAACCTCATGGAAGGCGTGCCTTTCCGCCAGCTTCCACCAGCAGCAGTCTTGACAATGAATGCCTCCTTCCTAGGATAGGGGGCCCACTTACGGGAGCATACAGCTCACAATACCTAGCTCCAGCAGGAGTCTCTGCTTCACATAAACTGGCTGGAACTCAGGGCAGTTTATCTGGGCATGCAGTCCTTCACTTCAATGCTACAGGGCAAAGTGGTTCAGGTCAGGACAGACAGTACAACCACAATGTAGTACATCAACAAGCAAGGGGGCACAAGGTCTTCCCCCCTGTGCACAGAAGTCATGAAGGTATGGAACCTGGCTTACTCCCTAGGGATCTCCCTCTCAGCAGTTAATCTCCCAGGGAAGGACAACGTCCTCGCAGATGCCCTCAGCAGGATCAACCAGAACCACCACAAGTGGTCACTAAACCGGCAGATCCTGCAAGTGATGTACAGAAGCTGGGGCTTCCCAGATGTGGACCTCTTCGCAGCCCCAGACAATCACCAACTGTCACTGTTCTGTTGCAGACCTCCTGCACTGGGCACAGTGCCTCTAGATGCACTTCTGCTGGATTGGACAGGGAAGTTTCTGTATGCCTTTCCCCGTTTCCCCTGCTGCTCAGAGTACTGAACAAGCTCAGGATTCAGCCAGCAGCAATGATCCTCATTGCTCCAGACTGGGCCAGGCAGCCTTGGTACTCACTGCTACTGACCCTGTCAATCTCCAGACCACTCTCCCTGCCCAGGAGGCACAATCTACTGACCTCCTCCCAGGACAGAGTCCTGTACCCCAGTTTCCAGTCTCACAGGCTCAGAGCTTGGTGCTTGAGGATTTAGCATATATTGACCTACACCTCAGAAGGGGTGCTAGAGGTCCTCAGGGTATCTAGAAAACCTTCCACTAGAAAAACTTACTCGTCTAAATGGAAGAGGTTTTCTGTTTGGTGCAGACAGAGACAGATGGACCACCACCAGGTTGGCTTATCAGTAGTCTTGGACTATCTGGCACATTTGTATTCCCTGGGCCTTCGGCCTTCCAGTCTTAAGGTACATTTAGCAGCGGTCTCTGCATACCTCTCTGCTGGAAAAGGGGCATCCCTGGCTGCCAACCAGGTATTCAGGAAGTTCTTCAAGGACCTGCTGCACTTGCATCCCCCTCACAGGGAACCCACTCCTGCATGGGACCTTAACACATGCATTGGCCAGCTAATACAACCACCATTTGAACCCAAGTGTTCAGCAGAGCTTAAGTATGTAACACAGAAAACAGTGTTCCTGGTAGCCATCACCTCAGCCAGGAGGATCAGTGAGCTCCAGGCCTTGTCCACAGAGCCAGACTACATAGCAGTCCACAGGGACAAGGTGGTCCTTAGGACCAATAGGAAATTCCTCCCTAAGGTGGTCTCAGACTTCCACTATAATCAGTCCATGACTTACCAGTCTTCTTCACTGATCATTCCAGCTCAGGGGAATGAAGACTGCATAGTCTTGATGTCAAGAGCGCTATAAGCTACTACTTGGATCACATGAAGGGACACAGGCAGGATAGAATCCAGCTCTTCTTGACCTATGGAGTAGTGGGGAAGGGCAAACCCACCTCAAAGAGGACCATTGCATGTTGGATTGTGGCCTGTATCCAATCTTGCTACAGCAAAGTGGGTAAAGAGCCTCCTGTAGGCCTCAGGGCCCATTCTACAAGGGATACATCTCCTTTTATAGCAGCTGCGAGAGATATCCCTTTGTTGGAAATCTGCAAAGCAGCTACCTGGAAAACAGTTCACGCCTTTACCAAGCACTACAGCCTGGATACCCACGCCAGAAGTGATGCCAGGTTTGGCAAAGCAGTACTGCAGAGCCTGTTTTCTAAATAGGTCCTCTACTCTCCTCCAAAGGCACTGCTTGGGTAGTCTGCAGAAGTCAGAATACAGTAAGATTTCCGGGGGTTTGAAGAAAAAATTACTTACCATAGTAATCTTGTTTCGTCCAATGGAATCTTACTGTATTCTGAGCTCCCACCCTACCTCCCCTACTAGAACCTATGGGCACTGCAACACAGCTGTCTATGCTGTTCAAAACCTGTGAGTGTTCCATTACTGGGCTTAGTGACTTGAGTCTTAGTGTTGCCCACATTTTTAAATAAAGGGGAATAGTTGGTGTTGGGTGTTGTCAATTGGTTATTTAATTATTAGTGTAGTTTAGATAGCTTGTTATTAGGTTTGCTCCATAAGAATCTGACAGTTGTAGAATCTTTACCAGGGACAGTGGTTAGAAAACTGAGCTCGAGACTATCATTGCATAATTAGCACAGGTTCTATTAACCATTTTGGCACCGGGGCAGTCTTATGGTGAGACCATACTGCAGAAGTCAGAATACAGTAAGATTCCCTTGGAAGAAACAAGATTACTGTGGTAAGTAATTTTTTTTTCTCCAAAGTAATGAAGAGAGCTTTAATTTTATCCCTCCACTAGATGCAATGGTTTCAATATTTCCGTCCAGTCTTAGTGTTTTAGTTTTATGCATTTGTCAAGTTCTTCACTGGAAGCCATACATACCGGAAGAGTGTCTTCTTCCTGGTTTGTCTGTGAATTGCTCATTGCAGTATTGATGAAGACAAGTTATCCAGTGCAACAAAAGTCTCTGCATTACACTAGGGACAAATTGCTCCTCAATGTTGGTGGCTTACCAATGTCTGGGTTGCAATACCGATAAGCATGAACAGTCCAAACGAGATTGGTACGCACTCAGCCAGGGCTGGATCCGGTGCAACCATGGAGTTGCTGGCCCCTGCTGGTATTATAGCAGACAGAATGGCGTGCATTCGCATACTGTCTGAACTGCAGCTGAACAAAACAATACACAATAATTGTACTATTCACTAGAATATATGTATTATACCCAGTAATAAATGTGATTGCTGGTTCATTCTGACCTTTGTCAGTACATGGTTTTAGCAGTGTTGAGCGAGCAAAAAGCCCTTGCTCTGCTAAGTGGTTTGTCAAGAATATTCTAGGTGTGACCCCTGGCTAGGAATCTGTTGTATAATACCTTGGCCTGAAGTTCTTTTTCTCTCTTTCTCTTGCAAATGTTCATGGAGGTTTGGAGAGCACAATTACTGTACTCTGTTTGTACCCCCCACCCACAGAAGTGATTTTACACATGGTGACTTTGGGGTGTAGCTCCTGACTCCAACACATCTACATTCTTTTCTCACTCTGTCTTTTGGTTTTTAATGAATGGGCAGAATTATAACTCCTTTAAATTCTATGTGATAATTATAAATCTTAGTTATTCATTAATAGCCCATTCCTTGTAAACAGTTTTTGAACACAGTTTCTTAGACTAACGATTGTCAACTGTGGTAGAGTGACCTCCGTTATTTCCCTGGGGTGGGCTAGTATAGGTGTATCCAAGGAGAATATACGCAGTCCAAGGTCAAATAAAACAGTGCCGTTTATTTAAAGCAGCTTTGACTCCAACTATCTGGGGTTGCAGTCCCTTTAACAAACACAAACAAAATCCTTCTCCTGTCTGGAGTTCTCACTAAACAAAATAAACCCTCACTACCTGTGGTTACCAGCTACTCTGGTTCCCAGCCTTCAGGTTAAATCATAAAGACCACTTACAAACTTCACAGTTTCACAGTCCTTTCCAAAGGTCTCTGTAACTTGAACTCACCATTTGTAGCGCAGCTTCCAGCTTTCCCCCAGGCCTCTCTTCATTTATTTAATTTAAAAGTTAATAACTGGGAAAAGCACCATTGAGAAAAGGCTAGTTTCCAGATGCGACCCGGGGGCAAGGGTACACAGGAGCTGAAATCAACAAGCAGCAAGCTGCAGTTTAGTTAACAGTCAGCAAAAAGCATGGGGTCATGGTTACAAGACCCAAAAAACAGTGTAATAACAAAAAACAAGTAGCAACAAAAATTATACAGCACAGGTAAAATAAGTTTGGCAAAAGGAGAACACAAAACAGTAAGGACTAAGGATAACTTAGAAGCCAAAACAGATGACAATGAGTGCTACGTGGCCTATACAAGAGGGAAAAAGAAGAACAAAACCTTAAGGTGGAGAGGACTGGGGGTACTGAGAGCATGGTTGGTGGGGGTAGGAGTCTGAGGAGTCTTTTGAATGTGAAGAGGGAGGAAGACTGACGGAGATCAGGGGGTAGTCTATTCCAGAGAGAAGGGAAATGGAAGGAGAAAGCAGACTGCCCAGAAACAGAGTGGAGGTGAGGGATAGAGAAGGTTCGAGGGCCTTGGTGATGAAGAGAATAATTTGGGGTAGCAGCTTAAGAGAGGTGGGAGGAGAGATAGGAGGGGAGGATACCAAACCAGAATTTAGCAATGAAAGAAGCACAGTGAACCAGTCTCCTGTGGGACAATGGAGGAAATGATAGGGCAGAGTGAAGAAGATGGTGGTGAGTGAGAGGGTGAGAGGCTGTAATGAATCGGCAGAAGGAGTTTTAACAGGATGTCGAGTCTACCTATGGCGGCCTGAGATGCGGTGCCATACACCACGTCAGCATAATCAAAAGTGGGTAGAATCATTTTGGTGACAAGCTCATGATGGGTATGGAGGGGAGTTAGTTTTTGTGCCTGTAGAGGGCACCTAACTTAGGACAAAGCCTGGCACAGATGGCATCAATGTGGGTGGAGAAGTCCAGGTGGGGATCCACCCATACCCCTAAATACTTGAAAGCCGGGATATTCTCAAGGCAGGAAACGTCCAAAGTAGAAAAAGTTGGAGGGTGCTGAAGGGTGGCCAGTTTTTGTCTGGTGCCAAATGTCATGGCCACTGATTTTTTTACATTAAGTTTGAGCTTCTTAACCTTGAACCAGGACTGGACCCTTTTGAAGTTGTCCTGGAGGGAGGCCTGTATGCTGTCTACAGTGGGGTCAGAGAGGAAAAGAATAGTATCGCGTGCATACATGTGTATCTCTGCATCTCTACAGACTGAAGGGAGGTTATTTATAAATAAGGAGAAAAGGATGGGGCCAAGGATGGAGCCTTGGGGGACACCAGAGAGGATAGGGAGAGGGGATGATAAAGCTTCACCGATTTGAACTGATTGTTTCCTGTCACGAAGATAGGAACAGAATTAGTTAACAACAGAATCAGTAGAGCTGTTTGGCATAGGCAGAGATGTGGAGCTGCTTGGGGTGGATACCATTGGAGCTGGACTTAGAGGGGTTTAGAGTAAGAAGGGCATTGTAGCCTTCAAGAGGAGTGAATGGGGGAAATTAGTAATCAGTGGGTTGGCTGGGTAAGGCCAATTGAGCTGAAGGAGGTACGTTAGGAGGGGGAGCCAGGGTCAGGAAGAGCACAGGTGGCAAAAAATTAGTTAAAAATATCAGTGACTGTTGCAGGGTCAGAGGCTGGAGACCCATCAACATGAAGAACTGGTGAGAAATGTTGAGCAGGAGTGTCTAGTAGGGAGTGAAGAACCTACAAAAATGATACAGGAGTGGGATGTGCTTGCTGCAGGGGGCTCCTAAAGTAATTTGCCTTTGATAGACGACTGGCCTTAGTATAGATGTTCTGGAGGGTTTTGTATGCCTGCAGGTCACCCTGGAGGTGAGAGACTTTATAGTGGCACCATGCTTTGTCCCTAGCCCTGCACTTGGCCAATAGGTCGACAGTGATCCAGGGTTGATGGTGTCTCTTCACTCTGGATTTCTAAAGGGAGGAATGGTAATTCCAAATGCATAGAAAGAGGTTAGAGAAAAGAGAAAGAGCAGAGTTAACGTCACTTGCTGAGTAGATAGGGATCCAGTCAGCCTCATATAGGTATTTTTGAAGGGTAGTGATGTCAAGATTGTGTAGGGGGCAGGACCAAATGTACTTGGGGTGGCATAAGGGGAGTGAATCTTTGTAATACAGGAAGTGATGCCGTGATCGCTGATGGCACCAGGCGGAATACCAGCTGTAGTGATGTGGTGTGGGTGAGAGGATAACACCCAGTCAGCAGGGAGTGGTTCTGGGATCGTGGGTTAAAGTGAGTGGGTTCTTGGATCAGTTGAGTAAGGTTTATAGCTTCTAATTTAAGGATGGTGGACTTGGAGGAGGGTGTGAGCCAGTCTAGATTGAAATCCCCAAGTAGTAGCAGACGTGAGGGAAGAGATGGAGAAGGTGGAAACAAGCACAACAGGAGACTTTGGGGGGGGCATAGAAGGCACCAATATAGAGTGTGGCAGAGGAAGGGATGGAAAGAAGTGCTAAGATTACTTTGTGAGAGGAGGTTTGGGCCTCCTTGAAAATGATGGAGCTGGAGATAATTTGTTTAATATATAAGGCAATGTTGCCACCTCACTTGCCTCTGTCTTGATGATATAGATTAGAATCGGGGAATTGAGATGGCAGAATCAGTAATTTTAGCAGACAGCCAAGTTTCAGTTACACAGAGAATATCTGTAGGGTACTGAGAGAACCATACTTTAAGCAAGTCAATTTTAGGGAGGAGGCTATGCGCATTTAGATAAAAAGTCTTAAATCCCCTTAGGCATGGCGGAAAGGTCTACGTTAGAGGCAGCTGGGGTGGAGGTCATGGTTGGGGTTAGATACAGGACAAGGGTTGGGATGGACATCACCAGAAAGAAGGAGTAGTAGAAAAGGGAGGGGGAAGGGGAGGTGAGGAGGGTACCTAGGCTTTCTGTGGGTGTGGAGGGGGGTCAGGGAAGTGGTGATGTGAGACAAAGCAGACCCTCAAAATTGAGAAGAGAAGAGGGAGCAACCCAGGGTGAATAAAAGGAGATGGGTACGGGAGAGGGGGGTCAGTGGTAGGAGGCGAGAGGAGGAGAACCAAGGGAGAGGGGAGAGGAAAGGGTGTAAGAAAAAAATGAGGGAGGGGTCAGAAAAGAAGAAAACAGATGCTGGGGGGCATGCTGGATGGGTGAGGAGCGAAGGAGGGGAGAGTCATGGAGAGGGAGCAGGGAGAGGACGAGCAGCAAGAAGATGATAGGTAAAGACATATCAGGGAAGGAGGGTGAGATGGGCAGAGTAGAATATAGTATAGACCAGAAGGAGATGGGACAGAGATTGAAAAGTAAACAGTAAGGGTCAGGATTAGGTGACCCATAAGCGTAGAGGAGGGATAGACTTATGGCCTCGAACTGTACAAAAGCCTATAGTCAGCAATAGCAGACACTGGGAGTAGCTATGCAGCAGCCATGAGGGGTTACAGGGTAGGCTGGAACGGGTCAAAATAGAACTGAGAGATAGGGAAAGGATAAGAATTAGCAGAAAAACCACTGCATGCTAAGGAGAAAGGCAGAAGCATACAGAAATACCTGATTTGTAGGCTGGCAAGACGGGGTATGGACAAGCTGACATAAGACCATTTAAAGAGTGTTGGGGTGGCAGAGGGTGGGCGGGAGAAAATTTGAGCAGCAGAGATGGCCACAGTAAAACATCAGCAAAACAGAAAGCCAGGGAGCAGCGTCTGCAGTGTTCTGTTCTTCAGCCAATGAGGTTGCAAGTGCAACCATCAATTCAAGGCACTATTACCTTCGAGACCTTTGAGTTATGGCTGTAGTTTTGGGTGGCGGCTGCTTAGGATGAGCAGTGCTGCAGGAGGGGGAGCCCACTTAGGGATGGCAGCACGTCTGGTCTGGGGAAAGAGGAAGAAAAGAATAAGTGTTTAACAGCAGAGCAGAAATGGGGGAGGGATTACGAGGAGGGTAAGTGACTAGCAAGATTCAGGCTAAATGGTTGGAAAGGAAAAAGACAAAAGAGGGCTAAATTGGTGGATTGGGCTAGTAGAAGGCAGGGAGAGGTGTGTGTGTGTGTGTGGGGGGCTGCAAGGGAACCCACGGCAGACTGGGGAAACCTGTACTAAGTGGCTTGGAAGGAAAGGAAAAAAATAAGGTAGCATTAGGATACAGCCAGAGGGTTGAAGTCAGTGCACCAGAAACAAAAGGGAATAAGATCAGCAGATTGCAAGTTAGCCCATGTAGCTAGGTAGAAAAAACACTGGTGGATAACAGTAGCAGTACATACAATTTTAAAATGCATTAAACTGGTCTGACATGATCTAAGAAGTAGTGCAAAAATCAGACTGGTCAGTCAGAAAGAAATTTGAGCAGCAGAGATGGCCACAGTAACACAGCAGTGAAACAGAAAGCCAGGGAGCAGCGTTTGCAGTGTTCAGCCAATGAGGCTGCAGATGCGACAATCAATTCAAGATGCTATTACCTTTGAGACCTTTGAGCTGTGGCTGTAGCTTTGGGCAGTGGCTGCTTAGGATGAGCAGCGCCGTGGGAGGGGGAGCCCACTCAGGACTGGCAGCAGGTCTGGTCTTTGAGATCTTTGAGCTGTGGCTGTAGCTTTGGGCGGCAGCTGCTTTGGATGAGCAGCGCTGGGGGAGGGGGAGCATGCTAAGGGCTGGCAGCAGGTCTGGTCTCTCTCTCTCTCTCTCTCTGTCTCTCTCTCCCATTTTACCTAGGCAGGTTTTATACGCTGCCCCTAATCAACACTGACTGTAGCTGTATTTGATTAGCTCCCTGCCTCGATGCTTCCAGAGCTTTCTGTGTTTTATTAGCTCTCTACCCGAATGCTTCCAGAACTTTGTTTAGCCGTTTCAGCATTTCAAAAAATGGAACAAAGCTTTATTCATTCTTCTGCTGACATAAATGCCATCTACCACTCTGTCACACCCCCCCAGCTTGGCACCACTGGGTCGAGCAGCCATCACCAGGAGGCAGTGCACTCTGAACAGCGTGTCTGCATTGCCATGCGACAACCCTGCTGTGTGTCTCATTTTAAAATTAAATGGTTGTAACTAGGACAGAAAACATCTGGTAACTCTAGTGTTGTTCTCCTTGTTCCTGTGCATCCATATTAGGGGAGCACGGCTCATAATCAGTTTAAATTGTCTGCTGAATAAATAGCATTTCAGTGTCTCAGTTGCCCATTTGACTGCTAGACATTCTTTTTCCACTGTTGCATATTTCTGTTCTCTGGGTAGCAGTTTACAATTGAGATACAGGGCCAAGTATTCCTCATTGCCTACTATCTTGGAAGGAATGGCCCCAAACTCAACTTCTGATGCATCAGTCTGTTGAAAAAATTCCTTCTCAAAATTAGATGTTACAAGTACTGGCTCGCTACATAAAATGATACACAGGTCCAGAAAGGCTTGCTTTGCCTCACTATTCCATTTTACTGTGTACAGGGCTTTAGCCTTTATCAGTTCTATCAGCAGAGCAGCCCATATAGCAAAATGGGGAATAAAGTGCCTGTAGTAACCGACAATCCTGATGAAGTGTCATGTTTGAGACGCAAAGCACTGAGATTTTTTAGCTCACCTGGGCTCCACAATAACATTTTATGGACTGGCAAATATCTTTTTGAGTTTGAAGCCTCTCTTATATCTTGCAGAGTGTGTGGCCATTAGTGTGTTTTCCAGTAACCGACAATCCCCTGGAATGCCCTAACTTGTCTCCTTCTATCGGGCCGAGGCCAATTCTGTATTGCCTCAACTTTGCTCACGTGAGGTTTGACCAGCCACCTCCACACAGTATATCATAGATACAGTATCTGGCCTCTGCCAAGCCTATTGCATATTTGTTTGGATTGGCTGTAAGCCCTGCCCCTTTAAGTGTGTCAAGTACAGCTGATACTTTTCCAAATGGGAGTCCCAGTCCTGGCTATAAATAATTACATTGTCCAGATATTTATTTATTTCAAAGGTTTTACCACAAAAGGCATACTGAACTGAGAACAGCTTGTTTCCAGATGCATCCTGGGGGTAAGGGGTATAGGGAGGAACAAGAAAAAAATAATAGGTTTGGAAACAACTAATTAAAATAAAAAGGTACAAAGCAGTGTCAACTCAGGCTAAAAATACATATAAGTATATTTATGTGTGTGGCCATAATAAATACAATAAAGAGATAAAGTGCATAGTGCATAACTGGGTAGAAGTCGATGAATATGGTGCAAGAGCAGTATCACACTAGATAGAATGTAGTTGTAACCCCCTACAAATGGGGGGTTCCTAAAAAGTCTTCCTTGAGCTTGCCTAAATGCTCACTGCCAGGCTGGTGTCCTGCTTTTTTAGCAGCTTAAACGTTATTGCCAGAGAGTGCCTGTATGAATCGATTGAATGTTAGCGGTCAGGTCGGTCGCATTAAGCTGAGCTCTGCGACCCGCTCCCATGATCAATACTTAACAAATGTAAAATTTAATATAATAAGTGAGATGCGCTAAAAATCGCTATTCTAATCTACGAAACAATTGAAGCAGCAAAATAGACCCGGATATCATTGAAATTAACCCAATCACATCTACAAGTGCTTGCCACCATATTCTGGTAGAGATCGCTGTTGACATAAGAAAAAACACCCTGATTTCTTCGAGTATCATTAAGCTATTTACCAGTGAAGAAAAATCTCTGAAGTTAAGATCAGAAATAAATACAAATTGTGTTATAAATCAATTCATATTTGGAGAGCAATACAATTAATCAACCTTATAAGCTAATAAGCCTCAGTAGGCTAACACACCTCACAGCTCAGGAAGAAAACTCAATCGGGCCTTATACTTACTAACTTTATTAAATATTATTCAGGTATGTCAGGAAATAGTGAAGATATGGAGTTTCAGAACAGTACACTGGGACAAGAAAACATTTCATTATCAAACACTAAGATCAATAAAAAACCCTGAAAAAGACTATTATTAGAAGTAAGTCCTGACATTGATGACTGCTTGGAAGTGCCTGATCATTCTACACAATCACTAACAGTATTTCGTTTTGATTTATTGATGTCTAAAATGGATATCATTAGTAATACCATTCAGGATATGTCCGACAACATTAAACAACTCAGAAAAGACACAGACACTCACACAATGAGAATAACAGATGCTGAAGCGAGGATTAGTAGCGTGGAAGATAGAGTTGAAAAAAATATTAGAGAAGACATTCTTACAAATAAAAGAGTTGCCAAATTAGAAGAGAAAGTTGAAGATCTAGAAAGTAGAAGTCAGAGAAATAAGCTACGTATATTCGGTTTAAAAGAAGGGCTGGAGGGTAGTGGCAGCATTGCGTTTGTAAACAAGGTCTTGATTGCTATAGCTGGCCCTCCTCCTGATTGCACCCGATATGTACTAGAAAGGACACACAGATCCTTAAAACCACTAGCTGGTCCTGGTGATAGGCCTAGATCCTTTGTATTTAAATTTCTATACTTCCAACACAGGGTGCATTATCAACGTATGCTTAGAGATAAAATATCTATTGAATTCGAGGGATGCAACATTAAAGTCTTCAATGGTTTACCACCAGAAGTTATTAAAGAGATGCTTTCTTTACCATTAAGAAACAGCTAAAAGAAGCAAGTATAAAGTACAGTCTCTTATATCCAGCGTTGCTAAAGATCTGGTCACCAAACGGCAAGAAGGAGTATAATGGATATGAAGCTGTTAAGGTATGAGACAGGACTTTCCAATGCTCTTTTCAAACTTAAAATTTTAGTGGTCTGTTAAAATGGTGACAATTGTTAAGCATGGTATTAGAGTCACTCAGGAATGCTGTGGATTTTAGTAAAACTATCCCGAACTACAAGTCATCTTAAATCTTTCTCTTTTTTATTTTTTTTTTCTCGCTTCTCCACACGAGGTTACAAACAGGTAGCACAGCACTTTAATCTTACTCGCTTTGCTATCTAAATACAACCAAGCTCTTAAGTGAATCCCTCACGTCTCTCATATAGATGGGACGAATGCTGTTCTGTCTGCTCTTTGTAAAAGCAAATAGGGATGGTCATATTGGCATTTTTAATTGTTTGCATGACTTAACAGGAAATTGCACAGTAGGAAGTACGGCCCTGTCATTGTAACCCAGAACCTTTTGCAAGAGGAGCGGAGGCTGCTTTGTGTGAGATTAAAGGTAATTCAACAAACTAGTGGCTGTATTATTTCCCTCTGTTTATATATGGTAGATGTGCATGGCATTGCAATAATCTGCTGACCAAAGGAGAGTAGGAGAAGTTACGTAAACAAGTGTCATCATGGGACCAGGGATGAGGGATTTACGAATGGGCAAAGTGTTAATCCAGGATGGTGAGGGGTCAGATGGAAGTACAAAAGGAAGGTCCTGTCAAACTAATCTCATAGATTTCTTTGACTGGGTAACCAGAGTGGTGGACCAAGGGGGAGCAGTTGATGTCGCCTACCTTGACTTCAGCAAAGCTTTTGACACTGTTCCACATAGAAGATTGATAAATAAGCTGGGTAGGCTCGGGGTGGGTCAGAAGTTGGTCAACTGGGTGGCAAACTGGTTGATGGGCAGAAAACAGAGAGTGGTGGTAAATGGTATACAGTCAGAAGAGATGCAAGTCACAAGTGGGGTACCTCAGGGATCAGTTCTGGGGCCAGTCCTCTTCAACATCTTCATTAGTGACCTTGCAGATGGACTAGAGGGTAAGGCTTGTCTGTTTGCAGATGACACCAAGATCTGCAACAGAGTAGATGATCCAGATGGGGTGGGCAGAATGAGAAGAGATCTGGATAAACTAGCAGAATGGTCAGAAGAGTGGCAACTGGGATTTAATGCAAAGAAGTGCAAAATCATGCACATAGGGAAGAGAAACCCTGAAGCCACCTATAGGCTGGGAGGGGAGTTGCTAGCAGTCACAAAGGAAGAAAGAGACTTGGGCATCATCATCACTGATGACCTAAAATCATCCAAGCAGACCTCTAAAGCAGTAGGTAAGGCTAGGGGGGTGTTAGGATGTATTAGTAGGGGTATCACAAGTCATAAGAGGGAGGTAATAATCCCTCTGTACAAGACACTGGTTAGGCCCCATCTGGAGTACTGCGTGCAGTATTGGAAGCCACACCTTCACAAGGACATTAACCAAATTGAGGCAGTCCAGAGAAGGGCAACCAAAATGGTGCAGGGACTGCATCAGAAGACATATGAGGACAGATTAACGGAGCTCAATATGTATACCCTTGAGCAAAGGAGGGAGAGAGGCGATATGATCGAGGCATTCAAACACCTTAAGGGCATAAACAAGGTGAAAGAGTCTAACATGTTTAAATATAAGAAAAATAGCAGGACAAGAGGACACAGCATGAGATTAGAGGAGGCGATTAAGGGGAATGTGAGGAAATTCTTTTTCACAGAAAGGGTGGTGGATGCATGGAATGGCTTACCACAAGAAGTGGTGGCTATGAATACAGTGCAGGGCTTCAAACAGGCATGGGATAGGCATAAGGGAGCAATACAAATGACTATGAATAGATAGGCCACTGACAGAGCAAAGGCCGATGGCACATTTATAAGGTAGAAAAAGTAATGGGCAGACTGGATGGGCCTTGCGGTCCTTATCTGCCGTCAACGTCTATGTTTCTATGCATGCTTGCCTGTGAATCTCTCATTTGTTTTTGTTTTTCTATTTCCTAACAGAGAATTTGTCATAATGAGGCGTGTGGGTTTGACAGAAGATCCCAGCAGAGAGGGTACTGTATAATTTTATTTTATACACTTTATTGGAAGTCTTAATTTGGAGCATGCAGAGACTTGAACAGAGCATGAGGATGTACAGGAAATCTTACGATGTGACTTGTTTTTTTGTGAATTTCACCATTTGGCCCCGACAGGAATTCTAATTCAGTGACACATTTGAAAGCTTCACAACTCATCATAGACTGTCATTCTAAGCCTCTTGAGAGTGTTTCAGGTTACACTTGGTTCTTTTCAACTAGCCTTCTGGGAGTAAGGTAGCTGAGTCCAAAATTCCAGTAGTATTTGTTGCAGTTCACTCTTCACTTCGCTGACGTCAGACTTTAACTAACAATTTGCAGCACAGTACAAAACAATCCAACATTACAAGAAACGTTTTATTTAAGGGACTTTTCTTGAATTTACTGACTTAAGGACTTGAAGTTTTTTAAAGTTATGTGGTTGTTGAATGTTCTCGCTTGTCTTGTCTTACTTTTCAGTACTCCATTTACTGAAAATGAACTTTCTGTGTGTGGGGGATGAAGAAGAATACACTTTATAAAGAGGACAAGATCCAATGGTATAAGATATATTCATTTACTTTGAATTTTTAATGATAGTGCACTGCTGTAATATTGCACTTCTTGTTTCTTTAGATCGCTGGTTTGGAATTGGTACACAATAGTATCTAGGTTTCATGTTCAATTTCTATATAAATGCTGAATTATAGTATGCCAAATTTGAGTGTGGTTAAATGGTTAGTACAATAGCGCAATTACTTTTTAACAAGTATTAAACCACAGGTGGTGCTAAGAAATTGACACAGTTTTTACAGATTGTGATAAATATTACGTTATACATTCATATAGTCATTCTAAGAGTTAGTTTATTATTACAAACATGCATTTCATTGTAGTATAAGAAGAAAAGTATTGATCGGGGTGGGATTAAATGTTTAACTGATGTCTCCTGATACCACATTCGAGAATAAACTAAGGAGTGGGGGGAATGAAACAGGTTCTTTACAAATTTTGCAAACAGGATCTTTTTTATTATATGGCTTCTTCTACTCTGCTCTTTTCTCTTTTTCTCTCTTTTTCTATTGTGTCTTAGCTATCTATCAAAATATGTGCTTCAACAATTTTCAAAAGGTTTGTGCAAGCATATTAATAATAGTGGTGCAACCATCACTGTATACACGGGATCTATTTAAAAACCACTCAAAATTTGTTAATGAGTAATATAAAAAACTACACACTAACATGGAATGTCAGAGGCCTTAACCATAAGCTTAGAAGATACACAGTAATTAGACATTTTAAGAAATTTAATCCAGACATTGTTTTTGTTCAAGAATCACATTTATATGGGGAGTCTATTAACCTTATGAGAAGAGAATGGGTTGGACAAGTATTTGGGGCAGGCTTTAATTCTAAAAAGGCAGGAGTTCTAATTCTCATGAAAAGGGGGCTTAATTTTCAAATGAAAACAGTGATTTCTGATCCTGGCGGTTATTCTGTAATTGTTGAAGGGAAATTAGAAGAGGAAAATATTATTCTAGTTAATGTATGTGGTCCTACAAATACGTCTCATGAAGTATTTACAACTTTAAATTATACATTAAACTCTTATACAGATAGTGCAATCTTTCCAGTGGGAGATACTAATAGCACACCCAATCCATTACTCGATAGAACTAATTCTAGGTACAGAACAACCAAGGCAGATAAAGACTTGCAAAACTTAGTGACCACGCTAGATCTGGTAGATGTGTGGAGAGTTTTTCATCCCATGGATAAACAATATACTTTCTGGTCAGAACATTGTAACTCTGGATCTAGAATTTATCAAATATATATATACCAGAGTATGGTAGATAGAGTAGTTAGATTTGATATATTAGAACAAGTCATATCAGATCATTCCCCAGTTTTAGTTTCCTTCTCAGAACAAAATTCAGTACTTCCATCAAAAAGATGGAGACTAAACAATTTTCTCCTGGAGGACAACAGTTTTTCTGACAAAATCAAACAAGAAATTACACAATTCTGGGAAAGTAATAATCCAAAAGATACTTTGTGGGTTAATACCTGGGAATGCTTTAAATGTTACCTAAGAGGATGTTTCATTAGCAGATCATCAGGTATAAAAAGAGAAAAGCAAGCAAAGAAAGAAAGACTTTTGACAGAAATCAAGGCTGTGGAGGCCAAACTAATTTCAGATCAGTTAGAAGATAACTGGACTCTATGGTCTAAACTTAAAACAGAATATTTTGAACTAATAAAGGGAGAAGCGTAATTTGCGATTAGAAGATCTAAGTTGAATTACATTGATTCTGGCCCAAGGGCCAGTAAAATACTAGCCATTAGATTAAAACAAAATATAGGGGGAAGCAGGATAAGTAGAATCAATGAAGTAGGAAAGCAAAATCTTATAACAGACAAAGATAAAATAAAGGATTTGAAAAATTCTATCAGGAATTATATTACACTACAAAAGTCACTCCTATTGATGCATTGACAAACGTCTCTGAGGGAGTGCCAATTCCTAAGGTCCCAGATTGTTTCAGAGTACAACTAGAGAGCCCTATTAGTGTACCTGAGATTATCACAGCAATAAAAAACCTTAAGAAAAACAAGACTCCAGGTCCTGATGGTTATTCTATTAATTTTTATCAGAAATTCTCTGAAGAAATATCCCGTTAGCTAAAATGTTTGAAGATGCCTGGGAGAAAAAATGCCTTCCTAAAGAAACAATGAGAAGCCTGATTACCCTTATTCCCAAGCCTGGGAAAGACCCTGTGGAATGCAGAAATTAGAGCCAATTTTTTTGATCAACAGTGACGTTAAGATATTGGATAAAATCCTGGCAGGTAGACTAGAACAAGTGATGCCTATACTAGCAAACAGGTTTTATGATAGGTAGATTGGCAGCTGACAATGCAAGGAAAATCTTCCACTTACAACAAATTGCAAACAAATCTAAAACAGATTCTGGCCTTTTATCGTTAGATGCAGAGAAGGCCTTCGACAAAGTACTGTGGTCTCATATTTTTAGTGCACTGATCATATATGGATTCCCAGAACGATATTTTAATTGGGTTAAAATATTGTATCACAATGTATCAGCATCTGTGATAACAAATGGAATGATCACTAAACAATTTCCTCTTCTAAAAGGAACCAGACAAGGATGCCCTTTATCGCCTCTACTTTTTAATCTCACTATGGACCCATTAGTAAGGAAATTAACACAAGATGTAATCATTAAAGGTATTCCCATACAAAATAAAAGATATCTAATTTCGCTTTATGCTGATGACATACTTTTATCAGTACAAAACCTAAAGGAATCTATACCCAGAATATTAGACATCATCAATGCATTTGGGAAAATATCAGGCTATTCACTTAACAAAGAAAAGTCAAATTTTCTTCCATTAAATCTTTACTGTAACAAAGATGATATTACAAATACATTAATACACTAAGAGAAGTCAGAGATAGACTATCTTGGGATTAAACTATGTAAAACTATTGAAAAAACTATTAATGTAAATCTAAAAGATCTTGAACAAAATATTAATAAATCTTTGGCAAAATGGAATTGTTTACCATTAGGTTTCTGAAGCAGAATGGAAGCAGTTAAAATGAACATATTACCCAGAGCACTATTTATATTTCAAATGCTGCCATTCTTTATACCTAAAAAGTGGTTCTCAGAACTACAGGCTAACATTAATAAATTCTTGTGGAGTTATAAAAGAAGCAGGATGGCGCATAACAAACTAGCTAGACTTAAAAATTAGGGTGGTCTAAAGTTCCCGGATCTTTATTTATATTATTTGTCCTGTTGGCTCTCCCAAACGGTGAGATGGCTTACGTTATCAAAAAATACAAAAGAAATTCCAGAATGGCTAACTATTGAAAGAAATGTGACAGAAGAACAGAAAGTAGGCAAAGCAGCCTTACTCTTTATTAAATCTGTTAAAGGTATACAAAATAAAATCATAAAAGATAGCATCAAATTACTAACGATTAGTCACAAGCTTTCACACCTAGATATTAAATTCTCCACTTCCCAACCTTTATGGAAGAACCCAAACATTGTACAAAATGGTGAGACTTTGGACTTTCAAGATTGGCAGTCAGAAGGGATTAATTACATTAAAGACATAGTTAAAAACAAAAATATTATCTCTTATCCGGAATTAGCCCGAAATAATAATCTAAGTGAGGCAGACAAAGAAAAATACAGGCTGGTGTCCAACACAACGCTAAACCTATATGGTAGTGACATGCAGAAAACTGAAGTAAATGATAACACAAAAATATATTTGGCAAATGTTCACTTAAACCCTTCTATCTCTAATTTCTTCATGCTACTAAATGAATTAACTAGGGGAATTAATAAAGAATGCATAAGATGGTGATCACTACAACTAAATAGAGAGGTAGAACATTGGAATTGGATATTTATTTGGAAGGATTCACTTACATTATTTAAAACTGTCAACATGAAGCTTGTCCAGTTTAAAACTCTTCATAATCTATATTGTTCACGTTCACCCATGCATATGTTTAAAATGGGGATTCGGCCCAATTCTATATGTGATAAATGTGATGAAGAGAATGCTAATATGCTTCATATGTTTTGGAAATGCAGACATATACAGGCTTTATGGAAAGAAGTAGCACATTTTCTCAGACGCATGGACTGGCTTAAAGATAAACTAAACATAGAAACATGTCTTATAGGTTACTTTTTTTTTTTATTTTTTATCCCTCCTACGTCCCTCTGGAGTTGCATCCTCAGGATGCGCCAATTAAGCCTGACCCTACCACCGCCTTACCTGATTGCTTGGATCCCCCATCCTGCTGTGGATAGCCCCCCACACGGTGTTGGGGTGGGTGGGCCCACCCCCACCCCCCGGACCATAAATCTCGTCAGGCTCCGAGGCAGCTGGGCAGGCGGAGGCAAATTGGGACTCAGCTCGGCGCTTCCATCCCCCGACTCCGGAGGGTGTTTTTCCCATTTTCTCTTGAGGATGTCACTTGCCCAGACGTCAGGGCACAAGTGCCGACGTCATGACATCCTCCCCCACAGTTTCATGCATGGTAGCTTGCTATGCCCCAGGCCTCTGCCTGGGACCAGTCAAGTGCTGCGCTCTGCCCTCCCCTCCCTCCCGGAGAAGGGAACTGTCCATGGGACACTCAACCTTTCTCCCCCCCCGGCCAGCCCTCCAGCTCCCGGGCTCATTCCTAAAACCGGGTCGCTGGCGTCACAAGCGGAAATCCAACCACTGCGCTGGCAGGCCGGCTATTGTCTTATAGGTTACTTTCATGAATAAACAGTTTGGTCCGAGGAACAAAGATCCATAATACATCTTATTTCTGCATCGGTTAAAAACGCCATTCTCCACAAATGGATAGAAAAAGAGACACCTTCCATAACAGAATGGAAAAATGAATGTCTGGAAATTCTCCATTTAGAAAGATTAGCTCATCTGATGATGGCTCAGAGTAAGGCTTTCATTTCTAAATGGAATACTATTTATGAGACATTTGCACAAACATAGTTTGTTGTTTCTTTCCCTCTCCCTCTCTCTCTCTCTATATATATGTGATATATATATATATATATATATATTTATATCAAATCCAATAATCTTGTATTTTGGTTCATTTCACTACTCTACTATGACACAATAACAAAAGACCTCTCTCCTATCTTCCTTTTTTTCACTTTCCACACTCTCTTTTTCTTTTCTTTCTCTTATCGTACATGTTATCATTTGTTGCTATGCCTAAAATGAACAGGGGAACCAATTTTGTTTAATATGATATAGAGAAAAACACATATAGAAGTAAGAGCTTAAGAAAACGTGTTGATTAAGGTAAGAAACACAAGACTTTAATATGTTCATATCCTAATTTAGTTCTATTACCACATTATTTCGTATACATTATAGAGTGATTAATGTAAGAAGGATGGTAATTCTTATTTAAAACTGATAATTTTACAAATATGTAAGGTAAAGATTATAGCATATTAAAATAAGACTTATTTAGTGTGTATAAAAGTAATATTTACAGTGATATATATGTTGTATTGTAACTATAACTTTAATTCAATAGAAATTTTAATGAGAAAAAAACAAAAAGAGTACCTGTATAGTCTCTGTGTACTGTCTCTTTAAGAGCTGCCTAGATTGCAGTCATAATTAAATCTGGGAGGGGGGGGCTGAGTGTTTCTATGCTTGGGTCCCGCCTGGGCTGTCAGATAATCGTTCTGTTCTACCATGGCTATTTGCACAGAGGGAGCTCTGTTATACGATATATTTGTTTGCTGACCATTTATTAGAATAGTAATAATATTGCAGTTTGTCTAACCTGCCTTCTTTGCAGCATGGACATTTCTGTTAATCTCCACCACCTTGGTCCTGGACTGCTGAAATGGGCCAATCAGTACCTTTGGGGACTCTAAAATGGAGCCTGTCCCCAGGGGCTTTGAGGGAGCAAAATTCTGTAGGAATTGTGGTTTGGGGCTTTTGGCACCTAAATGAACCTGGAGGGGGAGCCCTTGTTGTGACTGACAGAGGAATCAGCCAACCAAACCTTTTGGGTCCTGAGGAAAGTCCCAGACTGCTTGCAGTTTCAGTTCAGATCTGAGTTAGGAAGTGAAGGAGTAACAGCTTGAGATAATTGAGCAGCAATCCTGTGTGGAAAGGCCTGAGTTTGGCCTGCATGCCTGCCTGCTGTCCCTGAGAGGGAACCTGTACCTTTTTTCGGACTGAATCTGAATTTGGAGAGCAAGTTAAGCCACTAAATTGTGACCAGGCTCTTACCTGAAGAAGACCGAAGATTTGCTGAAAGCAATTGGCTTGTCAGGATTTCCAGCCACCTCTAAACTCCCGGATTGTGCAGAGACTCTGTAATTGTGACCGGAGAGCCATTTGACTGGTACAGTAGAATTTCCTTACATGTGAATGTGCTGTGTGCTGATAGTGGGTCATGATTTGGTTCCCCACTGTGTGTCTGAACTGTGTTTTGCTTGCTGAAGGCTGCATCCAGCTCCACGGACTGAAATCCATATTCATCTCTGTTTTTCCTGGGCTTTGCCACACTGGCCCAGCCAGAATACCCGCTACACAGAGAAAGTCATCGACGAGAGACCTGCCTGGGGTCAGCCCCCTGCTCAACGCCTTGAACAGGAGGGACGCCTCGGTGATTCGCCTGGGCTCTGCCTCTCCTGGCACTCCAGCTCAACAACCTGCAGTCTCGATTTCATCCTGCCTGTGTCCAGTATTGGGTATCATGAGTAAACATCAGGGTCGCTCCCTGCAACAACAGCTAAATCTAAATTGTTGTCATCTGATTGTCTCGTTGCCTTTTCTTTCAGGAACTGAGCCCTCCAGCTCTGGATTACAAATAGTGTGTGTGTTGTGCATGTTGCTTTCTTCCATCACAGGGCCCCAACCAGCTGTGACGCCGGCCTACCCCGAGCAACGTTCCTGGCTAGCCTACCGTTTTCCTACCTGGGTACCCAGAGTGTGTGACTGTGTAGGGACTCTGAAGTGCATGCATGACTATTTGATTGCTATAGCCTTTAAGCAAATTAACCTGATTATGCCCCTCCCTTGTTCAAGTCCCCTGAATAAATCACATCTAACTCTTTTTGCATTTAACCTGACTGTGGTTCCAGTTTGTGCCAAAAGTACTGTACTGTTGCTATTTGCTGTGCATAACCTTGTTTTACAGGGGGTCCCCAGGGTCGAGCTAGAGGAACCAGCTCTGGTGGTAAGTGCAAGCAGTGTGCCTGGTGAATAAGGGTCATTGTGAAAGTGATTAATGTGTATTGTTCAGGCCACTAGAAGGGAAAAGGGGGGTTACAGTGTCCCAGAGGGCTGTGCCCAGGTTAGCGTTACCACAAACAACCCTGACCTCCGGGTGGAGGCACCCGTTTCAGTACCCAGGCCCCTTAACCTGCTACTAGCCAAGCAGGCAGGGGTAGTAGCCCTTGGGATAGCGCCACCTAGGGGTTACATAGTGATGAAAAAAGATAATGTGTGAAGGAGCAGCACAGTATGAATATAAAGTGCTAATGTGTAGTTGGAGGGTGAGGGTTACAAAGAGGGGGAACGGGAAGGAGGAAGTAAGGGGGATGAAGGGAGTAACATCATAGGGTGCAGTTGAAGGGATAGTAAGTAGTGCCAGTTGAAAGGGGGAAGGATTACTCAAACAGGTTTTTAAGAGGAGCAGAAGACAAGGAGAGGGGAGATTTAGGAGTAGGTGAGTGGAATCGGGTGCAGCTGCAGGAGTGGGATATGAAGTCGAGAAGAAGAGAGGATAGAGAGTGAAGGGAAGGTTCTGAGTGGATGGATAAAGGAAGGGAGTTCCAGAGTTTAGGGAACCAGTAAGAGAGGTGTAACTCTAGGTGGCGCTACCCTAAGGGCTACTACCCCTGCCTCCATGACTATGCGCAGGTTGAGGGGCCTAAGCTCATTGACAGGTGCCTCCATCCGGAGGAGTGGTTCTGGGGTAGCGTAACTGCTGTTGGTATAGCCCTACGGGATGCTATAACCCCCCACCAACCCCTCTAGTGGTCTAAACAGTATAGCAGCAAAACATTCACATGTACCATATGGCAATAATGACTTGCTCACACTCCTTGCAATTAACCACCAGGGCTGGATCATCTGCAGCTTCCCTGGAGACCCCCTTTAAAGTAAGACCTGTAATGCAACAGTTCAATGGCAGTGCAATACCCCCACCAAAAGGGTACACACTAGGCAGGTTACATGCAAAAAGAACAAAATCTGATTTATTCAGGGGGAAGTGAACAGGGGTGGGGCTTGAATCTAGCAGATGATTGACAGATCTGATTAATTCAGGCTGAACATGCATTCACAGTGAGTCCCTTGTATACAGTCACACAACCCTGGGTACCCAGTTGTTAAGCAGGCTAGCCTGAAGCGATGCCCGGGGTAGGTCGGTGTTACAGCTGTTGTTGGGGCCCGTAGGAGAGAAAACAATCAGCATGCACATCAACCCAGAATTTGTAATCCGGAGCCGGATGGCTCAGTTCATTGTAATAAACCCAAACAAATAAATCAGATGACACACAATGATTACAGCTTTGTTGCAGGGAGCTACCCTGTTTGGTACTCATGCTACCCAGACCAGGAGGCAGGACTGACGAGATGAAGACCTCTGGATAGTGTTCTGGTTTGGCAGGGGAAGCAGGGCCCACATGACTCACCAAGGTGGTCACTACCTGTTCGATGGTGTTGAGCAGAGAGCCGAATCACTGAGTGGGTCTTTCGTCAGAAATGTCTCTGCGATAGGAGTGGTAGTCTAGGCTGAGATGGCAGGGGTCAGACAGAGCAGGCAGTTCAGATTTAGTCCATGAAACTGCTGGAGCAGCTTCCAGCTAGCATAACACACATGAAGGTGAGGAACCAAATCGTGACCCACACAGCACTTTCGCACACTTATAAGCAACACAACTCTTAGTCACAGTTCGGGTAAAGTCCAGTTGCAATTTAGCAGAAGTTCTGCACAAACCTCTCAATCCGTGACTCACCTCGGTACCTGGCAAGCCGATCGCTTCTGGAGCAGGTCTTCAGTCCCAAATTCAGGCAATGATCACTCTCTTCTCTTCAGGCTTAGATCTCAAACAAAGGAATTAGATTTAAGTCCAGCTTTCACATTCACAGGATTTCTCACTGGAAGATGTGACAGGCCAGCGTAGCCTTCCCGCAGATTCTCCCGGGCTCCTATGCCGGAGCAGCTGCTCGATGGCTCAAGCTGTTCACTTTCCAAACTCCAGCTCACAACTGACTCTGCTGCAAGCAGTTCTGGGGATTTCCTTTGAGATCCAAAAGGTTTGATTGGCTGAGGGAACTGTCTGTCACAGCAAAGGCTCCCCATTCAGATCCATTTAGGTGCCAAACCTTAAAAACTGCAGTACCTACAGATTTCAATTCCACAAGACCTCTGGGGATAGTCTCCATTTTAGGTCTCCTGAGGTTCAGTTGGTCTAACTCTGGCAGTCCAGAACCAAAATGGTGGCTCTTGGCCCAGTGGCACTGAGGGTGAGGTGCTGGACGCCACACCTCACGCCATGCAGGTGACCCGAGTTCAGGAACGAGCTCAGGCCACTGGGGGTTGGCTGGGGCGGAGAAGGCTAGAGCGCCCAACGACAGCTCGCCTCCGGGGGGAAGGTGGGTCCTCTAGACTGGCAAGTGGTAACCCCTAGCGGAGGTTGGGGGCGCGACAGCTGCTGGTGTCACTGGGGCATGATTGGTCGGGGGCATAGGCCTTAGACCAGTCAGCTTCGGGGATGGGTCCTTGGGGGGGGGGCTTTACGGGTGTCAGCGAGTACGCTTTGACCCCGTTGCACGCAGTACGTCCCATCCTAGAAAAATGGAAAAAGTCCCTCCGGAGTCGGGTAGATGGCGTGCCAAGCTGGGTCCCAATCTACTGCCACCTGCCCAGCTGAGTCGGGGACCTGACGAGATCTGAAGGTTCAGGGGGTGGTCCCCACCCCGACCCTGAGCGGAGGGCAAACCGCAGTAAGATGGAGAACCCCAATCAGTCAGGTAGGACGGGGTAGGGGCAGGCTTAATTGGCATCTCTCGAAGCAGCGACTCTGGAGGTGAAGGGGAAGTATAAAAAAAAAAAACACAACTCCTAACAGAGCTCCCTCTGCGCATATAGCTACTGCAGAATGGAGCAGAAATACCACTCACCTGGCCGGTCATGAGCTCTAAACTACTCGGACTCAGCCCAGACTAATTTCTAACACAGCATAATTACTCTCTTAAAGAGACAGGCACGGAGGCTTTCTCTAGCGCTCTCATGCAGACACATACAGCTACTGCAGACACAGGACACCATCCTGACAGTGGGCATTAGGCAGCCCAGGAAAACATTTTTTTTTATTCTATTTATCTGCCCCCTCTCCCCAGGCTACGCTTCATCAGGAGCACCTATGGAGATTGCCCCCGCCTTCACCACCTACCTTCACCCTTCTCACGCCACCCCATGGAGCTGCGGCTTCCCCTGGGGAGGGTGTGGGGCAGGTACCCCTGGACAATACATATTTCTGTTGTGGAGCTGGAAGGAGGTTGGTGCGAGGCCATGAGGGGTCTGTTCCTGGTGCTCCATCTCCCCGGAGCTTGGAGAGCTTTTTCCTGTTTTCTCCCCTGTGAGGCGTGCCCCTGACATCAAGGTGCTATGTGCTAATGTCTGCCACATGTCGCGGACCAGCCCCTCCTGCTACTGCAGGACTTGTCGTACTCTGAGCCTCTGCTCAGGGTCAGGCAATCTGCAGACCTTGGTCCCCCCCCCGGAGAAGCAAGCAGTCATGGGACGCTCGAGCCTTCTTCCCCCGGCCGACCCTCCAGTGGCCCGGGCATGTTCCCGAACCTGGGTCGCTGGTGTCGCAAACGGAAATCCAACCACTGCGCCAGTGGGCCGGCCCTAGGAAGACATTTAAGTAAACCCCAATTTGTAGGGGGGTTACAGAAGGAAGCCTGGCCAGCAGTTGTTGTCCTAGGAGGGAGAGCAAGTATCTAGTAGCCAGAGTTGCGAAGGGCATAGGAGTAAGGGTGGAGCGAGGAGAGGAAGGAGGTGAGGTAGGAGGGGAAGGGAGGGAGCTGATCCAGTATTTGGTGATGAAGGAGGCACAGTGGATGAGGCATCTGGCTTCTTGTGGGGGGGAGGAGAGAGGTATGTAGGGGCCAGTTGTGGGTACAGGGAGGGCAGTCTAGGGTGAAATGACAGAAGGAATGAGAGTGTCCAGTGTAGCTAGGGTGGATTTGGGTGCGTCACTGTAGACTATGTCACCATTCAAATAAGGGGAGAATCAGAAATGCTGATGCAGACTGGGCGTGGGGTCTTAATAACTTATTCATGAGCCTCTGGAATATGGCTGGAGTCCCATGAAGACCAAAGGGAAATATTGTATATTGAAAAAGACCATCTGATGTTGCAAAGGCTGTTTTCTCCTTGGCAAACTCCGTTAAAGGAATCTATCAGTACCCCTTTGTCAACTCTAGGGTGGTCAGGAACATGGCTTTACCCAGTTTTTTGATCAATTCATCCACTCGAGGCATTGGATAGGTATTGAATTTTGATACCTCAGTGACTTTCCTAAAGTCATTACAAAAATGGATGGACCCATCCAGTTTGGGAACTCACACAGTCGGGCTAGACCATTCACTATGGGACTCCTCAATAACCCCTAGCTCTAATATTTTTTTTTATCTCGGCCCTTACCTCCTTCCTTCTGGTTTTTTGGGATGCGATAGGGGTTTAGCTTGACTTTCACACCCGGCTCAGTGACTATGTCATTGAATATTTCCTGTATTCTGCCTGGTTTATCAATCAAATCAGCTTTTATTTATAATGCGCTTTTCAGAAACCAAAGCGTGTGTACATTATAAAAACACAGACAAACATTCAATCGGTAAAATATATATAAAAAAATAAATAAAAAGGCAGCGGAAATAAAACTAAACATTTTCTCCAAAAGCCAAGTTAAATAAATAAGTTTTCAGTGAGGCTTTAAAAGTCTCGGTGGGCAAGCACTCTCTAATCCGACGAGGTAGAGAGTTTCACAGGGTCAGGGCCACAAAAGGCCCTGGCACCTGATGAATGAAGATGGACCCTGGGAACTTCCAGCAATCCCTCATCGGTGGAGCGGAGTGGACGGAGGGGGCAGTAGGGCCGAAGGAGGTCTTGCAAGTAGCCTGTTCCCTGTTCGTGTAGGGTCTTATAGGTCAGCAATGCGACCTTGAAGGTGATCCTCCAATGCACCGGCAGCCAGTACAGTTCGCGTAGCACAGGCGTAACATGGCAAGTTCTTGACACCCCAGTTAACAACCTGGCCACCGCGTTCTGCACCAGTTGCAGGCGATGGAGATCCACCCCCGGTAACCCTAGGTATAGAGCATTGCAGTAATCAAGACAAGAGGACACAAAGGCGTGAACCAATATCGGAAGGTCATCGTGCGGAACAAGGTGTTTAATACGGGCGATGCTCCTCAGATGATAAAATGAGGACTTGACAACTGCTGGCACTTGTACTTTTAATGTCAGTTCGTTGTCAAGCACTACGCCCAGATTCCGCACCTGTTCAGAAGGTCTCAACTGGTTACCCCCTAACACAAGGCCAGACGGTTGCCCAGGAGTCAACTTCTCTACACAGTGACTTGGGTCCACCACCAATACCTCAGTCTTGTCCGGATTAAGTCTCAACCAGTTAGCACTCATCCAGTCCTGGATCTCAGCGAGGCAGTTGTTAAAGACCGAGATCGCACTATTTTGTTGGTACAAAGGACATGTAGAGCTGGTATCATCTGCATGGCGAAAACTCAGCCCATACCACCTATAATGTCTCCAATGGCAACATGTACACCGTGAACAACATGGGGGACAGCACGGAACCCTGCGGCACCCCACAAGGGAGGGCGAAGGGGGCCGAGGAAAAAATTCCTGACACCACCTTCTGAGTCCTGCCTGTGAGGAAAGAATGGAACCTCCTGAGGACTGTCCCCGACAATCCACAGAGTAGCCGCAGGCATTCCAGCAACACCCCATGGTCCACGGTGTCAAATGCTGCAGAGAGATCAAGGAGGACTAGATCGAACGACTCCTCTGATCCCTCGCTATTAGGAGTTCATTAAGTACCTGAACCAATGCCGTCTCGGTACTATGCCTCTTCCTAAAACCAGACTGGAGAGGATCGTAGATCTCATGGGTGATAAGAAAGTTCTCAGGCTGCAACGCGACTACCTTCTCAATAATCTTGCCCAAAAAGGGCAGGTTAGAGACCAGTCTGTAGTTCTCAAGACAGTCTGGGTCGCAGGAAGGTTTCTTTAAGAGGGGTGTCACAACAGCCTCCTTCATGGGATCCAGAAACACCCTCATATCCAGTGAACACCAGACTCTCTCGGCAAGGACCAGTCCGATCGCATCCAAACACTCCACCAGGAGGCACGTTATCAAAGAACCAATCCTTATTCCAGTTATCCGTCTGTGTATCCTCCTCATACTGGTCAGGTGTTAATTCTTCTTACATAGATAGAGATAGCTACTTTACTTGTATAGCGTCCCATTCCAAGGACTCGGAGTGCTTCACATTACACTTCAAAATAACGTAAAATCACATAACATAGTAATTAAAACCAACAATCAAAAAATCAGGTGGAAGTAACAGCAGTAGGTTAAAAACTATCACTATAACTAAAATATGTAATAATATATTTATATATTAAACAAATAATATATGTATATATTAAACACCTGGTTAAACAAAAAGGTCTTTAAACCCTTTTTAAAGGTTTCCACCGAGATCCCCACCTCCAGCTCAGGTGAGTGGTCACTTTTTGGGAAAGACCTCTGATACCACCATATAGGCCTCTCTGTCCTTCCAGGGTTTGTGGAGGTTAATGTGATAGATTTGCTTAGGCTTTCTACGGTCAGGCTGTCTTATCTTATAGTTCACCTGTCCCACTGGCTCTATCACCTCATAGGGCCCTTGCCATCGGGCTAACAGCTTGCTTTCTGCTGTGGGCACTAGGACCATGACCTGGTCCCCTAGTTGTAATTTCCATATCGTAGCCTGCCGGTAATAGTAGGTCTGTTGGGAGCCCTAAGCTTTCTCCATATGCTGCTGTACTATGGGAGTGACCTGTGTGATGTGGTCTCACATCTGTTCTATGTGGTGTATTATATTTTTCCCTAGGGATATTTGCTCCTCCCATAATTCTTTGACTATGTCTAGGATATCTCGTGGATGTCACCCATACAAGATTTTGAATGAGGAAAACTTGGTAGGAGCTTGGGGAACCTCTCTAACTGCGAAGAGTAGATACGATAGTAGAGTGTGCCAGTTTTTCCTGTCCTTGCTGACTACCTTACGTAGCATACTTTTGAGAGTTTGGTTATACCTCTCAACCAACTTGTCTGTCTGAGGGTGGGAGGTTTTCATAGCCCGTATTTTAAGGAGGCAGCAGAGCTCACACATCAGTTTGAATACAAATGGTATGCCCTAATCAGTCAAGATTTCCTTTGTGATGCCGACTCAGATCACCTGAATCAACTCTTTGGCTATTGTCTTGGAGGCCATATTGAGTAACAGAATCGCCTCTGGGTACCGTGTTGCATAGTCGATTATAATCAATATAATAGTGGTGACTCCTAACTGACTTCTCAAGAGGTCCTACCAGATCTATTGCAGTTCATTCAAATGGAACGTCAGTGATAGGTAACGATATTAAGGGGGCTTTCCAGTGCGGCCTAGGTGCCATCAGCTAGCAATCAGGACAGGAGGCACAGTACAGTTTAATCTCCTCATACACCCCTGGCCAGAAGAATCTTCTCAGAATTCTTTCCTGAGTCTTTTCCACCCCTAGATGTCCCCCAAACAGATGACTATGGGCTAAGTCTAATACCTTTTGTCTGTAGTAGTAAAAATATTTATTTATACAGGACTGGAAAATTTCTCACACCATTAGGGTGATACATACCCTATTTACAAGGCATTCCTGTTTGTTGTTGCACACATAGTTTTAAAGTTACACAAAGAAGTAAATGACAAATACAAACGATAAATACATACAAGCAAAAACACCAGTCATGTACACGTAACTATTTTTAAATACAGCTCATTGACATAACACAGTATTCATCTGTTGCGTGTACATCAAAATTGTAACTCTTGTTTCATTGCAGTTTTTAAATACACCAACAGATATTGCACGTGTTCTCAAATTTAAGGGCAAATTATTTCAAGAAGTAGCAGCCTTGTATTGGAAGGTCATTTTTCCGTAGTTATTATATACTTTGGGCACAGCCTATTCCCTGGCTCCTTTTTTTCTTAACTGATAGGAAAGTATTGGTTTGACCAGTTTATCCAAAAGTCCAGAGGGTCTATTTATTCTATACACAGATGTTATCTGTAGGGTTGGGGTATGAGCAACTGTTCACCTTCTTCACCCTCAGTCTGAGCCACCCTGTGCAGTAAATCATTTTTTAAGAATAAAGTAGGGTGCAGTACCTCTTGTCCTCCCCTTTATGGAGGTCCCATTAATTTCAACCACTTTCCTGTGAATGATCTGCAGTAGTGGGTCATCATTACCCTGCTCTCAGCCAAAGTTCTCTCCAGAGATTCCCAAATTGCCTAAGTCACCTTACTCTAGGTTGTGTCAAGGACCTGCTCTCCTGTCTCTTGGGTGATCTGATTCACTGCATTGGGTTGCCACCCTTTTTCTAACATGTTTTAAAGGTTTATTAAGCAGAACCTCCGTGTGGATTTTCCCTGAAGTTTTAGTACCATGGTGCTTATCCTATGTTCTCATTTTGTCTTACAACATTTACAGCTTTCCAGGTACAAATCCCGGTGGGTGAATGAGAGAATTCTTAGTGAACTTTCTTTTGGGAAAATGAGTTCTGGCTCGGGTTTGGGGCTGTTCCCTAGCTGTGCCGGTAGCAGGGTTTGGAAGTCAGGGAAGTCCCTTCCTAATATCAGTGGATATGGTAGTTTTGGTATCACCCTGGAAGTGACAGAAATGGTTTGACCACATATACCTATTTGCACAGGGCCACTGGATAATATTTTACTGATCCGTGTACACAGGTGCCACCTGCCTTCTTAACCTTGTCAAATTGGGAAGAGTCAATCAGATTACCTGAAACTAGGGTAATTGCACTCCCCCGAGTCTACCAAGGCCCATGTTGGTTCCCCATTCACTGTAACCAGTGTCCGACAGATATGAATACCATCAGCCACCCCAACCACACTCACTAACCCACAATAATCATTGGCTGTTCCCCCATCCCATACTGCATGGGCTCTGAGATATTAGGACAGTTAGGTACAATGTGCCCCAGTTCCCTACATTCAAAATATCGATAAGGTTTTTTTTTTGCTTAGTTCCCCACTTATTGTCTTTTTTGCTAAGAACCTAAGCCCTTTCTCAGCTTCTGGCTGCTCTTCATTGCCACCACTCCGTGTCCCATTTTTACCAGTTTTACTGTAACTCCGGTTCCTTAGGCTTGGGGATTGCCACTGGGTCCAAGGTATCTCTGTAGGTGTAGTGCAGGGAGGTTCCCCTGGCAGCCACATATCAGTTCACTAAGGTTACTAGGATGCAAGAAGTAGCAGACTTCGCC
The DNA here is from genome assembly GCA_016271365.2 of Neoceratodus forsteri. NCBI lineage: Eukaryota > Metazoa > Chordata > Ceratodontiformes > Ceratodontidae > Neoceratodus > Neoceratodus forsteri. Next base: position 47,769,118 of record JADMNL010000025.1, read on the forward strand.
ACCGACATGGCATTGGAGTCGCCCAGACTGATGGTTCTGGGTGACTTCAATGCCTGGGTCGACGATGAATCCTTGCTTTTTGGTCAACACTTCCTCCAGGTGATGACATCACTGGGCTTCACACTGCATGTTTCCTCAGTTACTCACAATGGTGGTCACTGTCTTGATTTGGTCTTCCTCCCGGGGATCGAGGCCTTCGACTTGGTGGTGGAACCTGTCGGTTGGTCCGATCACTACACCGTTGGGTTCAATTTTTCGGCCCTCCTGGGTAGGTTGTTCCCTGTGGAGATGGTCAGTTATCGCCCTTTGCGGGATGTGGTCCCTGAAGACCTGATGGCAGTGATTGACCTTTCGTTGATTGGCGAGACCAGCACAGATCTTGAGCTGTTATTTATGACCTATAATAGGACCATTTCTTCAGCTCTCAATCTGATTGCTCCTGTTCGAGTTCACACCTTTCCACTTTGCCTGGGGCCCCATGGTTTGATGGGACTCTGAGGGAGTTGCGGAGGCAGGGGCGTAGGTTACAGCTTCGATGGCGGAGGACTGCCTTAGATGCTGACCACCTTATTTTGTTAGAGCATTATAAACTCTATCAAGCAGAAATTTCCAGTAAGAAGGTAGAATTCCTGTCCAGGGAAATTGATGTTGCACGGAATCAACCAGCTCAACTCTGCCAAACTGTGGACAGGCTGTGCAACCCAGCCTGTCAGCAGTTCCGTCGAGTCTTTTCACAAAATGAGTGTGACGAGGTCGCTCGTTTCTTTGTGAATAAGGTGGCTGACATCAGGCAGGAGTGCCATCAGCTTCACTCTGTGGGGGATGCTGTTGGTCGGTGCTTGGCCACAGAGCCCAGAGTTTCCTGGAGTACCTTTGATCTGCCAGAATTCGTGAACATTATGAGGATTATCCAGGGGATGCGTCCCACTTGCTGTAGTTTAGACACGGGCCCTACTTCCCTGATTTTGAGTTGTAGTGATATCATAGGCCCGGTCTTAGCTCGGATTGTCTGGTGCTCTTTGGATTCGGGTGAGTTTCCCAGCTCCCTAAAGGAGGTGGTGGTGACATCCCTTCTGAAGAAAGCTTCTTTAAACCCACAAAACCTAGCGAACTACAGGCCTATCTCTAACCTTCCTTTTGTGGGAAAGGTTATTGAGAAAGTTGTGGCAGCTCAACTGGAAAACCATTTAACCATTCATAATTTATATGAACCTCTCCAATCGGGTTTTTGTAAGAGGCATATTACTGAGACTGCTCTGGTTCGGGTGCTCAGTGATCTCCTGATGGCGAGATTTCAGAGAAACTGCTCCATCTTGGTACTCCTCGATTTCTCATCAGCTTTTGACACTGTGGATCATGGGGTTCTGCTCGAGCATTTGAGGTTCATCTGTGGGCTGTTGGGGACAGTTCTCGGATGGTTTACATCTTTCCTCACTGCTAGAACTCAAGAGTGTTGTCTCTGGAATATTTTCTTCTGAGTCTTTCTCTCTGCCTTGTGGGGTACCTCAGGGCTCGGTGTTGTCTCCCATGTTGTTTGCAGTGTATATGCTGCCCCTCCAAGACATTGTAAGACAGTATGGGCTGAGGTCTCACTGCTATGCTGATGATACCCACCTCTGCCTGTCTTTTGCCCCCGACCAGGTTAGTACTATCTTGGTACTGAACAGCTGCCTTGTAGAAATCCAAGATTGGATAAGTTCAAGCATTTTAAAGTTTAACCCAGGAAAGACTGAGGTTTTGGTAGTGGGCCTTGGTTGTAGGACAGAGGGGTTGAGGACTGAACTCCCCTCTGATTTAGTCCTGGGGGGAAGGGTTCAGATTCTCACCTCTGAGCGGGTGCGTGGCATTGGGAGTGGTGCTTGATGATGGTCTGACCCTTCAACATCAGGTGTCGGCAGTCGTCAAGCTGGCCTCTTACCATCTTAGAAACATTGCTAGGATCAAACACCTTGTTCCGTCCAGCGACCTGCATTTGTGACATCACGCCTTGACTACTGCAACTCCCTTTACTTAGGGCTTCCTGGGGTTGATATCCTCTGCTTGCAGCTAGTGCAGAACGCTGCGGCAGGTTTATTGACTGGGGTATCTAGGAGAACTCATATTACCCCAGTGCTGCGTGATCTGCACTGGCTACCTATTCAGTGGCAGCTCACCTTTAAGGTAGCGCTATTAACTTACAAAGCCCTACATGGACAGGGTCCTGATTACCTGAAAGAGCTCCTGGTTCCTTACCCCCCTTTGCAACAGCTCCGCTTGACTGACGAGGGGTTGCTGGAGATTCCAAGGGTTAGTTTAAAGTCATCTGGTGCTCGTGCCTTTGGGTGTGTTGCCCCTACCCTCTGGAATTCTCTGCCCCATCAGCTACGTGAGTGTAGGACAATAGGGTGCTTTAAGCAGGCACTGAAGACCTTTTTGTGGGGTAAAGCTTACTTCGAACTTCTATGATTTTACCGGTATTTATTGTATTTTCTGATTTGATCTGATTGTGTAGCGCCTTGATTTGTGAAAGGTGCTATATTAAATAAAATTTATTATTATTATTATGTCATATGTGGTGGGGTTGCCCTGCCCCACCCACTCGCATAGACCAGGTGGAAGTCCACAAAGGAAATGATCCAGCACCAACATCTCAGTGATTTGGGCTGGACTGTTGATGTTTTGTCTTAACCACTTCCTTGTGAGGTGGATCAAATCAAACATTTGTGACCTGGGGGCCTTCCCCTCCTGGCAATACCAGTTATAGAACCTCAAAGCCCTCACCATTGGAGTTACTGCACTTCTTGCCAGGATCTCCACTTTCAGACAGTCATAGTCTGTTGCTACTTCTCCCTCTAGGTCGTAATATTCTTTTTAGGCTTCGCCCAGCAGGAATCGTACCACAATGCTGGCTCACTGAGAGCAGGGCCAGGACTCCCAAAGTGCAGTTCGTTCAAAGACCAGCAAGTATGCCTCTACATCATCCTCAGGTGTCATATTCTGTAGGCAATGACTCACCTGGATTGGCCATGGTTCTTCATTATGTAACTGCAGAGGCTGGTTGGCTCATGCATTGCACTACCTCGCTGAGAATTGTGCCGTCCTCTCACTGTGCAGCTGAGATCTCCGCAACCTGGGACATTAGCAAACAATTAGACTCCTGTTGCACAACTATCAATTGTAATAAGGCTTTTAAGACGTCTTCCATTTCCTTGACACACCAGTGGGCTGACGAATTCCACCTCTGCCACCATATGTGGTAGAGTGACCTCCGTTATTTTCCTGGGGTGGGCTGGTGTAGGTGTATCCAAGGAGAATATACACAGGCCGAGGTGAAATAAAACAATGCAGATTATTTAAGGCAGCTTTGTCTCTAACTATCTGGGGTCGTAGCCCCTTTAACAAACACAAACAAAATCCTACTCCTGTCTGGAGATCTAACTAAACAAAATAAACCCTCACTGCCTTTGGTTACCAGCTACTCTGGTTCCCAGCCTCTAGGTCATATCATAAAGTCCACTTACAGATTTCACAGTTCTTTCCAAGGTCTCTGTAGCTTGAACTCGCCATTTGTAGCACAGCTTTCAGCGTTCTCCCAGCTCTCTCTCTCTCTCTCTCTCTCTCCCCCGTGCTGCCTAGGTGGGTTTTATACACTGCCCATAATCAACACTGACTGCAGCTGTGTTTGATTAGCTCCCTACCCGGATGCTTCAAGAACGTTCTGTGTTAGATTAGCTCCCTACCTGGATGCTTTCAGAACTTTGTTTAACCATTTCAGCATTTCTAAAAAGGGAACAGAGCTTTATCTATTCTTCTGCTGACATAAATTCCATCTACCACTCTGTCACACAACATACACAGTTTTCATTTTGTATTTTCTAGTGAATAGTACAATTATTGTGTGTGGTTCTACTCATCCCTTTTCTAGTTATAAATTATGATTTATTGTAGTTTTCTTTACATAAATGTTATATAACTGTTTTTCCATGTATCGTGTAATATCATAAACATGTGGTTATTACATCACTATATGAAAGGTGTAGTTGTACAGGTACCCACCCCCTGGCGAAGCTTTACTTTGTGAAGCACTGAGACACCTAGTGTGGAGACGTTTAGGTCTCTTATACCTGCAGCTGTTCAGTTACTATTACAGTAATAAAATATTTGAGCATCTCTGTAAGCCTTTTGCCTTTATTTCATCAGCTACAGAGAGACAGTATGCAAGTGCATGCCATTCTGTCTTTACAGATGCGACTGGGGTGTGTGTGTGAGTGTGTGTCTGTGCAGATGACAGCTTTAAGTTTAAAAGAACAAAGACATTTAGTATACAGCCATGACATCATAGTTAAATACATTTAGAGCATTCCAGAATATTAATGCAGTCAGACCTGGAGACCTGGTTAATCTGTAAAAAAATTGCCCCTCCACCCCCACCAAGTGAACATGGCAAGAGGTGAAAAATATGATGTGGCTAAAGGTAAAACTAAAGAAGTTTCTAATTGAATTCACTTCCACATTGTTTCTGCTACCTTCTCTCCTTTATAAACCCACTTTCCTGATTATCACCTCCTTGCTACATGCCCTTTTCCTTAAAGAGGAACTTTCATGATGGTCCAAAAAGTTACAGCTTATACTCATTATATGCAGTACTAGACCTGAAAAGGTATGTGCATTTGTTATTTTTGGCCAAGGTTTACTCTGCCTTCCATAATTTGGATTTGTTTTTGAGCCCCGCTGCACTTACCTTTGCTGTTCAGCTGCTGGGCTACTAGCTCCTGATGACATTGCTGTAGGGTAGATGAGTGACTCACACTGTGCAGTACCATGCAGTTGCAACAATGTTGCAAGGGAAACCTACCAATATTCAGTGTACATACTGTGTTTCCTCTTCCCCAAGACACCCTGTTAGCAATGCATTATGCCAAAATCCAAATGCCTTGCCAGTATGTTTTTTTTTTTTGTGTGAAATGGACTCTGACCTATAGTGATGTTAACAGCACAACCCTGGGCCCACAGCAACACCAGGCATGCTATAGAAGCTCTGGTACACCCTGCAGTTTTTAGCAGTTCAGAATGCAAAAACTAACTGCAGTGGACAGTAATGAAATACAATTCCAGAATCAATGCAAGGAGGGGTAATTTATGCATGAAAGTCAAAAGGTCTGGGAAGTTCTTCTTTACAGACCAGAGGGAAAGGTAAAGAATAAAAAACAAGTACATGTAAGAACTCATCACGACATAAAAGGGTGGTATAAATACCAATTAAACATAGAAACTGTCGGCGGGTAAGGACTGCCAGGCCCATCCAGTCTGCCCGTAAACCCTGTACTTGTTTGCAGCTACTGACCCTATCTTTTATACATTTGAGCTTTTATGTATTGTGAGATCAAGAGGTAAGTCCCATGTGTAAGTATGAGTGGATAATCTGTAAGTCTGTGGTAATGGTGGATCATTAAATAATTCTGCTATAGTTATCTAAATGTTTCTTAATAAGAGGAATTCCAGATGTACAGTTAAAGCTATGTTACGTCCAGCTTAATCTATTGTCTTTTTGTCTGGGTATTTTTTTTCATCTATTGTTTATCTTCTGATTCTCCTCCGGCAGATCCCTTCAGATCGAGCCTCCCCAACCCCGTCATCTGGCTCCCCCGGGACTTACTTTCACCATGGTCCTCTGCCACAGGACCTGTGGTTGTGCCCGGCCACTGGTGCGGCGCCTGTGAGGTGTCTGTCTTTCATCCTGCTTCTCTGAGGTGTTTTCCTCCAGTTTCCTCCCTGGGCCCATGGACGTGCAATTTGCATGACATCCGGGCTCTGCCTCTGTGGAGATGCCCCCCGGTGCCCTGAACATGGAGTCCTTCCCCTGTGTTGTGGCGTGCACGTGCGGTCATCCAGCCACCGCTGGGTGGCAGGCAAGCAACATGCTACACTAATCCCCCTTCCCGAGGCAGGAGAGCTGTCCTGGGATGCTCAATCCTTCCTCTCCTTACCGGCCTCTGAGTGACCTGAATCCGTTCCTGACCCTGGGTTGCTGGCATGGCAGGAGAAGAGGCGCCCAGCACCTCATCCCTCCACACCACAGTCCCGGCCTTGTCTGGGTATTTTAAAATATTTTTACAATGCATATATTTAAAAAATACTTTAGATATATATCAGCTACATAAACAAGCATTTGTCAATGCCGAATTTTGTCTTGCTAGCCTTGGCACTGGTAGTGCAGGAGTTAGAGATATGCATAATAGGAATGGCAGTGAAGTAGTGAATTGATGTCAACACCACCCCCACTCTGCAGAGACTGACAGGCATTGGGGCGTGCCTTTGGGTCACTGGCCATAACGCTTTTGCCATTTCACCTCACCCTACCCTGCAGACACCAACAGGTGTCGTGGTGTGCCTTGGGGGTCTTCGGGCCTTACGCTCACCCCATTCCATAAGGAAATATGCTGAGATGGATGCAGTATAGGAGAATGGGGTGAACTTTGGGGCTGAAGATTCCAAGGCACACCTCCATGCCTGTCACTAGCTGCAGGGTGGGGGTGGAATGGCGTGAACATTACAGTTGATAATTCCAAGTCACATGCCTTACACCTGTCAGTCTCTACAGGGTGGGGCGTTATGGTTGCACCTATAGTTAAATATATAATGGAAATATATTTATGATATATATTAAATACAGTATATGCGTCACATATATTCTGCAAATAAATCAGATATTTCAAAATCATTCAATTTGGGATATTTTGCATATACTTTATATTATGATCAAACGTATTTGAAATATACTTTTGTAAATATTTCAAAATATATTTCTTTTCCATATACACTCTCACATGCCACCCACAAAAATAGATGAAGAATTAAAAAATCAGGACAAAACCTTTTTTTTTATGAACAGAACCGCCAGCATACATGCAGCCATTCCTTTCAGCACTAGTCTTGGCTGTTCCTCTGTTCTCCCTGGCTCTTTTCCCTGCTTGGCAACAAGCTTAAAATAAAGAAACTTCAACATTTTTCATTGAAATAAAAAAGTAAAGTAAACTGGTGCTTCTCTTCTGTGACCTTTCCAGTCTGTCCGACTGTGCGCAGCCACCCTGACCGATCCTGGTACAGTTCCGACTGTGTAGTTGACCGCACTCCTATCCCAGTCATGTTCCTCTTAGGTAATACGATAACTACAGCATTTTATTTTAATTTTTTTTTTGCCACCTCCTGGTTCTCCTCGTTGGCCTCTCCAGGCCACCTATGGTCCTTCCCCCTGTTCACTCATGCCCCCGCCCATTGCCACCGTCCATCACCTCAGATGGCAGCCACCCTCAGGGTAACCCAGTGTAACCGTTCACCGGATGGGTCCCCTGCCTCTGCTGAGAAAGGCGCCAGTAGGGTCTGCCAGTGCAACTACTTGGCACTTTGGGTGCTGCTGAGGTGGTCTCTGGGGCCCGACCAGGGTATTTTGTGGTGGCGGGGGGGACCGGATGGCTGTCATCTGCTCAAGTGGAGGAGAGTTGTTTTCCTCTTTTCTCCAAAGGTGTAGTGTGACATGACGTCTAGGCGCACACTGCCATCTGCCACCCCCCCGCTAGTCAGTTGGTCGGTACACTTGCTGTATCCCCGATCTCCACCGGGAGTCAGCAGGTGCCGGATCACATCCCCGCCCTTCCTCCTGGAGAAGCGAGCGGTCGTCGGACGCTCAAGCCTGCTCCCCCCGGCTGGCTCTCTAGCGACCTGGGTCCATTCCTGAACTCGGGTCGCCAGCAGAAATCCAACTGCTGTAACAATGGTCTGGTTAACTACAGCATTTAAAAAAACATGAAATGGTGCATGGGGTGAAAGCTTTTTATTTACGTGAAGGATAAAATGGACCACTGAGGGGTGGGGGTGGAAGACAAGTACTTTCACTGATCCAGAAAAGAAAAATAAACAGCTATCAGACACTGTCGTGCCCTCTACTGGTAGGTATACCAGTAGAGGAACTACTTTACAAAACACTGATTCAATAAATTTTTTTGTTGTATTTTTCTAATCCTGTATAAAAAATGTTACATCCAACCCATTTTCTTACACAGTAATATCCTCCAGGGTGGGTGCTGTTGGCTATACCGAACCTTCCTGGAGCTATAAGACCCTCCACCTGTGGGGTCAGGCCTCATTATGCCCTAGAGCAGTCCAGTATAGCCCAATACCACCCACCCTGTCGGGTATTATTACTTACATAACACATTTATTTTTAGCCACAGGTTTTGACCTCTGTGACCTCACAACTGGCAGAGCCAGGAGTAAGGTTTACAAAGGTCAAACCCTGCAGATAAATGTGATATTTTTTAGCCAACCCATGGCATATGTCATTTATACAATGACAGTGTCTCTCTGGCAAGATTAGTTCTGTAAATAAAGATTTAACAGTTTCTGTTTGAGTCACTGCTCTGTTTTTAGTAGTAACAGAGGTCATTGTGATGTCATCAGGCATTCTGCAAGCTGCTGTCTCGTGAGCTCTTTTGAGACCCCTCTAAAGTGGAAATAAAGGATGAAGACCCACCTAACACTGAAATCAATTATTTAGTTCTGCTTTAAGCCTGTCATGCATGAAAATAAATGCCTGTATTTGGCATATTTTATTCTCAGTCATTGTATATCTCACAATATTCAACAAATCCCACTTTCCGTGGACTAACACTGTTGTACATGTTTGGAGAAATTTGTCCGGCAGCACATATTGGAATGTGGAGGCACTCAGAATATTCTGAACCATCATTAGTCTAGTCAGTTGGTCAAGACACTCATTTATGTGTTGCTTGCACACATGTGCAAGAAACATAGTGCCATCATCCGAGTTTTCGGAGGTGTGGCACCCGTCTTCCAGTTCAGTCAGTATGTTTGCAGGCACGGCCCCAGTTCCCCAATCACTGCTGCAGCTGTCTATGACAGCAGTTGAAAATGCAGTGGTCGTACAGTTGAAAGGGAGAGCTCCGCTTCAGTGAGCAGAGCTCTCCCCCTCACACACACACACATGCAAGCACGATACTGCGTGCTGATGCGCCCCCACGCACACACTGTATGGCCGACGGGGTGCCCAACCCCCGCTGGCTCCACGCCCCCACAAAAGCTGTCCAGGTGCCATGTTGGGAGCCTACCCCAGTTGGCATAAAACTGTTGTAGCCGACGGGGTGCCCAATCCCCAGCCGCTCCACGGCTGCACGCCCCCAAAAGCTTTCCAGGTGCCACGCTGGGAGCCCACCCCAGTGTGGCAAAGCTTGTTATGGCCGACGGGGGTGCTCAATCCCCTGTCGGCTCCAGTCTCCCCAAACAGCTTTTCCAGCTGCCATGCTGGGAGCGCACCCCAGCGTGGCAAACGTCCCGCGTCGTCTTAATAAAAAAAACAACCTGTAAACAAAAAAGGTCCCTCGTAGGCTCCCTGCCCCCCCACAACCCACACCCACCCACTGCGCACCCTGCCTCCCCACACCCCCACCCCATATTTACTCTGGAGCTCAGGCGTGATCGATCTTCGGTGGACCAGGAACACGTCTGCACTCTTCAAAGCCGACCGCGAACTCAGGAAATGCCGTAAGCTGTATAATGGAATAAATATGGGTTTTTAAACTTTGTTGCATATCTCGGGAATTTTGGGCCCAAATTTTCAACATGGGTTTTTAGGACCCCTCCTCATGAATTCTTGCACTGTCATGGCGTTAATCGGGTCTGGCGGGTGATTTCACGGGTCACTGTATGAAATCACCCTTCGGGATCAATTAACGAAATGACACTGCCAGGTTCATAAGGTGGCTCTCAAAAGTCTATGTTGAAAATTTGGTGAAAAATTCTTAAAAATGACTGTTTTATGAGCGCGTGCTGTGCAGTTCCTACGCACGCCGTGAAGTTCGTGGAATTTTCAATATTTTCACTCCAGATTTTCAACATTACCATTTTACCACACCTCCTTTTGAGCAGTACAGCTGTCATTTTTCACATCTCACCCAAAACGCGTATTCCACATGTAGCACACAATGGCGTAGTCGGTGTGAAATCAATGTATGGGACACATTAAGAAAATCACAGTGACACTGTTCATGAGCAGAGGTCTTAAATGGCTATATTGAAAATTTGGTGAATAATTCTTAAAATGACTGTTTTACGAGCGCTGCTGCACAGTTCCTACGTACGTCAGAAGTTCATGGTCAATATTTCACTCCAGATTTTCAACATTGCCATTTTACCACACCCTCCTTATGAGCAGTACAGCTGTCATTTTCACATCTCACCAAAACGTGTTCCCACCAGGTAGCGCAATAATGGCGCAGTCGGTGTGCGAAATCAATGTATGGGGACACATTGAAAAATCACAGTGACGCTGTTCATGAGCAAATGTCTTAAAATGGCTATGTTGAAAATTTTGTGAAAAATTCCTAAAATGACTGTTTTTACGAGCGGCTATGCAGTTCCTACCCATACGTAAGTTCGCAAATTTTTAATATTTGTATTCTAGATTTTCAACATTGCCATTTTACCACACCTCCTTATGAGCAGTACAGCTGTCATTTTTCACATGTCACCCAAAATGTGTTTCTGTGCATGTAGCGCACAATGGCGCAGTTAGTGTGCACAATCAATATTTGGGACAGATTAAGAAAATCACAGTGACACTGTTCGTGAGCAGAGGTCCTAAAATAGCTATGTTGAAAATTTGGTGAAAAAATTCCCTTCAGCCGTTCTGCATTGTTACTAATGAAGACCCTGCAGCACCCCACTGGTCACCCTCCCCAGACTGCACCCCATTTGCCACCACTCTCTGCCTCCTGTCTGTTAGCCAGTTTCTAACCCAGTTTACCACCCTTTTCCCCATGCCCAGCCTACCCAGCTAGTTTATCAGCCTCCTATGTGGGATAGTGTCAAAGGCTTTGCTGAAATCAAGGTAAGCGTTGTCCACTGCCCCACCCTGATTCACTTCTTTGTCACCCAGTCAAAGAAATCAACCAGATTTGTCTGACATGATGTCCCCACTGTGAATCCATGTTGTCTATGGTCCTGGGCTCTGATGGCTTTAGATGCCCCACTATCCTTTCTTTAAGCAATACCTCCATGATCTTCCTCACTACTGAGGTGAGGCTGAACGGCCTATTGTTCCCTGCCTCCTCCCTGCTGCTAAATTTGTGTAGAGGGACCACATGTGCCCTCCTCCAGTTCACTCATGTTGAATGACTCAGTGAACATGGCTGCCAGAGGTACTGCTATCTCCCTTCGCAGTTCTCTTAATATCCTTGGGCGTATGCCATCTGGTTCCATTGCTTTCTCCACCTTCAATTTAGTGAGCTCCTGCAGGACTCTTTTGCCTTTGAATGGACTATTGTCCACCTCTTCACCCCCTTGGCAACTGCTGTACTGCTGTGGCCCTTGCCCCTCCCACTCTTCTGTGAATACTGAGCGGAAAGACCCAGTGGATGACTTGGGAGGAAGGCATGGAACTATCACTTCCAAATACCTAAACAGCACATACAAGCAATCAACATTCGGCATTGACAAATGCTTGTTCTCATGTGGTATGGTCCTGGACCGTCTGAAAACTAGGTCACTCAGCTTCTGTTTAGATGCCCATAATATGTGAAGTGCAGTGAGTTACCATTTCCTGGTCATTTGCTGCTGTCCTTGATAAAAACCCTGGCAAAACTCACTTTGACAGCCTTCCCTTCTGCATCAGTTTGACTTTCTGATGAAAGAATGGAGAAAGCAGATTTATTTTGTTTTTGTTGACCAGGAAAGGAGGGCTAAGCAATTCTTCAAGTTTTCAGTCTTGTCCGGGGATACAGATGCAAATCAACTGAAATGGAACCAGGTTAAGCTGATGGTGGTTTTTTTTTAGTGAATGGAGGAAATTTGGCAAGGACACTGAGGAAATTCTACACTATCAAGGACACTGACCCATTTTGTGAGTTCTTAGCAGCCAACATCGGATTCAGACATGGAAGCAAGAACCCACTTGTGGCTGTCACCTACATTCCCCCTAATATGGTTGATTGTGATCTAGACTCCTTTCTTAGTCACGTCTGTTGTCTGAACTATTGCCATAACAAGCTCATCCTATGTGATTTTAACATCAGCTGGCTCTCGCCACACGCCAAGCGGTACAAAAACAAACTGACTGACCTCTACCTCAACCAATTGGTCAACTTCCGTACTTGTGTCAACTACATAAAATCAGTAGAAACTCCCCTAACTGCATCCTGGCTTCCCACCCTGAAAGGATATTTCGTGTAGAGGTACTACCAGATCTGATTAGTGATCACTCTCTGATCTGCTGCTTTTGGTCCACCTGAAAGCTGAGACCTCCTCCATAATTCATCTACACCTGCTGCCTAAAGGCAGAGAGACTCCCTGATCTTCAAAACCAGCTTCATAACAATGACTGGCAATACCTGGACTGCGTTCCCGACATCAACCTTGCCACTGACTTCTCTTAACAGACATTCCATACTGCATGTGACCACTTTGCTTCACTAAGAAAGAGTCAGAGGAGACACTAATCACTGGCTCATCTCGGAACTCCCTGCTCCCTTCAAACAGCAGGACAAATTATGGGCCTCATACAAAGAATCAAACTCCCACCAGGCCCTACTGAAGTACAGAGAGCAGAGAAACTGGTATAAATTTGCCATTTGTAAATTCAAAAGTGAATTCTGCAAAACTAAAATCCTTGAATCTGGTAACAATCTCAGGAGTCTATGGAAATCTGTCAACAAAGCCCTAGGACAGAAAATCAGCTTCACCCCAAAATTCTTTAATGTCAATTGAACCAATACCACCAACCTTCAAGCCATCACTGAGGTGTTTAACTCTTTCTTTGTGAACGTGTGCAAAGACCTGCCCACTGACACCAAGCCTACCACACCTATCACCCAAAATTTCCCAGTCTCCTCCAGCACAAACAGACCCAAATCCTGTTTTAAGCGGGTAAGCACCAGTACAGTTACAAAATATGTGAATATGTGCTAAGCTCAGCAAGCAAAATAAGAACTGGACTCAACTACCTGGACATTAAGATACTTAAAATGGCCATTAAGGAACTGGCCCTATTCAACTTTTCCCTTCAATTTGGCTCCCTTCCTGACATCAGTCCCAGCCCTTAAATACGGTGATTGCATGGCAGTCTCTAACTTTAGGCCAATCTGTATCCTCTTTAAAGCCTTGGAAAAGATTGTCAGCAATCAACTGGTGTCCTACATCATGGAGCACGGTGTCCTCACTGCTGAATGACATGGCTTTAGAAAGCTGCACAGCATGACAACCACACTAACTGTGCAGTCTGAAGAACTCCACAAGGCCCTAGACTATGGTGAATATGATGGCACAGCCTCTCCTGATCTCTCCAAGGCCTTTGACTTAGTTAGCCATGACCTCTTCTTCATAAAAGCTCCAGGAGTCAGGCCTGTCAGATGAGGTCACAGTGTGGTTCTTTGACTGCTTAGCCCACAGATCACAAAAGGCTAGATGTGGAGAGGTCTTCTCCAGCATGCAGCCTTCCACCACTGGAGTCCCACAAGTTTCAAGGCCCTGGCAAAACTCACTTTCACAGCCTTCCATTCTGCATCAATTGATTTTCTGATTAAAGAATGGAGAAGGTGGGCTGGCTTTATGGGGCAGAGCAATGGGTGTTCACACGGCACACTGGTGACCAGGGTTCGCGCCCCGAGCCCAGACGTTAGGAGTGGAGTCTGGCGGGGAGGAAGTTATAAGTGTCCTATGGACATTTCCCTTCCGGGAGTGGGGTGGGGGGTGGGACGGCCCCGAACTGCTTGTTAGGTGGCTCCTGGTGATGGCTTGTGGCTGGTGTTCATGGCAGTGTGAGCCTCGACATTTTGCCAAACACCCCCGGAGGATGCCACTGCAGTTGAACCACTACATGAGGAGGAGGGGTCAGGAGGAAAGAAAAGCAGGGAAAACACAGCCGTTCAGCTGACCAGATGACGAAGGACAGTATGCACTTACCACAAAGCTTGGAAGTGTCCATGCTGACCCCACGCCATGTGTCTGGCATAGGAGGAAGCCCTCGGGAAAGTCTCCTCTCCTGATTCCCCTGCCCCGGGGGGGTGGTGCCCCGGTGAAGGTATACATCGGGACAGCCAGGCTGTAGCAGTAATGTGGGGTGGTGGGATGGTGACGGGGACTGGCAGTAGGGTCCTTGGCCACCCGAAGGAATGGTCAGCTGGGGGCCTGGGGGAGCATAAAGAAATAACACACATACACAATGGAGAAAGCAAATTTATCTATTTTGCTGACCAGGAAAGGAGGGTTAGGCACCCAGGGGAAGGGGGATACAGATGCAAACCAAGTGAAATAGAACCAGATGAAGTAGTGGTGGTATTTTTCAGTGAACGGAGGAAATTTACTGAGGAAATTCTTTTACTCTTTTCCAGAAGTGCTATGAAATGTTTAATACACACTCACCCGAAAAGACAGACAGGAACTTGATGTAACATCTTATGTTAAGGACAGCCCACCCTAGTGCTGCACTGGGGTGCCAGCATTTATGTTTTAGTACTGCATTCAGGCGTCAGCATTTATGTTATGAGCCCAATTCTGGTGTGGGACTAGAACCCGTAACCTAGTGGCCCAGAGGCAGATGTGCTATCAACCAAGCCCCACTGACACGCACATTTGTTGTGTTGATGCTTGTGGCTAAACCAACCTAATATCGCAGCACAGGGAGGTCACATGATTGTCTAGGAATGCTTGCTTACACCTGTCTCCACCGCCAAAGTTGTTTGTGATGTATTTATATTTATTTGATGACACTGTTATCCCCGAATCCAAGACTGTCATGTTGTGTATTAATTTCTGTATGATGGCACTTTGTATACGTTCCTGTTAGTCTGCACCCTTTATGTACAACACAATCCTGTATACCCTGTTATTGTTCCTTTTATCTGTCTATAACTGGACGCTTGTGAAAACGGGCAAATTTTGCTCACATGTCTTAGCAGTATAAAAAATAAATTGAAACTGACTTGTTGTAGGTCACAGGACAGTAAACCCATGGTTGCTGTGGGATTTGAGCCTGTCGTTTTGTTTCACAGCTTAGTTCTGTATTTGCTAGATACCAAGTTGATTATTGCTTCAGTGATAAAAGTACATAATGTTGACCTTTTTTACATATAACAAGCTTTTTCTTTGTTGTTAATTTCTAGTGTTTTCTGTAGATAGTTTGAGGTGATTAGCTTCCAGTCCAGAAAGACGACTAATAAAAAACATACAATTTTATATTACTTCTAACTAAATTATAGTAAGGAATGTAAATTTTATGTTCCAAAAGAACTGAACAGTGTTACCTAAAGCAGAACTGCATTGAACCTGTAAATCATGTTTTCCTATAGAAGTTGCATTTTTAATACTGGAGCTCATTTTAATATTGTTCAACCTTATCATACAAACACACGTACAAACATATGAGTAAGCTAGCAGAAAAAGGCCTTATGGTCAATTGTTGCGTCTGCTCAAGTTTGCAGCCCCCCCCCAGACCCCCAGTATCTATTGAGGGATCTGCCCCCTCCCAGTTATCCACTCCACAACCCCTGTTGATGTCCTCCCCATGGCTCCACTCCATGCAGACTTCCCTTTTACTCTGTCCCATCCACTTTAAAGCTGTCTGCATTCTTTAGGGAGACAACATCTTGTGGCAACTCATTCCATTTCACCACAACCCTTTCAGTGAAAAAGTGTCTCCCCCTTTCCCTCTTGAATTCCCCCACCAGAGTCTATTAGTAATAATCAGAGAGTGTTTCTGATTCACACACTGGTGGTAAGGGCCATTTTAGAACTCTATAATGTAGTTTACGTCTCCTTCCGCAGCAGAACTCTATTGTAGAACACAGGCGCATTGCGGCAACCGTGGAAGAGCTGAGCAAGAACATAAATTACATCACACAGCCCTAAAATGGTCCTTACCATCAGTGTATGAATCAGATATACCCAATGAATTTACTAAAAGGCAAGAAAAGATGGAACACATATGTGAACTAGTTTTTAAAAAAAGGCTTATATTAGTTAATGTATTTATTTATTGTTAACCAGGAGGGTGCACTAGGCAAGCAAATGCCTATTTTTAGGCATTACCTGGAAGATTACATACAAATTATATTACAAAAAGAAAAAAATAACTTACCATAGTTATCTTGGTTCTTCCAGAGAATCCCTCAATATGCTTAAACCAATGCAGTGAGCCTCCTATGTTGAACTGCCCCAGCGAGAATGGAACATATGTAAATGATGGAACCCTCATTGGCTCGTGCTAATTTCAAACTGCTGCCCCTAGTAACTGCTGCGTTCTGAGAAATGCTCAGATTCATTATGAAGTCTAACAAGGTGAAGACCCTCTAACTAGCTTATCTAAAAAGAAAAACATCCCACAATAAAAGACTCCCAAAACCATGGCCCCTGTAAGAAGGGACAAAGAAGACAGTGCCAACTGGCTAAAAACTCAACAAGTGACCAGAAAAAGTACAGAACAGTTAGTGACCAGCAGGGCTGCAGAATAAAAGATCTCATCTCACTTCGAGGAGGAGCTCTTGCAGCAGGTAATACCATTAGGACTAAGGCCGCTAGGCATTAGGACCCCATGGAAAAACTTTCTAGCTAGCAGTCTGTGGCGGGGTACCGCTCCTGACGTCGGTTCTGCCCGATGTCAGATGAGGTATAAAGGAGGCGGTCCCCCAGCGCCACCTCAGTTCTTTTCCTGCCATCAACCCATGAACATTGGATATACGGATGCCATAGTTGCAGTCGACTGCCTGTTTTACCTCGCACCTCGTGCAGTATTTTTCTGAAAACCTACCATTTCTTCAACATCTTTTTCCATCACATTTTCATGTCCTTATCGTCTCAGCGGTAAAAATCGAAGTGTGCATGTGAGAAGCAGATCCCTGCGAAAGACGCCTATTCTGCCTGCATCATCTGCCTAGGCCCAGATCACTGGCCTGATGGTTGCCTGCACTGCACTAAGTTCAACAACAAGAGCAGGATTTGCTGCGCCAACGCCTTGAAGGCCTACCTTCTTAGGCAGCAAGTAGCCGCCATGCAGAAGGCCCCATTGGGACACAGTTTGTCCTCTTCCACCAGGGAGTCTCCCCCCAAGGAGAAGAGATCGGGAGGGAAAAACCACCACCACGGGGAGAAGGAGAAGGCCAGATCAGAGTCTTGCCCAAAATCATCTCACAGGGCGTCAGCCACTTCCAGCTCTGGCAGGAGGTCAGAATCGGTACCAAAGCAGTTTTGGGGAATGCTCGGAGGAAGGCTACCACCTCCACACAGGTGAAAGGTAAGGAGTCTTCCTTTTCAAGACAGCCATCCACACAGATCCCCTTGGCCCACTGACGCTATAAACATGGGTCGACCAATGAGGAACAGGCATTGGCTATGGGCAAAGAAGCGGTGTCCACTGCCCATAAGCCTGCTGACTCGTCTGACAGGCATAAGAAAAAGGCTGAACCAGAGAAATGCCGGGAGGTCGTCAGGTACCAGACGCCTCCCCCACCCAAGCACCAGACATTATCTGCTTCCCAGATGACAGGGCACTTCAACTCAAGGTTGGACAAGGAGCCGCCACCAGAAAAGGAAAGGCCATCAGCCCTTAAGGACCAGCTGTCAGTCCCGAAGGATTGTCTGTCGGCCACGGCGACCGCTTCCCCTGACGCGGTGGTACTGGACACCCAACTGCCTCCTTCACAAGAGCCCGACGTCAGGCCACCAGATACCGAAGACCTGATGCCCGGTGTCCCCATGGATAAAGAGCCTGTGGACCAGGTGACTCCTCCTTTGGATCAGACACCAGGTCCCTCGGGTGGTTTAAATCAGACGCCTCCACCCCCAGTCATTCCTCTAGCGGAGGTGGGGGCACTTTTCCAGATGTGGTGGAATACTGTAAAGGAGGATCTTCTCTATTGACCAAGAGATCCTTCCCCAGTATGCCCATCACCCAGAGACCTCACTCCTGAGCGATCTTTGCCACCAAATGACCGGCCGCAGGACAACGAGGACAGGTGGACACCAGGGTTGGACAGTCGCAAGAGACATCCTTCATCTGTTCCCTCATCCAGCAGATGCCTGCCATCAACGTTAGGAGACAACACAGGGGACTCATCTTCAGACTACTCTTCAGAAGACGAGCTCCCCGTTCTGTCCCCAAATCTGAGGGACTCACCGAGGTCACCCCTGGACGACCTGTCCTTTTTGGACATTATGTGCCATATTCAGGTGCTTCATCAATGGGACACGGAAGAATTGGACCCAGAAAGGTGCAGACTGGCCAAATTCGTAGAAGCCACAGATCCAAAACCATTGGTCATCCCTCCCTTAGTGGAGCCATTCCAGGATATGACCAAATCCACCTGGAGACACCCGGCCACTATGACTGCAGTCCCTCGTAAGGCCGATAGGCTCTACAAGACCCCAAAAGGAGAGCCCTTTCTTGGAGGACACCCAAGGGCAGACTCTATGGTCCTAACAACTGCTCATGGCAGGATACAGCAGCCACGCCACATGAGTACCCAGCCACCGGACCCAGAGTCAAAGAAACTAGACCAGATGGGATGCAAGGTGTACTCTTCAGCAACTTGCACTCTCAGGTCACCCAGTTTCCTGGCCCACGTGGTCACTTACCAAAAGTCTCTTGAGGGCAAAGGCGATGGACCTGGCCAAAGCACAGCCAGATTTGGAAAGTAAGACGGAGCTCCTTGCTGTGATTCAGTCTGGCATGAACATGGATAAGCATGTCCTCAGGAGTTCCTATGACTCTGCGGATACAGCAGCAAGAGCAGCAGCCACTGGCATATGCATGCGGAGACATGCTCGGCTCAGAGTTTTGGGCTTCCGACAGGATCTTCAGGATGCTGTCCTGGATGCTCTTTTCCAAGGACCAGTCCTGTTCGGTCAGGATACCGAAAAACTGATCACTGGCCTTCAGGACTCAGGTAAAGCTGTGTCTGAAGTCCACAGAATGTACCAGTTGGAGCCACAATCCACACACCGCTGTCCTTTTCGGAAAAATCAGGGGCAGCAAGGAAGGCGCCAGATGCAAAACAAGGGAGGCTTTAAAAGAAAAAGCCACCCTGTCCCTTCAGGTGCCCAGGGCACCAAAAACCCCAAGGTGCCAAGACCTCCTCTGCCTACACTCTCCAACACTGCATGACTCCTTACTGACCCCCCTACCACAAACGGTACAGGGGGAGGCCGTAGGAGGGAGATTCTCCCTCTGCCTATCCAGATGGTCCAGTATAATATCAGCCCAGTGGGTCCTCCAGATGGTAGAAAGGGGATACTCCCTAGAGTTCACCTAGTTCCCCCTGGACAACCCACCAGTCCCCTCCCACTGCTACCCCTCCCATGCACTGTTCCTGCGGGCAGAGATACAGGCCTTACTAGACAAAAGGGCCATCCAGAAGGTTCCTTTTGCACAAAGGGGAAAAGGTTTTTATTCCCATTCCTTCCTTGTCCCAAAAAAGATGGGAGACCTCCGTCCCATTCTGGACCTGAGTCAGTTGAACACCTTTATCGAATACAAAAGGTTCAGAATGGTGACCTTGGCAAGCCTGTTACCAGTGCTGCACCAAGGAGACTGGCTCTGCTCACTGGACATGCAGGATGCCTACATGCACATCAAGATCCTGCCATCTCACAGGAAATACCTACGCTTCACCTTCCAAGGAGGACACTACCAGTTCAGGGCACTGCCTTTCGGCCTGTCCTCGGCACCAAGGGTCTTTATCAACTGCCTGGCAGTCGTAGCGGTGACCCTAAGGAGAAAGGGTCACTTTGTATACCACTTCCCGGACAGTTGGCTTCTTATGGCATCAACAGAAGACCGATTGAACAAGACCTTCGGGGACACATTCAGCCTGTTCCGGACTTTAGGCATCACCCTAAATCTGTCCAAGTCACAACCGTGGCCAGCTCAAAGGCTGCAATACATTGGAGCAGTCCTGGACACAGTCCAAGGGAGAGCCTTTCTGCCCACAGACAGGGCAGTGAGGCTAAGGGAGGTCGCTTGCAGGATACACGACTCAGACTTGGTTCCAGCAAGAGTGGTTCTACAATTGTTGGGTCACATGGCAGCAGCTATTGTGGCAGTTCCATTCTCGCATCTGACCATGAAGATTCTGCAATGACACCTCAAGGTTCAGTGGGATCAAGGTACGGATGAGCTGGAAGAACCTATTCAGATTTCCAACGCAGTCTGACAGTCCATGACCTGGTGGCTCACCCCAGCCCAGCTGAGCATCGGGGTTCCCTTTCAAAAACCCAGTCCACTGCAGACCCTTACCACCGATGCATTGGGACTGGGATGGGGAGCACATCTTGTCTCGCAGCAGACAAGGGGCTCCTGGAATTCAGCAGAATGAACTATCCACATAAACATTCTGGGGATGAGAGCCGTTCTATATCCTCTTCAAGATTTTCAAGGCGTGCTCCTTGTCAGACCTCTACTGGTCCAGTCGGACAATACCCCAGTAGTCTTCCATCTCAACAAGCAAGGGGGTACGCACTTGTATCCCCCATGCAGAGAAGCAATGAGAGCTTGGTCCTGGGCAGTGGATCACAAACTGGACACCACGACAGTTCATGTTCCAGGAATCCACAGTGTCCTTGCAGATAGCATAAGTCGCTCTCGATCTCAGAACCATGAGTGGGAACTACAGCAAGAAGTCATAGACGACCTCCTCAAAAGGTGGGGTCAGCCGGAACTGGACCTCTTTGAGTCCCCACACAACACCAAACTGCCCAGTTTCTGCTTGCTAGATCCAGGGCCTGGTGTTTTCTGGTGAGACGCATTGTCCTTCTCTTGGACAGGGAGATTTCTGTATGCCTTCCCTCCCTTCCCCCTGCTTCAGAGGGTCCTGCTCAAGTTGCAGGCAGAAGAGACCAGGATAGTACTGGTAGTACCATTCTGGCCTCAACAAATTTGGTTTCCACTGTTGCAACAACTGGTGTCGGAACTGCCAGTTTCATTGCCTCTCTCCACTCACTTGCTCTTCCAAGAGCAAGGGACGTTAGTCCACCTGAATCTCCAGTCCTTGCACCTGCATGCTTGGCTCCTGCCGACTTAGCCAGGGATAGGTTTGGAGTTTCTTTTAGAGTGGCAGAGGTACTTGTGGCAACGAGAAAACCCTCTACCAGGGTGACCTAGGCCATGAAATGGAAGCATTTCTGCTTCAAACAACATGAAGTCTTGCTGTATTCTGACAATAGCAGTGAGTCCCAACCTTTGAACTGCCCCGGAGGTGAAAGAGTTAACTTCCCATGCCAGGCATGGAACGCTGAGCTTGAGCTCAGTTGAGACTCTGTCTGTTGTTCTTCAAACTTAAACCGTCAGATTCTTTACTCCGCCTCACTGAACAGTCGCTCCGGAGATTTCTCCTTCTGCTCAGTTCAATTTGTCGGTTAAAGTACCGCTTTTCTCGGTTTTGGACCGAATTTAAACTGTAACATACTAACATACTAAAATGCCAGCAGAATAGGCCTAACGGTCTTTCGAGTCTGCTCGATTGGTCAGCCTCCACCCTGGGTGCTGACCTTGCTGCCCCCCTCGCCTTCTCTGGCTTCTCCCTTCCCAGTTCCGGATATTCTTGCTGCATTGGATTTTGCTTCCAGAACCCTTCCCCTGTATCTGTCCCAGCCCCTCTTGAACCCCTCCACTGTCTCTGCCTCCACCAGCCCCTAGGCAGTGCATTCCATGGCTCCACCACCTCCTCAGTGAAGGAGCACCTCCTCCTTTCTCCCCTGAATCTTCCCCCCTCCAGCTTCCACCCATGTCCTCTAGTGGCCCCCTCCTCCTTCTTCCTTCAAAGCACCCTGACTGTTCCTCCCCTATTTACCCTCTTCATGTACTTAAAGACCTCTATCATGTCCCCCAGTCCCTTCTCTCTTCCAATGTGTACATATTTAGCTCTTTGAGCCTCTCCTCATAGGTCCTGTCCCCCAAGCCCCAAATCATTTTGGTTGCCCTCCTCTGGACCCTCTCCAGGAGTTTAATGTCCCTCTTTAAGTGTGGCCTCCAAAACTGCATGCAGTACTCAAGGTGTGGCCTCACCAAGAAAGTTATACAGAGGGGAGCATCACTCCCTCCTTCTGGAGGTGATCCCTCTAGCGATGCATCCCAGCATCCTGTTGGCCTTGGCTGCTGCCTCCACAAGTCTCCGAGTTGTTCATTTTGACATCCACCCCACCCCAGGTCCCTCTCAGCCATCGAGACTTGTAGCATTCCCCCAGGGTGTAACCTGGCCGGGTTTCTGGCCCCTAGGTGGAGTACCTTGCATTTCCTGCATTGACCTCAGCTTCCACTTTCTAGACCATCTTTCCAGAGCCTCCAGGTCCCCCTGTAGGGCCACCCTCCCCTCCTTCCCATCCACCACCGCCCCCAGTTTTGAGTCATCTGCAAAGAGACTCATCTCACTCCTGATTCCTGTCCTTATGTCAGAGACGTAGGCGTTGAACAGGAGGGGACCAAGGACTGATCCCTGTGGGACCCTACTAATGACCCTCTTTAGGGATGAGACTATCCCGCCAACTACGACCCTCTGGGTCCGGTCATGGAGCCAATTGCCTATCCATCTGATCATCTGGTTCCGACCCCATTTCTCACAGCTTATCCAACAGGCCCATGTGAGGAACAGAGTCAATGCCTTGCTGAAGTCTAGAAAGAGGACGCCCACTGGTCTACCAAGGTCCAAGGCACTCAGTCACCCAGTCATAGAACTCAAGGCTATGTCTGACATGATTTCCCGAGATGAATCCATGCTGTCTATCATCCAGGCACCCTGACTTATCCAGGTCCCCCCTAGCCTCCTTGACAATGCCCTCCATCACCTTGCCCACCACTGAGGTCAGGCTGACAGGCCTGTAGTTCCCTGCCACCTCCCTTGATCCCCCTTGTGGATAGGCACTATATGCGCCACCTTCCAGTCCTGGGCACCCACCCTGTCCTCAGAGAGATGGTGAAAGCTCGCTAGGGTTTCGCCAGGAGATCCGCAGTTTCTTCAGCACTTGGGATGTAATTTATCCGCCCCGTGCATTCTCCGTCTTAAGGGAGCTGAGGGCTTCCTCACTCTCTCTCGCTGTGATTTCCCTTCCAGTACTCTTCTCCTGCTTAGCCCCTCCCGCCTCCTACGCAATGATGCCTCCCTCCCCAGACCCGCCGATCGGTAAGGGTTCCTCTCCTCAGTCTCTGTCTCTCCATGTATGATGCAGCACCCCATTTTCCTTGGTGGAAACTGAGGTGAAGTACTCATTTAGTACCTCAGCCTGCTCCCCGGTCTTGTGCCCATCTCTCCCTGATTTAATCCTGCTAATCTGCCCTTCACCCTTCGTTTTCCCCAATGTATCTAAAGAACCCTTGTCTCTCTCCTGATTTCCCTGGCCAGGTTCTGCTTCTTCCTTGCCTTAGCCACCTCACCACCCTAGTGGTCCTTCTAGCACATCAGCTCATACTCCCCCGATCCCTTTCACCCTTGAGCACTTGAACTGCCTATAGGTTGCCTTCTTCCCTGCACCACCACCTGGACCTCCCTGGTCCACCAGCAGTGTTTTCGGCCCTACCACATTTTCATCTTACTTTGCACAGGTGCTGGTAGCATCTTTGCACCCCTCTCCTGGAAGATTTCACCTACTATCAGCCCCATGTCTGACCCAATCCCATCCAAATGCTCCTTAAGGATCCTTCCCATTTCCTTAAAATCCGTTCCCTAGTCAGTTACCTCCGTCTTTGTGCAGCTTCTAGCCTCCTAGGTCCAGGCAGAACCAGACCAGTGGCATGGTCACTCCCGCCAACGGGTCCCTTACCTCCAGGCCCCTAATCTGGTCACTGTCTGCCAGGACCACATCCAGTACCTGTGCCTCCTGGTCGTTCCCCCACCTGCTGAGTTAGGGAACTGCCTTGAAGACATCCAACAACCTCTGTTCCCTGGTCACAGAAGATGTCATAGTCTCCCAGTCTGTTCCTGGCATGTTTAAGTCCCCAACACCACCACCATTCCTCTGCCCAGTCTGCAGTGTCTCCCAACATCTGCCACCAGACTCTCCTCCAGCTCCTCTGCCAGGGCAGGGGCTCATCACCACTCCTATTTTTACTCTCTTGCCCCCTTTGTTATCAAGGTGACCCAAATTGCTTCCACGGTTCCTCTGCCTCCTCTACTCCCCTATGCCAATGCAGTTTTTGACTATCATTACACCTCCTCCCTTCCCTCCCCTGTCCTTCCTGAACATGGTGTAACCCTCCAGGTTCAGGTCCCAGCATGTCTTGCAGTGGCCCAAGTCTCAGTGACCGCTGCCACATCTACTGCCCTCAGTTAGCATTGCCTGGAGCTCAGGCATTTTATTTCCCAAGCTCCTGGCATTTAGCAGGACTACCTTCCACCCTTTCCCTATACTTCCATTTCCCCTGCTCGTGTTCCCATGGGGATTCTGTTTTCCCCTGGTCTGCACTTTACCAGTCAGCCTTTTCCTGCAATCCTCCAGCTCCCCAGGGGGGTGGAGACAGAGTCCCTCCTTTATCGGCACCCCCTTGACAGCCTTTTCTTCCATCCCTCCTCCCTTCACAAGTTTAAACCCCACTTTTCACCAATGAACCTCTCTATTTTCAACTTAAGGATTCCCCTTCCCTGTCGGTTCAGTCTCTGTCTGTGGTATTCGTGAGTACTAGATAAGTTATTTTATTCTATTCTGTGTGGAACTTGTAAACGGTTTGTTGGTTCAGTATGAACCGATCAAGTTGTTTAAAAAATCTTAAATTGTGCTTTTAGAGTGTGGTTAGCGGTTCTTATCGGTTCTAAAAAAAACAGTTTTATTTTTTTCACGACCCTTGTGCAGTTGCGGAACCGATGAGAGATCTTGCCTAGCGGATTGCCAAAAAGGGTAAGAGTTTGGTTAGGACTGGCACTATGTCTGAGAAACCCAAAAGAAAAACCAGACCCACTGGGTTTCAACACTGCAGTGTGTGTGGGGAAGTCTTTGCCAAGGCTGACCCCCACACCACCTGTGTTTATTGTCTGGGGTTTGACCACCTCAATGCAGACTGCCAGATTTGCAAAAATTTCCCTGCAGCTACCCTAGAAAAGAGAGCTGGTAGGCTCAGGGATAGGGAGGCCAAAAAGTCCGCTGAACCGGATGGCCAGCCCGGTTCGGTCCAAACCGAACCAGAAGGAGTGCCCTCTGACCAGGGCGAGACTTCTTTGGGCAAAAGGAGAGCCGATTCTGAGGAGTCGGTTCCGGCTAAAAGAACTAGAAAAGGAAAATCAGCTGGTGTGGAGCCAAAACTTTCCTCTCCAACCGCTGAAGAAATAGCCAAAGCGATCAAAATTGTCCAGTCGCTTTCCCCGGTTCTGACCGAACCGGCACTATACTGGTCCTTGTAAGAACAGATTCAGAAGCAAATGGTTTGATGGCATTGTTAAGTGCTTGTTCAAGAGTCTGAGAACCAGGATGGGTCACCAGACCCCACTTTTCTTTTGGGTAAGGAAATATCTGGAATAGAAGCCTTTGCCCCTCTGGCATAGGGGAACAGGCTGTACTGCTTTGATGCCGGGCCAGTGTTGGAGGTGGCTATCCTTTCTGGGCTATCCTTTCTGGGTACTATCCGTGGTACACTGCCCATGGAGGGAATGCAGGAGTGGGGGTGTGGCCATCTGCTTTAGATCCAGCTTGGGCTTCTCCGTGCACCCAGTAGGATCAGCCAGGTCCTTTGAGTGTGTGGCGGTGCATGGGGGTCCAGGTGCAGGTTTCAGGATTCTCAGACAGGTCAGTTCTTGTACTCCTTGATTTCTCATCAGGATTTGACACCGTGGATTATGTTGTGCTTCTTGATCACCTTTGAGAATATTGTGGACTCACCGGTACAGTCATCAACTGGTTTGAGTCCTACCTCTCAGGCAGGAAGCAGCAGGTGGTGATGGGGGATTTCTCCTCCTCCCCGAAGCTCCTGCTATGTGGAGTGCCACAGAACTCAATCTTGTCACCAGTGTTATTCACGATGTACATGCTGCCCCTGGGAGAGCTACAGTAATTAGGTGTTACAGTGTGGGATTTTCACTGCTATGCAGATGACACCCAACTGTATATATCCTTTGCCCCAGGAACACAGGATGCTGTGGAAGTGCTAAACAACTGCCTGTCTGAAATCAATGACTGGATGTCTTCCAGTTGGTTGTGACTGAACCCCAAGATGGAGATTCTGGCGATTGATTTGGGTTGTGGGCATGAAGGGAGTGCCTCCAGAGTGGCTACAGGATTGTTCCTAGGATCCGCTCCATTGATGGCCTATCCTAGGGTGCGGGATCTTGGCGTTAACCTGGATGACAGATTGACACTTGAAGCTCAGATGTCATCTGTGGTTCAAAGTGTTTTTTACCACTTAAGGAATATCACCAGGATTAAACCCTTAGTTCTGCCTTAAGACCTGCTGTCACTAGTACATGCCTTTGTTACTTCCAGGCTTGGCTACTGTAATGCTCTATACTTCAGGGTCACTAGTGGGATGCTCCACTGGCTGCAGCCAGTTCAGAACACAGCGGCCAGGTTGCTGATGGGCCTGTCTAGTTCTAGTCATGTGACCACGGTCCTGTGAGCTCTGCACTGGCTGCCTGTCAGGTGAAGAATCATCTTCAAGATGGGGTTGCTCACCTGTAAGGCCATATACGAATTGGGCCTGTGTTATCTGGCTGATATCCTGACACCTACCTGCTCTGCTCATTCCCTCCACTCCTCGACCAGGGGTCTCCTTGCTATTCTCAGGGCCAGACTAAAAACATCAGGCGACCATGCATTTGAAGTCACCCGAGCAGCCCTGTGGAACTCCTTTCCAGCTGGTGTGAGGGAGGCCCCCAATGGTTGAGATGTTTAAGAAGGGTCTAAAGGCTCAATTGTTCTCTTCGGCATTTCCTGATGACTTTGACTGACTGGAGCTAATTACATTTTAGATCCGTCTGCTATTATAGTATTATATTTCTTTTTTACACTTCTGTTTATCACCCCTGGACACTGGTATTCTCTCAGGCCTGACTCGTCCCCCACTCTACCACCCGCTGTGACCTCCACCTACCTCAAAGGCATTACTCTCTCCCGCAGAGCTGAGGGGGCTAGCCCCATGGGCGATCGAAGGGGCGGAGGTAGAGGTCCAGCATTGGGTGTGTGGCAGGTGGACACTGCGGAGCCGTCACCTATCCAGACCAGAGGGGTCTTTTTCCTCTTGTACTGGTTGCTCACTCCATCCATCCTCCCTCCTTGCGTGGGCCCGACCTGACATCTGGCGCATGGCAACTCTGCTGACATCAGCCACGCTGTACGTGCAGTCTGCGTTCTGTAGTGCCTCCAGTCTCCACCAGGGGCCACTGGAATGCCAGACAGTCCCTAACCCACCCCCCAGGAGAGGAGAGCAACCCAGCGGGCGCTCAATCCTCTCCCTTCCCTGCCAACCCCGGCGCCTGAGCTCGCTCCCGAACTCAGGTCACCGGTGTGGCGTGAGGTGTGGCATCCAGCAACTCAACCCTCAGTGCCACCGGGCCATATTTATTGTTTTAAAATGTATGTATACTGCTTGAATATTGTATGTGTTTTTATTTGTCTATTTCCCTACTTGCTTTTATGTAAAGAGCCTCAGGGATTGGGCGCCATAGAAATAAATGTGCTTTGCCTTGACGCCTTTGATGAGCAGTAGGTTGGCAACTTCTGATTCTAGCAAAGTCCTTTCTCCTGGTGTTGCCAGGTGGAAAATTCTGCTTCTCAGCCTGGGGAGAATTTTGAAACTGAGGGACAGAGCCTGTTCACTACCTCCAAGATGCACTTGTCTGTGGTGATGGTATGCCATGCTTGGAGGAAGTGAGCTAGCCTGCCACCTACAGGAAAAGGTGAGGTGACCTGGGCAGGCATGGCAGGGGTTCTGCTTTGGCTGGGACTTGGCCTGAGGTGCTGGCTCAGACCTTCTTACATTCCTTCTACCTCTACCTCTAGAGTACCTTCTGGGCTGCTGGTAGTCTGGCAATCCTTGGGCTTGTAAAAAAGACCTGGAGTAGGAGCCCCTACCCCTGCCTCCCCTAGCTTAGTATCTGTAAGAAGTGGATGGTCTGTCCCAGGCAGAATTACTTCTATAAGCAGTTTTGTACTCTTCAACTTTTTTCATGTAGGCTTCTGTTTTATCCGCAAAAAGAGAATTGTTCTTGTAGTGGAAATCCATGGTGTTAGACTGAGTATCCTGGGAGAGATTTGTAGCCCTGAGCCAGGCAAACCGCCTCAAGGATATAGTGAGAGCCATAAGCCAGGCAGCAGTATCATTGGCATCCACAGCCATATGAAAATGGTATTTTGTGGCATCCAGAGCTGTTCTGGCTGTCTCAGTCAGATCCACTGCCACCTCATCAGAAATCTTATTCATCATGGCCAGGATGGTGGACCAAAGGGCCTTCTAATACTGGGCTACATAGGCCCTATAGTTGGCCTGTCTGATGAGAAGAGAGGCTGCTAGGTACCCTTTCTTCCCCATAGCATCAATCTTTCTGGAATACTTATCAGGTGGATGGGAAGCTAAAGGCACCCTGGCTTTATCAGAGGCAGACACCCATGCCACCCCCTCATGGTTTGGGTGTGTAAACAGAAAATCAGCATTGATTATATCCAGCTGATATTTGTTATCAACTTTTCTGTCTACCCCTGGCACAGTAGTGGGGTTCTGCAAAATCTTTAAAACGGCTTTCTTCAGGGATTTATAGATTGGAAGCAGAAGTCTCTTAGTGGGGGTGAGATCCATCTTAGTCTGCTTCTTCCTGATCCTCCACTATTTCTTGAATGGAGAGATTAAGGTTGTGTCATTGAGGCACAGGTCAGAAAGCATAGGAAAAACTAGGAGCAGTTGTAAAATTTGCAACAAGAGTATTTATTTGTACTAGCAGTAACATAAAAAATACAATTGTTCAGTATAACTGTTTACAAAGGGAAATTAAACAGAAAAAGTCCATCTGAGTTTTCCTTCAATCTCTGTGTGCCTTTTTTTTGCAAGCAGTTGCAGCTCTCTTTTTATAAGTCCTTGCAACCCCCCTTCTGAACAAGCATCTTCTTTTTTCTAATATGTTCTAGTATATTTCAGGCAGGTGTTGGCAGGAACGCAATGTCCCAGAACTGAGACCCCATCTCCACAGCTTTTCTACAAAAGCCTTAAAAAATTGCACTCAGGTAATCTCTTGAATTTCCAATGGCTTTTCGCCATAATCTCAACATTTCAACAGTAACACTATATAATTTCTGAACAAAGGGATCCCAATATCAGTTACATTTCCACATAATGATGTTCATGTTTTTATACCTGCAGATATGCAAGGGAGAAAAAGACAGAATAGCAAGGTAAGACTGAGAGACATTGAGAGGCAAATAATTGCGAGACTGTTGGGGTGATCAAGTCCTACAGTAGGTCTCATAGGAAAATTTGGTTGCTCAACCAGACAGAGAAGAGACAGAAAAGGAGAGAATAGAACAGATCCCTGCATTCAGATGCTTTCCATAACAAATGGGACAGTGTCCTATTTCATCCTGTCACAGGTTGTCAACCATCTGTCTCACAAAAGAATTGTGAGAAGAGTAATCCTCCAGTCCACGGGGAGAGGGGGGAGGCGACGACCAAAGTCTTGTTTTGGGGAAACTTCAGGCTGAATGGGTTCCCTCTCCTCCTCT
The DNA here is from genome assembly GCA_016271365.2 of Neoceratodus forsteri. Taxonomy (NCBI): domain Eukaryota; kingdom Metazoa; phylum Chordata; order Ceratodontiformes; family Ceratodontidae; genus Neoceratodus; species Neoceratodus forsteri. Next base: position 47,798,779 of record JADMNL010000025.1, read on the forward strand.
GGTTCCTGAGTTGGGGGAGCTGAAGCAGGAATCGACGGAACCGAGGAAGGAACCATGGGACCGACAGCCTTGAGGGTCTGTAAAATCTGTAAAGCCTTGGCAATCTCCTCAGCCGAGGGCATTGCGGTCTGTCAGCTGAGAGCTCCTTTGTCTTTTTGGCAGGAGGTGCAGTGACATGTTTCTTTTTATGGTTCCACTTAGCAGGAACCAGTTCAGGAGCTGGTTCCACCGGTCTCTTGGATTTTGAAGTGCTAGCCTTCTCAGTGGATTTAGGGTCCACTGGTTCTTTGGTTTTATCTTTTTTTGCATGTGAAGAGGAAGCCTCTTCAGTGGGCTTAGGAGAAGGAGAGGAAGGAGTGGCCATTTCCTTGAGCTTTTTTACTCCCCCTTTTTAGAGTTTTGTGACAAAAAGTCTTACAAATGTCACAGCTGACGAACATGTGACTAGTACCTAGACACACAAAACGTGCCTGTCAGCTTTGGCAATGATTTGTCTACACTTTATGCAGTTCTTAAACCCAGTAGGTCCTGTCCTCCTTTTCTTTTTTTGTGTCTCTGACACGAGTGTCAGAAACTCCAAGAAAAACAATAGAAAAAAGTAAACAGTTCCCAGGAACCGCTAAAGTAAACCAAAAACAAACTAAACTATGCTAACTAACCTGAAAAAAGGAAGGAATAGGGGCAGCAATCGAAAATAAATTAATAATCTTTTACCACACTGGAAATAATAATGGTTAATGGAAGTTGAGGAGAGCTCTCCAAGGCATCTGTACTAGGCAGGCAGAGAAATGAATCTGAGCATTTATCAGAATGCAGCAGTTACTAGGGGTAGTAGTTTGAAATTGGCACAAGCTAATGAGAGTTCCATTATTTACATATGTCCCATTCTCTCTGGGGCAGTTCAACACAGAAGGCAGATTGCATTAGCATAAGCATACTGAGGAATCCCCTTGGGTTTGAAAAAAAAAAAAAAGCTTTTACAAAGCAGGAACACATAAGGTGCCATTATGATACAAAAAGAAATGGTATATCAGAGAAAGTCAGCTAGTATAAGGAAGTGGAGCACCCGGCCCGGTGGCACTGAGGGTTGAGGCGCTGGATGCCACAACTGCATGCAGCTGGCGACCCGGGTTCGAGGGAGCCCGGGTCATCAGGGTTGCAGGGGAGGACTAGGATTGAGTGTCCGATGACAGCTCTCCTAGTCCTGGGGAAAGGGGTGGATGTACACCGTGCTCTGGTGGTCCCTAGGGATGCCTGGAGGTACTACAGTTGTGTAGGTGCCAAGATGGGGGGCACGCAGGCGTCTACACATCAGTGCATGGGCGTCATTGCACATCCATGCTCCCATTGGGGAAAAAGGGAAAATAGCAGCATAACAAGTCCGGCAGCTTGATGTCACAGCTTCACCAGCCAGCGATGCCTGGATAAAGGCGTGTGCAGTAATGGATCCTGGCGGGCGCAGGGGCATTGAAGGCCCTTTTGACGGTAAGGCTGTGCTATGCTGGGGCACGCCAGCTTCGGGTCGGGGTGAAGGAGGAGCGGTGGCTAGATATAGACAGGACTGTGGCTGCAGGTGAGAAAATCTTAAATGATAAAAAAAAAAATAAATAAGGAAGTGGAGCAAAGCATCAAGAAATTCCACGTGAAGACTGAAATTACACATGGTACAAAAGGAGACATGGAAAATTGTATTTTCTCTAATGGGGACTCTGCTAGGTGTTTCATGGTAAAAGAGACTCTGAATGTGAGGTTTGGATGAGAGGATCGTGATGCAAAGCACAACAGTTCTGGCTGCCCAAAGCTCACTAGAGGAGCAGTATAGCGTAGCAGTTATGGGCCCTGAGCTGCAAATCTGGAGACCTGGGTTTGAATCCCACAGCCCCTACTTGCATACTGTGTGACCCTGAGCAAGTCACGTAACTTCCTTGTGCTCCCAGGTCACTCCCAGGTTACACCTGGAAACAAGCTCCAGCCTAGTGTGCCACTCCTGGTTAAACAGTTCCCCCTTTCCCCTCTTATGCTATAAGAGACATCCCGTGGAAGCACTATTAACTAATTATAAATCACTTTAGTTAACTTGCGTGTATTATAATAAGTTGTAAATATTTTTAATTTCAAAAGTAAAATGAAGCCGACCTCTCCCTGGCTGTGAAGTGGAGCGCTCTGCTCCTGAAGTTCCTGCATGAGCGAGACCGCTGTACCAATTATAAGTGGTACACTGGATCTGGGTGCCGATTGGCTGACATCAGGTTTATACAGCCATGTAAGTTAAATACAGTTCTCCTTTAATAAAGAAAGCAAAAATGGCTCAATACAAAAACACGGAATCCTGCAACTGAGTCTTGACACAAGAGAAATAAAAAACTGTTGGCATTATAGAGTAACCGTTTTTATTGGCATGATAAATTACTATTTTCACATCAGAAAATGCATATGTTGATGATAAATTGTGGTCTGCAAGGTAACAGAGACATCCTATTACAGGAAGGCAGTTGCTAAACAGAAATAGCATCCTCACTCTCTGCTAGAGCACATATATGAGACCTACTGTTCTAGTCTCAGTCTTACTCCATGAACTGCATGACAGATTTTCTGATTTCAAGCAGTCATTTCACAGTTGCCATTAGCAGAATTCAATTGCCCAAACTTTCCTTAATATTTCAGAACCTTCCGTTTTTGCAGTACCAATGAAATTTTCATTAAAACAGGATCTTTTTTCCTCCATCAGACTTCATCAGTTCATGTTGCTGTTTCCTTTTGCGAAGCCATAATCTAATGCGTGCGACATGACACAACCTGTTGGCTGCAGAAATTATTCTGATGTCATGAGTAGAAGATTATATTTTAAGGGCAGGAGCAACATCAGGAGCAGGTGGCGTCTAAGGAGCGAGAAAGTCGAGATTCATCTAAATGTCTTCAGTAATAAAGAATGGAATGTTCTGAAATTCAAATGATTTTAGATTGCAACAAAATCCAACTCCTTCCGATGCTAGCTGTAATTTTTTTTTCAGGAAACTACCAATATTGTGATAAAAATTTTAAAGTGCTATTTAATTTGTTGCACCATTGCTTGAAAGGAGTATTGTATTATCGTATATGGAGCAAATGTATGAATTATTCCCTAAACATATGTAATACTGAAAGTGTTGTATTTCTTTTGCATATAAACTAATTCTGTAACTCGAAGGCTGCAGTAGTGACATTCAAGATAACAGAATTCCGACAAGTTTGGCTTGTAATGGATCTTAAGTGCCACTAAAACCTGGATCTAGTGTTCAAGTAGTGCCTGGGATATCTTTCCTCTGTCCCACACAAGAATTCATAGGAATCCTATCCCTTTACTGTGCACCAGGATCATACAAGAAAGAGCCATCATTGTGTAGTACTGACCCTATTTCCATTAACTTTCTTCATTTGCATAAGTTCTATCTCTGGGGCATCACACTCTGGCCGGAAGATGATGCTTCTCGTAAAGCACCATTGATGGATTCCTGGTGTTAGAAACATAATTTACTGGTTTGTTGAGTTTCTAGATAAAAGAAAAACTAAAAAGGTTGTTCAGCACAAAACTGTGTTAAATAGCTACTGACGCCTCGAAGAAAACTTTGAAAACCATAATAATTAGATACAATTTTGCTTGCATTCCATATATATTCTATATATATTTCTTCCGTTATTTTTTTTTTTGTAGATTCTATTTATTCACTCTGGTGGATCAAGGCATCTCTCGGAGGTGCACACTTGACCATCGCCTCTACTCTTCGCTGAGACCTCCCTTCTCCGGGACCCTCTCCTAAGGACCTTCCAGACCCCTGGAACACCCCCCTGGGGGAGGGCTCACCCCATCTACCTGGTGGCCTTTCTTTAATTAGAGGGTCAGTCCTTGGTCGAGGTCTTGGGGGGACCGTTGGAGGGATGGTCTGGCGCTGGGGTTGTGGGCTAGGTCCCTGGAGCCTTCATTGCTTCCTCGGTCCTCCAGGGTATTTTAGCACAATAGTTTCCCCTCCTGGAGTGCGGTCATGCAATGACATCTAGGCACCAACGTGCCGATGTCCACTGCTGCTCCACCCACAGTCACTGCACCGTGAGTTCTTTGCTTTGCCCCCAGTCTCACTGCACCATGAGTTCCTTGCTTTGCCCCAGTCTCACTGCACCATGAGTTCCTTGTTCTTCCCCCAGTCTCACTGCACCGTGAGTTCCTTGCTTTGTCCCCAGTCTCACTGCACTGCAGTGTAAGTTCCTTGTTTTGCCCCCAGTCTCACTGCACCGTGAGTTCCTTGCTCTGTTCCCAGTCTCACTGCACCGTGAGTTCCTTGCTCTGCCCCCAGTCTCACTGCTCCATGAGTTCCTTGCTTTGGCCCCAGTCTCCATTAGGGGCTGCTAAGGAGTGGTGCTTGGCCCAGACCCCACCCCCCCGGGAAGGGAGAGCAGTCCTCCCGATGCTCAATCCCTTCCCTTCCCTGCCGACCTCCAGTGGCCCGAGTCTGTTCCCGAACCCGGGTCACCAGCATGGCGCGAGGTGTGGCATCCAGCACCTCATCCTTCAGTGCCACCTGGCCAGCTCTCTCCATTAGCATTACTGAGGAAACTTGCATGACTACATGATATTTATCCCTTAGAGTTCACCTGCCTCTATAGCTTACTCCCTACTTCAAGTCATAATCGTCTGTTGTGACATCACAATCTGCTACCATGGGAGTAACTGTGATATCACAAGCAGCGCATTATGACATCAGGTAGGGAAAAAGCAACAGGAATAGATAAGGTCTTCAGGAGCAAGGATCCTGTTTTTATGCAAATTACCTCAGTAGTAAATAATGGGGAGGAGGAATATAGAACTAATGTGAAATACAAATTTTCAAGGAAATTCAATATATTTTGTAATTTCTCTACAGTACCTGTTAGCAACAGTTTTTTGTATGTTGTAATTAGCTGCACTTATCTTAAACTATAACTACATCAAGACTGAGTTGAGTATCACTAACATTTGTGTATTTGCATAGCAATTATATTGTAATTATGATATAAGCAAGCAATTGCAGCATAACTACACACTTTTTTTTTACATTATGTACAGCTGTGATGATGCTCCTAATTCCTGTCCACTTGAATAAAATTCATCCCTATTACTGTCAGAATACTGCACAGCCAAAGTCTAAGCATTGTCCTAGTGCAATCAGATGTATTTATATAATGGCTGAGCAATGCCACCTGACCATGCAATTAAATCTCTATAAATGCACGGGCAGGTGAGGAATTCCATTTTCCTCTCAAAAAAATCTACTTAGAGACATTTTGTAAGTATAATAAGCTCCTCCAGGGTGTGCATCATAGGATTTTAATGCACTTCCCATGGGCACAAGAACACTCAGTCTTTGGCCTCGTGCCATGCTATGCCCCTGGGGCATGCATTAAAATCCTATAATGCACACCCTGTCATGGCTTATTACTTAATTATTTATGCCCAGGAGGGCTTTTGAGCAGCAGGTGCCCATTTTCAAGGGTGACCCTAGTCTCCAAATTCAAAGACTTTTTACATAAACAATGAGGCGTTATTAATATACAGTAAAAACAGTGAAAAATTTATTGTATAGAGTTCCATAGAGGATTAGGTTTGTATACAGCTAGCATAAGAATGTATTTTAAAGACCAAATTATGTTGTATTAAACATCATCAATCTGATGTTCAAACAATTTTCTTGTACAAGCTAGCGCTTATTTTACATGTATAAATCTGGTATTAACACAGCAGTATTTGCTACTTGGCAGAGAATCTCTCATCATGTAGTATTTTGCCATTAATATATTTATGAGATACTCTGGGCCCATTTCCAAACCCAGATCATCAGTGTCACAGATGGTAGTGCTACCGCTGTGCCGGAATGTCGGCTACAAATTTAGATGTAAGGAAGGGAAGAAATAAGTTTCACTTGCTATATAAGGAAACTGCCCTGGGAAAATCCAAGGATTAATATATTTTTTTCTGACCTTATGTTTGTTTATCTAGGATTATATATTAAGGGGATACATGATGCTGCAGCATCTGATAGCGGTTTTATCAATACGAGTGGCATGAGAGCTTGGGGGTTATCATGAGTGGCTCCGCGAAGTGGGGCCACGAGTGCTTAATCCCCGAGCTCACTTGCCACGAGTGTTGATATAAACTGCTACCAGATGCTGCAGCATCACGTATTTGTTTTATATTATTGGGGTTGACTTCATTGTGTCGTTTGGTCGTGTATTTCTGTGGTTATTTTGCTAGTTTTCTGCTGTGTTTGGGTGTTTCATTTGTGCTTCTGTGTTGCTGTGCTACAAATTTGTACGTTAATGCTGCTGAAACATCACCAGCAGCATTACTACTGAATGTAGTTTGGCATTGATGTTATCAGTGGCGTGTAGACACGGCTGATAGCAGCACCTACGTAATGACAGTGCTGATAACCTGCAGTTCTTGTTGCCCGTCTACACGTCATTATAAGGAATTTGTTTAGTGGTACTGATAGCTGTTTTTATCAAATGAGTTATCAGTCAACCTCTATAATATAACATTAACTCATGGACAGTTATCTATTAAATTAACATGTGAACTGTTTTCTTAAAAGCAATATCAGACTCTGTGCCCATTTACTCCATTGGCCTCTCATGTGAGGCTGCGAGCAAGGGTGCCAAACTAGTGCCAATTGTGTTGGTTTTGTGACGTAGATACTGGCTCACTGGGAACTGGACTGAGACCACTGCAACTCATTTCACATAGGACACTAAACAGCCCTCAGGTGATAATGACTTTCGGCAACTACTCACCTGGGCTGGATTTAAACCAGTGACCTAGAGGTGAAGGTCTCCTTAGGCCATTTCCAGTCTAGTGACTCTCACCTACATGGTGATCCCTTCATGACTGGGTTGAGAAATGCTGGTGGAGAAGGTTGCACTGTGATCGCCTGTGCTGTATCAGTTATGTGGATAAACACTGGGCTTCAGTTTCCAGTGCTTCCAATCGGGCACCTTTCATGACAACTGAATTCACACACAGAAAAAAAAAATCTTTAAAAGGCCATACCAGCTATGTTGTACCCACCTCAGCTCTTGACACCACCCAATGGGCAGGAGGTTTAGAAAGGTGCTGCTGACTTGTGGCATCTCGTCCAGGACGAGATTCCCGCAATCACACTCAAATGTTAAACCACCTACAAATATTCCAAGTTTCAAAACTGTTTGTTTCGTATGTATGTCTTCAAACTACGCAAGTACCCTCCAGCCTCAATCCCAGAGTATTCAGGTGCAGCCACAGCTATTTGTGGCAAATATGACACTGCTTTTTCACAAAAAATGATGCAAGTCTAATTTTTCTTGATGCCAGCTGCTGTAAATCACAGAAACGTTTTAAACAATTTGAGAATATTTGAAAATAAGTTTTTACACAAATGGGAGGATGCTGATTGGGAGTAGAATCAGCCAGTGAGGTCAGCATCTCCCCATTTGAAAATCTGGCCCTCAGTGTTTAACAAGAAGTGTCATTTTTGATTTTCCTTATAAAACTGCATAATCGATGGGCCTTCAAATGAACAGGAAAGAAAGATCACAAGTAAGAGGCTGCCAGCAATCAGCAGTGCTTTTAGAAAGACAGCAAAGGAATTCTTGGTCTCAGGCCTTGTTTTCATGTAACAGTTCACACAGTCTGCAAAGCTGTACGTCTTTGGGTAGTAGCCCAGCTGCTTACGGGCTTTATCAATCTTGAATGTGTGTGCTACAGCGATATTCCGCACCTACAAAAAAAAAGAGGCATTATTGAAATTAAATATGTTATTAAAGGTTCCAGTTCCTCAGCCACCTAGTGTATTCTTGTGATGATGCATTTTTCAGAATTGTTACCCTGTTAGAAAATACACCTGGATTAGAAGTTGAGACGACAGCTGTTAAAACGCTGAGATTAAACCACAGCATTGCTTTCCCTTTGGAAGGATTCTTTTTTTGCAATTATTTTTTCAAGTCCCTTCCACTAGATTTGGCCCAGTATCCAGTGATAATAGCAACTACAGATGAGCGACTCTCAGAGAGACTCATTTGCAGTGCTGCCCATGTGCGCTACCCTGTAAAGGTAGCAACGGAATGGGACTGCGAGGGTAGCTATGAGTGAGAGAGGGGAAGAAGGTCTGTCCGGAGGTCCTCGGTGGAGCGGAAGAAAGCCATGACCCAGTATCCTCACCTGAGAGAAGTTCTAAGGGGCCAGTGCTGAGGGGGCATAAAGAAAGTTAAAAAAAAAAAATTACAAAGAAAAAGAAGAGCGGATAGTAGCCGTGATCGGGGTTGGGGCCGGAGCACGTTTGGGTTCATCCTACAAGAGTTAGGCTTGTTTTCCCCACTGTGCCACCTCTACACTGCCAACTGCGGTCACCCAGGTGCCAGTGTTTTAGCAGTGGCAACTATCCTCCTCCCTGGAGGAAGAGAGTGTGCTCTGGGATGCCCGATCTTCCTCCCTCTCGGCTGGTCCCCCACCATCCACGCTCATTCCTCAAGCAGTAGCCCTACCGCTACCCCAACATGTTTGCCTGCAGAAGCATTCTTTTAAGTGAGAAGACACCATGGGGGGGTCATGGTCAGGCAATCCCAACCCTGCACACCTAACACAAGAGCCAAAGGTAAGTGTAGATAATTGCAGTGGTGGGATTATTAATTAGTAATCCATCCCCCAGGAGTTGCATTACTGTAAGTATAATACATGGTGAGATGTTTGATGTAACTGTAAAACATTCATAAGCCCTACCCCCCGAGAAAAACCAAACCTGATTCCTCCATTGCATGCATTTCTGATACCCACAATGGCAGGGTGCCTGCAACCCATATGAATACCATGTGGTATTCACATGAGTCTTAGCCAATCAGAAGGTTGGGGTTGACTGTCCGGGTTTACAGTCCAAAGGTAACCAACTCAGAATGATGCATAAAGGTCTTGGGGAAACACACACACACACACAAAAAATCAAGAATTTAGTGTAATTGACAAGTCAGATGTCTAGGGGTTGTTTCAGTGTTCTAGTTGGACTGATCTTTTATTGATCAGTATTCCCTGTGAAGAGGAAGCTGCTTTTGGATTCATAACTTTGCAGAGTGAATGGTCGGTTGGGCAGATTGTGAAGGAGTTTTAACAATTTGGGAGACTGAAGAAGGTCTCTGACTTTCATTATTGACTGGCACAATATTTGGAAGGCTATGCCTGTGGTTCAATGGACAAGCAGCTAGCCACTCCCCCTTCCTCTGCTACATAAGCAGTTCCTCTGAGTCTTTCTCTCAAGCACTTTTTCTTAGCAGCTGGAAGCTCTGTTGGTCTGTCCTTTGTAGCCTGCCCCCACCGCCTTGCTGTGTTTTGGCTCTGCTTGTTTCTGCTGGACTTCTGTTGTCTGTTCTCCTGCATTTGGCTTATATTGTTTGCCTCCGGCTGTGTGTTTCTTTGTGCTGCTTGTTCCCAGTTCTTCTGTGTTTGTGTGTATTTTGTTTTGCTTTATTATGGGCGGCTTCTATTTTTAAACTTCTTGTATTTTGCTAATCCAGAGCTCATGCTACTTGCTCCCATTTACTCACTATGCAACTGCAATCATTATCTGTGTGTTTCGCTCAAGCTGTTTCCCTGCTGCTGCTCTCCATGCTATGCACCTTAATTGTTTTCACCTGGTTCAGGCTCACTCTGAACCCTAACGCATGCAGCTCAATCCTACTTCCTGAATTTATACCACGTGCCTCATTGCTGCTGTCTTCACTGCCTAGCCAATTTGCTGTTTTCAGAGCGTTGCTTCCCTACAGTCTATGTTCATTTGATTTGCTACCCCTATAACTCATACTTACTCAATACTGATGCTGCTCTATTATGTTTGGACACTGCTATTATACTCTGGAGGCCAGCTTAGCTACCGCTGATACAGCAAACTAGTTTTAATATCTCCATTTGGGTCATGGTGCCTTCCCATCGCTTCTTGTTTTTCCTATGGCGGGGGATTGGAGGTGTTGTTGAGGAGCCGTGGCCTCTTGTGGCATACTAATTCATATCTGAATCCTGCTTTTGCTTATAACGTCCTTGAGTATTTTGTCACCTTTCATTAGCTTTCTTGATGGCCTGGCTGGCTTGCCCCGCTATTTATCTTTGCTGCTCCTTGACCTGCGCGCAGGTCCGACCATTTGCTTACTCTGCTTACTGACTTGCGTGCAGGTCGACTCATTGCTTACACAATTCATTTGCTCAATGCATGCTACTACCATGTCTGACCTACCTGAGGGTCCCACCACTCAACACTTCATTTAGCTCCTCCTGAATTGTTTTCTGGGGCATGCCAGCCATAACCATTCCATGACGCATGGTCTCCCTACAGCCAACGGTCTTGCTCTGCATCTATGAAGTCCACATCTTGAGCGTACCTGACTTGGGGCAGGGTCCTTCACACTTGGCCCATAGCTGGGAATGTCCTCACACTGGGCCTGGCTTTAGCTGTTCAAAACTTGACAGCAGCTCCTGGTGTAGAATTTAAGACTAGCCATGAAGGGTGGTTACAGCGATCTCCTTTGGCTCTAGTATTCTACTATCAAGGCACCTTCACTGCTTTCTCCCTACGACTGCCTCTGGTTCACCTGGTTTTTAGGGTGGTAGGCCAGGTGAGTGCCTCAGCAGTCGTTGCTGTCCTCCTTTTGCCTTGGTTGACCCTGATGTTGCAGAGCACTCTTGCAACCTGTTAGAGGGATCAAGCGAGAGCCTTCCTCCAAATTGGAATATTTTCAACCCCCTTTAATTGAGTTTCTTTTTTTTACCTTCTCCTACATGCAGACAGTCGTCCTCACCTTCGGGTGGCCAGTCCTGCTGTTACTGCTCACCGGTCAGCTGTCCTGCTGTGCTCCAACGTCCTGTTGTCCCGGACATATCCCTTCACCAGGGGGCTCCCCCTTACCCACCCAGGGCCATCGGGAGTGGGGACTGGAGTGCACGTAGGTACTCCTTTATATCTACATGGGGTGTGGAAATGCAGCCTGGAGGCATTGCAGCTTGAGCGGTATGGGGATGTGGGTCTGCCGTCATCCGGACAGCATGCATGTCATTTTCACGTTTTTCTTGTTCCCCTGCTCCGCCACCCTTATAATGCTCCTGGTCTTCACTGGGGGCTGCTACAGAGCAAGGTTACCCACACAACCCACCCCAGGAGAGGAGAGCAGTCCTCCGGATGCTCAATCCTCTCCTTCCCCTGCCAGCCCCCAGCGCCCCAAGTCCGTTCCTGAACCTGGGTTGCCGGTGAGTCACGAGGAGTGGAGTCCAGTGCCTCAACCCTCAGCACCACTGGGCCATAAATTGGGTTTCTAAATTGCAGCAGTAGAGCTGTGACTAAACAAAACATTGCAAGCCTGGTGGAGGGAAGGCGACCTAAGCCTTGGATCCCCAGAGATTTCCTCCTCAAAGGGTTTTTTCTCTCTCTCTCTCCTCCGTGCCTCGGGTCATAAACGGTAGTTAGTCGTAGTCAGTGTTCCTGAGTTCCTTTAGGTAGGTTCCGCTATTGGATGGAGGTGGATGGTGTTCCTACTTGCCGTTCTCTCCCTCCTTAGGATGCCTCTTCAATCTCCAGCGCAACCCATCGTAATCATGCCATTGCTAATCTGTGCATCACATTACGTTATCAAGCTGCCTGGTGCCTAATCTACTACTATGCCTCACAGCTACTGATTACTAACGTGCTTTTGTACTATTACTTTTCTTTTGGGGATGCTTCCTAAGGTATCTTTAGCCAAGGGAATCATCCCGTGGCACCTCTAGGGGTACCCCTACGGGGTGGTAATTCCTCTGGAATAGAAAGCGCGAACGGCCAAAACCAAATAACACAGTTGCACAAGCATTACATCATACTGGCTGCATAGGTCATTGAATTGGAAGGCTATGCCTGTGGTTCAATGACCAAGCAGCCAGCCACTCCCCCTTCCTGTGCTGCATAAGCAGTTCCTCTGAGCCTCTCTCTCAAGCACTTTTTCTTTACCCTACCATCCTCCCATCTCCTCCAGTGGTATTGTCTCTCTTTGAATGCTTCCTAAGATACCTTTAGCCAAGGGAATCATCCTGCTACACCTCTGGGGTGGAACCCTCTTTGAGGGTTCCTTGCCTTTGGTACCCTTACAGGGTGGTAATTCCTCTGGAATAGAGAGTGCGAATGACCAAAACCAAGTAACACAGTTGCACAAGCATTACATCATACTGGCTGCGTAGACCATTGAAATGATATTTTGTGACTGCTGGGGTGTGAGGTCAGCAATCCTTTTGGACAGAACTTTGTGGGTAGTTGGTGGGTGGTGAGAGCCTGGCCTTGCCCATGTTATCAAATTAAAGCTGTGGCCGACTTAGCCCTGTACCTGATTTAATACATTCTTAGTGACTCTAGGCATTATATTTTTTAAGAGGGTTTTTTTGTTTTGTTTTGGTAGGAGTGGGGATTGGTGGTTTTTATTTTTTATGTCTAGATAATTTGTGGTTTGCTTGCTCTGGGGAGGATCCACCGGCATGTGTTGGCAGGGGGCTCTCCCAGTCAGGTGCTGCTCTCCCTCTGAGCTCCGCAGCCACTGGCCCTTTAACTGTCCCCCTTTGCCCAGTGTGGTACTGTATATGGGTGGTGTTGAGCCTTAGGGATTGTGCGAAAGAGACAGGGTGGGGACCGTGGACCTGGAGAGAGAGGGGAGCCTGGTGGTCGGATTGGGGGTGCTGGGGGTCAGAAGATGCCCTGGGGCAAAATGAGTTCCTGAGAGGGGTCCTCCCTGTCTGGTGCCCATACCCAAGGGTTCCTCTTTATGTGGGCAGGTAATGTTGCTGGCCTCAGTGGCTCATCCTTCTCGGGTAGTGTTATACAATGCCAGGTCCATTAAAAACAAGACAGCAGTGATTGCTGATCTTGTTGGGTCAGTGGACCGGGCTTGCATCACCGAGACCTGGCTGGACAATAATGCTGCACCAGTGTTAGAGTCAGCTGTTCCAGCTGGGTTCTCGGTGATACATCGCCCGAGGAAGGATCGGAGGGGCAGGGTGTAGCTATTTGTTTTGAAGATGAATTGGGCCTTGTAGAGGTTCCAGTGGGGGAGGCTGGGTCCTTTGAGTGTATCATGGGTGCAGAATTCTTCTCTTCTACCATCCACCCGGTGGTGAGAAGCAATCGTCGTCGACATGGTCTTGGAGTCCCCAAGGTGGTTGGTTCTGGGGGACTTCAATGCCTGGGTCGACGACGAACTCTCGCAATTTGGTTAAGACTTCTCCCAGTTGATGAATTTGTTGGACTTCACACAGATTGTTACTTCTGCAACCCATATTCATGGTCACTCTTTGGACTTTGTCTTCCTACTGGGGACGGAGACCTCAGACCTGGTGGTGGAACCAGTTGGATGGTTGGACTATCACTCTATAAGGTTCAATTTCCAGGCTCCCCCCTGTAGACCTGCCCCCGTGGAAATGGACTGGTACCACCCTTTAAGGGGTTTGATCCCAGATGGCCTGGTGGAGGTATTGGACCTGTCGAGCTTTCTGAGTGTAAGCATGGATCCAGAGGATCTGGTGCAAGCCTATAACAAGGCTGTGATGGAGGCTCTGGATTCCATTGCTTCTGTCCGTGTTCGTCCACTCACTCTTCGCCCTCAGTCCCCTTGGTTTGATGGGATCTTGAGGGAGCTGAGACGAGTGGGATGAAGATTGGAGCTGTGCTGGTGGAAATCTGGCCTTGATGCTGACAGGCTTAGATTGAGGACCCATTACAAGGATTATCAATTGGCCATTTCCCATAAGAAGGCAGAGTTCCTGTCCAGGGAGATCGTCGCTGCACAGAATTGATCAGCTCAGCTCTTCTGTCCAGCTTGTCTTCAGTCGCGGAGAGCGTGGTCATGAGAAATGTGACAAGTTCACTCGATTCTTTGTGGATAAGGTTGCTGACATCAGGTCTGAAATATGTGTGGTTTGTTCTGTTGGTAGTGGTAGTGGTTGATGGGAGATTGCTGCCCCTCGGGTTGTCCGGTCTGACTTTGACCAGTTGGCAATCGAGGATGTTGTGTGGATTGTCCAAGATTTGTGGCTGACCTGCTGTAGTTTGGACCTGGGCCCAACTCACCTCCTAGTGGGGTGTGTTGAGGTCATCAGCCCGGTTCTAGCCAAGATCGTCTGGTGCTCATTAAAGACAGGTGTGTTTCGGACACCCTGAAGGAGGCACTGGTAACACCCCTCCTTAAGAAATCTTCTCTTGACCCAGACTGTCTGGCTGACTACAGGCCAGTCTCTAACCTCCCTTTTATGGGTAAGGTTAAGGAGAAGGCGGTTGCGCTGTAGCTGGAGGTCATCTTACCATCCACGACATCTACGATCCTCTCCAGTCAAGATTTCAGAAGAGGCACAGCACCAAGATGGCCCTTGTTCGGATACTCAATAATCTCCTGATAGCGAGAGATCAGTGAACTTGTTCCATCTTGAGCCTCCTTGATCTGTCTGTGGCATTTGACACCATGGACCATGGTGTGTTGCTAGAGTGCCTGCGATTCATCTGTGGATTATCTTGTATGGTCCTCAGATGGTTGCATTCTTTCCTGTCTGGCAGGTCTCAGAGAGTGGTGTCTGCAATTTTTTTTCTTGGACCCGGTCTCTCTGCATTATGGGATACTGCAGGGCTCTGTGCATTCACCTATAATGTTCACAGTGTATATGCTGCCATTGGGAGACATTGTTAGGCGGTATGGGCTGAGTTTTCGCTGCTATGCAGATGATACTCCGCTCTACATGTCCTTTATGCCTGAGCAGGATGATGCTGTCTCGGTGTTTCAACAGCTGCCTGGCCGAAATCCAGGACTGGATGAATGCCAGTTGGTTGAGGTTGAACCCTGATAAGACCAAGGTGTTGGTTCTGGACCCAGGCCATTGGGCAGAGGGGGCAGGGCAGCTCGCTGGGCTTTGGCTTGGGGGCAGCCAGATAGTGACCTCTGATCGGGTGCGAAATCTGGGCATTATTTTTGATGATGGACTGATGCTTAAGTCTCAGGTGTCATCTGTCGTCAAGTCCTCATTTTACCATCTGAGGAATATTGCCCAGATCAAACAGCAGGTCCTGCCTGATGACCTTCCAACGTTGGTCCATGTCTTTGTGACCTCTCGCCTTGACTACTGTAACTCCCTATACCTAGGACTATCAGGGGTTGATATTTACCACTTGCAGCTAGTGCCGAATGCAGCTGCCAGGCTGTTGACTGGCTTACTTTGATCTTGCCAAGTCACACCTATACTCCGTGGCCTGCACTACCTGCCAATTCAGTGGCATATCACCTTCAAGGTCGGGTTACTGACCTATAAAGCCCTATATGGACCAGGGACAGGGTCACCTGTAAGATCTTCTGTGCCCCTATCGCCCCCACCACCCACTCCGCTCTGCTGACGAGGGATTTCTAGAGATTCCCAGGGTCCATTTAAAGACCTTGGGTGCTTGGTTATTTATGTTTGTGGCACTGACCCTGTAGAATTCTCTACCTCATCGGATAAGGGAGTGCTTGACTGTGGAGAGCTTTAAATCTGCATTAAAAGCACAACTTTTTAGCCTTGCCTTTTCAGATTATGAATGAATCACAGGCCTGTTGTTTGATTGACTACTGTATTTTAATTACTGTCTTATTTATTATTTTAATTATTGTACAAGCACTTGAATACATGATGACTTGTGCTTTCTTAAAAATTAAAAGAGTTGAGTACTTGAGCTTAGACAATCAGAAAGCAACATAGTTTTTTATTTTGTAAACTCTTTTTAGTCTACTTGTTCAGTGGCAGTTGTACCACATCTGGCCCCTTCCTGAACTGCCCCATCTCTGTCATCCTGATATCTCCAGTAACTTATCACCTCATCTGGTGTCCATGGCTCACCCCCCCCGCCCCATCACCTCAAGGGGAATGAGATGAAACAGAGGCTGTAAAACAAACCTAACTCATGCCAGATGATCCTACTGGGGAAGAAAGGTCCCTGTCTCTGATGCAATGCTTCCACCTCAGTGACCACAGGTGGAAGTGCAGTGGAAACATGATGGGCGGGTGAATGTCTACCAAGCTCCTGATAGGCGCACCAATGTGTGCACTCACGCATTGCGCCCACAGCATGCAGACATCCCAGGGACCAGGTGTAAAAAGGAAAACACTCCAGCTGTAGTAGGATGATCCCTGGCTCTCCCTGCAGGCTTCACATGGTTAACTGTGGCATGTCTCCTCTCAAGCCTACTGAAGATGACTCATTCAGTGCTTGTTACTCCAACCTCTTGGTTATACTGCCAGCCCACTATTATTGATTATTCCCATTTCCCAGTTTAAGATCCATCCTGCAGATTGTGATTTTGTTACAAAATGGAGAACGCTGCAGATAGGTGGATACCGTGTTTAAAAACACCACTGGGCTTTGAAATTAGAGATGCCACCTTCTGATAAGGCACAAACCAGATAATAAACCATACGCCCAATCTCTACCCCCTAGCCCCATCCCTTTTAGTAATGGCTGAGTACATTGCACCTCCATCAATGGGATTCATGTCGGAGAAGATATTCAAGCATCAGTAAAAGATGGCACTTAAAATGTGGAGGGGAAAGATTAGCTTTTCATCAGATTGGCTGGCTTTACAAACAAGCACCTGTAGACATCACACTTGCTCACAAACCAGATGCCCACTGCAGATTAATGAGTGACTTGAAAGTATCTGAAGAACACAGGGTGACTGTAAATGCAACTCAAAAACTAGAATACCACTATGGAAAACTGGATAAGGACCATAAAATCTGGATGATACAATCAAAAAATGGACAGGCTTAAACCCCATTTCATAAACTTCTAACAAATGCATGACACTAGCTAACACACATTATAGTTTATTACTAAACATGTACAATAAACAATGCATATAAATCTTTCACAGTATCCTTGCATTTCTGATACCATTTGTAAGTTCATGGTTCTTACCTCATTCCTGGTTAGTAGGGGAGGGATTTCAATGGCTGGTTGTAGAGCAATGTGAAGGTATTCCATGACTGTGGCTGCAAAACAGAAACAAGTAACTGCTTACTGTTTCTTTCTTTTTTGTTTATTTGGTGGGTTTTTGTTTACATTCTGTTTCGCCTCCTTTTTTCGCAGCAACCCCTGTCCATTTAGGCGACCTCCCAGCCCCACCCATTCCCTCCCAGCCACTTACCTTGTCTCCTCTTACCCTGGACTTCCCCATTAAAGGTGGGTCAATAGGAAGCTAGCCAAGCCAGCCCGGTGGTGCTGAGGTTGAGGTGCTGGGCGCGCCTCCCGCGCGGTGACCGAGTTGGGAGCGAGCTTGGGTGCCGGGGTCAAAGCAGGAGGATAGGTTGAACGCCCGCTGGGCTGCTCTTCTGTCCTGTGGGGAGGGTGTTGGGTGACTTGGTGCTCCAGCAACCCCTGGTGGAGATCAGGGGCACCGCAGAGCAGCTGGGCATGGCATTGCGTGGCCCAGCGGCTGGCAGGGTGGCCGTGCGCCAGAGAAGTCGGGATACGTGCACCACGACGGGGAGGGAGGGAGGGAATGAGGGGCATGACAAATGAGGAGAAAACCCTCCTTAGCCGGATAGGTGACAGCTTCCTCCAGTGCTGCTGCCACATGTCCAACGCCGGTCTCCTGTCACTGCCCCTTCGATCTCTCCGGAGCTGTTAGGGGCCCATGACCTTGGAGAGTCGTTACGACTATGAAGGTGATGGGAGGGATGGTGGACAGTAGAGCGGTCAGAGCAGTGGGGTAAGCCTGAGAGAGTTCCAATCTGAGGAGTGAGAAAGAGAATCAGAAGCCCCCCCAAAAAAACAGGAAGCTGGCCAGTGGAGTGGACTTCCCACCAGAACTACTCAGTTCCTGGAGGTGGAGGATAATTGACTCATCAGGACCTGAGAGTACTCAGCTTCGTCATGTGTTCCTGTAGGTTTCTTTTCTTTATTCTGCCTGTCACCAGGGGTGCTGACGGCAAGGGTTCAGTGACGTACACATGCACTAACGCATGACTGCACCTGTCAGAGCACATTGGCGTCCCCCCATTTTGGTGAATACAGCCCTAGCTGCACTGCCACCCACGGTCAACAAGGTGGTGGTAGAGCAGTGAAGTCTACAACCTCCCCAACTCCACCCTGAGGGGGAGCACATCCTCTGGGATGCTCAGTCCCCCCCCCGGCCAGCTCTCTAACATAAGGCACTAGTTCCCGAATCCAGGTTGCCTGCATTGTGAGTAGCAATGCTACCGCTGTGCAGTCAGGCCAGCATGGTATTTTTTGGGGTGATAACATGAATGCCCTAATTCTTGTTGAGGTTCCAAAAAAGTCGGAACATCCACCATAGGTCAATACTTGAGGACAGATTTTTTTATTTATTATTATTCTGTTTACCCATTTTTCCTTTGGATCTTTCCGTCTCCCCCTGCTGATGTTTGAGACTACCCTGGGGCACAATTCGGCTGGGCAGGAGATCGGACGAGAGGTTGCCTTCACAGGCATCACCAACCCTGTCCTGTGATCATCTGGAAGGAGATGTGTGTGAATACAGTGTGGTCCTTGACGCACCTCTATGGGAGCTGACCACATTACTAGCAGAACGTTTATGCCACCTTTTTGAACCAGTAACAGTGAACTTGTAGAAGCTATTTAAATGAAATACATAGGGATGATCACTCTGACGTTATTGGCATTTGAAATGCTAAGCTTTCCTCACTAGTTGACAAGAAAAAATAATGCTCTTGACCCAGGAGCACTAGCAGGTTTTTTTGCAACCAGCTGCCCACACGCATGTCTAAATGACACTTTGTTTACACTCCATGATCGCTCCCGTTGTGAAAATTTCACTAAGCATTTTATATGAACATACGAAAATGCCAGCAGAAACAGGCCTTATGGTCTATTGAGTCTGCTCGATTGTGCAGCTAGCCCCTCAACTTGCAGCTGCCCCACCCTCCCCGCCCTCTTCATCACAACTCCCTCACCCTGTCCCAACCCCTCTTAAAGCCACCCACCATTCTACAGGATACCACCTCCTCAGGCAGAGCATTCCACCTGTCCACCACCCTTTCAGTGAAAAAATGTCTCCCGATTTCCCTCTTGAATCTTCCCCTCGCCAATCTCGCTGATGCCGTCTCATATCCCTCCCTTGTCTAAGTTGGAAAATGAGCCTTATTTATCCCCTTAATATATTTAAAGCTTTCAATCATATCCTCCCATCTCTCCTCTCCTTCAGGGAGTACATGTTCGGCTCACCCAATCTATCCCTGTAGGACTTTTCCTCCAATCCCTGGATCATCTTGGCCACCCTACATTTCACCCGCTCCAAAAATTTAATGTACTTCTCCAGGACTGGGTGCCAGTACTGCATGTAGTACTTCAGGTGCAGCCTGACCAGAGATCTGTACAAGGGAAGGATCACCTCCCTATTTCTGGAGGAGATTCCCCTCACTATACACCCCAGCATCCTGTTGGCTTTTTCTGCCACCTTCCTGCACTGAGCTGAGTTGTTCATGCTGCCTGGTATAAACACCCCCCAGATCCTTTTCCTCCTCAGTGCTTTCAAGCAGCACCCCTCCCAGCTGATATCATGTTTCCAACCACTCCTGTAGTTTGGTCAGGTCCTCCTGTAGCCCCTTCCACCCTATGATGTCATCTACTACAGCTCCCATCTTCGTATCATCAGTGAACAGACTGATCTTTCTCTGGATCCTGTGTGAGATATCAGCTATGTATATCCCAAACAGCACTAGTCCCAGTACTGATCCTTGTGGTACCCCACTCATCACTTCCCTTGGTGATGAGAGTTCCCCACCACCACCCTCTGCTGCCTTCCATTCAGCCAGTTGATGATCCATCTGGTCATCTTCATTCCCACTCCTATGTATTCCAGGTCCCCCCCAGCCTCCCATGTGGCATGGAATCAAAGGCCTTGCTGAAGTCCAAATACAGGACAACCACCGCATGACCCCTGTCCAGCTCTCTGGTCACCCAGTCAAAATACTCAATTAGATTTGTCTGGCAGGATCTGCCTAAGACAAACCCGTGTTGTTGGCCATCCTGGAGACCACTGTCCTCCGAAAAGGTCACTAGCCTCTCTTTTAGGATTGTCTCCATGAGTTTCCCCACAATTGATGTGAGGCTCACTGGTCTGTAGTTGCCTGGTTAATCTCTAGGGCCACGTTTGTGAATGGGCGCTGTGACAGGGTTGAATAGGACCCTGTCCCAGTTGTTATGGAGAGTTTGAATGCAGGGATCTGTTCTGTTCTTTCCTTTGTTGTCTCTTGTCTGTCTGGTTGCACAACCGAATTTTCCTGTGAGATCTAGGATTTGATCACACTGACAATCTCGCAATTCTTTGCCTCTCATTGTCTCTCAGTCTTCCCTTGCTGTTTCTGTCTTTTTCTCCCTTGCATATCTGCCGGTATAAAAATATATGCAAATCATTATGTGGAAATGTAACTGATATTAGGATCCCTTTGTTTAGAAATTATATAGTGTTATTGTTGAATTGTATATAATTATAGCTTGAGATGATTGCAAAAAGCTATTGGGAACTCAAGGGGTTAACCTGAGAGCAGTTTTTAAGCCCTTTTTCAGAAGCTGTGGAGAAGGAGCCTCAGTTCAGAGACATTGCGTTCTTGTTGCACCTGCCTGAAACATACAAGAACATTTTATTTTTTTTATATTATTTTTATTTATTTGCCTCTTCGGCGGAGCAAGCCCCATGGTCTCCGGTCACCGTGCCTGCACCCCCCGGACCCTGTCGTGCACATGGGCCACACTAACCCACAGAACACAGGGATGGGCAATTATCGCACCATACCCTGGACAGGTGCCTCTCTCAGGTCCGGGGGCGCAGGGCGCAGCCATCAGCTGCAGAGACCGCCCCCCCTTATTTTCCTCCTTTTTTGATTTTCGACCCTGGAGTGCAGCATGCAAGGACCTCCTGGCACCGACATGCCGACGTCTTGCTGCACTCCGCCCCTTGCAGTGCTACTAGTCTGGTAGTGCCCCTGGTTGTCACCAAGGGCTGCTACAGAGTGGTGGTACCATGGATCCCTCCCCAGAATAGGAGAGCAGTCCTCTGGATACTCGATCCTATCCCTCCCCTGCTGACCCCTGGTGGCCCGGGCTCACATCCAAACCCGGGTTGCCAGCATGGTGCGAGGTGTGGCATCCAGCACCTCAACCCTCAATGCCACCGAGCCAGCAATACAAGAACATTTTAGAAAAAAAACAAAACAGGATGCTTGTTAAGGAAGGGGGTTGCAAAGACTTATAAGACAGAGAGCTGCAATGTTTTGAGAGACACAGAGATTGAAGGAAAACTCAGATGGATCTTCTCTGTTTATTCTGCCTTTGTAAATAGTTACACTGAACAATTTTATTTTTTATGTTACTTCTAGTACTAATAAACACTTTTTGCAAATTCTACAACTGCTCCTGGTTTTCCTATGCTTCCTGACCTGTGCCTCAATGACAGTTGGTGTCAGCCTAAGTGGGATTATGCTGTGCATACTCTAAGCCAGGAGTTTTGTGTATGGGTACTGGACCTAGACTACGGAAGCATAGAGAAAGTTATGGATTCTGCAGCAGCAAGCCCAGGAGTTGTTACCAGGAGAATGGCAGCCAAGCTAGCAGAGACAAAAGTCCAAGCTGAGATTGTACAGCTGGCACAAGTTATGGCAAAAGAACAGGCAGTGACAGAACCCGAAAGCCTGATGGACTTTTTCAAATGGTGGGCTATACAACAAAAAGAAATGGAGAAGCAGAGAGAAACAGAGATTCATGTTTAGAACCACAGATGAGAGAAAAATGCAGCAACAGGAGCAGTAGAGGAGAGCAGAGATGCAGCGACAGGAGTAGCAGATGAGAGAAGACATGCAGTGACAGGAGCAGCGATGGCTGGATGCCTTGCAAGCTATCAAAGGCAGAGGATCTGGCACAGATCCAGATGAGCAACAAAACACAAGCAACTTAAAAGCCATTAAACTTACAAAGTTGTGTCCCTTGGATGATATTGAGGCATACCTGACAACTTTGAAATAGTTGCCACAGCCTGCCAATGGCCAAAGCAACAATGGACAATCAGACTGGTACCCTACCTGACAGGGAAAGCCCAGCTTGCCTACAGCAATATGGACACTGCACAGTCAGAAAACTATGACTTGGTGAAAAGCAAAATCCTGAAAAGGTATGACATCTCAGGAGAGACCTACAGGCAGAGTTTTCGATCTCTGAAGTACAACTCGGTTGACAATCCTCGAGAAGCCTTCGCCTGACTCAGAGAACTCCTGATAAAATGGCTCCAACCAAAGGGCAGAACAGTCCCATAGATCTTCGACACATTTGCCATGGAGCAATTCATCTGCATCCTGCCTACAGATGTGCAGCTTAGGATAAAGGAACACTGACCAGAAAGTGGCGAAAAGGCTGTTTCTTTGGCCGAAGACTACAAAATGGCCAGACAGATGCAACAGCAGCGAGGTAACAGACAAGCACGGATAAGAAAAAATTACTTACCTTAGTAATATTGTTTCAGTGTATTCTTCTGTATTCATAACTATATGCAGTCTGCCTTCTAAGTAGAGCTGCATGGAGAAATGGAACCATATGCAAATGATAGAACCTATCATTTTTTTTATTTTTAGTTTTTTGTTGACCGGGTAAGTGCTCTAGACAAATCCTGCCTATTTTCAGACACGACCCGGGAGAGGGGGATACAGATGAATGCCAACGAACTGACCTTGAACCAGATTAAGCTGTTGGTGGTATTTTTAGTGAATGAGGGAAATTTGGCCATGACACCGGGAAAATTCCCCTACTCTTTTTCAATAAGTGCCATGGAATCTTTAACATCCACCTGAACTACCACCAATCCAGACAGATGGGACCTTGGTTTAATGTCTCATCCAAAAGACGGCACCTCAGAAGTGCAGCTCCCGTCTCATGCTGCACTACAGTGTCAGTACTGGGATATTAACCAAAGTGCCAGATGTTGGAACTGAACCGACAGCCCTCTGATCTCCTGGCCTCAGAGGCGAGTGTGCTACCTACTCAGCCACTGACACTGCATAATAATCATTGCTCGAGACACATATTCAAACTGCTGCCCTTATCTAGTGCAACATTCCATCAACGTCTCAGATTTTGATAAAGCCTACAAGGCAGAAAAAAACACCTATCTACCTAATACTACCTATAAAATATATAGATACCTACTCATATATATCAAATGTAAGCCATAATGGCTATTTAACTACAAAACTAAAACAAATGAGGCATTTTATCCTGGAAACACAGGGTAACCAAAGCACAAGGACTAAATCCTGCCACAGTTAAAACTAATGTACCCAAGTAGTGTGTACATACTGAATAAGAACCAAGAAAAAATCAGCAGGCATGCAGAGACTCTGGTTCTCATAGGGGAGGCAGGGTGGGAGAGTTATGAATATAGAAGAATACACTGGTAGAAAAAATATTACTAAGGTGAGTAATGTTTTCGTCTAGCCCCATGTAGTCTTCTATATTCATAACTGTATGCAGACTTCAAAGCAGTACCTTTGGAGGTGGGCAGAGAACCTATTTAGGAAAAAGGCTCTGCAGGACTGCTGTTCCAAATCTAGCATCACTTCTGGACTGTATGTCCAGCGTGTAATGCTTAGTGAAAGTATGTACTGTCCTCCATGTGGCAGCTTTGCATATGTCCAGTAGGGGGACATCTTTTGAAGCTGCTATTGAAGCAGCTGTTCCCCTAGTTGAATGGGCCGTAAGTCCTAATGGGGCCTGTTTTCCTGCTTTTGCATAACAGAACTGTATACAACAGACTATCCAGCAGGAGAGTGACCTCTTGGTAGCCAGTGTACCTTTTTTTACATCCCCATAGGTGAGGAATAATTGTTGCTTATCCCCACTATGGTCTTTAGTGTGAGATTATATAATAATTCAGAGCTCACTTCACATCAAGACTGTGAAGTCTACGTTCACCTGAGCTAGAATGTTCAGTGAAAAACACTGGTAGTGTTATGGATTTATTTAAATGAAAATCTGATACCACCTTGGGAAGGAATTTTCTGTTTGTCCTGAGTACAACCGTATCATTGTGAAAGGACAGATAATCCTTTTCTACACACAGGGCCTGAAGCTTGCTTATGCTTCTAGCAGAAGTGATAGCCACCAAAAGTACAGTTTTCCATGTCATATACTGGAGGTGAGCTGAAGACATGGGTTCAAAAGGTGGCCTCATAAGTTGAGCAATGCAAATGTTCAAGTCCCACCCTAGAACAGGTTCCCTGATGGGTGGGTATATGTGACCCTGAGCAACCGGTCAGGGATTTTGTTTTGGGGTGCCTGAGCTTGAGCAGAGTGGGAGCCCCTTCTGGGAACCCTCCTGTTCCTAGATCTGAAATACCAAGTCAGCTATGGGTAGGGCTGTTTCTGAAAGGCAGCTTGGTCCTGGTAAAAGGGCCTCCCATAAGAGGACTTACCTCTGCCTCCCCTTCCATAAGGCCTGTATGAGGGAGAAGGCCTGTCCCTGGAGGAGTTACTTTTGTAGGTGGCCTTGCATTAATCCACCTTCTTCATGTAGTCCTCGGTATGTTTGCCAAACAGGGAATTATTTTCCACAGGAAAGTCCATGGCCTTAGTCTGGGTATCCTGGGTTAAATTAGTAGCTCTAAGCCATGCCAGTCTTCGCAGAGCTACTGTCAGAGCCATCCACCTGCAGCACTGTCATTAGCATCAGCTGCCGTCTGGAACTGGTACTTAGCAGCTTCCAGACCAAATCTAGCTGTCTCTGCCAGGTTGTCAGAAGAGGCAAGGGAGCCTTCTCTGACATAGCCAATACTGATTGCCACAGTGTCTTTTGATACTGTGCTGCATATGCTTGGTAATTAGCTTGCCTCGCACCTAAGGAGGCAGCTAAATACCCCTTCTTAGACATACCATCTATTTTTCGGGGACTCCTTCTCAGGAGGGTGGGAGGAGAGAGGGACCCTCGCCTTCTCACAGGCTGCCTGTTGGACTGTGCCTTGGTGGTCAGGGTGAGAGTATAAAAACTCAGCCCCTTCCCTGTCCAACTGATATTTTTTATCAGACTTCCTATCCAGGGGAGGAATAGTGTTAGGAGTCTGTAGAATCTTTAGCAAGTCTTTCTCAAAAAATGTGTTCATTGGCAGGAGTATCTTTTTTGTGGGTGTTAAGCCCATCATCTCCATGTATTTAGTCTCTTCCTCATCATCAGTGACCTCTGTAGTGGCCAAGTCCAGAGCATCCACTATTTTTGTAATGAAAGAAAAATGTGATGAAAAATCCTCTGGCCTAGGAGGAGAGCTGAACTCCTGCTCAGGAGAAATGTCAGGCTCTATAGTTACATCTTGCTGAAGCTCCATCTCCCCATAATCATCAAATCCAGGCTCCTGAGACTCAGGAGGAACAGATGAAGTTGGAGTCCTTTGAGGAGTAGGCTGAACAGGCAAGAGACCTTGTAAGGCCTGCATAATTTTCATAGCCTGGGCTATCTCCTCTGCAGATGGAAGGCTGTGAGGCACAGTAGTAACCCCTTGAGGTGCAGGAGCCTGGGGTTCCAAGTGCTTAGTTTTCTTGGTCTTTTTGGAGGGAGCCAGAGAGTCAGCTGGACCACTCCCCCTTTTTAAACTGCCAGAAGCACCCTTATCAGGGGTGGTAACAGATGGCATAGCGGTTTCACCCGCATGTTTAGAAGGCTGGTTAGAGGCTGATGGACCACTGTCCACTCTTTTCTTAAACATTTCCAATCTTTTTTCAATATTTTTTTGAGGAAAGGACTTACAAATAATGAAGTCTGCTGAGAAATGATCAGACCCCAAGCAGACCAAGCATAAATCATGTTTGTCAGCTTTTGCAAACACTACCCCACACTTCAGGCAATTTTTGTAACCTGGGGGACCAGTGTTTTTGTTTGGTTTTTCTTGTGACTCCATTTCCAGGAGAAAAACCCCACAACCGTTTACTAGTATTCAAACTAATGTTTTTCTTTTTTTTTTTTTGTCGATTCAGAAACTGATTAAGGGTCCAATAAAGAACCGATGAATTTTGAAATCGAACCGGGTCAGTGGTTCACAGAAACCAGGGTATCGGTTCAAAAGAACCGACTGCACGGTTCCCCAAAAACGCAAATAACAAAGTTAGAAATAAGAATTAAATACTAAATAAACTAAGATAATGGCGAAAATATGCCGAAACTAACTAAAAAGTCACGGTTCCTCAGCTGTTATACCAAACCATGAGGAACCAGGAAACACAACAAATTTTAACCATGAATAAAATTAAACTAGTTAAAAATATAACAGGAACTAAACTATAACAAATGAGAAAGGCAGCAGTTCAAATAACGACAAAATATACTTATTTAAACTGGGAACTACTTGAACAGTCAAGAGGAAGATCTCCAGGCATCTGCCTTGTCAGGCAGAGTAAGAAATCTGAGACATTGATGGAACTTTGCATTAGATAAGGGCAGCAGTTTGAACACGTGTCTTGAGCAATGATAGGTTCTATTATTTGCATATAGTTCCATTTCTCTGGGCAGCTCTACGTAGGAGGCAGACTGCATACAGTTATGAATATAGAAGAATACATGGGGCTAGAAGACACTCTTTTTACCATTTAACTCCAAGTCTGATAAGAACTCTGGTGGGGGTAACAAATCTGTGCCCAAAGACGTTATTTGCTCTAAGTGTAATAAGCCAGGTCATATTGCAAGAAATTGCTGTAAGAAAAGTAACACTGGAGCAGATTTGTCCTTGGTAAATTGGGGCAAGTACTTAACAGATGTGAAGGTGGGGGATAAGACTGTAAAGGGACTCATTGATTCAGGAAGCAGACAGAGCCTAGTGCATGTTGAAGTGCTGGGAAAACACTGTGCAAAAGGACCAGGTACTGGTGTCATCTGCATCCACAGGAATACTTGATACTGTCCCACCACCCAAATGACTCTGACCATTAAGGGTGTGTCGCACCAAATGAAAGTGGAGATAGTACCTAAGTTACCTGTACCTGTGATTATTGGAAATGACTTTCCAGGATTTACAGAATTAAAGAGGGAATAAATCCTGATGTTTCAGCAGCTGTGATAACGAGCGCAGGCAAAGAAAATCTTAAATGGTGGGGACACTTTTCCTTTCAGTGACTTTGATTTGGACTTGTTTGAAAACAGATCTAAGATCCATAAGTCCAGGAAAGAAAGAAGACATCTGAAACAACAGTGGCAACAAAAGACTGATGGACATAAAGGGTTAAAATATGAAAATGCTGAAACTAAACTGGTCACTGATTGTGATTTTGTTTCTGAGCAAGCTAATGATGTTTCTCTCCAGGGTTATTTTAAGCAGCTGGGGGTGAAGCCAAAACAGGATGAACCAATGTTTAAAAAATGTAATGGGTTACTGTACAGAGTTTGGGTTAAACCTCAGACACAGGAACAGACAGAACAATTGGTTATACCACAGAAGTATAGAACAGTTGTTACAGATAGCACATGATAGTCCTATGGCTGGTCACTCAGGGAAGGATCGCACCCTTGCTAGATTGCTGTACAGATTTTACTGGCCTGGAATTCATGAAGCTGTTGCTACCTATGGCAATTCCTGTGCTGAGTGTCAGAAAGTAGCCCCAGTCACTAGAAAAGACAAGGTACCCCTGGTGCCCCTACCCTTGATAGATGTGCCTTTTGAGAGAATTGCATGGATTGTAGTTGGTCCTTTAGACAAAAGTAAAAAGGGTGATAGATTTATCCTGGTAGTATGTGACTATGCTGCTCGATACCCGGAGGCATTTCCAATGCATACTGTCACAGCCCCAAAAGTGACAGCAAAGCTTGCCAAAATTTTCAGCATGGTGACCATACCAAGAGATTGTTACTGATCAGGGTAGTAATTTTGGTGCTGCATTACTGAAGGAGCTGTACCTACTACTAGGTATCACTGCCATAAGAACCTCCCCTTATCACCCTCAGACAGACGGTCTTGTTGAGTGTTTTAATCAAACCCTAAAACACATGTAAAAAGGTCTGTAAAATGGGAAGGGGAAGATTGGGACCAATACTTACCTTACCTGCTTTTTGCTTACAGAGAAGTACCATAAGCCTCAACAGGGTTTTCACCATTTGAAATGTTGTTTGGTAGACAACCTAGAGGGCCACTAGATGTAATAAAAGAAACATGGGACAATAACCCCTATCAGAAACAATCTATTACAGCTTATATGTGTGCCCTGAGAAGGAAGCTGGCACAATATGTTGAAATTGCCCATAATAATCAGGAAGAGGCCCAAAACCAGCAGAAGGTATATTATGACTGTGGAGTAAAAGAAAACATTTTTGAACCAGGTGAAAAAGTTTTGCTACTGTTACCCACAACAGAAAATAAACTGTTAATGAAGTGGCAAGGGCCTTATAGAGTGCTTAGACGTACTGGCACCATTAACTATGAGAGTGAGATGCCTGACAGGAAAAATCCTACTAAGATATACCATGCTAACCTCCTCAAAAAATGGGTTGAAAAAATGCCAAAAGCTGCTTTGCTAGTTTTACCAGAAACTGATAAAGAAGATATTGATGTAGCTTATGATAGACTGGAACAAACTGTAACTGCTGATGCTGTAAATGTGAATGTTTCCTTAACCTCAGAACAAATCGCAGAAATCCACAACTTGCTAAAGACATTTAACAGTACTTTTACTGCAGTACCAGGCCGAGCAAAAGGGGTCAAGCACGTAATAGTGCCAAGGAATGCTCACCCTATGAGGCAAAAGACATACAGGTTACCAGAGTGGTTAAGAGTTGACGTGGTTAAGGAAATACAAAAAAAATGAAAATTGGGTAATATAGAAGAGTCAAGAAGTGCTTGGTCATCACCAGTGGTGACTGTAAACGAAGAATAAGGGGATATAAGACTATGCCTTGATTTTAGGAAACTTAATCAAGTGTCAGAATTTGACAGTTATCCTATGCCCAGAATGGATGATTTGGTGGACAGACTGGGGAGCGCCAAGTATATCAGTACCCTCAATCTCACCAAGGGTTACTGGCAAATCCCCCTAGCTAAAGAATCCAGAGACAAAACTGCATTTGCCACCCCTGTAGGATTCTATCAGTTCACCACCATGCCCTTCAGTTTACACGGCGCTCCCACTACATTCCAGCATTACACGGATGTAATTTTATCCCCTCACACTGGTTATTGTGCTGTGCACCTGGATTACGTTGTGGCGTATAGTCCAGACTGGAAAAGCCACCTGGAACATCTACGAGCAGTTATCCAATCAATCAAAAAGGCAGGTCTGACAATTAATCCTACCAAGTGTGCACTGGACATGCAGGAAACCAGATATTTGGGCAATGTTTTGGGAAATTTAGAAGTCGAGCCTGAGGTTTATAAGATAGAAGTTGTAGCTAACAGCCCTGTTCCTAAAACCAAGAAGCATGTCAAGTAATTTTTAGGGCTGGCTGGTTATTATTGGAGATTTGTTCCCAACTTTGCAGAGTTAGCTACTCCCCTCACAGAACACAAAAAAAGAGTACCCAAATAATGTGAAATGGACCCCAGAGTGTGATGAAGCTTTTCAAGACATTCAGGCTGCATTATGTTCGGCCCCTGTTTTAAGAAGCCCAGACTTTGAGAAACCATTTTTGTTACAAACAGATGCATCAGAGGTAGGTCTAGGTGCAGCCCTGAGTCAAAACATAGATGGGATGGAACATCCTATTCTGTACATAAGTAGGAAGCTGCATGGCAGAGAGAAAAGGTACTCCACCATTGAAAAGGAATGTTTAGCAGTAAAGTGGGCCATGGAGTCCCTAAAGTTTTATTTGCTAGGAACTGACTTTGTACTTATAACAGATCACAATCCTCTCTGTTGGCTTAACCAAATGAAAGATAAAAATTCCAGAATCACAAAGTGGTGCCTGGCATTACAGCCATTTAAATTCAAGGTGATGCATACATCTGGGAACGAGAATGTCAATGCTGATTTTCTGTCAAGATATGGATCAGGAATTGAGGGTTCTGAAGGTTGAAAAACAAATGTATGAGTTTAAACTTTATTGTTTGCTGTACTGTTATAGAAAAAAAGAATACTGCACATGTGCTTAATTTCTGAAAGTTAGAAGCTAATGTTAGAGAATTAATAAGAAAGTTTTGCAAACCTGTTTGATAAAACAGGTTCCCTTTTAAGGAGGAGGTGTATGTGACAGGGTTAAATAGAAACATAGAATTTGATGGCAGATAAGGACTGCTTGGCCCACCTAGACTTCCCATTTCCCTACCTAATGGATAAGCTGCAGATCCTAGTTAACCAACAGCCTACTTCCTCCTATATAGGAATAGGACTCTGTCCCAGTTGTTATGGAGAGTTTGAATGCAGGAATCTGTTCTGTTCTTTTCTTTCCTGTCTCTTGTCTGTATGGTTGCACTACCAAATTTTCCTGCGAGATCTAGGACTTGATCACCCCAACAGTCTTGCAGTTCTTTGCCTCTTACTGTCTCTCAGTCTTTCCTTGCTGTTTCTGTCTTTTCCTCCCTTGTATATCTGCTGGTAAAATATATGCAAATCATTATGTGGAAATGTAACTGATATTGGGATCCCTTTGTTTAGAAATTATATAGTGTTACTGTTGAAATGTATATAATTACTGTATAGTTTGAGATGTTTGCAAAAAACTATTGGGAACTCAAGGGGTTAACCTGAGAGCAGTTTTTAAGCCCTTTTTCACAAGCTGTGGAGAAGGAGCCCCAGTTCGGGGACATTGTGCTCTTGCTGCACCTGCCTAAAACATACAAGAACATTTTAGAAAAAAAAACAGGATGCTTGTTAAGGAGGGGAGTTGCAAAGACTTATAAGAGAGAGAGCTGCAAAGTTTTGAGAGACACAGAGATTTAAGGAAAACTCAGATGGATCTTCTCTGTTTATTCTGCCTTTGTAAATAGTTATTCTGAACAATTTTTTTGTTTTTATGCTACTGCTAGTACTAATAAACACTTTTTGTGAATTTTACAACTACTCCTGGTTTTCCTGTGCTTCCTGACCTGTGCTTCGACAACATACATGGTCACCACATGGGCCATCCTCCAGCCTTGTGGTATGCATCCTGTGTCCAGGGGAGGTATTAAACAGGTCAGCCAGTGGTCCTGGCAGGATCTCCGCTAGCTCCCCGAGTACCCTAGGGTGAATGCTGTCTGGTCCAGGTGCCTTGTCCACCCTCAGTGCCCTTAACCCTTCCAGAACCCTGTCCTCTGTAATCCCTACATCGGTCACCCCCTCCCCCCACTACCCACTCCACCCCTCCCTTGGGGTATCTGCCCCCCCTTTCTCCTTTGTGAACACAGAGCAGAAGTATTCATTTAATGCCTCTGCCTGATCCTCCACTTTCTTCACCCACCCTCCGTCCTTCCTAATCCTCACAATCTGGTCCTTGTTCTTTCTTCTTTCTCTAAAGTATCTGAAGAAGTCCTTTTCTCTTTCCTTAATACCCTGTGCCAGTCTCAGCTCTCTTGAAGCCTTGGCCCCTCTGACTAGCCTGGTAACCTCCCTGGACTTCTTTGTGTACTCATCCTTGTCAGCCCCCTCCACCCGATGTCTTGAGTTTCCAAAATGCCTTCCTCTTGGCTCTCACCCCCCCTCCATCACCCCTCGAGTCAACCAGCTGGGCTTCTTTGCCCTTCTCTTCTTACTCCTTGTCTTTGTTCAAGTTCCAGTGGCCTCTGTCAACCCTTTTTTAAAAATATGCCATTTTTGAGTAGCATCCATGTCTGGTTGAATTCCTGTTAGAGACCTACCCAAAATTTCCCCATCCTTTTAAAGTCCACACCTTTAAAGTCAATCACCCTGGTCCCATACCCCATTTCCCCTACCCATATTGAGTGTATAATATCAATAACATGAAAGAATTCTATATAAGGTAAAGTAGCATTTCGTGTTAGCTGTAAGAAAAAAAATGTCACTACTACAATATCGTAAGACAGCAACATGGGGCAGGGCCTGCAGATACTGATGTGGCCATAGACTTAAGTGTTTGCAGTGCAGTTAGTCACTTTGCTGCAGCTGCATCAGATTTTCCAACAGTGGGCACATTTGCAACACTTTAACGTGCTGTGCTGCAGTATATGTCTGGGCAGATTCAAATGGCCCAGAGATGCAAGCAAGCAGCACTGACACATGCTGGACCATGGAAACATGGTCTAACAGGCATCTTTTTGATGCACGGATGGAAAATCCCAGTTATTTAACTCAAGTTCAGTGTGTTAAATACCTGAGGCACTGGGGATCTGCATCCAAAGCATAGCATTAAACATACTGACCCTGGTATTGTGATAATGGAAGGGACTTAGGGTCCATCTTGTCTGCCTCTCCTGCTACACAGCAGTGATGCCACCATGTCTGAGTATAGACTCACATCCAAGCTTATCAGCTGGAATCACGGAATGTTACAGTGCTCAAACTGTGTACACCTCAATGCTGTTGTCCCTCAGGAATCTGTCTAGCCTTACTTTAAAAGGCTGAACAGTGTTAATTACTGCAACCTATCTGGGTAGGCAATTCCACACCCTATGTGTGAAGTAATGCTTGCTAACATTCACCCTAATTCTGCCCCCAGCTCCTTGGATTGATGGCACACCCTCTAGTTGTGCTTGCACTCACCAGCTCCAGCGCCTGCCATTACTCCATCCTGTCTATCCCTTTTATTTGAAAAAGTGTAATCATGTCCACTTCTCAGTC
This sequence comes from Neoceratodus forsteri, assembly GCA_016271365.2. Classification (NCBI taxonomy): domain Eukaryota; kingdom Metazoa; phylum Chordata; order Ceratodontiformes; family Ceratodontidae; genus Neoceratodus; species Neoceratodus forsteri. The sequence continues at coordinate 47,831,535 of JADMNL010000025.1, forward strand.
TTCTGTTTTCTAGGCTAAATAATTTGAGCTTTTTTAATCTCTCAAGAAATGCTTGCTTTCTAAGCCCCTAATCAGCATAGTGGCCCTGTACTGCCATGGATGACTTTGTAAGGAAGCTACTAGGCTCTATTATGGCGTCAAAATATTCTATGCTCAAAATATCCTTCGGGCAGCATTTTCATACAGCTGGATGCAGCACTTGGGTCCATATTTCAGATGCAGGCTGCATCCATGCAGATGTGTCCAGATGTCTGCGTCCTATTTGCAGACATCTGGATGCATTTGTGACAGTTCCTGCAGTTTACCGCCATCTTTGCCGCAACTGCAGGAATCACTTCTGTGTTTCAGATGCAAATGCAGAAATTCATCCAGGAAGTTAAACCAGCTTTTCTTAGTTTAACTTCCTGGGCAGATTCGGCACCCGTGTCCAAAAAACAGATACAGGGCTTTAAAATCTTGCTCACTAGTTTAATTCTTATTTTCTTTATCTCATCAAAAAAAAGATGGCACTGGCCCTCCCCAGGCATCTCTATACCGCTCATGGTAAACATCTGAAAGGGAAGTCTACTGTGAGCGGTTTAGGCCCTGTCCACACTACGCCTCTGTAATGTTACAGAGTGCCCAAACCGTTACCACAATGGTTTGCATTTACACCTGTAATGTTACAGAAGGTGTTTTCATAACCATTGTTGAAACCACATATGAGGTGGTTTCAACAACGGTTGTGAAACCGGTTACGCCTCGGTAACGTTACCGGGCGTAGTGTGGATGCGTGGCACCGGTCCCCTAGCGCAGTGTGAGCTGCATTGTGGGATCAGGTGCCACGGTAACTGTCGCCCAGCTCCCGAAGTATGGACTGGCAGTGCTGGTCCCGTAATGGACACCGCGGCAATGTGGGCACACTGCACCACTCCCCGGTTGTAACGGTTTCAATCCGTTACGGGGTCTGAGTGGTGCAGTGTGGATGGGGCCTTAGAGTCAGTGGGGCTGTGCTATATTTTTTTTTTGTTTGTTTTATTCTTTGGTAACAGGGTAAGGCCCACTAGGCACAACTGCCTGTTTTCAGGGGTAACCCAGGAGCATTTGGGAGGTTAAGTGACTTGCTCAGAGTTGCACTCTATGCAAGTGGAGGTTGTAGAAATCAAACCCAAATCTGCTGGATGTACCAAACTCTTTCACAGCTCATTACTCTACTTTCTAGGTGATATTGCAGGTATACAAACTACTGCATTTTGAGGATCTGAAGAAAAACAACTAAGTAATAAATGTTAATGCTATGACTAAGAAGAAGGTACTGCAATGCTGTTTTCTTAAATGACTAACACAAACTGCTGCTTTAATTAATACCTCCTAACTTCAGAAGAAAGGACTCAGTTTTACCTGCCATGTAAACTAGGGAAGTAGGAAGACGTATCCATGGTCGACTGTAGCCTAACTTCTCAAACTAGTGGATGAAAAATAAACAGGTTTTAGTGAAATAACATGAACAAAGGAAAATCCCCCACGTGATCCAGGAGTTTGCAAGGTAAGTTCAAGTACAGCACTAGGTACACGGAGATGCAAGTGAAAATAAAAGTGAACAGCTGTTTATTGTCCCCACAATCCATTAACATCAGTAAACTGAAACATTATTAATAACAATTCAATAACCTAATATTGCATCAGTTTTTTTTTAATTTTTAGATGCATTTTTATGACGTTAAAGCAGCAGTATTTATTAGTCGGCAAAACATTTCATATAGGTTTTCAGCAGCAATGTATGTCTAACGTAATTATAAGCTTCAGTGCATGTTTATTTCTCTCAGTTTTGAAATAGCTTTTATGACTAATTATGTAATTAAAGACAGCAGCCATTAAGCCACCACTAGCAATTTGTGGAAACCCCATTTCCTTGAGATTACTTTTGGACTTAACATACAGAATTCATACTACTGATGTAATAAGAGGGTTCTTGCACACAGTACCAGTGGTAAACAGCACAATACCAAGATGTTTAATTTTTGTCTTGGTGGATGTGGGAAGGGAGCAGTACCTTTTAGAAACTTTAATACCCCATACAAGCTGATATTAGCTTATTATGTTCTTTGCTGTAAAGCTTTTGAAGTAAATAAATGGCCATCGTAGTTCAAGAATGAAATACAATGAAAATAAAACTGGATATTTTTTTTTTTATCAGAAATGCATTATTACTGAACAACTGTATGATGAATAGTTTTCCCTGCTAACATATACTGTTGCTTCAACATAAAATCTAAAAAATCAGTTTTTATAAGCAAAAGGAATTAGGTTTTATATAGTGCCTTTCATATACACAGGGTCCCAAAGGGCATTACAAGCCATGGATAGTTGCAATATCCATTAGACACACAGGGAAGTTACATGAGGATGAAGGATTGAGATTCTAGCAGGTAAAGCATTTAGAAAAAGAGATAAAGTGCAGGATCAGATCTCTGCTCTTTAACAATGACACTATCCCAGCAAAAGTGCAATCCCATTGACGCTTCCAACACCCCTTAGGGTGGTGTTGCTGCGGTGCTACACGATCATAGGATCATAGTTGTTTACAAGTTCAGGAGGTGGTGCCTATATTTGAACTTGCCACCCGAGGGTGGATTAATTATCTATACAATTGAATTTGGTATTACCCATAAATTTGTCTAACATACCTTTAAACGTATCCATTGTCTTGCTGTCTACAATTGAAGTTGGTAATGTGTTCCATAAATTAACTATTCTCTGACAGAACCAAAGATGTCTTTTTTTTGTTCTGCAAATTGCCCCTTTTAGTTTAAAGTTATGGGATCTGGTTTGTGACATAACATAATTTTTTTCTAGACCTAGACTTTCTGTTAAGCCAGGTTCATTTATCACTTAATAGATCAAAGATCTCCACGAAGTTGTCTATACTGGATGGAAAATAGGCCCAAAGTTTTCAATCTTTCCCCATATGGTTTATCTGTCATACCCTGTATTCTTTTAGTCATTTTTTTCTGAACCCTTTCTAATCGCTTGTTTCTATGAGTAGTATTAGGTGTGCAGAAAGGAGCGCAGTGCTCCAGGTGAGATCTAACCAAGCTGGTGTAAAGTGGAAGAATGACCTGTGGTTGCCTGCTTTTGATATTTTTCCATATGCAACCCATGATTCTTTGGCATTTCTTAATTTAAATGTTGTATTATTATCAAACTTGAGCTTACTATCAATATTTATCCCGAGGTCTTTTTCATTTTCAGTTTCTTGAAGTTTTACATTATTTATTAAGTAACCATTTTTCTTATTATTATAACCAAAATACATTACTTTGCACTTATGTTCATTAAATTTCATCTTATTCTTTTTTGCCCAGAGTTCTAAAGCTTCTAACTCTTTTTGAAGAATGTTAATTGCCTCTAATGAATTGACAGTGCAACCAATCTTGCAGTCGTTTGCATATTTTGATATCCATACATTATTTGTTGTCTGCATTGATGCTATCAGGATGTTAAACAATATAGGCCCAGTACAGAACCCTGAGGCACCCCACTTGTCACCTCTGCCCATGTAGACATTACTCCTTTTATAGATGTACATTGTCTGCGATTGTGTAGCCATGAATCAATCCATTTTATTAAAATATATGGAAATTTTTGTTTAATCAAATGCTCTAACAGTATTCTATGTGAAACCCTGTCAAAGGCCTTCGATAAATCCAGATACACAACATCCACTGGAAGTGCTGCATCCAAGGCTGCACTGACATTGTCAAAGAAATGTAATTGGTTTGTTAAGCATGACCTTCCCTTTCTAAATCCATGCTGTGTTAAATCATGTAGATTGTAATGATTCATATGTTGTTCAAATCTACTCAGAACTAATCTTTCAAGAATTTTCCCTATAACTGAAGTCAAGCTTACTGGCCGATAATTAGAAACGTCAGATTTAACACCTGATTTAAAAATTGGAATCACTACTGCTTCTCTCCATGCAGACACACATTCACCTACTTCCAAGGATAAATTAAATAATTTGCACGTGGGGCCATAAATGTGAAAGCCGATTTCCATCAGGACCAGCTGATGAAGTAGCTTTTAATTTCTCTAATTCTTCAATAACTTCCTCTTCTGTAATAGGCTCAACAGTCACTAGGCTAGAATTTACAATTGATTTATTAAATTTTTCCTTGGGGGAGAATATTGTATGAAAATAATTATTAAATTCTTCTGCCATTTGAGATTCATTGTTTATCATTCCTAAATTTGTTTGTAATGGACCTATTGATGCTTTGGAACCTTTAAGTGAACCAACATAATTGTAAAACTTTTTCTTATTATCTAATGTGTCAGATGCTAGTTTATTTTCCGTCAATATTTTTGCTTTCCTTATTTGTTGTTTTACTTTATTAATGCAGTTTTTATAACATTGCCATTTAACTTTAGACTGCTGAATTTTATATTTTCTATAAATTTTCCGTTTTTTAAAGATCAGTCTTTTAATTTTATTATTCCACCATACTGGATTTCTGTGTCCTTTATTATATTTTTTTCTATTCGGTACCCATGTATCCAAACAATAATTAATTTTGGAAAATATAAGGTTCCAAGCTTGATGTACATCAAGGCCTATCAATTCTGAATTCCAATCCCAGGAATTCAGATATTGTTTTAATTTTAGATAATTTGCTCTTGTATAGTCCTTTAGTATGGTATACCCCTTGGTATCTATTAACCTTGACTGTATGTGAAATAAAATCACATTGTGATCTCTGTTTCTCAGTGGTTCTAAAATTCTGGGTTTATATACAGATGGCCCCATATTTGTAAGTACAATATCAATAATATTATTGTTTCTAGTACCTTCCTTAATTATTTGTTCTAGATTTTGATTTATTATAATATAAAGGAAATTATTCTCTACATTACCCTTGCAGTTATGTTGTAACCAATCGATATTAGGAAAGTTAAAGTCACCCATTAATATATAGTTTGCTGTGGGTTCAAAACCATTAATTGATTTAAGAAAGTCAAAATGTTGTTCTTTATTTAGATTAGGGGTCTATAGGCCAATCCTATACATATTTTTAAAGATGATAAATTAATCTTTGCCCATATTATTTCATTTTCACTATTAGTTTGTTTATGTGTGAAATTACAGTGGAATGAATATAGTATTCTTCAGAAATGTACAGTGCAATTCCTCCTCCTTGTTTGTCTTTTCTAGTCTTAATTATTTTATTAAATTCTGGTATATCGACATTCTATCCGTCATCATGAAACCATGTCTCCGATGAGATCAAACACATCAAAATATAGTCTACAGAAGTTAAATAATGCACAAAGATAGTTGATTATGTTACATTATTCATTTAAAATGATTCTTTGGAACAGTTATCTATGTGCAGTTTGACTCTGGAATGTTTCTGTGGGTGTTTTGAGTAGAGAGGGTAGGTCAACAAGGAGCTGAACCTGACTTGTGTAATTGTTAATTACTCTCTGATCTAATGTTAAAAATAATTTGTTGTACCCATTTAGAAAGACTGATTGAGGGCTACTTTTTTTTTTTCAAATATCATTGCAGTAATTTCCAGTATCAATTGTAAACTGTTCTGCAATTGTTTTTTTTTAAGTGTCTGAAATTGTATTTAAATAATTTAAATGTTGTCCTTTGTTTAATATATATTTTTTTCAAAATTATTTGTGTTACTTGTATTATGTTTTATGTACTGTTGTGGCAATTTTGTTGCTTTGGGTTGTCTTTGTAAACAGGCATTGTTTTGCTCAGTGGACTCATCTGGTTATCAACAATGAATAAAAAAAAATAATTGATGTATATTAATCATGTTGTTACTTACTGTACTGCACTTTGGATTGTCTAAGTGTCTTGGTCTCAGAGCACTGCGCAGTAGCATGGGAGACCTAGAAGTAATGGCTGGGGGGAAGGGGTCTAAGTCCTCAGCCTGTGTAGGGGAGGCCTATAGCAGGAAATATATATTTGCTGTCCAGGGAGGGTATGGCATGTATTATTCAACAGCACCTCCTGCAGATGGGACCTGGTGACAGTCTGAAAGGAAGACATTCACCTGCACTACCTCCCTTGTAGCCAAGGATGAGGAGCAGCTACCTGGAAGGGGATACAGGTGTACAAAGATGGGGATAAGAAGAATTTTTTTTTTTAAAGTGCCATATCTTAACCCTCACTGTAAGGCTCTCAGTTTTTTTTTTCTTTTTTTAATGTATTTAATTTACTTTTTGGTATTTAAACCTCAGTTCCCACCCTTCTTACCTGCCAGAAACTGGATTCTGCCATGGTTGGGGACCTCAAATGAGTGCCACATAGTCCTGGGAGTGGGGGGGTCTAGGCCTGATGTTGGCACCTCTGCATCCTCCCACCAAATGGCCATTGCACCTACCATCACAGGGAGACATAGGCATTACTGAATTGGTTCCTCAAGGACTGGTCCCCTCCCTTCCAGGTGACCTAGGGCAGCTCTTTGACAAGAAAAGCAGGAGACCCACTCTGGAGTGGTAAGTGTATCCTTGGGACTGCCCCTCCACTTCCTGCCACAGCCAGTGGTCCCCTGAGAAGCCATTGGACTTCTGGAGCTGCCCAAGGCTCTCCATTTTTTTTATTTATTTATGTTCCTTCCCCAGTTAGACTTCCTATGTACCAGCTTCCCCAGCCCCATCACCTGGCTTCTCCTGGAGTTACCCACACCCCACCTTTCCATAGGTTATCCCCCATAGCAGCGATGGCGGGGAGCCCCTCGACCCACTGTGGAAGGGATTCAAAAGAAGGTGGTACCCGAACCACTGGTGCTGGACCCGGGGGAAGCCAGAATTCATTCTGATTTTGTGTTTTCCCTTGTACACTCTTGTTCCTCAGAACACCAGTGAATGAGAATGCACCTGTGCAAGCCAACACACAACTGTGTGTATCAAAGCCAACATCAAGCCACTCCAACTGCACCTGGTGTCACTGAGGTGGCAGTATCACAGCGCAGCCAGTTGCCCTCCCTCCTCCTCAGAGGAGGAGAGCATACCCTGGAATGCTCATTCTTCCTCCTCCTCCTCCCAGCTGGCCCTGCTGATCCACACTCACTCCCAACCTCAGGTCATCGGTGTCATGAGCAATAGCTCTACCACTGCACCCACAGGTTGTCCAGGCTCCTAGTTTTAATGTCAGCTCTAAAGGAAGGCTACAGTACCCTGGCTTCCAATTACATTAGGGGCTGCTGTCATCACCCCTTGTCATAACTCATACCCCACTATAACATACAAAATGTTTGGGTCCCAAGAACAGCCTTATAGAGAGGGTCAAGTGGATGCACGCTAATGCTCTATAATAGAGATAGATAAACAACACATACTAGTGGTGATAGCCATTCAAACAGGTTTACAGGCACGCCATCATTTATATAATACACCTGGCCACTCTGCAAATAAAAAAATGGTACAGAAGTCAGGTTAGTACAGTTGCACGTATTCTGTGTTCCTTCACTAAGCTCAATAAAATACCAGTTTAACCCTTAACACCCAGCAACATCACATCATAACAAAATAATCTGACTCAGGGTCCTCCTCAGAGTTTTGATAAAGGATATGAGTATTTCTGTGCAAAAGGCACACAAACCACTAAATGGTGCTGGGCGGGGGGGGCATGTCTCCTCTAAAAAATATTGGACAAAATTATCACCATATGGTGCATTCTGAAATTGCATTCCAAAAGCACCATACATTGTTAGGAACAGCATGGATGAACAGAGGTTCACTCAAATTTTTTTTTTTGTGTGACACATACTGTAGATTCTGGCCTGAGTGCTGAGTAACTGGGGACAGCCTAAAATGCTGTTCTTTCTTTTATGAGCCTTGCACAACTTCAGTATATATCTATTGCATGCTGTGCTCACAGTCTTACATCTTCCTAAAACTATGACGCTTACAATGATATGCAACATTAAGTTGTTTGACAAGTGGTTCAGAAGATGCCGGCTGTAAATGTCAGATTCAGCTTCCATTCATTTCAATATAGAAAACATTTTCAGAAAGCATAGTTCCATTAAAGCGTATCATTCCTTTGTTAAATGCTCCTGGAGAAAAACCTGTCCCTATGTAATAATGCAAAGAATATAACTGTCAAACTACACACAGCTGGCCCACCAGGAGATATTTAAAGCTGATATATTTGCGTTACATATTATTAATGAGTCTTTGCTTCTTATAAACCTAATCTCTAGAGTCTGTAATTAAGATTGCTTCAATATCTCAAAGCAACACAGAAAAGGGTCCATCTTACACCATGTTTAGACATCTGGAGAATCTCTATTATTTAACCATTAAGAGAAACTTGAAGTGTTCTCTCGTTCAAGTGGTTAGGTTGCTGGTGCTGAGCAGTCTGTCTCTGGTTCAGTTTTTGTTGACACTGTTCAGCATTTTTCTTTCTTTCTTTTTGTTGTTAATGTATACTTTTTGGCCCCTCCTCTCTGGTGCAGACCCCTTTCCTGGGTCTGGCCCAGCCGAATACTTCCATGTTTCCAGAGCTTGCCTCCTCCTTGCCCCCCCTCCAGCTTACCCCCCCTCCGACTTGACCTGGCCACAGTCAAACTGCATCACCTGCCTGTGTTTGTTATGCAGGCAGACCCCATAATTGAACATAGAAACATAGAAACATAGAATTTGACAGCAGATAAGGACCACTTGGCCCACTAATCTGCCCATTTTCCTACCTAACAGATAAGCTGCAGATCCTAATTAACCAACAGCTTACTTCCTCCTACCCCCCATTAGGACTGCCTTATGTCTGTCCCATGCATTCTTGAATTCCCCCACTGTTCTTGACTCCACGACCTCCTCAGTGAGGCTGTTCCATGCATCCACAAACCTCTCTGTGAAAAAATACTTCCTCACATTACCTCTGAGACGTCCCCCCCTCTATCTTAAAATTGTGTCCCCTTGTTCTTGCACATTTCTTTTTCTGAAAGATGCCACCCTCTTGGACTTTGCAGGTTAGTGTCGGGAATCAGGCCCAAGCAAGCTGCAGGTCATCTTGCATGCACCAAGGTGTTTTCCTGGATTTCTAGTTCCCCACCCATTGGATACCTGGTACACATGGGGTTCCAAATTAAAATGAATCTTTAAAAATAAACTTGATTGGTTGATCCAACAGGGATTTAATATGAACTACTAGCACAGAATAGTGGGGAGCAGTCTCTTGGGTCCTCTTGGTCATCTTCTGCCCTTTAACCCAAGTAAACTCTATTAAATCTTAGTCTAACTGCGTCTGAATTTTGCATCCCAAAAAACATAAGTGCAGCAACAACTGATAATTTATTGTCACAAATCATGACTTTTGCTGCTAAAAGATGTATCTATTAAAAATAGCAGCTGGACTGCTCTGACCCAATGGGGCAGACACAGATGCAGCATGCATTTGCTTGTCCCCCTTAGACCCTGAGCTCCCTTGTTTCTGCTTTCTCAGCAGAAATATTATTTCCAGTACCTTGCAGAAAGAAGGAGGCAACACTGTGGTCTTTCCTAGGACTGGCTACTGAATAACTCATTGTTTATGCAGAGATTATGAAAAAACAGTGTTTACAAATTACATCAAAAGTTCATTCTTACCTGGCCTGGTGGCATGGAGGGCTGAGGTTCTGGGCACCTTACCTACTGCAACACTGGTGACCCGGGGTTGGGAAAGGACTCGGGTTTTTCATGGCCAGCAGGGAGAGGAGGGATCAAGTGTCCCTAGACAGCTTCAGGGAGGGGGGATAGCATGGCGTGCAGCTTGCCTGACACCCAGCAGTGGCTGAGTGCAGCACATGCATGCCACCACATAGGGAAGGGATCCCATGTTCAGGACGCTGGGGCCAACTCTGTGGAAGCAGAGCTCGAACATCATGCCCATTGCACATCCGTGGGCCCAGGGAGAAAAAAACTGGAGGAAAAGCATCCCAGGCAGCAGGATGATGACCAACTCTCCACAGGCCCCACACCGGTGGCCAGGCACAACCAGAGTCCTGTGACAGAGGATGCTGGTGAAGGTAAGTCCCGGAGGAGCCAGTGACAGAACTTGGGGAGGTTGGTCCAAAGGGGGCTGCCGGGGAGACCAGGAGATAAAATATATGTGGAAAATAAAGTTCATTCACGGCCGACCTGTCAGTGCAGTGGTAGTGCTACTACTCAAGACGCCAGCGACCTGAGTTCAGGAACAAGCTCGGATCATCGGGGCCCAGTCAGGAGCAGGAGGGCTGAGCATGCCAGGGGACAGTCTTCTCCTCTGGTGTGGGTGGGTTGTTGCCCTCACTGCAGTACTGTCACCTGGGTGACCACAGGAGGCAGTGCAGCCATGGTGCCATGGGAGGGAAATATGTCTGGTGCAGCAGCACACTCCAGCATGCACTCATGCCTTGGATCTCCTGTGCATGTCTACATCCTTGGAGCTGGGGAGAAAACCAGAAAGACCCCACTGCCCAATGCACAACATCCTCGGTGAACTGAAGAGGGACTGGCTCAGAAACTGTCAGATACTAGCCTGACATGGATTGTTCAGGTAGGTGGGACCCTCTCCTCTTCCCTGCCCGGGGAGGGGGACTTAAACCATGGCAGAATGAAGGTGGGTGGTTGTAGGGGGTTCAGAGCTCAGCAATGCCAGGTACCTAGGGGACCCTGAGGGAGGGTAAGAAAGTGGCACAGATGGGGGCTGTAAACAGAGATTAAAAAAAGCTCATTTGTAAAGTTTCTTTACAGAAAAATAAATGTTACCTAATTGAATTTTGAATACAGTATTTTAAGAGTTCAATTTCAAGTGATATGTCCCAAATATAGACTTACTGCAACATAACCTTTGGCTACAGTTAATGCTTCGGCAGCCAGGATGTGAGCCTGTACTAGATTGTCTACGTGAACCCAATTCATTTTGGCAGTAGTGCTTCCAAAGGAGAAACGGAATATCCCTCTCTCAATGTTAACCTGAAGGAAAAAAAATAACATCATGATTGACTATTTTGCAGCTTTTAGAGGCAATAATGCAGTATAATGTAATCTTGCTCTTGGTCCATATGATTCTATGTTAACATCCCTTGGCGATTGATTACCTTGTCTTTGATTCTAGGTAATCAGTCATGACTCCATTCACGATTACGTGTAGGACAGCTGTCGATCTACTGAGACACAAAAGGGTTTACATGCAGGATACAATCCAATTACAGAGTAACTGATTACCCGGTAATTGATCTTATCCTGCATGTAAACAGGGTACATGATAACTGAGTATGTACATGGGATTGGTTCCAGCTCCGATCCCGTCTACATGCCATTTGATCACCGATGCTCAGGCAATCGGTGCACTTGTTTGGTGCATTTGAATCAATCCTGAAAGCAATCCCAACGTCTTCAATATTGACATTTGCATGCAAGATGATATTCAGTTACAAAGCAACTGATTACTCTGTAATTGGTTTTCACCCTGCATGTAAACAGGATGTCAGAAAATGCATAAAACAAACAGTGCTTTTTTATAATCAGTCCTTTTCTTTCCTCAGCTCACTCCCCAGGCCATCACCTTCCTTTTCATAGACTTACTAATATCCACCGCTTGCCCAGCACCACAATAGTGGTGCGTAGCCTGCCATATCAGTTGTGGGTGGGCCAGTGGATGGAGGGGCAGGGCTATGGTGGACCAGGCTTTTCCTTCCAGCTCATGGTTTGCCCACCAAGGGTGCCAGTGTGCAATGCAATGCAATACATCCGTTCTTGGTATGTAGCAGCTGCCCCTCTCCCCATCTGTTTGTTCCCACTGTGGTGCCACCCTGCCTCCACCAGCTAGCAATGAAGTAGTAGAGAGGAACGTCCCATTTCCCCGAAGGAGGATGACTGTCCATGGGACACTTGTTCCTCCCTCCCCAACTGGCCTCTGAGTGACCTGAGTCCATTCCTGAACCTGTGATGCCGGCATAGCGAATGATAATGCTACCACTGCTTTACCAGGCTGGCTCCATTAGCTTCTTGAAAAAAAAAGGTAGCATTATTAGGAGTGTGTCAACTATTAACACATTAGGAATGAGTTCTGGAAAAAGTGTCAAATTAGAAAATGAATGCATTGTACTGTAGCTCAAACTGGATATGTGAATACTGACTTATTGTGATGATACCAGTGGTTGAGATTGTTTTTTTTTTAAACAATGCAGTCTCTCCGCAGCATTATGGTTACTTGAGATGTGTGGGTCCCAGAAAGGGAGCACAGACACACATTTTCTAGTGATGTAGGCTGTTAGATATATTACCAGTTAAAATGAAAAGCAAACCATGAAATGTCTTCCTCCCCTTACCTGGAAATGATAAGCCCTTTGTTCACCTCCATGAAACTTCTGACAACCCACTCCCACAGGAGGATAAGGTCTTACTCAGGATCCCATCTGACACTAAGGGGCAAGCTATAATTAACAATATATAGTTTGCCCCTCAGTGACATCACTTCCTGTTTCAAGATGCCATGAAATGGCTGCTTCCTTGATTCCATTTACAGATGATTTAGGTATTTTTATCTCAGGACTCCTGACACTTACAGGCAAGCCCCATGCCTCATTTGAAAGATCTCATTATGAGGTTTCATAATTTGAGTGATCCTGGCAATGTTTCTGTCCCCTTTAAGAATAACGTGACAGGAGGAGCGAAACAGGGGGACCAGTCAGGCCAAAGGGGTCTTGGAGTTTGCACTGTATACCATGTCCTTATGGTCAAATGTCAGGAGGATCATTATGACAACAATCTTGTGCAGAGAGGAATGGAAAGGCAAACCTTGTTGTAATGAAGTGTGCCAAACCTGGGGAGAAGCTTGCTGAGGATGGCATCGACGTAGCTTGAAACGCTGAGATGACAAGTCAAACTCCAAAATATTTTAAGAAATGTAACTCCTGGGGAAGCCCCAGTGGTGTGAAGGGTTGAGACATCACACGCCTTAACCTCTGCCATGCCAGTGACCCATATTTGGGAATAAGCATGGGTTGCCGAGGGTCGGCAGGGTGGGAGAGGATCAACCATCCCAGGAACTGCTCTCCTCTTCTGGTGGAGAAGAAGGTGGCCAAGCCATCTCAGCTTATGACTGCCACTGGATGAAGGCCAAGTGGTAGTGCAGGCATGAGCAACTGGAGGGATGGGAGCTGTGACAGCGATGGATGGGTGTGCCTCCACGGGTACTGGGTGACTATAGCACCACAATTACAGTGCTACAAAAACCATGCAGTACAAAGTGTGAAAACATTCAGAGCGACTGGGGTATAGCAGTGAATGGAATTACTGCTACCCCTGTCGCAGACTGCAAAGTAGAGGAAGGACTCAAGAAGGCTGTGCTGCTGTGCCTGGTCAAGCTGCTCCTGTGGTGGAGTGGCTAGGCACCAGCACGTGGCGCAATTGGGAGACCTGGGGCTGTGGTTCCGTTCCCCCCTCAGGTCTCCCTTCTGCAACATTTGCCGGCATGTTTTTTTTTTTTAAATAAAATTTCCTCCCAAGTTTCTCCCCATCCTCAAGTCCGCCTCTCCTGCCGGAGTTTGTTATTTAAGTTCTGGGTGGTGCAGGGGTAAAGCCCCCAATGTGTGGGTGCCCCTGCAAAAAACATACAGACCCATTGTTTGCAATTCATGTTTTGCCAACTCTGTTTTGCATCATATTGTTTGCTGCATTTTCAGCTATGCTGATTTCATGACGATGGCGTATGACCTTGTGCTACCTCTACACACATATATTGGCAGCGTGCAGGGAGGGGCAAAGAAAAGAGGAAAATCTAGGGGCCTGGGCCCTGTGAAGCCCTGCCCTTGTCTTGGTGGTCTGCAGTGCTGCTCCAGTTCAGGAGTGGTACTGGATATGTCTGTTGGGGGAGAGAGGGATTGAAACCTTAGTCAGTTTCTGCCTGGTGCCAAATTTCATGACAGCCATGTATGTACGTAACAATAAACATGAAGAACAGTTTATTATAAATGAAAACAAGTGAACTGTACATTTCAAACCAAGTTGCACTGACAACTGTTAGGGGCTATATTTCCGAGGGGGGAAAGAATAGTAGCATTCTCACAGTCTCATTGAGGGACGTCTCAGGGCTTCACAGAATCATGCCTAGAAGCATAAAAACTTATAGGGAGACAGAGGGGACAATGTCATCTGAAACACCTCTGGGTTACTGGAATCCCTGAAGACATTTTGGCACTTGAATAATGGGCTTCATCTTCTCCTGCATCCCCATCGGGATGTGTCTTATCAAGTACGCGATGGAATGATTTCTTGCAGCTCTGTAGGTTAAAGAAAGTATCCCACCACCTTTCCCATGACAGCCGAGTCAAGTGATCAGTGGTCCAATCTGCCAGGATCCTTTCCTTCCCTGCTAGACTACCCCCAAAAGAATTCACGTCGCAGCCCTGGAGCATTCTAGGTTTGGAAACAGAGTACTGGAAGGCACTGTTCCAGTTAAGGTGTAGTCTGCTTCCATAGGATCCAGTCAAGACAGACATGCAGTAGCATCTTCCCACAAAGCCCTCACCTTGCCAACAGTTGGTGGAAGGCATAGAAATACCCTTACAAATAGAGTACTGAAAGTGTAATATACCTTGTGTAGAATTTCAGTTTGAACACCCCTATTTTTAACTGGCCTGGAATCCTTCATGACTGACAGATCCTATTTTACTCAGTCTTCATCAACTGCCATCTGAGGTGCCCTAAGACATCCAAGATTGATTCCAAGGGCCGCCTTGCTGAGCGAGCATTAGCTTGTTGTGCTGCTGCGCTGGCAACCCAAGTTTGGGAGCAAACTTGGATCACCATGTCGGTAGGCAGGCTGGCCCAAGGCAGGTGCCATGTGGCAATGCACTTCAGATGGGGAGCGAGTTTCTGTGCCATGGTGACCCCTGCGGCTGGGCCAGGGAACTTGTTCCTGCTACAGGGTTGGAGTTTATTCTCATATTGGGGAGTTGGGAGGGACCAAAATGGGAGAACCCCCCCCAATGTCCTCTACATGGTGGTCTGAGTCTTTGGGGACTCCCCTGGGTACTACCTTCTGGCACCACGTTATAGTTCATATAGTGGACTGCCTCAGAGGTAGGACTGCCCACCCCCTGAGCCCCTCAAATGGAGGGTAAACCATAGGTGTAACCATTTGGTTATTGGAGCCCAGGGAAGGCAGAGAATGTGGGCCCAAATGGTATATCCCTGGGATCAGGGTATATCTCTGGAAATACGCAGATGGCCAGGGAGAAAAACCTCTACATAAAAAAAAAGTGATTCCAGAATTAGCGTATGCATTTATGCAACTATCCCCCTTCCCCTGACCCTGGCAAAGGGAACAGTCTGTAATTTATTGTTCCTTATCCATTACTCCATAGTTGTTTTGAGTGCTGCACATAGGCACATGTAACCCCCCTGCAAATGGGGGTTCCCAAAAGTCTTCCAGGAGCTTGCTAAATGCTTCAAGTCTGGATGGTGTTCGGCGTTTAAGCCATTTGAATGGCACTGTAGCGAGTGTTTTTAGAGCCTCTGCATACTGTCTCTTTAAGAGCTATCTGCTTGAAGAAATAATTAGTTTGTATGGGGGGGGACTGTGTGTTTCCCTGCTGGAGTCTCGCTCAAGCCGCTGTCTAATCGCTCTGTTTCCGCAGTCGCTAAGAGCGCAGAGGGAGCCTAATTGAAAGATGTAACTGTTTGCCAGAAAACACTGAGTATTAGTGACAATGCAGTTTGTTTAGCACTTCCATTTTGGTCCTGGACTGTTGAATTGGACCAATTGGGGTGGGAGACCTTTAAAATGGAGCCTGCTTTGGGTGAATCAGAACTTGGACTCTCATCTTGAGCTGGCTGTAAAGGGGCTGTATGGCAGGTGCCTCTGGGAGTTGTAGTTTGGACCTTGGTGCCTTTTTGCACCAACAGAGGGAGCCTAACTGTGATGTACAGCTGAATCAACCAACCGAACTTGTGTGAGCCTAAATGAAATGCCCTGAACTGTTGCAGGCAAGTCAGATGCGAGGTGACTGTGAAAGGAGAAGGAGCTCTGTGCTAGTGCGGTAAGTAGTTCGCGAGGGAAGCGCGTGTGTAGGCCCCCAAGTTGGTCTGAGGCCATTAGTACAGCTAAATCAGACTGAACCTGAGTTTTTGTAGAAGAAAGAAGAAGCAGAAGTGTGGGAACCAGGCTTAACCTGTAGAAGACTGAAGATTTTGCTGAAGTGCGACTGGCCTGTCAGGGACTGAAGCTGCTGCGAGTGCTCCCGGGTTTTTGCAGTGTTTTGCGATCGGGATCGAGGAGCAGCCTGCCTGGCATAGTAATTTCCTTTACATGTGAATGTGCTTGGTGCTTGTGGAGATTCGCGATCTTAATTCACCTCACTCTGCAATGTGTGCTGAATGCTGGAAATCCAGAAGCAACACCATCCATCCTGTAACTGTCTTGGGTATCGTAAGTACCATTCAGGACAAACCCCTGCAACACCGTATGAATCAAAAGTGTGTCATCTGATTTATTTGTGCTCTCTTTTCTTGAACTGAGCCTCAGCTCCGGATTACAATTGTGTGTTATGCATATACTTTCTTTCTACAGGGCCCCTTCCAGCTGCACCAGCTGGCCAACCCCGGGCAATGGACCTGGCTAGCCCCCCCCCACATCCTGGGTACCTAGAGAGGTGACATTTTGGACCCTATGTGTATGCACAGTACTGTGATTAGAATATTGCCAAACTGAATCAACCTGTTTCCCCCCTCCCATGTTACTGCCCCCTGAATAAATCAGATTTGTTGTTATTGAACTATATACTGTCTGTGGTGTCAGTACATATAGCATCAGCTGTGCATTGTGTTTGTGTATATTGCCTAAACTTGTTTTACAGGGGGTCCTCAGAGACGTGCTGAAGAATCAGTCCTGAGGGTAAGTGGGTACTGTATGTGTAATAAGTGGGCAGCTGTGGGGTATTGGAAAGGTAACTCCCATATACTGTTTGGGCCACTAGTGGGAATAAAGGGGGGTTACAGTGTCCCAGAGGGCTGTGCCCAAGCTAGTTTAACCACTAACGACCCTGACCTCTGGGCGGAGGCACCCGTCATTGGACCTAGGCCCCTTAACCTGTCACTAGCCACACAGGCAGGGGTAGTAGCCCTTGGGATAGCACCACCTAGGGATTACATCTTGGAGGCACCATTGGGATTAGCGTCCTTTAGTGGCCACGTAGGAGAATTACCCCAATATGTTCAGTCTGGGAGAGAAAATGGAGGAGCTTACTACGCCTAAGCTAAAAATTGCCCCCCATAAGCTAATGTTGCATAGAATGATGGGATGGGGTGAAGCTGAGGTGATAGACCCCCAAAAGGCTATTCTATTGCTGGATGTCCCCTTAGGGACCAGTAATACTGACATTGTATCCACTGTAGAGCAGATTAAGGGTTTGGGTAAGGTTGAAGTAAGGGGATGAGATGCAGATTTATTTGAACCGACTATGATGGTACTGTTCTCATGTAGTTCCCAAATAGACCCTGAGAAGGCGCCCCTTGTGATTCTACCCAAAGGTGATTAGAGGGGATGGAGGGTAATCCATTTACATAATGGTCCGGGTACCCCGGGTGGGTTTCCTAGTTTAGATGGGTTTAAAGAAAAGCTGCTTGAGCTGTTAGAATCTGAAGGGAGAACTGCTCAAGAGCTGGTAAAAGTGTTAGACCTATCAGAGGCCCCCACACCCTTGCATTCCCCGACCACATCCCCTGTGTACCCCAAGGTCTCCCCAGTAACTGCCTCCCCCATCATAATTCCCCCAATACAACTGGACTCCTATAGAAGGCTCAGACTTTTCTCCGGTACTGTCCCAGTGCCTTCGGGGGAGGATGATTTAGAGACCTGGATGGACTATGCTACCCCATTTAGTGCAGGAATGGCAATGTTTAGAGGGGGAAAAGAGGAAGTGCTTGATGGAGAGTTTGAGAGGCCCTGCCCTGGAAGCCATCTGTTTTCTACATGCCACCTGTCCGGAGGCTACTGCAGCAGAATACCTCTCTGCATTGGAGGGGGTGTTTGGCAGTACAGAATCAGGGGATGATTTACTATGGAAATTCAAATCAACAAAACAGTGGAAAATGAAAAGTTGTCTGCCTTTGGCACTAGGATAGAGAGGGTTCTGCAGAGGGCCCACAGAAAAGGGGGAGTGCCTGCCAAGGAGCTGAACCAGGTCAGATTAGACCACATCCTGAAGTCAGCTAGATTTTCAAGTGTAATGATATTGAAGCTCAAGTTGCAAGACAGGAGGGCAAGCCCTCCAGAGTACTGTCATTTAATGAAAGAAATGTGTGAGATTGAAACTGATGAAGAGGGCTGGGAGTCCTGTGCTGGGGCAATGAACACTTGCCAGACTCCCAAAAGGAGTGATTTAGATGAGGCCCAGTAGTTCAGAGAATTGATTAAAGAATTGACTGAGGTAGCCAGAGAACCAGATCTGTATCAGGCTCCCCCAGAGCCCAAAAGTGGAGTGAGCGTACATGTTTCCCCAGAGACACGGATTGAGGGTAACCTGCCAGCAGAGATACGAGAATTGAGAGCGATGGTGGGGGACTGCAAAGGGCTGTCCTCACCCCCAATCATAGTGGCGATTCAGAAGTGCAAGGATGTAGGCCCCCAGTCCAAGAAGAGCCTAGTAGGGCCCCAGAGGAACCCTAGCCGAGAAAGGCCTCCACCTCCATTAAAGACTCTAGAGAAACTCAGTTTTGCTATCACTGGTGGGGAGGATGGACACATCCAGTCTGCCTGTCATTCGCCAGACAACTTGCTTGAGGGTTACTGCTAGGTTGATAGCCTGGGATTGGCAGAACAACAACCAGCCACCAGGGGGAGTTGCTTGGAAAAGTTATGCCACCAGGGCCAATGCCCAATCGACGCCCAGGTCAGTGCTGCCGGAATGGTCTGAAGTGGTGGGTCCCTTCATGAAGACTACTGTAAAGGTGAATGGAGTATCTACAAGAGCTGGATTAGACAGTGGCTCCCAAGTGACAATTATGTTCCAGTATTGGTATCAGAAGCATTTATCTGATGTACCCCTACCACCCTTGGAAGGACTGCATGTCTGTGGGTTAAGTGAGAAGGCCTACCCCTACTCTGGATATAACCGAATTTGGCTGTCTTTCCCCACCTCCATGGCTGGAGTGGCCGAGCAAGTAGAGACCCTGGCCCTAGTGTGTCCCTTAAAGGACTGTATGATGGGGTCCCTCTGCTAATTGAGATGAATGTGCATATGTTTGGACAGTTGGCGCAGTTGTGTTATGAGAAATAGGGGTCAAGGACTGATAGAGCTTTGAGAATTCTGGCCTTGATCAAGAGGGCCTAAGAGGCACAGAGAGATGCTGAAAAAGTGGACCCAGAGGAACCAGCTGGAATTGTTTGGAAGAAGGATCCTGAGTCCCTGATCCTGGCGCCAAATGCCCAGTGTACCTTACAGGGGGAGGTCCATATCAGAAAGGATGTCAAGAATAAAATACTCATGCTGGATGCACCAGGCGATGGAAAATTGCCAGAAGGACTGCTGGTCAAGCCTAGTATTTTGCCTGCCAGAGCCCATGCTTATGCCAGATGGTTAATGGTCCCAGTTCATAACGTGTCTGACAGAGAAATTCCAGTAAATAGAGGTTGCACCCTGGCTAATATACATTGTGCAGATACTGCAGTGTTGCCCAGTAACAAGTGGGAAAGAATGACTGGGTGACACCTGACTTGTTCGACTGTGGTGACTCCCCATTGCCAGCTGAATGGAAGATGAGAATCAGTGAAAAGCTTGCCCAGAGGGACCAGGTGTTTTCTTTAAAGGAATGGGACGTGGGATGTGTGCAAGGAGCTGAGCACCATATCTGGTTGCATGATGAAAGGCCATTTTGTGAGAGGTCTTGACACCTGGCACCTGCTGGCATAGATGATGTAAGACGCCACCTACAGGAGATACTTGCAGCTGGTGTAATTCAAGAATCCAGAAGCCCATATGTTTCACCTATTTTGGTAGTGAGGAAGAAAAATGGGACAGTGACAATGTGCATGGATTATTGCACCTTGAACCGGCGGACTAGCCCTGATCAGTATACAATGCCCCGCATTCAGAATGCTTTAGGCTGCCTGAATGGTAGCAAGTGGTTCTCAGTGTTGGATCTTTGCAGTAGGTGCTACCAGATCCCAATGGCCCCAGAAGACTGTGAGAAGTCAGCCTTTATCTGTCCGCTTGGTTTCTATGAGTTCATAAGGATGCCTCAAGGGATTTCAGGTGCTTCAGCCACTTTTCAATGACTGATGGAGCGTGCAGTGGGGGACATGAACTTGTTAGAGTGCCTGGTATACCTAAACGATGTTATTGTGTTTGGCAGCTCAATGGAGGAACATGAGAGCAGATTGTTCAAGGTGTTGGACCGACTGGAAGACTTTGGCCTTGAACTATCCATCGATAAATGTCAGTTCTTCCAAACCTCTGTAAAGTATGTGGGACACATAGTGTCCACCGAGGGAATAGAAACAGACCCGAGTAAAGTTGAGGCCTTGACTACCTGGCCACAGCCCCACAATCTAAAAGAACTGCAAAGATTCCTGGGATTCTGTGGCTACTATCGCCGGTTTATCAAGGACTATTTGAGAGTGATTCATCCTCTACTTAATCTTACTCAAGGTTACCCTTCTACCAACAAAAAATACAAGAGGTCGGCTTCCCCTGAGGCTGAGAGAGTGTATTTCTGTCCCAATGAAGTTTTTGGGGCATGATGGACACCTGATTGTGAAGCTGCTTTTCATGAGATTATATATCAACTTACCCACGTTCCTGTCCTTGCCTGTGCAGATCCAGCAAAACCCTATGTCCTACTCACTGATGCTAGCTTGCAAGGTTTGGGGGCTGTGTTATACCAGGAGCACGAGAATGGCCTGAGACCAGTGACCTTTTTGCCAGCAGAAGTCTGACCCCATCTGAGAAGAACTATCCTATACATAAGTTAGAGTTCCTAGCTTTGAAGTGGGCCATTGTTGACTAATTCCATGAGTACTTGTATGGGGCTAAGATACTGGTAAAAAACAACAATAATCCTTTGACTTATGTGCAGACTTCAGCCAAGTTGGATGCTACTGGCCATAGGTGGCTTTCCGCATTATCCACATATGATTACGCTGTTGAATACAGAGCAGGCCTGAATCACGTAAATGCTGACGCTGTCTTCCGGAGGCCTGTTTCCCGGAATGTCTGGGTTAGGCTGTCAGAACCTGATATTCGAGCACTCTGCCAGAAGTTTGACCGAGAGGAATAAATGTCCATGGACACAGTGGACTGTCTAGTGGATTGTTTGGGGCCCTCTGAGAATTGCATACCTGCTGCTTATTGCCACTTTTCTGCATTAGATGTTGGTGCACTGCCTCAGCTCAACAATGATAGTCTTTGGCGGGCTCAATCCCGAGATCCTATGATCAAATCAGCTCTAGAAGCCCTCTACACAGGAAAAGATGTGTCCAAGTTGCGCTCCACTGACTTGAGAACTGCCTTGTTATACAAGGAAGGTCCTAAGCTGAAACTGATTAATCGACTGCTATACAGAGAAACAGTAGACAGAGAGGGACAAGTAGTCGAACAGCAGTTAGTTTTGCCCACTGCCTTCAGAGACTTGGTACTGAGGTCCCTACACAACCACATGGGGCACCTTTGTATAGACAGAACACTTGACTTGGTGAGATCCAGATTCTATTGGCCTAAGATGGGGGCTGATGTTGAGCAACACATTCAAACTTGTAGTCACTACTTACAGAGGAAAGCCTTCCCCAGAGGGCTATCCCCCCTTGTTAACATCACCACCAGCGCCCCCATGGAACTGGTTTGTATTGACTTTCTGAGTTTGGAGCTGGATCAAAGAAATATTAGTAATGTGCTGGTGGTCACTGACCATTTTACGAGGTATGCCCAGGCTTTCCCCACCAAGGACCAGAAGGCATCCACCGTGGCAAAAGTACTAGAAGAAAACTTTTTTGTTCACTATGGGGCTCTGCAAAGTATTCATTCTGATCAAGGGAGAGACTTGGAGAGTCATTTGATCAAAGAGATGCTTTCTCTGTGGGGAGCGCGAAAGTCCAGAACCACCCCTTACCCCCAGGGGGACCCACAGCCTGAACATTTTAACCACACTCTGCTGGACATGCTGGACACTCTCCACCCAAAGACAAGCCCAGATGGAGCCAGCAAATTAGCACCTTGGTACATGCCTACAACTGCATCAGAAGTGATGCCACTGGGTTCTCTCCTTACCGCCTGATGTTTGGAAGAGAAACCCAATTACTGGTAGATGTTTGTTTTGGAGTTTCTCCTGATGGGGTCAGGGCTGATAACTACCTCCAGTATGTGCAAAAGTTAAAGGCCCAGCTGAATCATGCATACCAACTGGCTCAAACCTTGGCTGCCAAACTAAATATAGCCAACAAAGAAAGGTATGATAAAAAGGTGAAGGCACAGGAACTCCAGGAGGGAGATCATGTATTGCTAAGAAATCTGGGACTGCATGGCAAAACACAAAGATTGCTGACAGGTGGCATCGTCTCCCTCACATTGTAGTGGGTAAACTGGATGATCTGCCCATGTACAAAGTAAGGCCTGAAAAAAATTCCAAAGATGTTAAGACAATGCATCAAAATAATTTGCTGTCCATTGGCCAAATATTGATTGAGTCCGAGCCCCCAGAAAGTGCTCCCCCTGTACCGGTGACCAGAGCTGCTGCTAAGCAAAGGCAGAGAAAGCCTGCACCTACAGATGCTGAATTAAAGTTTTCTCCACAGCAAATCCCAGTCGAAAATGACTGTCAGTCTATTTCAGAGGAAAGTGAGTGCAACTTTGGGTACCACCCTTCTTATGAACTAAGTCAATTGTTTCAAGGTCATCCCCTAGTCAATTATGGAGATGAAGCTGGGCCTTCTGGACTGCCTAAGCCCCCCAGCTTTGTCCTTGGAGCCAGTGCTCCCAGAAAGTGAAGTGCAGAGTATCAAGTCGGATGACATGGAATCACTGTGCATGGTGGAACTGTATGAGCTTTCAGAGGAGGAAAATGATGAACTGGGATAGACTGGTGATATACCAGAGCAAGAAGAGTATTTCGAGTGCCCTGATGGTTCACTGGCAGTGCCGGAGAGCTGTCCCTGTGAAACAAGTGTTGTGATCCCTGAAATTGCAAATACTGGAGCTGAAAGTGCCCCAAGTTCCAACCTTGCTACCCTGAAAGAAACTCCCCTGTTGAAAGTGAGGATAACCATGCAGAGACTGTAACAGTTCCCCCTAGAAAGACTGGTCAAGCTGTAAAGCCTGTAGTATGCCTCAGCTACGATTCTTCTGGGAGGCCTGTAGATTTGCCTCTCAATGTGGTCCACAAGGGGATGTATGTATCCCAGAGTTCATTACCCAAACTGAGTATCAGTGCTAACTCTAGGTTAATTGTTTTGCCCTCCAGGTATGGTGCCCTTGCCCCATCTAACCCCAAGGTAGCTGATAGGGAAGGGCCCCCTCTCTCCAGGTATCATGTGCAGGAGGTAATAACCCGAGTTAAGGTACAATGTGTGTATAATGCTGTGTAAAAAGTAATGTTCTGAAAAGTATCAGAAATGTGTTTATTGTAAAGGTGATATGTTGACTGATGATTACATGTATAAGCCTAAAATATTAGTGATGTAAGTGCATATGATGTTGTATTAAAGTTTATGGGGGTATTTACTTGATGCGGATGCCAAGTTTTTTCAGGCCAGGAAGGGTGTAACCCCCCTGCATATGGGGGTTCCCAAATGTCTTCCAGGAGCTTGCTAAATGCTCCAAGTCTGGATGGCGTTAAGCTGTTTGAATGGCACTGTAACGTGTGTTTTTAGAGCCTCTGCATACTGTCTCTTTAAGAGCTGTCTGCTTGCAGACATAATTAGTTTGTATGGGGGGACAGTGTGTTTCTCTGCTCGAGTCCCGCTCGAGCTGCTGTCTAATCACTCCATTTCTGCAGTCGCTAAGAGCGCAGAGGGAGTCTGATTGAAAAATGTAACTGTTTGCCAGAAAACATTTAGAGTATTAGTAACAATGCAATTTGTCTAACCTGCCTTTCTTGCAGCTCAAACTCTGTTTGTTTAGCCCTTCCATTTTGGTCCTGGACTGTTGAACTGGACCAATTGGGTTGGGGGACCTTTAAAATGGAGCCTGCTTTGGGCAAATCAGAACTTGGACTCTCATCTGGAGCTGGCTGTAAAGGGGCTGTATGGTAGGTGCCTCTGGGAGTTGTAGTTTGGACCTTGGCGCCTTTTTGCACCAACAGAGGGAGCCTTGCTGTGATGGACAGCTGAACCAACCAGCCGAACTTATGTGAGCCTAAAGGAAATGCCCTGAACTGTTGCAGGCAAGCCAGATGCGAGGTGACTGTGAAAGGAGAAGGAGCTCTGTGCTAGTGCGGGGAGTAGTTCATGCGGGAGCGCGTGTGGAGGCCCCCAAGTCAGTCTGCGGCTGTTAGTACAGCTAAATCGGACTAAATCTGAGTTTTTGTAGAAGAAAGAAGAAGTAGAAGTGTGGGAACCAGGCTTAACCTGTAGAAGACAGAAGATTTTGCTGAAGTGTGATCGGCCTGTCAGGGACTGAAGCCGCTGCAAGTGCTCCCGGGTTTTTGCAGTGTTTTGCGATCGGGATCGAAGAGCAACCTGCCTGGTATAGTAACTTCCTTTACATATGAATGTGCTTGGTGCTTGTGGGGAATCGTGATCTTAATTCCCCTCATTCTGTAGTGTGTGCTAAATGCTGGAAACCCAGAAGCAACACCATCCATTTTGTAACCGTCTTGGGTATCGTGAGTACCATTCAGGGCAAACCCCTGCAACACCATATGAATCAAAAGTGTGCCGTCTGATTTATTTGTGCTCTCTTTTCTTGAACTGAGCCTCAGCTCCGGATTACAATTCTATGTTGTACCCAGAGAGGTGACATTTTGGATCCTATGTGTATGCACAGTACTGTGATTTGAATATTGCCAAACCGAATCAACCTGTTTGCCCCCCTTCCGTGTTACTGTACCCTGAATAAATCAGAGTTGTTGTTATTGAACTATATACTGTCTGTGGTGTCAGTACATATAGCATCAACTGTGCACTGTGTTTGTGTATATAGCCTAACCTTGTTTTACAGGGGGTCCTCAGAGATGTGCTGCAGAATCAGTCCTGAGGGTAAGTGGGTACTGTATATGTAATGAGTGGGCAGCTGTGGGGTATTGGGAAGGTAACTCCCATGTACTGTTTGGGCCACTAGTGGGAATAAAGGGGGGTTACAGTGTCCCAGAGGGCTGTGCCCAAGCTAGTTTAACCGCTAACGACCCTGACCTCTGGGTAGAGGCACCAGTCACTGGACCTAGACTCCTTAACCTGTCACTAACCACACAGGCAGGGGTAGTAGCCCTTGGGATAGCACCACCTAGGGGTTACACACAGAAATAAGGAGGTTGTTTTATCTACCACTAATTCATCTGGAATTTGGCCAATTGGCAGAGGCTGTACTTGCTGACTGTGTAAATGACTGCATGTACCCCTTTCTGTTGCCTGTCTTGTCTGTGAAGAAGCATCTGTCAAGCAATGATCAAGGTTTGCATCACATGGGGAAAGAAGGTAAGGTGGAAGTCTTAGTTCTGAACTTCTGCTGCATGATTTTACTACAGAGCAGGACAACACAATTAGGGAGTTGTCCATTTAAATGGCAGATTGGGGGCATGCCAGAGGCTGGGAAGGGATATCTGATTACTGGCCTAATATAGAACATTTTATTCTGGTTCTAGCAACACCATCCTACCCTCTGTCTATTCTGTTCTGTACTATTCTGTTTTATCTATCTCTCTCTCTCTCTCTCTCTCTGTCTATCATCTATCTCTTTCTGCTTTCCTTCTCTCTCTCTCTCTCTCTCTGTCTGCGGTGCATGTGTCTCCATACACCATCACTTTGTTCATTTATTCACCAACCCCATCTGTCTGTCCATCTTTCTATGTCTACTCAACCACTCTGTCTGTCTGTCTATCTCTTTCTGCTCTCTCTGCCTCTCTATGTCTGCCTACCTGTGGTGTGTGTGTGTGTGTGTGTGTGTGTGTGTGTGTGTGTGTGTCTCCATACACCACCCATTTGTTCATTTATCCACCAACCCCATCTGCCAGTGTCTGTCCAGCTTTCTGTGTCTACTCACTCACCACTCTGTCTGTCTGTCTATCTATCTATCTATCTATCTATCTATCTATCTATCTATCTATCTATCTCTCTCTCTGTCTCCTTTCCCTCTGCCTGCCTGCCTGTGTGTGTGTGTGTGTGTGTCTTCATACACCATACATTCATTCTTTTGTCAACAAGCACCGTCTTTCTGTCCATTGCTGTCTTCTCACTCACCACTCTGTCTCTTTCTGTGTCTGTCTGTCTGTCTGTCTATTGGTTGTATGAGTGGAAATGTAATAATGAACATGTTATTTATGCTGGGGACATCCCAAAGTGAAAAATAAACATGTTATTTCCCCTTTGAATAGGGTACAAAGGGACACTTAACCAGTGGAGGACATTGTGGTGGCATCTGCAGCAGTCCAAACAGAGAATTGCAATAAAGAGAAACAGTTTAATTTTCATAAAAATAATTCAGTCAATTTCTATTATAAATACATTGCATACTTTGAACACACAATGGCCTGACTGACAGTCTGCCATTTATCATCACTTGTAAGAGGACAAGACTCCTTCCAGCAGTCAATGTGCCCCCCTAACACTGCTACTGAAAAACGCCTCCCCTTATCTCCCTATCTGACTGCCAAGTCAGTACCCCAAACAGCAGTACAGGTTCTTGTCTCAGTGGGCTGTGATTACTTTGAGCAGCCGAGCTTTTTAAGTCCGTTGTACAACAGCACCTTTGCTATTTTCTTTCTTTTGCTATTCTTTCCTTTTTGCAGGATGGCCACCAAAAGACATTTCTTCTGATTCTTTTCTTCTTCCCAGGTTTGCTCAGGTATTCACTTGCTCCATTGGACCCCCCCTTTTTTTTTGTAGTACTAAGCAATGGAGGCAGTAAATACCTCTATATATTCTGATATTCTCGTTGC
The DNA here is from genome assembly GCA_016271365.2 of Neoceratodus forsteri. Taxonomy (NCBI): domain Eukaryota; kingdom Metazoa; phylum Chordata; order Ceratodontiformes; family Ceratodontidae; genus Neoceratodus; species Neoceratodus forsteri. The sequence continues at coordinate 47,858,586 of JADMNL010000025.1, forward strand.
TTGTGCACCTGATCTTCCTGATAAGCCTAGAATAAAATATGAATGAAGGCGGGAATAAGGAGGTAGCAAGGAGAAGGCGTGGTTTGGGGTTTATTAGCCCTTTTTCCTGCATTACTGTACACACTCTTAGTGAGGGGGAGAAATTAGGAAAAACAATCCCCTTGGCTGAATTTGTGTAAATTGTAGCAACCGGCATGCGGGAATTCCATGTGGTGTCGGTCTGCACTCTAGACGAGAAGTACTATATACACAAGAACTCTTGTTTTTCCCAGTCCAGGTTATCTTGTTAAATGTTTTATTTTATTTTATTTAAAAACAATCCTGTATGTTTAATTTCACCTCATGTTTCCTGAACCAGCATATCCTTGGTTTGCTGCAGTGGGAATTATAGCCGAAAACGCCAACCAACGTATTCCCGGAAAGGAGCACCTCCAGGTCCAGGTATTGCGCATCAAAACACAACAAAAAAGCAAAATGTTAGTGTGCCTACCTGGACTACAAGTCAGTGGACGTGCAGAGAGAAGTGTCTAGCTGTCCACTTGTGTGTGTGAGGGTACGGAGTCGGCTCCAGGAAGTGTGCCAAAAGGCAGTCTCTTAGCCACTCCCTATCCCGCTCTCTGTGCCCCATAGTTTTTCCAAAAACACTCCCTAGGAGTATGAGAATGAAAGGGAGCTGTTTTTCTTTGCTACATAATTTCAATGTAAAGAAGGGAAAAAATAGTGGGAATACAGTACATAGTATACGTGTGTATGAGTGTATGTAAATGAATGAAATTTACCGAGCCGGGCATTGCACTCTGGCACTGCTACATTCAAAGCAGCAAGCACAACGCAAGCTTCCAAATACAATGAGCAGCTAAGTTACCGTTCTGAGTTAAAAAATTATCAGTTACTTTTTCCTTACCAAAAGCCTCTGCTGCTCAGAATTGGAAGCCATTAAGGCCCTGTCCACACTAGATGAATTTCTCAAAACGTTTTAAAAAACATTTACAAAACGTGCTCAAGTTTGGTTTGTCGGAGCGTCCACACTACGCTCTGACATCTTCTTTACCAGTGCCTATTCCCAGGCATCATTTCGGCAATACCGGAAAACATTGCCGGTGTCGCAGTGCACGCCGGGATACCCAGAACCGAGCGCAGTAACGGATTTGGGTGAAAATTACATGATCTGTTCGAGAGCCACTGTGAGCACCAATATGTGAGTAACTTCGCCATCGTTTCAATGTACTGTCAGTAAATAGGCACAGAAGTTTCCTGGTGTTTGCCTTAAACCATTTTACAGCACGGTATGCATCCACACTGCTGTTAACAAGGTTTAAGGCAACTGTTTTGGTCTGAAACCATGCTCGAAACCTGCTCTGATCAGGTTTCAAGCACAGTTTCTGAACAATTAATAACACAATTTTACGTGCTACAGTGTGGACGCAAACCGTGTTTGCAGTTCTTATAACGTTACCGACTGCCGGTAACATTACAAGAACTGCAGTGTGGACAGGGCCTTAGTGGTCAGGATCTCATTCTCGGTTGCAGGTCTTGCACAGATGTCCTCCAGTGTTATTATAAGAGCCGGCCGGCCCTGTCAACACTCTTTTTATACACCGAATGGCTCTGTGGGAGGAGCCTGAACCGGGAATAGGTTTTAGTTTTGCAAATAACGAACTGTCTCACTGAACTCAAAGCCCATAATGTTATGCATATTGAAAGAAAACAAAATGGCAGTTTTGTAAGTCAAAATAAAGTGTTGTGTAAGGAATAAACTCTTTTGGGATAGATGGGAGGAGTCTGGCATGGTCACCTGGTTGACTCCAGGTATAAAAGGAGTCCAGCCTGGGACACAAGTCAGATTCGTTGTGTGGTCAGAGCAGTACTAACCTCGGCTGGAATAAGGTCTGCTTTTATTTTCAAACCTTATAAGTCAGGTGGGTTAAAAAAAAAACTCCCAGCCAGTGGAACTCTAGCCTTTATATTGGAGAACTTTGCCTGCAAAACAGTTTTGTAAACTGCTGGTTTTGCTTTGTTTTGCCTTTGTTTACTTTATTTTGTCGTACCCAGTTTGCCATTTTTCTTTCTGTAAATAATAAATTTACACCTGCCATAGATATTTTTGCAACCTGACAAGTGTGTGTGTGTGTCTATCAATTCCCACTACCTCACAGTTCTATTACTAGGAGGCAGTATGGCTTAGTGGGTAAGGACTGAGCTGAAAACCTGAAGACCTGGGTCTAAATCCCATCAGCCTCCACTTGCATACAGTGTGACCCTGAGCAAGTCATTTAACTTCCCTGTGCTCCTTGGTCATGCCTGAAAACAAGTTCTAGCTCCGTGTGCCTTTCCTGGTTAAAGGGAAACACTGGAAAAGGCACAGCTTTACCAAGGCACTACAACAATTCCTGATTAGTGCTTTCAGACAGTAACAGTTTTTTTTTAATTCCTGTAATTGCTTTTATTGTGATTTTAATGGTGGCTTTCAACTTTCACTTTCTATTGCTGGGAGCCACCATTTCATGAGCAGCAGAGAGCTTCCTGAGCTCACTCTATGCAAATATGTCCTGCCAACCAATAGCAGAGGTCAAACAGACATATTAGCATACAGTGAGCTCAGGAAGCTCACTGCTGATCGTGAAACGGATGCTGCCAGCAACAGAAAGTGGAAGTTGTTGGTAGGTGTTCTAAATAATTAAATGAAGTTGTTACTGTCCGAAAGCACCAATTGAGAGTTTCTGTAGTGTCTGAGGAAAGCTGTGTCTTTTCCATTGCTTTCCTTTAAATAATTTCCCCTTCCCTATTACTTGGTACTCAAGGATCTGATATTACCTGGTGCCTCTGTCCAAATTATCTTTTCATGTTTAGATCCCAGAGACCCTTACAATGAGGTAAACAGTCACAATTTAAAAATAAGTTCAACAAAACAGACCTCAAAGTTCTGTTACCCACCTTAGTACACAAACTAAGCTATTGTGAGTATTTTTTAAATAATTTCTGGTCAACCTGTGACCAGATTTGCATGACTGTTAATTTGTAGGTAGCTGTAAAGCTCCTAATACAGTTGCATTCTTCACTGCCTGCTACCAGCAACCAGTTTCCCTCTTGAACTTGCTACCACCCAGGGCATGAGGGCAACCTGGTGCAAACCCATACTGGTCATCTCAGCTTAATACCCAAGCCTTCCAGGTGCCATGAGGACACTCTTTATACCTACTCTGTGACTCCTCCCCCTTCAAATATACCTCTGGGGATGAGGCAAGAGTGTCAGACCCCAAAGGGCAATTCCAGTGAACAAGGATCCCCTCCTCCTACTGTAAGGAGTGGGCTGTGTTATAACTATTCTAGAACAATATACAGTATATTGTTTCTTTTTTATTCCATATATTTCTCACCTAATTTTCCAGAAATCTTGGTCCAGGGTCTTCTTCCACCACTGCAATACCTTATTTCAACTGAGAAACCATCAGAGTCACAATCGCAGCCCAATCTGTCCCCAGCTCTGTCTCCCCTATCTTCCTTGCCATCTGTAACGTTCCTCCATGCACTGTGACCTTTGGGTTGAAGGAGGCCCATGGGGAACATTTGAGAGTAGTTTTTTTTTGCGATTTCTTTTTTCTTTCTGGCTGGCTTCCTCCTCATGCCTACCCCCCTAGCCCCATCACCACAGCTTCCCCTGGGACTTGCCTGATCTGCACTCCTACAGCTTATCCCTGCAGTGGGGTGGTAGGGAGTGTCTTTGACCCACTGTCTTAAGGATCCATTTGGCCATGCCTTGGTCACTGAGTGAGAGGCTAATGAGGACGGCAGTTATCTGTGCCAGCTAGGGGTGTTTCTCCCCTTTTACTGTGCCTCCTTCCTGCCGTTTGTGGTCTGAGGAGTGTTGTGCAATGATGGTAATGGCGGCACCACATATGCTCCTGTGTGTGATGCATTGGACATTGGCTGCTCCTCTGTTGCTTGGCACACTTGCCGCCCAGTCTCTGCTAAGGGGCAGTGTAACACACAGTGCCACACCACTCCCTCCCCAGAGAAGGAAAGTAGTCCCTTGGATGCTTGATCCTGCCCCCCAGTTGACCCTCTGATGACTTGAGCTCATTGCCAAAGTTGGGTCGTTAGCGCAGCAAGTGGTAGCGCTACCGCTGCCCTGGTGGGCAGCTATTTGAGGGTAGTTTCTGACGGGGTGTTAGAAGAGGTGGTGATCCTACCTGAGACAGTGAACCACTTGTAGAAGTTGAGGCAGGCAGCACTTCCTCTCCTGTGCCAGTATGTACTGATTTCTTTACCATACTCACATCCCCCACTTGCTGCCCTCAGCTTCAACAATGCAAGCCATGGGCTAGACCGAATGCCTTTATATCATGATGTCAGTTGTTCAGGTATATGTTGGTGACAGGGTGGTGTTTTGGCAAATGAATTCCTGCCCACACTGCACTCTCCCCAGGCCACCAGAGGCAGTTGTGAGAAACTTCACACTCCCCAAAATAGGAAGTATCACTTAACCTCCCCAGTGCTCCTGGGTTGCCCCAGAAAACAGGCACCCGTGCCTAGGGGGCAATATTAGAAAAAGGTTTATCTCAGTTTTTAAAAAAAAAATATGAAATTACATCTTCAGTGGTGCACTGGTTTAGATGCTGGCTGGATTGCTATGGACTGTGGTTTGTATCCCACAACAGGTGAATAGTTGCAACGTCAAATCGAATTTGGCTTGCAATTTTTAGTGCAGACTGGTCTCACTGGGGGGGGGGTTGGGCTTCAACCATTTTCCCAGGTGTCTCTCCTGCAACATATCTTTCAGGGATTTACAGGTGGGGGGGCTGACTGGTGAGGATCACACTGCCTAAAAATTACTAATGAAATTGTTGGGGTGGGGGCCTTAAGTTGTCCTTGCAGACGATGTCTTCAAGGAAGCGGAACCCTTCATCCAAGGTGTTGGCTGCAGCAGAGGACAAACTTCGAACCTTATACAAGAGGAATTGAGTGGCATGGCTGGAAGCTTGCTTGGAAGGGTTGGAAGAGTCGGCAACATCTCCCAGAAAGAAGAGGATAAGAGGAAGGAAACCAATACCACCAGCAAAGGTCCCCTGGGCTGCAGGTAAGGAGCACCCTGACGGGTCACTAGTAGGGGCCATCAGGTAAGGCATGTTTTGGGGGCAGTTAGGGGAGAGGCCTCCGACAGCGAATTGGAAGGACCATTAGATGCTGGTGGGGTGGAGTCAAATGGGGGAGAGTCTCCAAGGGCTCCAGACTTATCAGATGATGAGGAAGCAGGTAGCGAGCAGCCCAGGGAAGATGCCAGCCTGTGGGCAGCAATTGACGAATGCTTGAAACAGTTAATTGGGGTGGTGGCGGACTTGGCTGAAATTAAGAACAAATCACTGCCAGGTCCACCAGGAGGGTCCAGCACAGGGCCGGCCGGCCGGCACAATACAAGCCAGCACCGCCACTGCTGGAGAACCCTTACGCAGGGCTGGACTCCCCAGTGGGTACTCACTTGATGGACAAGATCAGGCAGCAGATCAAAAATCGGAAGTATGTAGATCTCTTCTCTCTCCTCAACTGGCCCATGGAGCACACGGATGGCAAGAAGGAGAATGATAAAGGGGATGACCAGGAGTGCAAGAAGATCAAGGTCCCGCACATGTATGACAATTGGGTGGTGGCTTTCCCTTTCCTAATCTATGCCACTGTCTTGTTGCAAGCGGACAAGAAACAAGGGGTAGAAATACTCAATTATATGCATAGGATTTCCTTGATGCATTGTAAGAAAGGGCACGGCGTGGCTGGACTGTGATGAAGAGTTTCTTTGCAGGCAGCACGTGGACTCAGCTTTGAGCTGCGGCAAGCTAGATATGCCTGTGACGGTGGATGTGATGCAAGGTGGTGGAGTGCAGCACACAGACAGTGGGCTGCCCATCAGGGCTCCAGCGCAGCGAGCTGCAGACAGCCCATCTCATCAGCTGTGCTATGCTTATAATCAAATGGCCTACACGCACACCACCTGCTGGTTCAAGCACGCGTGCTTGGCCTGTGGGAGGCAACATCCCTTTCTGCAGTGCTCCTCAGCATGAGGGGGGAGAGGGATGGGGAGGGGAGGGTGAGGCAGGTTTGGAAAGCCTCAAGGTGGGAAGTCTCCCCGCTCTGGTTCAGATAAAAAAGATTGAACCGTGGTTGGATCAGTACCCAAATAGAGCAGCTGCCGACTTGTTGGAAATGGGGTTTTCAGTGGGTTTCAGGATCCCGTTCTCTGGTCCCCAGAGGCTGTATGAGGTGGAGAACCTGAGGTCTGCTAGGGATCAGCCACAAGTTGTCTGGGAAAAACTGGAAAAAGAAAGGCGGCTGGGGCGAGTTAGTGGCCCCTTCTCCAGGCCACCACTGGTGAATCTTTGGGTGTCACCCATTGGCTTAGTGCCCCAAAAGACCCCAGGGGAATTTCATATGATTAATCATCTGTCATACCTGGAGGGGGATTCAAGTGAATGATCGTATCGATAACCAACATACTTCAGTGCAATATTAGTCCTTTGACAGTGCCATAGTGATGGTGCAATCAGCAGGTCCCAGGACACTCATGGCAAAGGCGGACGTCAAGTTGGTGTTTCGTTTGCTGCCAGTGCACCAGGAGGACAAGGTGCTGCTGGGCATGAAGTTTGAGGGTGGTTACTATGTGGACAACTGCATGCCTATGGGCTGTTCAGTGGCCTGTGCGGTGTTTGAGAAGTTCAACACCTTCCTGCGTTGGGTCACGGCCCAGGCAGCAGGCAGTGTTAACATAGTGCACTACCTCGATGACTTCCTGTTCGTGGGTTCCAGCAGGTTCTCCAGCTTGCGCTGGGTTAGTAACGCCCTTCGAACAGGTGTGCAGAGATTTCAGAGTTCCTTTAGCAATGGGAAAATCTGAGCCTCCAGGGACAGCCCTCACCTTCTTGGGCATCGAAATTGATTCTGAGTATAGGCTGTCGTTTGCCACTGGACAAGTTGGTTACCCAACGGAACCTCCTGTGCAGACTCTTGGGGAGTAAGAAAATTACCCTCCAGGAGTTGCAACAGTTGGTGGGTCACCTCAATTTGCTTGGTGGGTCATACCAGTGGGCCAGACTTTCATGTGCCGGTTGGCCAAGAGGGGTGCCGGGTGAAACCTCATCACAGGATAAGGATCACGAGGCAGTTCAGGGAAGATTTACAGGTATGGCAGGTGTTCCTGGATCACTTCAACGGGGTGGCCTTGTGGCAGGCGCCATGGGTGGGGACACCTTTGGAGTTCTATACTGACACTGCTGGTGGACTGGGGTTTGGGGCTTATTTCTAGGGACAATGGTGTGCATGGCAGTGGCCAGTCAGCTGGCTGGCGGTCAGGTTGGGAATGCAGATCACACTGCTGGAGTTCTATCCGGTAATGGTCGCCCTGTGTGTCTGGTGTCCCAGAGTAAAAGACAAGATAGTGCATTTCAGGTCGGACAACATGGGCATAGTACACATGATTAATCAGCAGTTCAGACACTTGGGACCATTGGGGGATTTGATGCGGGTATTTGTTTTGAAATGTGTGCTGTTCAACATTACATTCAGTGCAGTACATGTTCCGAGGGTTGATAACGGAATTGCCGATGCTTTATCTCATTCATAGTGGCAGAGATTCTTTGAGTTGGCACCAGCAGAAGACAAGCAGCCATGAAGGGTACCTCCCTTCCTGTGGGAGGTGGTGACTGAAAGACTTGGAGATGCATAGGTAACTCCATTGCACCCAGGACAAAAGAAGCATATTGCCAATGGGTGGAACACTGCATTGCAACACAGGAGGCTAGGGGGTGGCCAGATGTTTGGCCCATTCTGGCAGACCAGTTATGCAGATATGTTATGGCTGGCAGAACAGTGGGACATTCACCTGGAGTGATGGGCCGGCACCTAGCTGGTTTGTTGTAGTTGACTAGAGCCATGGGGATGGCAGAGGCACGGGGTTAAAGTGTCGCATGGCAGAATGCCGTGCGACTTAATTGCATTGCAATATTTCTCTTTTTCCTTTGTTTTGTGGGGGATTCCACCCCCACACCCCCTGTGCCAGGGGCTGCACCCCGGACCCCCCCACTAAGGATTCTAACTCCAGGGGGGGTCCAACTCGGACAGCGCACAAGTCTGGGGTGCGCCATAATGACATACGCTATTAAGCGTACGACATTATGGCCCGGTATGGATGGCAGATACCACGAGAACCTTCAGGGTGCAGACGTTGTTAGAGGGCTGGTGCAGAGAGATGTCCACCCCTCCAAATGCCAGATGGCCATCACTCCAGCTATTTTGGAGAATATTTGGGGGGGGGTCCTGCCCATTGTTTGTAGGGATGAGTTTGAAGCCCAATTGTTTAGGACAATGTTTTTGGTAGCTTTTGTGGAGCATTCAGGGTGTCAGAGCTGACGCAACCTTCAAAGGGAAAAGGCACCCAAAGCCTGCTGGTTCAGGACGTGGTGTCAGTGGGGAGCAGGGTCTAGCTGCATCTTCACAGTTCAAAGATGGAGCAGGGGGAGGCAGGGCACTGGTACGAAGTAAAGGCACTGGCAGAGGTCAATTGGCCGGTGGCCCACATCATAGCTGACTATCGAGCGCTCTGCACTGAGCAGGGGGAAGCCTTTTTCCGTCATCAGGAAGGTAGGCCTGTGATGGCTTATTGATTCAGGTTTATCCTACAGAAAGCTGTTCAGGAGCTGGGGTTGCACGCCAGTGAGTATGACACCCATTCCTTCCATATTGGAGCAGCAACAAATGGCAGGGGTTGGGGCCTATTGGACTTGGAGATTCAGGCTTTGGGACAGTGGAAGTCTCAGGCGTTCTTGCGTTATGTGAGACCACACTTACAGTAACTGTTTCTTGTCTCTTGCAGGCCCCGAGGAGGATATTAAGCACATATGGATATATGGACACTCCTTCATTTGGTGGGCAGCGAAGAGGGCAGCTGGTCAGCTAGGGGGAAGCAACCTGTCACTGCCACAACACGCAGCCCGGATCAGGTGGCTAGGGGTCAAGGGCATGCATTGGGAAGGATCTCTTCAGAGGTTGTGAGGAGAGGCTGACCAGGGGATGACACCGGATAGTTTATTGATTCACTTGGGGTGGAGAAGATCTGGGCTCCAGGAAGACGGTGAATCTGCTGCTGACGATGAAGGATGATTTACGTTCCATTAAGACCTGGTGGCCTCACATTACTCTCATCTGGTCTCATGTGTTGATGAGGAGCACTGGCTTCATGCAAAGGCAGCTGTGTGCAGAACAGAGCTTGCTTGCATAGTAACAGTGAGATGAGAGTTTTTATGGAGTCCTTGGGGGGCACTGTACTGAGGCATGATAGCATTTACTGTACCCACCGGGGCCTGGAGGTGGGTGGGGAGGGGCAGTTGCAAGTGGAAGTTTTGATTGCATACTACACAATTTTCAAAGGATCTTGGAAGATAGGTTTGAGCAAGCAGCTTGGGGAGGGGTTGGACCTGGTCTGGCCTGTGGTGGCACGGGAGGAGCACATTAGGAAAGTAGCGGGAAAGTAGGGGACAATGCCAGTTCTCCCGAAGGTGTCGGGGCCCCTGGTCGGTGTGAGGATGGGGAATCACAAGACCTGTACCACACGGGGGATCTAGGTCCAGCCTCAGCAGTGCATACTGCAAGGTCAGTGCCACCAGACCGGGGGAGGGGGCGGCCGCCAGAACCTTGGCCATGTGACCTATCTTGCTACGGTTGAGGGATACTTTGACATGCACCGGAAGGGATTTCCCAGGTTGATGGGCGGTGCTGGGGCCTGAGGTATGGCGCACTCTCCCGGCAGCGCCCGCTGCTCAATGGTAAAAAGGTTATGAGGTATTACTCTAGAATATTAATATTATAATGTGAATTAAGATATTCAATAAAGATTAATATTAAGATTTGGATATTAAATAAATGCATGGCTTTGGCTATTTTTCTCCAAGATCTGTGTGGTGTCTTTCTTGGTGAGGGGGTTGGGGAATTGGGGGCCTACTGGACAACACAAACTGCAAACAATGGAGGCGACTTCCAGGTAACACAGTGCACAAGGCACCAGTAAAACTCCAAATCTTTCTTACTAGCCTGGCACTATCCATTTCAAAGAGAAAGTGTGATAATAGCATGAAGCGTTGGATGGCCGGGCAGAAGTCTGCATACCACAGCTGTTTGGGACCATGTTAACTGCGTTGTCATAAAGGAATAAAATTTAATCAGAGGCTTCATCAACAGTTCCTGTGTCTAGTGTGCATACCACCAGACTAGTAAGTAAGTAAGATTTTGAGCACCTGGAAAACATTTCTTTTGCTAGTTCTGTTCCTATCATGTAAAACAAGTTTGTGACAAGTGCTTATTCTAAGCAGTCAAGAGTGTGAACGTTCTCACTAATACTTTACTAAGTCAGCACTATCTGTTTTGTGATAACAGCATCTGAATGATGGCCACACTGGATAATAGCATTAACAACCTTTAAACCTGTTGACCAGTAATACCAAGCAGTTGTTCGAGTTATAAATACCTGCAGTAAGCAATCACTAATAATTAGGTCAGGCAAGAAACTAACAAGCTATAATACCCCATAACAACTTGTCCTATAGCAACCCACTTGGATTGCATCAAGTTCACCTTCCACAGGATAATGATAGCTGTTAACAGTTGCAATCTGAAATAAGATATTTTTGACATTGCAACTATAATTAATATTTGATATATTTGGGGTTATGTTGCTAATTGCAAATTGGCAAAGCTGCTTTTCGTACACTGTATTTTGCCCATGCAAAACAGAATAAAAACATTATGTAAATTGTCATTATAAGAAAGGGCTGGTGAAATAAGGGCTTCCTGATTGGCTGTACAAATGGTATTAGACCTAGGTTAATCTTAGGTAAACATGTATGTACAGTCTAATCTCCCAGACAAGGTATAACTATGTGTTAAAATACCCATCATTATAATAGCAAAAAAGCACTCCCAGGCATACCTCTCAGCATTTCAGCATTAAAATTCATAGCATTGGGCTTCAAAATTCAGAGCACATGGTCAGAATGTGTAGCACTTTCTTACTGTAAAGAAAAATGGGACCCTATTCACGGATGGGCCAGGGTAGCTATGAGCCATGTAACTCGGGTGTGTAGCCACCCCACACCTGTTCACATCCACTGCGCCCCCTTGGCGGCATGCACAGAACATGTATGCCCCCCCATGCACCAGACCCACAGCCGACTGCGGAGCTCTCACATGGGTGGGGCGCTGGGGGGGGCATGCCAGCACTCCACACCATTCACGAAAGTGTGGAGTGCCATATGTTAGGGCCGTTGGCTACATGCCTGGAGGGCAGCCGTAACCAAGATGTGCCCCCTCCAGATGCCGCCACCAGACCTGCTGGTGCAGGCGGGGGGGTCATTGGACCCACACAGGAGTGTGAACCAGGTGTCAAGGGAAAGTGGTTGGGCCAGGGGCAGGTGGCTAGCAAATGCCCCCCCAGCAGCATGATCAGTGCTCTGCATGCCCCCTGCAAGATGGCGCCAAACCGGTGCAAGTGATCCACTGCGGACCTGGGTAGGGCACCTGATTGGCTGCTGGTCCAGGTCCACATCCCCATGAACCTCCATGCTGGAGGGGCAGTAGGGATGCAGAAGGAAGCTGGGCAGGGACTGCTGCTTTGTGAATGCAGTCCCCACGCAGATCTCCTGGGGGTGCGGAGCTGCATACGCTGTTATGTGCCTGCTCCGCACATCTTAGTGAATAGAGCCCAATATGTCTACTAGTAGTTGGCCTCATATATTTATTGTTAAGGAATGTTTCTGTCAAGGTACTTCAATTATTTAATGGTTCCATGCGATGATGGTGATCGCGGAAAGGCGATTGCCATTAGGGCGAGTGTACATCGCCAAAATCAAGTTTCGCATGTACACTTCCAGTGTACAGAAAAGGGCGCCAGGGACTTTTGTTTTTTTTTTTATGCAGGGGGCTGTGCCCCAGCACCCTACTACTAAAGGATTCTCAACTCCAGGAGGGTGCATGTTGGGGGGGGAGAGGTGCAAAAATGGAAAACAAAATCATGGCTGGGTGCAACAAAATGAACGCGTGCCCGTAACCAAACCCAGCACCCTCACAACCCTAGCCTGCCACCCACCTGCCACACCACAGGGCAAGCTCAGCAGCCCACTGCCACACTATGCCTCACAAACCCTCCCTCCTCTTCCACTCATCGCATGGCGTGCTCGCTCCCCCCGTGTGCGTATACATATAGCGACATCCTGTCACTATATTCGTGGACCCCCTCAACCGGTTGCCTTCTCTGCCCAGTAGCCTTGTGGACAGGCGCCACAATTGAGTCACCCTTTTTGAAAGCGCTCAGTCGCGGTTGCCGTTGTCACAGGCTACCTATTACATTGTTTGTGCATACAGAACTAGCTCTAGCATTATTAAGAACATCAGTAAATGTTTGCAGAGTAAAGGTAAATTTGAGTGTATAAATCATAGCATTATGTGAAATTCATAGCAGTTGACAGGTATGCTCCCAGAGGTTATACTATTGTTCAGTTAATCACCCTCTAGGAACATGTGTTACAGTGTATGCCTCATGCCACTTATACCGCCGCAGGGTGCTGCCATCTATCGGGCCGCCCACTTGCTTTCCCATTATAGTGCCAGTTTTTATCATCAATGCAGCTGGAGCTGCTGGTCTGAATGTGGACATGCCAAAGTGCCAACTCAGTCCTGTTCCAGTCTGCCTCTTTGGACCTTAACTTGTCTACAGTTCTAGTCGATCATCTTAGCAAGCTTGCTGCTGGAAACCAATAGGAGCACAGTGAGCCCTCACCAATTAGGAGGCCTCTCCAGGACTGCTTTGAAATAATTGTGAACATTTTTGGTGCAGCTGGGGCCCTCGAAAGATGGCCAACAACCATTGCTGTTTGCAGAATGCCACCGGACACTGCCATCGATTGGGTGACCAGCCTGCTCTTCTGCAGGAGCGCCGCTTCTCGTCACCTCTGTGGCTTGAGTCACTGGTCTGAACGCAGACCCACCAATGTTCCTACTTGGTTCTCATCCAGCCTGCCACCTCAGACCTTATCCTGTCTTAAGCACTAGCCAGTTGGGCTTAGCAAGTTTGCTGCTGTTAATCGATCAGAGTACAGAGACCCCCTCGCCAATCAGAAGGCCTCTCCAAGACTGCTGTGAAGCAATTGGGAGCATTTCAGGTGGAGCCTGGGATGCTCAAAAGATGGCCAGCAACCATCACAGTTTGTGGAATGCCGCCAGATGCTGCCATCGATCAGGCCACCTGCTTGCTCTCCCATAGGAGCGCCGCTTCTTATCACAGCTGTGGCTAGAGTTACTGATCTGAACGCGGACCTTCCAATGTGCCTACCTGGTCCTGATCCAGCCTGCCACCTCAAATCTCAGCTTGCCTTCAGCCCTAGCCAATCAGGCTTAGCAAGGTTGCTGCTGTGAACCAATCAGAGTGCTTGGATCCCCTACCAATCAGGAAGCCTCCCCAGGACTGCTGTGAACCAATTGGGAGCATCTCAAGTGGAGCCTGGGATGCTCAAAATGTCTCCCCTCCCTATGCAGGTCAGCTGTGTGAGCCCGTGTAAGTGGGGCAGTAGGAGTGGAGGGTCTGAGTCTGCCAAAGTCAGCTGGAACAGTTGGAACTAGAGCAGGTCATGCTGTCGGAATTAAGCCAAACAACATTTTGAGTACTGTGATACGCTTCTGTCAAAGAATTGCCTTACTGCTGGACTGTCATTTTGCTGAACTCAACCTGCACATTTGTGGGTTTAGACTGAGTATACTACCTGTGCAGTCTTGTTTGGTGTGGTTACGTAATGCTACAGAGTAAAGGACTGCTACTGAGACTGTAGGGCTTCCTACTGGCTGTAAGGTTTCCTACCTGCTTTTTGGGACTATTAAACTGCTTACAACTCTTTATGGTGTAAATTAGCATCAGCCCCATAAAGACTGCTTGTCAACTGTTTTGCTAGATTTGTAAGGTATCCCAGTATCAAGCAATCTAGGCATACCTATAGCTGAAACTCATACCTATAGTTGAAACTCATACCTATAGTTCAGACTCAGCACCTAGCTTTATAATTTTGCAGTTTACCAGGTGAACGTCCAGACTGTGTTGCCAGTTGGTATCCAAACCATCTTGCTTACCTCTTCCTAAATTTCTAAGATACCTTAATGACACCCTATCTGGGTACACCTGTTGTACAGGTTTAGTAATTATCTTTAAGGCAAGTTAATCTACAACTCACCCTTCCTATTATATGTGCTTTATATTGATTCTGCTAATAGCTAAGTATCACATTTGATGTTTGTTGCTCCTGCTCTTACAAATTGTCAAGTTGCTTCTACCAGTAGTTAGGTTAACAGAACAAGTACTCTAGTGACACCCTTTCTAGGTGGAGCCCTCTTCCTAGGTTCAGTATAAGGATGGTGCACAGTGGGAAGATAGTTGTGGTGACTGATAAACCACAGCAGACACGATAGACCATGGAGCCTATTCTGCTGGCTTTTACTATGATACTATGACTGTGGGGCACCCTTCTTCAGGGCTGTGCTCTGGAGAAGGGGGCACTGTACTATCTGCAGAACCATTGTGGTGCTGTATGCTCAGCTGGCAGCAGAAAGAGATAAAATATTTGTGCTGCGTTGCCAGCTCAGCTGGAGCCAGCACCCATCACCCTCACAGGCCAACTGGTCCAGGGGGTGGAGTGTGGTGAAGAGAGGGAGGGAGAAGCGAGCTAGGGATAGCCATGGGGATGTTGCCCAGCCCCACAACAGCCAGACAGCAAATTGCTTTGTAACCCTGGAGGAGCCTCAGCCACCTGACTCCACTGGGGAGGACTCTGAGTCAACTGATGGAAAGGGGCGGAACACCTTGATGGCACCTGAGGGAAAAACAGGAAGATATCAGTTAGGAGAGTCTTGGAGATGGAGATTCAATAATCGGGGGGGGTAGAGAGGGTGGTGGAAGAAGGATTGGATGGGAGGAAGATGTCAGGTGCCTTCCTGGGGCAACGGCCATCCAAGATGTAGCTAGGATAGGGAGGATGGTGGTGGTGGGGGGAGAGCTGGGGTGCTGGTACACTTGGGTACCAATGATCTGGTTAACCAGATGGTGGAGATGAAGCAGAACATTCATAGTCTAGTGAATGGAGTGAAGACACACTTGGCCTCTCTGGCCTTTTTTGAGGTCATCCTTGTGTGGGGCAGAGGGAGGAGTGGTGAAAGAATAAGGAGGGAGGAGATAAAGGAGTTTAATGGGTGGCTGAGGGGTTGGTGTCTGTAGAAGGGATACCACTTTGTGGGAGACTGGGGAGACTTCTGGGACAGGAGGCTTTTCAAGGATGATGGTCCTCACTTGACAAAAGAGGAGGCTAGTGTGCTGGGGCAGAAGTTTGACATCTTTGTCGGACAGTTAAACTAACTGTGGAGGAGACTGCATCTAGGGGAACCACAGTAGTACAAGACAGGAAGGAGAACCTAGCTTGTACTCCCTCTAATCTTGGGGCTTGTAGAGGCACAGTAGACAAAAACAGGGTTGAGGTTCAAACTGGGCTAGAGGAAGGGAAAAAGGTGGAGGGATCATGGAGCTTGCAATCAACAAGAAGGAAGAGAAAACCAGGGAGGAGCAAAGAAAAAAGTAAAGTAAATAGCCAGGGGATCAAGGATGAGATGAAAAGGGGTCAGCCTTAGTGCCAGGAGTCTAGGTAATAAAATCAGCAAGCTCCAGGCAACGATGGCAGAAAACTGAGGTGGACCTCATAGCTATTGCAGAGACCTGGGAATTGGAATACAACATCTGGGACCTGACAGTCCCGAGCTACACCATGTTTAAGAGTGATAGAGAAAACTTAACAAACCCTGCTCCATTGTTTAAAACACTAACAGTCAACCCCTACACGATCAATACTCTAGCTAGCTGGCAATCGGCATGAATTCTACGGGTTTCAAACCTTTGAGACCACTGGTGAGCTCCGTAGCCAGACACTCTCAGTTTTATCCAGCACGTCTAGATATAGGCTTCAGAAAGTGGGAAAGACAGGGTACCATTGTCCGGTTGCATTTACTCAAAAATGGGGTTCCCGTACTTTTCAAGAACTACAGGAATGTTACGGGTTACAGCCTCAGGACCAATTTCGATATATGCAGGCCTTAGATTTTATCAAACAGTTCCCTAAGGAATCCCTGGAGCAAGGCTATAAGGCTAAAATTATAGATGTCTTGAGGAGGCCTCTAGAAGGCCAAGCCCCATTAACACACATGATTTCCTACCTATACAGAGCACTCCTGGCACTTCGTAGAGATGCCATGGGTGTTATCAAGCTTAGATGGGAAAAGGACCTTGGAATAGTTATCACAGAACAGGCATGGGAGAGATGTATTAGGTTTTTACACTCTAATACATCTTCCTATAAATGGAAGGAATATAGTTGGAAAGTAGCAGTCAGATATTTTAGGACACAAGCTATACAGGTTAAATTTAACCCAGAAAAGGGAGCCACCTGTTAGAGGAAATGTGGGACTTCTCCCGCCACACATGGACATGTGTTTTGGGACTGTCCTGCACCGAGACCTTTTTTTGTGGACCTTCAGTTAGCAGTTTCGGAGCTGATGGGCTCTCAAATACAACTCACAGCAGAGGTGTTTCTTTTCTCCCGATACCCCAGGGAATTCTGGGATCCAGCCTCAAGAACCATGCTGGGCATCTCGCTAAAAAAGCCATTACATGTAGATGGCTGACTGTGGAGGTCCCAGTACTAAAAGAGTGGCAGGACCTAATGATTGAAACATATCAGATGGAGAGACTAACGGCTCTGGTACGCCATGGGAGAGAGGGGTTTGCATTGCTCTGGCGCAGGTGGGTCTGCTATACAATGCAATATAGGAAATACGTTGTCACATGATGTGAAATCCTGGGAATCGGAGGTAGAATATGAGGAGGGAACCTGCCCTTATTATAATTATAATTATAAATTGACAAACTGAAGCATTTGTCTTAGTATTTTGAAATTTACTGTCTAAAGATAGGATTACTTAATGTAAGAAATTGTTCTTTTATTTGTGTATCTCTTTTATTGGCACCTGTATCCAGAACTGCAAATGAATGTATTGAAGCCCAACTGTATGTTATGGTTGACCCTGTTGTAATGATTGTAATTGTTTGTATTGTCTAGTGTTGAAAAAAGGAAAAATTCTTATATAAATAAAAAGTAAAAAAAAAAAAAAAGAGTTAGAGAATAAAGTAAAGGGGGAAGTGTGGCCCTCTGTGTCAGGAATAGCATTGAGGCTGTGGATGATGGCTGTATCAGGAGAAGTAATGGGAAGACAGAGTCACTGTGGGAGCAGCTCACAGCAGCCTTGGGCAAGAAAATATGGGTGGGGTGATCTATAGACTGCCAGGATGGGGGAGGGGGGAGAATGGTGAGCTTGGGGAAGAACAAGTGAGGGGAGTGGCAAAAGAGGTGGTGGTTGTAGGTGACCTGAACGTGCCAGACATTGACTGAGAGGTTCTGGCTGCTAGGAGCACCAGAAGTCAGGCCCTCCTGGATACAGTCCAGGACTGTCTTCTGGTACAGCTAGTTTGAGAACCTACCATGCAGGCTGCTATCCTCGATGTTGTGCTCACCGACGTAGACACGATAGGAGCAGTGCGGGTAGGGAAGCCACTAGGGAGCAGCAACCATAACTCCATCTAGTTTGAGCTGGCTCTGAAGACTGGTGAACCCCAATGAACTGACGTCATCAGTTTTAGAAGGGCAGCCTTTGACAGGATGAGGGAGTTGGTTTGGGACAATTTTGTTGGGGTAGACAGCACAGGACGGGTGGAGGAGAGATGGGGGCAATAAAGGGTGCCATTCTCGAGGCATCAAAGATATGCCTGAGGATAGTAACCAAGAAAAACTGGTACAAGCTACCAGTGTGGTTCCCAGAAATGGTCAGAGTGGCAGTGAGGGCCACAAAAAAGGGCCTTCATAAAGTACAAAGAAAGGCAGGAGGAGAAAGAATGGGAGAATACCAACTGAGAACTAGAGAAGCTAGGAGGGCGATTAGAGAGGCTAAGACAGATGCTAAGCCACATATTTCTGAGGGGTTAAAAGTGGAGAGATGAAATTCTTTAAGTATATAAGGGAAAAAGGAAGAAAAGAGGGGAGCTGTTACGCTGTCAGAGGGAGGTAGGCTAACAGATGACAATGGGCAAAAGGCAGCCATTCTAAATGACTAGTTTTGCTCTGTCTTCACCAGGGAAGACAGCGAGTCCTTGCCAGACAGTGGCATCAGTGCCACCAATAAAGGGGTCCTGGAGATGAGGCAACCAGTATTTACCAGCAAAGGGTTCTGGAAAGGGTTAGCAGCCCTTAAGATAGATAAGGCAAGGGGACTGGACGGGAGGCATCCAAGGGTGCTCAGGAGCTGGCAGAAAAACTAGCTGAACCCCTGGTAGGGCTGTTCAATAGCTTTTTACAGACTGGTGTGGTTCTGAAGGACTGGAGGGTGGTGGATGTGGTTCTGCTCCACAGGGGGTGGGGACAAGGAGTAGGCTGGGAACTACAGACCTGTCAGTCTTACCTCAGTTGTAGGGAAACCGATAGAGTTCTAGTCAAGAAGGACCTAGTTGACTACCTGGAGAGCAATGGCCTCCAGGCTACTAAGCAGCATGGGTTCATGGCAGGGAGGTAGTGTTAGAGAAACCTACTATTTTTCTTTGACTGGGTGTCGAGGACATTGGATGGGGCCATGCTGTGAATCTACTGTTCTTTGATTTCAGCAAAACCTTCGACTCGGTGCCTCACAGGTGACTGCTGAAAAAGATGGAGGATCTGGCTTGGCAAGTGACATAATAAGATGGGTAGGAATTTGGCTGGGGAGGGAGGCAGCAGATGGTCATGGTAAATGGAGTCAAATCAGGAGAGATGAAGGTCACAAGTGGGGTGCCACAGATCAGTGACAGTGGAGAAGGAATCCTGGGCAGATTTTGTCTCTTCGCAGATAACACAAAGCTCTGTGGGAGGGAGGACAGTGACGACGGAATTAGGGAGATGTAGAATGACCTGCATAGATTGAAGAGGTAGTCTAAGGTCTGGCAGCTGAAATTCAATGCCAAAAAGTACAAGGTGATGCACCTAGGGAGCAAGAACCCCTGGACTGAGTACTGGATGGGAGGGGTTAGTCTGAGCACTACAACTGAGGAAAGGGACCAATGAGTCATTATTAGCAACACCCTCAGACAATCACGCCAATGCAATAATGTGTTTGGTAAGGTGAATAGGATGTTAGGATGAATCGGGAAGGGTATAGACAGTAGAAGGAAAGAACTAACATTACCTCTTTATAGATCAATTGGAAGGTCACAGAATACTATGCCCAGTTTTGGATTCATCACCTCAGGAGAAATAAGGACAGGCCAGAGGCAGTGCATCAAAGGTTGACCAGGATGATACAGGACCAGCAGGGAAGATCTTACAAGGGTCATATCAAGACACTAAACGTATACTCACTTGAGATCAGATGAGAGAGTGGTGATATAATAGAGACCTTCGAATTCCTGAAAGGAATAAAGTGGACTGTGAGGAGTTATTTAACATAAGCATAAATTCGAGGTCATGAGGGCATCAGTAGAAACTAAAAGGAGGAAGGTTTAATAGAGATAAGACAAAGTATTCCTTGATAGAGAGGATGGTGGAACTGGAACTGGAACTTGCAACAGTCTGCTAGCCATGGTGGTAGGTGCCTGAACCATAAATGGTTTCAAGCACAGCTGGGACAGAATAAAGGCTTTTGGGGCTTTTCAGGGCAATAATAGCAGGGAGGAGAGGAGAGGAGGGGGGAAGATAGTGAAGGCTAGTACCCTGGATGACAATAAGGTCCCAGGGATAGATATCGAACCACGATTGGATGGACCATCTGTCTTCATCTGCCAAAATTGTCTATGTTTTTGTTTCCATGTTACCCCTAGAGAGAGAGATTAACAGCTCATAAACATATCGCTGGTCTTGTCTTATTGCATAAAAATGATCAGTGACAGGGTATAAAAGATTCTCTCATCTGCTCAAACTGGAATACCTCCCTTCAGCCAGTTTCCCCCAGTTCTTTTTTTTTAAATGTTTTATTTATTTGTGGATTATACCATACAAAGTATAGAACACAAAAGTACAGTAATTGATACACAACCCACCGACAAACACTGTTCAGGTCATAGCGTTACAGGAATATTTACATATAAGGCACTCAGCAGGGTCTGGCTGATACCTCTCTCCCCTATCTGTGCGTTCCAGGTGGCAGTCAGCTAGTGGGATAAAGTATTCCTCTGGTCAAGGGAGAGGAACTGTCTCTGGAATACCTGATCCTTCCTTCCCTGGCTGGCCCTCGAGCAACCTGAGTCCATTATTGAACCTGGGTTTCTGGCACAGCAAGTAGTCACACTACTGGGCTGGCCAGATGTGTTGTTTTTAGTCTAAACAGTTCCTTGCCCCACTGAGATCACTCACTGCTAAAGTCTTAATTTGAAATTAATATCACAATTTGCATCCCATGACTGTCAGGCTTGTAATACATACTGCAACTCGTGGTAAATGTCTTTGCTCTTCAGGCCCATATATACCCGGAGGACGAAGCACACATGTTCGAAGCTGTTTGCCACCTGAGGAATATGAACAGAATTTACATTCACGTGGATTCAGGCTTGCATATTTACTATGATTTTAATAAGAATTTACATAAGACATTATACTGTGGACACAGCAGAAGAATGCTTGCAAGACAGTCCTGCTTTTTCTTGCTGGAATGAAAGATGCAGTATAGTTCGTTTCTGTGCAAAACAACATTATAAAACTGACTGATCTAATGAAGTCATTTTGAAGTCAAGTGGCAATTCTTTAGGTGTCAGATTTTCATAAGAGCTTAGGTCTTGCCTACTCTTGTAAAAGATTGGGCCTACATTTTAATTAATTGTTTCTTGGAAATAAATGCATCCATATGATCTAAAATTGTATTAGCTAGCTATTATCAAGTTATACATTAGGGGCTGGATTTTCACAAGTGGAGGTCACTGGTACAAATTTGATTTTTGCATCTGTCAGTGTCCTGCTGATTGTGTCAAAACATAAGCACCTTGCCAGCCCGTCGGCGCAGCGGTGGGATTTCCGCTTGCGACGCCGGCGACCCGGGTTCGGGAATGGACCTGAGTCGTCGGAGGGCTGGCTAGGGGGAGAGGGATTGAGCGTCCTATGGACTGCTCTCCTTCTCCGGGAGGAGGGTCGGGGCAGCACCCGGAGCATTGGGGACCCCTGGCAGAGGCTGGGGGCCCTCGTGCTGCCACGCTTACATCGGGGGGGAGGAGGTGGGGCAGACGCTGGCGTCATTGCACATCCCCGCCTCCGGGAGGGAGAAACTAAGGAGGAAAAAGAAGGAGAGGGAGGTCCTCCGTCTAAGTGAAGCCTCCCCGGGGGCTTCAATTCCAGCTGCCGCCATCTCTCAACTTGAAGCTATTCCCAAGGGCACTGGAGTTAGGGGGTACCAGTGCCGCAGCCCTGCCTCTGGGGAAAGCCGGGGTGACCGAAGGCGGAAAATGGGCAGGTGGTGGAGCTCCGGGGCCGTGACTAGGCTGAAGGAAGACGGAGGACCTCCAAAAAAAAAAACAAAAAAAAAACACAAGCACCCTGTTTTTAAAGGTGCTCATGTTTATGCGACAATTTCCACCATTTATAACAACTTGAATTGTTGCATCACTCTTTGGATGCATGCAATGTCATTCTGTTGTGATTTGATGTGCCTGCACCAAAAGTTAGACCAACGTTTATGTGGTGTAGCAGTGACACTACGTCTGTCACTGTCACATGAAATTATGCTAAGAACCTGTTATAGTTCTTTCAAAATCCAGTCCTAGGTC
The DNA here is from genome assembly GCA_016271365.2 of Neoceratodus forsteri. Lineage (NCBI taxonomy): Eukaryota > Metazoa > Chordata > Ceratodontiformes > Ceratodontidae > Neoceratodus > Neoceratodus forsteri. The sequence continues at coordinate 47,880,475 of JADMNL010000025.1, forward strand.
TGCTAGCAAAGAGGAGGCATAAAATATGGAAAAAGTATTTTAAAATTTAGATTTGGGCTGGCCTGTCAGTGCAGTGGTAGTGCTACTGCTCGTGACTCTGAGGACCCGACTTTGTGACCAAGCTGAAGTGGCTAGAGGCTGGCTGGGGGAAGGAGGATCAAGTGTCCACAGGATGGCGCTCCTCCTTTGGGATGGGTGGGGCATCTGTGTCCCTCAAAGCAATCACCGCAAGAGCCAGTCCAGTGGTGCAGTGGGAGCACTAACATCGGCCGTGCTGGCAGTCCAGGATCGGGTATGATCTGCTAGGGACCAGCCGGTGGGGGGACAGGACTGAGCATCCACTGAACTGCTATCCTCTCTGGGGGAGGGAGGGAGGGAGGTTCTCAGCTCGCTGCATGACTGCCACAACTGGAGGCCTGGTGGTAGGATACATCTCAGAGCAGCATGAAGGGAGGGAGGGAGCTGCGGGACTCTGCAGTGCATGCAAGCCTTCTCATGCGTGCACTGACGTGTGCGTCCCCCAGCTATGAAGAGAGAAGGGAGAAAATCAGGAAAAATGGAGAATAGGCTATATGAAGCCCTGCCCATTGCTGAGTGGCCTGCTGCACTACTCCGGTCCAGGGGGCAGTCTGGATATGCAGTTGGGGGGGTATGACTTTCTCCCCTCTGGTCCCACCATGGGGGAATCTACAGGAGGTGTGGATCCACAGTCAGAGGAACGTATAGGACAGTGATGGAGCTTGGGGACAGGGCTGAAAGAGCCATCCTTTCTGCCATGGGTGGATAAAAACTTCTGTGGCAGAAAAAAATCTATCACCACCTAGCAGAGGCAGGTAGAGATTGCGACTGGGAACAGCACAGCAAGATAGGGGCATTGCTGGATGCTGGCATGTTTCATGCCTCAGAGTGTGTGCAGGTATCATTGCACCTTGGCTCAATTCTGGGTGAAAATGGAGGAAAAAGATCAGTTACGGTCTACTGGAGAAGACACCAGTTCAGCTCCTCTGTAGGCTCTCACACTACCGACCTGGCACCCCACCATTTCAGTGGTGCTGGGCAGAGGTTGCAAAGTTAACCCAAGCAAAGGTAGGTGGCAGGGCTTGGTGGTGGGGGGTGGGGGGGGGCATCCAGAGGTGGGAGGACCAGAGGGTTGAGGGTATAAGTACACTTTAAAAAAAATAGATTTGATATTTGAAAATGGGATGGTAGTAGGTAGGTATTTTATTTTCCTAAGTGACCTTGCAAAGCTTATAGTACTGTAAAGAGTTACAGCAAATGTTAAATACAAAATATAAAGTGTAACAAACCAAAAGTAGTATATAAAACACATATAAATATTATGTCAGTAGAAACACAATGAAATGCTGTTTTGTACACTAGGCAAGCAATAACGCAGTCTGTCCAGGGTGTGTGATTATGGATCAATAATTACAGGTCCCTCGAGGGTGGTGTTAGGCACGAGGTGCACGTGCTGAGTGCCTTTAAACAGTGCCCAAGAGAGGTGTAATTATTGCCCAGAATCACACCTCTCTGAAGTGCTTTATTGCACTTATAACATGTACAGAAAAAGTATTTTAAAAAGACTGAGACTGTAAGTTGCTCTAACTTGCAAATGTGTTATTTTTTAAATAGTGGGACATCAAGTAGCCCTTTATTTCATTATGCAGTGTAACTGAACTGTTGTATGTAACAATAACAAACTTTTAAAGGAAAACTCTTGAAAAGACACAGCTTTCCTCAGACACTACAGAAACTCTCGATTAGTGCTATCAGACAGTAACAACTTTTTTTAATGATTTAAAACAGCTACTCGCAACTTCCACTTTCTGTTGCTGGCTGCCACCCTCTCATGAGCAGCAGTGAGATTCCTGAGCTCACTGTATGCAAATATGTCTGTCTGACCTCCGCCATTGGTTGGCAGGACATATTAGCATAAAGTGAGCTCAGGAAGCTCTCTGCTGCTCATGAAATGGTGGCTGCCAGCAACAGAAAGTGAAAACTGAGGGTCACTCTTTAAATCACTAAAAAAGCAATTAGAGGGATTAAAAAAAAAACAATTCTGTCAGAGCACTAATCAAGCATTTTATGTAGCGTTCTGAGTAAAGCAGTGCCTTTTCCAGTGTTTCCCTTTAAAACTTGTTTTCCGTTCATTTTTCTAAAACCATTTATTGAACTTGAAACTGTAAACTGCCAACCTTTTTCTTTTAAGGCGGGTTGGGTCATCACGGGAAAGCCAGTTGTGTCGTCGAGTGAAATCCAGAGAGTGAGGAGCAGATTTAATTGAAATAAAAAATTACTTTACCAGCTATAGCACAGTTCTGCATTACTAGGAACATAGAATTTGTCGGCAGATAAGGACTGCTTTGCCCACCTAGTCTGGCCAGTTTGTCCCTGCCTGCACTATCGCTGCAGACCCTACCTGATCTCCAGCTACTTCCCCACCCCCATTTTCCTACTAAGATTCCTTTGTGACTATCCCATGCATGCTTGAAGCCCTTCACTGTTTTCGCTACCACCACCTCTGCTGGAACACTGTTCCTGGCATCCACCACTCTTTCATTGAAGAAGTACTTCTTCACATCCCTCTTAAATTTCGCCCCCTTACGAACATACGAAAATGCCAGCAGAAACAGGCCTCATGGTTTATTGAGTCTGCTCGATTGTGCAGCTAGCCCCTTAACTTGCAGCTTCATTGTATGCCCTCTTGTCCTGGTGCACTTTCTGCTTTGAAAAATACTCCCCTTGTGAACCTTGTTCACCCCCGTAAGGTACTTATAGGTCTTTATCACGTTCCCGCTCTCCTTTCTCTCTTCCAGCATGTACATATTGAGATCCCTCATTGTCTTCTCATAGGGCTTATGATGCAACCATTACACCATTTTAGTTGCCCTCCTCTGGACAGCCTTTACTCTATGTCCTTCCTCAGATGTGGTCTCCTGAACTGGGCACAGTACTCCAGGTGGGGTCTCACCAATGATCAATACAGTTGAAACACCACCTCTGTCCTTCTGCTGGTGATTCCGCTCCCTACACACCCCAGCATCTTGCTGGTCTTGCCTACTGCCTTGTCACACTGCCCCACCACCTAGAGGTCATCAGATATTATAACGCCCGCATCAGTCACGGAACTCCTCAGCATCATATCATCACATGCCTTCTTTAGTATGTTGCTCATTCTAGGCGACTTCAGTCTCAACTGGCTCTCCCCCTTCCCATTGCAAATTATGCCAAAAACGTAAAGTCCCTCCAGCTCTCATAACTAATCTCTGATCCCACTTGGCTCAATCACAAATCCTTCAACCATTCCCTCCTAGACTGGGTCCTCTCCTAACACCCTTGTGGTATAGTGGACACTGGTGTCCTCCCGATGCCCTCAGTGACCTCCATGTGGCCTACTGTGTGTGAAAGACACATCATCCCAATGCTCCCCTCAAATTCATACAGATCCAATTTTTCCAATCTCTGGACCTCTCCTCCCTTCATGCTGACCTGATGGCTACTGATTGGTCTTCAGTTTCAACTACCAGTAACAACAACACACCCTCGAATTCTTTAACTTCAGGTTCTTGTTTATCTGGGATCACCATGCTCCACTGAGAAAAAATAGGGCCCAGTGTTCTCACCTATCCTTGATCTCAGCTGAATTACTGACCTGTCATTTAGCACATGACCTTGCCTGGTGGATGTTCAAGAACACTGGTTCCCCAATTTACCTTTCTAGTTACAGGGCTTTTCGCAACTCCTGTACTATGTTTCCACTTGCCGTTCGCCACGTCACCACCGGTGAAGCCACAAGCCATGAGGCCAAAATTTTTGTGAGGAGGAGCACCACATTGAGGTGAAAGCAGTGTGCTCCAGTCAGTTTTCACCACCTGTCTTGCCACGGTACTCAGAGCTACCAAGAGAGGGGCAGACAAATGACTGGCTGCCAGCGCCATCTTGAATCTCGTGCGTTTGTGCAAGACTTCTGGATTTGACCTCCATGGACCAATGACTGTGCAAGTCCTGGTCACCAGCAGTCACCTGATGCTTGTCTTGGCACAGAGGAGACTGTATCTGATTGCCTGAATCACACAGGTGGTCTCCTCCAGCTAATTAGAAGTGAATCTTGTCTCATGCTTTGGAGAGCTGGCAGAACAGTACAAGTCACTTGGGCTGCAGCAGTGAGAGGGAGCATACAGGTTTGCATGGTAGTACTCTGAATATGTGGCTGCATAAAAAAAATTGGGAAGTCCAGATGAAATTTAGAAGGCAGTTAGGCAGGGAACACAATACAGCACAGAAAGAAGGAAACATGAAAGTGGCTTGCTTGCCTTGGAGATAGGGCTGTGAAAATCAAGCAGGAGGGCTAAAACCAATGAAATCAGTGAAGTTATGTTACTGAGACAGGGCCAAAAAACAAGGGCACAACAGAAATGAAAACAAGCAAAGCAGAGCACTGATGAAGAAGGAAAAAGGGGCACACTTGTGCAGAGAACTAAAGGAGCTGAAGTGTGTGAAAAGAAGAGAATATTTTAAACAAAATAAAGGAGCAGAACACCAGAGAAAGCAGAGTGAAAAGCAAATGCCACAAATAACAGGAAAATAGTCAGTAGGAACACTGACTGAAATTACAGGACAGGCAGGGTAATGCAGGAGAAGAATAATTACCGGGGGGGGGGGGGCAGCAGGACTGAAACAAGAAAACATTGAACAGAAGTTGCAGAGCTACTAAGTAAAAAGGAAAATACGAGGGCCAGTACTGCAGAGTGAAATAAGGACAGCTGGGTAAAGCAGGAGTAGAGTAATTAAAGTGGCCAGATGAGGCCAGGATTTTATACAAAGGAACTGGAAAGAAGCACCATCAATTTTAAAAAGAAAGGCTCAAGTTTTTACTCAGCTCAAACAGGCCCTAACTGCCCCTGAAGATGTTCAAGAGGCATCAAGTTCCACTCCAGAAGGCTTGGCTCGTGCTTACTCTCCACAGCACAGCCCGCGTGTCTCACTCCCTCAAGAGAATTCCAGTTTTGCTACCTCCAAACAAACACATTCCTGTGCTAAAATACAACTCCAGATACCAAACAAACACACATTCCTGTGCTAAAATACAACTCCAGATACCAAGCGACAAAGACATTCCAGTTGAAGTCGATGGATTATCTCGCTAAAATAACCAGGAAAACACAAACTTATTTTAAAAATAAAGTGTTGCTTCTAGCATCTATTGCTCCGAAGAATGCAAAGAATACTATCTGGGATCTTCCTCCTCAGAAGTTTGTTACTGGATCGGATACCTTCGATAAGTCTGATTAAGTACCTGAATGTTTGCTTAGCTCATGCAGTCCAGTGGCTGACATGTTTGAGAAACCCTCCTCTCCAGACCCTTCCATTTCTGAGCTGACAAACTTGGCATCCTGAAGAATTTTAATAAGATGCAAAACTAACTCCTTTAGGGGAAGAACCTGCTGATTGGTAGGGTTAGTCAGATGGTCACTTATCTCCGTGATAGGCATTTTCTCGTAGTAGTATTTTTCAATACTATAAGATATTCCTTGACTGCTCTACTAGCTAATGTGGAATTTTGAATTCTTTTCTATAATTTAAAAGCTGCTTATAACAATAAAAATATAATTTTGTTTTCAATGGAAACAGTCACAGAGGGGCGGGAGTTATACAGGAAGTAACAGTCAGGGTTCATTTCCTGTTTTCGCAGGGTTTCATATTTACATTGAGATGGGAGTAAGTCATATTTTTTGGGGGGGTGTTCTGTTTTTTTTTTACTTCACAGTTATTCATTTTTACCTGTTTTCTAAAAACTCTTTATGTCCAGAAATGTGATAAAACTATAGTGGGGAATTTGTTAGAAACATAAGCTCCGTTGTGTCGGTCATTTGTTTAAAACGTGGAAGCTTCCTCTCCTTAACAATTATTTGGTGCCGCATTTGTTTATTAGGAAAGGGGGGGGGTCGCATGAATCTGCTTCATTTAAATATGAATGGTACAGATTGTGCTAGGGAGGCAGCTGATACTACTTGATTCTCAGTTATTTAAACACAGCCATATGAAATTATAATCAGTTTATTACCAAAGCTCTTTCTTTCTCTGGCAAGGCACAACCAATTGCATTTACCTCAGAGAGGGTTTCTAATCGCTCTTAAATGAGTACAGGCAGCTTTAGAGAGTGCTGGGTATAACGTGCACAGTGAAACAAGACATATGTGCTCTTTGGCTGGGTGAGCATTATATTGCCTATGCGTTTGATCTTAAATTCTTGTACTCCTTCTAGGTATTTCTGTGAGATAAGAGTTAAAGCATTCTCAATTTGGAGGGGAAGGAAATCCTTAAGTTGAAAATAGAGGGGTTAATTGGTGAAAGGTAGGGTTTAAATTTGTGAAGGGGAGGGATGGGAGAAAAGGCTGTCGAGGAGGGTCCGATAAAGGAGGGACTCTGTCTCCACCCCCCTGGGGAGCTGGAGGAATGCAGGAAAAGGCTGACTGGTAAGGTGCAGACCAGGGGAAGACAGAATCCCCACAGGAACACGAGCAGGGAAAATCGAAGTATAGAGAAAGGGTGGAAGGTAGTCCTGCTAAATGCCAGGAGCTTGGGGAATAAAATGCCTGAGCTCCAGGCAATGCTAACTGAGGGAGAGGTGAATGTGGCAGCAGTCACTGAGACCTGAGCCACCGCAGGATACGACTGGGACCTGAACCTGGAGGGTTACACTATGTTCAGGAAGGACAGGGGAGAAAAAGGGAGGGGGGGTAGCAATAATAGTCAAAAACTGCATTGCCATAGGAGGAGTGGAGGAGGCAGAGGGAACTGTGGAGGTGATTTGGGTCACCTTGATAACAAGGGGGGACAAGAGAGTAAAAATAGGAGTGGTGTATAGGCCCCCTGCACTGGCAGAGGAGCTGGAGGAGGGTCTGGTGGCAGAGGTTGGGAGACACTGCAGATTGGGAAGGGGAAGGGTGGTGGTGTTGGGGGACTTAAACATGCCAGGAACAGACTGGTAGACATCCTCGGTGGCCAGGGAACAGAGGTTGTTGGATATCTTTCAAGATGCGTTCCTAACTCAGCAGGTGGGGGAACCGACCAGGGAGGCGCAGATACTGGATGTGGTCCTGGCAGATAGTGACCAGATTGGGGGCCTGGAGGTAAGGGACCCGTTGGCAGGGAGTGACCATGCCACGGTCTGGTTCTGCCTGGACCTAAGAGGGGTAGAAGGCTGCACAAAGATGGAGGTAACTGACTTCAGGGGGGCGGATTTCAAGGAAATGGGAGGGATCCTTAAGGAGCACTTGGATGGGATTGGGCCAGACATGGACGCTGACAGTAGGTGGGAAATCATCAGGAGTGGGTGCAGGATGCTACCGGCACCTGCACAAAAGTAAGACAAAAATGCGGTAGGGCCCAAAAACCCTGCTGGTGGACCAGGGAGGTTCAGGAGGTGGTGAGGGGAAAGAAGGCGGCCTATAGGCAATTCAAGTGCTCAAGGAGTGAAAGGGTCCAAGGGGAGTATGAGCTGATGGCCAGAAGGGCCACTAGGGTGGTGAGGGCGGCTAAGGCAAGGAAGGAGCAGAACCTGGCCAGGGAAATTAAGAGAGGAACAAGGGTTCTTTAGATACATTCAGGAAAAAAGAAGGGTGAAGGGGCAGATTAGCAGGATTAAAACAGGGGAGAGATGGGCACAAGACCCGGGGAGCAGGCTGAGGTACTAAATGAGTACTTCACCTCAGTTTTCACCAAGAAAAATGGGGCTGCATCATACATGGTAGGAGATGGTGAAACTGAGGAAGGGGACCCTTACCAATTGGTGGGTCTGGGGAGGGGTGTCACTGGCAGGTGGGGAAGGCAAAGCAGGGGACGAGGTAGAGGAGGTGGAAATCATGGCAGAGAGAGTGAGGAAGCCCTCAGGTCCCTTAAGATGGAGAAAGCACCAGGGCCAGATAAATTACATCCCAGGTGCTGAAGGAACTGGCGGATGCCTAGCGAAACCCTGGTGGAGCTCTTCAGCATCTCTGAGGGACAGAGTGGGTGCCCCAGGACTGGAAGGTGGTGCATATAGTGCCTATCCACAAGGGGATCAGGGAGGTGGCAGAGAACTACAGGCCCATCAGCCTGACATCGGTGGTGGGCAAGGTGATGGAGGGCATTGTCAAGGAGAGACTGGGGGGACCTGGAAAAGTTGGGGTGCCTAGATGATAGACAGCATGGATTCGTCCCGGGGAAATTGTGTCAGACAAACCTTGTGGAGTTCTATAACTGGATGACGAGTGCCTTGGACCTGGGTAGACCAGTGGATGTCCTCTTTCTTGACTTCAGCAAGGCGTTTGACTCTGTTCCTCATGGGGGCCTGTTGGATAATCTGGGAGAAATGGGGGTGGGGAACTAGATGATCAGATGGATAGGAAATTGGCTTCAGAACCAGACCCAGAGGGTCGTGGTTAGAGGGATAGTCTCATCCCCAAGGAGGGTCATTAGTGGAATCCCTCAGGGATCGGTCCTTGGGCCCCTCCTGTTCAATGCCTATGTCTCTGACATAAGGAAGGGTATCAGGAGTGAGATGAGTCTCTTTGCGGATGACTCAAAACTGGGGGCGGTGGTGGATGAGGAGGAGGGGAGGGTGGCCTACAGGGGGACCTGGAGGCTCTGGAATGGTGGTCTAGAAAGTGGAAGCTGAGGTTCAATGCAGAAAAATGCAAGCTAATACACCTGGAAGCCAGAAACCCGGGCCAAGTGTACACCCGGGGGGGGGGGATGCTACAAGTCTCGATGGCTGAGAGGGACCTGGGGGTGGTGGTGGATGTCAAGATGAACAACTCAGAGACTTGTAGGAGGGCAATGGCAAAGGCCAACAGGATGCTTGGATGCATCGCTAGGGGGCTCACCTCCTGAAGGAGGGAAGTGATACTCCCTCTGTATAACTGCTTGGTGAGGCCGTACCTCGAGTACTGCGTGCAGTTTTGGAGGCCACATTTAAAGAGGGACACTGAACTCCTGGAGAGGGTCCAGAGGAAGGCAACCAAAATGATTTGGGGCTTGGGGGAATAGGACCTATGGAGAGAGGCTCGAAGAGCTAAATATGTACACATTGGAAGACAGAAGGGATGGGGGACATGATAGAGGTCTTCAGGTACATGAAGGGGGTAATGGGGAGGAGCAGTCAGGGTGCTCCAAGGAAGGGGGCAACTAGAGGGCATGGGTGGAAGCTGGAGGGGGGGGGAATTCAGGGGTGAAAGGAGGAGGTGTTACTTCACTGAGAGGTGGTGGAGCCATGGAATGTGCTGCCCAGGGGCTTGTGGAGGCAGAAACGGTGGAGGGGTTCAAGAGGGGGTGGGACAGGTACAGGTACAGGGGAATGGTTCTGGAAGCAAAAACCAGTGCAGCAAGAATATCCGGAACTGGGAAGGGAGAAGCCAGAGAAGGCGAGGGGGGCAGTAAGGTCAGTTCCCAGGGTGGGGGCTGACCAAACGAGCAGACGTAAAAGACCATTAGGCCTATTCTGCTGGCATTTTAGCATGTTAGTATTGCCTTACACATTGCTATGGAATGTGTTTCATTGGTGGATTCTCTTTGCTAGTTGCGAGTAGTGTATGGCTTGTTTGAAATAGTTAGAGCTACCATCTCTATTAAATCTACTCTGTTGAGATACATAAGCTGTGAATCTGGTATTTTCATTGCTGCCTTCCTTTCCAAATATGTCTACTATATAAAGGCTTTGAGTTTAAACATTAATGGACGTCTGGCCCATCAGTGCAGTGGTTGGATTTCTGCTTGCGACACCGGCGACGCAGGTTTGAGAATGGACGTGGGTCGCTGGAGGGCCAGCTGGGAGAAATAGGATAGAGCGTTCTGAGGACTGCTCTCCTTCTCTGCGGGGGAGGGTGGGGTGTGTGCCCGGTGCTTGACGGATCCTGGCGGAGGCTGGGGGTCACGCAGCTACCAGCACCCAGCAAGACCAAGGGGTGGGGCAGATGCAGTATGTCATTGCATGTTCCTGCCCCCAGAAAATCAGGAAAAATGCAGGCTCCAGCATGAAGGTTTGTCTCGCTCTGCCACCCACTGCCACTAATGCCCATCGGGGGGATCCTGCTCTTGTGGCCCTGACTCGGGATGTAATCTGGGGCTTGCACACTATGCCCTTCGGGAGTGGGAAGCCCCCTCGGTGTCCCCACCCAGGGGGGTAAGCCTAGGCATGGGGGTAGCAGGCAGACGAGCTCTGAGGATGGGAGCTGGGCTAAAAATATGAAAATAAAAAAAAAACATTAATGGGTCTTTAAACGTAATGCAGCCTCATATACTATTACTGGATTTGTTGACAAATTTATAACTACTTCCTAATATCATAATTTATATAATATGGGTGGATCTTGTTTTCACTGGCTGTCACTGAGTAGTGTGTTCCACATTGAGGTCTGGTCCTCAGTGGATTGACACACGTACTTCTTGCTGTGTTTGTTTGTGTGACTTTGTGTTTTGTTTTGGTGTGTATAGTGATTGTGAAATGCTTTCAGTGTATTCACCAACATACACAGTAATTTATTTAGATAATTCATTATCTATTTCTTCATTTTTATTCTCTTTATTCTAGAGTATTGCTATTATCCGTTCCACTTATTGTAAAATTTAGGAACAAATTTCTTTATAAGCAAGGTTAATATAGAGTTTATATAATTAACTACTAGTTTATTTATCTGAAGTGGTTTGCTAAATAAGAATGAGTGCTGTAAGCATTATTTCTTGGAATGTGCAGGGATGGGATCCCCGGTCAGAAGACATAGAGTACTGCAATACCGCAATAAACATAGACTAGACATAGCTATGCTACAAGAAACCCATCTAATTCCTGATGAAGTGAACAAATTAGCTCGCTCTTGGGTTGCCTCAGAAGAAAACTGTTGCTTTTCATCAAAAAAAGGGGTGTAGCTATTTTAATAAGAAAGGGTGTAAATTTCACTAAGCATTCTCACATAACAGATTCTGAAGGTCATTTTCAAATTTTACTAGGAAATTTGTACAGCAGAAATATAGCTCTATGCAATATTTATGCTCCTAATACCAACCAAAAAGAATTTTTTAACAAATTGTCCTTCACTTTAGCTAACCTGGGTAACTATGAAATAATTTTAGGGGGGACATGAACAAGTTTTTTTTTTTTGTATACTCTTTTTCCCTCCAGTCATGACCTGTGGAGCCTCTCTCAGGCATTCTGCCTGTTCCTGCCCGCATGAGATCCTTTCCACCCTAAGCCTCCTCTCCCCCCCCGCAGCCAGTACCCCCAACTTAACCTCTCCGGGGTGGGGCCACCCATCCTCTTGGGTGCACCGTAGAGACCGACCCTGGCTGCAGCTGAGGGCCCAGGCGGAAGAACTGGAAGGCCGGGAGAGATGGATCTGGTGGTGGGCATGGGGGTCAGGTGCCATCATCTACCCTGCAGATCTGGGTTTTACCTGTGTTCTGGTCACTTGTTCCCTCGTCCCTCCCCTTGCGTGGTGCACGTCTGATGCCAAGGCACACAGCAACCCTGCCTGCATCAGCCACGCTACTGAACGTGCTGCTGGCATTCTGCAGTGCCCCTGATCTCCACCAGGAGCCGCTGGAATGCCAGGTGAACCCCAGTCCTCCCCCCAGGAGAGGAGAGCAGCCCTGTGGGTGGTTGGTCGTCTCCCTTCCCTGCTGACCTCCGGCATTCAGGTCGCTGGCACAGCATGAGGTGTGGCATCCTGTGCCTCAACCCTCAGCACCACCGGGTGAGCCTGACATGAATGAGGTTATGGACCCTCTCCTAGATAGATCCCTAATACGGGGCACGGGCACCCTCTCTCCCTCACAGAAAAGTCTCCATAGGACTCTTAAAGAAACAGGCCTCATGGACACATGTAGGCTTATCCATCCTAATGGTAGAGAGTTCTCTTTTCTATCAGCTAGACATGTTACTTTCAGAAGATTTTTTTTAATGTAATAAATTTTTTTTTTTTTTTTTAATTTAGTTGTTTAACCAGGAGTAGGACACTAAGCTGAAAGCTTTTTTACGGGAGCGACCTGGGAACACAGGGAAGTTAAGTGACTTGCTCAGGATCACACAGTATGCAAGTGGAAGCTGTAGGATTCAAACCCAGGTCTGGTCTGCTGGATGTCACCAGATTTGCAGCTCAGAGCCTTAAACCACTGCGCTATACTGCCTCTCAAAATTAGATTATCTGTTCATGCCTCTGGACCTTTGTAATAATATCAGTCATATCACTTATGAGAATATGCTTATTTCAGATCACTGCCTCCTTAAAAGCACAGTAGTTTTTGAGAATAAGGCTGATAAATCTAAATGCTGGAAGTTAAATGTTTCACTATTAAAAGACTCGAACTTTGTCAAATGGTTGCAGGATGAATCAGTTTCCTTTTTCAAAATAAATAGTGGTGGGGCAGTATCTGCAGGGGTAGTATGGGATGCATATAAAGCATTTATAAGGGGCAATATTATTAGTTTTGCTTAAAAAAACAAAAGACAGGTTGAAGGAAATTCAAAATTTGGGGGATTCATTGGATAAATTATTAACAAAAGTAAAACAAAACTCATCAAATAGGAGGGATATATTATATCAAACTTTAGGATTAAAATTTGAAATTAATAAATATCATTCTGAGAAAATTGAATACTCTTTATTAGGACCAAACAACATTTCTGGGAATCTGGAGAAAAGGCAGACAGACTATTAGTGCACCAACTGCGGAAAATACAAAACCGTAATGCCATTAGTGGCATTAAAAATGGGAAAGGAATACTTACGTTTAATACTGGGGAAGTAAATGAATGTTTTAAATCCTTCTATGAGAAACTTTACAGCTCTCATGTGTCTCCTCAGGAAGATTATCTTAATGCTTTCCTTTCCAGAACAAAGCTACCTAGTCTATCAGTTTCTGATAAAAAACAGCTAGCTATGCCTATTTCTGTTCAAGAAATTAATGAAGTGATAGCAAAAGCCCCCAAAATGAAATCACCGGGTCCTGATGGCCTGCCAAGTGAGTTTTATAAAACTTTAGGCAGCTCACTGGCTCCTCATTTGTTAAATGTATTTCACGATGCTTTAAAAACAGGAACGAATGAAGCCTATATCTGTCTGCTTGCCAAAAAACAGAAAGACATATTGGAATGTGGCAACTACAGGACTATTTCACTGCTGAATTTTGATTATAAAGTGTTGGCAAAAATATTAACCTCCAGGATTTCTAATACGATGTTTAAACCTAAAGGGAAGGAGCAGGTAGGTTTAATTCAAGGTAGACATGCTGAAGACAACTTTAGAAGACTTTTTTCAATCTTATGGGCGGCACAATCTGGAAAACTAAAAAATTCACCCTCAGTAACTATTTCGTTATACATAGGTAAAGCCTTTGATTCTTTGGAATGGGGTTTCTTGTACAAGGTATTAGAAACATTTAATTTTGGTCCTGAAATGATTAGATGGGTTCAGACACTATACACCTGTCCTACAGCATGTATTATTACTAACTCTCTTAGATCTTCCCCATACAGTTACACAGAGGCTCCAGACAAGGGTGTCCCCTTTCCCCGCTCCTCTTTATTTTGGCTTTAGAACCCCTAATTAGGAGAATCATGGACTCTGACAAAATTCATGGGATACAAACAGGGAAATACTCAAATAAATTGTTGGCTTTTGCAGATGACATTTTGCTGACCTTATTGCAGCCTGTATATTCAATACAAAATGTTAAAACTATTCTGCAAGATTTTGGAGAAATCTCAGGCCTAGTTGTCAACCGGATTAAGTCCGAGGGTATTATGTTAGGTAGTTCTATATCGAAACAATCTAAACGTAAAGATCTCCTGGATATCTCCTGGCCCTCATAAGGATTATCCTATTTAGGAATTACTATCTTTGCCTCAGTTGAGAAAATTCTGACTTTTAACTTACCTAGGTTAATTAAAAATCTTAAAAATGAATTAGATCCTTTGGCAGGTATTTTGACTTAATTATGATACCCTGTATAACCAGATTAAGCAGGACCTCAGTACATGGGTTCACCTCCCTGTCCACTTAATTAATAGAATGCAGGCAGTTCAAATGAACATATTACTCCGTCTGTTATATTTAATGCAGTCAATCCCACAAATGTTCACAAAGGCAGAAGAAAGGAGATGGAATAGGCTCATATCTAACTATATCTGGCAGGGAAATCGACCAAGAATATCCTTGGATAGATTGCAGGCTCCTAAGGAGAGGGGCAGTCTGGCTTTACCCAATTGGTCTGTGTATGCACTAGCAGCTTTACTTACACACACTAAAGAATGGTTAATCCCAGAGAGAATTAGTCCGTAGTGGATGAAGACAGAACAATCTCTCTCTTGATCAGTTTATTAGATGGGTCTGTGATTTTTCAAGCCACCACCTCTGCACTCCCTGGGTTTGCAATACTCCATATATACTTATATATACCCTTAAGGGTTGGATAAAATATTTAAATCATCCTGACAACAAATTTGGTGCTTGCTGGATGGGGATACACTGGCAGAATCTGGCTTTTTTCCCTGCCTGTCTGGACAGGGGGTTTGAGAGGTGGGAGGACTTTGGCCTAAGGCATACCTACCAGTTTTATTTAAATGACCAATTTAAAACATTCCTGGAGCTCCAGGAGGAGTTCTCTATCCCTGGTCAAGACTGTCTTAGATATTCTCAGATCCGTCACTTTTATGAGACAACTATGGGACTGGTGGTGGATTTGGACAGACTCAGAGCGAGATCTACCTGGGTGAAAGTTCACAAGATTTGGGAGGAGGATATGGGGTTAAGGCTCACGGAGAGGGACTGGTTGTGGATATGGAGATGCCAGCATAGAACTACCAGTTCATATAATTGGCGAGAATCTGGGTGGAAGGTAGTGGCTTGATTCTTCTGCACACCACAAATCACAGCTAAGTTCCTACCCACACATGATGCTTCTTGCTGGAGAAATTGCGGTTCCAGGGAAGCTAATCATACCCATATATTTTGGAGTTGCCCCATGCTTAGACAATTCTGGCAAGAGGCAGAACAAATATTGTCGGACATTTGTCCAGAGCATAGGCCACTAACACCAGCAACAGTAATATTACAGCACTTCCTTCCCCAACTTAAACATAAATCTAAATTATACTTGGCTTCAGTATTAATTATAGCAGCAAAGAAAGCTATTACTAGAAATTGGCTTTCCCCCACACCCCCAACAATAAAAGACCGGGAAGATTTGGTTTATGAAATTTATTTAATGGAACATATGACTGCTAAAGTGTAGAGGAGAACTGCACAAATCATGAGCTATTGGACGGCATGGTGGATGGCGATCATGGGACGTAGGCCCGACCTGATTCCTTAGAAGGCTCTAGAATTGGTGGGATCAGGCTTTACTACTGGCTTAGAGACTCTTCTTTGGCCGGCTCATTAAAAATCTGACACTTAAAGATTAGTTTCAGTAACACATTTGTTCAGTCCTGACCCTTCCCTTCCCCATAAAGCAAATGTAAATATTGCGTGTATGTTGAGTTTTTAAGAACTATCTGTTGCACTGACTGACATCTTAATATACTAACATTGTTTTAATATCTGGAATGTATAAGTGATAAACTCTATTTGGATGTATTTACCAATACCTGGGAAAACTTAATAAAATATAAGTTTAAAAAAAAATGACTTAGATAGGTGGTCTAACCTTTACTTATCTCTATGAGGGAAAATAAATTTATTTATTTATTTATTTAGTTTTTGTTGACCGGGTAAGTGCACTAGCCAACAAGTGACTATTTTCAGGCACGACCCAGGAGGTACAGTTACAGAACACAGTGATACATAAGCGATTACACAAAGCAGGATACATTTGCAGGATACATAAGAAATTACACAGAGCAGGATACATTTGCAAAGGACAAAGTCACACAGTGTAGTCAAGCATAGCAATAAGGATAAAATTACATGTATTCAGTTGTTGAGAACTAGGGGAGAGGTGGTGGGGGACAGGTGTAAGGGTAGGGCAGGAGAGATGGAGACAGGGGTGGTAGGCGAATAGCAAAAAGGGAGGACAGGAGGGAGGTTAAGGCGCCAATGCGCATTAAGCGGGAGAAGGTTACCACCTGTGGCGGAGGCGGTGGAACCGGGAGTCGGCAAGAGAGGCGAGAGGTCGGGGAACAGGACAGTGAAGCTATGGGTGCAAAAATAGAGAGGAGAGGGTGATGTGCAGGGGAGGCGGTGGGGGACTAGGTGCAAGGGTGAGGAGGATTTGAACTAAAGGAATGGGGAGGGGGTAGGGTGGAAAGGGCAGGGTATAGGGGAAAGGGATGAAGGGCACGGAACAGATAGGAAATGAGTGGGGGTAGAGATAGAGTGCACCTAGTAAGAGCGCAGTGGAGCAGAAGAAGGGAGGAGGACAAGAGGCGAGGCGTGAAAACGGCATTGGCGGGGTAGAGTAGTAACCTGCGTCGAGCCGTGGAACTACGAGACGGCAGGAGAGAGAGGGGAGTCACAAACTGGTGGGAGGCGGATAAAATAGGAGAGGGAGGGGTGAGGACTGAGCATAGGGAGAAGAGGAAGAATAAAAGAAGGAGGAAAGCTGGCAGGAGAGGCAGAAAGGTGAAAGAAAGGTAGGAAGGGTGGCGGCAGAGTTACGGCATTAGCGGTACAAGGTAGCAACCTGTTACCGGGCTGGTGGAACCGAAGATAGCAGAGGGGAGTGGAGGCGGTTGAGGGAGGGATGAGGCGAAAGAGCAGGAGAGGGGAGGGGCAGGAAAAGGGAGGGGTGACAGGGGTACTGGAGAAATGGCTAAGTGGGAGGAAGAGAGCGGGCTGGGAAAGTAAGTGTTACAGGAACAGAGGGTGCAGGATAAGGAATGAAGGTGGGGAAAACAGCTCAGGAGCGAGGGCAAGCTAAGTGACTAGGCAGTAATTAGAGAGCTTTACAATTGACATCAGAACAACAATGTTATACAGTATCAACAAACATGAAACATAAAAGCAAAAACAACCAAGAATAAAAAGCGAAGTGCCTATAATACAATAGGGAAGGGGAGGAGAACAGGTTAGGAGCATGGATTCAAGAGGATCAAAACAAACACATTTGTCCATCAAGGTAAGAAGCTCTGAGATTGTGCTTAAATGCATCGTGAGAAGGAGCATTTCTTAGTCCCTGGGGCAGCAAGTTCCAAAAGTGAGGGGCAGCATACCTGAAGGCTCTCGAGCTCTTTTTTGTGCAGCAGAGAGGAATATTCAAAAAGGACTTGTCAGAGGATCTAAGGTCCCGTGAAGGTATAACCGGTTGGAGTAGTTTTGAGAGCTCAGCTGGCTTTGTTGCTCTGATGATGGTGGTGTCCGAAAGGTTGCAGAGGTAATATTGGTAATATTCAATATTTATTGAAATAAAAATGATCATAGCACCCAAATGTTTTTACTTTTTCAACAATTTCCCAGAACATATCCCTAATATCTGGTTTAACAGAATTTAAAAGGTTATATCCTCCTTCCTGTGGGGAAGCAAGCCTACCAGACTATCAAAACTCAAATTACGGGCCTCTATTAAAACATGGGGCTTTGCACTCCCCTGGTGGCAAGGTTACTACTGGGCTTTTAAACTAAAATAAACTGCAAATTGGTTCATATTAAAGGAGAACAGGAATCCTCCGTTATGGCTAGTGATAGAGCAGGACATCTTGTTTCCATTTATGGAACCTGGGAGTTATCTTTGACGACGGTCTGACCCTGAAATCTCAGGTGTCAGCCATGGTTAAGTCCTCATTTTATCATCATAGGAATATTACTTGGGTGAAACACCTGGTTCTGCCAGGTGACCTTCCAACATTGGTTTATGCCTTCATCACCACCCGTCTTGACTTCTGCAATGCCCTTTACCTAGGGCTGTCTGGGGTTGATATCCACCGCTTGCAGCTGGTGTAGAACGCTGCGGCCAGGCTGTTGACTGGTACTTCTCGGTCCAGTCACATAATGCCTGTGCTGCACAGACTGCACTGGCTGCTGGTTCAATAGCAGATCACCTATAAGGTAGGCTTGCTTACCTTTAAAGCCCTACAGGAACAGGGACCCGACCACCTGAAAGATCTAATGACTCCCTACACTTCCAGTCATCCTCTCCGATCCACCAATGAGGGATTGCTAGAGATTCCCAGGGTTCGCCTAAAAACATCTGGCGCTCATGCTTTTTCATTTGCAGCACCAACCCTGTGGAATTCTCTACCTCATCGGTTAAGAGAATGCCTGACCATCAGCAGTTTTAAATCCATGTTAAAAACGTATTTATTTTCTCTGGTGTTCCCAGACTCAATTTTAAAATGTTATATTGTTGTATGTTTGTACATTGTGGTTTATACTCAGTAAAGTTCCTTGATATTGAAAGGCGCTATACAGTATAAATAAAGATTGACTTGACCTACTCTTTATCCAAATTCCATGTCAACTTGCAAACCACCCTTCTCTTCAAATTTCAGTAATGGCTTATAAAAAGTTTAATCAACTTAAAAAAAATAGAATATATTACACTAAAATTTATGTGTATATGTAACAACCCCACTTTAACTCCAGACCATAAGAGTCTCAAAAATATAGGATGGAGTGGTAAGGGTATAACAGTGCTAGGTGACTTACTTGACGACCAGAATATCCTAATGCCCTTTGAAGAACTAAGTTCTAAATTCCATTAAAAAAAAATGTGATTCTGGTTTTATTTACAAATCAGAAGCTTTTTAAGTCAGGGATTTTTAGATAGGAACTATAGCCTGATTAAAACACCAGAATGGAACACTTATTTAAAATTAACTTTACACCCAAAGGGATTTAGCCTCATGTACAAATTCCTAAATGAAGCAGACTCATCTCAAACTGAACAAGCCAGGCTTAAATGGCAAATTGATTTGGGTATATCTATACCTGAACAAAAATGGAATCGGTTACGGGAGAATGCAGTTAAATCTTGTAGAGAGATACAGGGTAGGCTGATTCAATTTAAGATTTTACATTATTTTTACTACACCCCGAATCAACTTTATAAACTAGGTATTTCACCTAATGATCAGTGTTGGAGGTGCGATGAGACCCACACAGGCCTGGCTCACGTATTTTGGGAAGGCAAGGAAGTTCAGAAAGTTTGTAAATTGATACATGACATGTGTAAATCCATATTTAAGATAGCTGTTGCCTTTTCCCCAATAATTTTCATTCTGGGAGATCTTTCATCTATATCTTACTCTAATAAGCAAGAAGGTCTTTGGATTCTTACAGCATCCCTGGCCTACAAAAGGCTTTTGCTTCAGTGCTGGAAAGAGGGTAAAATGCCCTCCTTTAATCTTTTTTAGATGCATTGGGTAACTTAGCAAACAATGGAAGAGTCAATTATACTCTTCTAAACAAAAAAAAACTTCTCTGAAAGTATTTGGGGCTCTTTCCTAAATTACTGTTCCTGCATAAGCTAAACATTATTAGGTACTTATCAATACATGACAGCCTTCAGTAGTTTTAAGTAACAGAATATTTTAATATGTTGATGTATTCATTCATAGATATTGAATTGGTTAAAATGAAATGTGGCTCAGATTTACTCTATATAATCTTGTTTCCTTTATTTTAATATTACTTTAAAGAAATGTATTTCTTGCATTTTTTGTCAAACTGGAAAACTTCAATAACATTTTAATTGGAAAAAAAAAAGGATATGATCTCAGAAAAAATCTCAGAGATAAAGAGCTGATAGGACTTGCAACTGATGGGGCCTCTATAATGACAGGGTGCAAAAAAGGTGTAACTACTCTTGCCAAACTTGATCATCCATATTTAGTTGTCACTCATTGTCTCGCACAAAGACTCACCTTGGCTTCGGAGAAAGCAACCAGTCAACAGCAGTACTTGGTCAGTTATATGTCCACAGTAAATCAACTTGGAAAACTGAAAAAAAGTACTTGCCCAAATGCTGTTGATTACTTGATCGCAGCAAAGAACTACACCTTAACCTGCTATGAAACTTAAACAAATTTCTTCACTAGATGGCTTTCATTTTCTGACTCTGTACAGGCATTTCAAGCTTGCATCACATTCATTATTTCTGCTCTGACGCGGATGGCAGAGGATAACTATCAGAAGAATATGACTATGGGATGCCTTAAAAAATTGGAACGTTCAAGTTTGTCACTACTACTTTCGTCCTAGCAAATGCTGTTAATCTTCTTGCTATTCTTTCGAAACTTTTCCAGAAACATTCTGTCATCTTCTCTGAGGCAAGACAGCAACTGATCCTCACCACTGATGCACTGCAGGCCCTTCCTGAAGACCTTAGACCACATTTAAAAGTATTTTTAACCAAGATGCCAAGTGAACCAGCAGAGGAGGGAAAATCTACCTCTAGAACACATACACTAGAAGATACATGGGATCAAAGAGAACAGTCCCAGAATCTTCAAACTTCTCAAATACAGGCAACAGCCGAGCAACTTGAAGGTTATTATTTTCTGGAAGGGACATTTCTGGACAATTGGAAGATATCAGACCCACACAATGCACCTAAGGGTGAGCACATTGATAGCTATGGAGAACAGGAGCTTGAAAACCTTATTGGCCACTACAGTGTCTTTAAAGAAGGTTTCACAAACAACATCATGCCAGTTAATCCAGATGCAACCAAGCTAGAATGGTCTTTAATATGTAGACTCTTGGGGGGGGGCGTGGCTAGCTGCTAGACATGGCAGACATGTGCTAGTTAGCTCCTCGGGGCATCGAGTTTTCAACTACCTTCAAAGCTGTATTTCTTGTCTAAAAACTTTCCGAAATATATTGCATATCTCCTCTAAAGTTCATGGCATCAGGAAAACAGAAAAATCCACAGGGGAAACTTTAATTTGATGTGGCAAATTCAACCCAAACTGGTAGAGCTGCTGAGGCCGTGTCAAAACCACAGGCCTCAAGTTCGGAGAGCGTGGGAGCGCACGATCGGCTGGAGATGAAGGCCTTATCAAAGTCCCTGGCAGGAGTCCCTTCTACCCTGCTGCAAATGCAGCAAGAAATGAAGTCCGGCTTTATTAATTTCACAGCTCAGCTTAACCACCTCCAGGGAGTTGTGTCTGGGCTTTCCGAAACAACTGCGGCACACTCGACCCAAATCATCGAGTTAGAGCAGAGGGTGAGCAGTCTAGAGGACACACTAGCAGTCATCTCGGCTGAAAGAAATGGGCTAAAAACATCTCTGGAGGAGCTGATGGCAAGGATTGATGACCAAAAGAACTGGTCGCGAAGATCTAACCTCCGCATAATAGGTCTGCCTGAGGGGACTGAGGGTAGGGATACGGCGCAGGGCCTCCAGAATTGGTTGGTGAAACAGCTTGATCTCCCAGAAGAATTCAATCAATTCGAAATTGAACAAGCACACCGAGTTGGACATCCACCTAAACAGGAAGAACGGGCGAGGCACTGCCTGATTAAATATCTCCGCTTCACTGACCAAGAGAAGATGCTTCAGAAAGCCAAACAAGCAGGGCCTGTTACATTTGGCAATGCAAAGTGCACATTTATCAGGACTATAGGAGAGATCTGCAAGCCCAAAGACAAATTCTCCCAGATAAAAAGCAGGCTGCATACCACGGGGTGGGCCTTCAGCTTTTGCTATCCGGCTCGACTGCAGATAGACCATCCAGGCCAGGCTCTACGTTTCTTCACTTGTCCTAAAGCCGCAGAAAAGTGGGTTGCTGAGGAGGAGACCAGGAGAGATAGAGTTCAGGCTGTGGACACCTGAACCAAGCTAAGTAATATATTTTATGCGTTTGTTTTTCTCTCCTTGGTGATCTTATGTCCACAGCACCCACGTCAGATATTCTCACCATTTAGACTGTCCAGTGAGACTTACTGGGTGAACAGCTATACAGCAGTTTTCATTTTCAAGTGAAGCGGGCCTCCCGACCATGTCTGGGGACACAGGTATCGGCAGGTAGGCTAAAACCCCATTGCTAAGGGGGTTCCAGTATTTTTCTTTTTTTTAACCGCTGTAGGAACTCTAATTTTGGAACAATGACTTACTGTGGACAGTCCTTTCAATAATCTCTTTCTATGGCTGTTTGATATCAGCAAGCTAATAGCTCTCTACCTTGAAAGTTTTGGAAAGTTTATTATTATTGTTGTTGCAAACCATAGCTTTGAGTATATACTGTATTAGGTTGTTAGATGCCTCTTGTTATAATGTTGGTTAATGAAAGTAATATCTCTCTGCCAACTGTTCATAGTGGGGATTTGGGCAGGTTTCTTCCTGTCCTGTGGCAATGGGGGGGAGGGTTTGGAGGAGTTCTATAGCAGGATTCTCCTTGGTGGGTTGATGGGGGGGAGATAGAAGGTTGGTCGAGCTGGGTGAAACCATGTTGTATTGTTTGGTATGTTTATTCGGAGGGGGGCTAATTCAAGTTGCTAATGTGGGTGGAACTGGTGGGACAGTTGGGGCTTACCCTGGAGAGTTATATTCCTCTGTCCTGTACTCTCATTATAGGATGGCACCGGCGCCCTCTAGTTTCTCTATGCGTTATTATGGAGGGGGGTTAAACGGGGTGGGGGTGGGATTGCTGGAAGTGGTGAGTGGGAATCTTCTGGGATTTTGGTTGTATTATAAGTTAAAAAATTTGGTTCAGGGTGTGCATTTGTTTGAGACTGCTTGGGTACTGCCCTATACGGGTAAATATTATGGCATCTGATATTAGGGTCATCATGTGGAACATAAATGGCCTAAAAACAATTCTTAAATGAAGGAAAATTATAATTAAGGTACGTAGGATGAAGGGACAAATACTGTTGATGCAGGAGACACACTTCTCTGCCACTAAAGCCCGTAGGACCGCTGCTTTTATGGGGGGTTCGTGGATATCTTCCACGTACTCGTCCAAGGTCAGGGGTGCCTCAATTTGGCTTCCTAGGGGTTGTCCAGCCAAATTAGTGGACTCACTGGTGGATACTGCAGTGCGCTATGTGCTTACAAAGGTGTGTATTCCTGGGGTGGTAACCTTCTGCTCGGATCAGTCTATGCTCCTAATGTGGAGGACCCGGGTTTTTTTCAAAGGCTGGCACTGGACATGTCACGTTGAGAGGGAACATGAGTAATTGGGGGCGATTTCAACTGTGTACTAGACACCATATTAGACTGTTCTAAGGCCAATGTAGTTCTGATGTCTAGAAATGCAAAAGCCCTGGAACAAACCCAAGGGGATATGTGCCTGATAGATGCTTGGTGCCTCTTTCACCCAACATACAGAGACTACAGTTTATTTTCCCACGCTCATCAGTCATGTGCCAGAATAGACTGACTGTTGGTCTCTACCTATAACCCCCTTACAAATGGGGGTTCCCGAAAAGTCTTCCTCGAGCTTGCCTAAATGCTCACTGCTAGGCTGGTACCCTGCATTTTAGCAATTTGAATGTGATTGCCAGAGAGTGCCTGTATAGCCTCTGTGCACTATCTCTTTAAGAGCTGCCTGGCTTGCAGTCATGAGTAATCTGAGAGGGAGCTCTGTTGAAAGATGTAACTATTTAGTGATAATGATAAAGTAGTTTGTCTAACCTGCCTTCTTTGCAGCAAGGACTGTCTTGTTTATCCCCACCATTTGTCCCGGGACTGCGAATTGGACCAATCAGTTCTGGTGGGACCTAAAATGGAGCCGGACTACAGGAGCTGTCTGGAGTCAAAATCTGTAGGAATTGTAGTTTTGGGCTTTTGGCACCTTTTTGCACCTGAAGGAGGAGCCTTCGTTGTGACTGACAGACAGATCAGCCAACTGACCCTTTTGGATCTTGGGGGATTTCCCAGACTGTTTGCAATTTTCAGTTAGTTCTGGGCTGAGAAGTGAAGAAGAACAGCTCAAGTGATTTGGGCAAGAGTTCTGTGTAGTTTTGCATGGGAGAACTGTGAAAGGCCTGAGTTGTGGCCTGCATGTCTGCCTGCTGCCCCGGAGAGGGAGAGAAGATAATTATTTTGGACTAAATCCAAGTTTGTGAGAACGAAGTAAGCCACTGATTTTTTACCAGGCTCATACCTGAAGAAGACCAAAGATTTTGCTGAATGCAATTGGCCTGCCAGGATTTCCAGCTGCTTTTAAATCCCTGGTTTGTGCAGAGACTTTGCGATTGTGACCAGAGAGTGGTTTGCCTGGTACAGTAGAATTTACTTACATGTAAATGTGCTGTGAGTTGTTAGTGGGTCATGATTTGGTTCCCCACTGTGTGAACTGTGTTCTGCTTGCTGGAAGCTGTATCCAGCCCAAAATGGACTGTATCCAAATTTGTCTATTTGGCCGTGGCCTTGCCACACTGGCCCAGTCAGACTACCTGCTGCACAGAGAAAGCCATCGACGAGAGACCTGCCTGGGGATCAGCCCCCTGCTCCACGCTTGAACAGGAACAATGCCTCGGCGATTCGTGTGGGCTTTGCTTCTCCTGGCACTCCAGATTAACCACCTGCTGTCTCGATTTTCGTCCAGCCTGTGTCCAGTCTTGAGTATCAACCAGGGTAACTCCCTGCAACAACAGCCTAATCTAAAAGTGTGTCATCTGATTGTGTTGTTGTTTTCTTTTCATGAACTGAGCCCTTCATCTCCGGATTACAAATAGTGTGTGCTGTGCACGTTGTTTTCTTCCATCACAGGGCCCCAACCAGCCGCAACGTTCCTGGCTAGCCCACCATTCTCCATCTGGGTACCCAGAGTGTGTGACTGTTTATGGACCCTGAAGTGCATGCATAACTGTTTGATTGATACAGCCTTTAAGCAATTGACCTGATTATGCCCCTTCCTTGTTCAAGTCCCTTAAATAAATCAGATCTAACTCTTTTTTGCATTTACCCTGACTGTGGTTCCAGTCTGTGCAAGAGTACTGTACTGCTGTTATTTGCTGTGTATAACCTTGTTTTACAGAGGGTTCCCAGGGCCAGGCCAGAGGAAAGCCCTGGTTTTAAGTGCAAACAGTGTAGGTACTTGTGTGGTGTATCACGGGTATTGTGATAGTAATTATTGTGTATTGTTCTGGCCACTAGTAAGGAAAGAGGGGGGTTACAGTTTCCTGGAGGGCTGTGCCCAGGTTAGCTTGACCTCTACCAACCCTGACCTCCGGGTGTACGCACCCGTTTCCAAATTCAGGCCCCTTAACCTGCTACTAACCAAGCAGGCAAGGGTAGTAGCCCTTGGGATAGCGCCACGTAGGGGTTACATTTTGGAGGCTCACCGCTGGGATTTTGTGCCTTCTAGTGGCCAAAAATTATGAATTATTGTTAAAGATTAATGACTACCACAGTAGAAATGGCTGTACACCAGTTGGTGGGGTGGTGTACTGAGCACGAGATCGACCCCCAAAATGCTCTACTTATACTGGATATTCCCCTGGGTACCAGTAAAGACACTGTAGAGGGAACACTCTCCAAAGCTGAATGTTTAAAAAACCCTGTGGTGGTGGGTCAACAGGCTGATTTGATCGCCCAAACTTTCATAGCCTTGGTAGAGTGTAGTGACCTCGTGGACAGCTCTAAAGTGCCACAGACTATTGCCCCAGAAGAGGTTCTAGCTGCCTGGAGAGTGATAACAAAAAACAGTAAAGACCCCAGGGAGGATGAGCTCCCACCATTATCTGAGACTTTTGAGGAAAAATTTGCTAAGTTGTTGCTGGAGTAAGGGAAAACCGTAGAGGACTTTAAGAAACTATTCCTGCTACTTGGAGGTGTTCCTTCCCCAACACCCCCTCTCCGTCCAGGACCTGTTACTGCCCCGCCTTCTGTGCCCATGCCAATGCTGGCCCCAATATCTGTACCTGCCATTAGTCATGACTCCTACCGAAGGCTGAGAATTTTCTCGGGCACCCTCCCAACTCCCCAAGGGGAGGATGACTGGGAGACCTGGATAGACTATGTTGCCCCTCTAGTACTTGAATGGCAATGCTCAGAAGCAGAGAAATGAAAGAGGTTGAGTGAGAGCCTCCGAGGTCCTGCCCTGGCTACCATCCATGCCAAGTGGGCCAATATCCCCGAAGCAACTGCACAGGGCTATCTTGATGCATTGGAAAATGTGTATGGGAGCCCAGATTCAGATGAGGATCTGTGGTGGAGAGTAAGAAATACGCAGTAGTACCCAGGGGAGCCATTGTCTGTGTATGCACCTCGGCTTGAAAAGCTGCTACAAGAGTGCCTCAGAAAGGGTAGTTTGCCGTCAAATGAATTAGATTGAACTAGGCTGGACTGGATCCTTAAGTCTGCTCCATTTTCAGAATTGTTACTGCTTCAGTTGTGCCTTGCCACCTGACTGGAATCGACCCCCCTCCTATGACGAACTAATGAAAGAAATTCGGGGGGTTGAGCAAAGGTGACCCCATGGGGGAATTGCACCCATATCTGCTGCTGCTCCGCAAGTGACCGAGAGTGATCAGCCAAGTGAGGCTCAGGGGCAAAAGTCGGCACTTAACGAGCACTCTGAGAATGCAAAGGACTTCCCGCCCTAGGCCCAGCATTGGAAAGATGAGCTACTAAAGGAAGTCCGAGAGTTGAAGACGAGTGCCTCTGCAAGGGTTTCCCCCATGGAACAAGATTCTGGTCCCTTTCAGGATGTGACTGCCATGGGGGTGGGGGTGCACCCTCAGGCATCCGTTACCGAGGGTGGCTCCAAGGCTGAGATCACCAGATTGACTGCCACTCTAAAGGAACTGTTAAGATACGTTGCACCACTCTCACCGCTGCAAGCAGATACTAGACCCCAATCTCTTACTACCGCTTCAGTTCCTCATACGATGTTCCCTCCCAGGATGACCCAGGAGTCTATCATTTGTCACAACTGTGGAAAGGATGGCCATATGAAAAGAGAATGCCAGTCTCAGAAGGACTTAGAAAGAGTAGTAAACAGACTCCAAGAGGAGCTCCGAAAAGCAAATCAATGGCCAAGGGGTGCCCGAAATGACCGCAGTGAAGGTTCAAGAAACCCTAACTCAAATTTCTTTGTGGCTAAATCGTCTGTCCAGGCCTCTGCTACTGCCTTTCCAGACTGGTCCAAAATAGTGGGCCCTTCAATGGAGACTATGGTGACTGTGAATGGTATTCATACTCGGACTGTGCTTGACAGTGGGTCACAAGTGACCATTGTATTCCAGGACTGGTATGACAAACACTTATATGATGTGCCTTTGCAATCCCTGGAAGGCCTACATGTGGGGGGGGGCCTGAGCGACAAGTCTTATCCCTACCTAGGGTATGTCCGCCTCTGATTGTCTTTTCCTGAAACTGTAACTGGTGTAGAGAAGTGAGTAGAGACATTGGCCCTAGTGTGTCCCCCCACCGGACTGTATGATGGGCTCTCCCTGTTAATTGATACAAACGCCCATATGTTTGTGAGACTGGTGCAACTCTGTCATGAGAAACAAGGGTGATGGACAGGGAGGGCCCTGAGAATTCTGGCTCTGATCAGGAGGGCCTATGATTTGCAACAGAAACCCGAGGAAGTAGACCAGGATGAACCGGTGGGGATCATGTGGAAGAAGGATTCCGATTCAATAGTACTGGCCCCTAACGCCCAGTGTACCATTCAAGGGGAGGTCTGCCTCTGGAAAGATGTCAAGAACAAAATACTGATGTTGGATGTGCCAGGTGATGGAAAATTGCCAGAAGGATTATTGCTCAAGCCCAGCATCTTGCCTGCTCGTGCCCATGCCTATGCATGACAAGTGATGGTCCAGATTCACAATGTGTCAGATCTTGAGATCCAGGTGAACAGAAGGTGCACCCTAGCTATGGTACACTGTGCAGACACTGCAGTATTGCCCAGCAACAAGCCATTTTGAGAGAGGTCCCGATGTCTAGCCCCAGCAGACATAGAAGATGTGAGAAGACACCTGCAGGAAATACTCGCTGCTGGCATGATACAAGAATCCAGGAGCCCATACACCTCTCCCATTGTGGTTGTGCGTAAGAAGAATGGGTCTGTGAGAATGTGTGTTGATTATCGAACCCTGAACCAGCGGACCATCCCAGACCAATGCACTATGCCATGTATACAAGATGCCGTGGACTGCTTGAATGGGAGCAAATGGTTCTCAGTGTGGATCTTCGCAGCGGATGCTACCAGATTCTGATGGCCCCGGAAGACTGTGAAAAAACAGCCTTCATCTGTCCATTGGGGTTCTATGAGTTTCTGAGGATGCCACAGGGGATATCGGGTGCCCCGGCCACCTTTCAGTGACTGATAGAATGTGTGGTGGGAGATATGAATTTGCTGGAATGCCTGGTGTACTTGGATGATGTCATTGTGTTTGGGAACACCTTAGAGGAGCATTAGAACTGACTGTTTAAAGTCCTAGACTGACTGGAAGACTTCAGCCTCATGCTGACCATTGACAACTGCCAGTTTTTCCAAACCTCTGTGAAGTATGTGGGGCACATAGTATCTACAAAAGGGACAGAGACTGATCCCAGTAAGGTTGAAGCACTGACTACTTGGCCCCAGCCCCATAATCTGAAAGAATTACAATGTTTCCTGGGGTTCTGTGGCTGCTACTGCAGGTTCATAAAAGACTATTCCAAGGTGATTCGCCCACTCTTGAACCTTACCCAGGGTTACCCTCCTACCAATCATAAATACAAAAAAGGGTCAATTAAAGAACCAGAAAAAGTATACTTCCACCCAGGTGAACTCTTCGGGCCCCGCTGAACGCCCGACTGTGAAGCAGCCTTCCATGAGATAGCATACCAGCTCACCCACGCCTCCATCCTCACCTATGATGACCCCACCAAACCCTATGTGCTGCATACGGATGATAGTCTGCAGGGTCTAGGAGCGGTGCTGTATCAAGACCATGAGGATGGCCTGAGACCAGTAGCTTTCGCCAGTAGGAGCTTGACCCTGTCTGAACGAAACTACCCTGTGCATAAATTGGAGTTCCTTGCACTAAAATGGGCCATCATTAACCAGTTTCATAAATACCTCTATGGGGCAAAGATATTGGTGAAGACTGACAATAACCTGTTGACCTATGTACAGACTTCAGCTAAGTTAGACGCCACTGGGCACCGGTGGCTTTCTGCATTATCAACCGATGATTATGCTGTCGAATACAGACCGGGCCTGAACCATATTGATGCTGATGCCCTATCACGAAGGCCCACTTCCAAGAGTGATTGGGTCAGGCTGTCTGAACCTGACATTTGAGCATTGTGCCAAATGTTTGATAGAGATGAACAGATGTCTGTTTAGTAGGTTGCTTGGGCCCTTCTGACACCTGCATACCAGCTGCTTATTGCCACTTCTCTGCTCTAGATATTAGTGCACTATCTCAATTTGACAATAACAGCATTCAGTGGGCTCAATTCCAAGATCCGATGATTTAGCCAGCACTTGATGCCCTGCGTGCGGGGAAAGATATGTCTAGGTTACGTTCCACTGACTTGCGAACTGCTTTATTGTTTAAAGAAGGCCCCAGATTGAAGTTGCTCAATCAGTTGTTGTATAGAGAGACAGTAGATCACAGTGGCAAAGTAGACAAGCAACAATTGGTCCTGCCCACAGCCTTTAAAGATTTGGTACTGAGGTCCCTCCACAATCACATGGGGCACCTCGGTATTGACAGAACCCTTGACCTGGTACGATCTCGCTTCTACTGGCCCAAATTGGGGGCCGATGTTGAGGGCCATGTAAAGACCTGTAGTCTCTGCCTGCAAAGAAAAGCCCTGCCTCAGAGGGCTGCTCCCCCTTGTTAATATTACTACCAGCGCCCCCATGGAACTAGTCTGCATAGACTTCTTGTGTTTAGAACCTGATCAGCAGAACATTGGCAGTGTGTTAGTGGTTACGGATCATTTCACATGGTATGCACAAGCTTTTCCCACCAAAGATCAAAAGGCATCTACTGTGACCAAGGTGCTAGTGGAAAATTTCTTCACCCACTATGGTGCCCCCCAAGCGAATTCATACTGATCAAGGCAGAGACTTTGAGAGTCGGCTAATCAAAGAAATGCTCTCCCTATGGGGTTGCAAAAGTCAAGAACCACCCCCTATCACCCACAGGGAGACCCTGAACCAGAACGTTTTAACTGCACCCTTCTAGACATGCTGGGCACCCTCTACCCAAAAGACAAACATAAATGGAGCTAGCAGATTAGCACCTTGGTACACGTATACAACTGCATGAAAAATGATGCTACTGGGTTCTCCCCCTACTGCCTCATGTTTGGGAGAGAGGCCCGGCTGCCAGTTGATGTCTGTTTTGGGGGTCTCCAGATGGGGTAGGAGCTGAAAATGACTCACAATATGTATAAAAACTGAAAGCTCAATTGAACCACACCTATCAACTGGCCCAGAAAATGGCAGCCAAGAGAAATCTATCCAACAAAGAGAGGCATGATAAAAAAGTAAAGGCTCAAGAGCTTCGACCTGGAGACTGTGTGTTGTTATACAATTTGGGACTGCATGGTAAACACAAAATTGCTGATCGGTGGCACCATCTTCCCCATGTAGTAGTTGGAAAGTTGGATGATTTACCTGTGTACAAGTTGTGCCCAGAGAACAACTCCAAAGCTGTCAAGACCATGCACTGTAACCACTTGCTACCTATCGGCCAAGTCATGATTGAGGCTGAACCACCATAAATTGAGCCCCCTGGGCCGGTGACTCATGCTGCTGCAAGAAAGAGACAGTCAACCTACCCCAGTGGTCACAGATTTAAGGTTTCCTCCGCAGCAGGCCCAGAATGATCGTGACTTGTCAGTCCACTTCTGACGAAAGTGAGTGCGACTATGCCTATTACCCCTCTTATGAACTCAGTCAGCTGTTTCGAGGTAACCTCATGATTAATTGTGGGGATGAAGCTGGGCCTTCTGGACTGCCTAACCCCCCAGCTTTGTCTTTGCAGCCAATGTTCTCTGAAAGTGAAGTGCAAAGTATCACGTCTGAAGATGCTGAGTCTCTGTGTATTGTAGAACTGTATGATTTGCCTGAGGGAGGGGCTGATGGAATGAGTCTTTCTGGTGACATACCAGAACTTGAAGAACACTATGAGAGTGCTAACCACCCCCCTTCAGTGCCTCAAAGCTTGATTGTGCCTGAGTGTTTGCAAAATGAGTCAAGTGTTGTAGAAACAGAGCCTACAGAGCAAGGAGCTGACAGTGCCCCAAGTTTGGACATTCTCACCCAGCCAGAGGCACCCCTCACAAGTGATGAGAGTCCTCAGATCAGTGCTGAGAGTACAGAGACTGTAGTTGCCCCCCTCAGAAAGACTGGCTGAGCTGTCAAGCCAGTAGTATGCCTCAGTTTTGATTCTCCTGGGAGGCCTGTGGATTTGCCTCTCAACGTGGTGCACAAAGGTGTTTATGTCTCACCAAGCTCACTGCCCAAATTGAGCTTGATAGCCAATTCCAGGTTACTTGTCTTTCCCTCTCATCATGGTGCCCCTGCCCCCTCTAGCCCCAAGTTAGCTGATAGGAAATGGCCCCCTCTTGCATTATTTAAGGTACAAAAAGTTATTACCTGATTCACTATAGTAATGTTCAATTTACCTGTGTGAAATATGCACAGTGTGTTGTCAGAATGGATATAGTATCATGAAGTGTAGTGAATATGTATAGTAAAGTAATAAGTTTATGTTAACTGATGCATGATGGTGCAGACTTGATGCAGACGCCAAATTTTCTCTGGGCAGGGAAAAGTGTAACCCCCCTACAAATGGGGGTTCCTGAAAAGTTCTCATCAAGCTTGTCTAAATGCTCACTGCCAGGCTGGTGTCCTGCTTTTTAGCAGTTTAAATGTTATTGCCAGAGAGTGCCTGTATGGCCTCTGTGCACTGTCTCTTTAAGAGCTGCCTGGATTGCAGTCATAAGTAATCTGACAGGGAGCTCTGTTGAAAGAGGTAACTATTTGCTGAAAATCATTTACAGTGATAATGATAAAGTAGTTTGTTTAACCTGCCTTTTTTGCAGCAAGGATGTCTTGTTTATCCCCACCATTTGGCCCGGGACTGCGAATTGGACCAATCAATTCTGGTGGGACCTAAAATGGAGCCGAACTACAGGAGCTGTCTGGAGTCAACATCTGTAAGAATTGTAGTTTTGGACTTTTGGCACCTTTTTGCACCTGAAAGGGAAGCCTTTGTTGTGACTGACAGACAAATCAGTCAACCAAACCTTTTGGGTCTTGGGGGATTTCCCAGACTGCTTGCAATTTTCAGTTAGTTCTGGGCTGAGAAGTGAAGAAGAACAGCTCAAGTGATTTGGGCAAGAGTTCTGTGTAGTTTTGCATGGGAGAACTATGAAAGGCCTGAATTGTGGCTTGCTTGTCTGCCTGCTGCCCCTGAGAGGGACAGAAGAGAATTATTTCGGACTAAATCCAAGTTTGTGAGAACGAAGTAAGCCACTGATTTTTTACCAGGCTCATACCTGAAAAGACGATCAAAAATTTTGCTGAATGTGATCGGCCTGTCAGGATTTCCAGTTGCTTTTGAATCCCTGGTTTGTGCAGAGACTTTGCGTTCGTGACTGGAGAGTGGTTTGCCTGGTACAATAGAATTTCCTTACATGTAAATGTGCTGTGAGTTATTAGTAGGTCGTGATTTGGTTCCCCACTGTGTGAACTGTGTTCTGCTTGCTGGAAGCTGTATCCAGCCCAAAATGGACTGTATCCAAATTTGTCTACATTTGACCATGGCCTTGCCACACTGGCCCAGCCAGACTACCCACTGCACAGAGGAAGCCATCGACGAGAGACCTGCCTGGTGATCTGCCCCCTGCTCCACGCTTGAACAGGAGCAATGCCTTGGTGATTCGTGTGGGCCTTGCTTCTCCTGGCACTCCAGTTTAACCACCTGCTGTCTCGATTTTCGTCCAGCCTGTGTCCAGCCTTGGGTATCGATCAGGGTAGCTTCCTGCAACAACAGCCTAATCTAAAAGTGTGTCATCTGATTGTTTTGTTTTCTTTTCACGAACTGAGCCCTCTGGCTCTAGATTACAAATAGTGTGTGCTGTGCATGTTGTTTTCTTCCATCACAGGGCCCCAACCAGCTGCAACGTTCCTGGCTAGCCCATCATTCTCCATCTGGGTACCCAGAGTGTGTGACTGTTTATGGACCCTGAAGTGCATGCATAACTGTTTGATTGATACAGCCTTTAAGCAAATTAACCTGATTACGCCTCTCCCTTGTTCAAGTCCCTTAAATAAATCAGATCTAACTCTTTTTTGCATTTACCCTGACTGTGGTTCCAGTTTGTGCAAGAGTACTATACTGCTGTTATTTGCTGTGTATAACCTTGTTTTACAGGGGGTCCCCAGGGCCAGGCCAGAGGAAAGCCCTGGTGGTAAGTGCAAACAGTGTGGGTACTTGTGTGGTGTATCATGGGTATTGTGAAAGTGAATATTGTGTATTGTTCCAGCCACTAGTAAGGAAAGAGGGGGGTTACAGTGTCCTGGAGGGCTGTGCCCAGGTTAGCTTGACCACTACCAACCCTGACCTCCAGGTGGAGGCACCCGTTTCCGAACTCAGGCCCCTTAACCTGCTACTAGCCAAGCAGGCAGAAGTAGTAGCCCTTGGGATAGCGCCACGTAGGGGTTACATACCTCCTTACTGAAGGGGATAGGGGAGGCAGAGTATCTCCCAATCTTGGTGTCTGACCATGCCCCTCACTATATTTCCCTTAACTTATTGGGCTCTACTACTTCTCCTCGCTGTTGGAGGTTGGATCCACTTCTTTTGAAAGATAGTACTTACATTGAGCAGATGAGAGGGAGGATACAGGAATTTCTACTTCATAATGCCAAGGGTGATACATCACATGGGACTAGGTGGGAGGCTTTGAAGGCCTATATTGGGGGCCAGACCATTTCTTATGCCTCACATCGTAAGCATGATGAGGAACGGGTTTTGACTTCCCTCTGGATCAAAATCTCAGCATGTGAGACGGCTCATAAATGTAAGCCCACCAAAGAGTTATACAATATTATTCAGCGTCTAAAATATTAATTTAATGCACTAAACAGTTTCAAATTGGAACAATCAATAATATTGGCTAATGCAGGCACTTAATTTGATGGGGATTGAGTGGGCAAACTGCTAGCATGGCAGATTAAATGTAGAGAAGCTGAGAGGATGGTGTGAGAGATTGCGGACTCGAAGGGGGGCCTATTACAAGATACAGAAGGTATTGGCAAAGCATGTGTAGCTTTCTATAAAGAACTATACACAACAGAATGTCAACCCAGCAATGATGAACTGGCATCTTTCTTTAGGCTAGCCCCTTTGAACACCCTGGCAGAAGACGACTCCAAACTGTTGGATGTCCCCCTATCTCGACAAGAAGTACAGAGTGTGGTAAAGGCCCTGAAGGGGGGAAAAGCCCCTGGCTCAGATGGCATTCCCATCGATTTCCTAAACATTTTTAGCCCCCTGTTGTTGGATCCCTTGTTTGATATGCTAGAGGAGGGTCTGTCTCGGGGAATGTTGCCCCCTCCACACGGTCCGCGGTCATTACAGTCTTGCCTAAACCTGAGAAGGATCTGACCAAGTGTGCCTCCTATCGACCTATCTCTCTATTAACAGCGGATTACAAGATCTTGGCTAAGGTAATGGCCACTTGGATGGAACCTGTGCTACCATTGCTGATCCACCAGGACCAAACGGGGTTTGTAAAAGGCCGTTAGGGGAAACACAATATTAGATGAACCTTTTATATAATTTACAGATGGGGCGGGCAAAAAATTTGCATGGGGCTGCTGTAGTGGCGTTAGATGCAGTAAAGGCTTTTGACTGTGTGGAGTGGGGCTACCTCTTTGAGACCTTGAGTAGAGTGGGGCTGGGACCGAAATTCTGTCAATGGGTGTGCACATTATACACTAACCCCTCCGTCCAAGTGGCGGTAAATGGCTGCTTATCTAATCCATTTATTCTAGAGCGAGGTACATGTCAGGGGTGTCCCTTGTCCCCTTTACTATATGTTTTGTCTCTGGAACCCTTGGCTGCGGTCCTGTGGGCACACACACTGGCAGCTACGTGGGGGTTAGAACATAAGATTTCCATGTACGCAGATGACCAACTTTTATGTCTACAAAACCCTGCACGGGACCCCCCAGCAGTTCATAAACTTATGACGGAATTCAGTGCTTTATCTAGTCATAAAGTAAATTGGACAAAAAGTGAGTTACTTCCTGTGGGTACTGGTGACAGAGCACAGTTAATTGCCAATTTGGGGGGTCTGCAGTTAGTCCCACAGATAAAGTATCTGGGGATCCAGATTTCTGCTGCAGTTGGGCGCCTTTATGCCTTCAGTTATAAGCCTCTCCTTGCCCGACTCTCAGAGGACTGTGAGCATTGGACTGCTCTCCCTCTCTCTCTGCTGGGCAGGGCGGGCATTATAAAAATGATTGTTCTCCCACGTTTTCTATACCTGTACCAGTCTCTTCCCATCAGAATGCCGCAATGTCATTTTAGGTGCATATGTGCACTGCTGCATAGATTTATGTGGAGGGGGAAGTGCAAGAGTTAGGAGGGCAACACTTTTTCAGAAACCTGGGAAGGGTGGAGTGGGGCTCACAGATTTTAGAGCTTACTATTGGGTGGCCCAGTTAGCATTTTTGCTGCAGGGCCCTGAAGGGGACACCCTCACTTGGATGGGGCTGGAGGAGGAGATGTTGGTGGGTAGCCTCAAGAATGACCTACTGAATGGATGCCTCACCTCCTCAATTGTACATCCAGTTCAAAATCCATTCACCAACAACACACTGGCGATGTGGACGTGTGCTCATCGGCAGATTGGTCGGCAGGGAGGTGCCTCGCTGTGTGTGAGCCTGCTCCCTGCTGCGAGACTGAGGGGCTCCTGCCCTGTACCGCTCATACAGTGGTTATGGCAATGGAAACAGCTGGGCTTATTCAGAGTGGCGCAATTATATGATGGGGGAGTGATTCGTGGTTTCCAAGACTTGTGTGTATGTTGGGGTCTCCATCCCGGGGACTTCTTTGTGTATTTCCATATCCGGCAGTTGCTTGGGACCTCCCTGTCAGCTGCCGATGGGTGGGCATCACCTTCGCCATTTGAGGAGGAACTTTACAGGCCGCAACCAGGCTGTAAGCCACTCTCCATTTACTACCGCATTATTCTGAGGGGCAATGTAGAGTTGTCTGATGTGAGCAGGCAGCGGTGGAGTGAGAACCTCTCTCTACCTATTGACCCTTACGCATGGAAACTTGTCTGTTTGTCCCCAAACACCACAGCCCGATTCTGAAAAGGTTACATCTGGCATAACTTGACTTGTGCCCCCCCCAAAAAAAATGGTGCAAATAACAAGTTACACCAGCAGTTGCAACATGCTATATTCTGCAAAGTGGCATGTGACATGATGCTTGCGCCAAAGTGGAACTATGCCACCAGTTACACCTTAAACCTCCTGCGACATGGCACTAGGGAGTTTATGGCAGCAGTTGCACCCTATTCTGGAAGGGCAGCAACAAAGTCCTCCAGGGTGCTATTCTACAACAACTCCCGGGGGAAAACTGTCAATGTAAGTTACACCTGCATATAGCTGGTGTAACTGTACTTACGCCTCTGGAGGTTGCCTGCATGTGTAGCCCGCCCATCCCTCCCATTGTATGCCACCCTTCCCCCAACACTGCCCTGTCCCCAATACATGAAAGCCCCACAGGGCTACATCTGCCCCCAACACCAAAATGCCTTGCAGGGCTACATCTGCCCCCACCAACACCAAAATACCCCACAGGGCTACATCTTCCCCGATACCACAATGCCCTGCAGGCTGCTGCACACCCTGACCCCAGTACATGTACATTAGCCACGCAGACTACATGCCCCCCCCCAAGCCCTGATCCCAGATGGCAGCTGCCCTAAATGGCACTTCCTGTAATAACAGAAAATTATACAAATCCTATCCTGTACTCCTAGTAGTCCCCCCCACCTGGCATTGCTAGACCATCCCACCCCCCCTACCCAGCTGGCGGCTGGCACAGCCACCACTCTGCACCGCAGCCAGCTGCAACTGAGCTCATTAGAGCATGTACTGTATATACACGCTCAATGAATCAATGAGAGTTCATTCATTGGGCGCGTATATACAATACACGCTCAGATAGAGCTCAGTTGGCAGCTGGTCGCGGTGGTGAAAGGTGGGCTGTGTCAGTCACTGGCTGGGTGTGGGGTGGTCTGGCAATGCTTGGTGGGGGGGCCACTGGACTACCAGGAGTATGTTTTTTTTTCTATTATTATGGGATTTACCAGGGATTATGGGTAATTTTTCTATTATAATGGGAATTGCCATTTGTGAGCAGCTGGCATCAGGGATCAGGGTTGGGGGGGGACTTGTGCCCTTATTGTCTGGGGTTATGGTTTGCAACATGCCCCATAGGTACGCCCTTCCTTAGGCGCATCTGTGTGAATGTCTGTCGCAGGATCTAAGCCAAGGGACCCTGCCCCTTCCAGAATTGGGCGAGGGCCCTGGCGCAATCTGCACTCCCCTCGCATGTTGCAAGTTGCAACATGTATTGCGACGCTTACAGAATCAGGCCCCACATATTTCATCCAGTCACTTGATCAAGGCATAATCTATGCCTTCAAGTGACACTACATGCATGCTATGAGAGCGAGCATTGTAGAGTTGTTGGATAGCTGCAATGGACTGACAGCAGCTGAGTGTACAAAAAAAATCAGCCTGCTGAATGCTGTGAGACTAATGAAGACTGCCTGTGACAGTGCTTCCCAGGAGACCATCGCAAGATCTTTCAGCAAGGTGGCTTCTGTCAATCAACTGAAACAGTTGATGAACAAGAGCCTAAGGCAGAACTCCCCCCACCCACTAGCCTGACGTCAGAGGAGTTCGAAGAGCTGTGCCACTTTGGAAATAATGTGGCGACGCAGGATGAAAATGATTTTGTGGCAGCAATGTCGCATCTCAGCGCAATGGATGAACAGTCTGATTCAGAGTCCAGTGGAGATGACAGGAACGAGAGGTGAAGCTGGTGGCCCCACAAGACATACACAAAATTTTACTGACACTTAGACATGCTGTGGAGCAGGATGAAGAGCTGCTACACTGGTCCGCAACTGAAGCAACTGAACAAACCTGGCAGAAATATGCTCGACCAAAACCACAGTAAACTACAATCCAGCAGGACTTTGCCAAGTCCACCCACTAGCTTTAGAGTACAGTAGCTCAAAACATTTGATCACGTCACCCCAATGCCCCCAGCACATGAGCACAAGCATATGAAAAATTATAAATACATGCTGGTCCAGTGATGAGGAGGGCTGAGGCATCCATGGCTCCTTGCTGCCGCACCGGCGACCAGGTTTTGGAATGGACTTGGGTTGCTCGGGGGTGGGGCTCAGCCAGGAGAGGGAAGACTGAGTGTCCATAAGACTACTTTCTTCCCTTGGGGGGGAATCCTTCCATGACCCACTGCTTGACTGTTACCTGGAGGAATCCAGGTGGTGACGCGTGCGAGTCTCATAGAGGGGGGAGAGGCCAGTGTTCGGAGCACTGGGGGCATCTCCACAGAGGCGCAGCGTGCACAACATGCTCACTGCGTGTCTTCTGAGCCTATTGGGAGACAACAGGAGGAAAAACATGGAGGACAGGCTGCATGAAGCACTGCCCGTCACGCTGGTGGCCCGCCTGATCTCTCCAGTTGGGAACAGTCTGGATGTATATACTGGGAGGGGGAGGATAGCCCTTCCTTCCCAGCCCCACCACAGGGGGCAGTCCATCA
The DNA here is from genome assembly GCA_016271365.2 of Neoceratodus forsteri. Lineage (NCBI taxonomy): Eukaryota > Metazoa > Chordata > Ceratodontiformes > Ceratodontidae > Neoceratodus > Neoceratodus forsteri. Next base: position 47,919,180 of record JADMNL010000025.1, read on the forward strand.
GGGATTAAGGTCCCCTGGTACTGGAAGAGATATTGGAAGACTGAAGCTAGCAGGGACGGGGTTGAAACAGCTGCCTAATTCTGCAATGTGGAGGCTAAAAACCTATATTGTATATAAAAAATATACATAAATACAGTAAATAAATACACGTGAAGCATAGAACAAATTACCACCTACCTAATGTAAGTGCCTAATGAACTCAGCACAGTACGTAACTGAGTACAGGGTGCCCTTGTTAGTGAACAATAACCACGATTGGAGCTCATAACGCTAAAGCGGACAATGTGTATGTCAGAAAAATCAAGTATACACAGAGATGTGCGTTATAAGCGGGTTGCACTGTACTTCCTTTCAGAAGACAATATAGGAGGAAATACATAGAGTGCCCTAAAGGGTAATATAATAACCAGGAGACAAACTGCAAATGTTGCCTGCATCTGCACATCTCGAAGGAAGGTGAGTGTACCTGCTTCAATTAGTCATGCGACTTGCACTTCATCTGACAACCTGCATTCCCCAGCCTCCTCAACAAGGCCCCTAGCGGCATTCTTCCTCTCCCGCTCAATCGCCTCTCTCACCCTTCCCCCCACCTGTCCGTCCTGACCCTCCTACTGTATCCCACTAACTCCGCCCACTATGATTCCTGGACTGACTCTTCCAACCTTTCTTCCTCCCCTCCCTCTTCCCTACCTCCCCCACACCTCACCAACCCTCCTTCCTGTCACCTTCCTCCTGTGCCTGCCCCCGCCCCCACCTGTCTATCCTTCCTGCCTCGCCTAACATGCTTGACAACGCCGCCCAGCTGCATCTCCCCCTCCCTTGTTCTCTGCCCTGTTGCTACTCTTCATCCCGTCTCACCCCTTCCTTACTATTTTCAAATGGGATTACCCAGCTATGTTTTTGCCTATACAGTCCTAGAATGCCATCTATATATCTAATTGCAATCACCTACAGTATGTTTACTATGTATTGTGCTGTTACTACTGTTTTCTGTATTTGATATTATCTGTACATGTTATTGTGCTTTATACTCTGTGTCTTTTGTACCCCCTCCCCATTACTAGATTGAAATAAATAAAAACTGAATCCCTTGATTTTTGTGACATCATAGAGATGGCGTCCTCATGATCAAGAGGTGTTCCATAAAACCTATAGATAATCCACACATGACCTGTGGTACATGAGCCCTTGAGTAGCATGGATCAATCTGATACAAGAGTAACAAAGGTAGTTCTGAAAAGCTCCAACCAACCAGCATAGGTGCCTGAACGGGGGGCCACTATGGCCATGACCCTACCACTTTCACAAGTGGCAGGGCCTGGCCTATCAGTTTTTGCAGTCATGTTAATTTATTACTAGAGAGGACTGTGTCTTTCAATGCAGCATGTGCAGTGAGCAGTGCTACTTTCTAATTATTATGACTGCATAGCACAGTTATGCTGACGTATTGCTATTACATAGTAGAGAGAGGGGACTGTGGAAGCACATGACCGGATGCATGGACTGTGTCCTTTCATAGTGGAGCTGAAACACATGCGATCCTCTCCATTGACCACAGTGCTGTTCCCCCCAACCCCTGCCAGATGCACTATTTTCCTGCTCTGTGCTCACTTCAGGTTCTCTTCTGGATTCAGATCTTGGTGCCACCCCCATCCTCCAATCTCCACCCCCGTTATATGAGTGATGTTCCCTGGTGTCTAGTGGCACCCCTGCCCTCCAGCCACCACCCCTGTATTTCTGTATGTTTTCCTGATGTCTCGTATCACCACCCCTCCAACTGCCGTCCTCGTATTTCTGTAATGTTTCCCTGATGTATAGAGGCACTCCCTTCCCTCCATAGCCATCCCCCTATATAACTAATGTTTCCCTGTTGTCTAGTGGCACCCCCTACCCTTTTATCGCCAGTCCCATATTCATTTTTAGAAATGTGACCAGTAAGAAAGAAAACCATCCCTTGCTGTTTTTTTCCTATGTCTTTAAACCTGTAAAAAAGAAAATGGCCCCTCGCCAATCTGACCTCTGCCACCCTAACCCCCCACTGAGCAGTCACCATCCCACACCCCAAGTACACTCCCACACACACTCACTCACCTGAACAGGTCACAGGGCAAAGACCACTCTCCAATCGAAGACACTTGCTGCTAGAACCAGCAACTACAACATGAGAAACAAGGTAAGTGGGGCTCAATGTATTTTAGTGGGGGTTTCAACTCTGAGGCATAACTTTGCCATTTTTGCATATTTTCACCCCAGATTTTCGACATGGCCTTTTTGGGACCCCATCTCATGACCAATGATGGTGGAATTATGCAAATCAGGCTCGAAAAGTGATTTTGTGGTCACTTGGCGAAATCACCTTTTAGGTGGGATTTGACCATTTTGCTCTTGAGGTGGGGTCATAAGAAGGCTACGTTGAAAATTTGAGGTCAGAATATATAAAATGACAAAGTTACGAGCATACGTTGAAACTATTCTGCGCTCACTCATAACCTTGGTCATTTTAAATATTTTGACCCCAAATGTTCAACATAGCTTTTTTCACAACACCTCATGAACATGGCAGCTGTTAGTTTTCAAATCCTGGCCAAAATGTGTTTTTGCACCTGTGGTGCGGAATGACGTTTCAGTGGCGTGGAATCACATTTTGGTGGGGATTTGAAAATGCTCCCCATGGGGTTCATGAGATGGGGTACTAAGACAGCTATGCTGAAAGGTTGGTGTACAAATACAATAAAATGTCCAGGTTATGACTGAATGTTGCAGTATTTCAACATTCTCTCATAATTTTGCTAATTTTCAGTATTTTGACTTCAAACTTTCAAAACACACATTTTTCTACACTACCTCATAAACGTGACAGGTGTCATTTTTAAAATCCTAGATGTGACATCTTTTTGCACTTGTGCAAAATTATATTTCGGCCAATATACTATAAATGCTAATATTTTTCAAGTCAAACTACAGCTTGCTGGGAGCTGCAATACTGAACATAGGATTTGCAAGAAAGCGAGTTGTGCTCACAACAGAGGGAGGTGAACCTTCCAATTGTCTTTGGTTTGTAGTAGATATTCTGCAGGTGGAGGCTACTTCTAACTGAAAGGTGAAATAAGGAACTTAGAATTATCAGGAAAAGACAGTCTTGTTACAATTTGTAAAATTTTCAGTGCAGGAAGAGTTTAAAGCACAGCTGACTTATTTTGGGGCTGACTGCTTTCAGAGCACAAACCACCAGGCTGTTTTGGGGCTGGGGAGGTTTACCTGTGACTGACTTGGGTGTCTGGATTTTTCTCTGTTTGATTAGCAGGGGATTTTCTCTGTCAAATTGTTGTGTATGGTATCTTGCTGACAGGAAGGCACTCATCACAGCGGTGGGTCAGAGCTCTTAGCTGATTGTTTTGTGAGGGCACAGTTTAGGCCAACCCCTTCCCACCTCACCCCACCCACCCCTGGAAATACTTCCTTTATACCTGGGGTTCTGACATCATTTCCTCAGGAGCGCAAGGTGCATATCAATGTCATATCCTCTCTAGCACACAGCACTGAAAATATAAGCATACACATTGTATAATATATATATTTCTATATAACAAACCAATCATACACACAAACACACACACAAAAAAAAGTACATAATCATGTGGGGATGGGGAGTAGTGCAATGTAATGGCTGTGGGGCAGCAGTCTTCTGGGAGTCTTTCTGGAGGCTGAGATGCTGCCCTATTTGCAGACAACTCTCTGCCCTGAGGGAGGAATTTGTCCGTCTTCAGGCCACACTGGACAGCAGTAAGGGAACCTTCCCCCACGCCAGACTGGATGGTAGGAAGGGAACCTCTCCCATCCAGGGAGCACCACAGCCACCACCACTACCTCAGAGATTGTAAAGAAAGCGCAACAGTTGGACTGCGGTGGGTGCAGGGAGGGTGAGAATGGTGGAACAGAGGCACACCCAGTCAGTTGTTCCACTCCACAATCCATACACCATTCTGGGGGAGCACAGCTCCCCTATGGATATACCCACAGAGGAGATTAAGGAAGCTGAGGACACCTGTCACAAGGGAGGCCCACAGGAAGGAGGCAGAGGACACCACAAGGAAAGTAAGCAGCTCCTGGTGGGGGACTCAATTATTAGGGGGATAGAACTGGAGGAGCAGGGAAAATTGAAGTAAGGTACCTGCCTGGTGCCATGACTGGAGGGACAGGAAGGCGCATCCTCAGGATCAGAGAACAGCTGCATGGGAGTCTGAGCTGAACGTGGTTGTCCACCTAGGGACAAATGACTTGGCTCAACATGAGATTAGAGCAGTGCAGAAGGACTTTGTAGAACTGGGGGGGCCTAAGACAAGTAGCACACACAGTATCCTTCTCAGAGGTGCTGCCTGTCAATGGCATGAGTGAGGCAAGGGTACTATGCACCATGCAGTTTAATGAATGGTTGAACAAATGGTGTGGAGCACAGGGGTTTGGCTTCATTGGGGTCTGGGGTTCCACCTGGAGGGACACCAGCCTATACTGGCAGGATGGTCTGCATCTGTCCAGGAAGGGAACAAGTCTTTTGAGCAAACGGTTTAAATGCTTCATTGGCAAGCTTTTAAACTAGTCAAGTGGGGAGGCACTGATAAGCAGCAGGAAAATCCCAGCCTCTCCCTACAAAACAGGGTACTAAATGAGAAAAAGACCGAGGTAGAAAGGTCAGTGGGGGATGCTGCAACAGAAGGTAAAGCCATCAAGAAATGGAAGCAATGAGTACCAATGCCCGTAGTCTGAGTAACAAGCTTCCTGAATTAGTGGCCTTGATGGAGGAGGAACATCTGGATATCGTGGCAGTCACAGAAACATGGTTCACACAAAACCATGACTGGGATGTAAACATACCAGGATACACTATCTACAGGAGGAACAGAGAGGGTAAAAGAGGAGGAGGAGTAGCTCTTTACATAAGGGAAGGAATCAAAGCAACAGAACAAAAGGGAAAACAGGGAGGAGAAGAAGCACTGTGGGTAAATTTGGAGACCGGCAATGGCACCACAATCCGCACAGGGGTTCTATACAGACCCCCTTCTCAGGGGGAGGAAATGGACAAGGAAATGATAGAAAGTATACTTAGTATGGCAGAAAAAGGGGAGATATTGCTGATGGGTGATCTGAATATGCCAGATGTTAACTGGAGTGCAGTTGCAGCAGCCACTTCGAAGAGTGGGGTTATTCTAGATGCTCTACAGTGGGCATGCCTTAGACAACTAGTATTGGAGCCCACTCGAGAGGGAGCAATCTTAGACCTGGTTTTCTCAAATGGAGATGAAGAGAGGATCACAGATATAGAAGTGGGTAGCCATCTGGGAACTAGCGACCATCAAACAGCATGGTTCACAGTAAACACAGCAATAGAGTCAAGCCATACAAAGGCAAAGGTGCTGGACTTTAGGAGGGCTGACTTTGCCAAAATGGGTGAGTGCCTAAGGAATGCACTAGCAAATGGGCAGGAAGGAGGGGTGGAAGAACAATGGGGAATAATAAAAACTGCCATCACAGAGGTAACAAGCCTCTGTGTGAAGCAAATAAACAAAACTAAACGATGTAAGAAACCACTATGATTCTCAAAGGAAGTAGCAGTGAAGGTTCAAGAGAAAAAGAAAGCTTTCAGGAAGTACAAGGAATCACAGAAGGAGCAGGACAGAGAACTGTATCAGTTAAAGCAAAAGGAAGCTGGGAAGGCAGTCAGAACAGCAAAGGCCCAAACCGAGGAAAAGATAGCCAACTCAGTTAAGAAGGGGGATAAAACCTTTTATAGGTACATCAGGAAGCGAAGGAAGACCAAGGAGGAGGATAGTGAGGCTTAATAAAGGGGGTGGGGGTGGGCAGAGGGTGACTGTGAAAAGCAGAGATACTAAACAAATATTTTGCTCAGTATTTACAAAGGAGGAGGAGGTACCTAAAACAAACAGTAGAAACACTCTGGTTACAGAAGTTGATACAACCCATTTACGAAGTAAGGGTTCTGAAAGAACTCTTAAAACTGAAGGTGGACAAAGCAATGGGGCCTGATGGGATTCATCCCAAAATTCTAAAAGAACTAAGGGTAGAATTAGTGACACCACTGACTACCCTGTTTAACAAATCATGGGAGGATGGGGTGGTACCCGAGGACTGGAGGAGGGCAGATGTGATTCCCCTTCACAAAAGTGGGAGCAAGGCAGAAGCAGGAAACTACAGACCTGTTAGTTTAACCTCAGTGGTTGGGAAAATGATGGAATCACTTCTGAAGGAAAGAACTGTCGAGTATCTAGAGGCCAGAGGGGCACAGGACCCAAGGCAGAATGGATTCACAGCAGGAAGGTCATGCCAGACAAATCTGATAGATTTCTTTGACTGGGTGACCAAAGTAGTAGGTCAGGGAGGGGCTGTGGACATGGCCTACCTAGACTTTGGCAAGGCATTTGACACAGTCCCACACAAAAGATTAATATACACGTTAGCTAGCCTGGGAGTGGGTCCCAAGATGACAGCCTGGGTAAAAAATTGGCTGGAGAATAGGACACAGAGGTAATAGTAAATGGAGTCCACTCTGAAGAAAGGGGGTTACTAGTGAGGTACCGCAGGAGTTCAGTATTAGGACGGTCCTCTTCAATGTCTTTATAAGCGACATTGCAGAGGACTGGAAGAAAAATATGTCTCTTTGCAGATGTCACAAAGATCTGCAACAGAGTTGATACGAAGTGGGGTGGAAAGGATGAAAAGGGACTTGGCAAGGTTAGAGGAATGGTCAAATGTATGGCAGCTTAGATTCGATGCTAAGAAGTGCAAGGTAATGCACCTGGGAAACAAAACCCAGGGAAGAGTACACAATAGGGGTGAGATACTAACAACAACAAAAATAGAAAGGGACCTGGGGTAGTCATATCAGATGAACTAAAGGTGGGCAAGCAATGTGAGAGAGGGCAGCAAGGAGGGCTGGGGGATACTGGGATGCATAAGGAGGCATCACCAGTAGAAAACAGGAAGTTATTATCCCTCTGTACAGACAGCTGGTCAGACCCATCTGAGTACTGCTGCAGTTCTGGAGACCAGTCTTTGCAAAGACATAGACAGGATGGAAGCTGTCAGAGGAGGGCAACTAAAATGGTGCAGGGTCTGCACGGTAGACATATGAAGAGACTTAAGGAGCTTAATATGTATAAGCGTCGAGAAAGGAGGAGAGGGGACATGATAGAAACTTTCAAGTACCTCAAGAGATCAACAAAGTCAAGAGGGTAGCATCTTTCAAAAAAGAGTGTGCAAGAACAAGGGAACAATTTGAAGACAGAGGGGCGCTCAGAGGTAATTTAAGGAAGTATTTTTTCACAGAGGGTTGTGGATGCATGGAACGGCCTTCCAGAGGAGGTTGTGGAGTCAAAAACAGTGGTGGAATTCAAGCATGCATGGGACAGTCATAAGGCAATTCTAGGGGGTGGGGGTAGGAAGAAGTAGGCTGCTGGATAACTAGGATCTGCAGCTTATCCAGTAGGCAGGGAAATGGGCAGACTGGGTGGGCCAAGCGGTCCTTATCTGCCGTCAAATTCTATGTTTCTATGTCATGTTTATAAGAGCAGTCATAAAATGACAATCTTGAAAATTTGGGGTCAAAATTAAAAAAGAAGAGTGAACGTGTGAAGAGTGAATGTGTAAACAGTGAATGTATGAAGACTGAATGTGTGAAGAGTGAATCAATGTGTATTGAATGTGTGACAAGTGAATGTGTAAAAAGTGAATGTGCAAAGAGTCGATCTGCCAGCCCAGGCCCTGCACTTCTGTAGGTGGATGGAGTCTTTCCATAATGCACAGCCCAAAGGGCCTTGCACATCCGCTTTTCTTTACACATCAGTGAAATCTTTAGCTTTCCTGGGGTCTGATGTAACCTCTCACTTTTTACGGCTGCATTAATACCAGTATTTTGCAGTCATATTGGGTCTTCCAGAACTTGTTCCCTTTGTGGCTTGCAGGGTATCAGCAGAATTCTGAAAAAGTGAAGGCCTGAGCAGTGTTACCAAGGGTGGGCTGGGTTCATGGCCTGCTGTGTTAAGGCACAGTGGTCAAAAAATGAAAGGAAGGGCCAGGCCTTCAGGTAGGTAACAAGGAACTATGCGCTGGAAGCTGCTGTCAGATTACAAATTTTGGATGAGAAAAAAACTAAGGCTATGAGTTAACCCATCAGTCAGGGAGGGATGATTTACCTCGTACATCCTTGGCCCTACCACTCTTCAAACTGCTCCGCCACCAATGCCAACCAGTGTAAGGGTAGCGTTCATACATTGTATCCCTTCAGAACGTTTCTCCATACTCAGCTTACCAGTGGAATGCCTGAGGAGCTGGTGGGATGGAGCAGTGGGTGGGGGAACAGAGAGCAGACTTATTGTTGTAATTTGGGAAAGAATGCCCTTGCAAAGCCTGTGAAGGGAATATTATATTGATGATTTATGCCCCCCCCCCATCTTTCCTTCAAACATCCTTCATGACACATTTAGGCTGTTGAGGATATCTGTGATGGCAGAATTGCACCAGTTATACTCCCATGCCCCCCAAATGTGCCCATACAGAACCTCTGTATTGCATATGCTTAGGATTAGCAGCAGTCAAAAAACCTGTAACAATTAGCATTCATGCACAAGCCTGCTTATTTGAGGGGCTCATGTGCTGTGTGTAATACACGGCCCACCTTTCAAAAATCGAGCCCTTAGTCTGTCCATATTATGGGTCTCTGCCAAGTTAAACCATAGAAACAGGGCCAGTGTGGTAGTGCAGAGGTAGCGTTACCACTTGCTATGCCATGGCCTGGATTCAGGAACAACCTTGAGTCACTCATGGGCAGAGGGGGAAGGGAGGGAGGGAGGATCAAACATCTCAGGGACAGCTCTCCACCCTCAAGGATGGGGGAACACAGTATTCTGCTGTTAGTCTGTCACCTGGCAGAGGTCTAGAGACAGCAAATCATGCCCACAGCAAGGAAAAGGTTAGCCACCGGACACTGGCACAAACACGTATGGCACTGCACGTATGTGTGCGTCATTGCATACCAGCATCCTTGGGGGACAACACCAGGATCTGGAGTAGAAAGCCCTAGTTCGCCATTGCACCAATGCCCTCCGCTGACCTGTGCGCAACCGACATGGCAGGCCACCCACCAGTATTGTGATCCTGGGCCAGTGGTGGATAAGTGGTAAGCCCATGAGAAGGTCGACGACAAGGCTGAGGGTGCCATCAGGCAAATCGGGGAACGAGAAAAGTGTTGATTAAAATAATTAACCCCCCCAAAAAAAATACAATCAGACCTACAGTATCTTTCTCTAAATAAGTTGACAACTGGTGCTCTCCTTTTCCCTGCAGAGATATGGGAAGGTAGACTGCAATTATTTTCAGAACTGGCCATCATATTCAGGGCATAACATTCACAAAGGCAACCGTGCCGCTGCATCCTTCTGGTAATAAATGCTTTCCCAGTATCAAATGAATAAGGCCTATTCAGTAAACGGTCTTGAGCTAAATTTAACTCTGTTATTGGGACGCAGCATCAGGTTGCAGTTCAGGGTAAACTGTATTACCCTAGCAGCCATACTTCATTAATGCACTGGTTAGATTAAGTATTCAGGAGTTTCAATGACTCCTTCACTATGGAAATCTATGGAATGCTGTGATCAAGTAATCTAGTCTGAACTATCAAATGTCCTATGCTAAGACTTAAGGTTATTAAAAAAAAAAAAAAAACACAAAAGAAGGTAAACAATGCATTCACATGTACCACTGTGCAGTTTTCAAGGTACCAAGCTATTTAACAGTGAACAGCGTATAGAAATAAGTAGCATTTTAAGAAAATGCTTGACACCGCCATATAAAAATAACTACATATATAATGTATATTCACTGCAAAAAAACTGCATTTATGCACTACTTAGGGTTCAATTCACTGCCACAACAGTACGGAAATGTGGCGTTAGGGTTTCCAGAGGGTCAGCAACCATTTAGAACCCCAGCAAACAATGAACAGTAGAAACATATTTGCAGTCAGCTTGTGTTTCCTAGATGGGAAAAGAGAATTATCAAATTCGAGCAATTGGAATCTGAGGAGTGAAGGCACAGGGGCTCCGCTCCTGCCTGAGGGGATGGAGTGGGCCTGGTCCTCCTCACCTGCATGAGGTTGGATCAGAATCCCTGTTACAATTGGTAGGGAAATAATATGAAGAGAGGATGTTAGTGACCCTAAGAGGCCACTAGAACTCCCTCACCCCCCCTGCCTTGTGAGACCCTCAGGGGACTATGAAGTGGCAGGCCAGAGCTACTGGAGACCTTTAGCTGTCTGCTGTCCGCCGGGTGATCGAGGATGAGTCAGGCACTCCTCCCACCCATTACAATGTATTATCTGTATGCTAGTTCCCTGATTTCCAGCCTTGGGGCAGTTTCCACTAAACATAGTGGCATTATAATTCCATGCCATCAAGGTCACTGGCACCATGCCCCTGGCATCAAGGGGTCTCCCCCAAGCAGAGCAAGTCAGGCCATATTATTTTAACAATTACAGGGGTTAGTCTAACAAGGGTTTGAGAGGGTCCACCCACCTTTGTCACTTTAGGGCTCTGGCAGTTGCCTGCCTCTTGTGCCCTTTCTTTACTGTTTGACCACTAGTGGCTGTCCATAGTTTGACTGCTTTCCCGCAAGCATCCACCCCAAGGAAGTGTCGGGTACATGCTCTGCTCAGGAGATGTCACTATGCCAAGTGCCCAGCCCAAATGTTCCTGAATAACTCCTGGATCTTCCCTGAGCCCTGCTAAATAATGCACCACCATTGTTAAAGGACTTGAGAGGGTAAAGCAAGACACGTCAGATTGCCCTCTGGTTCATCCTCTTTAGGCAGACAATAGGCAGCCATATTTAAACAACATGAGGCCGTGGTCATACTCCCCTTCCCCAAGATGGTGATATGAAAAATATGGATTACTATGAATAACCAATGAAGAAAAACATTAGAAACCATGCCAGCATTATACAGTCACTGTCTCACATTACTGTGATTGCAATTTAGGCACCAAGGGTCACATTTTCCCTTATACTTAACATGTTTTTTGTTTTGCAGTTTTTTTGCTTTCATATACAGGCTACACAGTACTGAATTTCTGCACAAACCTTTCAGGGTACATGTGGTCTGTGCTTTCTGAAGGTTTGGTGAAAAAATATTAAACGGTTCCTGAGTTATAAGGATTTAAAAATTGGTTTTGGATAGATGCCCGATAGGAACCAGAAATTTTTGGTTCATAAAAGTGTTTTTTGGTTCACAAATCTGATGTATTGCAAACCAAAACTGGGTCTCATAAGCCGCTTTTTTTTTGGTTCACGACAGCCGACATCTTGTTTCTTTATTTCTGTTACTACTGATGTTGTAAAACACTTGTAAAGGGATAGTTTTAGAAAAACTAAAACATCCTTGATGTATAATGTATAATGCATTTTTTTAATTCTTTTTCTCTCTGGTCACGGCCTGCGGAGCCTCTCTCAGACATCCTGCCTGTTCCTGCCCGCCTGCGGTCCTCTCGCTCCGAAGCCTCCTATCCCCCCCCCCATCTGCAGCTGGCATCCCTAGCTTAACCCCTCCAAGGTGGAGTTGCCCCTCCTCTTGGGCGCACTTTCAAGTCAGACCCTGGCTGCAGTGGTGGGACCCGGCGGAGGAACTGAGAGCTGAGCGAGCTGGATCCGGCAGAGGGCATGGGGGTCAGGTGCCCGTCACCTACCCTGCAGGCAGCTTTTCCTTTTTCTCCCTGTTGCTTCTCCGCCCCCTTGCGTGAGGCACCTCTGACATCAAGTGCCGCGGCAGCCCTGCGATGTCAGCCACACCCGGTTGTGCTGTCCTGCGTGCTGCAGTGCCCCGATCTCCACTGGGGCGGCTGGTATGCAGGACAATCCCAGCCCTCCCCTGGGGAGAGGAGAGCTGTTCATTGGATGCTCAATCCTCTCCCTCCCCTGCCGACACCTGTCAACTCGGGCTCATTCCTGAACCCGGGTCTTCCGGCGTGCTGCGAGGTGTGGCGTCCAGCACCTCAACCCTCAGAGCCACCGGGCCGTCCATTTTATAGTCTGTTTATGGGGATATTTGCCAACATTTTATATTTCACACATTATATTGCACACATTCATGATCTCTTCCAAGCGATTTCTGGTTCAAACCACATTTTTGGTTCAAACTAAAAATGCTCTGGTGCGTAAATCAGGAAGAGTGGTTCAAACTACTAATTCTAGTTCACAAACTAGAAAAAATGATTCTAACTCTCTAGACTAGAGCCTGTGTGGCTGGCTGTGTGTGTTTGTCTCTGTCAGTAGTTTAGTTTTTGTGGATTTTCCTGTGTTTCTGCTTGGAGGAACTGGACCATTCTTGGACATAACGTCTATGAACATTTCCTGGACTAAGAAACTGCAAAACATCACCACCAGGTATTGGCATTCTCATCATAAATCAACTTTTTTGGAAGCCATCAAAGCCAAAAGTAAGGTCAGTAAATCTGTTATACAACCACTGAGTTGTGGAGTGCTGCATTGAATCCACATTTCCGTCTGACTTGTTCTTAAAGGATGTGTTCTTGTCTTTGAGGTCTATTCACAACCATTTTGGAGAACAAAGGCTAGATACCAACAAAGGATTTTTACATCCTGCATATGCCCCAGGCCAATGTTCATCACCTTCAGGAATTTAACCCCTTCAGGAATTTATCACATTCTGGGTCTTTGAGCTACAATAACAGTTTTCTAGTCCCTGGTAGTTCACCATTTCCTGAGGATTTGATTACTTTTCATCAATCACATGGCACCTCTGAGAACATGGCTTTATATCTTGTGCTCTGCAATATCACGGGGCAAACGCACACCAGCAAGGCCAAGAGGACTAGATGCCCTACAACAAAACTAGTCTACAAAATGATTAAAGCGTACCTACTTAGGATACTACTTGTGCTACTTCTGATATCTGGAAATGTTCATCCTAACCAGGGGCCTACCAACCGAGCACCCTATGCCACAAAAAGGTGAGAGGGGTCCCTCACATTAGCCTCAATCAATGTCTGCAGCCTCCTTAACAAACTTGACATCTTGCAAACCTGGGTCCAGCAACATAGCCCTGATGTACTCTCTGTTGTCGAAACGTGGCTTAACTCCAAGATACCAGATGCGGCAGTCACCATCCCTGGATACTCTATATTCAGGCAGGACAGGGTTTCCAAATGAGGGTGGAGGCTGTGCCATCTACCTGAGGAATTCCCTATCTGGGTCAAGTCTTCCGTTCTCAAACCTAAACCACCTCGCGAGGTTCTAAGCTATTAAGGATTCTACTCGGGCGCACAACAAGGGTTCACCATTGCCTCTGTGTACCTACCCCTAAAGATCAGCCCAATGGATTTATGAGCATATTGGAAAGCCTACAGGGATTACACCATAACTCTGAACTCATAGTACTAGGTGACTTCAACATAAATTGGCTATCGCTGGAGGCCAGAAACTACAAGGATGCTGTCACATCACAGAACCTCACCCAGCTTGTTACCACCCCCACCAGATGCAATTATAGGACAGGGTCACACACACTTCTGGACTGGATCCTTACTAATCACCCTGAATGAATCTCAAAAGTCTCAGTGCTCCCTGATGGGATCAGTGATCACTCAGTGGTCACATGTACCTGGACAAACAAATTCATTAAGCCCCCTCCTAAAATAATCCACGCCAGAGTGTTAAAGCAGGGGTACCTTGGGCTACTAAAGACACACCTAAGCCACCTGGACTGGACACCAATTGACTCTGCCATTGATGTAAACCAAGCCTTAGATCTTTTCATCAGCCACTTCACTGCGGCCTGCAATATCTTTGCACCTCTCAAAAAGCTGAAGGTCAGGGGCAGAGCTAACCCTAGGATAACCCCCGATCTAATCACTTTACTCAAACATAGGGATCATCTCTGGCACTGTGCCCGTGCAACATCCAAACCTGGAGATATTCATAAGTATAAAGCTGCTAGAAATGAGTGCACGTGGGCAGTTAGGAGTGCCAAAAGCAAATACTTCAAGGAAGCTCTCTCCAACTCCTAGGGTGATGGAAAAAAATTTTGGAGTAACTTGAAAGACCTTACAGGCAAGGACCCTAAGTCACCATCCACCATGCTCAACATAAATGGAACACCAACATCTGACCTGTACACAATCACCACCACCTTTAACAATGCATTCTCCAACTTGGATAGTGTCCTCCCTTCTAATTTCTTTGATGCCCCTTCTGGTAGTAACCCTCCTGCAACTACTCCTATCCTACACCCTGCCCCACAATTCTACTTCAAGGAGATCCCAGTGCATGAAGCCAGAACCTATATTCGGAAAGCCATTCACAATGCAGGCTACAGCAGTGACTCCCTTGACCTGAAGTTGTTAGCACTTGTCCTTGAAGAAGTCCTTGAACCCTGACAAAGGTCCTCAATCTATCACTAAGGATGTCCCAGTTCCATCTGCTGGAAACAGGTGACCATCACACGGTACACAAAAGTGGAGGCAAATCACTGCACTCCAACTACAGACCTATCTTCATCCTCCTCCATTGTCTAAGGCCCTGGAGCACATCGCCTTTGACCAACTAGTCAAGTACCTGGAGAAATATGACATCCAGTGCCCGGAGCAACGTGGTTTCCGAAAAGGGCACAGTACCACCACTGCACTATTAGAATTCACAGGCTTCATCCATTCCATGCTCGATCAAGGAAACTGTGTAGGGGCAGTATTCATCAACCTTACGAAAGCCTTTGATACTGTGAACCACCCACTCCTACTCAAGCAATTATCAAACATTGGGCTCTCCAATGAAGCGCTGCTCTGGTTTTCAAGCTACCTTGGAGAGAGGGTCCAGCGGGTTAGTATTGCCGGTGTCACCTTGGAAGAAAAGCCAGTCCTTTCAGGGGTCCCACAGGGGTCCATCCTGGGGCCACTACTCTTCAGCCTCTTCCTCAACGACCTTCCCAGTGTCTGCCACCAAAAATTACTGCTCTAAGCCGATGACGCAGTCATGTTCACCAACCACCAAAACGCAGAGCTCCTTGAGAAACAATTACAGCTTGAATTCATGCGCATCGAAGAATGGTTCAAGTCACACAAACTGGTCATGAACTACAGCAAAACAAACGCTATGACCTTCTACAATGCCAGGAGCAAATACAAATCCCGTGACCTCACCATCCTAAACCAAACAGGGACCTTACTTGAACACGTTCCTGATTTTAAATACCTAGGTGTCACATTGGACAGCTCACTCTCCTACCATCGGCACATAGATTCTGTTGCCAAAGCCACCAACATCCGTATAGGCCTGCTCTACAGGCACAAACGCTGCATGACTCCTGACACTCTCCGGTTGGCTATCAACAGCTATGTCACCTCCATCATCGATTATGGGCTAGCAATTTATAACTCTGCCTCCTTCTCTGCCCTCCACAGAATTACAGTTGCACTCAAAAAAGCATGCAGGCTGCTAACTGGGGCTGACTGACTTACACACACTTGTGTCCTATACACTTGGGCAGGATGGCTTCCTCTCATCAGCCGGATACAGTACCAAACCTGCCTCTTAGCTAAAAAAGTCCTCCTCGGGGTCATGTCCCTGGGCATTGAAAAGCTCCTCATTGACCACCACAGCACCCAGCGAACTAGAAGTTCACAACAACTAACCTTCCTTGTCCCCAGATGCCGGACTACCATGGGCCGGAGGGCCTTTGCCCACAGAGCACCACAGTGGTACAATACTCTCAACAAAGAAACTCTTACTGCTGCTGCACTTGGCCCTTTTAAGAGACGACTCCAACTTCATCTCATTTCAACTAGTCATTGAGACTGCCTCACTTAATCAGGGGCCCACGCTCACTGCCCTCCACTTCAGTCTTGAGAAGCTACCTCTCCGCCTTGCCCCCTCTTACCGCCTACCCCTGCCCCCTCTCCTTTCCTCCCCCCAGGCATTTCCTGACTTTTATCCTCCCCTCCTTTAGAGCTCTTACCCTCACCCTCTACCCTCCGACAATGGCCTTCCTGCCTGCATACCCCTTCCCTCTCACCTGCAGTACTTATTTTCTAAGATTGCCCTTGGCTGGTATGTCATGCTACCTAACATTTGGCACATTTTGAATTACTGGAATTTCCTAAGCCTCAGTCTCTTACTTCTTTTTATTGTGTAACTATATATTATTATGTTGACTTTTGTATGTATGTATACCCCCATTCCTTCGACGTGGAACCTTTGTAAACGAGGAGTTCCTGCTCAAAGGTATTTGTAATCCTAGATTTCAATAAAATAAAATAAAATTGTAGTTCACGACCAGAAAATGTGATTCTAGCTAGTACCTTCTGTTCTCAAAGCAGAAAATATGTTCCAAAGTACTACGTTTGGTTCATGAACCAAAAAAACATAGTTCAAACTACTACTTCTGGTTCTTGAAGCACAAAATGTGGTTCAAAGTTCGACTTTTGGTTGGTGAAGTAGAAAATATGAAAATATGAAGCAGCTAAGAGAAGAAGGTGATTTGGTCTATGTAGTCTGCTCCTATTGCACTATAGGTTGACATACTGGGTCTGCTCCACCTCCTGACTCTTCCCATGCTTCCCATCTTTACTACTCCTGGAGAATTCTTCCCCCCATGGCAATTCTAGCCCCTCTTGAAGTGCAGTGTATTGCAAGTATCCACCACCCTATGTGTGAAGAAGTGCATTGTCAGTTTGCTCCTAGACCTCCCTGCCTGCATTTTAACACTGTGGCTTCTCATGTTATGGTTGCCACTTAAGTTAAAGAGAGCTTTTGTATCCATGTTATTTATCTGTTTCTAGTACTTGAAGGTCTTAGTCATGTCCCCTTTTTCTGTCCTATTTTGTACTGAGTAGATGTTCAGTGCCCTAAACCTCCTCTAGTATGCCTTACTGTGGTGATCCGCTGTCATTTTTGTAGCCATCCTCTGGAACTTCGCTCACATCATTCTCATATACTCTGCACATCTCAACTTATTTACTGATAGAATGAGGTGAGGGTTAGGGTTGACAACCCCAATGTATACCCCATGCCTGATTTGTGAAGATGCAGGAGAGGAGAAACTGTAATGGTTTGTCCTGTTGCTGCCTGCAGGTGGGGCGTTAGAAAACCACATTTCCCTGCTTTTGTCACTGTAACCCTAACTAGTGCACTAACAATGTTTTTTTGCAATATGTATGTATATATATATATATGTTATATATATATATATATATATATATATATATTACAAAAAAAAAAAACAACTTTGTTAATGTTCCAGTAAGGGTCAAAAGCAACATAAGTTGAGGAAATGAGGTGTTGGATTTCCTAACACCCCACCCTCAACCAGGCAGGACAGCAGGTGTGGGGTGTGCCTTGTGCTACTCAAGCCCAACACACCCCATTTCATCTGTAAATAAGGTCAGATGTGTAGACTTCATAGAGAATGGGGTGAGCGTTAGGTTTGAGAAGCACAAGGCACACCCCACACCTGCTCTCTTGCCTGGTTTGGGAGGATGGGGTGTTAGGGAAAACTTAATGCCTCATTTCCCAGCTTTTGCCACTCTGACCCTAACTGGAGCAATAACAAAGTTTTTGCAACTTATTTCCTTACTTTCTGAGATAGTATAATAGTATTTTTATTTTACTGCGGGAAAGCAATCTCTCTGTAGATGCGTATATGTATGTAGCTGTGGAAGCACAGGGCTCTCCGAACCCTGCGCTTCCATTTATAGGACAACAGTGACAAATTGTCAGCATAGTCACCTTATTACCCCACCTTACGTACCCAGTACAGAAAATGTTTGAATCCTCGCCAAAACATAAATTCTGCACAACTGCAACACCATTCCATGCCACAAGTATAAAACCCACTTTGGCCAGGATTTTAAAAATGATAGCTGTGACATACATGAGGCGGGGTAATAAGGAGTCTATGTTGAAAATCTGGGGTCAAAATGTTTAGCATTTCAAAAGTTATGAGCAGGCATAGGAAAATTGCAACAAACGTTCATAACTTTGTCATTGTTTATTTTGACCCCACATTTTTAACACAGTCTTCTTATGACTCTACCTCATAAACCCCATAGGTTAAAATGTTCAAATCAGTGGCAACATGCCATGCCACGCCACAGGTGGGAAAACACATTTTGGACAGGATGTGAAAAATGACAGCTGTACTGTTCATGAGGCGGTGTGAAATAATGGCTGTGCTGAAAATTTGGACTCAAAATATTGAAAATTACAAAAGTTATGCGCGTGCATAGAACATTTTAATTTTCAACAAAGGCTCATAACTTAGTCATTTTTAAGAATTTTTTTCCCCAAATTTTCAACATGGCCTTTTTGGCACAACACCTCATGCACCTCATTTTGTTAATCAGGCCTGAAAGGTGATTTCACACAGTGACTATGAAATCTCCTTCTGGGCCCAATTAATGAAAGGACAATGCTAGTGTTCCTGAGGTGGGATCCCAAAAAGGCCACATTGAAAATTTGGTGAAAAAAAAATCCCAAAAATGGTGACGTTATGAACATAAGTTCAAAATGCCACTGAAATACATTATATGGCACTTACCTTGATTCCTCAGTTCATGGTTCAGTTTTGAAGAGTGCAGACATGTCTTGGTCCACATAAGATGACAACCCACGACCTCCGGTGGTAAGTATAAGATAAGGTAAGGGGGTTGGGTGGTGGGTGCTCAGTGGGAGGGTTAGGAAGAGGGAGGGGACGATGAGGATGATGAAGGACAGTTTTCCTTTTTCAGTTTTTTTTTTAAAAGACGTCGGGGGAGTATTTCCTTTTTACAGGAATTCATGAATAAAATATTTTGGGACACTGGGAGTGGGCTCCCCAGTGTCCCACAATTCTGGGGGAAGGGCTCTAATTTTGACTAATAAATAAAACAAAAAGTTGCAGGGGGGCATCCCGGTGTTGGATTTATATTAATAAATACATAAACTAGGGGATGACGATCAGAGGGTGGGAGTGCCACTAGACACCAGGGAAATATTGGGGACAGAGTTCAGAGGGTGGATGTGCCACTGGACACCAGGGAAATTAGTTTAATTATGGGCACAGCAATCGTAGGCTGGGGGGCTACTAAGCACCAGGGAAATTGTGCAGATTGCACCTAATGGGGTTCCGATCAGCCAGCTAGGTGTGGTGCTGTCACTCCAGGATGTCATTTTTTGTGGTTTTAAAAAAAAATTAGGAAGAAATGGAAAACAAAATGGCGGCTCGTGAAAAAGGAATTTTCCCTCATGAAAAAGGATTTTTCCCTCAGGAAAAAGGAATGGATCTCACGAGAGTGAATCCTTTATACTGCGGTCAATCATTGGTCAAACTTTATCCCTCTAATATGGACAGGAGAAATACCATTGAAAACAATGGGAACTTAAAAAATTGAATAACTTTGCAACAAATTAATATTTTTTCACCAAACAAAGCATAGCAGTTCTGTTACTCAAGCTGGTTCTACCATAAAAAATCACACCAAACATCCACAAGGTCTGGTTGCAAGGTGATGAGGAAAAGACTGCAAAAAATGTCGACTTTTAAGGTTTTAGCACTATCCAGATCTCAGAATCTGTACATCCAACTGGAAAGAAACTTGCCACATCAAGAGATCTACCCCATGGGACAGCATTTACCAAATTATGCATAAATCCATTGATCGGTTGCAAAGTTATTAAAGTGCAAAATTTGAAGTTTAACATTAAACAGGCTACTCATCTCTAGCTATAGGGGCATGACCGTGCCCCAGTAACATATATACACACACACACACACACATATATATACATTCTTTGCAAAAAGCTATGTTAATGCACCAGTTAGCGTTCAATGTAATGCAACAAAAGTAGGGAAATGTGGTGGCAGTAGAGTTTCCAACCATAACTCCCCACTCCCACCCCCCAAGCAGCAAAAGGGAAAAACATTAGGATTTGGGTCTCCGGAGTCTTGGCGCATCAGTGGTGGGGTCTTTCTTGGGATTAACAACCCTACTGCTCCCCCTCAGCCCATAGCTTCCTGTCTGAAGCACAAACTGCAGCTACAAGCCAGTGTCTCATAGTGACACACTCTTCAAAGGTAGAGAAGTATGTTTTGCCACATACTGCCAACACAGTCTGTTGTAGCTTCCTTCATGTAGGGCCTGCAGAGTGCTACATGAAGAAAACAAATCACATCTGACCTTATTTGCTCAGGGGAGGTGGTTGGGATTAGGGTTGACAACTCCAAGGAAGACCCCACCATTGATTCACCAAGATTCTGGAGAACAAAAACCTTAATGTTTTTTCCTTTTGCTGCTCGGGGGCTGGGGGGGAGTAGGGTTGGAAACCCTAATGCCACATTTCTCTACTTCTGTTGCATTAAGTTGAAACCTAACTACATTAACACAACTTTTTGCAAAGAATTTCCTTTCTTTTTGAGATATTGGAATCATCTTCATTCACACAGGTCCCTTTGGGACCTGCGTGAGCATATGCAGATGCACAGGGCCCTCTGGCCAGGCACCAAGGGAAGACTCCATCCACCTATAGATGTGCAGTGACAGGTGTCAAGAATTCATGGAACTGTTTTGTAGGCTGCAGGAGTGAGTGCAGGAGTGAGTGCAGGGCCCAGAGGGCCATGCACTTCCATATGGCCAGCAGGATACAGACATACAGGGCAAAGAGTCCTTCTGTTAGTCAATGCAGAGGGCTGTCTGCCATGCACAAGTGCAAAGGTCAGGGCCCTATGCAGCCTATCCTGTAGGTAGGGGAAATGGGCAGACTAGATGGGCCAAGTGGTCCTTATCTGCCATCCAAGTCTATGTTTCTATGTTTCTATGAGTTGTCTTCACTGTATGGTACTTGGGCCTGTGTGGGCAACTGTGCTCCTTTCCTTCCCTGGGTGGGGGTGGTGGTGTCACATAACAGTGTGATTCCCCCAGCGTTTCCTTGACCAGCTGGCTTACAGAGCTTACCCCTGAACTCAGCTCACCAGCACGGGATCACAAAGCACTAACTGCTGGAGTGAACGCTGGCACTGCAAACAATGATTCTTAATAATATATATTTTTTAAATTTTGTTCCTAGATTTTCAAGATAGTCATTTTATGACTCCCCTTATAAACATGACATTTGGCATTTATAGTATATTTGCTGAAACATCATTTCACACCACAACTGCAAAAGCACGTCTCATCCACAATTTAAAATAAATGACACCTGTCACATTTATGAGGTGGTGTGAAAAAAAATGGCTATGTTCAAAGTTTGGAGTACAAATACTGAAAATTAGCATATAACTTGGTCATTTTACCATATTTGTATACCAAATTTTCAACATAACCTTCTTATCACCCCACACCTCATGAACCTGGTAGGTGAAAGTTCCTAAATCCTCCAAAATGTCAGTTCATGCCACAGGTGTAAAAACACATTTTGGCCAGGATTTGAAACATGACAGCTGTCATGTTCATGAGGTGGTGTGAAAAAATGGCTATATTGAAAATTTGGAGTCAAAATATTGAAAATGAACAAAGTTATAAGTGAGCATAAAAAAATATTAAAGCACGCTCATAAGTCTGTTGTTTTCGTTTAACATTTTGACAACAAATTTTTAACATAGCCTTCGCATGACCCCTTCTTATGAACCTGGTAGGTGACATTTTTCAAATCCCACCTGAAAGGTGATTTCGTGCCACGAGTGTGAAAACATGTTTTGGCCAGGATTTTAAAAATGACAGCTATCATGTTCATGAGGTGGTGTGAAAAAACGGGTATGTTGAAAATTTGGTGTCAAAATAGGGAACATTATCAAAACTATGAGCAAGTGTTGAAAAATGTCAATTTACACTCATAACTTTTTTTTTTTAATTTTTACACCGAATTTTCAACATAACCTTCTTATGACCACATCTCATAAATAAGGATGTGCCAGATTTTCAAATCCTGCCCAAATAGTGATTTCACAAAGTAACCGCAAAATCACCTTTTGGGACCGATTTAAAAATGCCACTGTTCTTCTTCATGAGGTTGGGTCCTAAAAAGGCCATGTCAAAAATCTGGTGCAAAAGTATTCAAAAATTACAAAGTTATGAATAAAAGTTCATACATCACTGAAATACATTTATTTTCTCATATCGCAGTCGCCAGTTCCAGCAGCAGGATCGGTCTTTGATCAGAGAGTGGATCTACATCATGGGACATGTTAAGGTGAGTGAGGGTATGTGTGGGGGTGTGGGGCTGTGGGTGCTGAGTGGAGGTCAAGCTGGGGTGGGTGGGGTATGGGGTCTTGGGTCAGATCAATTAGGGACCTTGTTTTAGGGTGAAAAAAATAACTTCGAGGGAAGGTTTTCTTTTTTTCAGGTTTTATAAAGGGATCAGAGACTGGGGATTGGGCACCCCAGTGTCAGCTAAACTCCATGGTGGCACTGAGAGTGGGCACCCTGGTGTCGCCACCTATTCATAGGAGGCTTGACTGGGAGGGGAGAAGGATTGGCAAGCTGTACCTGGGGAAGGCACCCCCATCTGCCTTTGGAAATAAACATGATGGGAAAATATGAGGGAGGGCTTGCTGAGGTGGGAGGGGGAGGTGTAAGTAAAGATAGATAGCAAGAGAGAGAGAGAGAGAGAGAGCAGGGGATTGCTGGCTCACTGCTCCAACTGAAGCTGGCAGCACGACTCCAGCTGTGGCTTCATAGTTCAAGAAAGTCCTGCTTTTCTTATACTGAGAATGTGGGTGAATGGCTCCCCTCACTAAGCTGGGCTCCCAGGATTTTTGCATACCTAGAAATGCTATTTTCAGGGCAATTTTCAAAAAGCAAACACCACAGTCTAGCTAAATGGGTCCCATTTACTTAGGTTCAGATGTTTGTTTTTTGAAAATCCATTGTTTTTGTGCATTTTCAATGTTTTTTAGTTAAAAAAATAAGATGGCAGCCGTTATAAACTTTTTTTCTCACAAGTAAATAATTTCTCATGACCAGTAAATCATGAAAATAAGCACTTACTACCAATGTTTGTTTACTGGTCAAGCTAGAGGGCTATCTAAAAAATTTACTTTAAATCCTTGTAACTCTGAAACTGTGAACAATGTTTTTATGAAACCTTCGAAAGGCACTGCCTTGATATATGTCACTTTTACCTGGAAAGGACATGGAAAACTTCTGCACTGTCTAGGCTTTGCATGAGAGCAAAGAAAAAAACAAGTTAAGTATTGGAAAACCAAACACCTGTTTTTCTTTTTGCAGTTTCTTGGTGTTCCAGATCTCAAAAACCAAAAAATTTGCCATTAAAAAACTCTTCATGTCTTGAGACTCACATACCAAAGTTTGGGCTATTCCATTGAACAATGCCAAAGTTAGTAAGTTGCAAAAATTGGGCTTTAACATTAAACAACCTACTCATCAACCCTAACTATATTATAGGGGCATGATAGCACCCATATAGTTAGGGTTGAGTGGCTGTTTAATGTTAAACCTCAAAGTTGCACATTAATATCTTTGTCTCTGGTGCCGGCCCGGTGGTGCTGAAGGTTGAGGTGCTAGATGCCTCACCTTGCGGCATGCCGGCGACCCAGGTTCAGGAATGAGCCTGGGTCGGCAGGGGTGGGAAGGGATTGAGTATCCAGCAGACTGCTCTCCCTTCCCAGGAGGGGGATATAGGGTCCACGTTGCTCTTGAGTGACCCCTGGAGTTAGTCAGGGGTAACCATGCACTTGGCGATGTCGCAACAATGGCACCCAGGGGAGGCGGAGCTCGGCGGATGCTGGTTGTCACTGCATGTCTGAGCTCTCCCGGGGGGGAACAGTAAAAAGAGGAAAACCCCCAGTGCCTGATAGGCAAAGGTGGGACCAGGGGTTGGTCCCCATGCCCAATGTCGGGCATTCTGGCTCTGACTCAGTCTCTCCCTCAGCACCCTGGTTGCCCCTTCAGATTATAGATAGAGCACCTAAAGCGCCGGCAGTCTCACCCTGGGGGGGCTCAGAGCTGGGGAGTTGGGAGACCAGGTGTGTGGGGAGATGGGCTGAAAACAGAGACCAGGGGCTTCAGGCGGGCAGGAGCAAGACTGCACAATGCGTCCACGCCAGAGAGAGGTCAGGATAGCCGGTGAAAGGAGGCATAAAGAAACTTGGAAAAATATATATATATCTTTGGCTCTCTTTGATGGAATGAGCTGAAATTTTGCATGTGTTGTCTAGGAGGCAAAGTCTTGATGCATGGAGATATTTGTGATGGCAGCTTGTGTGGTTTCTGAGATCTGCATGTGTCGTTTCAAGAAAAAAAAACTACATTTTTTCCTATATTTAACATTGTTTTTTTTTGCTGTCAGCTACTGCCTACATGGAAAGGAACTGTTGCCCCAAACTTGCAGGGGACATGTGTCATGTCCCAAGGTATTGCTTTGACAGGTTCAGTGAAAAAATATCAAGGGGTTCCAGAGTTATAAGGCTTTAATGTTTAGTGTTTTTCGATCCCCATGCATGTGCAGTAGGGTTTTTCAGATAACATTTTGTGGCAAAAGTAAAAATTTGATAATGCAAATGCTCATTTTGCTTTTGGGCTACTTGTTTGGCATGGCACCCAACATTTTTTTTCATGCTGTGCCTACCTCCATCTTGTTGACCTTTTCCATGAACCAACAAATGTGGAAAAAACACAAAAATGCTGTTATTTTAATAAACAAACCTCAGAATCTCAACCTAGCTAAATGGGAACCTAGCTAAACGTGAACCATTTAGCTAGATTCTGATGTTTGTTTTTAAGAATACTGGCCAGAAATATGTTTACTGGACACCCATAATCCCGGGTGCCCAGTTTAGCAAGAAGAGTGCTTCCCCGACATTCTCTGTATGAGAACACCGGGAATTTCTTGACTTCTGCAGCCACAGCTGGGACTCGTGCTGTGGGCTGCAGTGAGAGGAGTGAGATGCTGTTTCCCTGGCATCTAGTGGCACCCCACACCCCACCCACCAATCACCATCCCCATTATTTATATGTTGATCCCTAGTGTCTGGTGGCACCCCCACCTGCCGATTACTGTTCCTAGTGTTTAATGGCACCCCCTACCTGCTGATCAATGTTCCTGGTGTCTAGTAGCACACCCCACCTGCTGATCACTGTCCCTGGTGTCTAGTGGCACCCCCCACTCTCCAATCACATCCCCTAATTTTTATTTTAGTCCCCCCCATCTGCAACCCATTGTTTTATTAGAAGTTGTACAAGATTCCCCCCCCCCACCAGCAGTGTGGGACATGGGGGAGACCACTCACAGTGTCCCAAAATATTCATATTATTTTGTTGTACCTGTAAAAAGAAAAACAGTCCCCCAACGTTTTTTTTTTACCTGAAAAAAAGAAACGGTCCCTCGTCATCCTCGCCATCTCCCTCCTCCATCCACACCCCCCGTTACTCTATGCTTACCACCAGAGGTCATAAGCTGTCATCTTCTAGGGACTGGGACACAGCTGCACTCTTGAAAGCCGAACCGTGAACTGAGTAATCAAGGTAAGTCCCATATATTGTATTTCAGTGGTGTTTTGAAGTTATGTTCAAAACTCTGCCATTTTTATGAATTTTTTCACCAAATTTTCAACATGGCCTTTTTGGAACCCCACTTCATGAACACTGCCACTGTCATTTTGTTAATCCAGCCTGGAAGGTGATTTCCTGGTCGCTGCATGAAATCACCTTTTGGGCCCAATTAAGGAAATGACAGTGCCAGTGTGTTCATGCAGAGGGGTCCCAAAAGGCCATGTTGATAAGTTCATGGAAAAAATCTAAAAATTGGCTAGTCATGAGTGTTCATTGATATTTTTCTATGCATGCGCATAACTTTGGTAATTTTCAATATTTTTAGTTCAAATTTTCGACATGCCCATTTTTTCACACCACCTCGTGGACTCTACAGCTGTCATTTTTCACATCCTATCTGAAACATGTTTTCGCATTTGTGGCATGGAATGGCATTTTGGCACTGATTTGAAAATGTTCAGCTACGTGTTCATGAGGTGAGGTCATAAGAAGACTATGCTGAAAATGTGGGGTCAAAATATGAAAAAATGCCAAAGTTATGACCATTCATTGAAATTGTGCTATGCATGCTTGTAACTTTGGACATTTTCAGTATTTTGACCCCAGATTTTCAGCATAGCCATCTTATTACCCCGCCTCGTGTATGTCACAGCTGTCAGTTTTCAGATCCTGTCTGAAATGTGTTTTCACACCTTTGGCATGGAATGGTATTACAGTTGTGCAGAATTACATTTTAGCGGGGATTTGAACATTTGCTGTACTGGGTACATGAGGTGGGGTAATAAAATGGCTATGCTGACAATTTAGTCACTTTGTCTTATAAATGGGCATGAGGGCCAGAGGCCCTGTCTTCCCACAACTAACCATATACGCATCTATGGAGATATGGGGTGCAGGGCCTGGAGGGACCTGTGCTCACACAGGCAAATAAGTATACAATTATACTATCTCAAAAAGAAAGGTAATAAATTGCAAAAAACTGTGTTAATGCTCTAGTTAGGACAAATCCACAAAAATAGGGAAATGTGGCATTAGGATTTTAAAAGTGAACATCCCACACCCACCCTGCACACACCAACAGGCATTGGGGTGTGCCTTGGTGTCATCAGCCCTAATGCTCACCCCATTCCATAAGTAAATAAGCTGAGATGGGTACAGTATAGGAAAATGGGCTGAGTGTTAGGGCTGATGGCCCCCAAGACACCCCCCTGATGCCTGTTGGTGTGTGCAGGGTGGGTGGGTGGGGTCCTTTAAACCCTAACGCCACATTTCCCTACTTTTGTGGCTTTATCCCTAACTAGAACATTAACACAGTTTTTGCACTATATATATATATATATATATATATATATATACACACACACATATATATATATATTTTGCAAAAAACGTTATTAATGTACTAGATAGTGTTAAAGTGACAAAAGTAGGGAAATGTGGCAATAAGGTTTCCAGCGCTAACACCCCACCCCTACCCAACAGGCAGCAACAGGCATGGGGTGTGCCTTGGGGTTGTCAACCTGAACGCTCACCCCATTCTCATATACTGTACCCATCTCAGCTCATTTACTCATGGAATGGAGTGAGTGTTATGTTAACTCACCCCAAGCACACCCCACACCTGTTAAGCCTGTAGAGTTGGGTGTTAGGACTGAAACCATCGCCACATTTCCCTACTTTTTTCACTTTAACCCTATCTACTGCATTAATGATGTGTTTTGCAATGAATTTCTTTTCTTTTCTTTTTGAGATAGTAAAATTGCATCCTCATTTGCCTGTGGGACAAAGGACCCTTGGGGTCCTGCGCTCCCCTCCATCCATACTTTTCGAGATAGTATAATTGTATCCTTATTTTCCTGTGGCAGCACAGATGCGTATACTTTATGTATGCTGCTGTGGAAGTGCTGCTTCCAGTGTTTCCATCATTGCAACCAAACTGTCACCATAGCCTCCTATTACCCCACCTCATGAACCCCGTACTGAAAATTTCCAAATTCCCACTGAAATGTGATTCTGTGCCACCACAACATCATTCCATAGTACAGGTGTAAAAAGACAGTTTGGCCAGGATTTGAAAAATGACAGCTGTCACATTCATGAGGCAGTGTAAAATATGTCTATGCTGAAAGTTTCGGGTCAAAATATTTAAAATTACCAGAGTTACGAGCGGGCGTGGCAAAATATCAACACGTGCATAACTGTGCCATTTTTTCACATTTTGATCCTAAATTTTCAACACAGGCTTTTTATGGCTCAACCTCATGAAGAAGGGCTGGGAAATTTTTCAAATCTTGCCCGAAAGGTGATTTCACCAAGTGACTGCAAAATCCCCTTTCGGACTGGATTTATGGAATTCCACTGACATTGTTCATGAGGTGGGGTCCCCAAACAGCCTTGTTGAAAATTTAGCATCAAAATATGCAAACATGGCCAAGTTATGAATCAAAGTTGAAAATGCCACTGAAATATATTTCATTTATTTAGTTTTTGTTTACCGGGTAGGTGCATTAGCCAACAAGACTATTTTCAGGCATGACCTGGGAGGGTACAGAGACAAACTTCAGGAGAAACATTTTTGTACATAATACAAGTGACATGTAAGTGTCTGAGTAATTAACAGCAGTAAAAAATGACAAGACAAGACATCATTTAGGTTTACATGGAACAAATACAATCAGGTCATGTTTTTGAACCCCATTTACCTTATTTTCTCATATTGCAGTTGCCGGCTCCAGCAGCAAGACATGTCTTCGATTGGAGAGTGCATCTTGACTCTGAGACCTGTTCCGGTGAGTGAGGGTGCATGCAGGGTGTGGGGGAGGTGCAGAGTGGTGGGTGCTGAGTGGGAGGTCTGGGTGGGTGAGGTCAGATCTGCAAGGGACTGTTTTCTTTTTAACAGGTTCAAAAAATCGAGGGACCATTTTCTGTCTTACAGGCAGAACTGCGATGGGGAAGTGTGTACAACTAGACAGCAGGGATACAATAAAAATGGGGGGGTTGCGACTGTAGGGTAGACGGTGCCACTAGACACCAGGGACACCATGAAAAATAAGAGGGCAGTGAGTGGACACTGGGAGGATCCACTACACACCATGGAGAAATATAAAATAAAAATGTTTAAAAAAAAATGTGTGGATGGCAATCTGAGTGTGGGGTGCCACTAGACACCAAGGAAAACATGGCGGTAACCAACGAAGGATTTTTTTCCCTTGCAGAAATGACCTCTTTTCATGACTCATGCTATGAAAAGAGATTCAGTTGATGAAGTTTTTTTTGCTCATACTATGAAAAAAGATTAAAAAACATGTCAATGGCATTTCTTCCACAGTTAAGTGCAGAATCCAGCTGCGGTGCTTCGGATAAGCAGGCTGCATGTGTTGGTCGCTCTCAGTAGAATGTAATTTTTGTGGTTTTCCAAATTAGAATTTTTTAGTGAAAAATGGAAAAGAAGATGGCAGCATACAAAAAACCTCTTGAAAGAGGGGGTCCCATACAAAACATTATTCATCTTTTTTGAAAATGTTAAAATGTAATAACTTTGGAATGGATTAATATATTTTCATCAAACCAGCGAAAGGCACTTCTGCGAGCCAGGGCCTTTCTACACTGAAAATTTCACATCAAAATTCCAAGCTGCTGGGGAGCTAGATGGTGGCAGAAAAACAGTAAAAAACAATGATTTTCTGCATTTTTTTCACTATCTGCATCTTGGAATCCACACAATCCACTGGAACGAAACTTGCCTCACTAGACCATGCAAGCACGTGTTTGTGCAAATCTGTTGAATGGTTGAGAAGTTATTAAAGTGCAAATATTGGGGTTTAACATTAAAATGCCCACTCAACCCTAACTATAGTGATGCTATTGTGACACTATAATATAAAACAAATTATATATATATATATATGTGTATATATATATATATATATATATATATTAGAACCTCGATTATCCAGATTATTCAATTCAGCAGACCAGCCGCCCCGTCCTGAAGTTAACTGCAGTATCTTGAATGATGTAAGATGTGTGATTGTCGCCCCATTAGTGCACAAAAGCTTTTCACAGTTAAATGTAACAGTGCAGCTGAAAATAGACTTGCGCTAATCGAAAGCCAGTGCTAAACAATCAATCAGTTAATCAAACAATCAACTGATTGTGTGTATTACCCTTCTCGTTCATCCTGTCTTTAGGTTCCTCTGCTCTGGTCCACAGTGGAGGTCTGTAATGAGTAAAGTCACTGACCTTTTCGGCATTACCGCTACGTCTAACTCTGATAATTAATTATTTTAAAAGTACAGGACTTTACTTTACTGTGCTGTATTTTATTTTATTACACAACCTTTCATTACAAAATTTTCTAGTTAATAAACTAACATGTATACTAAATAACTACACAAATCAAACCGAAGCCTGGGTATCTCATTTAATCAACTTTTTGCATTATTCAAGGTTTATTCAGTGTTATGAGTGTCTCATTTTCAGTTATCTGGATGATCGATTATCTGGACCAAAGTCAGGTCTCCCGAGAGGTCCAGATAATCGAGGTTCCACAGTGTATATATATATATATATATATATATATATATATGAATGTT
This sequence comes from Neoceratodus forsteri, assembly GCA_016271365.2. Lineage (NCBI taxonomy): Eukaryota > Metazoa > Chordata > Ceratodontiformes > Ceratodontidae > Neoceratodus > Neoceratodus forsteri. The sequence goes on from JADMNL010000025.1 coordinate 47,949,334, forward strand.
TGTGTGTCTATATATACAGTATATATATATATGTATACATGTATATATATATATATGGATATATGTAACCCCCCTGTAAATGGGGTTCCCAGAAAGTCTTCCAGGAACTTGCTTGAATGCTCCAAGCCTGAGTGGTGTTTAGCGTTTAAGCCGTTTATCTGTGAGTGCTTTTAGAGCCTCTGTACTGTCTCTTTAAGAGTTGTCTGCAGACATAATTAGTTTCTATGGGGGGGGGGCTGTGTGTTTCCTTGCTTGAGTCCCACTCAGCTGCTGCCAAATCGCTCCATTTCTGCTGTCGCTAAGTGGGCAGAGTGAGCACTTTTCAAAGATGCAACTGTTTGCCAGAAATCATTTAGAGTAATACCGAAAATACAGTTTGTCTAACCTGCTTTTCTTTGCAGTCAGAACTCTGTTTGCCTAGCCCTCCATTCTGGGTTTTGAACTGCTGAACTGGACCAATCAGCATGGGGGGGACCTTTGAAATGGAGCCTGCTGCTGGCAAATCAAAACTTGGACTCTCATTGTGGAGCCAGCCACCTATGTACTGTATGGCCAACGCTTCTGGGAATTGTAGTTTGTACATTGGCGCCTTTTTACACTGACAAGGGGAGTCTGATTGTGGGTGACAGCTAAACCAGCCAACTGAACTGGGAGGAAATCAAAGGAAATGCCCAGCTCTGTCTACTGGAAAGTGAGATGAGTTGAGACAGTGAAGAGAGAAGGAGCTATGAGGTTCTGCGCTGTATAGTTTCACACGGGAAGCGCATGTAAGGCCCTGAGTTTCAGTCTGCAGCCTGTGCAAGCACCCATTCGGACTGAATCTGACCTGTGAGGAGAATCAAGAAGATCTGAAGAGCAGAAACCAGGCTCACTCTGTAGAAGACTGGAGAAATTGCTGAATCGTGCTCGGTCTGTCAGGTACTTAAGCTGCTGTGTGTTCTCCTGGGTATCGTGCACTAATTGTGTTCGAGATAGAGAAGCAGCCTGCCTGGTATAGTACTTCCCTTTTACATATAAATGTGTGTAGTGCTTGTGGGGAATCGCGTTTCAAATCCCCTGTACAGTGAACTGAGTACATGAAGCTGGAAGTAAACCCCAGCTTAATCCAGACTACATCCATTTGCTCTACACTGCAGTGGGGTCCAGTCACAAGGACCTTGTCCACATGGTCTACTCCTCCCGGCAATCCAGGACAATCTGCCTTCCATCCAGTTCCCAGCACTGAGTTTGTGAGTACAAAGCAGGGTAGCTCTCTGCCCTCTGTTTATTGAATTGCAAGTGTGTCATCTAATTGTTGCTTTTTTTTCATTTCTTCACGAACTGAGCCAACCGGCTCCAGATTACAATTTGGGTATTGTGCAAGTGTTTTTTTGTATCACAGGGCCCCAAGCAGCTGCACCGATCCTGGCTAGCCCCCCCCCATCCTGGGTACCCAGTGAAAGTGACACTTTGAGACTCCGAACATGCACACAGTACTGTGATTATTAATGTGTTCAACCTAATTAATCTGATTTCCCCCTGTACTTGTTACAGCTCCTTAAATAAATCAGATCTGTTTGTTTCAGCAAAGTTACACTGACTGAGGTATTTGTTTATGTTAAAGTATTGTACTGTGGTTTTTGCACTGTGTCATCTCGTTTTACAGGGGGTCCCCAGAGTCCAGTCCACAGAGCCAGTCCTGGGGTAAGTGTACATTGTGAAGATATTCCTGATGCATTGTGTGGGCCACTAGAGGGAAGAAAGGGGGAGGGGGTTACAGTGTCCCAGAGGGCTATGACCAAGTTAGTTTAACTACTGCAAACCCTGACCTCTGGGTGGAGGCACTCGCCATTGGACCTAGGCCCCTCACCCTGTCAGTAGTTAAGCAAGCAGGGGTAGTAGCCCTTGGGATAGTGCCACCTAGGGGTTACATATATATATATTACAGTGGCACTATAGTGCAACTATAATTAGGGTTGAGTACCCCATTTAAGGTTAAAGTGTGAGATTTGGCAGCTGAATAACTTTGCCACTGTATAATGGATTTGCCTGCAATTTGTCATGCATTGAGCAATACCTTAGATCTCTGGATCTGCCAAGTTTTGTAACAGTCGGATATACGGTTGCAGAGCTACATAGCGACATAGTAAGTCATATTTATGCTTTTTTGTGTATTGTTTGCTCATGCCTACAGGTCGCATGGTCTATGTGACCAGCCCAAAACCTTGAGGGAACATGCAGTTGGGGTCCCCGATGTGCCTTTTGAAGATTTCGTGAAAAAATATTGAACGATTCAAAAGTTATTCAAAAAACAATTTTGCCATTATAGTCAATGGGAAAAGTTAACAAAACATTTGACAGTGTTGCAAATGTAGTTTTTAGTGTTGTAAATGACCCCTGTAGTGTCACAAATCTGCCATTTTGTTTTCAGTTGGTGGTCACAGAAATGTTTGGCATTTAAAATTGGGACCCCTGGGGACACAATTCTTTTTGTGTTCACCTAGTTGAGCCCTGAGGGTGCTAGCCATGTCTTTTTTGGGGGGCTAAACACCCCAGAAATATGTTTTTAAAATGTTTGTAAACTGTAGTTTCACAAAGTAGTGTTGCACATTCGACACTTTCGTGCTTTTTTTTGTGAAAGTGTCGCAAATCACGACACTATTTTGCAACACTATGGAGAAAAGTTTAGGAAATCTTTGCCACCCTGCTGCAAAAGAACAGTTTGATCTTTTGGGCTGAAATTTGGAAGGAAGAAAGCCAAGATCCCACAGATGTGCCTTTTGGTGGTTTAGTGAAAAAATATTAGAGGGCTGCAAAGTTACAGTACTCCGAAGTTGACAGTTTTCCCCATAGACTAACATTACGGCGTCCGCTGCGCCTTTCGGGGCCCGTATCTTGGAAACGCTTTGAGATACGGACTTTTCATTGGAAAAATGTTTAGCCCTAAGCACAAAAATAGCCAGGAAAGTAATAAATTACATGAATTTTTAATTTTTTTTCTACGTCATACGGTTCCTGAGATATAAGCCATTTAGTATTCTAAGTGTTCATTTTCTGCTCCGAGACCCATTGTTTATGCATAAATTCTTCGTATTCACTGTGTTTCTCAATGCAGCTTTTGGGGAAAAAAGGGTGTGCATTTTCGTTTACTGTTACAATTAGCGTCGACTATGCTTCAAATCGTTATGCTATCGCTCCTATACGCCACCGTAAAGCATCTTTGCTTTTTTATTTGCGCTTGTGTTTGCATTACTGTTAACATTTGTGTTTCATTACTGTTTTTGTTTGCATTTCCATTTGCATTTCTGTACACACTTTCATTTGAGTTTGTGTTTGTCTTTCTGTTTCCTTAGGCGTCATTGTTGCTGTTCCCGTAAGTGTTAGCATTTCCAATTGCGTTACCGTGCCTGTGTGTGTTACGATTTGCATTTCCATTTGCACTTGCATTTCTGTTTTAATTAATGTTTGCCCTTGCATTTTTATTACCGTTTGCATTATCGTTTACATTTGCGTCACCATGTGCGTTACCATTTGCGCTTGCATTTGCGTTACCATAACTTCACTATTTATAGTGCACATTTTCAAAAAGAAGGGAAATTCATGGCATAAAACTCTGTTTAATGCATCAGTTAGGGTTATTCCACAGAGACAAAAGAGAGGAAATTCAATGTTAGGGTTCCCACCCCTTGCACCCCATGCCCACCCTGCCCCCACCAACGGGCATCGGGGCGTGCGTTGAGGTCGTTGGTCCTAGCTTTCACCCCATTCTCCTATACTGCACCACCTCAGTTTGTTTACACATGGGATGGGGTGAGAGTTAGGATGATGACCCCAACTCACACTCCGATCCCTGTTGGTGGGGGCGGGGGATGGGGGCAAGGGTGGGAACCCTAACGTCAATTTCCTCACTTTGTCGCTGTGGAACAACCCTAACTGATGCATTAAACAGAGTTTTTTATTATATGTATATATATATATATATATATATATATACAGTAACTGGGAGCAAAGGATCCTCCTGCGCTATGCCTCTACACGATGGGTGGGTGGTGGGAGCGAGGTCGCGTGCTCCCACCTATGGATACCTATACAAGTAACATTTCACTTTCTCAAAAAGAAGGGAAATTGATTGCAAAAAGCTCCATTAATGCATTAGTTAGGGTTGATTCCACACCAACAAATTCAATGTTAGGGTTACCAACCCTTCCTCCCCCACCCTCCACAGACCAACAGGCATTGGTGTGTGCCTTGGGGTCATCGGGCCTAACTCTCACCCTATTCTCCTATGCTGTACCATCTCAGCTTCTTTACAAATGGAATGGGGTGTGAGTCAGGACTGATGACCCCAAGGCACACACTGATGCCTGTTGGTCTGTGAAGGTGGGTTGGGGTGGGGTGTAGTTGATAACCCTAACATCAAATTTCCAGACTTTTTTTTGGTGTGGAATCAACCCTAACCGGGTCGCACCTAAAAATAGGCACTTGGTTGTCTAGTGTGCTTACCCAGTTAACAAAAGCAAATAAATAAATGAGATATATATATCTGGGAGGCAGTACAGCACAGTGGTTTAAGGCTCTGAGCTGCAAACCTGGAGACCTGGGTTTGAATCCCACAGCCCCTCACTTGCTGACTGTGTGACCTTGAGCAAGTCACTTAACTTCCTTCTGCTCCCAAGTCGCACCTGTAAACAAGCTTCAGCTTAGTGTGCCTTTCCCGGTTAAACAATTTCCCCTTCCGTATATAAATCTATATCTATATCTTCATTGCAAAAAAAAAAAAAAACTACATGAATGCAGTCTAGGGTTGCTACTGCACAACACTCATACTCTACAGAAGTTTGGAAATGTTCTGTTCGGGTTGTATATCCAGTGCCCACAAATTTGGAATTGCGCTGTTAGAGTTGTTTTGCCCAACTCCCTTGGCCCAGGGCCAAGCTACAGGTACAGGCCCATGCATTAATTGTATGGTACTTCATACAGGATCAACGTATTCAAAATGTGTAAACAGCGACCCTAACCCCCACCCTTTCCCCTTCCTCTCTCCATGTGACCGAAGGACAAAGTACACATCTAGAGTCATGCTGTATATGTCTGGTGTAGAGCTGTAACTAGAACATTTGCTGGTCACAGCTGTGGAGGTTTTCATCCATTTATTTTGTGCGACTTACTTTGCATTGCACACAATATTGGCGGCCCGGCACAAAGCAATGCACTTGTTACAGATCTGTAAGTTGCTTCATATAGGGTCCTGTGCCCCACACACAAAGTAACACAAGGGTTGTAAAGCTTTATGATATATGGTGCAGGTTGTTACAAGTTATGTGCGACACATTTTATACAACTTAATTTGTTTTTTCATATGACACTGCACGTTATAAAGGAAGCAGAATATACTTTTCACTTGTTGTAAAATCCTTGTGGGTCCCCCATGAAGTACTATACATTTTACACACATGCAATTTGTTTTCTTTAGGACACATACTTGGAACTGCACAAAGGAAGTTACATGTCTGGGACATGAATACTATTTTACGCAGAGTCGTGTTGTAGCCATATGACATAAGTTCCTAGTGAACTGTACATATCTTACTTGCCAATATGTGAAACATAATGCTGTTAAATAGTTATCATATTGTGCACATCCACAAGGCCATGCACCAACAAACATACAACTGTGTGTTAACTGTGCAACTTAGCATTGGATCTACAGAGATACACATGAACCAGCACAGCCTTTTTACATGCAGCCAGACCTATAGCTTGGTATTGGGTGGTGGTGGGGTGGATAATGGAGAGGGGGTGGGGATTAGGATTGCTATTTACAAATTTTGAACATGTTGGCCCTGTATGAGGTATGAGGCCATGGATGCATGGCGCTGTACCTGTAGCTTGGCTTTGGGTCATGAGAGCGGGGGATGGGGAATGGATGGGAGTTAGGCTTGAAAACCTAAATATCACATTTCCAGACTTTGTCGGCATTGGGTTGACAATTTTAGTGGAACATTTTCAAACAGATTTTGTGTGGTAACAGTGCTAATCTGAATTAACATTTTTTTAATACAATGAATTTCTTTAGTGTTTGAGAAAGTAGAGCGGTAACATGTTTTGCTTAGGGACCATGAGGCCCTGTGCAAACAGATGGTGACTCCTAATTTATTTTGCACAGAGCCGTCAACCCCAGTAAGAAACAAGATGTGGCATTTGGACCCTGCACGTGAGTCCTAACATTCTTTGTGCAGGGCTCTGCAGACCCTGCACATGAGTCCTAACATTCTTTGTGCAGGGCTCTGCACAAAGCAAGAGATGAGATGTAACGTTCTTATTATTTTCCTCATATATGAGTTCATTTGTAGTACTAAATGAACATGATTTTTTTTTAATTTTTGGTTCCTCATATTCTTGACTGTTTTCTTGTTTCTCAGCTTAAAGAGCCCTATCAAGTTAAATGAAACAGCCCCCGCACCTGCTATATAGGTGCTGTGCTATAGGTGCTGTGCTTTTAATGTACCTCTTGCTTAAAATAATTGGGTGTGCCCATGTTTTATCACCAAATGGCCATTATAATATAAAAAAAGATCTAAAAGGTGCCGCCCATAGAGTATAATGGAGCATATCCCCACACTCTCCCTAGCATCGCGTCATACATTTGTAGAGCGTGGGGGTGGAGCATGGGCAGCACCGAAAACTGGGAAGTCCTTGGGACCCAGTATTTTTAATTTTACAAGTGCTGTGATTTTTTACTAAAGTGATTATTTTAAACAAGGTGTACATTAGAAGCAGCCCCACGAGGTACAGCACCTATGTAGCAGGTGCAGGGGCCAAGGCTTGTACGTCTCTTTAAACATTTTGTTCATGTAGGAGTTAGAAATGTTTCCACAATGGTTATCTTCAAAATCTTCAAGCAGCACAACGATTTTCAAAACCTTCACGAGGGGCTTCTTTATGAACATGTGAACATGTGTTTAATTCAAAATATCTAATGGCTAAATAAATGAAAAAAAATATTGTGTGTCTCATTATACTGTACCCTCCTTCACAAACACTGAAGTATCACCTTTAACATTTAAGTATTTAATAAGTTACCTCACATTAAAGTTTTTGTTCATGTGGAACTTTAACTAGAAACCTTCACACAGCAAGTACGTTTAGAAAACAACTCTGCATATTCAAAACCTTTGTGAAGGATTTCTGAGCAAATTGTAAAAACTGTTCTGCAGCATGTCGATTTTGAAAACCACTGCACAGCAAAAAGATTTTCAAAGCTGTCGTATGGATGTTCAAAACATTCATGTAATACATAGATTTTCAAAAATATTGCAGATTCCTCTGCAAAAGTCTTTTTAAATAAAAAATATCTAATTATTCTAATTAAAAAAAAATTGTGTGTCTCGTTCCTCCCAAACTCCTAAATGTCACACTTTTAAAATTAAGATTTTTTTTTTACTTATACTTTTTGCCCCTAGGGCCACCAGTCTGCCTACCTCACATGTCTGGCATCCTCCTTGGGTCTCAGGCCACCATCTCCTGGGATTCTCCTCGGCTCCATGTTCAGGTCCTGCAGCTACCCCTGTGGCTTTACCCTCATGGTGGGGTGGTGGGGAGCTCTCTCCCAGCTCAACCCCCCCCTAGTCAGGATCCAGTACTGCCGCATACCCTCGGTGCTGAACAAGTCCCGCTGGAGAAGGCTATTATGCCGCCGCAACTGGCACCCTATTTCTGCTTTTTCTCCCTCACATCTGTGGCGTGCAAGGTCCTGAGCATCGCGCTTCCGCATGCATGCTAATCCAGGCATCTGCCCCAGTACATCCCCTCCATGTCTACCAATGCTGTGTAGTCACCCCCGGCCACCGCCAGGGGTCACCAGAGCACCGATGGCAGCCCTCCCCAGAGAAGGAGAGCAGTCCTACGGATGCTCAATCCTTCTCCTTCCCTGCCGACCCCCGACGATCCAGGCTCATTCCTGAACCTGGGTCGCCGGCATGGTGCGAGGCGTGGCATCCAGCACCTCAACCCTTAGCGGTACTGGGCCAAAATTAAGATTTTAATACGATATATTACCTAAACATTTTTGCTCATGTAGAACTTTAACACTACATTTTTTATTGGAGAACTGAGAATGTCTGACAAATTAGCCAGGAATCACTTAAAAATTAATTAATATCTTTTCACCAACCCATGAAAAGGACCTATTATTTTATAATGTCCAGCAAATCTGTAAGTTTCATAACTTAACTCTTTCTAGTTTATTCTGTATCTACTAACAAACATTTCATCTAAAAAATGTCCAGAACACATAAATTTAACACTCTATGGGCCAGATATTCAAAACTTTGCGCCGGGGCTAAATTAGCACTACCCGGCAGGCAAATTTAGCCCGGAACACAAAGCAAGCTATATTCAAAAGGTATAGCCTGGGGCAAACAGCTTCTGAATATAGCATGGGAATGAGGCTGGGCAAACTGGGCTGGGAGTGCAGGGCAAACTTAGCCCTGGAATAAGACAGCTCTGAATATAGCAACCAGGAAGTGCAAACCACAACAGCAACACAGTGCACAGCGACATGAAGGTAGGTAGAGGTGAACTACATGGCCAGTGTGTGTGCAACAAATGCGTGGCCCCAGTACTGCTGCAGGCAGCAGCGCATGTGAAAGTACAGTGTGCAAAACGGTATAATATTCCCCGAACTATTTGCGCGGTGCTAACATATTTGCATGGGTTTAGTGGGAGCTAAGCTGTTTGCCCAGCGCTAAACTTTGCCATATTCAAAAGTGACATGCAAATGAGCCTACTTAGGTAGTCTCTGGGCAAACATCCAGATTAGCATCTCATTATGCCCTGGTTTGCATGCAGTTTGCCCAGTGTTACTGCAGGGTCCCACAGCTCCACCTTTAGGTCAGTCTGGAAGCACAGGGGCTGGCCAGGTCTGCCCGTTGCGCCATCTGTAGGTCAGTCTGGCAGTGCATGATGGTAGCTGCAGGCTGCATGTATACAGTACAGCACAGCATATTCTGCCCCAGGGGACAACACAGAATAGGCACAGGTGGTGGTGGTGGTGCTGCATGCAACCTGTCACACTGTAGGTCATGCTACAGTGCACAGCAGATACTACAGTAGCAAGGGGGCCAGTATCGTGTGGGACACAGCAATGCCTATGGTGTGTAGGGCAGTGATGACCACTGCACTGTACACAGTGACAGGCCCACCTTGCAGGTGTTTGCTGACAGTGGACAGTACTGTTACGCTGTTGTGTGACCCACAGATGCTGCACCTCTGGAATGGGATGCTCACAGTGACATATACATGGCTGGCTGTGTGTGCTGTGGTGTTTGTACAGCTGTGCGGTATGTGGCTGGGGGGGCACATATGATCAGACTGGCACACTGGTGTTAGCATATTCCCAGCACTGGCCCATGTGCACTGCATGATGTGTCCCAGCCTTGTGGCCACACCTGGTCTGTGGCACAACCTGGCCACCCATACACCCCTCCCTCAACATCCTCCATGCCCACAGTGCTGCATGTGTATGTGCAGGCATCCGTTGGTGTCCACAGAAGAGTGGTCCGCAGGTGTGTGCTGTATGGTCACACTGCCATGCTGTCCACTGGTGGCAGGGTCACCACTTACTGCCTGGCATGGCTGGGACTGGTGGCAGATGATGGCATCATTGTGATGCCATCAGTGAGCAGCATGTTTCCTTTATATCTGACTTTGCCTATGTGTCATATTTATTTGTTAGGGTCACGCAGAGCCATGCAAAAGCCACGCAAACACCGTGAAAGCCACAATGTTGTGCAAAACTGATTACCCAGGGTTAAGACTACCTTTTCCTGGGCAAAAATTTGCACTGTGCTAAGTCATGCAAAACCACATTGCGCAGCGCTAGTCGCTGAGTATAGCATTGTGCCTGTATTCATGTACACACACCCTCAGTTTGCCCCTTGCATACATATGATTTTGTCCGGAGCTAATGCAGTTTGCACACGCTACTTGGCCTTTTTGAATATAGCAAACCCATGCTAATCCCCCGCTAAACCTGTACAAACGGTTTGCGCCCAGCACAAACTTTTGAATATCTGGCCCTATAACTTAAAAAATGGCCAAACAAATTTCTACAAAATGTTCCAAATTTGTAGATCCTATGACGGGATGATACATGCCAAAATGTAATGTCCTAGCATCTAAGATTGCCGAGTTAGACAACAAAAACAATGCAGTTCTAATATAATACAGTGCCCCTATAATATATCTATATTTTACATATGTAGACTAAAAGTTGAGGTTTTAAGTGAAATCTGTTGTTAGTAGACACTATAGGATCACAACAGACACTGAAAACTGAATACTAAGGTACTGTAGTCCTGTTACTTCAGTCCAGAGACTCTGTTGCTGCTTATTTTGTTGTCCTGGTTTTTATTTATTTGAAACATATTGTACCAGGCAAACAAGCAGAGCCCAGGAGACTCATTTCTGGTTGCAACCTGGGGGAGTGGAGGAGAAAGGTTTTCGTAGGGAACATTACATTCAGACACATAATTCTTAAACACAGGTACAATACAAAGACAAAGTGATACAGTGTGCATAGTGCAAATAGTGAAGTAAGCAATAATACCCAACAGGGTGGGTGTTATTAGGATATAGTGGACTGCCCAAGGGCGTAATGAGGCCCGATGCTACAGGTGAAGGACCTTATAGCCCCTGGAAGGTCTGTTATGTCCTATAATGCTCACCCTGGAGGGTATTACTGTGCTTAGAAAATGGGCTATAGGTAAACGTTTTATGTAATATTTAAATAAAAACACAGTTACAAAGGACTTACAAGTTAGTTTTGTTGTAAAGTAGTTCCTTTGGCATAGTTGCTAGTAGAGGGTGTTGTTGCTGTTCTTAAACAGGTGCACGCCCTCCCGCCCCCTGCCCGTACTGCCGATTGGGAAGGTGATATCATTTCCTTTGTGCTCTGGTTCCGTTACAGCAGGATCGATGGTACTTCAGAAGTCAAAATTGTACAGAGCAACAGTCCGTAACATCTCAACCTCAACAGGTTCAGTGAATTTTTGGGTTTTTTATGTTTAGAGTATGTAATATGCCATTGAGAAAAGTTTCTTCAATTGGGATGGGATCCAGGGTCAGTTCAGGTCAGACTTTACTGAACTGCTCCTACAGTTGCAGGGAGCACATGAGGTGATGTGGTACTGCTGCACTAAAAAAAAAACAGAGCAGAATGGAATGGGATGGAGAACAGCAGGAAAGAGTTTGGAACACAGGGTTTGAAAAACAATGTGTTCTGAGGACCAAGTGTGTGTGGGTCTCTCTCTCTCTCTCTCTCTCTCGCTAAGCAAGAGAAAAAAAATGGCGGCAGATAGACTGTGAAAATTTGGGGTGAACATCCAGTGGAACGTGGGCACAGGGATACCAACTGGTTATGGGTGCTGCCATGAGGGACTTGTTATTTAGCAGGCATTGTTGAGTGCAAGGGTATATTAGCCAATCAGAGTTTAGCTTTTCAAAAGTCCATTTTCCAAGTGACAATAAGACCACCCTGTTTATCTACAGTGTAAAGTACATACAGCAGGTAGGGCAGGTAGTCTTGAGTAGCAGTAGTACAGAGCAAATCACAGTAGCAGGTAGATGAAGTTACATCAAGTCCCTTGGTTGTCTGAAGGGTAACATACACATTCATGACATTAGCCGCACATTTCAAGTGAAACACAGCCCTCTGTCGAACCTTCGTATTTATTGTGCTACATGATCGGCACTGCTACACTGATTTTGTTTTGCATGTCTTTCTCAAGTTACTTTTTTTTCATTATATTCAGACTACTGAGATGGCAGAAGAAGATTCAGTGGAACCTACCCTTTAGAAGAGTTCCATTAGCCTCTAGTACCATCTTATCAGCGATGGCTTTGGTCCTGGAATAATGGTCCACATGCTAAAAAAGCCAAGGCATGGGTAGAAATCATTTATGTGTTACAAGATGCAAAAAATATATTTTCTGAACAAGACACTTGGGCTGATTATTAATCAATTTGAATTTTCTCTCCAAGTCAGTTAACAATAATACTGGCTTATTTAACATCTGAAATCTGTGCAACTTTGTATATACGGGCACTGCTATTTTGGAACATCTGGAAATGCTACTGAAAATTGTTACACATTTTTGAATGTTCCAAAAAAAATGGCAACAGTGATATTTAGGAATGGATCACAATGATGCCCACTGATAAATAGTAGAGTTCTGTAGTTCTGTTTAAGGGTCTGAAGGTTAGGAGAGTTTAGATACCTGTGGTTTGATGGCATAGGGGACCTTTATGATCAAACAGGTGCAAAGTCCGAGGTCCCCAAATTTTTTTTTAAACTAAGCTTTATTTCATGGCAAGATATACAGTTGAAACATTATATAATAAATTATCAGTCAAAATACATGTGCACCAGCCGGCCCCTCGGTGCAACGGTAGTGCTACCACTCGTGACGCCGATGACCCAGGTTAGGGAACGTGCCCTGAGGAGTCGGACAGCTGGCCAGAGGGAGGAGGCTTGAGCATCCATGGACTGCTCGCCTTCTCTGGGGAGGGAGGGGGGCCGAGGCTCAATGCTTAACTGACCTCTGGCAGAGGCCAGAAGTGTAGCAAGTACCAGCCATTTACAGGAGGGGGTGCATGGCAGACATCAGTGATCTTGCCTTGACGTCATGGAGTGTGTCACGACCACAGAACACAGGGAAAACAGCTCCCTGCACTCTGAGAGGACGGAGTGCTGACACAGATCCCCAACCTCTACCTTCCCTGTGTCCCAGCAAAAACAGGAAAGACTCGGGGTGTACCGGCCCCACCTCATCCCTGCCTGGGAGGAAGAGCCAAGGCTCCATGGGGGAACACCAAGGATCAGGTAAGAGGGAGAAAAGATGCCCAGGTGACTCCTGATGATGCGGACTGCAGGGGGCTTGGGTGGGAGCATAAATAGAAAGTAAAAACAAAATACATGTGCACCCAATTACCAGTGCTATTGTATAGTATTATACAACATCTTGGGGGTGGGATGGGTTCCCAAATTTCTAATCCATATTTTTGGAAGTGGTAGGCACTGTAGCCTGAGAGATGTAATATGCATTACGGTACAGTATATAACACCATTTTTTTCTCTCTTGGAAAATTCCACCTACAATATATGCTATTTTCTCACTAGATTCCTGAGTGGATCTGGTTTCAAGACAAGTCAGAACATTCCCCGAAATGTTATTGGATGGAATGTTTTACTGTTAGGTTTCAATATCATTTGACAACAGATAATGTGCTACAGTTTTTATTGAATAAATTAAATTGCTACTTATCTACAAATTTTGGAAAAGGAGCAGTTTCTCTACTTTAGCTAAAGCGTCTCTTACAGCATGCTGTATGTTTCTCTTGAAAACTACTATTAACTGTTTCTTTAACGAATGGTTCCGCATTACCAGTATAATCAAACTGATTTACAGTATGTCTCACAGAACCTCATAGTATTTGTTGTTAAAGATTATATACTGGTCTGCCTAACTCTTTCAATGAGAACAAGACAGTCTCACTTTAGATTGAAGACTCAGTAGCTGTATAGCTGAGGAGTGTAGTGGGTCTGTGCAGATTTGGTATGGAATCTCAGATCACATGCAAAATCAAGACTTCAGCTTAGCCGCTAGTGAATGTCAGTTAAATAAAAAATCAGTATCATATGCGGCTTGGTATAGAGAATTTCCTCATAAATCACCCAGGGCCACGTTGGCCCAGTGGCCTGGAGGGCTGAGGTACTGCAAAGCACCTTATCTCCTGCCATACCAGCGACTTATGTTCAGGAATGGACTTGAGTCGTCAGAGGTCAGCCGGGGAGGGAAAGGACTGAGCATACGAGGGTCTGCTCTCCTCTCCCGGGGAAGGGGTAACCTTTCATCTTGGCCTCAGCTGCCTCAGGTGGAGGCCAGGGGCTACAGTGGATCAGGGAGGCAAAGCATGGGAGGGACCTGCGGCGATATGTAGGATGGGGCACGTCTCCATCTGTGAGTCCTACACTCAGCAGGAGGGATGGGATGACAGAAAAAAAATAGGAGGAAAATGGATGTCGGCGGACTTCATGAAGCCTGGCCCAGCTGTCTCCATGCCCATGCCACCGCCTGGTAAAGGGACCTGGTCCACCTCAGATTGGATGTACTGGGGGGGGGTCTGGCCCTCCCACCTTGGCCCTGCCACAAGAGGGGAACTCACGGGGAGAAACCATGACCAGGCACACACCAGGGGACGTGGAGAGTCAGCCTGAAGGGGTGCCATGTGAAATGTGCAAAATAATTACAGTGATGCATGATTTTGGTGAGGAAACTTGGGCGACTGCAGATATGGCGATTTTTATATCTGTGGGGGGTGAAGCACCCCACACCCATCAATATGGGGGCGTTCGCCCCCACCCCTTACATAATGTTCCAACTCTGGGGTGATGCAACTTGGGGAGGGAGGGAAGAAATCCCCAGTCACCATTTTAGTAGTCACCCATTTCTGTTGCCATTGTTGTAGTCACTTTTTCCATAGTCACTTTTATCGTGGGTCACCACCTGAAGAGACTGGGGATCAGGCTGAGGCAGTGCCCCCCCCCCGGCCAAATAAGTATAAGTACCTGTATAAAAAAAAGACCTATGGCCACATGGGTATGGACAGGGCCCCTGGTGTTCTGAGGCAGAATTTTCTGATTTCTACGGTAGGGCTCCTTGACTTCTGTGGCATGATTTATTCATTTCTCTGGCAGAATGCAGTCCTGTCATTGGCTAAATATGATGTGATGTCATCGATGACATCATATGCTGAGCATAGACGAGGGGCTTCAGGATAAACGAGGTGGGAAAGAAAGCCTGACACTATGGAAAAACAGTGTATTTATATGAAAATTCACCAAAAACAATGAATTCTGCGGCACTATATATATTCTGTGGCATGATGCAAATTCTGCGGCAAATTCTGCAACTGCAGAACCGCAGAATTCCAGGGGCCTTGGGTATGGATAATCCTCTTTTATTGTGGATTGGGGAACCCCAGCCACCTCAAGTGCATGGGAGCAGGTGCTACTGGATGCATTCCAGGATAGCTTCCTGGTGGAGATAGTGGGCCAGCTCAGTTGGAAAACACTCTGGAACTAGTGCTAACTAATGGGGAGGCTGTGAGGGATCTGAGGGTGGAGGACTGGCTAGCTGGGAGTGACCATCAATTGGTGTGGCTCACGCTCAGCATGGGCGGGGAGCTGTAGGTACAGAAACCAGGGTGGTTGACTTCAGGTGGGCAGACTTTATCAAGATGGAGGAAATAAAGCCGGCCTGGTGGTGCAGAGGGTTGAGGTGCTGGCCGCCACACCTCGCGCCACGCCAGTGACCCAGGTTCGGGAACAAGCCAGGGTCATCAGAGGCCAGCAGAGGGAGAGGGAGAGGATGTGTGTATGCTGCAGGCTGGCAGCTCTCCACCTTGGGAGGGAGATCTTCATCTCCTCAGAGCTTGGCCACCCCCTGATGGAGGCCAGAGTGGCGGTGTCTCTCTGAGGAGTCCTGGCACTAGGCCAAGGGAGGGCGGAAGAGAACTGGCACTGGAGCTGCGGTGCGCATGTGCACCTCCATGCTCCTGCATCGCCGCTTCCGGGAGTCTCTGGCTTAGGGCTCACTCATGGGGAGAAAACAGAGGAAAAAAAGGGGGCCACCATGGATGAAGCCTCCGGACCAGGCTCTGGGGATCCGCCGGGGCATGTAACCATGCCACAAGACCTTGAAAGACCCTGAGCTCTGGTAGGGTGGCAGACGATAGAGGTGACCCACCATAGAAGGATACAAAGAATTGCAAAAAAAAAAAAAACAAGATGGGGGAAATTCTGGGAATGCACCTGGTCGGAATTAGGTCTGATATGGATACAAATCAGCAGTGGGATATTATCAGACTTGGGCTGATTGAGGCTACTGGGGTCATATACCAAGACGCTGAGCAAGAAGAGTAGGGCTAAGAAGCCAAACTGGCTGAACGGGGGGGGGGGGGTAAGTGAAAAAAAAGCAGCTTTTCGAGGGTTCAGGAAGTCCAGGAGGGGGAGGACAGGGAACTGTATGCAAAGAAGTCTAAGGAGGTAACCAGATTGATCAGGGCAGCCAAGGCTTCCAGAGAGCTGAGGCTGGCACAGGGCATCAGGGAAGGGGAGAAAAACTCTTTTTCAGATACATAAGGGAGAGGGGGAGCTGCAGGGACTAGATAATGAAGATTAGGAAGGATGGGGAGTGGCTGGAGAAGGGGGCAGAACAGGCAGAAGCACTAAATGAGTACTTCTGTTCTGTGTTCACAGAAGAGAAGGGTGGACAGCTACCTCAGGGAATGGGGAAGGTGGGGAAGGGGTTGCAGATGGAGTAATTACTGAGATCAGGGTGCTGGAGGTTCTGAAGGCACTAAGGGTGGATAAGGCACCTGGTCCAGATGGCATTCATCCCAGGGTGCTGAAAGAACTGGTGGGGGTACTGGCAGGGCCACTGGTGGACCTGTTCAATACCTCCCTGGACAGAGTCTGCATACCATAGGATTGGAGGATGGCTCACGTGGTGCCCCTCCACAAGAGTGGCCCAAAGGATGAACCAGGCAATTATAGACCTGTAAGCCTCGCATTCATCGTATGAAAACTTATGGAAGCAATCCTGAAAGAGAGGCTAGTGACCTTTTTGGAGGAAAATGGACTCCAGGACAGTCAGCAGTATGGATTAGTCTCTGGAAGATCCTGCCAGACCAGCCTAATTGAATACTATGACTGGGTAATGAGGGAACTGGATAAAGGCTATGCAGTGGATGTGCTGTATTTAGACTTCAGCATGGCCTTTGACTCAGTGCCTCATGGGAGGTGGGGAGGAAAATTACAATACGTGGGGGCAGGGACAAAGATGGTAAACTGGATTGTGAACTGGCTAAAGGGGAGGCAGCAATGGGTGGTGGTGGTGGTGGGGGGGCACTCTCTTCCCCAAGGGCGGTGACAAGCGGGGTGCCGCAGAGCTCAGTCCTGGGTCCGGTGTTGTTTGGGTTATTCATATCGGATATCTCACTTGGCGTTAGGAGCAAAATCAGTCTGTTTGAAGATGATACCAAGATAATGCGGTGGTGGGTGACATAGAGGGGTGGCAGGAGCTACAGGAGGACCTGATCAAACTGGAGAAGTGGTCGGAAAAATGACAATTGAGCTTCAATGTGAAGAAGTGCAAGGTTATGCACATTGGAACAAGGAACCCAGGGAGGGGTTATCAGTTGGGAGGGGTTCAGATAGAGGTCACAGAGGAGCAGAAGGACCTAGGAGTGATCATAACAGGTAACAAGAACAACTCAGCTCAGTGCAGGAAGGTGGCAGCTAAGGCCAACAAGATGCTGGGGTGTATTGCGAAGGGAATCTCATCCAGAAATAGGGATGTGATCCTGCCGCTGTACAGGTCGCTAGTCAGGCCACATTTGAAGTACTGCATGCAGTTCTGGTGTCCCTTTCTGAAGAAGGATATCAGATTGCTGGAGGGGGTGCAGCATAGGACAGGTGCTGGAGGACAAAACCTATGAGGACAGGCTGACTGAGTTGAATATGTAAACCCTGGAGGAGAGGAGGGATTTGGGGAATATGATTGAGACCTTCAAACATTTGAAGTGGATTAACAAAACAGGCACAGAAGGGATATTTAAGCTGGGGAGAGGAAGGGACACCAGAGGGCATGGTCTCAGGTTGGAGGGTGGAAGATATTGGAGTGAGATGAGGAGGCATTTTTTCAGAGAGGGAGGTGGAGAAATGGAACACTCTATCTGAGGAGGTAGTATGCTGTAGCACAGAGGGCAGTTTTAAAAGGGCATGGGTCAGGGTGCTGGGGGGGAGAGGAGGGAGGGCAGTTGCAATATAAGGGTGCTAGCTGTGCATTCGAGCAGACTAACCTGATAGACCGTAAGTCCTGTTTCTGCTTGCAGATTTGTATGTTCGTATGTATAATTAAGGTACAAGGTGGATTGGCAAGGCCGTTTGGGGAAAAGCCTAGTCTATACCTGCCTGTGTTGTGCACGGATTGTAATGGTTTATGAGAAGCTCACTTGTGAAACTAATGAGAAACATTTACAAGCAACAGCCATTATAGTTTGAGAGTCCAAGAAATGTTTTTTTAATGGGATATTGGGCTTACCTGTAGCTGGCAACAATCTAGCGATATCAATGACTAGGTCTGCCCAAAATGGATGCTACAGTGTCACCATTCTTAGCAACTTGTGATGTCACTTTGGGTGAATTTGTTCTTAACTTATAGTTCAGAAGAACTTCACTCTTAGTAACATTGCAAAGTTCTAAAAATGGATGCAATGCAGCACCCATATAGAGCAGACTTAGTCATCAATATGTCTAGACTATTGCCAACTACAGGTAGTCCCAATACCTCTTTTAAAAGAGTTTTCCTGGGCTGGCCTGGTGGTGCTGAGGGTTGAAGCGCTGGACCTTGTGCCATGTTGGTGACCTGTGTTCAAGAGTGAGTGCCTGCCGCTGGGGGTCGGCAGTGGAAGAGAAGGATTGAGCATCCCAGGAGCAGCTCTCCTTCTCCTGGGGGGGGGGTGGTGACCAGACATCGGTGCATGCCTGGCCCCTAGTGGTGGCTGGGAGCTGGCACACCAACGCTGCAACAATCGGGCAAGAAGTGGGGCAAACGCCTGATGGGATGCACACATGGGAGCGTTCATGGCGCCATCGCTGGTGTCCCTGCATGCTCCGCCTCTGGGGACCAAGTACAAGAATACAGGGAAAGGGGCTCCTGGTCAGGCAGCATGAGCTTCCGTCCTCTGAGGCACCACCCTCGAAAGGCACTTCCCCCAAAGTCTGGATCCGTTTCAGGCAAGTCGAGTTGGAGGCTCCTCAGCATTCTGCCATGGAGGGGAACTCATGGGGGATAAAGGGGGAAGCTGGACTGATGTTGGGGTATGGGCTGGGAGGACGGTCAGATGTACAGCTGACCAGGGTGACAAGAGAGAAAACAGTAGCAAAAAAACAAACAAACAACGTTTTCCTGCACTTTCAAACTACAGTGGCCACTGTTTGTAAATGTACCCCAACATTTAACATATATAGTACCTACCTACTGTAGTTATAGCAGTCATGTTTCTCAAGCTGACTAACACTGACGTGGTGTGCCAAATGATGGCATTATGGTATGGGACAAGTCTGCCATTTGTGCTAAACATTTTCTGTATGTGGCCATATATGGGTGGGATGAGAGCTGTGCAAACTGCCACCCTTCTGTAAGATGAAATAGCAACATTTACTGCACTGCATTTGGCATGCTGCGACTTCTTATCAAATTTATCACATTGCGTCAACAAGCAGTGCTACTATACCTCATGCAGAGGAACGTATGGCACAGTTTCTTCATCCCCTTGTTCTATAGGTTTCCCTCCAAACACTACATTCACAGTACTCGTATAGATCAGTCTGGGAATATTCCTCTGTATGCAGACTGCAACAAAACAGAAATCAAAATGACTTTAATAGAAAACAAAGAATTGGCACACCATAACTATGAATAAAAAAACTAACAGCAAATGATCTAACCAGTGCAAGGTACCATACTGAATTAGAACAGTGGCGGCCTTGTTATGGCTGAATAGCGAGAGCTAAGCTGATGTATTGCTGATGGAGGAGAAGAGATAAAAAGGGGGGCCCTGGAAGTACATGGCCGGATACCGAACACATCACATTATTTTTTCTCCACACTCGACCCAGTGGAGTTGAAGCACATATAATATGCATGAATCAGTGAGCCTTTTTCTCTCTCTTTCCCCATAACACTTCTCTGTCCAAAAACTGAAACTACGTGAGCTCTAACAATAGAAGAACATTTTCTTGCTTCAAAGTGGCCAATCCCGACACACTCATCACAGACTGTACACTTCCACCCCGCATCTAGAGTTAGGTCTGTACCTTCTGTTTCATAATGATTAACTTGCCCAGTTTCCAACCCACATGCAGAACTACCCTCCTGATTTGAAAATTGAGCAGAGACTCCCCTATAGAGCAGCACATTTTATGCCTAGGGGCAGGTGTCCAAGGAAGGAATCAGTGGATCTATAAAGCAGGTTAAAGTGGCTTAAATAATCTCCTGAGCAGTATTTCTGTCACCACAGTCAGCATCTTCTTAAAGTACATTACAGTGAAAAAAAGCTGCTAAACTACAGAGTGGCAGGGTTGCCATGAGGAGGTGGGGCGGGGGAGAGGGCAGTACTGATTAAAAAAAACACCAACCCTATGATCAGAGTGGTGATGCTTCTTTTTGCCCACAGGTGGCTCAGGTGGTTGGCACTGAAGATTTCATGTGTGTTGAGTTTCCCTCTCTGTTGCAGCAGTAGTTCCTCAGTTACTACAGCTTTCCTGCCCTTCCTGCCCAGCCACCTGTCTTGGGCAGCATGACGTCATTCTCTCAAGCAACAGCAACAACTCTCCCATCCCTCTGAGATAGAGAGCAACATGGGGGCTTCTGAAGCTGGTTACTGTTGTGTGTACACACACACACACACACTCTCTCACATGCCACACACACACACACACACACACACACACAGAGTAGCCACAACATGGATAATTCCTGTTGAGCTCCTCTCCTCACTCCTTTTCGGGTGTGGTTTTCTCTGTTTTCTCTATGCTCCTGTCTGTCATGACAAAACATGGAAACCAAGCATGACCAACTGCCCGAGGAAGGGTTTGAGCAGTTCAAGCTGAAAAGCAGACAGAAGATGCATCCCAGACCCTCACAAGAGTAGGTGCTGACTTCTACACCACTGTCAAATGGAATCACTGCTAACGCCTGGCTCACAGAAAAGGGCACAAATGAGCACGTGAGCATTTTTCGCTTATCCTGACAATATCGATTTTGGGGAGGGGAGTACCTTAAGCAGATGCTGTTTGGACCTAATTTTATTTAAATATTGCATGATAATTTTTTAGGAACTTAAAGCATATTATACAATGGCAAGAAAGAATCCTGGCTCCTGATTGGTCAGTTGGCCATCACAGCAGGGATGTTATCCTGGCATAATATCCCTGTTGATCATTTGGATGATCACCTCATAGATTGTTGCATCTTTTCTTAAAAAAATATTTTTTAAAACACTAAAAAAAATGTAATTTTTTTTCTGTATAAAACAATGAGCCATTGTATAATAGGAATAATGCCCTCCAGGGTGGGTGTTATGCTGGGATAACATCCCTTCTCAGGTGTTGGATGCCCTCGGCCAGTGGCCTCGGGCCCAACCACCCGAGGTGGGATGTTATCCCAGTATAACACCCACCCTGTCAGGCATTATTCCTTTAATATTTTACAGCAGTATTACACTGTTGCTGATTTTTTGCGGCTGCATAACAAGAGCTATGCTGACCTATTGCTGAGAGTAGAGGAGAGAATATAGGGGGTCTGGAAGTGCGTTACTGGATACTGAATGCATCACATGATGTTTGCTCCACACAGTGAAGTTGAAGCACACGAGTATGCATGAATTAGTGCGCATACTCTCTCATCCTTCACATAGCGTGGTTGCGCATACACCCTTTAGTTCTTTTTTCGCATTTTCTTTTATACTCCCCCTGGGCCGGGCATCCTTCATAGGTGCACTCGCGGTGGGAACTTCTACTCCCTGCCTGAACCCTGCTAATCTGATTAGGATTCCCCCAACAACCAGGCACCCCTAGCGCTCCGGTTCATCCACCGGGCCGGGCTTGTCAGTGAGCTGTCAGTCAATGAGCACATACTGTATACAGTATGCACTCCTTGAGAGCTCAGTCGACAGCCAGCCATGGTGGAGAGTGGAGGGCTGTGCCAGTCACCAGTTTGGGCATGGGACAGGGGGAGTGAGGTGGTGGAGCACTGCCTGCTGAAGTGGGGGGGGTGTGGAAGTCCACTAGACCACCAGGGAAAGATATATTTATATTATATGGGCAGATCCAGGATAGGGAAGGGGGGTTTGCTGGACCGTCAGAGAAAGACATTTTATTATATGGGCAAATTGGTGCTGGGGGAGGGGGTTTGCTAGGTCACCAGGGATGTGATTAAGTTTAATACAAAGGGGATCGGGGCTGGGGGTCCGCTGGCCACCAGGGACATCCTAGGGTGGCGCACTGCCGCCCTGCAGCTTACAGCACACCATCCAGATGTGCTGTCTGTTTGGTGCACGGTCACAGTTGCTATAAGCTGCGGGACTTTGCCGCTGGGATTACTTGATAGAGAATCAGGTGAAGGGTACCTGGTGTATCAGCAATTGGTGCAAGCCACCACTGGTGTGGCTTGTGCTGAGTTTTGAGAATCAAGCCCAATGTCTCCTGCAAGTTTCATTTTTAATTGTTTGACATACTGTTTGACTGTCTGTTGCATGTATATTCTTCCTTGCACAATGATGATGGTATATTGAATGATTATGCTTGTCTTAATTTGTGATGTATCATTGTTTGATTTTCTTTCAATAAACTATTCCCCTACTCCTCAGAGTCATGGCCTGTTTACCATCCATCTACCAGCAAGAACACCAGTCTCTAGACGAAAACAAGCTATTCTGTGGTGTGCTTGTTTTTCATGTTCTCAATAAAAAAATCCCCTACTCCTAAGATGGAATACTACTAGGTAGTGCTCCAGATAACGTTGGCATTCAAGAGGAATGTACTCACCCTTTTTGACATTAGGTGAGTAAAACATAATTTTGATGAGTAAAAGTACTTCAAATTTGGGAAAACAGCTCCTTTTGAAGTATCTTGTTTTGGCTACACTGGGGACTGGGGTCCCACCTGGAGAATGGAAACCTGTATAAAATAGATGGCCTCTAGCCATCCTGGAGGGAAATGGCAATCCTGGGTGGAAGGTTATTTAAACTAGCCAAGGGGGAGACCTGGATCTGGTGGCCCATGGTGCACTGACAATCGCATCTGGGAAGTGGCCATTCCTGGATTCAACATGTTCTGGTAAGACAAGACAGGGCGGAATGGTGTGGGGGTTGTTTTATATGGGAGTGAAGGTCTAACGTCATTAAGATACAGGGAAACCAGGGGGAAAAAGAAGGGCTAGAGGTACTATGGGTCAGCCTAGGGACAGGGTGAGGGGCCTTTATTCGCATGGGGGTGGTGTACAGCTCACCAACTCAGGGGGAGGAATCAGAGCTTTGGGGAGGCCATTAGTAAAATGGCAAGCAAGGGGGAGGTAAGGATTTGGGGGGACTTTAATCTGCCGGATGTAGACTGGGGCATTCTGTTTGCAGCTACAACAAGAAGCAGGGCCACCCAGCTGGCCCGCTAGCACAGCAGTTAGATTTCTGCTTGCGACGCCGACAAACCGGGTTCAGGAATGGACCTGGGAGTCAGAGGGCCAGCTGGGGGGAGAGGGATCAAGCGTCCTTGAGACTGCTCTCCTTTTCTGGGGGGAAGGGAGGGGAGGAGTGTCCAGTGCTTGATGGACCCCTGGTGAAGGCTGGGGGCACCACTGCGGCTGACACCAGTACATTAGTGGGGCAGGGTGGATGCTGGACATCAATGCACATCCCCACCCCTAGGGCAGCAAAGCAGCAAAAATGCTGGCCCTGACCCAGGAGGTAATCCAGGGATTGTCCATGATGTTCGTTGGGAGTGGGAAGCCCCCTCGGTGGCCCTGCTAAGGGGGGGGTAAGCCTGGGCATGAGGGTGGCAGGCAGACAGGTCCAAAGAGAGAGAGGGGTTGGACCCCCCCAAAAAAAGAAACAGGGCCACCCTTGACTTCCTACAAGGGGCATTTCTCAAGTCATTGGTTATGGAACCCATTAGAGATGAGGCAGTCCTGGACCTCGTATTTACAAACAGGAACAGCACTGCAGATGCCGCAGTGGGTAGTCCCTTAGGTACAAGTAATCACTGTACTGTGTGGTTTGACACTGGACTGGACAAGAGAAAAATCACACTAAGATGAGGGTCCTAGACTGCAGGAAGGCAGATTTTAAAGAAATGGGAAACTGCCTATGTAAACTCCTTGAAGGGGGGATGGCTGGGGGAGTGGAGACCCACTGGAAAAGGATAAAGGAGGGAATAGCCAAGGCAACGGCATGCTGTAGGGAAAGAGGGGGAAGAGGCCACAATGGTTCTCTAAAGAGGTGGTAAAGACAGTGAAGGAGAAGAAAACAGCATTTAGGAAGTACAAAGAGACCCAAATGGAAGAAGACAGTGAGGTATATCTGGGAAAGCAAAGGGAAACAGGAAAGCGGGTGAGGGCAATGAAAGGAAAAACAGAGAAGAGCTAAGGAGATAAAAAAAGGGGACAAGGCCTTTTTCAGATGTGTAAGTGAAAAGAGGAAGACAAGGGGAGGGATAGTGAGAATCAGGAGGGTAGGTTCATGGGGACTGCGCAGAGGAAAATAAACAAAAAGCTAAAACATTAAATGATTACTTCAGCTTGGTCTTCACAGTGGGTGAGAGCTGGTTAGCATGTAACAGCAAGCAGAAGGGGGTGGGGGGATTGGACACAAGTCCATTTTTGGTACAGTGGGTCCATAAGGGATTGGAAGCCCTAAAAGAGAATGAGGTGATGGGACCAGATGGGATTCACCCAAGGGTTCTAAAAGAACTGAGCACAGTGCTAGCCGCCCCTCTGGCAACACTATTCAGCACCTCACTGGAGATGGGGGTAGTTCCAGAGGACAGAAGGAGGGCCGATGTGATCCCTCTGCACAAGAGCAGTAACAGGGAGGAGGCTAACAACAACAGGCCAGTCAGTCTCACATCAGTGGTGGGCAAATTAGTGAAGACCATACTGAGGGAGAGGTTCATAGAGTGCGTGGAGGGTAATGGGCTACAGGACCAGTGGCAGCACGGTTTCACGGGGGAGGGGTCAAGTCAAACAAATGTCATAGATTTCTTTGACTGTGTTACTATGGAGGTGGATGAAGGGAGAGCAGTGGATGTGGCCTATCTGCACTTCAGTAAGGCACTTGACACTGCACCACACAGGAGGCCAATTAAGAAACTAAGCAGCCTGGGATGGGGGAGGAAGTAGTAAGAAGGGTATCAAACTGGTTGATGGATAAGAGGCAGAGGGTGGTGGTAAATGGCACACACTCAGGAGATGTGAGAGAGAATAGTGGGATGCCACAGGGATCGGTGCTGGGACTGGTCCTCTTCAGTGTATTCATAAGTGACATTGCTGAGGAGCTGGGAAGATGGGTATTTTTATGGAAGATACAAAAATCTGCAACAGGGTGGATGCTCAAGCAAGAGTGGAGAGAATGCAGAGGAATCTGGGAAGACTAGGGTAGTGGCCTAAGATGTGGAAGATGGGTTTCAGTGCTAAAAAATGCAAGGTCATGCACCTGGTGCAGAGAAACCCAAGAGTTGTGTATAAGATGAGGGAGAGGTACTTATGGTCACCAAGCAAGAAAGAGACCTCAGGGTCATCATATCTGATGATCTCAAGGTAGCGGATCAGCAGTGGTGCAAGTGGTAGACAAGAAGTACAGGAACTCAAGCACTGAAAAAATATGAAACGCAGAATGAAGTTCCTCAATCTGAAGGATAACTGTATAGCTACTGTGGGATTCAATTAGGGATACTGAAGTATTTCTAGGAAAATATCATTGTTGTACAAGTCAAATTTCATGATGGAATCCCTGATTTTAGGTCACAGGCCCAGAAACTGTCATTGTTTTGTTGGTTTAAGAAATTCAGGTCCAGTACCAGTGGGAAAAAGTATAGGAACTCTGTTCCTACTGCAAAAAAGGTACAGGAACTGAGTTCCTGTGCGTTCCTGTTCACTTTCTTCACTGCGGGTCAGTGAGACAAGGCAGTAGGGAAGGCTAGTGGGATGCTGTAGTGCATCGGGAGGGGGATTTCTAGTAGGAGGAGGAGGAAGGGGTGCTGAAACTGTATTGCTCGCTAGTAAGACCCTACCTGGAGTACTGTGCACAGTCCTGGAGGGTGAACCTTCACAAGGACACTGACAGGGTGAAAGCAGTACAGAGGAGAGCAATGGTGTGAGGGTAGCACGTAAAGCCAAATGAGGAGAGGCTGTGGGATCTCAACATGTACTCCCTGGAGGAGAGGAGCGCGAGAGAGGACATGAGTGAGACCTACAAGTACCTCACAGGGGTGAACAAGTGCAGATAGGGTGTCTGTTTCAGAGGGAGGAAGGAAGGCACTAGAACATGGGGGTATGCAGTGAAGCTAAGGGGGGGGATAGGAGAGATGTGAGAAATACTTCTTCACTGAAAGGGTGGTGGACAACTGGAACAGCCTGCCCAAAGAAGTAGTTGGGGGAAAGACTGGGGCACTTCAAGCATGTATGGGATAGGCGCAAGGGAAAATTAAGTAGAGGAAAGGAAGGTAGGAGAGAGGCCAGTGACCTAATAGGGTCAGAAGTATTGGAATAGGCAGAGAAAAGGGGCAGACTAGATGGGCCTACCGGTCGTCTTCTGCCGACAAAGTTTTATGCTTCTATGTTTCTGTGTTTCTATGTATGGAGTATTCCAAGGGTTGAGATGGGTATCAGTACTCATTAAAAAAATGTTTAAAGAGTATTTCTTAAAATATGGTGAGTAAAATAGGCTAGTACTCACCTTACCTAGCACAGTTTCAATAAACTTTACAAATCGCTAAGTTCAGCCAAAATAAAAGACACCTGTAACTGTCATTAAGTCTCTTCCTTCCCCATATGTGCCATATTTATCCAGTGGTAAGGTATAATTGATTTGCCATATTAACTGCTTTCCCTTCCCCTTCTACTCCTGGCTTTATCGTTGCTTACGCTCCACTGCTACTCTATCAAATCACTCCTCCCCCCATATCAGTTGTAGACTGTTGTTTGTTCTAGCTGCCAAAATACTGTATATGTATTGCACACACCAGTCATCATGTTTCATTTATCAGTTTTCAACCTGTAAGTCGCTTCCCTGTCTCATATCAATGTTTACCACCTGCGGTCACCCTATGTGGTACCCTTGTATGTATATCCAGCCTGTATCATGTAATGTGCATTTCATGTATATACTGTTATTACCTATCTATGTTTGTACTTTAAGTGTTTATGTCACAGGACCTCCTTGTGAATGAGCTTGCTCAATGGAGTTTTCCTGCAATAAACTTGAACTTGAACTTGAACTATCTGGAACACTGCTGCTAGGAATGAGAATTATGTTTCCTTTGGTAACCGTCATATTTGTTCACTGTGTTTCCTTGATTTTTCCCCAAGATATTTACATATTGTTTAAGTTTAGTCTAATTGATTCACCCTCACCTATGTTTAAGTAAAGCAAGTGACGAAGGTTTTTGAATTGTATATTCTTTTAAATAAGAAATTCCACTTCTGTTATCGACATGTGCCATGGGGCGATTAAAGGAAAACTACACCCAAAACTTGAAAAAATATATGCTGTGCAGAGTGTTTTAATTTGTATGTGAAGTTCTAGTGTTTCCTTCCCTCTGACTGGTATTAGGAGTTTTTCCTAAATTAGCCTGCTAGCTTTAGGGTAGTTTTACGACCCCTGGATATCTCCATATCAAATAGGTTTATTGTATTTCTTTGTCCTATAATGCACCTTGTTTCATGTAATGGTGATGTAGCAGAGCCCATAAATCCAGCAGAAAGCATTGCATTACAATCAGTTCACAACAATGGAGATGGCTATATTTTAAAATCTGTAGAATTCAGCTTGGTGACCACCCTCATCCTAAATGTTTTACTGTCCTGAAAAACTTTGCTGCTGGTAATTTTTGTGCAGTTTGTAAAGCTTCCAAGATACTTAGTTAGTTTGGCATGTGTGTGCTGAATGTTGGGTCTCTCTTACATCAGTCACATGAGACAAGATGCACTGTGGGAACAAGAAATACAATTACACTATCAGGTAGGAAGATCCCCAGGGGTCGTAAAACTAGTATGAAGCTAGCAGGCTAATTTGGGAAAAACTCCTAATACCAGTCAGAGGGAAGGAAACACCAGAACTTCGCATACAAATTAAAACACTCTGCACAACATATATTTTTTCAAGTTTTGGGTGTAGTTTTCCTTTAACTTCCACCTTGATAATAACCAGAGATGGGTAAAAGGTGCCTTGGTTTAACTTCTCATCTGACAGACAGACAGACGTTTCATCTGAAGGATGGATTATATATAGTGCCTTTTATACAGACAGTGTCACAAAGGGCTTTACAGTCAGGAAGGGGGAGAGGGAGAGTGTTGCTGCTGTTTTCAATGCACAGGGACATTCAAAGAGCAGGGATATA
This sequence comes from Neoceratodus forsteri, assembly GCA_016271365.2. Lineage (NCBI taxonomy): Eukaryota > Metazoa > Chordata > Ceratodontiformes > Ceratodontidae > Neoceratodus > Neoceratodus forsteri. The sequence goes on from JADMNL010000025.1 coordinate 47,977,550, forward strand.
TTAGAGAGATAGTAGAGAGGGTTTAAGCACAGAGTTGTTAAGAGGCAGTATAGCGCAGTGGTTTAAAGGAAAACTCCATGTTAAAATCAGAAAAAGATATGTAGTAGTCTTTTTTTCTGTGTTCTAACCAGTTCCCAGTGTTTTCTTTTCGTCTGGCTGTGAGAGATGTTTTTTCTAACTTTCCCTAACTGTTTAATTGCCCTTGGAGGTTGCAATTCTGGTTTCTTTATGGCCTCTAATCTTCCCAGAGTGCCCTTTGGTGTGATGTCTAATTGCCCCTGCAGGAAGCCAGTGTCTTGTTACCAGGGTCTGTCACAGCTCAGCCACAAAGAAAATACTTCTTCCACAGAAGACACACTACTAGATTTTGGGTGAGTGTAATCATTATTATTTTTTGATATCAGTACCTTGTCCTGCCAGGACCATCTTTTTTTGGTCTAGCTTGCGTCCATACTCTGGACCATTTAAATCTGGTGCAAGCTGTTGTAAATCAAATTGCTTGTCACAGCTGCATTGAGATGATAAAAACAGGTGCAGTTGATTCAATCGGCTATGCCACAGCTGTGGCGGTGCAAGGGATTGCGGCAGGGCTGAACGCAAGCCTTACGTCAACCTTCGAAAATCCTGCCCCTGGTTTCTAGATTCACAGCTCTGTGCTCTAACTACTCAGCCAAACTGTTCACAGCCTTATTCACCTGCTTTACCTAACAAGAGTGTTAAAAAATCTGTTTGCACATAGGATTTATTTAGAAATTAGGATAATCTGATATTAATACTTATTACCTTATGTTTACCTACAGTACTGAGAAATGTTAATCACTGTGAAGTGTCTGAACTTGAACTATGTGAGTGAAATGTTTGAAAGCCCCAGAAGTCATATGGGTTGTTAGCAGCTCACCTACTAACGTTTATTCCTGGTGGTACACTTTTTTTTACATTTTTTAGCTATTCTTTTTTCTTCCTTGATGTCGTGGCCCTCTTTCCTCCAGAGGGAGCTCCCAGCCCTGTCTCCTGGCATACACCATCTGGCGCTGGCCCATATTCCCACGGCTTACCCCCCGGCAGGGCCGCCGGGGTTCCCCAATCCCTACCAGAAACCGGATCCAGTGTGGCCATCACTGTGGCTAACCGGGAGTGGAGCCTGCGAGGTGCACTCCACCATTCATTGTGGCATCTTTTTCCTGGATTTTCTCCCCAGGAGATGAGGCATGCAATGATGCCTGTGGAGAGAGTTCGCACCTGTCTGCAGGTGCTCCCTCCTAGCGCCTGACCATCTTCTTCCCCTTTCTACAGTGTCGGCACACTGTCCCCCAGCGTCCGTCAGGACACCGACCACTGATGACTCCTCGACGCTCAATCCTTCTCCTTCCCTGCCGACCCCTGGTGGCCCACACTTGTTCATGAACACGGGTTGCCGGCACGGTGCGAGGTAAGGTGTCCAGCACCTCAGCCCACAGCACCACTGGGCCAGCTCTGGTGGTACACTTTTAAATAAATAAAACACAGTTCATCTTAATAGAGTTTCTCAGACCCTAAAAACTGACTCTTCTAAGATTCCTAAGATTTTGCCCCCCTCACCCACCCTGGGAGACCAATAATTTCTGGTATAAGTATTGTCAAGGAACAACTATCCTGATACATGAACTATTTTCTGGGATCATCGATGCAAGCCGTACCCTTCTACAAATGAGATGTCATCGTTATCCTCCAAACCTTAGACAATCCAGATATTGGAGAAGAGTGGCTACTCGTGGCCTGAGACGTAGAGTCCTTATGCACCTATACTCCACACTGTGAGGGTCTAGAGGCCCTGAATTTCTTCCTTAGTAATAAAAAATTACCCCCTAATCTGTAGACAGAGTTTATCTTATTGTTCATCTGACAGTGTTTGAAGTGGAAACAAAATATTTAACAAGACATACATGTGATTCTAAATATTATATATCAAAAATAAATGGATGCTGTTGAAATGTAAATTTAAAGTAAGAGAAAAATGAATGCAATGCATACATACATACCAGTGATGATGGCTTTAGTTCCCCCAACATTTACAGACTCGATCTGCTCTGCCCGAAGCTATAAAAGACACAAGCAGATAAACAAGACTGACTACGTGACACTGTAATTGCAGAGACTATACACACCTAAAGCAGAAAAGTGTCAATATTGCTCCAAATTCCACAGCTGTAACTGGAGGTATAGGTTCTTTCTGTTCTGGCTATGGTCCTATACAGCTGCATAGACATTTCATGACTGAAAAAGAATATATGGGTCCGTTGAGTTTGCTCTGATCTCCAGTGTTGAATTACTCTACCCTTGCAGAGTTCTTCCTGCCCTCTGCATCCCTTGTGATGCTAGTAATCCCCTTGAAGTTGTCCCAGACTAGAACAAGCATTTGTCAATGCCAAACATTCACTTGCAGCACCATGGCTATTGTAGAAGCCTGGGGGGGGCTGTGTGTGTGTCAGAGGAGTGAAGATTGGGTAGAGAGAGAATGCAGCTGGCGGCAGGAGCTACCAGTAAGTACAGCAACACCACAGCTAATGTAGAAGCCGGGGGGGGGGTCAGAGGAGCGAGGATTGGGTAGAGAGAGAGAATGCAGCAGGCAGCAGGAGCTACCAGTAAGTACAGCAACACTGCAGCTAATGTAGAAGCCTGGGGGGCGGTCAGAGGAGCGAGGACTGAGGAGAGAGAGAGAGTGCGGCATGTGGCAGAAGCCGCCAATAAGTGAAGCCACACCGCGGTTAATTTTGAAGCCTGGGGCCGGTCAGAGGAGTAAGGACCAGGGAGAGAGAGTGCGGTTGGCAGGAGGAGCTGCATGTATAAAAGCTGTAACCATAACTTGGCCATGCTCATTAGTGTCAACTAACAGGCAGCTTTCATCAAGCCTGAATATATTACCCTTCCTATGTTAGAAGTTATCCTTTAAGCCTACTATATGCTAGACTATAGCAAAATGGGTTACAGTATTTTCTAAGAAACTTAATAATTCCCTGACTATGAGTTATTTGTATTTTTTATGTGAACTGTATGTTTTCAATACTGGTATAGAGATGGTGTAGACTGTCAATTATCCTGAGATATCTAATAAATAAAGAGTATATAAAAAAAAATTACTCCCTCCCTCAATCTTCTGCCCTCCTGGGTCCCTGAGGACAGGCAGGTTTCTCATAAATCAGCGTTTATATGTCACCATTCAGCCTATGAAAGGCCATACCTGTCCCTCACCGATCTGGACCCTGCCCATGCTATCCCTTTTCTCTCGCGTATGAGTACTTTTATTGCTAAATTTACATTGTATTATTGTTTTTTTTGTTATGTCTGTAACTGTATACTTTGTACATTGTTTGGTTTGTATCTGTTATTTCTTACTGTGTGTATCCGGTCCATCTTGTACATGAGCATGCACAATGGTGATCGCCTGGATAAATAAAGACTTTGATTGATTGATTGATTGATATATTGGTCCCTAGGAATCTTGGTCCCTTTCCTCGGCTCAGTTTACATTGTACCCCTATTGACCTCATACTGAGGTTTTGTACAGACATGTTTGACTCATGTTTTGACCTTTGTCTGTTGTTCATCACTGTGTAATAGCTACTACTGTCTATATACTGTAAATGTATGGCTGTTGAACTATGTTGGTGTCACCTTGTGGCTCGGGTCATGTCTGAAAACGGTCCATTCTATCAGCGCACTTACCCGGTTAACAAAGACGTAAATAAATAAATAAATAATCATGGCCAATGTATCTGGTGCTCGAAGTGCACGATCCACTGTACTTCAGTACTGTATGCACCTCTGTAAATATTTATGCAATGTATGTGAGAGAAAAAAATGTAGGTAATTAATTTATCTAGCCAGAGTTGGCATTCTGATGGAGAATAAACAGCTTATTCTCTTAGTGTAAATGTATCCACAGTCACACCACTCATCACCACCCTCCCCTCCCTGAAGCAGCTGTCAGATCACACTACATTATGTGGACCAATCAGAAAGCTCTGCATTCTTCCCTTTCAATAACAGGTGTTGACAGCAGCACATTAGTGACAAATCAAACAAACTTGTGCCATGGAGTTCGTTTAAAATAATTTTTAGTATGTAACTCGGCTGTCATCGATAGGGGTTGCCAGTTAACCTAAATGTTTAAATCTGTACTTAAAGGTTTTGCACTTAAGGGACTAGTGTTATAGCCCGTGTGCTGGAATGTCAAAAGTGTGTTTTCTGCTTATTACAATGTTACTGCCTAGTGAGAGAATGTCCTCTGTGTTAAGCACAGTTGGTGAGCACTGGCTTGACACCTCCCAGGTGTTTGTTTACAACCACTAAGGGTGGTCTTACTTCTGTGTATGTAACAGCCAGTTCTGGACCTGCGCCCTTGGAGTTTTGGGCATCCGCAGGTGCACTTCTCCAGTTCCAACTGGCTTTAGGGGGCTTGTGGTCTCAGGATGGGTGCAGGGTCCTTGGTCCAGAGTGGCACTAACTCCCTTCAGTGTGGGTCTCCAGAGGCACAGATCCCTCTGGGGATCCGATATCGGCGACAACAGAGACCTATTGGCAGCTCACCCTCAAGGAGGGGTATCTGATGGATTTGCTGTATTGTCCCGTTATTCTAGTGTAACTCCTAGATGGCGCTATCCCAGGGGCTACTACCCCTACCTGATTTGCCACTAACAGGTTGAGGGGCCTGGATCCAATGGCGGGTGCCTCCACCCAGAGGTCAGGGTTTGCAATAGTTAAACTAACTTGGTCACAGCCCTCTGGGACACTGCAACCCCCCTTTCTTCCCACTAGTGGCCCACACAATATATCAGAATTACCTTCACAGTATATACTTACCCCCAGGTCTGGTTCCGCACTGGGACCTCCGTAGAAATGAGATACAGTGCAACAATCACAGTACAGTACTTTAACATAGACAAATACCTCAGGCAGTATAACTTTGCTGAAACAAGCAGCTCTGATTTATTTAGGGGATATAACAAGGACAGGGGAAATCAGGTTAATTAGCTTATCACTCTAATAATCTACTATGGCTCTGTGCACAGGCCTATCCCTATCAGTTACTGTCCCTGGGTACCCAAGCCCCAGTGGCTAGTCCAAACCGTGGCAGCTGGTAGGGCCCTTTCACAGAGAAAAGGAGAATTAAACAGTCAGCAGTACAGTAATTCCATTTGGATTTAATGTGGCAATTCAACAGGAGCGACCCTGAATTAGTACTCACGACCTCCAAATAAGATAGGGTCCTTCAATGTCAGCAGGGCTCACTTGAGGTACACAAACCTCTTCACACATCCATATAAAAGAAAGCACTATACCAGGCAGGCTGCATCTGTATCCCGATCGCAATTACTGCACAATACCCGGGAGAACACACAGCAGATTCAGTTCCTGACAGACCGAGAGTAATTTTCAGCAATTCCTCCAGTCTTCTACAGGGTGAGCCTGGTTTCTACTCTTCAGAGATCCTTTGATTCTTTTCACAGGACGGATTCAGTCCTAACAAGTTGTTACACAAGCTGCAGACCGGAACTCTGGGCTCATACACGTTTTGACTAAAACTGCACACTGAAAAAGCACAGGGCCCTTCCTTCTTCACTGCCAAAGCTCAACTGAAACTCCAACCGACAAAACTGGCACTTCCTTTGAGTTCCTCCCAGTTCTTGACTGGATTGGCTGTCACCACAATAGACTGCTGCTGTTGGTCCAAAAGGCACTGAAGTTCAAACTACATCTCCCAGAGTCACTGCCCATACAATCCTCTTGTGGCTGGCTCAGATTATGAGTCCAAGTTCTGATTCGTCCAAGGCACCATTTTAGAGCTAGCTTACCCACACTGATTGGTCCAGTTCAGCAGTTCAAAACTAGAATGGGAACTAGCAGACACAGTTCTGACTGCAAAAGAAAGCAGGTTAGACAAACTGTAATTTCATTATTACTCTAAATAATTTCTGGCAAACAGTTACATCTTTCAGATAGGTTCCTTTGCACCCTAGTGACTGCAAAATGAAGTGAATTGCGCAGCTCGAGTGGTACTCAGAGAAGCACACAGTCCCCCATACAAACTAATTATGTCTGCAAGCAGACAGCTCTTAAAGAGACAGTACCAGAGGCTCTAAAAACACTCACTGATAAATGGCTTAAATGCCAAACACCATTCAGGCTTGGAGCATTCAAGCAAGCTCCTGGAAGTCTTTTGGGAACCCCCATTTGCAGGGGGGTTACACTAGCAAAGGCAATAGACAAACAAACAGGTTCTGTATTGTCCTGTTATTCCAGCAAAGGTGCAGAAGGGTTCTGTATTGTCCTGTTATTCCAGCAAACACAATAGACAAACAAATGGGTTCTGTATTGTCCTATTATTCTAACAAAGGCAACAGACAAGCTGAAGGGTTCTGTATTGTCCTGTTATTCCAGCAAATGCAACAAACAAATGGGTTCTGTATTGTCCTATTATTCTAACAAAGGCAACAGACAAGCTGAAGGGTTCTGTATTGTCCTGTTATTCCAGCAAACGTAACAAACAAATGGGTTCTGTATTGTCCTATTATTCTAACAAAGGCAACAGACAAGCTGAAGGGTTCTGTATTGTCCTGTTATTCCAGCAAACGCAACAAATGGGTTCTGTATTGTCCTATTATTCTAACAAAGGCAACAGACAAGCTGAAGGGTTCTGTATTGTCCTGTTATTCCAGCAAAGGCAACACACAAGCAAATGGGTTCTATGCTGTCCTGTTAATCTGGCAAAGGTAAGAGATGAGCAAATGGGTTCTGCATTGTCCTGTTAATCCAGCAAAGGTAACAGACAAGCAAATGAATTCTGGTGGAGGCTCTGAGGCCTGAAAAAATAGTGAAAGGAGCTGTATTTGCAAAGATTCCATGCAGCTGATGGGTGCTGGTTATCTGAGCCCAAGGGCAAATGGGAGGATGCACTGAACCAAGGTAAGCCCCTTTAGCTGTGACCACAAGACACTGGACACCAAATGCCCAGAGGGCAAGGGGCTAGGTGCAGTGGTCAATATTTGTGTACCTCAAACTAGCTATGTTCAAGCTGAACAATTTATTCACCCTAGCAGGGCCTGCCCCTCCCACACTACCTCCACTAAGGCACCTAGTAAATGTTTTGCCCAAAAGGCCGGGAACACTGTGGGGCCCATGTCCCCACTCATGGCTGCGAGGGGAGATCCCTTTCTGACAATCCCTGATCTATGTGTAACCCCTAGGTGGTGGTATCCTAAGGGCTACTACCCCTGCCTGCATGACTAGGCGCAGGTTGAGGGTCCTGACCTTGTTGAACGGGTGCCTCCACCCGGAGGAATGGTTCTGGGGTAGCGTAACTGCAGTTGGTATAGCCCTCCAGGATGCTATAACCCCCCACCAACCCCTCTTGTGACCTAAACAATATAGCAGCAAAACATTCACATGTACCAGATGGCAGTAATGACCTGCTCACACCCCTTGCACTTACCACCAGGGTTGGATCCTATGCAGCTGCCCTGGAGGCCCCCCGTAAAGTAAGAACTGTAATACAACAGTTCAATGGCAGTACAATACCCTCACCAAAAAGGTACACATTAGCCAGGTTAAACGCAAAAAGAACAGAATCTGATTTATTTAGGGGGAAGTGAACAGGGGTGGGGCATGACTCTAACCAATGACTGACAGATCTGATTAATTCAGGCTGAACATGCATGCACAGCGAATCCCTTGTATACAGTTACACGACCCTGGGTACCCAGTTGTTAAGCAGGCTAGCCTGAGGTGATGCCTGGGATAGGCCGGGGTTGCAGTTGTTGTTGGGGCCCTTAGGAAAGAAAACATTCAGCATGCACATCAACCCAGAATTTGTAATCAGGAGCCGGATGGCTCAGTTCATTGTAATAAACCCAAACAAATAAATCAGATGACACACAATGATTACAGCTTTGTTGCAGGGAGCTACCCTGTTTGGTACTCACGCTACCCAGACCAGGAGGTAGGACTGATGAGATGAAGACCTCTGGATGGTGTTCGGGTTTGCTGAGGAAGCAGGACCCATACGACTCACCAAGGTGGTCGCTGCCTGTTCGATGGTGTTGAGCAGGGAGCTGAATCCCTGAGTGGGTCTTTTGTTGGAAAATGTCTCTGCGATGGGAGCGACAGTCTAAGCTGAGATGGCAGGGCCCAGACCAGAGCAGGCAGTTTGGATTTAATCTGTACGAGTGCTGGAGCAGCTTCCAGCTAGCATAATACACTTAAAGGTGGGGAACCAAATTGTGACCCACACAGCACATTCAGCACACTTATAAGCAACACAACTCTTAGTCAAGTTCAGGGTAAAGTCTGGTTGCAATTTAGCAGAAGTTCTGCACAAACCTCTCAATCCATGACTCACTTCAGTACCTGGCAGGCTGATCACTTCTAGAGCAAGTCTTCGGTTCCAAATTCAGGCAGTGATCACTCTCTTTCTCTTCAAGCTTCAGATCTCAAACAAAGGAATTAGATTTAAGTCCAACTTTCACATTCACGGGGGTGCTGTTGAGCACTACTACTGCTACTGATCAGACATGCCTCTTGATCGCTCTGCACTTAGTGAAAGTATTACAAATCTTATACCCTTTTCTAAGTGAGTTGGGGTGGATTTTTTGCTATATTTGTGTTCCTGAAGGCATTTGGAACAGATTGATACCAAATAATAGACATGATACGCACTCACAAAATGGCCCTTTCAGAGGAAAAGTTCAGCTGGTGCAGGAACAACAGGCCGCTACCTCTACTCCAACTACCAGCATAGGAGAGCCACCCTGGAGGGCACTGCAACTTTCTATACATGCCATAGACACAAAAGTAGAGTCTATTCTGCAGTGTATGGGTGAACAAGACATATAAATCGAAGTGGTGACCAGAACGGCCAATGCAGCGGAGAGTCAAGCTACCCAAGCCCTGTCGGCATCAGCGAAGTTGGTCCAGGAGAATGGCCAGCTTCAGTACAGACAAGGAAGCGCTAGAAAATGCTAACCGTGCTCTGAATATCAGATTGGTTGGGCTACCAGAGGAGTCCAAGGATCCGGATCTCCTCACTTTCCTGAAAAAACGGTTACCAGCTGTCCTGAATCTTGAACCTGCACTGAAGGCCCATTTTCTGAAAGCATATCTTATTTCGCACAGATCAGCAGAAGCACAGAAGGACCTTCTGAGAACTGTTCTTTTAATTACAGATGGAGCTGCAGTAAAAGAACAAATCCTGCAGGCAACTTGTAATGCAGAACAGCTAAACTTTAAGGGACATGCATTGCATGTCTTCCCAGGCTTTTCCTATGCCACGAGGGTCCGTCATAAAAAATTTGATGGGGCTTGGGCCACTTTGAAACACCTTGGAGTGGCGCATTCTTTGCTTATGCCTGCGTGTCTGCGAATCTACTATGGGGGGCATACTTTTCAGTTTACCGATCCCCTGGAGGCAGGACGATGGATAAAGAAAATCCAGAAGGAAGTCGAGGCTTCTCAGACCCGGGAGGAGCTGGATCAGGAGTCAGAAGTGGATGAGACTTGAGATGGTTACTGGACTAAGAATATTTCAAGTCTGTTGCCTTAATTTAGGACTCTTCTAATTATATACTTTACTAACAGTTTCAGACAGTTGTGATACTGTAAAATGAGTTCTAAAATAACTGACTATTATTGTTTTCAATGTCCAACTATGCAGCAAATCTGGTTAAAAATTTAAAAGATTTGTTTTTTCTTTTGCTGGGTGTTCAGAGCTTTTGGATGCGCACTAAGATTTTTGGGGATATTAATATGATTGGAAACAGGGTCTAATCAGCGCTGGTTGTTGAATATACTGTTTGGGTTTTCTTTATAGGTTCGGACTGACCACCTCTCTTGTAGAGTGCAGTTATTTGTATAAACATGAGTAACTATCTTGGATTTCCCTGTATCCATAACTGTTATGCCTAGATCTATGTAATCTATTTCATTAGATGTCTCCTGTAGCTGTTTCTAATGTCTGGCATATGTACCATGTATCTCTGTGTTTATTTGAGATATTCAATAAACATAAAGTACAACTTTCACATTCACAGGATTTCTCACTGGACGATGTGACAGGCAGGCCAGTGCAGCCTCCCCACCGATTCTCCCGGGCTTCTATGCCGGAGCAGCTGCTCGATGGCTCAAGCTGTTCACTCTCCAAACTCCAGCTCACAACTGACTCAGCTGCAAGTAGTTCTGGGGATTTTCTCTGAGATCCAAAAAGTTTGGTTGGCTGAGGGAACTGTCTGTCACAGCAAGGGCTCCCCCTCCAGGTTCATTTAGGTGCCAAACCTTAAAAACTACAATTCCTACAAATTTCAATTCTACAAGACCTCTGGGGATAGTCTCCATTTTAGGTCCTCCGAGGTTCTGAATGGTCCAACTCTGACAGTCCAGAACCAAAATGGTGGCTCTATGCAAAAAGTCCATGCTGCAATGGAAGGCAGGTTAGATAAACTACTATATTACTATTAATAAGGCATATAAAGAGTAAATGAACACAGTTCCTAACAGATCTCCCTCTGCGCATAAAGCAACTGCAGAATGGAGCAGAAATATCACTGCCTGGCTGGTCACAAACCCTAAACTACTTGGACCCAGCCCAGACTAATTTCTAACATAGCATAATGACTCTCTTAAAGAGGCAGACACGGAGGCTTCCTATAGCACTCTCATGCGTACACATATAGCTACCGCAGACACAGAACACCATCCTGACAGTGGGATTAGGCAGCCCAGGAAGACATCTTAGTAAACCCCAATTTGTACATGGGGTTACATATGACTTGTGTCACTAGTTGCAACGTGGCTCTGTGGCCATGTGCCATTACTGTGCTTGTTTTACACTGTTACTGTTTACCTGCCTTATTGTAAATTTGTATGCAGCTGATCTAGCCTATTTATTTGTACTTGTTCAACTATATTGTAATTGTTTGACTTCATTCCACTGGAACATGCTTATTGTATTTGTTATGTTGCCTTGTAATCTCTGTTATTAACGTGGAATCTCTGTAAAAGTGCACTTGTGCTCAAAGGTATTCTCTGAAATTTTCAATAAATAAATATGTAATAGTTATAAATGCTGCTAAGTATCTGACCACATGGTTGACTAGTCTAGGACATGTACATTAAAACTGGTTTATTACTGATTGATAATACTGATGATCACTGGGCCCTAGATGTGGTTTTGTTTAGGGCTCGAATTGAGTAATCCCCTGTCACCAAACTGGAGTGTATGCATGCAGCATGTAAATAAATGTTGGAGTTTTGCCAGCAACATTACGCCTCGAGTGTCATGACGTGTTCAGAATTTTACTGAAAATGACTACAGTTTTAACTGCAATTACAACAGATAATGCAAACCACACATTAAGTTATATTTTACAGTTTTAAAAAGGTCATTAGTATCCAAAGTTGCCTTGCCCGGACAAAACTGTACAGTGGGTTGTGATAATGAAATCTATTTTTTTTAGCAACAAAGAGTGGATCTGTTTAGCCCTGAAACCACAGGACAAAGAACGTGATGTAGGCTGAACAGACGAGACTGTGCCAGCACACAAAGACCACAGGAAGAAGGAGAGCCACAGTCAGTGTGTCAAAGAAGTAAGTGGTGGCAATCACTCTTCCTGCAAGTGGCACAGGCAATGTGGCCAAAACAGTTCCACGGTGGTGGCGCAAAGACTTTTATAGATGTTGCTGAAGTGGGCCATACCTACAGGGTGTAGGGGAAAAGATAAGCCTGAAAATGTACAGCAGCATAGCTAGTGGCTCCTGATAAGATGAACCATCAGATTTACCCCTAGACATAGATGTTCGCCCCTGAGGTTATTGTCCACCAACCTCTTCTTCACTAGGTATGGTGGTAGAGGCCACTGGTGGTGGTGGTGGTATTGGGGGGGTTAGAAGTACATATACTTAAATCAATCAAATGATATCCAAGAAAACAAACTACATTACATAAATCAAACATGCAACAAGGACAGTTCGGACACATTTTTCGTACATACTCATTGTGGTGATTTTGGACACACTTCACTTGTTGGCACAATTTGCTCTATCACTTGTGAGCTCATCCAAACTCACCACAACTCATACGGATAGCAAATCTATCCAACACTGCCTTATTGCATATCCCCTGTTTATCTATTACAATTTAGAGCAGAGTATATTTTTATCTGTGACGTCCAATGGAAGTTAAAGATCCCATGGCGCTAATCATGAGAGTAGGAATCTCCCCCAGTGTCCTGACCAACATTCCCCAGTCAATAAAACCAGTTCACATAACCCACCACCCAGGAAACACCTGGAAATGAGCTGTCACACCTTAGTGTCCCATTGTAAGTCAAAACAATTGCAAATAATCTCCCCTAGTTTTCATAGGGTTTATAATCAATGTGTACCATATTATCCAATAAGTCAGTAAAAAAGCCTGGGTGAGGATTTCACAACTTCACAACTGTGTTTTTATGTTGTCTTAGAGCCTGATTGAGTCAGGCCAGCATGCACGTGATTTCTGTGTATCCCGTTCTGTGGTTTCTGTGCATCCCTGTGGATTCTTGTATCCAGTGGATTACAGGACCTAAGGCAGCATGGTTTCCCAGAAGGAAGGTCATGTCAAACAAATCTGATGGACTTCTTTGACTGGGTGACCAAGGAGCTAGATCAGGGAGGATATGTGGACGTGGCTTACCTTACAAGGCCTTTGACACCGTCCCACACAGGAGATTAGTAAGCAAGTTGGGTAACTTGAGGATAGATAATAAGATGATACCCTGAATAAGAAACTGCTCAAAGGAAAGGACCTAGCGGGTAGTGTGAATAGAGTATGCTCCAAGAAAGGGAGGGTGACCAGTGGGGTACGTCAGGGATCAGTGTTGGGACTGGTCCTCTTCAATGTCTTTATAAGCAATATACTGTAGCTGAAGAACTGGCAGAGAAGGTCTGTCTCTTTGTGGATGACACCAAAATCGGTAACAGAGTGGACATTCCAGTGAGGGTGTGTGGCTAGAATGCGCAGTGATCTAAAGAGACTGAAAGAGTAGTCAAGGGTATGGCAGCTAGGTTTTAATGCAAAAAAGTGCAAAATAATGCATCTAAGCTACAGGAACCCAAGAGCGGAGTACAAGATTGGTAGAGTGATACTGACAGAGACCAAACAGGAACGAGACCTGGGGTAATCACATCGGATGGCCTAAAGGTGGCTAGACAGTATGATAAGGCAGTCGGAAAAGCTAGTGGGATGTTGGGGTACATAGGTAGGGGTATCTCCAGAAGGAAGAGAGAGGTGGTTCTGTCCCTACATAAATCACTGATAAGACCCCACCTTGAGCACTGTGTACAGTTCTGGAGACCACATCTCAGAAAGGATACAGAGTGGAGGCAGTCCAGAGGAGGGCTACCACAATGGTGCAGGATTTGCAGCAAAAGTCCTAAGAGGAAATGCTAAAGAAGCTAAATATGTACACCTCGATGACAGGAGGGGGAAGGGTGATATGATAGAAACCTTTAAATACCTTACATGGGTTAATAAGGTGCAGGAGGAGAGTATCTTTTAGAGAAAAAGGTGCTCTGTAACAAGGGGGCATGATATGAAGCTGGAGGGTCAGGAAGTACTTTTTCACAGAAAGGATGGTGGATATCTGGAACAGCCTTCTAGTGGAGATAGTGGGGGCAAAATCAGTGATTGGGTTTATGAATGCCTTGGACAGGCACAAGGGAATCATGGGGGTAGGTCAGAGGGGAGAAGAGACTGCAAAGTGGATTAAGCAGGGTGTGAAAGAACCACAACTGGGCGGACTGGGTGAGTCTAGTGGCCCTTATCTACAGTCACATTATATGTATCTATGTATCTGTGCTGCCAGACTGTGCAAGTCTGCTCCTCAGTGCCACTCCACACTGGATGGCATCTTCAGCCCTTGTCCTTGCACATGTGGGGACAGGGAGCTATGCTGGGAAAGGAATAGTTACAGCATATACCAAATGAATACAATGCAAACTGCAGATTGTTGGAGAAAAAAAAAATACTGTTCACTGTAAGGGTTGTAAGTTGCCTTGCCAAACAGTCATACATCCCTCCAGAGGTGAAATTGGACCAAACAATTGGCTTCCAGTAGGAAGCCTGTGTCAGCCCAAGTAGGTCCCCTGCTCTGCATAAGCAAGGATTGTTGGATATGGAAGTTTGCCTGGGCTGCAGTAATGCCTGTAAAATAAATTCTGTTTTTTTTCTTTTAAATAAAAATTTACTGCCATGTCTCCCTGCTCTCCATGTAGTATCAGAGGGCTTGGGTAACATTTGGGGAAGTGCATTCCAAGCCAAAAGTACTCTAAGAAACCTGGCCAGGGGGCATGCAAGGTTTACAGCAGAGATTATGCATTGTATTTCTTTATTTGAAAATTGGTAACCAGGAAAGGCTCACTGAGTCAAGACTCGTTTCCAGGTATGATCCGGGGAGGGAAGCAGTGGAAGGATAGACATATAAGACATAGTAGCAAAACACTGAACAACATTCAGTAAAAAATTAGTACAACATTAGAGCATTAAAGGCTACCTAAACAAGTAGTTTGTTAAAACTGCAAACCCCAAAATGTGGTTGCATTGAGAGGTAAAGTAAAGGCTGCTGTTTACATTTGTGTTAAAACTGCATTTATTTAAATAACATAAATGCACTTTCATAGCTTTTGAAAAATGTAAAAATAAGCCTTTCACTTTCCAAAAACAGCCTTGCCTTCTCCCTAAGATGTCTGCCAAGTGTGTTAAGTGAAGAGTCATGATGACATCATTGGAGCCAGAGGCAGAGACCCACATGGCTCCCTATAGTGCTAACTAGTTCTTCTTTCCCCCTTTGTTTTGAATTGTTTTACCAGAATGATGGACATCATGTGTTAACACATGGATTATTTTGATCAGTGCACATGTTAGGCTATGATTTTGTTCATTTTGTTTACTTTAACTTTCTGAAAATGTTTTGCACTCTAGCTGACTTTTTCTTTGACAGACCGCAGTACAGTACAACACTTCAAATACCTGATGATCTAGTGCTTATGTGATGCCCTGAATTTGTTTTAAACCAGGAGAGACACACTAAGCTGAAAGCTTGTTTACAGTTGTGGCCTGGGAGTACAATGAAGTTTAATGACATGCTCAGGATCACATAGCGAAGTACTGGTCTGGTCCAATTCCAAAGCTCATGCTTTCTTGTTAATCCACAAATAAGCTTCTCTTGTATTCTTTTTCCACATGAACCCCCTGCACCTAGCCTGCCTTCTGTTGAACACCTCACCATCCATACCTTGTCCTTAGTACTGCCTGGGGCCACACATGAGCTTGTGGTCTCATGAAGAGAATTATCACATCTCAGATTGTAATTGTGTACCTCAGAGAGTTGTGCACACCTATACCGATACCCTTCATCAGCTGGCACTGTTAAAAAATGCCTCCCAAATCACACTTAAGTCCACATTCTCAATGTTTGACTTCTGCTCCCACAGTAAACACTAAGTGGATCACACCCTTCTGCACAGTGAAGGCAGTATGTACAGTTCCCCTGTCGACTTTTCGTCCCACCTCATTAACCAACAACTAGGTCTTCCTGGAGGGTCAAGCAATAAGCATCAGGGCCCACCAGAAAAACTGCTGTTCATGTCCTCACAAGGGCTGCACTTACTATGGACAACAATATTTTTAGCAGGAGAGGCATTCTAATGCCTTGCGTGAATCCACCAGACTTCCAGTGTCAGTCTACTCCTTTACCTGTGATCTGCAGAACCCTGCAGGACAGTTCCCAGCAATTCTTCTCCAGTACTTTTCAGTGCTCTACTCCACAATGCAAGTTGGCTGGCTACCACCCTTCCAAATCTTGAATGAGCTATACATAGCTCCCTCAATTCTGTCCTAACAAATGTCAAACCCCCCCCACACCCGAGGGTAATCTCCCTACACTGAATTCAAGTAACAGTTTAGGTGCAGTCCTGCCACTCTAAGTATCTGTCATCACTGTCTGCTCTCATCCACAGTCTGGTAGTGATCACGGTTCTTGCAGCCCCACATTTCAGATCTCACAATGATCTACTCAACGTCCCCCTTCCTGTCTTCCCCTAACTTGAATATAGTAGTATCCTGCTGGAATTGCCTCTTCATTCTCTCTCTGGCATTCATTCTTCTCACCTGCTCCACATACCAAAAACTGGTGAGCTCACTACCCTTCCACATCATGAATGCGGTTAGTATAGTCTCCCGTGTTATTTTTACATAATAAACATGATCTTCTGGTAAGCCAGGCTGATAGCAGCAGGGCACAAGGGGAAAAATAGGCTTTCCTACCCATATACGATCTAAGCCACCTATGATTAGGCACTGTTAAATGACATGCATAATGATGTGCACACCCATCATTTAATAGTGCCTAATCAAAGGTAGCCTAGATCTTTTAAGGATAGGAAAACCCATCATTCCCCTTGTTCCCTGCTGCTATCAGCTTGATTTACTGGAAAGATTTGTTTATTTTTGATATGTCAAAAATCCTGGGGAGTGTACTACCTATATTCATGATGCAGAAGGGTGAAACGCTTACCAGTTTTTGGTGTGAGGAGGAGTAGTGAAGAATGAATACCAGAGGGGGACAGAGAAGGCCACTCCTGCAAGGTACTGCTATATTCAGGGAAGGGGAAGACAGAAGGGGAGAAATATGAGCAGAACACTGTGAGAAATAAGATGTGGGTCTGTCAGTATCCTGATCACTACCTGACCCCATTGTCGTGGCCCAGGGATGCGTTCTTTCACCCGTTTTATTTAATGTTTATTTGAATAAAGTATTAGGAGGGTTATATAGAGATGACCACCATATGCCAAGGGTGGGTAATAGATGTTGCCCATACTTAGCGTATGCGGATGATATTGTATTGATGGCCACAAGTTATGTGGGAATAAAAAGAAGCTTGGAGCACTTTAGAACTCAATGTCAGGAAGTGGATTTAGAAATAAATCTAGAAAAAACTAAGTATATGATATGTAGTAAAGTAATGGTTAGGAAGGGGATAGATTGTAAATTGAAATGTGGGGATTATACTTTGGAAACTGTACAGAAATCTTGCTACTTATGGATAGTTTTTAATTATAATTTAAAATGGAATGAACATAGAAAGAGTATATTCCAAAAAATCAAGAAATTTACACCGGCAGTCGAAAGGTTCATGTACAAATACAGTGGATGCTCTATTAGGGGGATCATAAGAGCCCTTAACGCTAAAATTAAAAGCCACATAGTTTATAGAGCAGAGATTTGGGGATATAAAGGAACTAGAAATACCACTTAATAAATATTATAAGAAAATATTGGGATTACCTAATGGACCATCATCCATATTAAATAGAATAGAATTAGGGCAATTGCCAATTAAATGCTATATAGAGCAAAGGTTAGTATGTTGTTGGTTGAAGGTATTTGTAATGAACGAGATAAGCTTGCCAAGAATATGTATGGAAGAGGCTATAACTTATGACAGGGGATTTGTATTGGCAACTATGAATATTTTGGAAAAAGTAATTAAACCGCACGGATTGCTGGATTACCTGGTGCATAGCCTATATAGCTCCAATGATGATATACAAGAAGATTTAAAGAACAGAATAAAAGATGGATACATACAAGAAAGTAATGAACCAATAAACAATAGGGTTGTAAGCAGTTGGTTGGGGAAAAATAAAAAGAGAAGATTGGGGATAGAACCTTATTTGGAAGTAATAAATAATCCGGACAAACAAAAATTTTTATAAGATTCCGTTTCAAATTAAATAAATCTAGAAGATTGATTGGTCTCTACACCAGGGTCCCAAGCATGAAATGTGCTCATGGGCTGGGGATTGATAATAATTTACATATTTTAATACTTTGCCCACTGTATGAATATTACCGTACGTTGTATTTAGGTGAAATTCTTGGTAAATTGGAAATGGAACCTAAATACCAAGTAAATGTTTTATTGAAATCCTCTGATGAGTATACTCTAGATAAAGTAGTGAAATTTTGTAGATCCATAGAAAGGAAATTATTACACATGAAAATGGATGATGTAAAAGAATAGGAAATGTAAGAATGAGTCTATTGAACTCTTGGTAGAAGTAGGATGGATTTAAAGGAAACGATAATGTGATAGGCTGAGATTTTTAATGGAAGCTAATATTTATTAGAATGTACTAACTCAATATTTAAAGTAAACTTAAGAGTCCTTTTAATATGTTTTATGTATTTGTAAAGACAGTGTTATTTGTCAAACAATAAAATTGAACTTGAAGTCATTAACGAACACAGCAGTCTTTCCTTTAGTCCTCTATGAGGTCAGATTTTTGAATAGTTTGTTGTCAGAATGTTGTTTAAGTATCCTTTAAGTGTGGTACAATGCAATATGAAGGCCTAGCAAGTGTATATTCAGAAGTGGCATCAATCCATGGTGAATAAGAACGATATTGGCAATTGGCAATCAACCTGAGGGGCGAGTTATTACCTGACTTCATTAAAAGAGGGAGAAACCCCAGTGGTGTGGAAATTAACCTAAGGCAGGAGTGGGGACCCAGTTGGCTGCTGAACAGGATGGTTAAGGCACAGCCATGGAGGTATCAGGAGGAAGGGTAACAGGAATAGATAGGGAAGAGTTGAAGTTTCAACTGGTGCCTGAGTGAGCCAAGGGGTGGGGGGAGGCAGGGGGAGTAAGGGAGTTGGTCCCAGAGCGAGGGGACTCAATAGGAGAAGGCAAACTGATCAGCAGAGAAGCAGGTGGGAGGAGTGGGAAAAGTCCAATGGTCCCTGGAATGGAGGGAACAGGAGGCAGGGGGGAGTTGGAAGAGGAGAGAGGAAACAGGGAAGTGAATCAGACCACTATTTGGATATGAAGGAGGTACAGTAAGCCTGGTGACAAGAGGGCAGAGGGAGGATGGATGGGGATGAATACAGCGAACAGTGGTGGATGCGGGGGTGGGAGTTTGTAGCAAAACAGCAGAAGGAGTTGCAGAGGGTATCCAGTTTAGTGACGTAAGTGGAAGGGGAGGTGCCATAGACCACATCTGCGTAGTCGAGGACAGGGAATATTGCTTTGGTAACAAGCTCCCTGTGGACATGCTGAGATAAGCAGTCTTTGTTGTAGTACAGGGCACTGAGTCTGGGATGGAGTTTTGCATGGATGGCGTTGATGGAGGCTGAGAAGTCAAGCTTATTGTCTAGCTACACTCTAAGGTACTTGAAGGACTAAACTGCTTCAAGAGGTGAACTGTCCAGAGTATAGTTTGCATGCTCTCCTGGAGGCCTCTGCAGCCTATATATCAGACTGTAGATGCCACTGTGTCCCCTAATCTGATTACCCACATAGCCCCAAAGACTGCATCTGGGCCACTATGCTCAGGTTGCAGATTATGTAGTATGGGGCTGGGGCCAATTACTGGGGGAATACATTCTATGCCAAGATTAGTGCAAGGGGTCTGGCCAAAGGGCAAGCATGATTTACAGAAGGGTCCCCCTGGTGAAGTCTGCATGTCCTTCTGGAGGGCTGCATTGCTTGTAGATTAGACTGTGGATGCCTCCCAAGATGTCCCCTAACCTGATCACCCATATAGCTCAATGGATTGAGTCTGGGTCACCATACGCAGAATATGGAGTGTTTATTGGAGTTGCATGGAGATTTCCACACCTACGGAGAGGTGCCTTTGTGCATCTTGGCAGTCCTATGGATCAGGCCCACAATATCAGACTGAGATTTCACAAACACAGTGGTTAGGTCAGTTGTAGAGGTTTTTGAAACACACAGTTGGATGCAAAGAAAGGGGGTTGCAATATTTTCTGCTAGTGGATACCCTTGCTTTTTCACCCAAATTAGCACAGTAAATGCATTTGAGAACCGTAGGCATGTCAATTAAATGTTGTTTTTCTATTAAAAGTGAAAATTGGGGGAGGCTAGAGAGCCAAGCACTGGACTGGAAGTGGTTTACTTCAGCTCTGGCAAAACCACAATTTTCTGCCAAATTAAACTGACATTTTCTTTATTTTGGTTGGAATTTTTACCTGATCCAGCTCTGCAAGAATTAGAGCTGCAAATAATATCAAAGTTGAATATGGGGCATCCAAAAGGAATGACAGGAGGGCAAACTCAGAAAACCAGGCAGCCCTTGCAACAACCCACGCAGCAGTCAGGCACTAGTCACACAAGCAACCCGGTAGACCTGCCACCCTGGGACCAAGTGCTAAAAGCTGTGGGCAATCTAGATAAAAAACAGAAAATATTCTGGAATGCCTGGGTTCCCAGGATATTACAATAGAGACAGCAGTGGCTACTGCAACAGATGCAGAGGAACACTCCATGAGGACCCAAGCAATGACGGCCCAGCTCACAACGGAGAACTCCCATCTCTGTATTCATTTAGAGGCTCTTAAAAATGGTACACGGGCCATGAATTTGAGAATGATGGGATTACCGAAAGGTGTTGAAAGAGAGGATTTATTAACCTTCATTCAGATCTGGCTGTCAGGAGCATTTCCCGATGAGAGAGGAGTGGGAATAGAGAACATCATTAAGGCCTACCGGGTGAATGTCCATGCCAGACAGTTAAATAGGGAGACTCCCCATACAGTCTTGATCGTCACTGCTGGGACGGAGATTTGGGATCAAATTTTACAGCGGGCTAGAATGCACCATCCATTGCAGCTGGAAGGTATAGACTCACTGCTATTTCCAGACTGGTCATTTACCACCCGAAACAGGCAAAAGCAGTTTGATCCACTGCACCAACAACTACGAGCCCTGGGAGTGGTGCACTCACTTCTTGTGCCGGTGAGGCTCAGAATCACCTATGGAGGCAAAACCTTTCAATTTGCAGACCCAAAAGAAGCAAGGAAAAGGGTGGATAAAACTGCAACTGAATTTAGATCAGCAGTGCCTGAAAGGGTCACAGAAGATACAGAATCCGAGACTAAACCCTAAGGTGCATAAATGACTTTCCAAAATGTTTATTAATTTTCAGCTTGGACACCTGAACTGGGTTATGGGCCCTACCTTACAACAATAGTTAATGTTGATTGGATACTAATCCTATGTTATGTTACTTGTAGGGGCTCAGGGCTCAGGGGAATCATATTTACATGTTAAAGAAATGGCAGTTTTTAGATTTTATTTCATGTCATTGCTAGTTTACAGCAACCATCCTCATAGCAATCGTGGACTTAAGATGGTGCCAGTTTCATGTCTACGTAGTTTTTTTCCTGGACATTTGGTGCAAACAAGGCATGCCACAAATGTAATTACTCTCCATTATCCTGTTTATGTTCACATGCGTGGGGGAAGTTTTTGTTAAAATCAGTTTGGACTTGGCATAAGAAGTGATATTTTATGGGGTTCTGTTGAATAAACCCT
This sequence comes from Neoceratodus forsteri, assembly GCA_016271365.2. Classification (NCBI taxonomy): domain Eukaryota; kingdom Metazoa; phylum Chordata; order Ceratodontiformes; family Ceratodontidae; genus Neoceratodus; species Neoceratodus forsteri. The sequence goes on from JADMNL010000025.1 coordinate 47,998,952, forward strand.
TCTCATTTTCTGTATTTGATTATATTGAGGACTAGTGGAAACAGTGACTGAAGTATGGTCACCATGAATGTATACCTTCATGTTGGTATCTGATTAGTTTTTCCACAGGTCATGGCCTGGTGAACATATCTATAGTATATGGACTTGTATAACAGAATTAATTATTGATTTCCCCATGTTGTATCACAGCTAATAGACTCCTCAGATCTGGGTATTGAAATGTGTGTTGCTACATTTGTATGTACTGTGGGGGACATTTTCAAAAGAGATGCTCTGGCCCATCTGAATCTCAGGGGATGCTCCGAAGCAAGATTTTCAAAGAGCAGAGATGCTCTGCGCCTCTCCGTATGGGTTGAAGACAGACTATAATGTGTTTAGAGCATCTGGAGGGGGCGTGGCCATGAATGTTCCGCTCATCTCCATATTCAGACCAAATGGTCAGAGCATCTCCAAGGATGTTCCGAACAGAGATAGGACTAAAAGAAACAGACCTAAGTGCAAGCCCCCAACAGGCAGCTACTGGGATTGCAGGTGTTGTGAGCACCAGTGTGGTAGCTGAATGCATTTTTTATCACTAAAGAAAGTACACGGATCACTATTTGCTATTGTGCAGTGCATTTTGTGAGCATATTCCGATATGAACAGTGAAAAAAACATACTACATGGAGTTGTTGTCAGGAGTATTGGTTGTGTTATTATATTGACTTACTAGAAAGACAGCATTGGGAATAAGGATGGAGCACCATTCCTGATAGTGGAGATAATGCGGGATGTAAAGAGAATGGGGACATCCCTAGTGGCCATCTAGTGGGTGGGTTGTGCAGGACACCATGCCCACACAATGCACTCTGAGGCACAACACACAACAGGAGACAGTGGTGGGGGGAAGGGCAGTGACAGGGACAGTGCAAGGGCCAACACCCATGTGGAACTGTGAAACTGGGTGGCCTGCTGGAATAGGGCCTACAAACACAGTTACATTGTTGTGCCAGAGCACAGGGTGGGTAGGACAGGGGCTCAGCATAGCAGGTACAGGTAGCGGGACAGCAGGCAACACACACCCCCAGACACAAATAATGTCAGGGGCATGGAAGAGAACCATGGCTGGACAGGGCAGTGGTAGGTAGGGCCACTAGCAGGGATGGGGCAGTGCAGAACAAGAGAGTGGCATGCATGCGCACAGTTCCAGCATATCTGGATGTGGGCCAGGTCCCACTGGATGCAATGCAACACAGGCTGTAACATGAGGAATGTAAACAAACATATCTCCAGGGCTGCGGTACCTGTTGGGCACCTGAGGTGTGGGGTGGTGCTGGGCAGCTCGGGTATAGCTCAGCACATGCAAATGAGGTGTGGAACAACCTATAATGCGATGCTAAGCAGTTGAGTTGCTCCTGAATTGGGCAATGAGGCCATCTGCATACTCTGGCTGAATATTGCAGATTTACGCCCGGCCCATCTCATTCTGCAGGGAGCATCTGATCAGCGCTCATTTCCCACCTGCAGTCCTTCCCTGTTGCTCCACTGACACTGGCTGGGTTGCTCCTTTTGCTATATTCAGTCCTGCCCAGATGCTCCAGAGCATTTCAAGTTGGGCCAAGGAGGACCTTTGGTATATTCAGCCCGAGCTGCTCCAGAGCATCTTAACCCCGCATCTTCTGAATATTGCAATATTTTGGGTCGGAGCATCCACTTGCTCCCTTTTTCGGAGCAGTTTGAAATGTCCCCCTGTGACTTCTGAGAACCATTAATGTAAAATTGTCTTTGGCCGGATCAGTGCAAAGCTTAATAAAAGTACATAAAAATGTGAAAATTGGGGAACTGGATGGCTCAGTGGATTGGTAGTGGGTTAAGGAACCGTTCACCTCTAGGTCACGATAGTGGTCGAAAGCCATTATCACCTGAGAGCTGTTCAGTGGCCTGTGTGAAATGAGTTGTGGTGGTCTCAGTCCAGTTCCCAGTGGGCTTGTGTCTACATCACAAAAAACACCTACACAGATGGCACTAACTGGCACCCTTGTTGGTAGTCTCACACACGAGATCAAGGACTGAATGGGAATGTAGTCTGAACTACCCTCTCAGCCATGCACTGTGATCGCCCGTGCTGTACCTGTCACGTGGATAAGCAGAGGACTTCAGGTCCCAGTGCTGTCAGTCCAGCACCTTTTGTAAACACTAAAATAAGACACAGAAAAACAAACAAAAATCTCAAACAAAGTGAAAACAGGATTTAGCAAAGCAAATGGAGGAGCCTGCAAGGTATTGCAGCAGGTGGGGCTTTGTCTGGGGGCATGGTCTGGGACACCTGGACAGACAATAGGGACCTAGGTAGGACTGCCCAGAAGGGGTTGGGGGGGATAGGATTCCCAGTGGGGAGGGAGCTTGCAGCCAGGGACAGGGAGGAGTTAAGCTCTTAAAGGAGAAGTCCACCCAGAATGTGCAAAAACATATGTTATGTAGAGTGTTTTGATATGTATGTTAAGTCCTAGTGTGTTCTTCCCTCTGTCTGCTATTAGGAGTTTTTCCTAAATTAGCCTGCTAGCTGTATGGTAGTTTTACAACCCCTGGGGATCTCCATCACAAACATGTTTATTGTCTTTCTTTCTCCTACGATGCACCCTGGTTCATGTGACAATGATGTAGCTATACCCCTAGATTTAGCAGGGTCTGTCACAGCTCAGCCACAAAGATAATACTTCTTTCAGAGAAGAAGTCATATTGATACATTTTGGGTGAGTGTAATCACTATTATTTTTTGATATTAGTACCTTGTCCTGCTATGTTACAACCTATAAGGTGGTGTTCAATTTTTGCTACTTAGTACTGGTGCAAAAACTGAAAGTGACTGAGAGGAATAGAGAAAACAGTGACATGTTTCACACACACTCACTCACTCACACACACACACACACACACACACACACACACACACAGCAGAGCATAGCAGGACAAGGTACTGATATCAGAAAATAATAATGATTACACTCACCCAAAATCTAGCAGTTTGTCTTCTCTGGAAGAAGTATTTTCTCTGTGGCTGAGCTGTGACAGACCCTGTAACAAGACACTGGCTTACTGCAGGGGCAATTAGACATCACACCAAAGGGCACTCTGGGAAGACTAGAGGTCATGAAATAAATCAGAATGGCAACCTCCAAGGGCAATAAAACAGTTAGGGAAAGTTAGAAAAAAACATCTCTCACAGCCAGAGGAAAAGGAAATGCTGGTAACTGGTTAGAACACAGAAAAAAAGACTACTACATATCTTTTTCTGATTTTGACATGGAGTTTTCCTATAAGAGGTGCTGCACAGGAGGAATTCCTCCACATTCCTCCTTGTCCCAGGTCGCATCCCACCCACGCATAGAAACATAGAATTTGACGGCAGATAAGGACCGCTTGGCCCACCTAGTCTGCCCATTTTCCTACCTAACAGATAAGCTGCAGATCCTAGTTAACCAACAGCTTTCTTCCTCCTACCCCCTACTAGGACTGCCTTATGCCTGTCCCATGCATTCTTGAAGTCCCTCACTGTTCTTGACTCCACGACCTCCTCAGGGAGGCTGTTCCATGCATCCACAACCCTCTCAGTGAAAAAATATTTCCTCACATTACCTCTGAGCCGTCCCCCCTCTATCTTCAAATTGTGCCCCCTTGTTCTTGCACATCTCTTTTTCTGGAAGATGCTACCCTCTTGGACTTTGTTAATTCCCTGAGGTACTTCAAAGTTTCTATTCATGCCCCTCTCTCCTTCTTTCCTCAAGGGTATACATATTAAGCCCTTTAGTCTTTCTTCAGATGTCTTCTGGTGCAGACCCTGCACCATTTTGTTGCCCTCCTCTGGACAGCCTCCACTATGTCTATGTTCTTTGCGGAGATGGGGTCTCCAGAACTGCACACAGCACTCAGATGGGGTCTCACCAACTGTCTGTACAGAGGGATAACAACTTCCTGTTTTCTACTATTGATGCCTCTTCCTATGCATCCCAGTATCCCCCCAGCCTTCCTTACTGCCTTCTCACATTGCTTGCCCACCTTTAGGTCATCTGATATAATTACCCCCAGGTCCCTTTCTATTTTTACTGTTGTCAATATCTCACCCCCCATTGTGTATGCTTCCCCTGGGTTTTTGTTTCCCATGTGCATTACCTTGCACTTCTTTGCATTGAATCTGAGCTACCATACATTTGACCATTCCTCCAACCTTGCCAAGTCCCTTCTCATCCTTTCCACTCCATCTTGTGTATCAACCCTGTTGCAGATCTTTGTGTCATCTGCAAAGAGACATACCTTTCCTTCCAGTTCCTCTGCAATGTCACTTATAAAGACATTAAAAAGGACCGGTCCCAGTACTGAATCCTGCGGTACCCCGCTAGTAACCCTCCTTTCTTCACCGTGTACTCCATTTACTACTACCCTTTGTGTCCTGTTGTCTAGCCAATTTTTTATCCAGGCTACCACCTTGGGACCCACTCCAAGACTGGCTATCTTGTGTATTAATCTTTTGTGTGGGACTGTATCAAATGCCTTGCTAAAATCTAGGTAGGCCATGTTCACAGCCCCTCCCTGGTTTACTACTTTGGTCAACCAGTCAAAGAAATCTATTAGATTCGTCTGACACGACCTTCCCATCGTGAATCCATGCTGCCTTGGGTCCTGTGCCCCACTGGCCTCTAGGTACTCAACAATTCTTTCCTTTAGAAGTGATTCCATCATTTTCCCTACCTCTGAGGTCAAACTAACTGGTCTGTAGTTTCCTGCCTCTGTCCTGCTCCCACTTTTGTGATATCCCACATCACCCTCATAAAAGCAGGAGGGAATATTTAATGTTGTATCAGTGAAAGGAAACCTTTAAAATGATGTCAAAGTGGTACAGTAGGAAATTATATTGGCATCCCAGTAAATGTTTGTAAGGTGAAAGAATGGCTTTCTTGGTTTTTCTTCTAAAGACATGTTGATGCTGGCTTTGTATGAGGTTTTAACACAGTCCACAACCACGGTACAGTGCAACATGGGGTCATTTCCTTTTAAAGCCAGGTAGTGGGCAGTTTTGGGAGCAAGTTTAGGACAGTGATTTAAGGCTCTAAACTGCAAATATTAGAGACCTGGGTTTGAATCCATTGGCCCCCCTTGCATATGGTGTGACCCTGAGCAAGTCACTTAACTTCCTTGGGCTCCTGGGCTGCCCCTGTAAAAAAGCAAAGTGTATCTCCAAAAAAAAAAAGTGTGTTAACATTTTCCACGGTCAATGACCTGTGTTGTGTGTGGCAGCATCAGCAAGGGGACAGTGACCGTGATTTTATTTTGATTGCAGATTATGAACATAATATTGCGGAGATGAGTGGAGACCTAGAACAGCAGCTGGCTGCCCTCGTCCGAGGCAAGGGTAAGGCGTGGTGGGAGGCACTGTTTAGGGATCAGGGCGAAGGGGAGGGTGCAGGTCCTTCAGGGCTGCTGCCTCCGTCGGAACCCAAGAACCCGGAGGAGGCCAACCCGGGGAAGCAACCCATAACCCTGGCATTGCTGACCCTGCCACCTGAACCTGTGACTCCGGCGAGGGTGCTGGGCACGTCAGGGCAAGAGCCAGAGAAGCCAATGCCCATTCAGGATGAAATGCTGGTGCCCCCTCCTCCCCTCAGAAAAAGCCATGAAAGAAGAGGGTCGATCAGGGAGCAGCAACAGCAGACCAAGTAGTGGGTATGCCTGAGTTAGACCAGCTGCCTGCTGATGAGCTGCAGGCTTTGCTTAGGAGTGGGGATGCCCCCAGAAGGAACAGAGGGTATCAGCAGAAATGGGCAGAGAGAGGAATGCCATGGAAAAAGTGCTGGTAGGGCAAGGGATGGAAACAGTGGCATTGGCACCCATAAGCCTGGGCATGCCTGGGGGCTTGCCACAGGGCCAGCTGGCACTGCCACAGGCAAGCTTGGGTACTCCAGAGCAATTGGGGGCATAGTCAATCCATCCTGCCACAAGCAAACTCCCCATCTTAGAGTAACAGGCCATGGATCCTGCAGCAGATAGCCCTTGGTGGTTGGGTCAGCCAGACGGCAGTAGGGCTCGGAGGCATGGCCACGGCGATACCCCAAGAGTTGGGGGAGCCTAGCATACGGCCTCCGGCTGGCAACCTGGGCCAATCTGGGGTAGAGCAAAAGCTTGAATGGCTTCTGGAATTACTGGTGGACCAGAGTAGGGCTTGGCCAGGAGTGGTCCAGGTGGCCCCAGCTGCAGCAGGGATCGGGGACATTGGAGTGGCAGTGGCATTGCTGCCACCACCAATGCAAGGGTAGCAAGGGGTGGTGAACTTCCTATCCCTGGCAGAAGCCATTGGGTCACACTTGCCAGACAAGGTGAGGCAGCAAATAATCAACTGAGAATACACTGACATCTTTGCCCTGCTGAATCAGCCTAAAGAGCTGGAAAAGGACAAAAAGGCAAGGATGGAGATGATGGGGTCAAGCAGAAACACAAAGCAACAGTGCGATGGATGTAGGAGGACTAGGCAGCAGGTTTCACAATCTATGTAGGGATACTCACCCAAGGCAGCCCGGGGAAAGCTGACAGGCTGTGGGTCTACTTTAATAGGATAATGACCATGTGCGCTAGTAAACCAGGTGGGGGGTGGTTAGAATATGATGAGGAGTATTGTAGGAGAAAGCAGATGGACATGGCACAGTCTTGGACCGTCTTGGACCTCCCGCTGCTGTGGACAATAGACTTGGAGGAGGGGTCCAACATACAAACAGTGGTTTTCTGGTTAGGTGCCCCTCATTGCCAAAGAAAGGTTATCAAGGGGATAATGGGGAAAAGGGGAGGCGGGCAAGGGTGTTGTTTCAGCTACAACCTGGGATCATGCAAAACTGAGTGTTGTAGATACAAGCACGAGTGCATGGAGTGCGGGAAACCACACTCGTTTCAACAGTGTGGGAAAGCTACAGAGGTGGAGGCAGGGAAGGCCAATCATTTTTAACCCTTTTGGAAAGGAGGAACAAAGGCTGCCAACACCAGTCAAGGCCGGAAATATTGAGGAGTAGCTGGTCAACTACCCATATGAGGCAGCCGCTCGCTCTTTGGCAGCAGGATTCAGGGAGGGGTTTCGTATACCTTACCAAAGCCCAAGGAGGGCATATGAGGCTGACAATCTGCGTTCTGCCAAGGAGTAACCGGAAGTCATGCGGGGCCAACTACGGAGGAGCTGGCCGAGGGTCAAATCAGTGGCCCCTTCACCTCTCCCCCAGCCCACACCTCAGGGTGTCTCCCATTGGCTTAGTCCCCAGAAAGGTGCCATGCGAGTTCCGAATGATAAACCACCTTTCATACGCAGAAGGGGATTCAGTCAATGCCTACACTGACCCAGTCAACACCGTGGTGTAGTACATGTTGTTCGACAGGGCAGTGGAGGTGGTGCGACAGGTGGGCCAGGGGTACTGGTGAGGAAAGCTGATATAGAATCAGCATTCCGCCTGTTGCCGGTGTACCAGGCAGATAGGGAGCTATTGGGCTTGAAATTTGATGGGCACTACTACATGGATAACTGCATGCCCATGGGGTGTGCGGTGGTGTGTGCAGTTTTTGAGCAGTTCAGCACATTTCTGCACTGGGCCACGGCACAGAAAGCCAAAGTCAACAACATGGTACACTATTTGGATGACTTTCCGTTTGTGGGGAAGGCCAGCTCAGGGCAATGCGCATATATCATGGCAGCATTCCACGAGGTGTGCACTGAGCTGGGTGTACCACTGGCCCAGGACAAGATGGAGGGACCATGCATAAGGCTTTCCTTCCTGGGGATCAAAATCGACATGAGCGAGCAAGTGTTCCGGCTCCCCCAAGACAAGCTGGTGGCCTTGCGCACCTGGCTGGACTCTGTAATGAGGGCACGTAAAGTCTTATTATGGGAGTTCCAGCAACTAGTAGGCCACCTCAACTTCGCCTGCCAGGTAATGCCCATGGGCAGAACATTCATGAGGTGCATGGCGGGCGTTGGGGTGGACTGTACAAAACCGCACCATAGAATCCGCATCACAGTGGCAATGCACAGCTCTCCTGACCTGCGGACTCCCCCATACGCTGTGTCAGCACATCCACAGTTGCCTGCCACACTGCCACCCTGGGCTGCAATGCTTCAATGGGGTATCGATGTGACCAGTTCCTGTGTCCAGCAAGGAATTGGAACTCTTCACAGATGCCTCAGGGGGCCTGGACTTCGGGGCTTATTTGCAAGGTAAGTGGTGTGCAGGGTAGTGGCCTCCAGAATGGATGAGACAGGCATTACGAGGCAGATAATGGTGATAGAATTCTTCCCCATTATCGTGGCATTGGTGATCTGGGGGTACGTGCTGAGGGACAAGCACGTCACATTCAGGTCTGACAACACAGGAGTGGTGTACGCAATAAACAAACAATTACGGGGGAAGGGCCTGATGGGCAACCTCATGCGGGTGTTTGTCCTGAAGTGTTTGTTGTTGAATATCAACTTTAAGGCAGTTTACGTACCAGGTATTGAAAATGGCATTGCTGATGCTCTTTCTCATTTACAGTGGCAGAGGTTCCGAGAATTGGCACCAGCAGCAAACATACAGCCCAGGGAAGTTCCGCCATTCCTATGGGAATTGATAGCCCAGAGATCTGGGAGTTGATTGAGAATGCCCTTGTACCTAGGATGTGAATAGCGTACCGGGGGGGGGGGTCAACTGTTTTCTGGGAGTGCAGTGCACACGAGGGTGGGCAGGGACATGGCCAATCCCAGTGGCACAGCTGTGCAAACACGTACTGATCAAAAAACGTGAGGGGACCACCCAGGCAACAGTCAAGCAGCACATTTATTTATTTTATTTATTTATTTGTATTTCGGATGACATGGCTGGCATTGCCTGGTTTCAGAAAGCCAGGAGCTTCCCCGACTCCACGAGGGCATTTGCCCTCTGGAAGATGCTGAGAGGTTGGGCGCGGGCAGGCCCGAGGGGCACGGACAACAGACGCCCTACCATATTCAAGCAGATCTGGGATGAGTTGCCTAAGGTATGCTCATCCCCTGATGAGACAAGGTTCTTCCAGACAGCCTACTTAGTAGCATTTTGTGGGGCACTCTGGGTGACGGAGCTTGTGCAGCCCAGCAAGGCTACTGGGAGACCATTAGTGTTGGCAGAGGCTGACGTGGCGGTCACAATATCTGGCGTCTTTGTCCACATATGGAACAGCAAGATGGACCAGCTTGCCCACGGGCAGTGGTGCCGACTAGCGGTGCCCCACGGTCTCCAGCGGGATGTGGGAGCATGGGTACAGGATTATATAACACAGTGCCTGGCAATGGGGGGGGCCTTCTTCCATCATGGGGATGGTGGTCCCCTAACGGTGTATCAGTTTAGGCACGTGTTGCAGAAGACCTTGTGACTGCTGGGCATCTCTGCAGAACACTACAACACACACTCCTTTAGGATTGGTGCTGCATTGCACACCAGGGCAGAGGGCTTATCAAATAGGACAATTCAGACTTTGGGTAGATGGAAGTTGCAGGCTTTTGAAAGATATATAAGACCACACATGTTATAACTCTCTCTTGCCTTGTTTTGGGTAAGTGTTGTGGCCCGAGCAGAGCAGATCTGGATTTGTGGCCACTCATACATCTATTGGGCGGCCCTCAGGGCAAGGCAGTATCCCAGAGGAGAAAACCTGTTCCTGGCACCTGAGAGGGCAGAGGTGCATTGGTTGGGATGGCACAGGATGCGCTGGAACGAGTTACTGGTAACACTGCAAGCAAAGGCTCAGACGAGGTCACAGCCTAATGTTTTAGTTATTCATCTGAGGGGAAATGATATAGGGGTTATACCTGTGAGAGATCTTAAAGAGAGGGTCAGACAGGACCTGGCAAGAGTGAAGCAGTGGTGGCCCCAGGTACATATAATTTGGTCTGAGATTGTGCAGCGGCAGCACACCCAGAACATTAGGGCACTAGAGAAGGTGTGCCAGCTGCAGAACACGGCCATGCGACTGATTATGGACTCAGTGTGTGTGTGTGGGGGGGTCCATAGCAAAGCACCTGGGAGTGTCTGCAAAACAGCCAGGTCTGCATAGAGGGGATGGTGTACATTTATCAGAGGAAGGAGTAGACCTGTTTCTGGATGACATACAATGGGTAGTGGCGAGAGTATTAGTGTGAGGTGCTTGTCGGGGGTGAATTGGCGAGAACTCACCTTGTGGTGGCTTGGTAGTCTTGGAATGCTGTGGGAGGGGGTAACAGGGGATCACGTGTCTTGACCAGCCAGATCTGCCTGAGGCTGACAGGAGGGTGGGCCTGATGGATGGAGTCCGGATGGCACCCTCTTCCAGCAGTGTCCCGCAGGACGGCGGATTCTCTGATGGGGGAGGAGCTAGCCGCAGTCTGTCACATAGCCATCCCTCATGCCCCGGAGGTTGTTGCCCTCGTGGGGTCCTGGTTGATGGTAAGGCAGCCCTCCGCTGGGAGGGAGGGTCGACCATCAACGATCTGGTTGCTCCATGGTGAGCTAGATTCCTTCCAAGGCTACCTAGCTGGGCACATCACGCTGAAACAAATGTGTATATGGATAATTGGTTTATTAATAAACACATGGCTGTGGTCATTTCTCTAAAGCTCATTGTTGTGTCAGTTTGTTTAGGTGAATGAGGTATATGCCCTCAAAAGACAATGAAGGAGCCTGCAAGGTATCACAGCAGGTGGGGCTTTGTCTGGGGGCAAGGCCTGGGACACCTGGACAGACAATAGAGACCCAGGTAGGACCCCCCAGAAGGGGCTGCGGGGATAGGGTTCTCGGGGGGAAGGAGCTTGTGGCCAGGGACAGGAAGCAGCTAAGCCCTTAAGAGGTGCTGCACAGTAGGAATTCCTCCCTATTTGTTCTTGTCCAGGTCACATCCCACCCAAACCTCACCCTTGTAAAAGCAGGGGGGAACGTGGGGGAAGGTATGGGGAACTTGCTGTCTCACTGAGGGGGATTGCCTTAGGGGTCGAGAAGGAATTTCTCAATTTTTTCCAATTGGGTTTTCCGGGTTTTTGCCTTCTCCAGCAAGGTGGGGACAACTCCAGTGAGAGTAGGCTAGGGAGTAGATAGGTAGGTGTCACAGTCATGAACCTTTGTAAGTGGCAGCTTGGTAGTCCTGGAATGCTGTGGGAGGGAGTAATAAGGGATCACGTGTCTTGACCAGCCAGATCTGCCTGAGGCTGACAGGAGGGCGGGCCTGACGGATGGAGTCCGGATGGCACCCTCTTCGGGCAGCATCCCGCTGCATGGCGGATCCTCTGATGGGGGAGGAGCTAGCGCAGCCAGTCATATAGCCATCCCTCATGCCCCGGAGGCTGTTGCCCTCGCAAGGTCCTGGTTGATGGTAAGGCGACCCTCCCCTGGGAGGGAGGGTCAACCATCAATGATCTAGTTGCTCCATGGTGAGCTAGATTCCTTCCAAGGCTACCTAGCTGCGCACATCATGCTGAAGCGAATGCATATATGGATAATTGGTTTATTAATTAACACATGGCTGTGGCCATTTCTCCAAAGCTCGTTGTTGTGTCAGTTTGTTCCAGTGAATAAGGTATATGTTCTCAAAAGACAGGTATAAAATACCTGACAATCCAATGCAAGTTAAAGAGCCGTATTGCCCTTTCAAGTTGTCCTTCTGAGTAGTTAATGTGCTGACAATGGCAGTTTTTAAAATTTACCTAGAGGTTAGAGTGACAAGCTGTGAAAGCTTGGTACATCCAGCAGATCTGGGTTTGATTCCCACAACCTCCACTTACATGCTGCATGATTCTGAACAAGTTGCTTAACCTCCCCAGTGCTCCCAGGTCACCTCTGAAAACAGGCATTGTGCCTAGTGGACCTTACCTGGTTATCAGAGAATTAAAAAAAAGCAGACAAATTGTATCCATACAACAAGGATCTGAAAATAATTTTGCATGACTTGCATATTGTTTTACAAAGGGAAATATACGTTAGGAATTCAGTTGAGTTTTAAGGATTACTCAAATAGCTTATCAAGATTGTTGTAAGTTTTAAATGATTAAACAAAGCACGCAATTCATCTTATTTCAGTGCCTAAGTCACGTGCTTTGAGGTAGACCGAGGTGTGAGCGGTGACTTGCTGTAATGAACGATCTGGGGTAACATAAGGTTCCTGCCTCATTATAACTGTTTACGCCTTCAAGACATTCTAGACGGATTGTGCATATAGTATTGTTGGGACCTCACTGGTGACCTCGTCGTGTGCATGAGCTGACTGTGTGCCCCTTATCCTTACTGACTGCGATTAACTCTCTGTTCTTTTTTAGTGAGACACAGACACCCAGGTAGTGAAGCAATGCCCCACAAAGTAGAAGCTGTTTTTGAATGCTGCTGGATTGACAGTGGTTTTTATTTTTAATCTGAACTACAATAAAGACATATGTTCTACACTTGTAATCTTTTATTTTATTTATTTATTTAAAAGTTTTACCAGGAAAGGCATACTGAGCAGACTACCGCTCAATTCCAGATGCGTCCTGGGGGTTGTTTGAGAACGGGATGATACATACAAGTAAAGAATACAGATGTACAATTACAGAATTACACAATACCGAAATTTACATAGGTTATATACAAAAGGTACATAAGTTCTACAATGTAATAATATTATAATAGTAGTATATACAGGAAAAATAAACAGAATGTACACAGCAAGCAGTAGGCATTAATTAGTAGTAGAGGTACTGGCAACTAATTTGGACAGTTAAGCATTTGGGTGAACAACATAGCTGTGCACTGGTGAGTTTGCCCATACTTAGTGCAAATCAAGTTGACAAGTTTATCCAAGCAGTCACCTCCTACCTTAGGCTTTATGTCTCAGGAAAAGCTGATCAATACAAGCGTAAAGCGGCATTATTGAACCCTTTTACAACAATTGCATTAATTATTCATTAAAGTGAGTAATGATCCCAGAATTCAACAAACATCACAACAGCCCACACTGCCAGTGCCTTCAACATGGTTATTGTAACTAACAGCAAGTTTAGCAGAGTGAAGAATATGTAGTGCACAGACAGCAGAAAATAAAAAGAATATATGAAACCCGTGAGTCTGGATAGTAATGACGAATGTCATTACTGGAACAGAATGATTAGTTCTCGGGTATTTCATGGTCTACAGTAATATATCTTTGCAGAAATCTCTACAATCAGTGAGCATATTTTGTACTTTGAATAGGCTTCCACGGTAGAAGGGGACGGTTTTTGTTTAGCATGGGTGTAGTGGTGCATACTCGAAGTAAGCCATGGCTTACAAGTTGATTGGTTAGGGGCAGTGTTCTGAACCCTGACCACTGACTGTAGTTACTCCTACTGTCTGATACCCACCACACTGGTATGATAATAAGATTATTGTGCTCTTTTTGAATCAAACATAATGTTAAATGGAAAGCGATCTTTTCTGGCAAGTGGGGTTCAATGTGAAAATGTAAAGTCGTGCACACCGTCTGCAAGATCCCAAGAGCTAAATACAGGCTGGGAGGGGCAAAGGTCATGGTATCTGAGCAGGACAAAGATCTGGGCATAGCTACAACCAGCAACCTTAAGCAGACTTTGCAATGCAAAAAGGCAGAAGACAAAGCAAACAGGATGCCTGGGTGGATAGCTAGGGAGTTCACAAGCAGAAGGAAGGAGGTGATCCTGCCTCTGTACAGATCCACGATGCAGCCGTACCTAGAGTACTGTGTGCAGTATAGAGCAGGATCATGAATATGATTCAGGGTCACCAGGACAGCCTGTACAAAGACAGGCTGAGAGCCTTAATACTGTATGTACTCAGAAGACAGAAGAGAGAGTGAGGGACAGGACTGAAATCCTCAAATACCTTAAGGTATAAACAAGGTGGGTCTCGGGAACCTCTTTAGGTTGAGTGAGAATAGGACCACAAGCGGGAAGAGTTACCAACTGGTGGGTGAGGGTTCAAGAAGGAGGTCAGGAGACACTGCTTCACAGAGTGGTGGCTTCAAAGTGGAATGAACTGCTGGCAGATGTCACCAACCAGCAGACAGCGGATTCAAGAGGGGGTGAAACAAAGTAAGAGGGAGTGTTAAAGTTATAGGGTAAGGAGTAGCCCCACTGTACACAATTATACATTGGGCCCGCATCAGGCAGACTTGACAGACCATATGGCCTTCTGCTGGCAGATTTGTAATTTTGTATGTTTGTAAATGCATAAAACCATATGTGTCTGTTTTTTCCTCTTGCAATGAAGTTCCTGAAGTACAATATGGGGTCTGCAAGGGGGTTGGGTAACAAATATGGACCTGTATTCAATTGGGAGGGGGGCAAAGTGGCACCAAAGGGTTCCTTCCGGCTTACAAATTTTATTTTCCCTGCTACTCTACTGTCTTTTTGGTATGCTACTATGAGTAGATGTGCCTTTTATACTACTTAAAAGTAGCTGCCAGTTTCAAAAAAACTACACTAAAATACTATATATATATATATATATATATATATATATATATATAAAACATATAAAGACATCTTAAAGCTGTTTGGATTTTACAGAACATTTTAGTACAGTAGCTACTTCCTCGGCAAGGCAAGGCAAGTTCATTTATAAAGTGCCCTATCACACGGACTCTGAGTGCTGTACCAGTTACAGAAAGTCAAAACAACCAATTATGATTAAACAAAAAAAAAATACATACAGTGCAAAACAAAACAGGTGTTCAGGGTACGACCTTAAAGGGACACATTCATTCCCAGTGGCCATCATTATTTAAATGCCCATGCAAAGCTCTTTCAAATGAGGTATGATGCTCCTCTGTAGCTGGAAGCACTCCAGAGGTTTAGACACTTGAGTCTGTTCAATATTAGTACTACATTTCAGCCATTTTTAGAATATTATGATGTCATTGAGGAACAAGCTGTACCTAACTACACTGAGTTAAGCACAGCTTGCTCCTTGATGACATCACAATGTTCCACAAATGGCTGAAATGTTATATTATTAATAAAGTGACTCAGTCGTCTGTGTCTCTTGAGTAGCTCCAGCTGCAGGTGAACCCGATATCTCAATTGAAAGAGCTTTTCATGGAGTTTCAAACTATGTTAACCACTGTCCATGAATGTCTCCCTTTAAACATTCATAGGCAGTATAGCACATTGGTTTAATGCTCTGAGCTGCAAACCTGGAGACTTGAGTTTGAATCCCATAGCTCCCACTTGCATACTGTGTGACCCTGAGCAAGTCACTTAACTTCCTTGTGCTCCCAGGTCGCACCTGTAAACAAGCTTCAGCTTAGTGTGTCTCTCCTGGTTAAAAAATAAATAAATAATGATTTATAAAGATAACTAAAACTAAAGTAAATGCCAGCCACTGGTGCAGTGGTAGCTCTATCATCTGCGATGCCGACGACCCAAGTTTAGTAGCAAACTTGTGAGTCAGAGGGCCGGCTGATGGGAGGAGGAGTGAACATCCAAAGACTGCTTTCCTCTTCCAGCGGGTGGGGGGGGACAGAGATCCCAATACTTACCTGACACTTGCTGGAGAGCAGGGGTTGGGCATGCCAAGCCGTTGAGACATATGGGACGTGCGGCAGCCGATGACACATGTCATGCAGGAGCATGCAGCGTGCTTCATGATAGCATTGCATGTCCACAGCTCCCAAGGGGCACAGAAAAACTGGAAAAATTATGCAGACCAATAGGATGACAATGGTCTCCTGCAAACCCTGCAGTTAGCTATCCAGGGGACAGGCTGTGTGAACCAGATCCAGTCTCCAGAGGAGTTTTGGGGACCCCGCTGACCCTACCAAGGGAGGTAGTCCCTGGGGGAACAGCCAGATGAGGTAGGTTCTGGAGGATGTGGGGGTGATGGGGTGGGGAGACCAGAGGATGGGGTTCGGTGGGGGTCAGTTGGCATGGAGGGATAAACAAAACATAACTGAACTGAACGAAAACTAAAGCATGTACTGTAACTATAAACCTGTATCTGTCCTAGCCATTGTGTTGAATTATATTCGTCCTTTATTTTGACATCTAAGAACTTTGAAAAACATGTGTGCATAAATTATGACAGTATACTTTATGATTAAACAGAATCCTATCACATACAGGCAAGGAAAAGCCCTTTTGCCATTAGCAGATTATAAACACCTATAATCCTCCTCAACCCTTACACTCAGTTGACAGTAATCCTACAATACTGAAGAATTAGCATTAATTCAATTTATGGAATTCCAAAACTACAGTCAACAAGGAAAGGTTTTCTGAAAGTGGTCAGATGGGGTGTAGCTGACTGTATTGATTCATTCCCAACATTATGGTAAGCATTCAAATGAAATCATAATACAACAGAAGCTTTAAAAGGACACTGTAGATCTCCTGGGATTAATAATAAGGCCATTTGTAATCAAAATGTTTCCCCATCAAATGGAGCTGATATTCCTTTCTTGAACTTTATTGCAGATGTTACAACAGTTTAATAGTATTTTGTAATGCATGGCAAGCCAAGCCAGTTCCATTGAGCGTGGGGGATCACTCCCACGTACTGCGGACCTGAGTTTGCATCCCAAGCCCAGGACACTGGCAGGAGGACTTAGAGCATACACGTGGATGCTGCCCTCCTGAGAGGGCAAGTTCAGCATGGTCTCTGTTCCAGTGACACCAAGGGGTGGCATGGTGCAGGTGTCATTGACAGCATCAGTGACCTTATAGAAACACAGAAACATAGAAACATAGACTTTGATGGCAGATAAGGACCGCTTGGCCCATCTAGTCTGCCCATTTCCCTACCTACAGAATAGGCCACAGATCCTAGTTAACCAACAGCCTATTTCTTCCTACCCCCCACAAGAATTGCCTTATGTCTGTCCCATGCATTCTTGAATTCTCCCACAGTTTTAGACCCCACAACCTCCTCAGGAAGGCTGTTCCATGCATCCACTACCCTCTCTGTGAAATAACACTTCCTCACATTGCCCCTGAATGCCCTCCTTCTATCTTTAACTTGTGTCCCCTTGTTCTTGCAAGTCTCTTTTTCTGAAAGATGCTACCCTCTTGGACTTTGTTGATTTCACTGAGGTACTTAAAAAGTTTCTATCATGTCCCCCCTCTCCCTTCTTTCCTCAAGGGTATACATATTAAGCTCCTTTAGTCTCTCCTCATACGGCTTCTCTTGCAGACCCTGCACCATTTTAGTTGCCCTCCTCTGGACTACCTCTATCCTGTCTATGTCCTTCACCCCACCAGGGGGATTGTGTGCAAACCAGCTTAGCATGGGGTGGGATGAGCTACAAATAGGGTGAAAGCCCCTCAGATTGGTGCATGGAGGACTAGTCTGGCCAATCACTTCCCACACACACTGGCACTCTGCAAAGCTGAGCCCTCCCTCCCCGACACTGATGCTCCCAGAATGACCTTCATCTCCTCGACTAGGCAGGTGGCAGCTCTGAATGGGACCCAGCCATAAGGGACAAACTAAGATAGTCTGAGAGCCATCAGATCGGTTGGGAATAGAGGAAGAGGAGACTTCATGTGGGCAAAAAGCAGGAGAGGCAGGAACCAGATGGTAAGCACAACTGAGGACTAAAGAACTTTATAAAAAATTATACCAAATGAAGTCCCTGCTTTGGGTAACATAGTCATACAGGGGACTGACAGTGTCCCTTGTATTATGCTATATTAAATAAGTCAGATTAAGGCCCTGTTTTCCAAACTGTCTGGCACTGGTACAGCCTCATGAGAGATCCTCATAGCTACTGCAGAATACTGCCCCAGTCTTTTCAAAGGTGGTCTGCATGATGCCTAGCTGGTGTACACACACATGTGCTTGAAAGAGGATTTGCTGGGTGAGGAGATTCCTGTTGGAAATCACCACGTATACCAGTTTTAAAAGGTCCTAACGAGCTGTAGAAGACCTTTCATAAGTTATGCCTACCTAGAGGTAGGTATAACTGTCATAGTCATAATTCCCCCATGATACCGGAATATTTGTTTTTCTAAAATGTATAAGAAAAAAATTAAGTGTTCTGATTGGCCAGAACATCAGTGCCTGCACTTCTTTCAAGCTGGTAGCCTATGTACATGTTGAAAAGCGTATCACTATACTATCGCATGCAGATGCTGCAGCAGCCGCCTCTTCTGAGTTAAAATGAAACTGTCGCTAAACTCCCATTCACTCTTGCCTCCATAGGGGTCCATTGCAGAGATCACACCACCATCACTGATGAGCCTTCTGAAGTTAAAAAAAAAATGAAAGCTCCCACCCTAGTTGCTGAAACAGAAAGTACTGGGGACATCAAGGGAACCATTTTTTTTTACTTTTATTCATAGCTCCCCATCCAGATGACTTCTGAGTTTATAACGTAACAAAAATTAGCCGTTTTTTTTCCTTACGCATGTTCTAAGCGCAATAAAGCTCTCCAGGGATGTGTGATTGTGATCAATAATCACACTTCTCCCTCAGGTGTTTACAGGCAATCAATGATAGCTCCTCGTGGCCTAACAACATCCTCAAGAGGCGTGTGATTACTGACCCATAATTACACACCCTGCCCTGCATTATTGCATACTTACACAATGCCCACATTGATAAATCCCATTCACAGTGTTCCCAAACACATCTCTTTGTTTTAGTTCCCTGTAGAAAGCTCTATGAATCAATTTGTTTTTACCTTCCTGAGGATTGATCTTCTTGGTCGAAACCAGTTGGAGGTTGTTTAGTGCGGTTATGCCAGCCTGCCAATTCTGCACCTTGTGTCTGAAAACTGTGTAAATCTAGTGCCTCTGAAGTTTGGTGTCAAGTAGCCAACATTATCATGAGCAACCATAGGGCACATACAGTACTTTCATGCCCAGTGACTGTGTATTTGATCTACACTGACAGTAGTCCATTTAGCCACACTGGTGTGAGTTCATAGAATGGCTCAGTGAGAAGCACCTGTCAGTCACTCTTGGAGCCTTCACCCATGTAACTGGGACCAAAGCAGGCACATACAGGGCACAGAAAAAAATGTTTATTTCCTTTAAATTTATTCTACCTCCCTACCCCATCATCCCAGGCCTTTGACCTTGTAGACCATGCATTGCTCTGCACTCAGATGCAATCCCTTGGCCTGTCCCCATCTGCTCTGAATTGGCTAACCAGCTACCTTCAGGGCAGAGTACAGCTGACCAAATTTAACAAAGTCCTCTCTGATCCCTCACCAATGACCTCGGGTGTTCCTCAGGGCTCAGTCTTGGGGCCCCTTCTCTTCTCTTCTCCCTCTTTG
Source organism: Neoceratodus forsteri (assembly GCA_016271365.2). Classification (NCBI taxonomy): domain Eukaryota; kingdom Metazoa; phylum Chordata; order Ceratodontiformes; family Ceratodontidae; genus Neoceratodus; species Neoceratodus forsteri. The sequence continues at coordinate 48,018,200 of JADMNL010000025.1, forward strand.
TTAACCATCTCCCAGCCACAGTAACGAACTGTAGTGTCACCCTTTATGCAGATGATCTGGTTATCCTGGCCCACTCCCAGGACATTGCGACTCTCAACCACCACCTGTCTGAGGACTTTAAGAACATTCAGTCCTGGGTAGCCAAACACAAGTTGGTCCTCAACCTGAAAAAAATGCAGGCTATTTCGTTTGGATCATTAGCCAAGATAAAAGCCTCTCTAGCCCCTCTGCATATCAATTGTGCGGATGGAGCTCCCCTCCTAACTGTGGACTCCATCAGATACCTCGGGATGACACATGATCCCCAACTGGACCTAGGGAGTCATATCCTAAATGTCTGTAGAGCTGTGAACTGTAAACTGGGTCTGGCCTATAGGGCCAAGAACAATCTGACACCTGCTGCTCGTCTGGCACTTGCTAGAGGTGTACTACTTCCCTCCCTCAGCTATGGTCTCCACCAATTTGCTCGTACCTCCAAAGCTCTTCTCACTTGGTGGCACACGACGTACAACAATATCTGCCGCTTTGCCTTGGCCGCCCCCCCCCCGTCTCACCCACCATTTTGAGCTTTATGACAAACTGGGTTGGTTTTCCCCGACAAATCACCTGAACTTTGGGCTGGGATGCCTCGTGGGTAAAGTGATCAGAACTGGCACCCCCCTGGGGCTGGCACAGCTTATCTCACCTCCTGACCCCTCCTCCTACCCTCTCAGGTCCCAGGGTCCTGGGATGCTAAAAGTACCCCTCACCCGAACCCTTATGGGGACAGGGACTTTGCTGCATGTGCTCCCAGGCTCTGGAACTCCTTTCCTGACTATGTTCGCTCTGCCTCCTCCCACCAGTGCCTCTGAAAGTCCCTGTGGGGGTATCTGAAGCAGCTGGCCTCAGTGTGCAAGTGTCCCAAGCCTCCCTAGCCTAATGTCCCATGCACTGGACTCACATGTGGTCACATACTTGGAACTCAACTGTTCTGAGGACCTGCTAATGATCTAGTGTTCGTTTCTCCTGATCCAATTCTCTCCAAGGCATTTGTCTGTGCTATGTTTGTTCTAGACTATATATTATTGTTCATATGTATGTTATCAATTTCTGTCATAACAGTTCATTCTATGCCTTACCGTTTTTGTGACTCAATGCATTTTGTTACTCAATGTACTTGCATTACTTGCTGTTATGTTCTGATGTATCTGTATTATTTGTTGTACTCTCCCGGGTCGTTCCTGAAAATAGGCATATAACTTGTCTAGTGTACCTACCCAGTTAACAAAAGCTAAATAAATAAATAAATATCTCCTGCTTTGGCCCCTGTATTCACAGGGTTCCTCTCCTATATAGGTCACTGGTCGCCACCTCTGGTCTCTGTCCAGGCCCCACGCTACCACCTTTCCAGACACTTCACAGGAAGCCCCTGTTGTAATGAGGCCACAGACAGAGACGTCTCTGCCATTTCCTATCCCAGGAATATTTCTTGTGCTCTGTGATGGGTGAGCAACCACAATTTTATGATGTGGGTGCCCTCTAGGGCATCAGGCATGGCCACCAGTGTGATTTTTCCTCGTTTAAAGGGGAACAGTCAGCACTTAAGAGCCCCATACCCAAGTGTGGGGCCTGTCCCAATTTGCACTTTGTGTGCAATAAAAATTTTTTCTACTTACTGTTTACTGCAGAACAATAGATTATATCAGACTAATTCTGCTGGCTTGAAAGCTAACATTTTCTGTAACTACAAATCCCAGAATTCCCTGCAGTTAACATCAGATCAGGGCTGCAGCAGTGGGAGATTCAATAGCTTGCAGTGCATGTTAGAACTTTTATAAGCTCTGATCAGATGTTTGCCAGTCTCCTAGGGCTAAGTACAATTCTCTAGGACTGTACAGAGAGAACAGTGGGACCAGCAAACAAAAGATCAGAGCTTATAAAAACTCTAACATGCACTGAAGGCTATTGAATCTCCCTGTGCTGCAGCCTTCTTCTGATGTCAGCTGCTAGGAATGCTGGGACTTGTAATTACAGAAAATGTCAGTTTGCAAGTCAACAGAAACAGTCTGATACTGTTTGCTGCAGTATAGTAGATTGTAAGTAAAAAAAATGTTTTGCACACAATGTACAAATTGGGACCGGACCCACACTTGGGTATGAGGCTTTTAGTGCTGTTTCTCTTTACAGTTGTGTATGATGCTGGCTTGGGGGATGGCGGAAGGGCTTGCACCACCAAATCAGTGATGGCACAGAGACAAACTTTTGCAAGACAAGTACTCTTTCCTACCTTTGAACATGGAAGTGATACCCTTTACAAAACCACAGGTACCACATTACATAAATACAAGACTAATTTCAATAATATCTGTCGCTTTGCTCAAGTTTCCTCAACAACACTTCACTGCATGCCTTATCCCAGCTTTGTAACCCTCCCCAAATAAATGTCTAAATGTGACCAGTTTTGTGAGATTTTTTGACTGACTGGCTAAGCTTTCCGTGTAACTAAAACATCCGTAATACACCACGGACAGATGCCTGATAGTGACCTGCGTATTGGAAAACCTGCTCATGAATAATTGTTACTTTGTAAATGCTGGAGAATCTTAAGTGGTAATTAACGGTAACAACAAGTAACAATGTTTATATTTTAATTCAGTTTCAAAATACATATGAAAGCTCTGTACTGTAGGTAATTCCCAGGTTTTGATTTTCCGACTCAAACTCACTGAGGCTTCAACTGCCTGTCTACTTACTTATATCAGTCAAGAACATACATACAGATTTGGGGAGGGGCAGATCTAGGATTTTACAATGAGGGGCACAGGGGTTAAGACTTGGGGGGTGGGACTTGGTATGCAAATGTTTTTGAATGAGTTTTAAATTCTTTATAGACTTTGCTATTAGGGAAAAGAGAAATTGTTTACCCAGGAAAGGTGCACTAAGCTAGAGCTTGTTTCCAGGTGTGTCCTGGGAGCACAAGGAAGTTTTTTTTTTTTGTCAACTCCTTTTCCCTCTGATCACGGCTCGGGGGAACTCTCTCAGGCATCCTCTCCCTGTGCCTGCCTGCCTGAGGTCCTTTATGGTCTAGTGCCCTTCTCTCTCCCCCCAACCAGCACCCCTAGTTTAACCCACCCGGGGAGGGTAGCCCGACTCCTTCCTTGGGCTCCTTAATTAGGCAGACTCTGGCAAGCAGGCGGGGCCCGGGTGGAGGAGTGATGAGGCCTGGCCAAGTTGGATCCAGCACTGGGCATGGAGGATAGGTGCCATTGCCTATCCCTCCGAGCCAGGTTTTTCCTTTTTCTGGTCCTTCCCCCCTGTGGGTGCACCCCCTGATGCCTGGCGCATGGCAACCCTGCCAGCATCGGGCACGCTGTAACGTGCCACCCGCACTTCTGCGGCACCCCTGATCTCCACCAGGGGCCGCTGGAGTGCTGGGCATCCCATTGCCCTTCCCCCAGTACAGAAGAGCAGCCCATTGGGCACTCAATCCGATCCCTCCCACCGACCCACGGTGCCTGAACTTGCACCCAAACTCGGGTCTCCGGTGTGGCGCAAGGTGTGGTGTCCAGTGCCTCAACCCTCAGCGCCACCGGGCTAGCAAGAGCACAAGGAAGTTAAGTGACTTTCTCAGGGTCACACAGTATGCAAGTGGGAGCTGATGGGATCCAAGGCCAGGTCTCCAGGTTTGCAGCTCAGTGCCCTTAACCTCTACGCAGTACTGCCTCCTAGGCTATTACCTTTTTTATTACATTTTTAATTAATATATACAAATCATGTGGATTTGGTATGATTTAGGATTCAACCAATAGGGAAGGGAAGGATGTCAGCAAGTAAGCTTAGTGTCCCATGGGGGGATGGTCACACTGCCCCACCAACTAGATCAGCCACTGTGTGGGGGGGGGGTGGCTATAACTAGTGACTCATTGAGTTCCTTCCTCTCACCAGCTCAGTGGAAATATCCAGTCATCCCCTAGTTCTTCAACATACTTATTGAGTCAGAGCTCGAGAAGCCATGACAGTAGCCATTGATGCCACACACTATGGCACATTGGGTCTGTCTGCCACTCAGGCTTCACCTGGGGCAGAACTTCTGCAAGTGATAAGATTACCAACCCTTTCTCAGAGCTTGTGAAGGAAGCAGCTGACTGTGATCCCCGACAGTTGTCCTGTTAATTAATTGTACTCCCCAACCATTATGTAATGTATTAATGTATATGAGTGATGTTACATTGCAATGACAACATCCCTCAATGGGTCAAGGTGGCCACCACAAAATTCTGCTGTCTGAGTGGATGAACCAGGTCATGTGCCGTACTGTATGTACTCAGTCATACACAGTGCTGCATTTTATAAGCTGTAATTATACTGACTGGGCCATTTTAAAAGTGCAGTAACACATGGCAGGGTGTTACATTTATTGGGAGAGGTAAGTGTTCCTTGAGATTTGACCTCGTGCTGCAATACGCAGAGGAGGGGTGCATATGTAGGCAGTACATTGAGGTGGTTAAGGACACTGAGCTGCAAACCTGGAGGCCTAGGTTTGAATCCCATCAGCCCCCACTTGCATACTGTGTGACTCTGAGCAAGGCACTTAACTTCCTTGTGCTCTTAGGTTGCACCTGGAAACAAGTTCCAGCTTAGTGTGCCTTTCCTGGTTAAACAATTTCCCCTTTCCTTTCCTTTCCTTTCCTTTCCTTTCCTTTCCTTACTCCTGATGAATGCACACCCTGTCACGTTATATGGGCAATAACACATGGCAGGGTGTGGGTTCGGAGATATAGGACCTCTTCCAGTGTGTGCTGAGGCACAAGGCCATGGGTTTGAGAGATATCTTCTTCCGTAGTGTAGTGATTTTGAAACTGAGCAATAAGCCTTAGAAGTAGTATTTCTGACCTGTGCTCTTGTGCTGGAATAATGGAGGGTCATGTGATTGCATCTAACCAATCAGAGATCTTGGTTTCTCTTACCCAGTTTATAATATATGCTTGCATCACTTACCTTAGGTGTCCTCCTAGAAAATATTAGAAATACACTTTAACATCCATGAACCAACTATAAGGGACAATGTTATATCCTATAATTATGAGAGAGAACCTGCTACTGAGGACTGCATTAGCAAATGGCCAGAAAGGAGGGGTGGAAGAACAATGGAGAAAAATCAAAACTGCCATCATGGAGGCAACAAGCCTTTGTGTGAAACAAATAAAGAAAACAAAGCGGAATAAAAAACCACTATGGTTCTCAAAAGAGGTGTCAGGGAAGGTTAAGGAGAAAAAGGCTGCATTTAAAAAGTATAAGGAATCACAGACGGAGCACAACAGGGAATTGTATCAATTAAAGCAGAAAGAAGTGGGGAAGGCAGTCATAAAAGCAAAGGCCCAAACTGAGGAAAAGATAGCCAACTCAGTTAAGAAGGGGGATAAAACATTTTATAGGTACATTAGGGAGCATAGAAAGGTTAAGGGAGGGATAGTGAAGATTAATAAAGGAGAGGGGAGGTGAGCAGAGGGAGACAATGAAAAGGCAGAGATACTGAATGAATACTTTTGCTCAGTATTCACAAAAGAAGAAGAGGAGAAGTTACCTAAACCAAACAGTAGAAGCGCTCTGGATAGTGGGGTTGACGCTAGTCCATTTACAGAAGAAAGAGTACTGAAAGAACTCCTAAAACTCAAGGTGGACAAAGTAATGGGGATTCTGATGGGATCACCCTAGAATCCTAAAAAGAGCTAAGGAGGACCTAGTGACACCACTAACCATACTTTTTAACAAATCATGGGAAGATGGGGTGGTACCTGGAGGACTGGAGGAGGGCAGATGGATTCCTTTCACAAAAGTGGGAGTAAGGCAGAAGCAGGAAACTACAGACCTGTTAGTTTGACCTCAGTGGTGGGGAAAATGATGGAACTCACTTCTGAAAGAAAGAACTGTTGAGTACCTAGAGGCCAAAGGGCACAGGACCCAAAGCAGCATGGATTCACAGCAGGAAGGTCATGTCAGATGAATCTAATCGATTTCTTTGACTGGGTGACCAAAGTAATTGACCAGGGAGGGGCTGTGGATATGGCCTATCTAAACTTTAGCAAGGCATTTGACACAGTCTTGCACAAAAGATTAATAATCAAGTTAGCCAGCCTGGGAGTGGGTCCCAGGGTGATAGCCTGGGTAGCAAACTGGCTGCACAACAGGACACAGAAGGTAATAGTGAATGGAACACATTCTGAAGAAAGGGGGGTTACTACTGGAGTACCTCAGGGCTCAGTACTGGGTCTAGTCCTCTTTAACGTCTTTATAGGTGACATTGCAGAGAGTCTGGAAGGAAAGGTATGCCTCTTTGCAGATGACACAAAGATCTGTAACAGAGTTGAATGGTCAGACATATGGCAACTTAGATTCAATGCAAAGAAGTGCAAAATAATGCACCTGGGAAATAAAAATCCAGGAGAAGAGTACACAATAGCAGGGGAGGTACTAATGACAACAATAATGGAAAGGGATCTGGGTGAAGTCATATCAGATGACCTAAAGGTGGGTAAGCAATGTGAGAAGTCAGTAAGGAGAGCCAGGGGGATACTGGGATGTATAGGGAAGGGCATCACAAGTAGAAAAAAGGGAAGTGGTTATCCGTCTATACAGACAGTTGGTGAGACCCCATCTGGAGTACTGCGTGCAGTTTTGGAGACCTCATCTATACAAGGACATAGACAGGATGGAAGCAGTCCAGAGGAGGGCAACTAAAATGGTGCAGGGTCTACATCAGAAACCATATGAAGAGAGACTGAGAGAGCTTAATATGTATACCCTTGATGAAAGGAGGGGCAGGGAGGACATGATAGAAACTTTTAAGTACCTCAAGGGAATCAACAAAGTCCAGGAGGGTAGCATCTTTCAGAAAAAGAGATGTGTAAGAACAAGGGGGCACAATTTAAAGTTAGAGGGGGGATGGCTTAGAGGTAATGTGAGGAAATTCTTTTTCACGGAGAGAGTGGTGGACGCATGGAACTGCCTTCCTGGAGAGGTTGTGGGGTCTAAAACAGTGGGGGAATTCAAACATGCATGGGACAGACATAAGGCAATTATTGTGGGGGGTTGCAGGAAGTAGGCTGTTGGTTAACTAGAATCTGCAGCTTATCCAATAGGTAGGGAAATGAGCAGACTGGGTGGGCCAAGTGGTCCTTATCTGCCATCAAAGTCTATGTTTCTACGTTTCTATGTTTCTATTCTCGTAATTTTTTTATTATTTTGTTTCTCAGATCAGGTCAACTAATCCCTCTGCTTATTTTCCAGTGATTATTCCATATCAAAATAAGTAATCTGATCAAATCTCTTCAACGATGCCATCTGCATTGTTACTGCTCAACAGCACGCTTGAACCAAGCAATAAATATTTGTTACTTTAAACACAAAAAAAGTCTAATTCTTCTTGTTTAATGTTCTGGGCATGCTGCTGTCCTAAAAAAGAGAAGTCACATCTGGATGCAAAGTTTTTGTAACCTTAAAATCTTTTAATTCTCAGTACAAAACTTGTATGGTGACACCAGTGTAGAGCAACACAGGGCATAGCATGGCTCAAGCTAGCTCTTATCAGACACCAAAGGCACCCCCTGATGATGTCTGACTTAAGTCACAACCTATTGGGGCTTTTGTGTGGGGGTTACATGCATCCTCTTTTGATTTATACTAATAGTGCTTTTCAAGTTTTGCACTGAAAATACCAGTAATCTTTAACATGTGACAGTACTATGCTGACCAGTTGGTGCAGTGGTAGCTCTACCTCTCACAACACAGGCGACCCATGTTTGGGAATGAGCGCAAATCAATGGGGGCCAGCCATGTAAGAGAGAATTGACTATCCCATGGACTGTTCTGTTTCCTTGGGGGGGGGAGGGTGTGGACAAGACTCCCACTGTGGGATTGACACCTGGCGGAGACCAGGTGTCAGCACAGTCTGGGGCACATGCAAGGCAGGGGCTGCCGCGAGACATCCTGACACGGGTATGTACGACTGCATGCATGCATGCGTGCTTATGTCATCATACGCATTACCCCTGGGGAGAAAAAAAAGAGAAAATAGATGGGCTGCTCTATGGTGGCACCCCCCTCAGGCTTTCACGTGACACATGACTGACGCGGCTGGCCACCTACTACAATGTGGTCTTGGGACAAGAAGTTTGGTGATGTGGCTGGGGGGGTTACCAGACCTGTAAGTGTGGGAAATAAAATACTGACTGGGGAAAAAGAAATCTGACAATACAATAAGAGCTTCACTCTTGTACTTACTCTGCACACAGGAAGCAAAGACGGTAGACTACATAACCAAAGTTAGCCGCACAATTTGGACATGAGGAGACCCTGAAAATATACAGTATAACAGCAAACGATCTTATGATTCTTGACTCACCTGCTCAGGACCTGACATGCCATAAGAAGCAGCATGAAAAACGCAGTCCACTCCCTCACAAGCGTTATAAAGTGCATCATAATTCCTTATATCACCCTGCAAAATACATTAAAATGGGTAAAATTAAATTGCAAACACAAAAGAAAAACTGCTTCACACTTAGCCACTAAGGAATATCGTTTTATCATTCAGGAAGCTTTAGTTCCATAAATGGAACCAGAATCAGCTAGTTATATGCTCAGATATGTGTACCAGAAGCTCTGATAGCTGGACAAGGATTCAAAATTATTCCAATCTAATTTTTTTTCCTCTTTATGCCCCCATCTCTGACTTGCTCCTTCTACCAGCCCCCTAGCCCAATTACCTGGTTTCTCCCAGGCTTAGCCCACCTCTGTCCTCTATTCCTCCTTCCCCCCATGGCAGGGCCATTGGGGGTTCCCAAGCCACTTTGGAGAAATGGATCTAATAGAGGGGGTGCCTAGCTGTGGGGCCTGCAGGAAGCTGGCTTCAAGCTGCTCAGTTGGGGTGTTTCTCTGTTCTGTCCTCATACCCCATGGACATCAGCAGTGAGGGTCCACAAGTGTGTGCATGCTTAGTGCGGCACCAGCTGAGATTCGCTTCCCTCTCATAGCACTCCCTGCGGCTCCATCTGTTGTCACTCAGATAGCCCTTGCCCAGAAGCCAGTGGGTCCCTACCTCCCTGGAGGAAAATGTCTGCTGGCACACTCAATCCTCTCTCCCCCAGTAGGCCCTGCTGACCCAGGCTCAATGCCGAACCCAGGTTGCTGGCATCACAAGCTGAAGCCCACCCCTAAGCTGATGGGCCAACAATTGAAAACATTTTACATTAAGGGCTGGGGCTGGGATTTAAAGTGACTTATTTAGCTGGCTCACTGGTGCAGCGGTAGTACTACCTCTTGTGGCACTGACAATCCAAATTTGGAAACAAGATCAAATCATCAGAGGGGTGGTTGGGGGAAGAGGATCAAGTGTCCAAGGGACTGCTGTCCTCCTTTGGGAGGGAATGGCATGGCACCTGGAGCTAGACTGCCCCCTAGAAATGGTTATCCGACAGTTCACCAGGCAACAGAGGAGTGGCAGGCGTCCGGTGTGCCACACACGGCAATGTGTGTGGTACTGCCACTGACACCATTGCATGCATACTACTTCGCACCATAGAAGAGGGATGATTAGAAAAGAGGAAACATTGGGTTTGGCACACTCCCCACCACCCCACTGTGGGGATAAGCTGTAGGAGCTTTAACCAGTGAGTCCAGAGGTAAGCTGGAGTAATGGGGGTGGGGGGGGCAGGCGGATGGTGGCCACACTGGGAGGAGGGGAGGGACCAACTAAAAAAAAAATGTGATTACTTAAAATGCTTGTTCATATGTTCTCTTCATTTGCCACCTACCATAACCACAGTAACTACTTGAAAACATACTCCTTTGAGCTCCAGAAACATATCACTTGATATATATTCTATAAATAAGTAATCAGAAATGGAAACTTGCTGGCTGCCTTGTGTCGAAGCATCCGCTCAGTGACCTGGGTTCATGCCCCGAGCCTGGGACATCAGATGTGCAGGCCAGCTTTCTTGACACGTTGCTCATGACTAAGGTTGTACTCAGTGCAAAAAGCTCTTTTCAGAATTCTTATTAAGTTATTACTCCACTTTAAAAAGCCATTAGTACAGTAATAATTATTAGAAGGATTTTATTCTTGGTGCTTATTTTGTTTTAACTACAGGTGCTAAAACTTGATGGCTTAATAGTGCTACATTAGGTGTTTGCTGATAATATTTAATACTCATGTAAATGATGTCATTTGTTTTTCTTCTTTCTTTTCGATTGTTGTTTATGCATACTTGATTGTTGTATCTTTCTAATAATTCAATAAAATTTTAATAAAAAAAATGTTTGCAGGCCAACAGGAAGGTGACAGAGCATGTGCATGAATGCTCCACCCACCCGCCCCCTCGTAAAAGCAGGGTAGTGGGCCATGCAGTTAGAGCCCCCTCTTCTGACCCATCAGGGGTGACCACATTAGGGGCCGGGGAGTGGCTTTTCCCATTTCTCCCTGCATCAGGGTTTTTGACCTCCTCCAAAAGGGTGTTAAACTGAGTCGGAAGTGGAAAAAAAACCCAAATAAGCTAGACTAAATAGTCAGGGTAAAAGTGAATGTCAAGTTGTCGTAGTCATGGTTGGCGTGGCGTCTCGGGAGGATCACTATGACATGGAATGGTAGTTAAGGGGCAGTGACAAGTCAAATTCTTCTGAAGGGCTTGTGACCCCCGGTTGACGTGGAGGTGGAAATCAAGTACCCTGACCTGGTGGGGGTGGTCATGGTCTGTCTCCAGCTGGTACGGTTATACTGCAAGGCTAACGGCACCTGACGGGGGCGGCCGAGCAACCTTGGTCCTTACAACCACGGGCACTTGATCCTCCCAAGTGCACATGCTGTTCTCAGTCTGGATTGTTAATCAATAAACACATGGCTGCAGCCATTTCCTCCAAGACATGTGTCCGTGTTTTCTTTCTGGGGAAAGGGGGGTATGGATGGATACCAGATAACAAGGAGGTTCTCTCTTGGATGGTAGTGGTTTTCTTTCTTTCTCTCTAACAGAAAAAGATGGTCCTCTCTCGGAGGGTTGTGGTTTCCTTTCTTTCTTTCTTTTTTTTCAGTGGTGGAAATGGGGAAGAACCCAGTTCTGGGAACGAAACTAAAAGCCTTCCAGGAGCAACAGGGGAAGAACTGCTCCTGTGTAACATGTCTCATAGGTCATTACTAGGCCAAGAAGACAAAAGTCCATAACAGCCTGCCATTTTAATACCTGGTAATACCTTGTTTAGTCAGATAATCATCTAATGATTTCTTAAATTCATTCATGGAAGAACTGGCCACCACTTCTATTGGCAGACCTTTCCAGATACTAGTAATCCTTTTACTAAACCAGTTTTTCCTAGCATTTGTACAGTAAGAGCTAATCTGAATTTGAAGTGGGTGTGCTCTAGTGTCGTATAGCTGCATCCTTAATTCGAGTCTCAGTTGTTGCCATAGGTCATCGTCCAATAGTGCTCTATATACCATACACATGTCACCTCGGAGCCTACGGAATTCCAATGAATACAAATCCAACTCTACCAGCCTCTGCTGGTAGCTTAAACCCTCTATGCCTGCCACATGTCTTGTTGCCTTCCTTTGTATTTGTTCCAATGATTTTATAGTCCCTTTCTCTCCAGGTGACCAAAATTGGGCACAATACTCCGGGTGCGGACGGACCAATGCCTTATACAGAGGCATTACCACTAATATATCTCTACTTTTAATATGCTTGTTTATACAATGTAAAAGATCGCTCGATTTACTGATAATGTAATTATAGTGTGTCTTGAAGCTTAGGTCACTGGTAATATAAATACCCAAATCTTTTTCTTCTGATGTCTCCTGCAACACCACTCCATTTAGCGTATATTTGTAATGGGTGTTATTTTTCCCCAGGTGCATAACCCTACATTTGTCAACATTAAATGTAGATTTATTACTTATAGCCCAGTTTTCAATTTCTCTTAAAGCTAATTGTAAGATGTCTGAATCCTCTTTAGACTTTATCATATACCCTATTCTTGTATCATCTGCAAATTTTGATAGCCACACGTGTGTCGAAGTTTGCATGGATGAAATAAATAAGTTGAAGAGGCAGGGACCCAGAACTGAGCCCTGTGGCACACCACTGGTCACTGCTACCCAATCTGACGAGGATCCCTTCACCGATACTCTCTGCCTCCGATTTGACAACCAATTTTCAATCCATAGAGAAATATTTGCATGTATACCATGCTTAATTTAAAGCCTCAATCAAGAGGCCATGTGGGACTTTATCAACTGCTTTTGAATAATCCAAGAAAATAACATCCACTGCAATTTGAGAGTCAAGTGCTTGGTCTACTTTATCATAAAACTCCAACAAATTTGTCTGACAGGACCTACCCTTCCTGAAACCATGCTGATTTTGGTCTAAATCTCCTGACATAATTAACATATTGGTAATATGAGATTTAATAATGGCTTCCAGAGTTTTTCCCAATATCGATGTCAGGCTGATAGGTCTATAGTTAGATACCTCCTGTCTTGACCCTATTTTATATGTTTAGTGTCAGTGGCTCAGTAAGTAGCACACTCGCCTCTGAGGCTGGGAGATCAGAGGGCTGTGGGTTCAGTTCCCACATCTGGCACTTGGGTTAATATCCCAGTACTGACACTGTAGTGCAGCATGAGAGGGGTGCTGCATTTCTGAGGTGCCATTTTTCGGATGAGACGTTAAGCCGAGGTCCCATCTGCCTGGATTGGTGGTAGTTCAGGTGGATGTTAAAGATCCCATGGCACTTCTCGAAAAGAGTAGGGAAATTTCCCCGGTGTCCTGGCCAAATTTCCCTCATTCACTAAAAATTCCACCAACAGCTTAATCTGGTTCAAGGTCAGTTGCCATTCATCTGTATCCCCCTCCCCCGGGTCGTGCCTGAAAATAGGCAGGATTTGTCTAGTGCACTTACCCGGTCAACAAAAGCTAAATAAATAAAATAAATATATTGGTATAATATCCGCCTGCCTCCATTCAACAGTAACTTCAGTTTTGTCAATAGAATGTTGAAAGAAATGTGCTACTGGGGCAGCCAATACACCAGCCAGCTCTTTTAGCACCCTGGGGTGAAGGCCATCGGGTCTCTGTGCCTTATTCTGGTCTAAGGCTTTTAGCCTGTCTCTCACATCCTTGACCTCAATTTTAAGAGAAGAGCCTACGTCCTTAGCCTGATGTTTTAAGGTATTCTGGGTTTTTGGATTATACACTGAGGCAAAATATACGTTGTAATGGCTTGCCATATCCTTATCGTCCAGTATCTGATCACCATGTGGTCCCTTTAGGGGCCCTATTGATTTATTTACACCCTTTTTGTTATTTACATAGGAGAAAAAAGATTTATAGCTATTTTGAACGTTGGTTGCCAGTTTATATTCATAATCCTCTTTCGCTTTTCATATACTTGATCTACATTTTTTTAGTTCAAGACTATATTCTGCCCATCTTTCAGGCTGCCCACTTTTCTTGGCGTTACTGTACAGTATGCCTTGTTTTTACATTTTATATTTTTAACTATTTGTGGGGTAAGCCATGGGTTTTTGTTTTTTTTTGAATTTGTAGTCTCCTTAAGACTAGGAATAAATTCCTGTACCATGGCTTTGATTTTACTACTTAAAATGTCCCACTTTTGCTGTAACTTCAGTCCACTGAAATCTGCCTGCCAGTCCCATGAAGCTAATTGTTTACTAATGCAGTTAAAATTTGCCCTGCTGAAATTATGTACCACTGTCCTGCTGACCGTCTTTGATGTAACCTCACTAATACTAAATTCCACCATGTTATGATCGCTGGAACCTAGAGGATGTAAAACTCTGCAGTCCTGGATATCATATTTCAGGTTACTAAGTACCAAATCTAGAATATGATTACCCCGAGTGTGATCTTTAACATATTGTTCAAAACTATTTAGCAGAAAAAAATCTAAAAATCTTTGCTCATTTAGTGATTCTGCTTTAGGGGATCCCAACTCAACCCTGGGAGATTAAAGTCACCTACTAGCAAGGAATTTCCAGCTTGAGCGAAATTATGTAAGCATTCTAGTAGTTTAAGGTCATCTGACTGTGAGTTAGATGGCGGCCTATATACCACACCCACATTTAATTTGGACATTTGGGGGGGCTATGTTAACCCAGATTAATTCAGCTGTATCGCATTTAATAATTTCTACACTTTCTGATGTAATATGATCAGCTACATATAGGGCAACACCCCCACCCTTATGATGTGGCCTATCTCTGTGATAGAGATGAAAACCAGGGATTTGTTTATTCCATGAATCATCCTGTTTCCACCATGTTTCAGTAATGGCACACAGACTAATGTTGTACGTATTTAAAGTAAACACCAGTTCATCCAATTTATTATTGAGACTTTTTGCATTTAATAACACAGTTCCAGTGTTTTGACTGTACCAACACCTGTTTTGTTGATGTTTGGGATATACATCTCCCCTTCCCCAATCTGAAAGTTTAAAGAATTGTCAATTTTCTGTTTTAATAGTTGATAGAAACGGCGTTTTCCTTCCCTATTTAAATGAATGCCATCCAGTGCAAATAGCCGTGTGTCATAAACGTTTTCCCAATTTTCCAAATAGTCATAATCTTCTCTGAGGCACCAGCTCTTTAACCACCCATTTAAACTCTCAGTTTCTGACTTTTTATGAAAATGTACCCTGGGGATTGGTATAATACCTGAAATAATCAGGTCACATCCTCTAGCTTTTAGATCTGCACCTATGTACTCAAAGTCCCTTTGAAGTAATCCTATTTTTACATAGAATGGAATGTCTATATTTAAGCATTGAGTCTCCAATTACCAAGACGTCCCTTTGGGCAGTGCTGATTGATGTATCAACCTGTTCTGCCTGATTTTCATGACAAACTACATTGGGGTCCTTAATATGTGACTGCTGAATTTGTTGATATGTCTCCTATTCCATTGTGATATCTTGTACTAAAAGACTATACTGTACCTATTAGGTGTCGACACATTTGATAAACCCCCAATATTTCATCGCCCTTTCTTATTTTTCTGGGGGACTTTACTCCACTGCTTTTCCTTCTCCTCTGCATATGATGTCGATGCTTGTACGTTTCTACATGGACTTGTAACCACCTGTATGGTACTGGAACCTACAGTACCTCTTCAGCTACAGTATCTATATAATCTTCTAAGCTGCTTATATCAGTTAATGTTTTTAATCTATTTCTAAACACTACATTTTCAGCCTGCAAGGTTTCTATTAAATTGCACTTTACACAAATGAAGTTAGTTTTACACTCACCCATTAAGAAAATTTGACATTTGCCACATGTATTAATTAAGTAGTCTCCTAACTTCAGTAAATCCACTCTGTATCATTTACTGTGCCACCGGATTACAGCTCTAATTACTGGCCCTTGGCCCTATTGCCCCTATTGACACGTATGACACGCACTGACGCACATGTCTCTGCGCGTGACGATGTGCGCCCTGCTCACGCTCGCCCTGCTCACTGCAGGCGGCGTATTTAACTGTAAAATGCCCCAGAAATGCTTCGGGGAGGTCGCTGACTAATCGCAACAAAGTTGCTCAAACTAAAAAATTTAAAATGCATCTTATGCATCCCTTGCTCATACGCAAGGCAGGCACAGGATCGCAGTGTCCCAAACAATTTTTATATCACCACAATAGTGTTGTAGTCCTTTGAGTCAGCCCCAGAACTACCACTCTCTACCTAATTCCTGCTGAGGAATGTAGGGCTCAGGGATCCCCTAAAAATATATACACTCGCAACGTTTCTTTAAATAGTGCAATGCTCTACTCGTGAACGTTTTAACACACTGCTGTATCTAAGCCTTCCATATGTGGAAGGCATAAAACAGACTAAAAAAAGTGTAAAAATGCAACAAATAAGGCGGGAATGTGCTATCGGACTCCTGCCAGGTATTATCAGTCCTACATCAAAAGGGCTGGGTTCCCCAGTGACTTTGTTCCATTTTCAATGCTGCTTTTACTGTAGTTTTTGTTGTGACAATCGCTAACGTCATGTCTCCCTCTCTCTCGCTCTCTCTCTCTCTCTCTGTCACTCTTCATTTCTTCTTTTCCTTGCTTGTTTCTTTCACTGTTCACAAAAAAAGTATGCCCTTGCTTTTTGAAAATCTACAAGTATGTATTGAGTGCTATAAAAGGTTTGGCTAGCTGTGTCCTTCACTCATTTGTATTTGTTTAAAGTGAGCTATCCACTAGAAACAGAAATATTTTTGATAGTATTTTGCTTGAACTCAGTTTTCGACTGCCCCACCTAAATCTTTGGAAATTTACAGCCCCCCCTTACTGAATTCCTCCTCATCTTGTACATTCTGCAAATACTAGCGTGCATATAACAAACTTTAAGTGGAATGCTGATATGAGTATGTCAGTCATCGGCCCCCTCATTTGTTTTCCAGGTGGGCCCCCAATACTAGTTTTCCAGGTGGCCCCTGATGCCATAGTCTGACCCACTAAATTCTTCAACAAGTCACAAGTTTAACATAAGAAAAGGTAATTCAAAACATCAGCAGTTATTGACATTGCCTGTGCGTTTTTCATTTTTATGTTGGCTTGAGCACACACACAAGCAACATCTTGCGGTAGTAGTACATTTCAGAGGTGTGTCAGTGTTTTGGCAAATGCAGGGTACGCTTTAGTGGGTGCGTCCCTCAGCCGCCAACCAGTGAGCATGCTGCCAATGACAGCAGTTTCAGAGAGAGCCACGGAGTTGAAACGAATCTACCGCTGCAATCAGAGACAGGCCAGTCATTGCAGCGGCAGATGACATGCCTCCATTATGTGCCTTTCCTGGTGAAACATTTCAATAAATATGGCGGTTTCTGCCGTCTGCAACATAATCCCCAGAAAGCTGACATTGTGGTGCCCAATCCCCATGCCAGTATGTTCCCCCCCACCACATTATGTAGCACACTGCAATATGGCAGCTCCTGCTGCCCGCCACACATTCCCAAAAAGCCAACATCGGGGTGACCAATCCCTGTGTTAGCATCATCCCCTCTTAGTGTGTCTTTCCTCTTAGTGTGTCTTTCCTGGATAAACAGTTTCCCCTTTCCTTGTGACACTGGGATGCCCACTCCCGGTGTCAAATGCATGCCCCCCCCAACCATCTGTATAGAAACATAGATAGAAACATAGAAACATAGACTTTGACGGCAGATAAGGACCGCTAGGCCCATCTAGTCTGCCCATTTCCCTACCTACAGGATAGGCCGCAGATCCTAGTTAACCAACAGCCTTTATCTTCCTGCCCCCCACAAGAATTGCCTTATGTCTGTCCCATGCATTCTTGAATTCTCCCACAGTTTTAGACCCCACAACTTCCTCAGGAAGGCTGTTCCATGCATCCACTACCCTCTCTGTGAAATAATACTTCCTCACATTGCCCTGAACCACCCTCCTTCTATCTTTAAATTGTGTCCCTTGTTCTTGCAAGTCTCTTTTTCTGAAAGATGCTACCTCTTGGACTTTGTTGATTCCCTTGAGGTACTTGAAAGTTTCTATCATGTCCCCTCTCCTTCTTTCCTCAAGGGTATACATATTAAGCTCCTTTAGTCTCTCCTCATACGGCTTCTCTTGCAGACCATGCACCATTTTAGTTGCCCTCCTCTGGACTGCCTCTATCCTGTCTATGTCCTTGGAGATGGGGTCTCCAGAACTGGACACAGTATTCCAGATGGGGTCTCACCAACTGTCTGTACAGAGGATAACAACTTCCTGTTTTCTGCTGCTGATGCCTCTCCTATACATCCCAGTATACCCCGGCCCTCCCTACTGCCTTCTCACATTGCTTGCTAACCTTAAGGTCATCTGATATGATTACCCCCAGGTCCCTTTCCTGTTTTGTTGTTGTTACTACCTCCCCACCCATTGTGTATTCTTCCCCTGGGTTCTTGTTTCCCAGGTGCATTATTTTGCACTTTTTTGCATTGAATCCTAGCTGCCATACGTCTGACCATTCCTCCAACCTTGCCAAGTCCCTTTTCATCCTTTCCACGCCTCCTTGTGTATCAACCCTGTTGCAGATCTTTGTGTCATCTGCAAAAAGGCATACTTTTCCTTCTAGTCCCTCTGCAATGTCACTGATGAAGACATTAAAAAGGACTGGACCCAATACTGAACCCTGTGGTACCCCACTAGTAACCACCTTTCTTCAAGTGGACTCCATTTACAATTACCTTTCTGTGTCCTGTTGTCCAGCCAATGTTTTATTCCAGGCTACCACCCTGGGACCCACTCCCAGGCTGGTTAATTTGACTATCAGTCTTTTGTGTGGGACTGTGTCAAATGCCTTGCTAAAGTCTAGGTAGGCCATGTCCACAGCCCCTCCCTGGTCTACTACTTTGGTCACCCCGACAAAGAAATCTATTAGATTCATCTGACATGACCTTCCCGCTGTGAACCCATGCTGCCTTGGATCCTGTGCACCACTGACCTCTAGGTACTCAACTATTCTTTCCTTCAGAAGTGACTCCATCACTTTCCCTACCACAGAGGTCAGACTGACAGGTCTGTAGTTTCCTGCCTCTGTCTTGGGCCCACTTTTGTGAAGGGAAATCACATCCGCCTTCCTCCAGTCCTCGGTTACCACACCATCCTCCCACGATTTATTAAAAAGAGTAGCCAGTGGTTTCACTAGTTCCTTCCTTAATTCTTTTAGAATTCTGGGGTGAATTCCATCAGGACCCATTGCTTTGTCCACCTTCAGTTTTAGGAGTTCATGCAGAACCTTTCTTCTGTGAAAGGACTGGATCGACCCCCTATCAAGAGTGCTTCTGTTAATTGGATTAGGCACTTCCCTCCTCTTTGTGAATACTGAGCAGAAATATTCGTTCAGTATTCCTGCTTTCACTGTCCCCTCTGCCCACCCACCGCTCATTCTATTCAGCCTCGCTATCCCTCCCTTTGTCTTCACGCCATGATGTACCTATAAAAGGTTTTATCCCCTTCTTAACTGAGTTGGCTATCTTTCTCAGTTTGGGCCTTTGCTATTCTGACTTCCTCCTGCTTCTTTCTGCCTTAACTGGTACAGCTCTCTGTCCTGCTCCTTCTGTGTTTCCTTATACTCCGGAATGCTATCTTTTCTTCCTGACTTTCACAGCCACCTCTCTTGAGAACCATAGTGGCTTTTTCTTTCATTTGATTTGTTTATTTGCTTCACACAAAGGCTTGCTGCGTCTGTGATGGCAGTTTTGATAATTCCCCATTGTTGCTCCACACCTCCTTCTAGCCTGTTTGCTAGTGCTTTTCTGAGGCACTCTCCCATCTTGCCAGAGTCAGCCCTCCTAAAGTCCAGTACCCTCACTTTTGTATGGCTTGACTCTGTAGCTGAGTTTAACGTGAACCACACTGTTTGATGGTCACTTGTCCCCAGATGGCAACCTACTTCTAGATCTGAGATCCTCTCACTGCCCCCATTTGTGAGTATGAGGTCTAAGATTGCTCCCTCACGAGTGGGTTCCAAAACTAGCTGTCTAATGCCTGCCACCTGTAGGGCGTCAAGAATGGCCCTGCTCTTGGATGTGGCTGCAGCAAATGTGCTCCAGTTAACATCTGGCATATTCAGGTCTCCCATCAACAGTATCTCTCCTTTCTCTGCCATTCTAAGAATGCCTTCCATCATATCCTTGTCCATTCCTTCCCCCTGACATGGGGGTCTGCACACAACCCCTGAGCGGATTGTGGTGCCCTTTCCAGTCTCCAAGGTGACCCACAGTGCCTCCTCTCCTCCCTGTTTACTCTTTTGTTCAGTTGCTTTTATCCCTTCCTTTACATAGAGAGCTACTCCTCCCCTCTTCTCCTGCCTGTCTCTCCTGTAGGTTATGTACCCTGGTATGTTAACATCCCAGTCATGGTTCTCTGTGTACCATGTTTCTGTGACTGCTATGATATCCAGGCATCCTCTTCCATTAAGGCCACCAGCTCAGGGAGCTTGTTGCCCAGACTACAGGCATTGGTACTCATTACCCTCCATTTCCTGATGGCCTCACCCCTTTTGCCCCATCCCTGTCCTTCTTGCCTTTGTCACTTTCTCCATTTACCCCTGCCCTTCTCCCTATCGACACCTCCATGTTGGTGTTTGCCACACTTACTACCGTGATTGTTTGGGGGCTAGGATTTTCTGCTCCTTTCCAGTGCTCCCCTTGGCTAGTTTAAAAGCTTGCCAATGAAGCATTTAAACTTATTACCTAGGATCCTGGTTCCCTCCCGACAGATGCAGCCCATCATGCCAGTATAGTCTTGCATCACTCCAGGTGGACCCCCAGTCCCCAATGAAGCCAATCCCTGAGCTCCACACCAGTTTTTCAACCACTGATTGAATCCCATGGTACGGAATACCCTAGCCTCTCCTATGCCATAGATGGGTAGCACCTCCGAGAAGGTTACCGTGAGTGCTACTTGACTAAGGCCCCTCCCCAAATCCACAAACTCTTCCTGCACTTCTCTAATCCCTTTCTTAGCCAGGTCATTTGTCCCTAGGTGGACAATGACATCCAGCTCCCTCCCCTGTGCAGCTGCTCCGGCAATCCTGAGGATTCGCTCCCTGTCCCTCCAAGCCATGGCACCAGGCAGGCACCTTACCTCCCTCTCCCCTTCCTTGCCCAGTTCTACCTTCCTAACAATGGAGTCACCCACCAGGAGTTGTTTCCTTTCCCTGCAGGGTCCCCTGCCACCCTCCTGTGGGTCTCCTTTGTGGAGGTTCCCAGCATCCTCCTTGGTCTCCACTGTAGGTGCCTCCATAGAGGAACCACACTTTGCCAGAATGGCATAGGATTGTGGAGAGGTACAACTGGAGGATGTGCTCTGTTCCACCACCCTCACCCTCCCTGAGCCCACTGTGGTCCAACCGCTCCTCTTTCTTGGCAACCTCTGAGGCAATGGCAGTGGCACTGGTGGTCCCTGGATGGACGAGGAGGTCCCACAAATCCTGGCCAACTCAGCCTGGAGATGAGCAACCTCCTCCTCAGCCCAGAGAGGTGCCTGCAGATGGGACAACACCACATCCTCCAGAATATCTCCTGAAGACTGCTGCTCCACAGCCACTGCACTGCACCACTCCAATCATGTCTTATTTCTGACCCCTTAACTGTTTGCAATCCTTACTCTTTCGTCCTGTTTTTTCTCTCTCTCTCCTTACTTTCTGCCTGTGTGCCCTTTAAGCCCTGATTGTCCTGTTCTGAGACAAGAATATCCTATATTTCTCAGTAGACCACTTACTTGTTCAGAGGCAGACCTCCAGCAGCTAGAGGGGCCGGAGAGCTACTCTTGCCATTCTAGGATGGTGGGTCCTTGGTGGTTCTGTGATCACTCACTTCCTGCCCCTAAACAGGAAGTTCCTGTTGTCAGTCAAATCCTGTGCCTATAAAATAGAACTAGCTTTGGGTGGGGGGTGGAGGGCAATATAGTCCCAGCAGAAGTTCAGTCACACAGCAGTCCTTTCTTGGTGTCTTCTGCCAAGCTATCTGTATGCCTTGCTGACACTGGGTGGTCAATACCTGTGTCGGCATTCACCCTCCCGAATTGTGGCACACTGGCTGCAAACAAGAAAACGGGTCCACCATTGTCTTCCTTGTTCCGCCTCCCCATCCCCACCCGCCCTCTGCGCACCTTCCTCCCTGCATCCCCAACCCATACTTATCCTCCAGAGGTTGGGAGCCATGATCTTCTCTGAACCAGGACATGTGTGCACTCTTCAAAGCCGAACTGAAGAAATGACAGTAAGCTTTATAATGGGAGGCAATGGGAGTTTCAACTTAGGTTGATATCTGAGCCATTTTTTTGAATTTTGGCCCCAAATTTTTAACATGGGGTTCTTGGGACCTCACCTCATGAACATGTCACTGTCATTTAGTGTCTCGGTCCCGAAAGGTGATTTCGTGGTCACTGCGAAGAATCTCGTTTTGGAACTGATTAATGAAATGACAGTGCTGCTGTTCATGAGGGGAGGTCCCAAAAGGCCTGTGTTGTAAATTTGGTGAAGAAATTCCAAAACATGACTGCGTTACGAGTGTGCATTTGTGCAGTTCCTATGCACGCTCATAACTTTGACAATGTTCAATATTTTCTCTCAAGATTTTCAGCATTGCTATTTTTTCACACCTTCTTATGAACAGTATAGCTGTCATTTTTCACATCCTTTCTGAAACATGTTTTCACACCTGTGGCGCAGAATGGCGTGGTCGCTGTGGGAAATCAACTTTTGGGACAAATTAACAAAATCACAGTGCCACTGTTCATGAAGAGAGGTTCAAAAATGCCCATATTGAAAATTTGGTAAAACAATTCAAAAAAATGATTGCGTTACAGGCGTGTGTTGCGCAGTTTCTACGGACATTCGTAACTTTGCCAGTTCTTCTTATTTTCACTCCAGATTTTCAACATTGCCATTTTTTCACACCACCTCATCAGCAGTATAGCTGTCATTTTTGATGTCCTGCCAGAAATGTGTTTTCACACCTGTGGCGCCAAATGGTGCAGTTGCTGTGCAAAACCACCTTTCAGGACTGAGTAACAAAATGATAGTGACACTATTCATGAGGTGGGGTCACATAAATCCCATTTTGAAAATTTGGAGCAAAAATACCAGCAAACAGCCAGGGCTTTAGGGTTTCCAACTATAACGGCCTACTCTGTAGAGACTGAAAGGCATTGGGGGTGTGACTTGGGATCATCAGCCGTAATGCTCATGCCATTCCAACCCCACCCTGTAGCCAGTGACAGTCATCGAGGCGTGCCTTGGAGTCTTCTGCCCTAATGTTCAGACCATCCTATACTGCACCCATCTCAGCGTATTTCCTTATGGAATGAGGTGAGTATAAGGCCCGCAGACCCCAAGGCACACCGCAACACCTGTCAGAGTCTGCAGGGTAGGGTGAGGTGAAATGGCATGAACGTTATGGCCGATGACCCAAAGGCACCCCCCCAACACCTGTCAGTTTCTGCAGGGTGGGGGTGGTGTCAGTTCAGTACTTCACTGCCATTCCTATTATGCATCTCTCTAACTCCTGCACTACCGATGTCAATGCCAGCAAGACAACATTCAGCATTTACAAATGCTTGTTTATAACTGCATTTGTCTTTTGAAGATATACTGTGGTCCTTTTAAAAAGAGCAGATGACAACTTTCTATTATTCCAGTTCCTGTGAGGGAGGAAGAATCAGTTAGCTCATCACTGGAGTGCCTCCTGCTGGCTTAGTTTAAAGAGCAACTCTCTATTATAATAAAAAGCCTAAA
This sequence comes from Neoceratodus forsteri, assembly GCA_016271365.2. NCBI lineage: Eukaryota > Metazoa > Chordata > Ceratodontiformes > Ceratodontidae > Neoceratodus > Neoceratodus forsteri. The sequence continues at coordinate 48,041,480 of JADMNL010000025.1, forward strand.
AACTCATGATTTACACCAGTTATGTTTTTAATTTAATTATTTTATCCTTCCACTGCACCTCAGTCATAAATTCCATTGAATCATCTGTCTCTTATTTGTAACGCAATCCAGCAAGGAGTTGGCTATAGTGCTGTATTAAATTTCTGTACGATAATCCTCAGGTACATCTAATGTAATTGTATGTATATGCCTTAGCTATGTTAAATATTAACTGTATATCTAATTTGAACTAGCCCCTCTTTTCGGTTGAGTAGTCTTGTGATTTAGTGTGCACACTTCTTTATTCTTGTGCCTGAGTAGTAATACTTAAAATAGTTATTTGAAGGTGCTGCTACTAGCAGGAAAGTCCATATAAGTCGTCAGCCACCAGCAGTTAATTACAGCTTCCTTAAACTTAATAACTTTATCCTACTGAAAACAAATCATAGAAATAGCAACTCGCTCCCCCTTTTTCCTCCGTTTTGAAAATTAGTCAGACGGCCACTGAAAGTAATACTGTGGAAAGATGGGCAACAGATGCTTTTGCATTTCGCACTTGCATTTCGCAAATTAGAGACCATAGCCCAAAGGAAATTGAAAATAATAAAAGAATCAACTGAAAGATCTGAGGTGAACACAGTTGAGGAGCCAAATTGTCAAATAAGTGATTTATTTTTACTATTAAAAGACTCCTGTTTAAAGAAATGAATACAGCTTATAATGTATCAACATTAGAGACATATTTAGAAAGAGAGCTTTTTTCCGTGGGCTAAGGGTCTTGAAAACTCCATCAGGTGGAATTGATTTATTTGACTTTAAAGATGAATGGGAAGAAGCAGCGAAGATCTGTACTAAAGTCTTCATTAAGTTAATTATTAAAGTAGATCTGAAGAAACATGGTTTAACCATGTCAGAAATACAGGCTTTGAAGATGAAATTGAATGATTATACTCAGGACCCTTTATTTGGTGAACTTGTTGGGGATTTGAAAGACAGATTGAATGCCTATGAAACTAAGTTAATTACTCGTAAACAGAACAAACTGGTTCGAGATGAAGGGGATAAAACAAGGGGGACTTTCTATAATTGGCCTAAGGACGAATGCAATCGAAGTCAAAGTAGAGGAAGATCACGCAGTAGAAAACGAAATTGGAAATCAAGAAGTTATAGTAAGGGTAAATCACCTCGTGATGTGTCATTTCATTTAAATCAGGAGAATAGAGATTCTGCTGAAGGTGATGTCATTGACAATCAAGAAATTAATCAAGTGGCTAATCAAGCTGTTCAAAGACCTTTTTTACAACAAAGGGATCCAAGCAATACTGCAGAACAAGGAAAACAAGGAGGGGAACAAGGGGGAAGAGGAAGAAATATTGTACCAAGACAGTCAGGCAGGAATCTACGAGCAAGAAGTTAAATGTGATCAATTTGTCTGAACATAGACTGACTGATATTCAACAAAAAGTTTTGGAGAAAGGTTTAACATTTATACCACACCAATTGTCAACTAATTTGAAATTAATCTTGATTTATTTAAGTTTTTCAGAAAGATCAAAGTGAGAGACTATTTTGGGCCAGAAATTGATGGTGAAAGCGAGCGGGAAAACATGCAAGAACTTGAAGAGTCTCATCAGATGAATACTCAGGAAAGTACCACTTTGGATATTTTAAATGAACTCTATTTAGAAAGTAATGTTGATTTAATAGAGTTCAACACTGGTGAAATGGAGGGTGTTGATATAAAGGGTTCTGAAACAAATGACAGTGTTATATGGGGTGAAAGAAAAAAGTTGTTTAGAAAGAGATCTGATTTCTGTCCTCGAAGTTGTAACTTGAATATTATGGTTTTTGAAAAATTAGTAACCAACGAAGTGATTAAATTAATTGAACAACATGGATATAAAAACAAAAAAGAATGGAATAATTTAACAAATAAAGAACACAGAGCTTTAAAACAGCTGCAATGTTTAGAAAATGTAGTTATAAAAAGTGCTGACAAGGGGGAAATATTTTGTTGTTATCTAATGATAAATACAAGACAATGGTTTATAATACTCTAAATGATGAGTCTAGATATAAAAAAATGTTGGGAAATCCTATTGTTAGGTTCAGGACAAAATTGAAAGATTTTTACAGGACGTGATAACAGCAGGGGAGATTACGTCTGCTGGATATGAATTTCTTTGGCTTGATAATCCGATTACACCAGTGATATATGAACCGACGAAAATACATAAGAGCTCAAAGGACCCCCCAGGTCATCCCATTGTCTCTGGGATAGGATCTTTAACTGACAAATTATCAGTTTTTGTGGATTTTTTTTCTAAAATTAGAAGTTTGCAAATTAAGATCCTATCTCAGAGACACTGGGGACCTATTAACAAAGTTGACAGGTTTCGTGTGGCAAGAAGGTTATTTTTGGATTTCTATAGCTGTAGAACAGTTATATTGCTCAATCAAACATTCTGATGGGGTTACAGCATGCAGATACTTCCTTGAGAGAACTTCAGCCCCCAATCCAACTATTTTTCTAGTTGAGGCAATTAGGTTTATTCTTACACATAATTTTTTTGAGTTTGACAAAAAATTTTATTTGCAGATATTGGGAACTGCTATGGGGATGTGAATGGCTCTGTCTTATGCAAATTTGACACTGGGACTCTGGGAGCTTAACACAGTACTCTCGGACATTTTTCCTTTCGCAGATGATGTCATCATGTGGTATCATTTTATTGATGACATCATCTGCGTGTGGAAGGGTCCAGAGGAACGAATATTGGAATTCTTTACATGGTTGAATACTAATGAGTTAGGTTTAAAACTAACTTATGTGATAAATAAGGGAAGGATTACATATTTGGATTTGGAACTTGTAGGTGTAGTTGGGGAGCAGGTTGCAACTAAGACCTATAAAAACGAAACAGCTTGTAATGCTTATTTGCATTACATGAGTGCACATTCAATAAAATTAAAACAATCCTTGCCCTATAGTCAAATGTTACGCATTAGGCTAAATTGTAGTAGAGATGCTGATTTTGAGAGAGAAGCAGATGTCATGATTGGAGATTTTATAAACAGAGGTTATAATTTTGAATTTTTACAGATGACAAAACGGAGAGTTTTTCAGAAAGATTGAATGAGTTTATTTGGGAAAGCAGCAGTATGTAAGAATAAAGAACCTGTAACGTTTTGTACTGAGTTCAACTCTATTGCAGGCAAGATAGGTAATGTTATTTTTAAATATTGGCTGATTTTGACAAATGATGCCAACTTATTTAAATCGTTAGGTGAAAAACTGAGAATTTCTTTTAAAAGGGCAAGAAATGTTAAGGACAAGATTGTGCACAGTCGATTAAAATCACAAGAAGTAATGGTTGCACCCTGGGATCCCCCCCCCCAAAAGATTTCAAAAAATGTAGAAACTGTAATGTTTGCCAGTTTGCTTCAGAAGGAGTAGAATTTATACATCCAGTGACAACACAAAGATTTAGAATAAATGAATGTATTATGTGTAACACCATGTATGTGGTATATGTTTTGATATGTTCCTGTGACATGTTGTATGTCAGCATGACTGAAAGAAAGCTGAAAGTTCGAATACAGGAACATGTTGCAAACATTAAAAAGCAGAATCCCAATAGCCCAGTAGCAGTTCATTTTGACTCAGAACATGATGGAGATCCGAAAGATATAAAATGTGTGGGGCTGGAATGTGTAAATAGAAAACAAAATAATTGTAGAATGTCTTTGAAAATTAGATTACAGCAATGTGAAGGTTTTTGGATTTGGAAGCTGAGTAGTCTAAAACCGCAAGGTTTAAACAATATATTGGATTTTAAGCCATATTTGCATTAATATCTTTGAAAGTTGTTTTTGTTGGGATTTATAGCATTGATTTAAAACCATGAACCTAATTTTTAATTTTGATGTTTATTCTTGTCCTTTAGAATCAAAATTAATATAGATGTGAGATATGGATCTTTTTGGAAAAAGGAACATCAAGAAATAGACTAAAGGACAGAACGAACATACGGATCACATATTCAATGATTCCTGTAATTGTGGACATGTCAATATAAGTTTATGTATTGTATGTTCATTATAAATAATGTATAAAATGATGATTGTTTAAAGTACAATGAAAGTTATTGGAATTCATGATTTTTTGCACATTGATGCTGATCAGACAGTTTTTGTTTTTTCTTTTTTTTATAGGATATTGATGTTTAATATTTAATTATTTATATGTCTTAATTATGTGTTTCAAAAAACTGTAAAAACAGGACAATTGTATATTTTTTGAGTCAAAATATGACATATATAAACACTAGAAACCACTTTCAAGGGATTTAATCTGTATAATGAGTTTAACAGATTGTGAAAATAGGACAATTGTATACTTGTATGGAGTTAAATCAGGAGATGCATTGGGAATCATTGCTAAAAGGATTTGATTTGTATAATGCAATGCATAAGCGTGTTAATTAAGGAAAGCTGTCAGAACCAGTAATTAGATATAATTTATTAGCACACGCACTGTTTAGTATTTGAAGTTTATTGTTCTAGGAATTAATACCTTTGAGCCAAGGCTCTTTTACAAAGGTTCCACGTCATTAAGTACAAAAACATAGTAGACAGTGTTACGAACAATCATTAAGCCGTTTAACAAGGCCACAACTTAAACAGTAACATTTATTTACAGAAAAGAAAAAGGAACTCAGAGGCAGTGTCAAGGGCAAGGAATAAGGATTGGAGAGCTTGAGAGGGAAGAGAGGGAGAAATAAGAAGTTTAGGAGTAGACAGAACCAGGTTAGTGGTACTCAGGTTGTCTTTGTCAAAGAGGAGACCATGGTGGTTGAGTGAAACAAATGTAAGTGCACTCAGTGGGATGAGACTTTAGTCAAAGCAGTCACAGGAGCTGGGGGCTATGAGGTGAGCGTAAAGTATGGATTTGAAAGCTCCCAATGTCGTGGAGGATAGGGAGGGCAGGTTAAGGGCATTGTACCAGGTAGGGGCACGGTATGTAAAAGATCTTTGTCCCTGAGCAGTCCGGCATCTAGGGACAAGAAAAGGTTGGTGGTCAGATCTTCTGGTAGTACGAGTGCCATTGTTCAGGCAGAGCAGGTCCCAGATACATGGAGGAGTGAGTCCCAAGACTGATTTTTTTGCCATCACGCAGGTGAGATACATGAGGCGATTGGAACGATGCAACCAACCAGTTTCCGTGTAGAGGTCACAAGTGTGGGTCCGTCTCTGTGCTCCAGTGAGGAGTCGACAGGTTTTGTTTAGTGCTGTTGAGATGCGCTTTAGTGCAGTAATAGTAGCTGAGCCATATTTATAGATGTTAGGGGTCTGGAGACTGCACCCCCAAGGAAGCCATTCTAGCGAAGCGCAGGGGTATAGTGGTGGCTGACACATTGAGACTGGGGTAGGTATGTATTAATAGTTTTTCAAACAAATCCACTTTAACTTGTCTTATTGTCTGAATTGATGGAGACGACGAATATATTTGTATGAAGCACTTTATTGCAAACGTTTTAACTGCATATTGCAAAAAACCAAAAGTAAAAATATTATTATATTTTTGCATATTTTCAGTGCTCATTGGATTTATTTGTACCACCCACAATTTGCTCACCATATATTAGTGGAATAATGGATTAACTTCCTTGGCCATTTCCACTCAAGATCAAGTGGAACCATGTCACTTCCGAACAATTTAGCATTGAACAGATGGCTCCCTCAAACGCTAAGCCTATGGAGAGGACACAGAGGACAATCCAGAGGTATTAGACCTTCATACTGGTTCTGTGGTCATTTACATGGTGTGATCCCTCTGTTCCCTTCTTCCCCCAATACACTGGTTCGAGTATGAACACTTGTGCATAACTGCGAATTTAAACAGGACCTGTCTTGATAATGTTTGCATGAGAAATTAAAATAAGAGGAAGCTCCCTTACCTCCATGCGAGCTCCTCTAAGGCTCTTTCATAATTTTCCATACTGCCCCTCAAGGAAGGGAAGGAATTCCAATTTGCCCCAAGAGGCTAGCTGTGCAATCCCTTTCACTTCCTCTATGCTGACTCTGCCCCTGCACTCTGACGTTTTGTGATGTCTGTATAGGGAAAGCGCGGGGGCGCAGTCCATTCAGGTCTATGGAGCGTGATTTACAACCCCTTTTCCATCTGTTTAAGTGGACATTTGGTGAAATTGGAGCCCTGGGTTCAACTAACAAGGCTCTTGTTAGTTGAACCCACACTCCAATTTCACCAAATATTCAGTTAAATGGTGAGAAAATGGATTTGTAAATTACATTCCATAGACTTGAATGGAGCACGCCCCCACACTCTCCCTATACAGATGTCACTAAACATCAGGGTGCAGGGTAGAACTGGAGATATGGAAGTGGAAGGGATTGAACAGCTAGCACCTCAGGGGACAAATTAAGATCCCTTCCCTTCCTTGGGGGCAGTATGGAGAATTATGAAAATGCCTTAGTGGAGCTCCTATGGCGATAAGGGAGCTTCCTCTTGTTAGCAGCACTGAGAAAGGTGCTGTTTAAGACCAAATTGTTATTTGCAAATCAAAATGTATTATATTTGCATTTTTTATTTTAAAAATGATTTTAAAAGATTACTCCTCAGGAGACAGAAATAACCTTTAATGTTTAGAAAAGTTGGCTAGCTATGCATTAGTCACTGAAACAACTATGTCATTTTTATGATTTGAACAATTGTTGATTTCTGTGGTGAGAACAATCTTCAGATACTGTGGTTAGTAGTTTTTAGTGTTAAAATCATGGGAACTTGTTTCTTGCTTTTAGCTTCTGACAAAGTCAGAAATTTTTTTTTTAATGCTATTCTTGGTCTCTAGCTTCATATTCTTGTTAGTTATAGTAGCAGGTGTTATTGTTAAACTAGGTTATAGAGATTTGTTTTATAGTACAATTGTTACTGTCCCTCCTATCCCTCCCTCTCACAACCTCTTCTGTCTTCCTACCCCTTTCCTTCATCATGAGAGTAGAGAGCTTTATTATAAACTTATTTCATTCATCACCCTTCCACGCCTCCCAATCCCCACCCCCTGACTGTTATAACCTGTATTATACAATGGTGTGTGAAAATCCTGTAACCTCATTGGTCAAAACATGTCACATGATTGTGGGTAAATCCTGCATTACCCATGGCTGATAAATTGCATTTATAAAAAACATAATTAAACATATTTTTACATTTAATTTACATGTGGGTCCATTGTATAATCACAATAAGGCATTCCAGGGTGTGAGTTATTGGGGATTTAACCACTTCTTGTGTGGTTAAGTCACTCAGCTGCGCCTCGTGACACACCACACAAGACGTGGGTAAACCACCAATAACCCACACCCTGTTGTGCCTTATTGCTTAATTAAATACTGTGGCTGTAGCAGCCTATTAGAGGGGGAGGCAGGGGGACAAAGTTTAATGGGGAAAACATCCCTCTGTCCATTAATGGCAGCTCCAGGTGACATTTGAGCTCCTGCATCAGAAGGGATCTTAACATCCCAGAGGGGCCCAGCAAAAGGGGGTAAGCTACAGGACTGAAGCTGCAGAGGTGGGGAGCAACATTGGTTGGCCTGTGGGGGCCTAATAGATGTTGACCAGGGTTTTTTTTTTTTGCTCCCTTCCAGCTCTGGGACGGCCTTTCCTTCAGGCCACCTATGCCCTCCGTGCCACACTGCCTTGGATCAGACACCTCTTCATCCCCATATTGCAGCTCCTCTGGTAACCCCCAGATGTAATCCTTCACTGGGTGGGTCCCTCTCCTCCGAGGGGGATGGCACCGGTGGGGCAGCCAGCACCAAAGTTGCCCCGGGTGCTGCTGGGGATGGTGCGTGCATTGCCCTCAGACTTGTGGCAATGGGAGCTGGCAACCGTCATCCAGTTGGCTACGGTGCTCTTTTTCCCATTTTGCTCCCTGGGGGGCATGGTGTGCCACTAATGTAAGGCTGACGCCAATGTTCACAATGCCTCCTTAGTGAATGGGACCCCGCACACTGCCGTGCCCCCAGTCTCCGCTAGGGGTCAGCAATCACTGGGTCGCATCCTGCCCTCCCCCCGAAAGAAGGCTAGCCGTCAGCTGATGCTCGAGCCTTCTCTCCCTGGCCAGCCCTCCAGCACCCGAGTCCATTCGCGAACCTGGGTCGCTGATGTCACAAGCAGAAATCCAACCGCTGTGCCGATGGGCCGACTTTGACCAGGATTTTTTAAACACCCTGCAGTGTGATTTATGCAGCCACATTTATAACACAGACACTACTAAACTGCAGCAAAAGACTCAAGGCTTGTGTAAAAAAATGATGTGCAAACTGCCACAAATCACATCAAGTCTCACAAAACTCAGGCCCCTTTGATACTAGGGCACCTGAATTTTTGTCCAGCTGGACAGACACTGATGGAGCCAAAAATGGCCTGTGCATCAGTATCTGCCCAGTCTGGAAACCTAGCCTGTTATGTTGGCCCCTTTTCATGGGTAGACTCACCAAGAGGCCTTTTCTGGGAGTCAAACTGGGGACCCTGAGTCCCAAAGGCAGCACCTCTAACCACTCAGCTAAAAGGCCGTGCCCCTTTTGCTGTTTGAACTTTCTCATCATGTGAGCCTCTCACATCTAGAAAGCACTTCTGTTGCAGTTTCTCAGCACTACTGGACTCTTCTACTGCGGCATCTGAGCTATAGATAGTGGTTCTCTCAGACTGTGTTTCCAGTATACAACAGTGAGGAAGCTGCAAATAGGGGGAAGAAAGAAGAATAAGAAAAATGAAACTGAGTTTTTCTTCTCACTGGGTATGTGACATCAACATTTTTTTTGGCCCCGATTAGTGTATGTGACATGAAAATGTTTTGGGGCCCCAATTAGTAAACAAGACCACAACAGTTGCAAGTCTGTAATGTGAACCTAATAAGTTTGAAATCATACAAAGAGCTCAGTGAATCATGAAAGGTGCCCTTGCTTGTACTGTTGTTGGACCAGGCCTACTTGCTCCCCTGCCAAGTCACCTTTGTATCGCCTAACTTCAATTGCATCTAATACTTAGATTTGCTGTACATTTTATAGTATTATTGCTTCAGTAAATGTTTGTCTCAGTGTATATGACATGCTGTGGGCTGATCCACTTACCATACCAAATTCATTGCTGTTCATTTTTGTTGTAAATTGTGTCTATCTTATATTTCTGAATGTAAATTTCTGTGTACCATGTATCATTATGTTTTACTACTACTACTACTGCTACTGCTGTTCTCTGCCCCCCCCCCCCAGCTCACAGCAAGAAATAAGCCCACCTGCTTACCTGGTAAAATATGTTTCAAATAAATAAATGAATAAAACATTTAGCCTTTATTTTCAGTGGGTTTTCAATTTTAGCCATTCAGTTTAAGGCTCAAAGTTATGTTTACTTTAGTGTGGGGAATGTCCTTCCTAAACCCTTGGACTTGCGTTGCAAGCTGGGGAAAAAGAGAAGGAAACCAAAGAAAATATTTGTTTTGGAAGGATCTGATTTAAATTATATAGGGAATGTCTGTAAAATGCATTGCTTTGTCCAGTTTCTGACCATGTTTAAATCCAGAATGAGTGTTCAAAATAAAAAATAAAAATAAAAACACAAATGTCCAGAGCACAAGCTAATATGAAGCACTGCAGCTTGGGTGATGGAGGGCTTAGGAAAAGGTAAATCTTTTTATCCCTATTATAAAAATGGGTCATTTGTCATGGACCATCTGATTGGTCAGTTTCTATTATCTGAACATACCTTACCACTGGTAAACCCATAGTAAGACAGGTAAGCAGAATTAGTACTAAGGAGACAAACTGTAAGATGAAAACTCAAAAAAGGGGACATTTTATAATGGCTTTATAATAGCTGTAAAACACCTCAAATGAGTAGGTTAACATTAGTAATTATTCCCCACTTTGGGAAAATGTAACATCTTATGCTGCTTGTCATAGGGGATTGTGATCACAGTACCTAATATACTCCCCCACCCCTACCCTGCCATACTGTGCCACTTAAGTAAACACTTAAGCACGTGGTAATTGAGATGATGAACTCAAAGTGCTCCTGTTGCATGTATTTAGCATACCTGAAGAAACACAGCTCCATCAGGAATATCCCATTCCGGTTTATGCAGATCCAGCAGGATGGTAGATATTCCAGACTGGGCAAGGGCACATCCCAGTCTATAGCCAAAGTACCCTCCACCCCCTGTCACTAGTGCCTTCATGCGCCTTTTTCCATTTAATGTTCCAACGTGTCCATTCAGTCTGCAGTTGGATGTTTTACTCCAGTGAGGCAGAATTGTATTAGATCTGTGTTTTGTGCCATTCCCACAGGAGAGGCTGTTTGGTTTCATCTCACAGAGAGCACCGCTTTTCTCCATCCCACAGACAGTTCCAGGTTTTGGCATCTTACAGTTAGTTCTATTTTGTTTCATGTTGCAAACATCCATTCAGTGCTGTGATATTCCTCACTGATCCCCACCTGTTTAATAAGACTACAGATAAAATTGTATAACTATTTTGATGTTGAGGATAGAAATAAATCAAAGGTAATACTCTGAAAAGCTGTACAGAGACAATACAATGTTCAACATTTCTTGCATATAACCAGAATTGCAAAAATTAAAATGGATCCTTCAGCCTTTGTCATTTCCTGAAACTTCTGTACTCCCAAATAAAGACTACTAGGGGCCAAAATGTGAAAGAGTTTGGAGCTTGATGGAAAATAAATGCCCTGTGTCCACTGCATGGTGCCAGGCTCCCAAATCATTACACACTGCGCTGAGCTGACATGGCAGAAGAAAAAATTACTTACCATGGTAATCTTGTTTCTTCCCAGTGATACTCAGATATTCATAACTTTATGCAGTAAGCATGATAGGTTGGACTGCCTGGAGAGATGGAACACATGCAAACGATGGAACATTTTGCACGTGAACATCTTTCAAACACTGCCTCTACTAACTGCCTGTGTTCTAACCACTTTAGATTTTATAAAAGGAACCTGAAAAGGTAGGCCCAGAATAATGTAGTACTAAAATTGTTATCATTAAAATTGGGGTTATCCAACAATATAGATTTACAAGAAAATAAACCTCCAACTGGAGGAACAAACAATTAAGTAACGTTAGAACAACATGCCAGAAAATACCAAAAAGATAAACACAGTGAAACTCTGTTTACCTAATCAATACAGGTGCAGAGGAAAGAATATCACTCCAAGAGAGTATTGTGACATGGTGGCACCAGCATGAGGAGTGCAGAGGCTGAAATTCTGGACGGGGAGGTAGGGAGGGAAGGTATGAATATCTGAGCATCACTGGGAAGAAACAAGATTACTATGGTAAGTCATGTTTTCTTCTAACCCCAGTAATGCTCAGTATATTCATAACTTTATGCAGACTACCAAGCAGTACCCCTGAAGGTGGGCACAGGACTCTATTTTGGAAACAGACTTTGCAGGACTGCTGTGCCAAACCTGGCATCACTCCTGGAAAAAATATCCAGGTTGTAGTGCTTTGTAAACGTGTGTACCAGGTAAACTGTTTTCCAGGTAGCTACTTTACATATATCCACCAATAGGACATCCCTGGCAGCTGCTAAAGTAGCAGCTGTCCCTCTTGTAGAATGAGCCCTCAATCCTGATGGGGCTCTCTACCAGTATTAGTGTAACAGAGATGGATACACTGGACTATCCATCGAGAAATGGATCTTTTTGAGGCTGGATGACCTTTTCCTACATCCCCATAAGTCAGGAACAATTGCTTTCTATCCTGTCTAAGGCCTTTAGTGGCTGTCATATTATAACTGAGAGCCCTCTTTACATCCAAACTATGAAGCCTCCTTTCACCAGAAGTGGCATGATCGATGAAAAAGACAAGGAGAGTGACAGATTGATTTAAGTGAAAATCAGAGACCACCTAGGGGAGAACTTTTCTGTTTGTTCCTAAGGATTACTTTATCCCAATGAAAAGAGATATAGTCCTGATCTCTACAGAGAGCCTGAAGCTCACTGATTCTTCTTGCAGAAGTCATTGGTACTATAAAAACTGTTTTCCAAGTGATATATTTTAGATGAGCTGTAACCATGGGCTCAAACGGAGCAGACATGAGCTTAGCTATACACACATTCAGGTCCCAAATTGGCACGGGTGGCCTGTGAGGGGGATGCAAATGATTCAGGCCCTTAAGGAACCTTTTAAAAATAGGGTCTGAAGCTAATGTTACCTTTTTCCCAGCAGAAAGGTAAGCAGACACTGCTGCAAGGTGAACCCTCAAAGAACTGGGCTGTAGACCCAGAGAATGTAAATGGGTGACATAATCCAATACCACTGGCAATCCAGCCTGGGCTGGTACCAGAGTCTAAACCAAACACCAGATAGAAAATCTCTTCCATTTGGAAGAATAGATTTTTGTAGTAGAAGGTTTTCTGTAACCCCTTAAAATATTTAAGACAGGTTCAGAAAGTTTTAAATTGGCATATTCTAAGTCCTCAAGAGCCAAGCTTTGAGATTGAGGGACTTGAGATTCGGGTACAACAGAGTTCCCTGGTTGGAGGTCAATAAGTTGTGCCTCCGAGGGAGATGTACTGGGTTTGCAACAGACATTGAGAGCAGAAGAGAGTACCATGGCTGCCTCGGCCAGTCTGGAGCTATCAAGATCAGTGATGCTGCATGGGATCTGAGCTTGACCAGTACTCTGTAGATCAGAGGGAAAGCATAAAGAAACCTTCCTGACCAATCCAGATTCAGAGCATCCAAAGGAAGTGTTCCTTGATCTGGTGGTCTGCAACAATACTGTTGCAGATGGTGGTTCTGGTGGGATGTGAACAAGTCTATCTCTAGAGTGCCCCACCGTCTGAAAATAACTTATACCACCTGTCTGTTTAGGGTCCATTCATGATGGACCTGATTTATTTGACTCAATGCATCTGCCAGGGTATTGTCCTTCCCAGGCAAATGAATTGCCTGCAGAGATACTGCTAATGAGTAGGCCAGATTCCAAATCTTTATGGCTTCTGTGCAGAGAAGGCCTGACTTTGTGCCTCCCTGCCTGTTTATGTAATACATTGTGGTAGTATTGTCTGTTCTGACCTGTACCACCCTGCCCTGTACCAGGGAAGAAAAAGTTTTTAGAGCTAGCAAAACTGCTCCGAGTTCCAGTAAGTTTATGTACTGAAGGGACTCTGCTGCTGACCAGGTGCCCTGGGTTGTGTGTTCCCCTATATGGGTGCCCCAGCCCAAAAGGGATGCATCTGTTGTGAGAACCACTGAAGGATTCTCTTTCTGAAAAGGAACTCCTTGCCTTAAATTGGATTCCTCCTTCCACCACAGGAGGGCCTGTAGCAGTGTCCTTGTTACTGGGTTAAGCTTTGAAAAGGGATCTTTTCTCTGACACCAGTGAGACCTGAGGTGGAATTGGATGTCTCTCATGTGGAATCTGGACCCCAGCACTGTGCCTGTGGAAGCAGCCATGTGGCCCAGTAGCTGGAGAAACTGCCTTGCAGTTTTTAAGTTGTGCAGCCTGAAAGAGCTTGCTATTAGCTGAATACTCTTTACCCTTTCCAGAGGCAGATATGCTCTGGCTTGTAAAGTATTGATCTCTGCTCCTATGAACTGCAATACCTGTACAGGAGTGAAGACTGACTTTTTGTAATTGACCAGGAATCCTAGAGACTCCAGGAGGTCCTGGGTGACCTTCAAATCTTGCTGCACCTGCAGGGGAGATTTTACCACGACCAACCAGTCATCAAGGTAAGGAAAAACAGCTATTCCCTGTCTGCGAAGATGTGCCACTACAGCTGCCAGGCACTTTGTGAACACCATTGGGGCCAAAAAAGGCCAAAAGGCAGGGTTGAAAACTGGTAGTGACCTGAAGGGAATCTGAATCTGAGGTATTTTCGGTAAGACTCCTTTATGGGGATGTGGAAATAGGCGTCATTCAAGTCCAGTGATGCCAACCAATCTCCTTTTTGAAGTGCTGGCAGAATCAGAGCCAAAGTTACCATTTTGAACTTTGTTTTTTCCAGGAGCTTGTTTAGAGCTCCGAGATCCAATATAGGCTGCCACTCCCCACTTTTCTTTGTGGTTAGGAAGTACCTAGAATAGAAACCCTTTCCTCTCAGCGATTTTGGAACTGGTTCCACTGCCCTCAGCTGTAGCAGGTTTCGAACCTCTAACTCCAACAGCATCTTTCTACTAGGGAGGAGTGGAATTTGGTGCCTGTAAAATCTTTAATGCATCTTCTTTAAAGGATTTATAGACAAGGAGGAGAGTCTTTGTGGATGTTAACCCCATCATTTCTAGATACTCCACCTCCTCCTCATCTTCGATTTGTTCAGTGGTGGAGATGTCCAGTGCATCTGCCATCCTCCTGACACCCTTGGAGGAGAACCAAAGTCATGTTCAGGGAACACTTCTGGTTCGAGTGGTCCCTCACCATAATCATCATCATCATCATCACCAAAAGTATTCACTCCTTCTTGAGGGAGGGGATGCACATTACTGCCAACCTGGGGACCCTGAGGGGGGCAGGAGGCTGTTGAGGAGGAACGATTGCCTGTAGAGACTGAATTATTTTAAAGGCCTGAGCAATCTCTTGGGCCATAGGTACAGGCAAGGCAGACACAGAAGTCCTCAGTTTAGCAGGTGAGGGTTCTGTGTGCTTCAGTTTTTTGCTTCTTTCAGCAGAAACCAGGGAGTCAGCCAGTTCAGTAACTCTTTTTGTTCCCTTTGTGCCCGTCTCAGGGGCAGGAACAGATAAAGATGTGGGTTCAGCCACAATACCTTGGGGTATTGGCTGATCAGAGCCAGAGGGACCCCTTGGAAATTTCTTTTTAAGCCTCTCAAGGCATTTCTCAATGGTCTTCTCAGAGAATGTTTTACATACATCACATTCCTCTTTTAAATGATCAAAACCCAGGCCAAACTACACAAAGTGTGTGTTTGTCTGCCTTTGCAAACACCTCTCCACATTGAGTACAGTTTTTGAAACCGGGTTCACTGGTTTTTTGGGGGGTTTCTCCAACATAATTCAAAAAACAAGCAACTGCTAAGGAACCCCCCCTTTTTTTTATTGGTTCTGGAACCGATGGAACCAGACTGGTTACAAAATACGGAACTGGGTTAGTGGTTCAGTAACCGAGGTTTATCGGTTACAAGAAATAAGTAAAATTAAATTTTTAAATTATAAATAAGGCGGTTCTTTAGTCAGAGAACCCCGATTTCAAATAAAACTATCCCAGTTCCCCCACGGTTATCCTGAACCGAGAGGAACCGAGAAAAAATGGAAATTATGTACCTACTGTAATTCTTGATCTTCTTGGATGAAGTCTCCACCACTCATTCACACTGATGGGATCTATGCTGGAGGTGCTAGGACCCAGCGAGAGCAAACTTTTTTGAAAGAGGGCTGGCGCCAGAGATGGAGCCGCAAGGAGCAGTGCCGCGAGCCTCAGCTCGTGTGGCAATGACTACTTCAGCGTCGACCCTCCAACCGCCTCAGTATCTTTTTTTCTGAGGAGGTGCAGCGTAACTAACCTAGAAGGACTAGCCTAACAAAAATCGGACATAAGATAGTCCGAACGACCAGTATAAGAAGGGTCAACAAAGAAGTCTTCACAGCCTAGCCATTGAGGGAGTGAAGACCAACAGGAGAGAGGTGAACTCAGGGGATGGTGGATGGGCATCTGAATGAGTGGTGGAGACTTTGTCCAAGAAGATCAAGAATTACAGTAGGTATGTAATTTCCATATCTTCCTGGACATAAAGTCTCCATCACTCATTCACACTGATGGGAAAGTACTGAGCTAATAATCCCCCAAGAGGGTGGCAGGAAATAAGAGCTCACCTACTTAGGACAGAAGTCCATTAAGAATAGTCCTGCCAAATGACAGATGTCATCTGGCATGGAAATCCAAGGCGTAGTGCTTAACGAAAGTATGCACTGAGCTCCAGGTGGCCACATTGAAAATATCTGCAATGGGCACATTACGGATTTCCACCAGAGATGCCACGACTGCCCTAGCAGAGTAAGCATAAACCCTGCCTTCCAGTTTTACCTGTGCCATAGAATAGCAGTGGCGAAAGGCATGCTACCAGCCATGCTGAAATGCACCTAATAGCGACAGGCTGACCCAGCCAGATCTCACTGAAGGAAACAAACAGTTATTGAGCCTTGCAAATTTTTTTTATTCTATCTAGATAGAATCGCAGTGCTTTCTTAACATCCAGAGAATGAAGGGTACGCTTCCCTTCATTCTGGAAGTTTGCAAAGTAAGTAGGTAGGACCAAAGGTTGGTTTAGATGGAATTCTGAGACAACCTTAGGGAGGAACTTAGGATGGGTCCTAAGAACTACTTTGTCCTTATGAAACACAGTGTAAGGGAGGTCTATGACCAAAGCATGTATTTCAGAGACTCTATGGGCCGAGGTGATGGCCACCGGGAAGGCCATTTTCCAAGTGAGGAATTTCAGCTCACAGGTAGCTAGAGGCTTGAAGGACTTTCGAGTGAGCATGTCTAGCACAAGATTAATGTCCCAAGATGTGGCTGGATGTCTGATAGGGGATCTGGTATGCAGAATACCTTTAAGAAACCTCTTAACTACAGGCAATTGAGCCAGGGACAGAGAAAGTACCGGCTCATGATAGTCTGAAATAACGCAAAAGTGAACTTTGACTGTAGAGTACTGTAGACCTGAATTTGAAAGGTCTAAAAGGTACTCCAGAACTTTATTTGGTGGGCAGGAAAAAGGGTTTGAAGAGGATTTTGCACACCAGATAGAGAAACACTTCCATTTGGTTGTGTAGGTTTTTCTAGTGGCTGGCTTATGCGCAGCCAAAAGAATATCTGAAACCCTATGGGAAACATTGAACCTATTCACCTCTATCTCTTCAGGAGCCAAGTGTGAAAGTGAAGTGACCTCAGATTGGGATGGACTATGGGACCCTGGGTCAGAAGGTTCGTCTGAAGGGAAAGTGCCTTCGGAGGGGTTTCTGACATACTGCTGAGTAGCGAAAACCATATCTGTTGAGGACAGAAGGGAGAAATGAGGATCATTTTGTTCCCCTGAGACTCGAATTTGAGAAGTTCCCTCTGAATTAGTGGAAGAGGAGGAGGAAAAGTGTATAGAAAGTGTTTTGTCCACTGCAGCCTGAATGCATCCTGACAGAAAATGCCAGGCCCTGGATTTCTGGAGCAGAAGAGAGGCAGTTTTGTGTTGAGTGGGGATGCAAAAAGGTCGAGGTCTGGAGTTCCACACTCTGCGAATAGTGACTGAACTACGGTTGAGTCGAGAGACCATTCATGAGGATCTGTCTCCGTTCTGCTGAGACAGTCTGCCAGTTCATTCTGCACTGCTGGCAGGTAAACCACCTGAATTAGAGCCTTGTGCTCTAGGTACCATTCTCACACTCTCATTGCTTCCCTGTATAAAGGGTAAGAGTGTGCACTGCCCTGCTTGTTGATGTGATACATCATTGCTTTGTTGTCCATTTGAAGGAGAATGTTCTTGTGACAGAGAATGTCCTTCAAAGCCCGGACTGCATAGAGGACGGCTCTCATTTCCAGGACATTTATGTGAGTTGGGACTCGACCTGAGTCCACATGCCTTGGGTGTGGAGATTCTGACAGTGAGCTCCCCACTCCATCAGGGACGTGTCCATGGTAATGGATATCTGATAATCCGGAGGAGCAAAGGGATACCCTTCCAGAAGGTTGTCCTCTTGCGACCACTAGGTGAGAGACTTCCTTAGAGATTCTGTCACCTTGATGAGAAAGGACTGAGGATGAGTGGTTGGAGACCACTGAGTACTGAGCATCCACTGGGAGGTTCTCATGTGGAGACGTGTTAGGGGTACAGTGAACACTGAGGATGCCATGAGACCCAGCATCCGTTGCATCGAGATAGCTCAAAATGGGCTGTTCTCTCTGATGTACTGGGCCATCTGCAAGATATCGCTCCTTCTGTCCTCTGGAAGAAAGGCTTTCGCAGAAGAGGTGTCCAGAAGAGTTCCTATAAAGAGGAGCTTCTGGGAGAGCTGCAACTGCAACTTTTTGAGATTTAGCAGGACTCCCATGGACGTGAGGAAGTCTGAAGTCGTGGCTACGGCATCCAGAGTTTTTTGTCTGGAGGAACTTGCTAGGAGCCAGTCATCCAGATATGGGAACACTTGTATTCTGATTTTCCTGAGATGCACTGCGAGAATTGCACAACGCCTTGTAAAAACTCGTGGCACCGAGGATAGATCAAAGGGCAGGACTCGGAACTGATAATGTTGACCCAGCGCCACAAACCTTAGGTATTTGTCATGCTTTGGGTGTATAGGAATATGTTGGTAGGCATCCTGCATGTCCAGGGAAGCTAGCCAATCGTATTGATGAAGCAAGGGTAACAGGGTCCCCAGCAGAATCATCTTGAACTTTTCTTTGAGAAGGAACTTGTTTAACTTTCTGAGGTCCAGAATGGGGCGCATGCCACTGGTTTTCTTTGGGACCAGGAAGTAATGGGAGTAGAAACCTGTGTTTCATTGATCCAGCAGAACTATTTCTACTGCCCTGTTGTTTAGAAGGCCTTGTACCTTGGATGCAAGAAGGTCTGACTGAATTGCCGACAGCCTGGGCTGTCATTTGGAGGGATGATCCGGAGGGGTTTCTGAAAGGTTGAGTGAGTACACCTCACGGATTATCCAGAGGACCCATTTGTCTGATGTTACGGATTTCCAATGGTTGTAGAACTGAGTCAGATGTCCTCACACCCGTTGAGGAAGAGTCCCCCTCGGACATCTGAGGTGGGACCTGGGCCAGAAACTCAGAAGGTGGCACTGGGTGCTTTGGGCCCTTGCACCTTCTGTTGCTTTTTCTTTGGAGGCTGGGCATTTTGGTTTTTGTTAAAACCTCCCCTGCCCCTGCCCCAAAAGGACTGATGGTTATGAAATTGACGCTTGTTGACGCCCCGAGAAGGGGTGGGAGCAGGTTGAGCCATTTTAATGGCAGACCTAGTCTTCTGTGTGGCATTCAGCACTTGCTCTACTTAAGGTCAGAACAGATACATTTTGTCAAAGGGTAAAGCCATGACATGCTGCTGGGCATCATTCGTGAAGCACGAAGTACATAGCCAGGAGTGGTGATGGGTGCAAATGCCCACTACTGCTGTTTGAGAAGCAGTATCGAAAGTGTCCATTGCAGCTTTAACCTGTTGGTTATTGGACTTGATACCCCTGGTTATGGTGTGAAGTAGCTCTGAATTAGTTTCCAACTCAGGCAGAACTTCTACCATTTGCTTTAGCGAATGCCAAAGGACATACTCACATTGAGAAAAATAGCCCTGGTAGCTGGCAATATGCATACCCAGGGTGGAGGCAGCAAAGACTCTTACGTAAGGTGTCTGTCTTACGAGATTCTTTATTAATAGGTTGAGCTGTAGATGCCTGAGGCAGAATGGCCTTATCATTCTCTGCTAGGACTACAATTGGGTCAGCAAAGGCCTGGGAGGCCAAAATAGGTCGATCCTTGGGAGGAGCATATTTCCTGTCTATGAACTTAGCCACAGAAGGGATGAGAGCGGGATTGTTCCATACCATCTGAGAGAGTGTCTGAAAGGATGATTGTATCGGAGGTGTTAAATCCATAGGGATCTCCGGGACATGTAGGTATTGGAGTCTTAACAGCTTTCCAGGATCGATATCTGTAGTCTGGAGAGAAACAGTAGAATTTAAATTTTTCAGCAGAGACTTAAATGACAGGTCTTCAACCACAGGCTCTGCGGCAGGATTGATCCCTGCCCCTTCAACATCATCACCCAGTCGAAGATCTGGGTTAGGCTCAATGTCATCTCCTGACAGTCCAGAAGGGACTGTATGGACAGGAAAAGAGTGAAAATCAGGAGGAAGCGAAGAAGAGAAAAGAATCAGAGTCGAGAACCCCTGAAGGTTGGACAGCACTGCACCAAGCCTCAGCGCCGAAGAGGAACACAGCATCGAAGGCAAGGGAGTTGGCACCGTCAGGAACAGCCCAGCACATGGCGCAGACAGAGACCACAGCGCAGAAGAAGTCTGTGGCACTGCAGATGGTGCCGACAGACCCATCGGCACGGAGGGCAGCGCTGACACCATCAGCGACACCGAGGATGGTGCCAACAGATGCCTCAGCACTGAGGATGGCGCCAACAGGCCCATCGATACTGAGAGCATCCCCGACAATGCCGACAGCACTGAAAGCAACCCAGGGTTACGAAGACTGAGTTTTGAAGAAAAAGGATGAAGAATACCAGGAGACAGAGGCATCAGTGTGGCCCCCTGCGCAGCAGCCATGTGAAGGGGGGGAAAACACCTGAGCGTGGAGTCGACGGTACCGAAGATGGTGCTGCTCGACTAGGAAGGTCCAACTGCCCTACCCGCTCCCTCAAAAGGCCCAAAGGTCTTGGAGTGACTGGGCCAGGCAACTGGACCAACCTCCGAGCCCATTGCTCCATAAGAGCTGCCCACTGATAAAACTGCTCATCGGAAGCCCTTTCAATAGGCGGGGAAGGGCACCGATGTCGAAGAGGTTAGTCACCGGAGACAGAAACTGGCAACTCAGAGGAGTCCGACTCCTGGCCCCAACGACTGACCGTCGACAAGACATACCAGGAAGGCGACCTCGAGTGATGCCTTCTCTTTTTTGACCTGTGGGCTGAAGAAGAGCTTGAGGCCAAACGGTGCCAAGAATGAGACTGTTTTCCTTTATGCTTTCGGGGGGAACGCCCATCCCCCTGAGCATTGGACCATCCGTTGTCAGACCCCCCTCTGGAAAGGGCGGTGCACCGGTCCCAGCCTGGCTGACTGGACAGCTTTCATATGAAGTTTCCCTACTGTCACCTGACCCGCACATGGTCGACTCCATCAATGGAGGGCTGAAGACTTCTTTTCTTAATAAGTAAAGTTAAAAGTAAGCGGTACTTATTTTGAGATAAATTACAAAATAATAAACTGAAAACTATGCTGCTAGTTTGAAGTTTGGCTCCCGGAGGGCAAGCGATGTTGTCACTGAAGTGCACTCGATGGCGGGGAAAAAAGGAACTGAGGCGGTTGGAGGGTCGATGCCAAGATAGTCATTGCCACATGAGCCGAGGCTTGCGGCACCACTCCTCGCAGCTCCATCTCTGGTGCCGGTCCTCTTGCAAAAAAGTTTGCTCCCACTGGGTCCTAGTGCCTCCGGCGTAGATCCCATCCGTGTGAATGAGTGGTGGAGACTTTATGTCCAGGAAGATCAATAACTTTAAATGTAAATAAGATTAACAATACAAAACAACTAGCAGAGGCAGTAAATGAAAACAAAATATACTTATGGTTAGTATTTGTCATTTTCTTCATGCAGGAGAAAGTGGACGAATGGCACTCCGAGCGACCAGACTTTTCAGGCAGAGAGAAAAATCTGAAGAGGTTAGAACACAGGCAGTTAGTAGAGGCAGTATTTGAAAGATGCTCCATCATTTGTATGTGTTCCATCTCTCCAGGTAGTCCAACCCCTCAGGCTTACTGCATAAAGTTATGAATATACTGATCATTACTGGGGTTAGAAAAGAGAGATGTCCACCCTCTGTGCGTTTTTATTTTCTTTCTTTATTTCACATTTGTTGGCTGGAAAAGACACACTACGCAAAGACTTGTTTCTAGGTGCATTCTAGGAGCACAGGGAAGTTAAGTGACTTGCTTATGGTCATATAGTATGCAAGTGGTGGCTGTGGGATTCAAACCCAGTGCTCCAGGTTTGCAGCTCAGTGCTCTTAACCACTATGCTATACTGCCTCCCCAGTATAGTACCTAGGGTGTAGTGGGGTGCAATGAAAACTGACATTCCAGGGTGCTGTCAGGGTGTTGTGATTTAGCAGACTGGATGGACCCTTGGTCTTTATCTCATGGAAGCATCTATGGTTCTGTGTTGCCATGCTCATTTTATGTAAGCATTTGCAGATGCTGCAAAAAAAAAAAAAGCTCTGCCTGGAGAAAAGTAAGGATAAATAGTGGACAGCTGCCACTTTAGAAAATGCAAAATGTCTGACATTTTGTCCCTCTCTAGTGTTTATTCAGTTTACTGGAGTTGGGAAAAAGCAGTAATTCTAAATGCAGACATAACAGGGTGTAAGCAGTGGTGGAATTATACTCTTTGAGCTTTGGGAACTAGGGGAATCTACAAGAGTGCTATCTTTAAATTGAGCCCCCCTTCCCATTATAAGTCATTGGCAGTGATTGGTGAGCTGCCCTGGCAAGCCCCCTGTAATTCCAACAGTGGATGTAGCAATACTTTTTCTTGCAAATAAATATGATTATTCAAAATGTGCATTCTGAACTCTGTTTTTATAGAAAGTAATTTTCTGATGTCAAGGGTGTAGGCAGGCATACTCACTGTACACATTTGTGTACAGTTTTTTTTGGTACCTGTCCCAAACCATATGCCTTTTTTTTTTTTTCCAATTCTGTGTATGTCCCCCAGGCACCGGAACTCTCTCAGGCCTCTCCGCTTGCCTATGCCGCTCTACCACCCACTGTGAACCCTGTCATCTTCAAGGGCATTACTTTCTCCCCGAGCCCCGAGGGGGATGAAGGGCCTGAGGAGACTGAAAGGGCAGTGGCAGTGCTCCAGTGTTGGGCGTGTGGAGGTTTGGCACTGGGATGGCCGTTGCCTATCCGGTCTGGTGGGGCTTTTTACGTAGAGTTTACGCCCCAGACGTGGGACATGCAATGTTGCCATCTCGCGACGTGGGTGCTCCACTAACGTCCGGAGGCAGCTGCCAGCGTCTTCCCAGCTTGGAGCCCCTGTGCGCCGCAGTGCCGCCAGTCTCCACCAGGGGCCCGCTGCTTTGCCAGGCTACCGGATCCCTCCCTGAGGAGAGAGCAGTCCACTGGACGCGACAATCCTCTCTCCCTGCCGACTCGCGGTCTGGGCTCAAGTATCGAACCCGAGTCACCGGCGTGGCGCGAGGTGTGGCATCCAGCGCCTCAACCCTCAGCACCACCGGGCTGGCACCATATGCCTTTTTGTTAGCATATTGTTTCAATCCGAAGTATTTGAGTTTGTGTTGGCCACTGACTAGAGTCTCTGTTTAAACACATATTATTTAAGGCATAGATATGTGTACAACCTGTTTAGAGATTAGATGAGACATATGACAACAATCTGGTTTGCTTTGTATTGGGGTGGGGGGAGAACAGCAGTTTCAGAGAGTGTGTGCATTTTTTTTTTAACGGGGCAGCAGTTGAATGGAATGTGTACAAAATGGAAATGTCTGGCTACATCACACTCCGATGTAAACAAGCATCCAAAACTTCACTGTACACTTACCTGAGTAAAATGTCCTTCATCATCCAGCCCAGACTCATAGTAGAGCAAACAAGGGTATTACAAATGCAGGGTTTTATTTAAATCAGCATGCAAATCAACAAGATGACACCTACAAACTCGTAAGGCAGTTTGTAGCTGCTGTTTCATGGATCTGTCTACTGGTATTAGGAAGCAAAGCAAACTTCTGCTGCAGACTGACAAGGGACGGAAATGACAATAAGAAACTTGTCTACTTATTTATTTATAATTTCTGACCAGAAAAGGCACACTGAGCTGTGACTGCTTGTTTCCAGGTGCATCTGGGGAGGGGAGTGGGGCTGGTCTCATGGTACCCGTTTTACTGAAAGTAGGGATGTCAGTGAGGCCACCAGGGACCATTTCTCACTTTTATAGTAAGTGCCATGGGATGCTTAGTCAACAGAGATGGACAAAAGGGCCCTCTTTTCTCTTGTGGCTGTCCAGCTGCAAGTTAAAGACTGCACAGCATTTTCCCCAGTACCCCAGCCAACAGGTCCTTTGTTAATAAAACAGGTCCATATAATCCCTGCCCCTGCCCCTGCCCCCAGAGTACACCTGGAAATTGTTGTTTATTTATGTGAAAGTTGGTGACTATGAGAGGTGCACTGAGCTGCAG
Organism: Neoceratodus forsteri; assembly: GCA_016271365.2. Lineage (NCBI taxonomy): Eukaryota > Metazoa > Chordata > Ceratodontiformes > Ceratodontidae > Neoceratodus > Neoceratodus forsteri. The sequence goes on from JADMNL010000025.1 coordinate 48,065,446, forward strand.
CTCGCTCCAGGTGCGACCCGGGGAAAAAGGAAGGGGAATATGTGTACAGATGTATACTGACTTACAGAACCAGATTAAGCTGTTGGTGGTATTAGTGAAATAAGCTGCCGCAGCTTAGTGTGCCTTTCCTGGTTAAAACAAACGAAAATAAATAAATAAAATTCAAGTATCCTTTATTTTTATACCTTGCTTCTCACATTGTTTTACTTCAGGCCACAGACAGCAGCACACTCCCACCAGCCTCACTCTACAGCCTTATCCACAAAGTTGGCCAGGATATGCTGAAATCGAGAGTATCCTTGCTGAGGCTCTGCTCGGGGGGGGGGGGGGGGCATCTACACTGAATGGCATCCACAGCCCTGCCCGCTGTGTTCTGGTAGTGCGGGGACATGCATTGGGGCAGCATAGGGGCAGGGGGCAGCAGGAGTAAGCAGAGTTGTTCCTGACCATGGGCAGCCATTCGGATGCCCTTGCTGGTCCACAAGTGGATCCCTGCCTGTATAGGGAGCAAGGAATGCTGGGATATGGCAGTCCTTCAGAACTGCTGTATCCCCAGTGAAATGTGTGTATGTTACTAAAACCCACCAGCTTGTTCTGCTTATGCCTCCTGCTCACTGTGGAGGCTCCTACAGCTGGGGGGCTGGAGAGGGAGAGGGCCGACTCGACTCCTGGAACAATGCTGTTGTAGCAGTTTAAAATATTTAACACAGAACATAACTGTTACGGCTGGAAGCCTAGTTTACAAAGTTGTATCATTGCAGTAGATTGTTACAGAGAAATCTTCAAAATTAAGATTCACATAAATCAAAACACAAAAATGTAGAATAAAGCAATATACTATGCATATATGACCTGGTCATGGGCGATTGCAATAACTAGAACGATCAATCAATAATCAACAATGATGTGGCCACGGGGAAGGGGCGTAGAGCTGCCAATGTGAACCCTTAGGGCTGTGCAGCATCTACCACCTCCACTAGCTAGTCCACTCTGTAGAGTCTATGTTCTGGTTTCTGCACACCGCCACCACACCATCTGGTCTGCCCCGCTTCATCCCACCCACACAGCCATGCCCATGGACCAGAACCAAATAGAAACATAGAAACGTATAAGTTGACGGCAGATAAGGACCATAAGGCCCATCCAGTCTGCCCATTTTTTTTTCTGCCTTATGAATGTGCCATCGTCCTTTGCACTGTCAATGGCCTATCTATTCATACTCATCTGTATTACTCTCTTACGCCTATCCCATGCCTGTTTTAAGCCCTGCACTGTATTCATATCCACCACTTCCTGAGGTAGGCCGTTCCATGCATCCACCACCCTTTCTGTGAAAAAGAACTTCCTCACATTACCCCTTAATCGGCCTCCCTCTAATCTCATGCTGTGTCCTCTTGTACTGCTATTTTTCTTATATCGAAACATGTTAGACCCCTTCACTTTGTTAATGCCCTTAAGGTGTTTGAATGTTTCGACCATATCACCTCTCTCCCTCCTTTGCTCTAGGGTATACATATTGAGCTCTGTTAATCGGTCCTCATATGTTTTCTGATGCAGTCCCTGCACCATTTTGGTTGCCCTTCTCTGGACTGACTCAGTTTGGTTAATGTCCTTGTGAAGGTGTGGCCTCCAGTACTGCACGCAGTACTCCAGATGGGGCCTAACCAGTGTCTTGTAAAGAGGGATTATTACCTCCCTCTTCTGACTTGTGATACCCCTACTAATACACCTCAACATTCCTCTAGCCTTACCTATTGCTTTAGTGGTCTGCTTGGATGATTTCAGGTCATCGGTGATGATGACGCCCAAGTCTCTTTCTTCCCTTGTGACTGCCAGCAACTCCCCTCACAGCCTATAGGTGGCTTCAGGGTTTCTCTTCCCTATGTGCATGATCTTGCACTTCTCTGTGTTAAACCCCAGTTGCCACTCTTCTGACCATTTTGCTAGTTTATCCAGATCTCTTCTCATTCTGCCCACCCCATCTGGATCATCTACTCTGTTGCACATCTTGGTGTCATCTGCAAACAGACAAACCTTACCCTCCAGTCCTTCTGCAATGTCACTGATGAAGATATTGACGAGGACTGGTCCCAGGATTTATCCCTGAGGTACCCCACTTGTGACTTGCATCTCTTCTGACTGTATACCGTTTACCACCACTCTCTGTTTTCTGCCCGTCAACCAGTTTGCCACCCAGCTGACCAACTTCTGACTCACCCCGAGCCTACCCAGCTTACCTGTTAGTCAACACCAGATCCTTTAAATACGTGGGTATTCTTCTTGATGAATCCTTGGACTTTGATCTCCACATCACTGCAACTTGTAAATCAGTCAATGCAAAAATTGGAGGAGCCTACCGCACTAGCTATACCCTTACCCCATCAGCTAGGCTTGCCGTGGCACAAGGCTTTCTGCTCCCATCTTTGGCTTATGGCTTGGTCACCTACCTAGGTGCAACTAAGACCACCCTCCATACCTGGGATACTACCTATAATAACATTTGCCGTTATGCTTCTGCCTCTCCTTGGCACAAACATCACTGTCAGCTCTATGCTGACCTAAACTGGCCTAGTCCTGCTGCCCATCGCCTCCTATCTTATGGCATTTTAATATATGGAACTATAAGAGCTGGCCTCCCTCAATCTCTCGCCTTGCTACTACACCATCAAACCCCTTTCTACAACCTCTGTTCAGTAGACCAGACCCCTCTTTACATCCCTAGATGTAGGACCACAATGGGTGCACGAGCCTTCTCTCATGCTGCCCCTAAATACTGGAATACTATCCCTCAAGCTATTCATCTTGCCCCTACATATACTGGCTTTAAGAAGCTCCACCGTCAACACCTACTTGCAATAAGTCCTTGTACCTGATTCCAGCCACCATAAATCCATCCCCTGCTCTGCTTGCCCTTACTCTACTCCCACCTTACATGTACACACTCCAACCTACCCTCTTCTCCTCTACCCCCTTCCCTCCTCCCCCTTTTTTCTTTTTCTCTACTACGCTTATCTGACTTGCGAATTGGCACTTACTGCTCACTGTTCATGACAATGACTGATACGAATCTCTGAACCTGTGTTGCTCTTATCTCATTCCTCTGAACGATCTTGGTATCCTTGTTTTATTACCTACTTTGCCTGGCCATCTATTATATAGTCTTACAAGTGTTTGTGATGTGTTTTTTTTTTCTCTCCTGACTAACTTTGCATTGTATGGCTTATATGTGTTGCGTTCACATTGATGTTGGTTGTTTTGTATCTGACTTGTATCCTCCCGGGTCGTACCTGAAAATAGGCATTCCTATGCCTAGTGTACTCACTCGGTTAACAAAAGCAAATAAATAAATAAAAATTAATCAATCTTCTATGTGGAACAGTATAGAAAGCTTTGCTGAAGTCAAGGTAGGCAACATTAGCTGCTCCCCCTTGGTCCACCACTCTGGTTACCCAGTCAAAGAAATCTATGAGATTAGTTTGACAGGACCTTCCTTTTATAAACCCATGCTGTCTCGGATATGTTGGAGGGCCGCACATCCTGCAATGTGGATGCCATGAAGCCCCCTTCCAGTATGCACTGCGTGCATAGGGGGCATTTCATTGCTTTTCTCAGTCCTCTGCATGTGTAGAATGGCTGGGAGCCTGTTGTGCATTGGGCTTTAGAGAGTTCAATCTCTCAGCCACTTGCCCACAAATCAGAGACAAAGCTTCAATAAATCCAGTCCAGATGACCAGAATCAGTAAGATCATGTCAAAAACATACAGAAATCAATTAGTTGCTGCATTGGTCCTTGTAAGGACAGCCACAGAAGCAAATGGCTTGATACCTTTTATTGGACCAACGTAGATGGTACAAAAAGAAAACAATGTCTAAGCTTTCGGACCAACCAAGTCCTTCCTCAGAGAAACCCTCTCATAAGTCTCTGAGGAAGGACTTGGTTGGTCTGAAAGCTTAGACATTGTTTTCTTTTGGTACCATCTATGTTGGTCCAATAAAAGGTATCAAACCATTTGCTTCTGGATCATGTCAAAAAAGTAACTTTGGCAGCAGCTGGAATAACCAATTTAGTGTAAACAAGAGTTGCTAATGGAGACTTGTTTAGGAAGTGGAACTGTCTGATAGTATTCCACGGGTGGCGAAAAGTGGCTCAGGTGCATGAGTTTTCATTCCATCTTGTAAGAGGAAGGGGAACTGGGTTCCTGACCAATGTAACCCCTGGCAAACAAATATCTTCTGCAAGAACACTAAATTGTAACTTTTGTGTTTGACATTATTAAGTGCTCCCAAATCCTTACTCTTTAGGGAAGCAGAAACCTCAACTGCAGCAGAGTCAGAGGAGATTGGATTTAAAATCCTGGGCAGTTTAAACTGAGGAATGAGATGCGAGACAACTTACTCAGCACTTATAGTCATCTCAACAAGCCGTGTGCCATCTACTCTGCCCCATGTATTTGTCTCCCTCACGTGCCATCTCCACAGCTGTCTGACCTGAGTTGAAGGCCCTGCACTACTCATGCACTGCCTCCTACCCCTGTAATTACCTCTGCCACTGTAATTACCCCTGCCACTGTGATTTGCTTATTTTATTATGCTTATTTCCATATTATTGTATAATTTTTGTACTTTACATTTGCATTGTTCTTGACCCCCGACGCATCTGGAAATGAGCTGATGCCAGCTCAGTATGACTTCCCTGGTAAACCTTTTGAAATAAATAAGTAAATAAGTTCTACACCTAGCAGCTTCCAATGGCCGAGTGCAATGCAAGCTATGGGACACAGTCTTAAAGGGGAGCATTTATCAGCAGTGTTTCTCATACTCTGAAAGCTGATAAAAAAATGTAAATGAAGTCTTGGGCTTACCTGTAGCTTGCAGCAAACTGAAGATACCCGACTAAACCGTCCTTATATTGATACTACTTTGTCACCATGTTTAGAACCCTCTGATGTCATGCAGGGGGAAGCTGTGCCTTACGATACTGCCTCACCATTCATGACATAAATGGCGCTGAGAATGTAGTATCAACACAGGGCAGATATAGTCAGGAATATCTTCGGACAACTGCTGGCTACTGGTTAGCCCAATACTTGATTAAAAAAGCATTTCATGAACTTTCAAACAACGATGGACACTGTTCAAAAATATTTCCCTGTAGTAGTAATACTTACACATACTAAATTATTGCTATGTAGAAAAACATAGGCCGTGTCAGTGGCTCAGTAGGTGGCAGACTCACCACTGGAAGGTCGTGGGTTCTAGCCCCACACCAGGTAGCAGAGGTACTGCCCATAACTGACATGAGACAGTAAACTGAGGTCCCTTCTGCCCGTCCTTGCTCGCTGTCCAGATTGAAGTTAGACCCCATGGCATTTATGGAGGCACGGTAGGGGAGTTTTCTCGGGAGTCATGGCCAGCAATCTCTGTCAAATTCAGAGGTCCATGTAACCCACTCACAAGGACGCACTGTGGAAGGAAGCTATGACAGCTCAGTGTGCCTTTCCTGGTCAAACATTACACATAAGGCAAAAACACTCAGGTGGAAAACATCTGCAGACAAAACCACTGTTCGAGATTTCAACTCAGTTGTATTTTTCTGTCTATGCTTGTTCCTAAATTAAATGGCAGTGCAAGGCAAACTTTCCTTCCTGATGCATCTCTCAACCATACCTCTCAACTGTACCACATTACGAGGAACATTACTCATTTTACTTCACAAAAGCTCCCTGTCCCACATTGTGAGGACTTGTTCCACATTCAAAGTCAACATTTTAAAGCAAAATTCCAAAGTAAATTATGCAAAAAATATATAATGTATGGTAGAACGTTGTTATAGGTAGAAATCTACCTTTTTATAACAACATTTTACCATCAATGTGACATCACGATGTTGTTAACCCATCGATGGTACGTCACATCGATGGGTTAACAACTGGGAACAGTCAGGGCATGCACACAGCTGGATCGGACGGCCTTGTCACGGCCGAGGCGGTGAGGGCAGAGCAGTAGGGACATGAAAAAACAGCAGTAAGGAACTGCTTTCTTTTCTAAAGAAATGAACTGGTACCATACACTATAAAAGCAAATGTATGGTACATCGATAGTTAACTGTTTTGTTAACCAATCTCGAGGTTGCCATGGCGGCAGTACATGAATTTGCCCACGTAACACTCTCGATAGGTTAACAAAACGGTTAACCATCGATGACCATACATTATCCTCTATATTATACTTTCTGAATGTAAATGCAACATTTTAACAGTGTTTTGAACTTCTTAGGTAAAGATTTGATTAAGGGTTCCACATTTTGCCCATTTGTTCCACATACTGACAGACAATGTTCCACATTTGGGGGACAAAAGATTGAGAGGTATGCTCTCAACAACTAGAATGAGCTTCAGAGGAGCACACAGTAAACAGGTTTCTATACCTTTCAGGTGTCCTGCCTTAGGCGGAGCCTTACACACCTTGTTCCACAGAGATATTTTAACCTGTTACATAAAGCTGGAGATATTTTGGGGCATACAAACCATTAAACAAATAAAACTAGCCTCACAGGAAGGAAAGCAGGGGTGGCAGGGGGAGTTGTCAGGATCAGGTAGGGTCTGTGGTGATAGTATAGGTAGGGAAAAAATGGGCGGACTGGTTGGGCTAAGTGGTCCTTATCCGCTGGCAAAATATGTGTAGTCTATGTTTCTAACATTCTTTAACACTAAACAGGATACCCACTACTCTTATTTATTCTTTAAATTAAGGAATGTGCTACAAATTCTGGCCCTTTGGTATGTATTTTAATGGTGTGTGTGTGTGTGGGGGCTGAGAAATGTGAAATTACCTGTGTCCAGGTCTGACTAACCATCGCCTGCGATTGTACACTGGGAAACCTAACTGATGGACGTCCACGACCGGCTGCCTACACACAGTAGCTTACTAAAACACACAATTCGTAGCGGTTCAGGTAGAAAACTGCATTTATAATGCAATACCACTTTTAAAAATTAGAGCGATCTGCTTCCAGACTAGTCAAACTGCCGGCTGAAAGCACAATGCAGAATGAAACAGGTTTACAATGCTGTACAGAAGTAATACTCAAATTTCAAGGTCACATGCGCTAAAGTAAAATTAAAATAAAAACAAATTACAGATGAATATTCAGATTTTTGCTCCTTGAACTGGCATGCTTCACAGCTTGTTCGATTCCCTTAATTTGTAAGTACAATATTTAATTCACGCAGGTATACCTTTGCTATCTCAGGTTGTTAATGTATATCTGAAATCTGAAGTTTTCTGAGAACATTGCGAAGATCTAATGAGTGCTGCTGCCTCCCCATCCCCACATTTTCGAAGTACCCCAGCAGTACGATCAGGATGCTAATGCGTCTGCAGTGCCAACGCTACCTGTGCTGTCACTCTGTCCTCCCGACGTGTCCGGGTGGATGCACTGTCACCCGGCGCCTCCGAGGGCAGCCGCCGCCGCCTGCACTCTCACTCGGTGGGCTGCTGCTAGGAGGGCAGCCTCTGTCTGCGCTGTCCTGGGTGCTTACTCTGTGGGCGCTGCTGCGAGGGTCGGCTATTAGCGCTGTCCCGGGCGGGTGCTCCCTTGGCGCTGCTGCGAGGGCAGCCTCTGTTTGTTCTTCCCGACAGCGAGTCCCACCCTCCCAAAGGAAACATTCTTCACGGCTCTTCTGTTCCCCCCCCACCTTCCCGTCCAGTCTCCTCCCTCCCAAAGGCTAACCCTGCCAGTATGCATTGTGCCTCGAGCGTCTGGCTGCTGATCCGGTGACGACTCCTCTACAGGTAGCATTACCAGTTCCAATTTCTTTAAACTTTGCCACATTAGAATGGACTACAATCACTGGACTCATCAGAACGCTTGCCTCCATCCATTTCAACTGTTCCACATCAGGAGGGAGGAAGGTGGGTGGGCAGTTAAGGGGGTGCACTGTCAGATTTGCCCCTTGGTATTTTAAGAAATGCAAGCACTGTGCTTCTTGGCACATAATCTGTCACACATGTGCTCTAGAACGCCTCTATTTATACAGAATTGCAGCATTTTTAGTAGTTTTCCGAAATTTTGCTTAAATATTTGGGCGCTCTGTCGGACGGTAACTTACCCGTGTCCCAGAAGTACACGGAGGTCGGGAACAGGCAAGGATGAGTGGACTTAGAGGGGAATCTTAGAATACCTTCAGTTCAGGACCATGGCTAAACTAGGTCAGGTCCAGCATCAGGCTGAGGGTGGAATGGATGCATGCAGGTACTGTGGATTCCACGAATCTGTGGCGTTTTTTTGTATGGTCCACCACTAAAAGACCCCTTACCTGCTCTGTGGTCGGCCAGCCCCTTCAGTTGCTGCTGGTGAGGACCCCATCTGGACCATGCAAATGACTAGATAGACGCATAAAAGAAAGAATAAGGCAGGTTTATTTGCTGTACTGCAGATGTTGTCTTCATGAGGTCTAGCCCTAGACTGACAATTCTCTGACTGACAGACCAACAAGGCACTGCCAGGCAGTGCAACAATTAGATACCTGCAGTTCTAAGTGCTCTTAAAGGGGCGGCAGCTAAACATTAAGCTCCATGCTTAATGTGTGCTTCACATCACTGCCGAAACAATGAATGCGAGCACCACTCGAGCAAGCAATAATCTATAAACAGTTTCTAAGAAATATTTTTAAGTAAATTTTTAAAGGCAAAGAAAAAACATTTTCATGCATTACAGGCATTACATTTTCACAAAACAGAACATGACTCCGCTGCGGGGGGACCTGGACTACCCTGGGGACCAGTCAAAGTAGCACCAGAGAGGAGGAAATGAAAATTACGTACCTACCGTAATTCCTGATCTTCTCTTGTATCTTCACCATTCATTACTTACTGGGTGTTAGCCGGAGGCGCGCACCGCCCACAGGAGCTTTTTTTTTTTTTTTTTTTAAAGTTTGCCTAACGGCACCGCCCTCGAGAGTGACGTCATGCGTCATGCGCGAGGGGCGGCCGTTAGTAGCGACCGACTCCTCCTCCAACTCAGTTCTGTGAGCCGGAGAGGCAAAAGTGAGAGTAGAGAATATAGATAGCGAGGCAAGATAGCCGAGGGATAGCAAAGCAAGGAAGAATGAACTGAAAAAGGAATAAGCCGATGGAGGAAGGACAGAGGAGATAAAGTATCCTAGCCTAAGGACTGCAGGGCCTCCTTACCTGGGCGACTCTAGGAGGAGAGAGAGAAAGTAAGGAGATGAGAAAATAGAGAAGAAGAAGAAAGAGAGAGAGATGGGATGTTGAAGGGACCAGAATGCCCATGAGCATAGTTAGCTTAGAGCTGAAGGCTCGACTAAGAGGAAACAAGAATCCCGGAGATAGAGCTGAAGAAGGTTCACCAAACCCGCTAGACAGACTCTGGAGGCATAGTCCTTATCCTCAACATGCCATTGTTATGATACCCCTCGGGTTCCTGGCGCGACAGGCCTAGAATCGAGGACACCTGAGGAGGGAAAAGGAACCCCAGACAGCAGGAGAGTGCTGCTCTGGGACTTAGAAAAGAAAATGTAAGCCTTTCAGGCGTTTTAAGCATAGAAATGGGACTCAGACAGACTGGCCCAAGGCTTAGGCTGGCGGGATTGGATATGGTCAGCACAGCTCTTCTGTAAAAATTGTCCAGGAGGACACTTAAAAGGAGAAACCAAATTGCAAACTAGCGAGAAGGGAGATTACCTTCTCATTTCCCCTCTTGTTTGTTTTTCCTTTTTTTTACAGAAGAAATTTGAGGTTGGTTGCATGACCCCAAAACCAAGGTGCCTATAGCAGTCGAAAAGAGTTCCCTCAGCATTTTTTCCCTTTTTTTTTTTTAAAAGAAAAAAGGAACAGACGTGCCCGTTCCTCTGCTCTGCAGGGCAAGAATAGAGGGGGGGGTTTGATTCCAGGGCAATATCTGGAACACGGGATTGCAGGATCAACTGAATAACCTGAACCAGGCCAAAACCCCAGAGATATCTTGTCAGGATAACGGCAAGAGATAGTTGTGCAGTCTGATCGCCAATGCAATCCACGAGATGGCCCACGAATCTTAGAGTAATTAATTTTTCTGGAAAATTAAACCCCCCCCCCAAAAGAAGGATTTTTTTTTATTTTATTTTTTTTTGAAAAATTAAGCAATTTTTCCTAGTTTTTAAGAAAAATTTTTTTTTTTTTTTTTTGCAGAGAGAGGAAGGAGACGGGAGGTGGAGAAGCCACAGGAAGAGGCCACTGAGGGGATGGTGGGCGGGAGTAAGTAATGAATGGTGAAGATACAAGAGAAGATCAGGAATTACGGTAGGTACGTAATTTTCATATCTTCCCTTGTCAATCTTCACCATTCATTACTTCCTGGGTGAGTACCAAGCTCCTCTTCCCCTGGAGGGGGAAGAGGTAATACCCTGAGGGAACAAGACCCCAGCCTTCTGCTGGTGAGAAACAGAAGAGAAGACCCTGGCTTATTCAGAAAGCCTAAGTGGGAGAAGAGCTAGGAGGTGCCTCCCGAAGACGAGGAGACGGAGGGAGCCCTGTAAAGTCTCTAGCTCTGGAAGAGAAAGGCAGGTCCCCGGAGGCGGGAGGCGAATCACCCCTCACAGCGGGCCAGGGTGACAACCTGGAAAGAGCAGAAGCCATGCCGTCCGCCTGATGCAGATCGCTGTCCCCACAAGCCTGGAAGCCACCTCATTGGCGTCATAAGATGCCGCTTGGTGTCTTGCCAGCTCCAGGCCTACCGCGGAGAGGGCAGCGGCTTGTCTGGTTTGCTCCGTGTCAGGCATAGATGCCAGCAGCTGGGACATCATTGACCACAAATGCGGGTTATAGGCAGCGTGGTGAGCCTGATGTGATGCAATACATGCACTGCGAGAAGAAGAGAACACTCTTGCCCCCAATGGTCGAACTGGAGAGTCCAAACTGTGGGAGGTCAGGCGCCAGTAGCAACGGCGCCCAGAAGGAGTATCCAGGTATACCAAACCTGAGGACGGGTTGGGAAGGGAACCTAGAGACTCAGAGGGGGCACAATACCTACGCTGGCAGTCCGCCGGGGCTGGGGAAGAAGCGGCAGGGAACTGCCAGGACCGGATAGACGCCTCCTGGAAGGGGATAGGCCAGGAAGGTACCACCAGATGCTGGGCACTGAATTCACCAAGGAATTCACTCGTCTCCCATTCGGTATTGTCTCTCCGAACATAGGAATCCGGAGATCCCTCACCATCCTCGAGAGGAAACGCTGATATTCTGTGAAATCAGCATCGGAAGACAGATGAGCAGGGGGTTCCTCTCCCTCAGAGGAGGGAGACGAGGATGATGGGGAGCTGGAATGCTCAGAGGATTCCTGCGGTGGTGGGGAGAGTCGAAAGACCCGCTCATGCATGTATCTAACATATGAGAGGAAGGCCGCTGCAGAACCTCTGAACTGCTCCCAGGATAACGGACCCGTAGGACTGACATGGCCGGGGAGCCGGGGTGGTGAAGGCAGAGAGATGGGAGAGGGGCACCTACGAGGAGGCAACTGCTCTCTGCGAGGGCTCTGGAATCCGGGGAAAGGAGCCCTAGTAGGAGGGATCCCGGATATCAAACCAGGCCGCAGAATGGAACTCTGGGGAAGCGGAGCCTGGAAGAGCCCTGGGGAGAAACTCCCCTGCGACGACGCCGGGAGTGCATGGATCCAGAAGGGCAGTCCGCACAAACGCCGCCGGAGGACACCCTAGAACCCTGGGGAGGGCGGGGCCCTGCACTCGGCTCCTGGCCACCCCTGAGGCGGCCAAAGAAGACCGGGCAGCGGCCGCCTGCCCTCAACCCTCGGATTCTGAGGGGCCCTCCTCCTCGACTGCAACGTCCCCTGTCCCTAGAGGAGGCAACAGCACCCCGGGGTAGCCACCGAGCCTCAGAGAGGGAGCCTCCCTCCGCCACCCCCACGCCTGCCCCCAGGACCTCGGCCACCCCAGCCGAGAACCCCTAGGAGACGACGGCAAGGGACAGAGGAGGGGCCCGCCGTGCCGCCTGGTACCCCTAGCCACCGAGGACCCAGATCCCGAAGAATGGGGTGCCAGGATGGGTCCACATCTGAGTCATCGCCTCCGAGGAGGACGAGACCAGCAGGACCTCGATGCTGGCCACCCCACGGGTCCCTGAGCCACGGGGCCGAGACAGCCCCGTACCAAGGCGCGCCGCCGCCCCCCATGCCGGCAGCAGGAAGGCCTAACCCCACACCGCCAGCAGCTCCGCAGGCCAGCACCGCCGGGGAAGGGAAGGCCAACGGCACCGCCCGGCAGCATCGGGAGGCGGAGCGGCACTGTCGATGGCATTCACCATGTCCACCGGCACAGCGAATGGCGCGAGGGCCAAAACAGCACCGCCAATGGCGCTGCCTCGATCACCGGCACCGTGAACGGCACAGGATCTGAAGCGGGCGCGGGAATGGCGCCGCCGATCACCGGCACAGCGACGGTGCGGGATCAGAACAGCGCCGCGAGGCGGCGAGGTCCACCAAGCCGGGCCCAAAGCCAAGGGCCTCGACACGGGGAGCCTGCACCTCGAAGAGGTGACTGCCGAGGCGGTGTCAGCGTTGTGGCCCGGGAGAGGCTACGGCTCCCCAACACCGCGGAAGGGCCTCCTCCTCGGCAAGATAGGATGAGGAAACCCCTCCTCCTCGGATCGAGAGGCCCGGAGGGACCCGGGAAGAGGCCTAAAGATCTCGCCGAGATTCCCGTGGCGGCCCGTCCCCCGAAAGTCGGCGGGACCTTGCCGAGCTTGAACGCGCGGACTTTGAGGACGCGACGGTCCATCGAGAAACAGGCATCGCACGAATCCATATCATGGTTGGGTCCCAGGCAACGAAGGCAAACGTCATGCCGGTCCGAGACGGAGAAATGCCGGCCACAGGAGCACTGACGCATTGGGGCGCGGCCCGTCTTCGAAGAACGCTTAGCTCCAGAACCGGACATAAAGCGAAACCAACGAGACTAAAACACAGTAGGAAATACACCCGGCGCCGAAAGAAAGAAAAAGAACAGTCTTACCGTATCGGCGTCGAGTGTCAGGAAAAATGGAGTCGGAAACTGCTACAACTACCAGCGCTACGCGTGGACAGGTGCTGCCTCGACGGCGGGAGAAACAGAACTGAGTTGGAGGAGGAGTCAGTCGCTACTAACGGCCGCCCCTCGCGCATGACGCATGACGTCACTCTCGAGGGCAGTGCCGTTAGGCAAACTTTAAAAAAAAAAAAAAAAGCTCCCGTGGCGGGTGCGCGCCTCCGGCTAACACCCAGTAAGTAATGAATGGTGAAGATTGACAAGGGAAGATACACAATAGTACTTGAGACTTGGTCATGCCACAAGCGCTAAAGTGTGGGGGAAGGAAAAGGGAAGAGAGGGAAGGGTAGCAGCAGGAGGATACCCAGAATGCAGGCTCACATTTTAATAACAGTTGCATAAACAGGTGGACTGTCCATTGAAAAAGACATTCCCATTCCTAAGGGGAAAAAAACATTAGTGCAAGTAAATAGTACCATGGCAACAGGTGCAAAAAAAGAGGTACAACAAGATATTTACTGCAACAATGAAAATCAGAAAATGAATTAGTCGTGACCGTCAACTTTTCTGGTGAGTGGGAATGGAGGCATGCATGGACTGCACTAGTTTCTGACAGAAGGGGGTCAGCTCATTAAAAGCGACCCAGGAGTTCTGCCCACTATCGAATCCACACCACTTTACTCTGTAAGTCCAGGATCCATTGACAAACTTCTTTCTAAGGATCTTCTCGATCTGGTACACTGGGGTGTGTGGAAGAGAGTTCTGAGAAGAAGATTGAGAAGAAGAGGAAGTCCTGGGCAAATCCTCTGGAAAAACAGAATCTGGCTGGAGAGTATCAGGAGTGGGAAGAGCTGTAGGAACTGGCTGCAAGTTATCTGGGGGAATCTCAGCTTCAGATAGGATGGCAGGCTTAAGGGCAGCTTCATTTGCGGGAGGACTGGGGTCATCTGGAAGGTTGTTATTGAGGTACCCATGCTTTAGTTGGTTTATATGGACTTTGTTGTGTACCAGCTTGCCATCCGACTTGCGTCGCAGATGAACGTGGACCGGAGGGAGCTTTTCTACAATGTAGAAGGGACCAGTCCAGGGGCAAAGCAGTTTCTTGGTGGCGCCCGGAACAAGAACAGGACGGTACAAATAGACAATGTCCCCAACAGAGAATGAAGGCTCATGCGCCTTGGCTGCAGACATTTTCTTCATTGCCGATTTTCTCTGGCCCAACGTGGTGACTGCAACTCGTCAGGCAAGTTCCAGCTGTTCCAGAAGAGGGATGATGAAAGAAGAAGCTGACTTAGGAACCTTGAGAGGCGAAAGACCCATTTTCAGTGCAGTTCTTGGGTGACGTCCATGGACTAAGAAGAAGGGGGTGTAGTCAGTGCTATCGACACAAGGGCTGGTATTGTATGCAAACTGCACAAGGGGAACAAACCGGTCCCAGGTATCATGAGTCTCATCCAGATACTTGGAGAGTGTGCCGAGAATGGTGGACATTATTCTTTCACTCTGTCTATTGCATTGTGGATGGTAACTTGTGGTATGTGTCTTTTTTATGTCGAGAAGTTTGCAAGTTTCTCGGCAATGGTGGACAGGTAGTTAGTGCCTCTATCTGAATGTAGGTATGATCGGGTACCGTGACGACAAATGACTGTAGTGAGAAAGTCACTTGCCACAGTGGAGGCTTTAATGTCTCTTAGGGGGATGAGTTCCAAATACTTAGGTAGTCCACAAAAACAAGAATGTACTGTATTTGGTGCCAGAGTCAGAGCATGTTGGTAAGGGCCCAAGAATGTCAGTGCTGACTCTTTGGAACGGTTCAGTGGCTACAGGCATTGGGATGATGTGTGCCTTTGTTGGTTTGGCTGGAGGCTTTCTCTGAGAGCAGGGCTGGCAGGATTTTACGAACTGGACAATGTCTCTGTTCATGTGTCGCCAGAAGAAGTGAAGCCTTGTCTTTTCCAGAGTTCTGTGAATTCCCATATGACCTCCAGAGAGTGGAGAGGCATGAGTGGAGAGAAGAACCTGAGGGATGAGAGAGGTTGGCACAACTAGCTGTACGTGAGTTCTGTCCATGCGATGACCTTTGCACACCGTCATTGAGGAAGTACTGCGAAGCAAAGAAAAGTACATCTTGGCGATGTGTCTTTTGTTGTGGTAAGGTTCCAGCCTCTAAGTAGGAGATTATGTCTGTAAATTGAGTGTCAGTTCTTTGTTGCATTTTAACAGTTGCCAGGGACAGATCAGATGCAGAGGAGATGAGAAGCTCTTCAGCTGCTTGTAGTGACTGAGGATTTGTGTGTCTCTCTGAGCAGGCAGTTGGTAGCAGCAAAGCAACTTGAGGTGTTGAAGGAGTGTCCACAGGAAGCACATCTGTGGCATGGAAGGGAAGAGCTTGTAAACCGGATTCATCATCTGTTGAGGAGGATGCAGAGGGATATTGTCTCTGGCTTACACCATCAGCATTTGAGTGAACTCAACCTGGTCTGTATTGGATGTCACAGTTGTAGGATTGTAGCATGACAATCCATTGGGCGAACTTGGCTACTGGCTCCTTCATTTCAAATAACCATCTGAGGGCCGAGTGATGAACAATAGCTGTAAAGGAGGAGTAGCGAAAGTAGCAGTCAAATTTCTTCATGGCAAATACCATGGCTAGACATTCTTTCTCTGTGATGCCATAGTTCTGCTCAGCTGAGGAAAGAGAGCACCCAGCATAGGAGACAACTCGTTCTGTTCCATCTTGAATTTGACAGAGCACAGCGCCCACTGCAAAGGAACTAGCATCTGAGTAGAGCTTGAATGATTGGTCGAACCTTGGGTATGCCAATACTGGAGCAGAGATTAGGTTTTGTTTTAAGGTGTCAAAAGCCTTTTTACATTCAGAAGTCCAGATATACTCACATCCCTTCTTGGTGAGGGTGTACAGTGGAGTTGCAATCTTGGCGTAGTTGCAAATGAACTTCCGGTAGTAGCCAGACAAGCCCAGGAAAGCTCAAAGGTCTTTGAGATTATTAGGCTCTGGATAGTCTTTGACTGCTGAGAGCTTGTCTGGATCTGGAGGGATGCCTTGAGAACTAACCACATGTCTCAGGTAATGAATTTGATGCTGCACAAAACAACACTTTTCTGGGCGAAGCTTGAGATTGGCTTGTCTGAGACGTTCAAACACTTCTTGGAGATGTTGGAGGTGCTCTGGCAAAGTTCTGCTGAAGACTATCACGTCATCCAGGTAGGCTAGGCAAGATTTCCAGGACAACCCATGTAGTACGGCTTCCATATCACATTGAAATGTGGCTGGACTGTTCCGAAGACCCATAGGCAGACGTTTGAACTGGAAAAGTCCCAAGTGGCAGCACCATGCTGTGTATGTATGAGAAGCTGGATCAATTGAAACTTGGTAGAACCCACTCTGACAGTCTAGAGTGGTGAAGTAAGCAGGACTGGCCGCTCCAAGACTCTCTAAAGCAGCTTCAGTTGTAGGTAAGGGATGAGCATCCTGCACCGTGCAGGCATTGAGTTTTCTGTAGTCTACCACAAAATGATACCGTTTGTCCTTTTTTACCACCAGCAAACAAGGTGCACCCCAGGGGCTTGTAGATTCTTTGACTATGTCTTGGTCAAACATGTCTTTGATTATGTCCTCGAGGACTTGTTTCTGTTTATGTCCCGCTTTGTAGGCTCGCTGATGGATTGGTTTCTGGTTGGGCTGTACTTCGATGGTGTGTTGCAGGATATCACAGCATCCAAGCTTGTTATCTGAACCAACAAAGACATCTGGGTAATTTTCCAGGAATTTCAAAAGTTTTTGCTTTTCTGTTGGAGATGCTGGAAGTTTGGAAGAGGATAGAAGCTGACTGAAGGGTAACTCTGTTGAAGTTAGAGTGGTCGTGATAGTATTGACAGGAGTAGAGTTGGTGGAACCAGGTTGAGGTTCTTGTATGAGATGGAGCTGGTCCCCTGAAGACAAGCATACAAACTTTCTGATGTTGGCACCCTTTGAAATGACCACTGGCTCATCTGTGAAGTTGCAGCATTTTTGGAAGACTGAGCCATCTTGCACCGCCGATAAGGTATTTCCCCGAAGGAGACCTGACGAATACAGTGCAGGGGGATCCTGTGATGATGCCAACAACACCTTGTGGAAGTGGTTCACCTTGAATCTTGGCAATCAAAACCATTTCTGACTGAGAAGGCACAGTGACTGAGTTTATAGCTGCGATTTGCCTCGAGGATCTAGCAACAGTTTGCTTGAGGCAAAGTCTAGGATGGCCTTGTGAGCTTTGAGAAAGTCCAGGACTAGAATTATTGCAGGTTGAAGATCAGGCACTATATAAAACTTGACAGTAGCTTGCTGTGAGACAAAGTGGAGCTTGAGATGGATCATGCCTGTGATAGGTACTGTAGCTGTACTGGCTGTGATAATGTACTTTATGTTGGCTGGAGAGACATTATGTATGTGACGAACAGCTTGGTTGTCTAAAATACTGCTGTTGATAAACTGATATTTCTGCTCCAGTGTCGACCAAAACATGCGTAGACCAATCTCTGATGGTTACAGGTACATAGTTTTCTAGGAGAGGCGATCAGATGACAGGTACCTTTGCTTCAGGAAGTGAGAGTGTGCCAGAGTTCGCAGTTGGAGGAAGAGTTTTGTTTGAATTGCGAGAGTCAGAGGGGTGGTCAGTTGCTGTGTTCCCCTGCCCAACAGAAGCCCCATGTCTATTGAGCGGTGCTCGTTTCCCTGATCCTGGGAGTAGATGCGGTTATCATGTTGAGTGTGCTGTGGTGGGCGTCCGTGGTCCTCTTGCATCCTGTGGAAATATTTTAACTTTTGACAGACAGCGGCAGTGTGTCCCCTGAATCCACACCACTGGCAAGTCACTGGCTCTCGAGAAGGTGGAGGTGGATCTGGTCGCTGTCGAGGTGGTTGCATAGCATTAGGATTTACCGCAGAGGCAGTTGAGCTGATGTGTAAGGTATTGACAGTAGAAATAAGATTGTCGATCATTGCTTGTTGCTGTTGGACACATGTGGCAAGTGCAGCCAGTTGTGAGGTTTGGGGCACCTGAGCACTGGCAGACTGGAATATTGAAATGGACTCTTGAGCTAGCCATGCAGCTTGGATGGTGTCTGTCCAGGTGGTTGGTTTTTGCTGTATGACATAGGTACGAAATTGAGGAAGCAGTCCCCAGACAAGGGCTGTTACTTGATCTTTCTCTGATTTCTGGAGGCTGAGATGCTGCCCTGTTTGCAGACAACTATCTGCCCTGAGGGAGGAAGTTGCCCATCTTCAGGTCGCACTGGACAGTAGCAAGGGAACCTTCCCCATCCAGGGAGCACCAGAGCCACCACCACTACCTCAGAGGTCGCGAAGAAAGCACAGCAGTTGGACCACAGTGGGCTCAGGGAGGGTAACGGTGGTGGAACAGAGGCACACCCAGTCAGTTGTTCCACTCCACAATCCATACACCATTCTGGGGGAGCATAGTTCCCCTATGGATGCACCTGCAGAGGAGACTAAGGAGGGTGCAGACAACTGTCACAAGGGAGGCCCTCAGGAAGGAGGCAGAGGGCACCACAGGGAAAGGAAGCAGCTCCTGGTGGGGGACTCAATTATTAAGGGGATAGAACTGGGGGGAGCAGGGAAAACTGAAGTAAGGTGCCTGCCTGGTGCCATGGCTTGGAGGGACAGGAAGCGCATCTTTAGGATCACGAGAACAGTTGCACAGGAGTCTGAGCTGGATGTCATTGTCCACCTAGGGACAAATGACTTGGCTCATCATGAGATTAGAGCAGTGCAGAAGGACTTTGTAGAGTTGGGGAGGGGCTTAAGACAAGTAGCACACACAGTATCCTTCTCAGAGGTGCTGCCTGTCAGTGGCATGGGTGAGGCGAGTGTACTTTGCACCACGCAGTTTAATGAATGGTTGAAAAAATTGTGTGGAGCACAGGGGTTTGGCTTCATTGGGGACTGGGGTTCCATCTGGAGGGACACCAGCCTATACTGGCAGGATGGTCTGCATCTGTCCAGGAAGGGAACAAGTCTTTTGGGCAATCGGTTTAAATGCTTCATTGGCAAGCTTTTAAACTAGTCAAGGGGGGAGGCACAGATAAGCAGTAGGAAAATCCCAGCCTCCCCCTACAAAACAGGGTACTAAATGAGAAAAAGACCAAGGTAGAAAGGTCAGTGGGGAATGCTGCTACAGAAGGTAAAGTCATAAAAAAATGGAGAGCAATGAGTACCAATGCCCGTAGTCTGGGTAACAAGCTTCCTGAATTAGTGGCCTTGATGGAGGAGGAACATCTGGATATCGTGGCAGTCACAGAAACATGGTACACACAGAACCATGACTGGGACATAAACATACCAGGATACACTATCTACAGGAGGGACAGGGAGGGTAAAAGAGGAGGAGGAGTAGCTCTCTACATAAGAAAAGGAATCAAAGCAACAGAACAAAAGGGTAAACAGGAGGAGAAGAAGCACTGTGGGTAAATTTGGAGTCAGGCAATGGCACCACAATCCGCACAGGGTTAGACACAGACCCCTCTCAGGGGAGGAAATGGACAAGGAAATGATAGAAAGTATACTTAGAATGGCAGATAAAGGGAGATATTGCTGATGGGTGATCTGAATATGCCAGATGTTAACTGGAGTGCAGTTGCAGCAACCACTTCTAAGAGTGGGGTTATTCTAGATGCCCTACAGGGGGCATTCCTTAGACAACTAGTATTGGAACCCACTCGAGAGGGAGCAATCTTAGACCTGGTCCTCTCAAATGGAGATGGAGAGAGGATCACAGATGTAGAAGTGGGTAGCCATCTGGGAACTAGCGATCATCGAACAGTATGGTTCATAATAAACACAGCAATAGAGTCAAGCCATACAAAGGCAAAAGTACTGGACTTCAGGAGGGCTGACTTTGCCAAAATGGGTGAGTGCCTAAGGAATGCACTAGCAAATGGGCAGGAAGGAGGGGTGGAAAAACAATGGGGAATAATAAAAACTGCCATCACAGAGGTAACAAGACTTTGTGTGAAGCAAACAAACAAAACAAAACGATGTAAGAAACCACTATGGTTCTCAAAGAACGTGACAGTGAAGGTTCAAGAGAAAAAGAAAGCATTCAGAAAGTACAAGGAATCACAGAAGGAGCAGGACAGAGAATTGTATCAGTTAAAGCAAAAGGAAGCTGGGAAGGCAGTCAGAGCAGCAAAGGCCCGAACTGAGGAAAATATAGCCAACTCAGTTAAGAAAGGGGATAAAACCTTTTTTAGGTACATCAGGGAGTGAAGGAAGACTAAGGGAGGGATAGTGAAGCTTAATAAAGGGGAAGGGGTGGGCAGAGGGTGATTGTGAAAAGGCAGAGATACTAAACAAATATTTTTGCTCAGTATTTACAAACGAAGAGGGAGAGGTACCTAAAACAAACAATGGAAACACTCTGGATACAGAAGTTGATACCAGCCCATTTACAGAAGAAAGGGTTCTGAAAGAACTCTTAAAACTGAAGGTGGACAAAGCACAGGTGGACAAATGGGGCCTGATGGGATTCATCCCAGAATTCTAAAAGAACTAAGGGTAGAACTAGTGACACCACTGACTACCCTCTTTAACAAATTATGGGAGGATGGGGTGGTACCTGAGGACTGGAGGAGGGCAGATGTGATTCCCCTTCACAAAAGTGGGAGCAGGGCAGAAGCAGGAAACTACAGACCTGTTAGTTTAACCTCTGTGATAGGGAAAATGATGGAATCACTTTTGAAGGAAAGAATTGTTGAGTACCTAGAGGCCAGAGGGGCACAGGACCCAAGGCAGCATGGATTCACAGCGGGAAGGTCATGCCAGATGAATCTAATAGATTTCTTTGACTGGATGACCAAAGTAGTAGATCAGGGAGGGGCTGTGGACATGGCCTACCTAGACTTTAGCAAGGCATTTGACTCGGTCCCACACAGAAGATTAGTATACAAGTTAGTCAGCCTGGGAGTGGGTCCCAAGATGATAGCCTGGGTAAGTATAATAGAGAATAGGACACAGAAAGTAATAGTAAATGGAGTCCACTCTGAAGAAAGGAGGGTTACTAGTGGGGTGCCGCAGGGTTCAAGAGTTAGATCAGTCCTCTCAATGTTCGCGTTTACATTGCAGAGGACTGAAGGAAAGTATGTCTCTTTTGCAGATGACACAAAGATCTGCAACAGAGTTGATGTACAAGGTGGGGTGGAAAGGATGAGAAGGGTCTTGGCAAGGTTAGAGGAATGGTCAAATGTATGGCAGCTTAGATTTAATGCTAAGAAGTGCAAGGTAATGCACCTGGGAAACAAAACCCAGGGAAGAGTACACAATGGGGGTGAGATACTAAACAACAAAAATGGAAAGGGACCTGGGGTAGTCATATCAGATGACTTAAAGGTGGGCAAGCAATGTGAGAGGGCAGTAAGGAGGGCTGGGGATACTAGGATGCATAGGGAGACATCACCAGTAGAAAACAGGAAGTTGTTATCCCTCTGTACAGACAGCTGGTGAGACCCCATCTGGAGTACTGTGTGCAGTTCTGGAGACCCAATCTCCGCAAGGACATAGACAAGATGGAAGCTGTCAGGGAGGGCAACTAAAATGGTGCAGGGTCTGCACGGAAGATGTATGAAGAGAGACTAAAGGAGCTTAATATGTATACTCTTGAGAAAGGAGGAGATGGGGACATGATAGAAATGTTCAAGTACCTCAAGGAATCAACAAAGTCCAAGAAGGTAGCATCTTTCAAAAAAGGTGTACAAGAACAAGGGGCACAATTTGAAGATAGAGGGGGCAGCTCAGAGGTAATGTAAGGAAGTATTTTTTCACACAGAGGGTTGTGGATGCATGGAATGGCCTTCTGGAGGAGGTTGTGGAGTCAAAAACAGTGGTTGAATTCAAGCATGCATGGGACAGTCATAAGACAATTCTAGGGGGTGGGAGTAGAAAGAAGTAGGCTGCTGGTTAACTAGGATCTGCAGCTTATCCATTAGGTAGGGAAATGGGCAGACTGGGTGGGCCAAGCGGTCCTTATCTGCCGTCAAATTCTATGTTTCTATGTTTCTATAAGCGTTTGCATCGAGTCTCAGTGTCCACAATGAAGGCTTCGAGATATTCCGAGGGTTGCATGGTGCGCTCCCACAGCTGTTGCTCTAATAACCAGGGTGGATATGCTTGGAGAAAATGGGCTTTGAAGGTTGTGTACAGTGTGGCAGCATCTGCTTTGACTTGGTCTGGAAGTCGTGGAACGGGAAATGGCAGTCCCTCTCAGGAAGCAAGCGCCAAGGCATTGGAGATGCGCAAGGGATCAGTCCAACCGTTGAAGGAAATCCATGCTTGGAAGTGTTCCAGCCAGTCGACAGTGTCTTCATGAGGCAGGGCTGAGAAGGGTACTGGTTGTAGGCTGGCATGGACCATGGACTGTGGTGAAATGGCTTTAATGTAGGCCAAGACGTCTTGAATAGCTTGCATAGCTGGTACTCCTTGAGCAGAAATAGAGGACTGGATATCCTGGAGGATTATCTCAATTTCATAGCCCCAGGCCCTTAAGGTGGGTGAAGCTAGGACTCCGGATGCTCTGGCGCCCATATCTGTGTCGTTGTCAGACATTGTGGTTGGAGATGAGCTTCATTTCACTGAGCAAAGGTCGTACAGGTAAGAAGGAGTTGCCGTCATGCAGAAGACAGGATGTCGTGTCGTAGATGAAATGCCGAGCAAAAATTATTTTTGTAGACAAAATTACAAATTTTTTTTTTGTAGCAAAGTTCATAAATTGACATCTTAATAAAGAACTTCCCATACAATTCTGTGTTGTTCATTATTTAAATAAAGGTTTTGCTGCAAAAATCAGCTTTTTGTAGCAGTGTCCATTCATTTCAATAGGAATCCCATTGTTTTCAATGGAGCGAGGTCAATTTGTGCCCTTCCCAAGATGGCCGCCGAACTGTGACATGCAGTTCTAGTGGGGTTTGACTGCCTGACTGTAGCAAGATGGCCACCAGCAGGGGGGTCAAGGTTCACTTCCTTTCTTGTTGTTTTGCTCTGTACAAGATGGAGGATTTTTCCACGAGGCTGCCTGGCTGATGAACAACGTTCAAAATGGCGATTACCGCATCTGTGCTGCTTCCCCAACTCCTGACAGACGAAAATGGCGGGCTTTAATTATGGCGAGTAAAAAAATGCTGGAGGGAATTTACTGTATTTATATTGTGCAGCCTTTCAGTTTATTATTTTCCCCAGGCTGTCCTCTGTGTATTTATTTATTTATTTATTTTTCTTGCCTTTATTAGTTTGGATGTACCCTGCCTAAGATCTGGAGTGCTTTGCTTTCCCTGCTCTGTTTTAGTTAGGGCGTCTGCTCCCAGTATGTCTTTTCATGCATGCAACAACTTATTTATTTGAGTTGCTGTGGCCAAGTAGGGAAAAGGATCCCTCCAGGCAGTCCTGCGTTTGTTTTTTTTTGTTTTTTTCTGTGGACTGGTCTTGGCTTTGTACTGTGTCCGAGTGGCGAGTAGAAGCTCCGAGCAGGAGCATAAGAATGCTGAGGTTGGGAGGGAACAGCTTGGCGAGAGAAGCGCTCCGTTTTGGCTTCAGGAGCGAGCTGCGGCTGATTTTGTAAGAGTGGAGTCGAGGAGCACTGAGCAGAGGCTTCGGGTTTGCAGGACTGGCTATGAGAGGCTCCAAGTGGCCGCAAGAGCTAGAGGAGAGCTGTGGTTGTACTGAAAGGCTGTTTGTAGCATGGCAGAGCGGGGACAGTCTGTGGAGGAGCCGCGGCATGGAGAGAGGCCTGAGTTCCCCCTTTTTTTTCTTTCTCTGGAGCCGCGTTTGCTTGTGGAGCGACTGCACGAGTAACTGGCTGAATGGGAAACAAGCTGAAGAGTGGCCTGCTGTAGATGTGGGAAGGATCAGAGCTGCTGTGTGACTGCCGGGTGAGGGGGACGCCGCGGTAACGCTATAGTGGTTGAGCTTTTGGCAAGAGAGCCAAGTCGGGAGCCACAGTTTGCAGAGCAGGATTTGATGTGTGGTACTGAATGGTGGCAGTCTTTCTGGGAGGTAGAACTCTGTTGGAGGTCTGTGAAGCTGCTTGAGTAAGGGTCAGACAGAAGGGCACGCTTGGTACAGGTAGTGTTTTTTTTTTTTTCCTCTGTTTTATTTATTTATTAACCTTTTTTTTTTTTCTTCACTGAGCTGCTGTCTGGTATTCACTCCTTCTGGAGCAGAGTTCCTGCACTGTGGAGTGAACGGGAGGTGAGGCCCTAACCCTGCCACGAGATGGGAGCTGATCCAGTTTGGGGGGGTGCACAGTTCGTGGACCTCCACGGGCATAGGCTGGGAGAATTTTGACTAGTGACAGTGCGTCATTGAGCAGCTGACTAGAGATGTTAAACAGCAGTACTTTTGATTTTCTTGTTGCAGTAAGAGGGCTGCTATACAAAACGGGATACTGTCCACTTTCCTTCAGTGCAGCCAAGGCTGTATGTAAAATAGCATTCAGACAATTCAGGCATACTGGGTTGAGAACTTTGGGGTAACCAGCGACGCAGACAACGCGACATAGAGTCTGGACAGAAGAAGGGCCGCATTCTCCACCATATGTGGCATTTTTTTGTATGGTCCACCACTAAAAGACCCCTTACCTTCTCTGTGGTCGGTCAGCCCCTTCGGTTGCTGCTGGTGAGGATCCCATCTGGACCATGCAAATGACTAGACAGATGCATAAAATAAAGAATAAGGCAGGTTTATTTGCTGTACTGCAGGTGTTCTCTTCATGAGGTCTAGCCCCAGACTGACAATTCTCTGACTGACAGACCAACATGGCACTGCTAGGCAGTGCAACAATTAGATACACGCAGTTCTAAGTGCTCTTAAAGGGGCGGCAGCTAATCATTAAGCCCCATGCTTAATGTGTGCTTCACAGATCAACGTGGCTTTTTCTGCTGTTGACATATATGTTTATATGCCTCTCCACAAAACCTCTTTGTCCATCCCTCTCAGCTGTCCCACATTAGGAGGGACATCCCTCATTTGACCCCTCAGAAACCCTCTCCATGATGGCCCGGTGGTACTGAGGGTTGAGGCACTGGATGCCACACCAGCTACCCAGGTTCGGGAACGAACTTGGGCACTGGGGATTAGCAGGGGCAGGAGAGGATCGAGCATCCGATGGACTGCTTTCCTCTCCTGTGGAGGGAGGTCGCCACTCCATGCAGCTCTAGCGGCTCCTGGCAGAGGCTGGCAGCTGCAGTATGCATGGAGTGCATACAGGGGCCAGGGGGTGTTGGCTGACATCCTGCAAGCAGGTGCAGAAGCGTGCCCATGTTGCGCTGAACGTCCTGCACATCAGCATTCCCATAGCGGTAGTTAAGAAAAAAAACCCTCCACTGACGGGCGAAGGCGGGCCCAGTGATTATGGCCCCATGTCCAATGCCGGGCATCCGACATCGTCCTGGTTCCTCCTCCTGAGGCGAGCCTGCCAGCACTAATAGATAGAGCGTCGGTAGGAGTGGTGGTCCTTCCTCGGTGGACTCAGAGCCGAGGGGTTAAGGCAAGCCCACAGGAGGAGGCCCCCTCAACCAGGAAAGGAATGTCGGAGCATGAGGCAGATGGGCAGAGCCAGTAATTTAGAGACCTCGCTGAAGCGAGGTTAGTGGCAGGGGCGCATAAATAGAAGTAAAAAAATAATAAAAGAAACCCTCTCCATACCTATCAACTCTACCTCATTGGACCGCTTCATAGCCCTCTTCAATATCTATCAACTTTACCACATAATGAGACACATCCCCTCATTTGAACCCTCATACTCTCTCTCCATCCCTCTTAACTGCTCCACATTAGGAGGGATGACCCTCATTCTGACTTCTGGAAGTATTTTTCTATACCTCTTAAAAGCAGCAGATTGAAGGCCCAAATATCTAAAATGGGCAAAGCACAGCCACAAGGCAGGAGGCACTTTGATGCAGGTGGCAGGAGGCACAGAGGCAGGCAGGCACAAGCAGAGGAGGAGGACAACCCAAGGCCTAGGCGGGGGGGGATCAAGAAGGGCTGAGCAGGGAGCATCAAACAGGCCAAGTTGTCCAGCAGCCCAGCAGAGCGGGTGAATGTAGTGGCACTCAGCCTCAGGATGAAACAAAGCCTGGCAGCACAAATGTTCGGACAGAAGAGAAGGATGCTAATGAGTGGGCAGTTCCAAAGGATGCAGATAAGAGTATAAGAGTGGGGGCCCCAACAGGAGCCCCATGGTGGCAGGATAGGGCACTTTTGTTGAGCGTGGTCTGCAAGTCCTGGAGGAAGGATGCTTACGAGAGTTAGCTAATAAACAATGTAGGGGAACATGGAAGTAGAGGCTCCAGTGGGAGTGTCATAGTGGCGACAAGGAGGTAAGCCCCAAAGTTTGTAACAATAAAGTGCTCAAGCAGTAAAACAAATCTTTGATTAGTCTGAAAAACCCTTTTGTGCTAAAGTTCTTGAAGGGGATGTAGGGAAGGGTTTGTTTTGCTGCTGGTTTGCCTTTACCTACCTCACCATAAGTGACAAACACATGTGTGCTGTCAGTTCTGGACCCCTTGTTTCTATCCAAGTAGAAACTCAAAGCACTCTTCACATAAAGGCTATTCCACTTCCCCCTACTTGAGTTTGTGTGAGACTTTGGGAAATAGTCAAAGCAACAAACTGATTCATATGCTTCCAATAAAGCTTCACTTTCAAAATAAGCAATCTCCATGTGTGGACTTCCATTTTTGACATTCTTGGCCCAGTGACGCTGAGGGCTGAGGCACCAGACACCACACCTTGCGCCATGCTGGCAACCCATGTTTGGGAACGAGCGTGGGCTACCGAGGGTCAGTGGGGAGGAGATGGAGCGAGTGTCCAATGGACAGCTCTCCATCTCCGGGGAGTGGGGGTAACCTGCAGTCAGCGCACACCTGACCCCTGGCGGAGGCTGGGGCTCAGCGCTATGCTGCCACAAGACAAGTGGGATGGGAGCACGGCAGATGCTTGGTGGGGCTGCGTACAGGTGCATGCCCGAGACCACCGAAAGCGTCATTACATGCATGGCTCCCACAAGGGGAAAGAAAAAGAGAAAATACCCTGGTGGCTGGTCGTTGCAGCTTGGTGGCCACCCCCGTCATGCTCTGTCTCTGGAGGAAATGCCCTGACCTGGATCCTGTCGGTGGGTGGAGGTCCCCGCTACCCTGCCACAGGGGGTAAGCCATGGGAGTTACAGGGGTGAGGGTCTGAAGGAGCAGAGATGTGGATGGCGGCCGGATGAGGGCTGACCAGGGCCAGGGGTAGGGTGCAGAAATAAAGTAGCAAAAATAAATAAAATAAAGTGTGCAGATCTTAAATAAAAATTATATTAACAAATCCCAAAGGGGAACTGGGTCCCTCACAGTAGAACACAAGTGATTTAAACCCGTGAAAAACCTTTTTAACACTGATTGTGAAGCAAAATATTTTGCTTTACCTTTATTTGTTTATTTAAAAGTTTTACCAGGAAAGTGTACTGGACTGACTACCGCTCAATTCCAGACGTGACCTGGGGGGTGGAGAGCAAGGGAGTAGACTCAGAGTGTAAATACATACATGAGTACAATCGGCAGTGCACACGTACAGGACATATTATGTACAGAAATAGAGGCAGAGAATTAGATGTAGATAACTTATACTTTGTCTAAAGAATATTTGGAGTTACAGTTAGATATGATATCAGTGGAAACAACACAGAGCATACAACAACAGTATGTAACAAACAGCAAAAGTTTAGGTACAGCAACAATTTGTACAGCGCTAGATTAGGAAGTGATCCAAACATAGCCTGCTCATGGCCAGTTGGGATTAGCCAGATGGAATGAGAAGGCCAGCTTAGAAAGCCTGACCATCTGCCGTGCTCCCGCCCCACTTGTCTTGTGGCAGCGTAGCGCCGAGTTGTCTTAGATGAATTAGTTAGAAATAATACCAAGTATGAGCAAGCAATAATGGACTAAAGTCTAATAAAAGCTTTGTTTTTACTGTGAGACTGTGAGCTAGCTGCACGCTGCCAGCGGGGACTACCATCCCTAACTAGGGTCCCTGACTAGCAATGGTTCTGAGTAAACAGTCTCAGTGCATGCGTAAGAGAAGCAGAAATGGTCTTTGAGGAGGGAGTTGAGTTGGTTGGCATAACTGGTTTGCCGAATGGCCAGTGGGAGAGAATTCCACATCTTGGGCATATGATATCAGAAGGCTGCCTGTCCTGAAGTGGAGGTCCTATGCGGGCTGTATAAAGAACGGGTGTTGAAATTTCTAAGGAAGTGCAAAGGTGGGGGGAGGGGCACTGGAGAGGTACGGGGCAGAGACTGGGCCCAGAACTTGGCCGTGATCCTGGCACAGTGAGACATCCTCCTATCCTGCAGGGAGGGGAGGTGTAAGTTCTGATAGAGGAAACAGTGGTGTGTACTGGGGGACAGTCAAGGGTGAAACAACAGAAGGAGTGGAAAAGGGTGTCCAGTCTGGTTAAGGTAGTCTTGGGAACTGCATAATAGACTACATCACCATAGTCAAAGATAGGGAGGATCCTTTTCTATACAATCTCCCGCCTGGCCAGAAATGGGATGCAGCCATGGTTCTGGTACAGGGCCCCGAGTTTGGGGTGCAGTTTCTTTTTTTTTTCTTAACCCTTTTTACCTGTATGGCCTCTGGTCTGCTGTTCATGTCCCTGCATCCGTCCACCGTCCGGTCCTGCCCCAGCCCCCAGTGAAGCCCCCATTGTCATGTACCCCCATGGCTTGCCCCCACGGTGGGGCAGCAGGAAGTCCCCCTTACTCCCCACCGACACAGGATCCAGTATTGAGCGATAGTGCCCCCGAAGCCAGGCAGTCCCCTCGGACAGCCATCAAGCCGCCACGACTGAGCGCCATGTTTTCCACTTTTCTTGGCTTGGAGTGGGATAGGGCATGCAATGACACTAATGGAGGGAGCGCGCATGCGCCCACACGTGCTCACTCCCGGCGCCATGCCCCAAGCTTACCCCCTTCCATGCAGTGCCAGCGCACTGCCCCCCAAGCCTCCGCCAGAGGTCTCTAGTGCGCCGACAACTGTTGGCCACCCTCCCCTGGAGAAGGAGAGCAGTCCACGGATGCTCAATCCCTCTCCACCCCTGCTGACCCCTGGTGACCCGAGTCCATTCCTTAACCCGGGTCGCCAGCATGGAGCAAGGTGTGGTGTCCGGTGCCTCAACCCTGGGGGTGCAGTTTCTTGTGGAGTGCATCCACGGGTACAGAAAAATTGAGGTGTTGATCGAGCCATACCCCAAGGTATCTAAAGGAGAGCAAGCCTCCAGCTTTGTCCCATCCAGGGTGTGGAAAGAGGGTGTGGAGGGGAGCCGAGATAGTCTCTGCCTTGTGGAGACTATTTTCTTGGTGTCCAGGAATAGCTGATTTGAGCAAAATCAGAGCTGGACTTCATTGAAGTTGAGCAGCAGTCCAGATGCCACGTCAGAGGTATAGGGGCCTGATGTATACAGGACTGTGTCGTCTGCATGCATGTGAATGGATGGATGTGGGCAGGCAGAGGGCAGGTGGTTGAGGAGAACAGTACTGGCTCTAGGACTGAGCCTTGGGAAACCCCAGAAGAGATGGGGAGAGGGGAGGAGATGGAGTTTCCAATCCTGACGGATTGAGCCTGGCCCGTCAGATAGGAGTGGAACCGCTAATGGGTAAGAGTACCAAGTTCAAACGAAACCCCTTTTAAGGCAGTAGGAGTCAGGTCTCACTCAGGACAGAAGCCCATTCAAGAAAGTCCTGCCAAAGGTGGCATGCTGCCTGGCATGGACATCCAGGGCATACTGCTTAACAAAGATGGGCACTGTGCTCCAAGTTGCAACTCTACAGATATCACCGATAGTTACAGAGCAAATTCCTGCCTGGGATATGGCAACCACTCTGGTGGAGTGGGCATGTATCTGGCACTCCAGCTTGACCTGGGTCATGGCATAGCAGTGGCACAGGCAGCTCACATTCCAGGCAGAAATACACTTGATTTTAACAGGCTGTCCCTTCCAATTAGGATAGAAGGAAACAAAGAGCTGTTTGGAATGGCTGAAATCCTTAGTCCTATCCAGAGACAATGTACAGACCCTGTTAACATCTAGGGAATGGACAGCGTGCTCTTCTTCTTTCTGGAAATTAGCAAAGTATGTAGGCAGCACTAGTGGCTGGTTCAAATGGAACTCTGATGCCACTTTAGGTAGGAACTTGCGGTGTGTGTGGAGAACTACCTTGTCCTTGTGGAAAACAGTATATGGAGGATCTGTGATCCAGGTATGGATTTCACACAAAGTGCACAGCTTCCTGAAGAAAGGGCAGCACACCGTGAAGCATTAAAGCATAGTGCTTGTGCCGAGTATCGTTTGTGCTGGTTTACTGCTTTTGTTATTTTTAATAAAGTAAACTTTGCATATTTTCATTTGGACCTTGTGTGCAGTTTCTTCACTTTCTCCATTGAACTGCAATACTTTTACTGCTGCGGGGTTCCTTTGCCAGTTTCCAGCTGTTTTGCCAGAATAGCTGGTAACAGTTGGCTTTATAGAGCAGAAATGAGCATGCGGTTTTGTTTTTTTGTATTGATTTCAGACACTCTGTGAGTAGATGTGGTGGCCACTAGAAAAGTTGTTTTCCAAATTGAAAGATTCACCTCACATGTCACAAGGGGCTGAAACAGCTTGCAGGTGAGCATATCTCGTTCAAGGTTGATATCCCAGCAGCCACCTGCTTCCTGATGGGATGCCTTGTGTGTAAGATGCCCTTATGGAACCTCTTGAACAGTGGCCACTGAGTCAGGTAGAGGGCACTGATGGGCACATGGTATGCAGATGTAGCACACAGATGAACCTTAACTGTGGAATACTGTAGGCCAGCAACAGTAAGGTCCAACAGGTACTCCAAAACCTTGTCAGGTGGGCACCCGAAGGGGTCCACTTGGGTTTTAGACCGCTAGATAGAAAATCTTCTCCACTTGGCCGCTAAGTCTTCCTAGTGAAAGGCTTACTTGGAGTCAAATGTATTTCTGAGACCCTGTGAGATACCTTGTACCTGTTCACTTCTACCTCTTTAGGAGCCAGGCCTGATGATGAAGGGAGCGCAGGTTGAGATGGACCAGGTGAGCTTACATTAGCAAGTCCATCCTGAGTGGAAGAATTCTTGGTTTACTGACTGATAGTCTGTTCAACAGAGGAAATCATATCTGTTGAGGCCAGCAAGGGGCTATTAATATCATCTTGCCCCTGTGCACCTTCAATTTCAGCAATACCCTCTGCATTGGAGGGATTGGTGGGAATGCATACAGATATGCCATTGCAGTCTGAATGCATCCTGACAGAAAACACAATGCCCTGGATTTCTGGAGCAGAATTGAGGCAGTTTGGCATTGAGCGGGGACACAGAAAGTCTACATCTGGGGTGCCCCACTCATAAAAGAGTGATCTCACAATCAGAGTGGGGCAAATCAGTCTGTGAGCTGTTGGTCAATCTGGCCACAAGCTTTCAAAATCTGCCAAAATAATATTTTAGTGGCTATCCTTTTTAAGGGCTCAAAAATTACTTTGTAGGCAAGTAGCCAACTTGGCCAGTAACTTTCAAAATCTGATAGCCAGACTAAATTTTTTAGTAGCCAGTGGCCACTTGGCTACCTAATTTGTCCCACCCTGCTCACAATGTCTGGAGTTAGTGACCAGTCATGAGAATTGGCCTTTGTTCAGCTGAGCTCGTCTACCGGAGTGTTCTGGACACCGGGCAGATAAATGGCTTGGAGCACGATCCCCTGTTCCAGGCACCATTCTCACACTCTCATCCCCTTCCTGCAGAGAGGGTAAGAATGTGCTCCTCCCTGTTTGTTGATGTAGTACATGACAGACTTGTCTGTCTAAAGGAGGACTATTTTCTGGCTGACTAGGTCCAGTAGGACCCTTAGGCTGTACAAAGCAGCTTGCAGCAGTCTGTATGGTCCGATTTTGGCCAGCTGGCAAGCGAAGACATTGTGCAGGTTGTCCAGACTATGTACCCAACCTACTGTAGTCTGGATCCAGCCCCAACGTGCCTTCTAGTGCGGTGCATTGAAGTCATCGTCCTGGTCCTTGCTGAGATAGTTTGGTGCTCATTGGCGATGGGTGTTTCCAGACTCTCTGAAGGAGGTGGTAGTGGTTCCCCTCCTGAAGAAATCTTCCCTCGGCCCAGACTGCTTAGCAAACTACAGACCAGTGTCTAATCTGCATTTTGTAGGCAAGGTTATTAAGAAGTTGGTTATGGTGTAGCTGGACAACCATTTGACAGCTCATGATGTCTACGATCCTCTCCAATCCAGGTTTAGGAAGAGGCATAGTACCGAGACTGTCCTTGTTTGGGTACTCAATGACCTCCTGATAGCTAGGGGTCAGGGGAGTCAGTCTATTTTGGTTCTTCTTGATCTCTCTGCAGCATTGGATGCTGTAGACCATGGGGTACTGCTGGAGTGCCTGCAGATTCTCTGTGGACTGACTGGTACAGTTCTCAGATGGTTTCGATCTTTCCTCATTGGCAGGACTCAGAGGGTGGTGACTGGGATTTATTCTTCAGCCCATCTCCCCCTGTCTTGTGGGGTTCCAGAAGGCTCTGTGCTGTCCCCCTATGTTATTTGCAGTGTACATACTGCCATTGGGAGACATAAGGTGGTATGGGCTGCGTTTTCACTGCTGTGACTATGACACTGAGCTCTACATGTCCTTTGTACCCGAGCAGATTGGAATAGCCTCGGTATTTAACAGCTGCCTCTCCAAGATCCAGGGTTGGATGAGTGCTAACTGGCTGAAGTTGAACTCGGACAAGACTGAGGTTTTGGTGGTGGAGCCAGATCACCATGGTTTGGGGTTGTCGGCAGGTCAACCATCCGGGCTTCGGCTCGGAGGTGACCAGCTGCTTACCTCTGACAGGGCACAACATCTGGGCATAGTGTTCAATAGCAGCCTGACATTAAAATCTCAGGTGTCTGCTGTCATTAAGACCTCTTTTTCCCATCTGAGGAACATCACCTGGATCAAGTGCCTGGTCCCGCCTGGTGATCTTCCAATGTTGGTCCACGCATTTGTAACCTCATGCCTTGATTATTGCAATGCCCTATATCTAGGGCTACTGGGGGGTTGATATCCACCAATTGCAGCTAGTGAGGAATGCAGCAGCCAAGCTATTGACTGGCTTATCGAGATGTTGCCATGTCACTCTTGTATTCCGCGGCCTGCACTGGCTGCTTGTGCATTGGCAGATCACCTTCAAGGTCAGGTTACTGATCTATAAAGCCCTACATGGACAGGGTCCATGCTACTTGCAAGATCTTCTTCGCCCCTATGACCCCCTCTGCTCACTCCGTTCCTCTGGCAAGGGATTGCTAGAGGTTCCCAGGATCCGACTGAAGACCTCTAGGGCCTGCTCTTTTGCTTTTGTGGCCCCTACCCTGTGGAATTCTCTACCTTGTTGGGTTAGTGTCTGACCATCGAAAATTCTTAAACCACCTTGAAAACCCAGCTGTTTCGTTTAGCTTTTTCTGGGTCTAATGATAGTTTATCGCTATTTTACATTTGATTGTTCTATAACTGTTTGATTTTAACTTTTACTTATTGCCGTTTACGTGATTTTACTGTTTATTGTTCAGCGCTTTGTTCTTTTTGGAACAGTGCTTTTAAATAAAGTTGACATGATATGATATGATTATTGTAAATTCAGCCCTGGGAGGTGGTATCAAAGGAATCCATAGCGACTTCAAGCTGAGGACTGTTGGCCTTAATTCAGTGTATGGTAGTCATCAAACTCTTTGGTTATATTAGTCTTGGATGCTGGCAGGGACTCTGCTAGACACTTAATTAAGCTCCAAAGGGAATACTCAAATTTGGAAAAATGGCCTTGGTAGCTAGAAATCTGTATGCTGAGGGCAGAGGCTGAAAAAGTCAGTTTGTCCGTAGTGTCAGTCTTGCATGACTCCTTGTTAAGAGGGTGTGCAGTGACCTTTAGAGGGAGAATGGCTTTGTCTTTCTCAATGAGAATAATAATGACATTAGCTATAGATTATGAAACATACGTTGTTCTGTCCTTAGGGGCAGTGTATTTTCTGCCTATTTGCTTGCAAACAGGTGGTATAACAGCAGGCCTACTCCGGAGCACAGCAAACAGGTGTCAACTACAGGCAGATTAGGAGGAACTAAACCGACTGGTATGGTAGGAACATTTAATCACTGCAGACAGAGACATTTACCTGGGTCAGTGGCTGTAGGCTCAAAATCAAGAGCAGAATACACATTTCTGAGCAAAGCCTGGAATGTAAGATCCTCCTGGGGCATAGTAGTTGGGCCTGTGTCTGAAGACTCTAGGCTATGGAAAGAATCCTAGTTGCCACTGACAGAAATAATGAGTCTGGGGTCAGATTCATTCCCTTCCACATCCTCCTCAGAGGTAGGGTCATAGAGAGGGGTCGATCACATGCCCTCTAATCCAGAACACAGTCTTGGCAGCACCGGCGACATTAGCCTGTAGGGAGGAGGGCCCACAGTCAAGGGTGGCGCCATGACCAGAACTGAATCTGATACCAGGGGAACCCCTGGTGCTGAGGCAGAACTGGAATCGGCACCAAAACTGGCATCAGGCCAGGTGCCGAAAGACCGAAACCTGGTGCTGGCACTGGTGCCAGCCCCAGCACCAATGACCCAGCTGGCACAGAAGTGACCAACAATGGTACCGCGGCTGATCCCAGCACAATGACACTGGATGGAGGTGTGGCCAGTTGGACAGGAGTCAGTGGCGCAGTGACCAGCAAGGGCCCAGGGGCTGCTGCTGGAGCAAACACTCTACCCAGCCAGAGGGCCCCACCTGCTGCTCCAGTTCCAATAACAAAACATTCTTAATTCCTACTCTCTATCATAGATTAAGGGAGCACTCCCCATCCATCAGAGCACTCCTTTCCTCTGCGCATGAAATACTCTTCCATGAAGAGCATCTCATGTGCAGTTGCCCTTGAAATGGGCACGTTCTGGGACAGTTTAAAAAAAATATATATATTATTGATTGTGCTCGATCAATAATATAATAATATGTCCCCGTCACCACGCATTGCTGGATAAGAGTGGTTTCACTTCTGTTCTGCTCGAGCCAGAACAGCTTAGCTTCACTTTGCTGTTCTCTCTCAAGCAGAAAGTGTGTGAAACCACTCTTATCCAGCAACGTGAGGCTCAGGGGGACATATTAATATATAATACTATGCTTTTTTATTCAGTGTTACTTTCTCTAATTTCTTTAATCTATGCTTCTTAATTCCCAGTAAGAAGCTTAACTCATTACTTCCACAAGCCACTTTCTTCCCCCTTCTGGACTATGGTGACATAATTTATAACACTTCAGCAATTACCAACCTCCGTAAATTAGACACCCTCTACCACCGTGCCCTGCATTTTATCTCCAACTCCCCATAACAAACTCATCACTGTGATTTGTACCTAGCAGTTGGGTGGACCTCGCTAACCATTAGGTGTGCACTCCATGCCGGCACCTGGACCCTAAACCTTCTTCTGAATAAACTCCCGAGCTACCTAACTTCTCTGGTCCATATTTCCCACAGTGTCTACTCATTCAGAAAGTCAGACTTTATCCTTCTAGATGTACCCAGGACTCGGACCTCCATTGGTAAACGCGCTATCTCATGTTCCCTTCCAACCATTTGGAATCGCTTACAATCCTCACTGAAATTATCCAGTACTGTCCCTGTTAGCTTCTTCAAAAGGATAGCGATTGACAAATTAAAATATATATGTAACTGCTTCTAATCTCCTCCTACATACTAGTATTCCTCATTTAGCCATCACCTACCCTCCCCCCTTTTTTCTTCTCTTATTTGCCATGTACTCCCGATCCCTCCTGCTCCTTACGCCTCCCCTTAGGCTCATTCTGATTGTTTTTTAAGAATGTTACTTTATGACCTGAACACAATGTACTACATTGAATCTTACTGTTTATTAATTACTGTTATGTCATTCTATATATGTATTGTGTACTTGTCTGTAAACCTGTAATCAGGACCTCCTTGTTGATGAGCTTGCTCAATGGAGTTTTCTTGCAATAAACTTGAACTTGAACTTGAATAGTTTCATATGATGTCTGAAATATCCATTGTTTACCTGATGCAAAATGGCCACACAGGTAATAATGAGCTACATATCTTTATTCTAACCTTATGTTTATTTATTTATTTACCAGGAAGGCATGCTGAGCAGACTACGGCTCGATTCCAGATGCGTCCGGGGGGGGGGGCATAGGTAGCAGTTGAAGACAGTATAAAACAAGTGATATTACAAAGTAGGGAGATCACTAACATTAGGTCATTTGCTAGACAATAGTGGGTTGAGAAAATCAGTAGGTAGCCACAGTTAATACAGCATGATACAATAAATACATAGTGTAGGCCTCTAACAAATTGGTCCCTGTGAGAGACAAAGTAGGGTGAGAGAACAATAGATTGGCACAGATTAATGTATTACTAAGTGCAGATATACACAGTCATTCCACACAGAGACTGGAAAGCACCTAGACACATGCGCAGATAGGGGCGAAATGAACTTGGAGCAAGGAGTTAAGCTGCAAGAGGAAGGAAAAGTGATGAATGTAAGCTGGGAGGGAATTGCACAATAAAGGAATGTGGTAGCTGAAAGCTGCCTGACTGACGGTAGTAGACCAGTGTGGGACAGCTAGGGACCGAGAGTCAGAGTTTCTGAGAGAGTATGCATGGGTGCTGGGGTTGGTTAGGGCATTGGTGAGGTAGGAGAGGAGTCGCTGGGACCAAAACTTGGCTGGGATCTTGGCGCAGTGGGTTGTCTGCGATTGTCTAGAGGGGTGAGGTGCATAGGTTGATATAGGGCACAGTGGTGTGTGGAGTTGGGACAGTTCAGGGCGAAATGACAGAAAGAGTGGAAAAGAGGGTCGAGTCTGGTTAATGTGGACTTGGGGCCGGCGCAGTAGACTATGTCCTCGTAGTCGAGGACAGGGAGGATAATTTTCTGCACTATTGCCTTCCTAGCAGATAGAGGGATGTTGTCACGATTCCGGTAAAGTGCACCAAGCCTGGGGTGCAGCTTCTTGAGTATGGAGTCAATGTGCATGGAAAAGTTGTGGCGCTGGTCAAGCCAGACACCGAGGTATCTGAAGGAGGTGCAGGACTCCAGGGGAGACCCTTCCAGGGTGTGGAATGTGATTGGAGAGGGGAACCTAGAAATTCTCTGCCTCATGCCAAAGGTTAGTGAGACTGTTTTTTTGGCATTGAGGAGGAGGTGATTTGAGTGGAGCCAGTGCTGGACTGAGATAAAGTCTTGCTGCAGTCTGGTTGCAACCTCGGTGGTCGAGGGGCTGGATGCATACAGCACAGTGTCATCCACATACATGTGAATGGAGGAATGTGGGCAGGCAGAGGGCAGGGCATTCAGGAAGACTGAGAACAGGCGTGGGCCTAGGACAGAGCCTTGCGGTAACCCCGAGGTGATTGTGAGGGGCGCCGAGGTGGAAGAACTGATGCAGACGGCTTGGGATCTGCCAGTGTGGTATGAGAGGAACCAAGATGTGGCCCAGTTGGATAGTCCAGCATTGGCAAGTTTTGCCAGGAGAAGAGAGAGTGTGACACTGTATCGAATGCCTTAGCCAGGTCAATGAAGATGGCAGCTGTGATGTGGCCAGCATCCATCCCAGTGAGGATGGAATCGGTAATCCTGAGAAGAGAGGTAGTGGTGGAGTGGGATTTCCTTAAACCAGACTGGTAGGGGGAAAAAAAGGAGGAGGAATCCAGAAAGGTGGATAGGTGAGAGAGAACCAGGTGCTCCTGTAGTTTGGCCAGGATCGGTAGGAGGGAGATGGGCCAACAGTTGTTTGGGTTTGAGGCATCACCACTGTTGGGAAGTGGAATTACGATGGCATGTTTCCATTCAGAGGGGACTTCGGCTAGGGAGAAGGATAAGTTAAAAAGGGAGGCCAGGAGTTGGGCTATGGCAGGGGCCGATAGGTGGAGCATTTTGTAGTTCAACCCGGTGGGACATTTGCCCTTACTTGGGTTAAGGGCAACCAGTGCATTATATACCTCAGCCCGGGTGACCATCAGAAAGGAGAAGGAGTGAGCTGCGGGCATGCCACTAGATGGGGTGGAGGGGGAAGGGTGTTGAGCAGGGTGAGGTGCGGACAGGGGAGTGGCATGGCTAGTTGTGAAGAGAGAGTTAAACAATGTGGCTATTGCTGGAGGGTCAGTGCTGGTAAGTCCGCCTACCTGCAGGGAAGGAGTGGGGGGCTGCAATGGAGGGCTGAGGAGCGATTTGACCACTTTCCAGAATTTTGACGGGAGATGGGAGGTGGAATTGAATGCGCCTCTGAAATAGTTGACTTTTGCTTGCCAGATTTGTTTGGTACTAGTATTCCGAAGCTCACGGTAAATCTGGAGGTCAGCCGGAGAACTGGAGGTCTTAAAGGTTTTCCAGGCCTTGTCTCTGATACGAAGGTGGGCTAGGATTTCGGGAGAGATCCATGGGAGGTGAGCACCTCAAACTCTGGTA
Organism: Neoceratodus forsteri; assembly: GCA_016271365.2. Lineage (NCBI taxonomy): Eukaryota > Metazoa > Chordata > Ceratodontiformes > Ceratodontidae > Neoceratodus > Neoceratodus forsteri. Next base: position 48,104,069 of record JADMNL010000025.1, read on the forward strand.
CGTCTGAGTGGGGAGTATCGGTCCCAGATGGCGGTGAACTTGGACTTAAAGAACAACAGAGCCTCGTCTATGGAGGTGTATTGACTAATACATGACCAGTCAGTATTGCCCAAATCATTTAGTAGTGAGGGGAGGTCCAGAGATTTGTAGGATCTGGTCATAATTATTCTGGGTGGGGGAACTTTTGGTCTGTAAATTTTGCGTACAGAGTAGATTCCGTGGTGGTCACTAAGGGCATCCGGAAGGAGGCTGGAGGCTAGGATCCTGTGCGAGTGAGAGGTGAGGGACCTAAAAGAGTGCAATTCTGTGTTTTGTGATTTAACCGAGTGGGTTTGGAGATTAGTTGAGTTAGGATTAAGGCTGTCTCCATGTCTCAAAATTTAGAATGAGACTCAGCGAGCCAGTTCAGGTTAAAATCCCCAAGTATATGGATCTCACGTCCTGCTGCCAGGGAGTTTAAGGAGCCCAGGTGGTCCAGTATGGCAGGTGTGTTGGTGTCAGGAGCACAGTATGTACCTGCTATGTAAATTGGAATTGAGTTGGGGGTTGAGAGTTTTACCATTGAGGTGTTAATGGACTTTGAAGGTAGGGATAGGGCAATCATGGAAAACTGGATGGTGGAGGCGATGTACATAGTTATGCCACCCCCTTTTTTGTCCACACAGTCATGCCGAAGGAGTGTGTAGCCGGGTATAGCAAATTCTGTGTCAGGGTTATGTGGCTTCAGCCAGGTTTCGGAGATAATCAGGATATCTGGGCTAAGGGACAAGACGAGAGTTTGAAGCAAGGTTATTTTACATAGGAGGCTACAAATATTTAGATGAATCAGTTTAAGGCCTGTAGGGAGTTGGAGTGGAACGGAGGGGTTTGGGGTGTGGTGACAGGTAGGTCTGGGGTTAAGCTCGATATCACCAGCATGGAGAAGTAGGGTGACTAGGAGTTTGGTATGATGTGCCACCCACTGTAGGATAGGAGGAGGAAGAAAAAATTACTGTAGTAATGTTTCTTCCAAAGGGATCTCTTGCTATGCTTAACAACTGTAGTCATTTCCCTTGAATGAGCCACCCCAGAGCTTAGAATGTTATGCTAATTATAGAATCTTAGAATGAAATTCAAAACTCTGCTGTGTGGTTATGCTCACCCTCATATTCTAACAGAAGATTTATTTCTAAAGCTGGGGTGAGCAGTGACCACTATACTAGCTAAATGGCTACCAAAAATATATAAAAACTATTTTACAATGTTTTTTAACTTTTCAACATGACAGGGCAATTTTTAAATGTTATGAAGAATTTACAAAAGCTCAGATCACTGAATATCAATTGTAAAGGCACTGTAACAAGTAATGCTCAGGCAAACAGAACTGATTCTTGTGTGAACCTTTTTCCAGGTTCCGAAATGGGGGTAGTGAACTGGGATTGTTAAGCACAGTGAGCGATCCCTTTGGAAGAAACAATAATATTACATTAACAAAATTGTCTGTAATCGGCCGGCCTGATGGCACTGAGGGCTGAGGTGCTGGGCGCCTTAACTCACATCACGCTGGCGACCTGTGTTCGGGAATGAGCATGGGTCGTCAGGGGTTGGCAGGGAGGAGAAGTTAGGCGTCCCCAGGACTGCTCTCCTTCTCGGGAGAAGAAAGACCGGCGATTGCCTGCTCACTAGCGGAGGCTGGAGGCAACACATCCATGCTAGAGATTGAGGACGAGTGATTGTGGCAGGCGCTTAGCGTGGGTATGCACGGGAGTGTGTGTGCTACCGCCATTGGCACCATTGCACGTCGCAATCCTTGGAGGAAAGCCAGAACAGCGAAAATGGGAGTCCTCTGCAGGATGATGATGGTTCCCCACCACAATGGCCCAGGAAGGCACCTCCCTGAATGCTCACCTGGTTTAGTGGGTCGAGTCACTCCCCACCCCTACCATGAAGGGTAAGTCATGGGGTACAGGGGAAGGGGCCTCATACCCGGTGTCCATGCAGGGGGGAATGTCAGAGGGATGGCAGAGGACTCTGAGGAGGAGGAAAAACCAATAACTAAAAAAAAAAAAAAAACTGTCTGTAATCCAGACAACATCAGTCATACCTGCAACTCCTTTGGGGGGGGGGTCATGATAAAAGATGTCACGGAAATGATTGATAATATTCTACACAATGCAGGACCAAACACATTAGTAATTTCACACTTAGGAACTGATAACATCATCAGGATGAATGTGGAAAACTTAAAAAAGGAATACATGGATCTCAGTAAAAAAAACTCGAAGATAAAGGGATTCAAATCAGTTTCTCAGAAATTTTACCAGTGCCTAGAATGGGAACTCAAAAACACAATAAAATAAAAACAGTAAACAAATGGTTATGAAAATTGTGCCTACAAAAGGGGTACAAATGTTTAACCCACTGGGAAACATTTCAAAATAACAACAGTTTATACTCTTGGAATGGGCTTCACTTAAGTAAAAGAGGGAGTCTACTACTGGGGAAAAATAGTTTCATACATTAATCAGTCTTTAAACTAGATAGGAAGGGGGACTTGGGAACTCTAGCTCAGCTCTCAACTTTAGATACAGAAAAAGACAAAATTAATAACCATTTTAACATCATGGTCACAAACGCACGTAGTCTAAACCAAGTAACAAAATCTGAAAATGGAAGCTATCATACTAAAAGAAAATTTAGACACAACAGCAGTAACTGAGACCTGGTGGGATGATGGCATTGACTGGAATAAAGAAATTACAGGATACAACCTTTTCAATAAAACAGGAATGAGAAATGTGGTTGAGGGGTATGTATTTACATCAAGGACAGCATAAGCTGCTACCATATATACCCATCATCATATGATGAAGATAGTATTGAAAGTTTCTGGTTAAACATAATGTTTAAAAACAGACCAAAGCATTGTTTAGGGCATTATTATTACCATCCTCCTAACTCAAGCTATGATTACAACAACAAACTAATTAACAAAATTAAGACAGCATCAGCTGAGGGAGATATACTAATTGTTGGTGATTTCAGCTACCCTGGAATAAACTGGGAAACCCTTTTGGGAACAGCCAGCCAACCAAGAGTGTGAATTTATAGACCTACTTGCCAGCCAAGGACTCCAACAACTGATAACAGGTCCTGCCAAAGAAACATAACCAGGTATATTCCTAGATTAAAAACAAAGCAATATTATCTTAGACTGCAGGAGACTGGACTACATACACTAGAGGCAAGAAGACAAAGAGGAGATCTTTTGTTGCTGTATGAAATAATCCATCGTGATGTTGGTCTACAAGAATTTAATATGCAATATAGTAATACAAGGAGAATCTCAGTTCTCATAACCAGAAAATATTGGTTGAAAATACTAAAACCCTTAAAAGGGATAATTATTTTACAATTAGAACTCCTCTTGCATGGAATAAGCTTTCTCAGGATGCAATAGATAGTTCTAGCCTTGAATCCTTTAAAAAGTATTTAGACTGTACTTATTACAATAACAAGATACTGGTGTAATTGTCCCACCTATGTGGGAGACATATAAAATGGGCCTGTCGGCTCCCTTATGTCAGTAAAATCCTAGTAAACCAGGGGAGGAAACATCTTAGATCTTGTCATCACCGATCTAGATGATGGCATTATCAACACTAGCAAAAAACTGCCCATTGGGTGGTAGTGACCACAACACCGTTTACCTAAATCTAACTGTACATTATATCCCAGATTATAGTAAAGCTGATTTTGAAAGTATCAAAAATACTCTAATCAATACAGATTGGGACAATACTTTGTCAAGACTAAAAGTTGAGGACTCTTGGTTATTTATTAAGACCCTAATAATAACTTTGGAGAAAAAAATATATACCAGAGAAAAAGATTTATAATTCCAAAGGCACAGTACCGCTATGGTTGACAAAACCCATAAAATGGCAAATAAAAAAAAAAAAAACTAGCCTTCAAAAAACTCAAAATTATTAAATCATCAGATTCACTTAATAAATACAGGTCCGATTTAAAAAAATTATATGATAAAACAAGCAAAAAACAATTTGGAATTTAAAATCACCTATACAAAAGGAAATAAATTATTTTTCTATTATGTAAATTCTTATAAACACAAGACTACCGAAATTGGCCCAATTGTTAAAAATGATCACATCATATGAGGACAATTATTTAATTAAACACATGCTTTGTTCTATCTTTAATTAAAAAAAAATCACAAATACACCATAGTCAAGATAATAGCAATATATATTTCTCAAGGGAGGAAACTGAATAAGCAATCCACAACTTAATACCTAACACATTACCAGGCCCTGACAACATTCAAGCCAGACTTCTAAAAGAGGCAGCAGCTGTTATCTCGCTAACCTTAGCCATCCTATTTAATAAGTCTGTGGAAATAGGGGAGTTACCCAAGGACTGGAAAACTGCCACAGTCACTCCAGTTTTCAAACGAGTAACAAAGGACAAGTAAACAACTACAGACCTATAAGTCTGACCTGTTTATGCTGCAAATTTATGGAAAGATTGATCAAGGAAAGAATCGACACAGAAGTCAACTGCAAACAATTAACTGGCAAAAATCAACATGGGTTTAAAAATGTTTTTTCCTGTACCATAAATTTGATTTCCTTTTACAACAAAATAAGTGAAAGCATGGATGATAACATACCTACTGATGTCATGATGCTGGACGTGGCCAAAGTATTTGACAGGGTACCATACTATGAGCCGGCAGTAAAACTAACCAATCTGGGATTAAACAATAAAATACACAAATGGATCAATCACTGGTTAGATGACTGCACTCAGTCCATGTAAAGGGTACATTGTCCGCATCGGGTCCTGTTACTAATGCAGTTCCACAGGGTTCGGTCCTCGGACTGACCCGTTTCAGTTTATTCATTGCTGATCCAAACACCAATATTAACAATACATTAATTAAACTTGCTGATGATAGTAAACAAGGAGAAGAGGTAAATACCATTGAAGACTACAATACAATGGTCAGGGACTTAAAAGAAATTGCAAACTGTGCAGAAAATAACAAAATGGCATTCAACCCAGAAAAGTGCGTGGTCCTGCATTTTGGAAGAAACAACCCTTTATATTCATATGCCATAAATAATAAAATTAGACAAAGAGACCTTGGAATTATAGTCAACAATAAATTGTCATCCCCCAATCATTGCAGAAAGATCGCAATCATAAGCAAACAGGTTATTAAATTGTGTCAAACGCTCATTCACTAACAGATGTGAACACTTTTTACTACCACTGTACAGGTCATATATCTATCTACATCTGGACACGGGCTCTCCTTTTTGGAGTCCACACCTCAGAAAGGATGTTGATATATTGGAAAAGGTCCAGGGACAAACCACCAAAATAATTCCAAAACTTTCACATTTAAGCTATATTGAGATATTAAAACATACAAAATGAGTAAGTTTTGAAGAGAGGAGAAAAAAGGGGGGACCTATTATATCTTTACAAAATGCTACATAATAAGGATTTTCAAGCAGAATGTAACACTGAAATTATGTCATGTCTGCATAACCTTAGAAGTCACAATAAACAACCGAGGGTGCGAAAGGCAAACACTACCAAACGTGACAATTTTTCACTGTGAGTAGTGACGGCTTGGAATAGCTTGCCCCAACATGTTGATGCATCAACTTTTTGATATATTCAAATCAAGACCAGATTTACACTTAGGTTGGAACCATAGAGAAAACTGATACACCCACAATGTTGTAGGAGACATTTCAGATGGGCTCAAACCTACTTATGTCTTAATTTACCGAGTAAACCGAGTAATGTTTTCTTCAAAACCCCAGTAATCCCTCACTTATGCTTAACAACTGCAGACTCCATAATAGTACCTTGGAAGGCTGAGTACAGAACCTATTTAGGGAAAAGGTTCTGTAAAGCAGCAGTGCCAAAGCTGGTGTCCCTTCTGGTCTGTATATCCAGACAGTAGTGCTTTATGAAAGTGTATATTGTTTTTTTAAGTAGCAGCTTTGCACATTCCCTGCAGGGAGACACCTATTGATGCTGCCACAGAGGCAGAGGTGCCCCTTGTGGAGTAAGCCCTAAGGCCTTCAGGTGGCAACTTTCCAGCTATGCCATAATAGAGCTGTATGCAGAAAATTATCCTAAATAAGAAATGGTTCTCTTGGATACTGGTTTACCTTTCCCAGCTTCACCACAGATGATGAATAACTGAGTATTAGTAGACCTTACACTCTTGTGTGGTCCAAATAGTAGCTGAGAGCTTTCTTTCTTTTTTATTATCGTATTTCTAGTCTCCTCCATGCAGCCCCCATCTGACTGGTTCCCCCAGCTCCGTCCCCCGGAATTACCAGGGCTTACCTTACACCCGGTCTGGGAGTGGTGCCTGCAGAGAGTCGGTTGCCATCCTGCCGCTGGTTTCCTTTTTCCGTTTTTCTCCCCCATGTTCCCAAGGGCACCAGGAGAAGGTCGCATGTGTGTGGAGGCACGCATGTGCCTTACAGCACCGGTGACTGCCCTCCTCCTCCTCCCACCCCATTGGCCTATTGCCTGACACCCTGCTTGCACAGCCCCTTGGCCTCCACCAGGGGGCAGCCGTCAATGAGGGATGCCATCCCACCTCCCCAGAGAGGAGAGCTGCCTGTCAGTCGCTCCATCCAGCTCCGCCCTCCTCTCCCGTGCTGACCCTAACCCGGGTCGCCGGCGTGCCATGAGGTGAGACGTCCAGCGCCTCAGCCCTCTGCACCACCGGGCCAGCTTAGAGCTTTCTTAACATCCAGACTGTGGTGCTTTAGTTCTTCTTAGCTGGATTTTGCTGTAAAGAACATTGGCAGTGTAACTCATTGATTCAGATGAAATTCAGACACCACTTTAAGGAGACATTTTCTGTTAATTCTCAGGACTACCTTCTCCCTGTGAAATATGATATAGTTAGAATCTGTGCCAAGGGCTTGCAACTCACTCACCCTCCTGGCAGATGTCAGTGCCACAAGGAAAACTGCTTTCCAGGTGACATACCTTAGAGCAGTAGTTGCCATAGGCTCAAAAGGTGCCTCCATTAGCTGGGCAGTACACAGATTCAGGTCCCATGGAGAGACAGGATCCCTTACTGGAGGGTACAGGTAATTAAGGCCCTTAATGAACTTTTTGAAAATGGGCTGCAAGGCCACAAACCTGTCCTTGCCAGCTGAAATGTGTGCAGACAGTGCTGCCAAATGAACCTTCAGGGTTGAGGGCCCGAGGCCCAGGAACTGTAGGTGGACTAGGTAGACCAGGACTGAAGTCAGACTCGCCAGCAATGGGCTGAGCTGTCTAGATTAACACCAAAGCGAATATCTTTTCCACTCTGAGGCATAGGTGTTCCTTGTTGCTGGTTTCCTGGAAAATGTAAGCACTTCCATAACCTTTTCAGAAAAATTTAGTCCAGAGAACTCTTCAAATACCATGTCCTGAGATGCAGAGTTCTCAGATCTGAGAATTTTATCCTGCCCTGAGACTGTCAGCAGATTGTAATTCAGGGGCAGATTGATAGGATGTCTGCTGGAGAGACAGGCACATGGAGTACCAAATCTGCCTGTCTCAATATGGAGCTATAGGAATCGGTGCTGCTGACTCCCTTCTCAGTTTTAGAAGTACTTTTAGAAAAAGTGGGAAGGGTGGAAAGGCAGACAGGAACCTCCCCTGACCAGCTAAGGACTAAAGCATCCTCTGGGACTCTACCCTCTGAGGGGGATCGGCAACAAAAAAGTGGGAGCTGTTTGTTGTCCCAAGATGCAAACAGATCTACCTCTGGTGTACTCCATCTTTTGAATACTGTTACCAGCACCTGCTGGTTCAGGGTCCATTCATGATTTCCCTGCCTGATTCTGCTCAGAGAATCTGCCAGCACATTGTCCTTCCCTGGCAGTTGAACTTCCAAAGGCTGGACCTCCAGGGAGTATGCCATGTTCCAGATCTTCATTGCTTCTTTGCACAGTTCTGAAGATCTTGTTCATCCCTGTTTGTTTACGTAATACATAGTTGTGGTATTTTCTTCCTGATCTGGACACACTGATTTCTAATGTGGGAAGAAAACGCCTGCATTGCCAGACACACTGCCCTGAGCTCCAGGAGATTTATGTGCTCCTGAGTCTTGTGTGTACTCCACATGCTGCTTACAGTGCGGTCCTCCTGATGGGTGCCCCACCCCAGGAGGGAGGTATCTCTTGTGAGTATGACTGTAGGTGATTGCTAAAGGAAGGGAACTCCCTCTCCGAGGTTGCTTTCCTCCTTCCACCATAGCAGTGCCTGTAGCAGGGGACTTTGTGACTGGAACTAGTTTTGAAAGTGGTCCCCAACTCTGGGACCAATGGTTCCCCAGGTAGTATTGTATATCTCTCATTTGGAACCTGGCATCACTGTGATGGATGATGCCATGTGGCCCGGTGAGCACAGGAGCTTCCCTTGCAGGTCTGGGCTGATCTACCTTAAAGGTGTTTGCAGTTGCAATCAAATTTGCCACCCTTGCTTGGGAAAGGAATGCTTTCCCCTGCAGGGTATCCAGTTCTGAGCCTATAAAGTCCAGAACCTCAACAGGATCTGATTGTGATTTTTGTACATTTATGAGGAAACCCAGGTCCTCCATGGTTTCCTTCATGAGAAAGGAGGACTTGGCCCACACGGTATAATTTTCCTGAAACTAGCCAGTCATCCAGGTAGGGAAAAACTATCACCCGTTGCCTGCACAAATGTGCTTCCTCTATAGCTAAGCACGTTGTGAACACCCTTGGTGCTGAACATAGGCCAAAGGGAAGGGCTGTGAATTTGTAATGGCAATTCCCTAACCTGAACCTGAGGTACTTGTTGTGACTGGTATGTGAAAGTAAGTGTCTTCCAGATCCAGTTATCCCAACCAGTTTCCTTTCTGCAGTAATGGAATCACTGAGCTCAGTGTTGCCATCTTGAACTTTTCCATTTTTTAAATGTTTGTTCAGATATTTCAGGTCTAAAATGGGTCACCATTCCCCGCTTTTCTTGGGGATCAGGAAGAATCTTAAGTAAAGTTCCTTTTCCCATTATTATTAAGGTACCTTTTGCACCCTATTTGCTTGCAGCAGTTTTCTTTTTTTACCTCTATCTCCAATGTGAATCTTTCTGGTGGAATGTGTGGATGAAAACCTTTGTGGTTCTGTAATTTTGGGAATTTTCTGAACTGCAGGGACAAACCCTGAGTCACTGTTTTCAGAACCCATTTGTCTGAAGTAATTTTTGACCAGTTCTGGAAACAGTGATTCAATCCCCCCCCCCCACCACTGGCAATGGATGGGTGACCTGTGCAGACTTGTTAGGGGTTTTGCTTAGCCTGAGTCTTGTGAACTGAATAAACAACTGCACACCTGGTGGCCCTCCTATCTCTATCTCCAAAGAAACTCCTCTGTGGAGGGACATCATAGGTGCTGTAAGTACAGGGAAAGTATCCCCTACCTCTACCCCCTCTTCCAGAAGGCCTTTAGGAAGTGAAGGCCTCTTTCGTCTCAGTGTTGTTCTTGTAGGTGGTTTTGTATTCATCCACCTTTTTTCATGCAAGCCTCTGTCTCGTCACCAAAATTAGGGTTACTCACCTGTAATCGTAGTTCTAGTAGTGGTATATAGTGCATGTGCACACATTGGCAGTCTTCCCTTCCCTTTAAATCCAGCCAGAAAATCTTGAAGCTAAGCTCCTTCCATCCACCTGGGTGGTATCCTCCTTGGCTCTGCCCTGTGATGCCAGATCTTGCATGCTGGAAGCAGGGATACATGTGCCACTTGCCAGGGAAGGTTGGGTAGGTTGTGTGGATGTGCACCATATACCACTTCATTAGCACAGCAGATTCCCAGAGGGCCTGGGTGCAAGGGTATGTGATAGGGCCCTTCTGGTTTTGAATAGACATCAAAATTATGATTTGGGACCCTCAAACCTCACGGGCTTGGGTGCGACTGTACCCCCTGCATCCTTGTAGCTACGACTCTGTACCACTCCTACAAATGGAAATTACGTACCTACCATAATTCTTGATATTCTTGGATGAAGTCTCCACCACTCATTCATACTAATGGGACTATGCCAGAGGTGGTAGGACTGAGCTGGAGCCAAAAATCTTCAGGAGGGCTGGCACTGAGGTAGGGCCATGCAGAAGCGATGCCGCAAGACGGGCTTGTGCTGTATAGGCTACCTCGGCGTCGACCCTCCAACCACCTCAGTACCTTTTTTACCAAGGAGGTGCAGTGTAAATTAACCTAGTGACACTACCATATGTCGGACATAAGATAGTCTGAATGACCTGTATAAGAAGGGTCAACACAACAGAGTCTTCACAGCCCAGCTTTGAAGAAGTGAAGATCAAAAACAGACAAGTGAGCTCGAGGGATGGAGAGTGAGCATGTGAATGAGTGGTGGAGACTTAGTCCAAGAAGATCAGGAATTATGGTAGGTACGTAATTTCCATATCTTCCTGGACATAACGTCTCCACCACTCATTCACACTAATGGGAGAGTAATGAGCTAAATAATCCCTGAGAAGGGCGATAGAGAGAGGAGCTCATTAAGGACAGAAGTCCATTACGGATTGTCTTGCCAAAGGATTGATGCTACCTGACATGGACATCCAAAGCATAGTGCTTCACAAAAGTGTGCATGGAGCTCCAAGTAGCTGCATTGCAGATGTCTGCAATGGACACATTTCGTATTTCTGCCAGAGATGCCGCGACCACTCTAGTAGAATGGGCATATACACTGCCCTCCAGCTTAACCTGTGCCATGGAGTAACAGTGGTGAAGACAAGTCACTAGTCACGTAGAAATACATCTGATGGCAACAGACTGACCCAGCCGGGCCATGCTGAATGACACAGAGTTGCTTTGACTTGTGGATCTCTTTAGTTCTGTCTAAGTAGAAACACAAGACCCTCTTAACATCCAGAGAATGCAGGGTACATTCTCCCTCATTCTGGAAGTTTGCAAAGTAAGTCAGAAGAACCAAGGGCTGGTTCACATGGAATTCTGAGACCACTTCGAGGAGAAATTTAGGATGGGTTCTGAGAACCTCCTTATCCTTGTAAAATACTGTATAAGGAGGGTCTGTAACCAGGGCATGTATTTCAGACATTGCAAGCAGAGGTAATGGCTACAAGGAAGGTGGTCTTCCAGGTCAGGAACTTCAGCTCACATGTTGCTAGAGGTTCGAAAGGTTTATGGGTGAGCATATCTAGCACAAAGATAATATCCCAGGTGGCTATTGGTCTCCTGACTGGTGGCCTAGTATGGAGTATACCTTTAAGGAATGTCTTAACCAAGGGCAACTGAGCTATAGACAAAGTGTGTATAGGCTTGTGGTAAGGTGAGATCGTGCAGAGATGGACCTTCACAGTTGGGTATTGTAGTCCTGTATTAGACAGGTCTAGAAGATACTCTAAGACCTTGTTTGGCGGGCAAGAAAAGAGATCCAGGGAGGACTTTGCACACCAAATGGAGAATTGCTTCCACTTTGCTGTGTATGTTTTTCTAGTAGCTGGCGTATGTGCTCCTAGGAGAATGTCTGAGACTGTATGCGAGACGTCAAATCTACCCACTTCTATCTCCTTAGGGGCCATGCGTGGAGATGAAGGGACCTCAGGTTGGGGTGGACCACTGGTCCCTGGGTCAGAAGGTCCATATGAAGTGGTAGTTGTCTCAGTGGAATTTCTGATAATCTGTTGATCAATGGAAACCAAATCTGACGAGGCCAGGATGGGGCGCTGAGAATCATTCTGCTCTCTTGTGCCTCCAGCTTGACCAGCACCCTGTGAATTAAGGGAAGAGGAGGAAATGCATACAGAAAGCATCTTGTCCACCGCAGTCTGAATACAACCTGACAGAAGACAGCAGGTGTTGGATTTCTAGAGCAGACTAGAAGCAGTTTTGCATTGAGTGGGGATGCAAAAAGGTCCAGGTCCGGCGTGCTTTACTCTTCGAAGAGCAATTGCATGATGTTTACATAGAGACACCATTCGTGGGGATCCACCTACATTCTGCTGATGTGATCCACTAGATCATTCTGGATCCCTGGTAGGTAAACTGCCTGGAACAGGGCTTCATGCTCTAGACACCATTCCCATACTGTCATCGCTTCCCTGCATAGGGGAAAAGAGTGCGCCCAACCCTGTTTATTGATGCAGTACATCACCGTTTTGTTGTCCATTTGAAGGAGAATTATTTCACAACACAGAATGTCCTTCAGGGCTCAGACAGCATACAGGACAGCTCTCATTTCCAGGACATTTATGTGGAGTTGAGATTCATCCTGACTCCTCAGACCCTGGGTGCGGAGATCTTGACAGTGAGCTCCCCATCCAAGTAGAGAAACATCTATGGTGATGGTGATCTGTGTCTCCAGTGGAGCAAAGGGAAAGCCTTTCAGAAGGTTGTCCTGTTGAGCCCACCAGGTGAGTGACTGTTTGAGAGGTTCCTTTACCCTGACATGAAAGGACTGGGGGTGTGTGGTCGGAGACCACTGAGTACTGAGCATCCACTGTGAGGTCCTCATGTGAAGATGAGTCAAGGGCACTGTGAACTCTGATGATGCCATGAGACCCAGCATCCGCTGCATCAAGAGAGCTCGGTGATATCATTTCTCCTGTCCTTCAGGAGGAAGGCCCTTGCATTGGAAGTATCCAGGAGGGTTCCTATAAAGAGTAGTTGCTGGGAGGGCTGTAGCTGCGATTTTTCCAGATTCCACAGGACTCCTATGGAAGTGAGGAACCTGGAAGCTGTGGTAAATGCTTCCTGTGTCCCTTGTCTGAAGGAGCTTGCTAGGAGCCAGTCATCCAAATACAGGAAGACTTGAATTCTGAGTTTCCTTAGGTGTGCCGCGAGAACTGCAAAGCACTGCGTCAAGACTCGTGGTGCCAAGGAAAGCCCAAAGGGCAGTACTCTGAATTGGTAGTGCTGACCCAGGGCCACAAATCAGAGATACTTGTGGTGGCTTGGATGCATAGAAATGTGTTGGTAGGTGTCCTGCATGTCCAGGGAGGCCAGCCAATCATTTTGATGAATCAGCAGTAAAAGCATACCGAGCTATATCATCTTGAATATCTCCTTGAAATTAAAATTACGTACCTACTGTAATTCTTTATCTTTCTGTGTATCTTCACCATTCATCACAATTGGGTTATTGGCCTGCGGTCATGACCCTGTGGGAGATCTTTTTTTTTGTATGGGTGGTGCCGACGGAGTGACAGAGCCACCCTCGAGGTTGACGTATGATGTGGCACTCGAGGGTTGGCCATTATCTGTCATCTGCTGCCCCTCACCAGTTCTGAGTCACCTGCAGAGTAAGAATAGGGTGGGAGGGTGGGACAAGAGAGTCCAAGGGACAGATAAAGGAAAATATATAATACAGGGACAGATAAAGGAAAATATATAATAAACAAAAGGAGGAATAAACGACTGAGAGGACAGATGAGGGAAAGAGAAAATCTAAGGGGATTGGGAAGGACCCCAATCTCTGGAAGAGGAAAAAGGAGAAGAAAAGAAAGGGACGGTAAGAAATTAAAAGTAAATTGGGAGGGCAGGGGACAAAACCAAGGCTCGCGACCTGGATCTCAGTTTTTCTTTTAGGGTAGATATAATACTGCCTAAGGGAGTAGCTAGAGAGCTTGGCAAGGCTGGCATGTTTTCCAACAAGGAGAACACTTAGGCCGGCCCGGTGGTGCTGAGGGTTGAGGCGCTGGATGCCACACCTCGTGCCGCGCTAGCAACCTGGGTTCAGGAGCGAGCTCGGGTGCCGGGGGTCAGCAGGGGCAGGATTGGATTGAGTGCCTGCATGACAGCTCTCCTATCCTGGGGGGAGGGTTCTGGGGTGTCTGGTACACCAGCAGCCCCTGGTGGAGACCAGGGGCGCTGATGAGCACTAGTCAGCACATAACTGGTGTGGCCTGAAATCAGCAGGGTTGCCATGCGTTGATCAGGGTGTGCACCATGCAAAGGGGGGAAGAGCACACACTAAGGGGGAAAAAAGCCCCTCCCGCCATATAGGCGACGAGTCCTCCAGTGCCATCACCGCCACACGCCCAACGCTGGTACTCCACCACTGCCCCTTCGATCTCCCCAGGGCTGTAGCCCCTGTGTCCCCAGGGAGTCGTAGCATCTCTGAAGATGGTGGAGAACACAGTGGGTGGTAGAGTGGCATCGGCGAGTGAGGTAGCCTGAGAGAGTTCCAGTCAGGGAGGAGAGAAACAATTTAAAAAAAAAAAAAAGGAGAACACTTAAGATCAACACTCCTGGCAGACAACGATTTTCCAACAGAGTCGAATTCAAGGATGGGGGTGAGTCCAGGAGCCGAGGTATCTCCCCTGCCCTAATCCAACAAAAACAAGAAGGAGGAGGGGGAAAAAAACTCCCTATAAATGAACTATAAAAGATTCAAAAGAATCATAAAGGGATTAGTCTCAAAGGACAAGGATAAGGGGAGGAGAGAGGGGACAGCAACCAACATTCCACCTCTAAGGAGGGGTGGAAGCCATAAGGTGATGAGGATAGCTCCCCCTCTCACCTCCCCCGCAGCTTCTAAGCTATAGGAGAAGCCCCTTGTGTGCCTCAGGTCCTGCCACTCCTGGCCAAAGGGAAGGAGGGGAGGGAAGGAGGCTCACAGAGAGTGGGGGAACCAGAGACTGAGGCCCCAGGAAGATGGAGGGTGGGATTTTGTGATGAATGGTGAAGATACACAGAAAGCTCAAAAATTACAGTAGGTACATCATTTTCATATGTTTTCTGTGTCAGTCTTCACCATTCATCACAGTTGGGTGAGTACCGAGCCCCCCCCCCCGAAGGGGGCCCTAACCCTAAGGGACTAAGCCTCTTAGCTCCCAGTGGGGGAGACACTGGGAGGGAGAATGTCTATGGGCCTGGCAAGGCTCGAGACTGTGGGGAGTGAGACGGAGACTCCCTGGAGGGGGAAGGAAGTTGCCCCGACAATTGCCGACTTACTCTGTGGGAGAAAAGGTGGGTTCTCTGGTAGGTGGAGGAAATCACCCTATGCTGGGACAAGGGTGACAACCGGGAAAGACAAAGCCATGCCATCCGCTTGATGCAGATCATTGTCCCTGTGACTCTGGAAGCTACCTCGTTGGCATCGTAGGATGCCCTCACTAGGTGCCTTGCTAGCTCCAGGCCCTGAGCAGAGAGTGCAATGGCTTGTCTGGTTACCTCCAAATCAGGCAAAAAGGTTGGGAGTTGACCTAGCCTGGACCACAAGAACCTGTCATAGGATGCATATTGGGCCTGATGTGAAGCTACGGACAATAAAAGCTGCACCAAGTAGAAGGTCCTCCTACCCCAGAAGTCAAAATCCGAAGAGTCTTGATCTGGGGCCAGTCATGATGAGGGGTGCGAAGCTCATCAGGAGTGTCCAACTGCATCAAACCTGACAAAAGGTGAGGCGTGCAACCAGGAGAGTCCGGGGGAGCACAATACCTCTGTTTCAGTTCCTTAGGGGCCGGAACATTTGAGAAGGGACGTTGCCAGAAATGCAGTGATGCTTCTCGGAAGGGAACAGGCCAAGCGGGAACCATCATGTTGGCCGCACTGAAATTGCCTAGGAAGGCACGTGTCATGCTCAGAATTGTCTTGGGAACTGGAGGTAATCCAAAGATCTTCCATCATCCTCATGAGGAAACGCTAATACGAAGCAAGATCAGAGGCAGGGGAGATATGGACAGAAGGTTCCTCTCCCTCCAAGGATGGGGATGAGGAAGTGGAAGATTTTGGGGATTCAGGAGGTGGATGCTCAGGGGGAGGGTAGAACACCAACTCATCCATTGCCCTAACATAAGTGGGGAAGTGAGCAGCAGCACCCCTGAACTGCTCCCAGGTCAGAATGTCCCCTAGGACTGGCAATACCAGGGAGAGAAGGAGAAGGAGAAGGAGGCAGAGGAATGGGGGCCAAGTCCACAGAAGAAGAGGAACATTCTCTGTCCGGGCAAGAGGACCCGCTGGATGCTCCCAAAAGGAGGGAGACCTGGGAAGTCCAACAGCCGACAGCTGGTCAACCACACTGGAACTGCCTAGACTGTGTCCTGAAGAATCCCCTCTGTGAGGCGACTGGGACCGTGAGAGTCCAAAAGGATGGTTCCTATCCTCCAAAGTAGAAGACCCTCTTGAGGAGAGAGAAGGGGAAGGGCGAGGATCTGCACTTTGGCTCCTCCTCAAACCTGGGTGGGTCTCAGGGAGAGACCGTCACACTGAAGCCAGGCCCCTCAACCCCTCAGACTCCAAAAGAGGCCTCTGCCTTGTAGCTACTAGCCTAGAAAGCTAGCAATCTTGAGAAGTCTCCGAGGAGACCACCTTGGGTGCAGCAACCTCCCCTCCCCTCCCGTGGGTGCTGCAGAGTGTCCCAAAGTTGGACTATGCATGCACGCTACAGAAGAGGGTACCCCAGCTGAGGGGGCAAACAACTCCCCGACACCAGGCTTCCCAGCAGTGGCCACATGGACCACTGCTGGCTGGTCAGTACCACTGACCTCAGAATTAGGGAGAGTAGCCCGCTCCTCAGAGGTAGGCCAAGTGGGGGCTGTAGAGGTGGCTACTGAGGAGTCCGAAGACCCTGAGAAGTCATGAAGCCAGTCTGACTCAGACCCAGAATCCCCCTCTGAGGAGGTGGAAACCAAGGCCCGATGCCAGACCACTCTCCGACCACAACCCATTCCTGGGCCACAAGCAATGCCACTCCCAGCACCACCATTGGCACCATGCTCCTCCCTAGCACCACGAACAGCACCGAAGTCAAAGATGGCACCACCGGCAGTGCCCGACTCCTCCCCTGTGCCGTGAACGTCATCAGAGCTAGAGACAGTGCCGACCACAGCCCCATTCCCATCACTGGTACCACGAATGGTGCTGGCCACAGAAACAGCGCCAGCCACGATGCCATCCCCCTTCCTGGATCCACAAACAGTGCTAGAGCTGAACTGAGGTATAAAGCGGTGCTGGCAGACGGCATCGAGGCAGGTGCTGGCCCAGACTCACAGGTCCCAGGACACAACACCGAGGGAGCCCTCACCTCCAAAGAGGTGATTGCCAAGGTGGTGCCTCCTGCCTGATCCCCAAAAAGGATGGATTTGGCCTCCTGCATCACAGAAGAAGCCCCCGCCATGGCAAAACTAGAAAAGGTGGGAGCCCCCTCCTCTGCGGTCTATATAGAACCAGCAGGGGACCCGGAGTAAGGGCCAAGCATCTGTACCTTGGTCTTATGACTGTGCACCCATCCCCCGAAAGTCGGCAGCACATGCCCAACTTTCAATGTGCACAACTCAATGACTCAGCAGTCCATGGAGAAACAGGCATCACAGTTGTCCATGTTGCAAAGAGGGCCAAGGCAGGAGAGACATCGATCATGCTGGTCCATGATGGAGTACTGATGGTTGCAGGGGCACCGACGCACTGGGGACCGCCCTGTTTTGTACGACTTCTTGCCCTGAGAACCAGACATAATCTACCAGTAAAATAAGTAAAAAACAGTACCTGACGTTGCTGAACAAAATAATGAAAGGAACAATCTTACCAGCAATCAGCGGCATTGAGCAGATGGTGAAACAGAACCGACGATTGAGTGCAGCTGCTAGGCTGAACAAAACTAGGCCACAATGGCATATTAGGAAAAGCGAGCTCCACATGAGGTCCGTCCTCAATGGCAGGAGATGAAGAACTGGCGAGGGGGGCGGTGCCAACAGATAACAGCCATCCCTCGAGCGCCACATTGTATGTCGGCCTCAAGGGCGGTACCATCACTGCATCGGCGCCACCCAAACAAAGAAAAAAAAGAGCTCCTGCGGGGTCATGACCTCTGGCCAATAACCCAACTGTGATGATTGGTAAAGACTGACACAGATAAGATGAGGAATTTGTTTAACTTCCTTAGGTCTAGAATAGGGCGTATACCACCTGTTTTCTTTGGGACTAGGAAGTAATGGGAGTAGAATCCTGTGTCCCGTTCCTCCTGTGGAGCTACTTCTACTGCCCTGTTGTTCAGAAGTCCCTGAATCTCAGAAGCAAGGAGGTCTGACTGAGTGACAGACAGTCTGGGCTGTTGTTTGGGTGGATGACCTGGAGGGGTATCCGAAAAATTCAGAGAGTAACCCTTACAAATTATCCTGAGAACCCATTTGTCTGAAGTGATTGTCTTCCACTGGTTATAAAACTGAGTCAGATGCCCCCCACTGCTGAAGAAGAGTCCCCCTTGGACAGTTGAGGTGGGACCTGGGCCGAACTTTCAGAGGGTGGCACTAGACACCTTTGGGCCCTGTGCTTTCTGCTGCATTTTCTTTTGTGGCTGGGGAGCTTGATTCTTGTTGAAGCCCCCTCTGCCTTTACCACGAAAGGGCTGACGGTTATGAAACTGCCGGTGGTTTCTGCCCCGTTGAGGGGCAGAAAGGGCCAGTCTGGCTGTTGGCAGTCCTAGTTTTCTGTGTGGCCTCCAGTGCTTGCTCCACCTGTAAGCCAAAGAAATAAACTCTGTCAAATGGCAAATTCATGACTCTCTGTTGAGCATCATTTGTAAACCCCGGAGTCCGTAACCATGAGTAGCGTCGGGTGCATATTCTAGCTGCCGCCTCCTCTCAAGGCAGTGTCAAAGGCATCCACAGCAGCCTTAAGTTGCTGATTATTGAACTCAGTGCCTCTAGTAATAGTCTGGAGAAGCTCTGAACTAATGTCTGACTCTGGAAGAGCTTCCACCAAGGTTTTTAGCGAATGCCAGAGATTATACTCATATTGAGAGAAATAGCCCTGGTAGCTAGCAATATGAATTCCTAGAGTAGCAGCAGTGAAAACTTGCTTCCCCAAGGTGTCAATCTTACAGGATTCTTTATTTACTGGATGAGCTGTAGACTCCTGAGGAAGAACAGCTTTGTTGTTTTCTGCCAAGACCACTATGGCATCTGCAAAGGCTTGAGAGGTCAGGATTGGTTGATTCTTAGGGGGGAGCATTCTTCCTGTCTATGGACTTGGCCATGGAAGGAATAAGCACCAGATTGTCCCACACCATCTGTGAAAGGGTCTCGAAAGAGGGCTGTATCGGAGGTGTCAATTCCACAGAGATTTCCGGGACATGCAGATACTGAAGGTGCAACAGCTTCCCCAGATCAATCTCTGAAGTCTGGAGAGAGAGGGTGGAATTCATACTCTTTAGTAGAGATTTAAAGGATAGGTCCTCGACCAAAGGCTCTGCTGAAGTAGAGGACTTACTTTCCACTTCAAAGGATGAATTTTCATCGAAGTCGTCTACTAATTGCAGATCAGGATCAGGATCAATATCATCTCCTACTAGCTCAGGAGGGATAGCATATAAAAGAAAGGGAGGAAAGAGAGCAGGAGGTGCTCCCTGAATCAGAGTTGAAAATCCCGGCAGCTGTGGCGGCTGAGAAAATGGCACCAGTGCCAGGTGTGGTGCCACAAGCAGTGCCGCACAAGTGCCTGGAGACCCCAAACCAAATCCTGGAGCACCCAAGAATGAAGATCTGAAAACATGAGTAGGAGAAGGTAGTACCTGTGCTGGCCCCTGTGCTGCAGCCACATGAGGGGGGAAGAGCACAAGAGCGTGGCATTGATGGCACCAAAAGGTGCCTCACAACTAGGCTGACCCAACCGCCTGCTCATGGGTTCAAGTCCCCAGGGACCCAAGGCCCCGGTCATCTCTGCAGGCTCGGGGAAGTTGGGGCAATCGCCGAACCCAACTGGAGGATCCCCCAAGGGGTGGGGAGGGACTACGGAGTTGAGGATGTGGCCACCAGGAACAGAGGTTGCAGGTGACCCCAATGGAGTCAGAGTCGGCCTCCCGTCCCCCGCTACCGACAGTCATCATGCAGACATACCAGAGGGTGACCTTGAGTGGTACCACTGCTTCTTCAACCAGTGGAATAAAGAACTCGAGGATGAATGGTGCCAGGTTCCTGACGAAGATCGAGAATGGGCCCGCATCTTTTTGTGCTTTCAGGAGGACCGCCCTTCCTCCCGAGCACCAGACTGCCCGTAGTCAGACCCCACTCCGTAGAGGGTGGTGGACCAGACCCAGCCTTGCTGCTAAAACAGCTGTCATGCAAAGTCTCCCTTCCGTCACCAGCCCCATTCATTATCGACTCTGTTGATGGCAGGCTGAAGAAGACTTCTCTTTTTGTACGTTGATGAAAGAAAAAACTCTTTTTAACTGAAAAAATTAATAAATATACTAAAATGTAATTAAATACTGAATGACGAGCTGCTGTTGTATAGACGTCAAGATCTGACTCCCGGTGGGTAAGCAATGTCGTCACTGAAGTGCACTCGATGGCGGGGAAAAAAGGAACTGAGGTGGTTGCAGGGTCGATGCCGAGGTAACCTATATGACGTGAGCCTGTCTTGCGGTGCCGCACATGCGTGGTCCTACCCCAGCACTGGCCCTCCTGAAGATTTTGGCTCTCGCTCGGTCCTAGTGCCTCCTGCATAATCTCCCGTTAGTGTGAATGAGTGGTAGAGACTTTATGTCCAAGAAGACGTGGATTTATGCTCTTTACTGGCCTTCTTTGAGGATTCTGCCCTAGGAGCAACATCCTTCTGAGAAGATAATTCTGTTGACATGACTGCCAAAGGATTCCTAACCTTTATAGGGAAACATTCCTTGGAATTAGACAGAGAGGCAGGGTCTGACAGTGACTGCCTTTGTCTCCTTTTTTGTGTCTTAGAAGAATTGTATGCCTTATAGTTCTGTCAATCGTGTGCTGTGCTTAAAAACTTGTAACACCCTTCGTGCCTATCTGCACTAGGTGACCTGGTGCCACACTGCATGCACTTTTTAAAACCAGTGGGCCCAATTCTGTTTTTAAACTTTCCGACTCAGACATGGTCATGGCACTGTTTTAGTTTGGGCAGTCCAATTAGACCTGGGCTGGGCTGGCAGTATAGCCCAGAGGTTAGAGTAATGAGCTGTGAATGAGCTTGATACATCTAGTCGACCTGGGCTTGATTCCCACAACCTCCACTTGCATGCTGTGTGACCCAGACCAAGTAATGTAACCGCTCCAGTGCTCCCAGATCAACCCTGAAAACAGGCACTTGTGCCTAGTGGGCCTTACGTGGTTACCAAACAATAAAAAAAAAAAAACAGTATTGTAAGACATCAGAAATGAGGGCTACATTTTTTTCCCCACCAAGCTATTTTCTGCAACTTGTTCCGTTCACCTTGTCCTCACACTGAAACTCCTATCAATCTATCAGTCTTGATGACTGGCAGTGTCAGTGGCTCAGCAGGTAGCACACTGGCCTCTGAGGCTGGGAGATGCCCGGTGTGGGGATAGAACCCACAGCCTTCTGATCTCCCAGCCTCAGAGGCGAGTGTGCTACCTGCTGAGCCACTGACACTGCCAGTCAAGACTGATAGATTGATAGGAGTTCCAGTGTGAGGACAAGGTGAACGGAACAGAAAAAGTAAACATTACAGAGTATTTCTACCTGGAATCAAAGAAAAGAACAACATTAATGAAAAATGAACATTATACACCCAATAAAATAGTTGGGAAAGTGCTGCAAACCCCCCCAAAAAAGAAAAAAAACAAACATCCCCACATATGGAAATTTTAGGAGAAATGTTTGGTGAAATCATATCAAAACAAACATAAAGCAGCATTACATCATGCAAATCCAGAAAAAAAGAAAAGAAAAATCAAGAACATAAAAAGTATTAAGTCACACAGAGAAAACAACAGAACCCAATCCTCTTTTCCTTCCTACTGACTGAGTGAGGGATATATAACAGAATAACAGCAAAAACAAAAAAAATACAAACAGTGTGAAGCCACACAAACCAATATACAAAACAGAGAACAAGAGAAATCCAAAAAAATACAAAATGGTGTTAAGTCACACAAAAAGTACACAAATCAAAAGGAAAGCAAAGAAGTAGGACGTGAATACAGGTCCTAACAACCGGAAAAAAAAATCAAGAACAAAAAAGTGTACAAAATACAAAAAGGAAACCCCTTCCCCATCTCCCCTAAAAGAGCAGGGGAGATAATAAGGGAAACCATAAAAAGCAAAAAAATGAAAAGCAAAGTGCAAAACCAAATAGAAAAAAAAAACAGAAAAGAGTAGATAAGGTCAAACTCTCAGGAAAAAAACAGCAAAAAAAAACTGAAAGGAAAAACGAAAAGTCCTCCCCATCCCCTAAACTGAAAAGTCAGGGAGACAATGCAACAAATCAACCGAACAAAGAATAACAAACAGTGGTAAGACACAAAAAAAGAACAGACTAAGCAGAGGGGGAAAGAAATCAGAAAAGAAAATAAAGCAGGAAAAAGAGACACGAATAGTAGACAAAGTAACAGAAAGGAGAACAAAAGCAACAAAGCAACCACTCCAAAGGAGGCTCAAGTCAAAACAAAGCACGATAAAGGACACAAGAACAGAAAAACTGCAACATAGACCAAAACGCATGGGCCCAAAACAAAACTGACTACCACCCCCAAACCAAAACAAAACACAGACAAGATCGAGCAGCAGAAACCCACTCACACAAAGCCCAGTAAAGCCGGTATGTGTCACAGGGCAGAGAAGCACGCTCCCTATCGTGAATTGAGCGGAGCTCTGCAAAAATCTGATCCATAATATGAGTGCTCATCTAAGATTTCTGTTGCAACAACTGAGCACAACGGGCCTGCCATAGAAAAAACCTACAGAGGGCAAAGACAAGGCATAGAGTACTAGGATAATAATGAGAAAGGGAGGCAGGAAACAGCCCATACACAAGAATGTCATACGAAATTGACGTAAGACGCTTTTCCTTCCATTTATGGAGCCAAAGAGTCCAAAAATCCTTACTAAAAGGACAGTCCCCAAAAAAATGACTCATGGTTTCCAGTATGCCCGGACAAGTATCCCGAAAACACATACGCTCCTCCAAAGACTTGTGCAGGTGATTACCACGCACCCCCAATCTCCCATGACATGACAACCAAGTAACACCTCATAACTTTGGAGGAAGTCTAGGGTCAGTAAGCTGGCAAAAAATCACAGCATTATCCAATTCAGTACCAAGAGCATTCAACAGCCTAGGGGTATCTGAAAAAGAGGAAAGCAAAACAGTATGATACAATTGCTTCCTAGACTGAGATCGCAGAACCAGAGGGGTCAAGTACCATTGCCGGATTTTAAGAAAAGCAGGAAACAAGAAGGAGGGAATACCAAAAGTCCTAAAGTTCCAAGGGACTTCCAAAGGAGGACCAAGCCATTTCGCACACAAAGGAGTCACCCAGTCACCCAAAATAGAAACCCAAGAAGGCGGGGAAGGTTGCAACAGAAAAGGAAACAAAAACTTAATCATGATATAAAAAAAACCCGCCGGACAGGATTTAAATGAGAACCCCAAAAACCTTGAAAAAAAACACTATTGACTTTGGCTTCCAAAACAAAAGGAAGAGGGAAAACAGTAGCCACATGTAAAAATAAAGGAAGAACGAAAGTCTTCAAAAGCAAAACACATTTCTTCTTGGAAATAGACCGACCCTTCCAAGAGGTAATGAGTTGGAGACCTTTATCAATAGCCAAATTCCAATTATACAGAGAATCATCAGGACTGCCAAAATACGGACCCCAAATGTTAAAAGGACCAGAAACAACAGGAATCCCAGCCACAGAAGTAGTAGTAGAGGAGGGCACAGAGCAGGGAAAGATCTTAGCCATACTTTTATGAAAATTCAATTGAGAACCGGAAAGAGAACTAAAGTCAGAAAATAGAAGTGTGAAACCCGAAGCAGAAAGACAGGACATGGTACAACCACATAAATCATCAGTGTACGCAAAAAATAAAAATTACGTACCTACCGTAATTATGATCTTTCTGTGTATCTTCACCATTCATCACAGATGGGTACTGGCCGGAGATCAGGACCCCGCAGGAGCCTCTTTTTTTTTTAAGGGATAGGCAGAGTCGGCGCGGCATCGGCGCCCTCGGGGCCGACGTGACTACGGGCGGCTGGGGATTAGCCATTAGGCTGTGTGACTCCGCCTGCCTACCAGTTCTGAGTCGCTGGAGAGGTAAGAGGAAGGGATGGAGGGTGGGACAAGAGAGTCCAAGAGACAGAAAAAGGAAGAGAAAAACTGAACTAAAAGGAGAAATAACGACTGAGAGGACAGCATAGAGGAAGTAAGACTAAGGGGATTGGGTAGGGGCCCCAATCTCTGGAAAAGGAAGAAGGGAGGGAAGGGGGGGAGAGAATTTAGGAGAGAGTGAAAGGTAACAAGGATCCAGGACCCTTGTCCGTCACCAGACTGTATAGGAACTGCAAGGAGTAGCAAAGCTCATTTGCCAGAATTCAAGGCACAGAATAACTGGCAATACCCCAAAAGCAGAGTCGGCTATTCTGGAGAAGGACAGGGTACAGGGACTCAGTACTCTCTCGGTAAAGATATTTGGTGAAAAAAAAAAAAGGGAAGTTCTTTTTTTTTTTTTTAATTAGATGGATAACAGAAGGAGGGCAAACACCAGCTCTCACCCCGTAGGAGTGAAGATATGTAGTAGAGAAGGAGTGCCACTCGAACTGTACCCTTAGGGAAGAACCTACCCCCTGTGTCCCAACTTTACCAGCTCAAGGGGGGTAGGCACAGAGGAGGAGGATCGAGACTGAAGCCCCAGGGGATGGCGGGGGGATTGTGATGAATGGTGAGATACACAGAAAGATCATAATTACGGTATGTATGTAATTTTATATCTTATCTGTGTCAATCTTCACCATTCATCTCAGATAGGTGATACCAAGCCCCGAAGGGGTTGATTCATGCACCCTAGGGACAGCGTCCCTTAGCCCTCAGTGGGTGACACATTAAGGGGAACCTTCTGGGCCTGAGGAGGCCCGAGGTGGGGAGGCGAGGCAGGGTCCCCCGGGGGAAGGAATTTGGCCCGACAAACATCATCTCATCCTACGGGAAAAGAGATAGGTTCCCTGGTGAGCGGAGCAAATCACCCTACACCGGGCCAAGGGTGACAACCGGGAAAGGCAAAGCCACGCCAATCTCCTGGTGCAGATCGCTGTCCCTATGACCTTGGTAGCTACCTCATTGGCCGTCGTAAGATGCCCTTGCTTGGTGCCTTGCTAGCTCCAGGCCACGTGCAGAGAGTGCGATGGCTTGCCTGGTTTGCTCCGAGTCAGGCAAAGCAGCTAGGAGCTGACCTAGCACTGACCACAAGAACCTGTTGTAGGCTGCATAGTGAGCCTGATGAGCAGAGATGGAGAGAAGCAACTGTGCCGAGTAGAAAGTCCTCCTCCCCCAGAAATCAAAATCCGAAGAGTCCTGATCTGGGGGCCAGTCACGGTGGAGGGCGCGAAGCCCTTCAGGGGTGTCCAGGTGCGTCAATCCGGACTGTGGATGAGGCATAGAACCTGGAGACTCCGGGGGAGTGCAATACCTCTGGCTGAGGTCCCTAGGGGCAGGAACTCCGGAGAAGGGCCTCTGCCAGAAATGCATGGACGCCTCCCGAAAGGGAGCAGGCCAGGGCGGCACCACAAGGGTGGCCGCACCGAAATCACCTAGAAAGGCATGCGCCGCATGCTCAGGATTGCTGACCGACAGGGGAGAAAGGTGAAGGTCCTCCATCATCCTCACGAGGAAGCGCTGATACTCGGAGAGATCAGCGGCAGGAGAGATATGGACAGATGGTTCCTCTCCCCCAGAAGAGGGGGATGAGGAGCTGGAGGTCACCATACATTCTGAGGGTGGTTGCTTGGGGGGAGGTTGAAAAACCTGGCTGTCCATGGCCCTAACGTAGGCAGGGAACCGAGCAGCCACCGCCCTGAACTGCTCCCAGGTGAGAGGGCCGCTAGGACCAAGAATGCCTGGGAGCACTGGAGAATGCGGCAGAGGGATAGGGGCAGAGCCAAGAGAAGAAGTCGGCTGACCTCTGCCAGGGCTAGGGAGTGGACCATGGACACCCGAGGAGGGTGTCCCGGAAGACTCCGCAGCCGACAGCTGTACAACCACGTTGGTACTGCCTAGGCTGCGCCCAGAAGAATCCCCCCAGTGAGGTGACTGGGGCCGTATAGATCCAGAAGGACGGTCCCCTGCCTCCAAAGAATGGGACCCCCTTAAGGAACCGGAAGGGGAAGGGCGGAAGTCTGCACTTCGGCTTTGTCCAGGGCCAGGGTGGACCCCAGAGAAAGGCCCGACGCCGACCCCACACCCCTCGACCCCTCAGAGTCCAAGAGGGTCCTGGTCCTCGAGAGGGCCAACCTAGGTAGCTGGCAGCTCTGGGCTGCCCCCGAAGGGGAGACCCAGGGAGCAGCACCCTCCCCTCCTGTAGACTTCCCGATGGGCCCCAAAGTTGGGCGATCGAGACACACTACAGGAGGGGGTACCACCGCCGAGGGGTCAAGGAACCCTCCAAGGCTAGGTTGCATGGCAATAGTGGCACGCACCATAGCCTGCTGGTCAGTACCACTGACCCCAACCTCGGGGAGAACCTGACGCTCCTCAGAAGGGGTCTGGCTGTGACTCATTGTCAAGACCACCGGCTCGCCCTCCTCTGCAGACAACCCCGAAGGGTGTGACTGCCCGTCCGACTCCGAGCCCGATTCCGACTCCAAAGAGGTAGAGTCTGAGGCCCTAAGCCAAACGGTAGGAGGGCAAGGAAAGGCGACCTTACCAAGAAGCCCAGTAGCCAAAGCAGTGGCCGAGGCGGCACCCGCACCCTCCATAGCCCCGCAAGTGGGGCTGACAGAAGGCGGCAGGGCAGCTCGGGCCAAAGATCCTGAGCCAGGGCCAGCCGCGGCACCGTCAAGTCCACTGGCACCGGGGGTGGTACCAGGAACAGAGATGGCACCGATGGCAGCCCCAGCAACAGCCTCGGCGCCGATGACGCCACCAGGCCCCTCGGCGCCGCGAACGGCACCAAGGACCGAACCGGCGCAGACAGCTCCGAAAGTGGACTCAGTGCCGAACACAGCACCCGTAGGCTCCTCCCGGTGCCGCTCGCGGCACCGAGGAAACTAACGGTGCCGAGGCGGCGCCGACAGACAACTCGAAGGCCCCATGGTGCCGTGCTCAACCTGGGCGCCGAGGACAGCGCCGAGTGAGACATAGCAAGGCGACTCGAATCCAGAGATCACGGTGCCGCTGAGCAGCATTGGCACATGAGCGCAGGCGCCACAAAGCCTGGCGCCGAGGATGAAGTTGGCACTGTCATTGGCACCGACGGAACCCACAGCACTGCGAGCAGGCGCTGAAGATATGAGCGCCAACCCGTGGCGTCGACCAGACCCTTCCGGACTGCGGGAGTGACACCGGGAGCCTTCACCCCGAAGGGGCGATTGCCATAGCGGCGCCTCCTGCCCGCTCCCAGGAGGAAGCGGGATGGGCCTCCTGTGCCGCGGGAGGAGCCTCGGCCAAGGCTAGGCTACAAGAAGCCGAGGCTCCCTCCTCCTTAGTCCCGTATAGAACCAGGAGGGACCAGAGAGGAAAGCCGAGAGAGCACGGCTTGCCCCAACGAGTGTGAACCCTACCCCGAGTCGGCGGAGCTCGCCTACTTTGAACGCTGCTGTTCTAGGACGCAGTCCATGGAGAAGCAGGCATCACATGAATCCATGTATGCGTGAGCGGGCCAAGACACGCGAGACACACTGTGGTCATGCTGGTTGGTAATGGAGTACTTGGCCACTTACGGGCACTGGCGCTAGGGGCCACCCCGCCTTAGAAGGTTTCTTGCCCTCCGACCGCGACATGACCCTGCGGAAAAAACACCAAAATAGACTCGACATCGCCTATACTTTAAAATAAATGGAAAGATCTTGCCAGGCGCCGAGTGGAGGCAGAACCCAGAACTAGCAGGAGACCGATGGACTGTCAAACGCACAAATGCAAAAGGCTAAGGCCTAAAAACTGTCAAAACTTCTTCAGTGGCTTCCCACGAGGTGACCTCGATGGTGGGAGATGAAGAACTGGTAGGCAGGCGGAGTCGACACAGCCTAATGGCTAATCCTCGAGCGCCACGTAGTACGTTGGCCTCGAGGGCGGCGCCGATGCTGCGTCAACTCCGCCTATCCTTTTTAAAAAAAAAAAAAAAAAGAGGCTCCCGCGGGGTCCTGATCTCCGGCCAGTACCCATCTGTGATGAATGGTGAAGATAGGAAAATTACGTACCTACCGTAATTCTTGATCTTCTTGGACGAGTCTCCACCACTCATTCACACTAGTGGGAATTAGCGCCGGAGGCACTAAGACCCATCGGGAGCAAACTTTTTGCTGGAGGGTCGGCGTGAGAGACGCCCATGAGACACGGCGCAGCGAGCAGCGTCGGCAGTACGACCATCTCAGCGACGACCCTCCAACTGCCTCAGTACCTTTTTACCAAGGAGGTGCAGCGCAACTAACGTAAAGTAAACCCAACATTAAAAGCGGACATAAGATAGTCCGTATGACCCGTGTAAGAAGGGTCAGCAAAGAAGTCCTCACGGCCTAAAGATTTGGGGAGTGAAGACCAATAGCCAGTGAGCTTCGGGGGATGGAGGGTGGGCGTGTGAATGAGTGGTGGAGACTCGTCCAAGAAGATCAAAATTACGGTAGAGTGCATAATTTTCCTATCTTCCTGGACATAAAGTCTCCACCACTCATCACCAAGTGGAGAAGTATAAGCTGATAATCCCCAAAGGGGAAGCAGGAGGCCAGAGCTCACGCATCTAAAGATAGAAGCCCATTAAGGACAGTTCTGCCGAATGCGGAATGTCGCCTAGCATGAACATCCAGTGCATAGTGTGAGGTATGCACTGAGCTCCAGCGGCGTTGCATATATCTGCAATTGGAACATTGCAATTTCCGCTAGGGATGCCGCGACAGCCCTAGTAGAGTGAGCGTCACTCTACCTTCTAATTTAACTTGAGCCATGGAATAGCAATGGCGAAGGCATGCCACTAACCATGAAGAGATGCATCTAATAGCGACAGGTTGACCCAGCCGGGTGTCGCTGAAAAAGCGAACAGTTGCTGAGTCTTGCGAACATCCTTGGTTCTATCTAAATAGAACCACAGGCTCTTAACATCCAAGGAATGAAGAGCTCGTTCCCTTCATTTTGGAAATTAGCGAAGTAAGCGGGAGAGTACCAGAGGTTGGTTTAGATGGAATTCTGACACAACCTTGGGAAGAAATTTAGGATAGTACGGAGAACTACCTTGTCTTTATGGAATACAGTATCTGGAGGGTCGGAACCAGGGCATGTATCTCAGAGACCCTGCGGGCTGAGGTATGGCCACCAGGGAAGCAGTCTTCAGGTAAGAAATTTTAGCTCACAGGTAGCTAAGGGTTCAAAAGGCTTCAGTGAGCATGTCCAGCACCAGGTTAATGTCCCAGGCTGCAACTGGGACAGCTTAACAGGGGTCTGGTATGGAGAATCCTAGAAATCTCTTCACCATAGGCAACTAGACAGAGTTAAGGAAGAAACCGGCTCATGGAGCAGTGAGATAGCACTAGGTGAACTTTAACTGTAGGTACTGAAGACCTAAGTTTGACAGGTCCAAAGATACTCCAGAACCTTGCCAGGAGGACAGGAAAAGGATTCAAGAGGATTTTGCACACAGAGAAGCGTTTCCATTTGGGCGTGCGTTTTCAGTGGCTGGCTTCGAGCAGCCAGAAGGATGTCTGAGACTCTCGAGGGGCGTTGAACCGATTCACTTCTATCTCTTCAGGAGCCAAGCATGAAGGTGAAGTGATTTCAGGTTGGGATGGACCAACGAACCCTGAGTCAAAGACTGATTTGCAAGAAGTGGTCTCGGAGGGCTGCCAACATACTGTTGAGTAGGAAACCATAGTTGCGAGGCCAGGAAGGAGCAATGAGAATCATCTTGGTCCCCTGAGACTCGAACTGAGGAGTACTCTCTGGATTAGAGAGGCGGTGGAAAGGCGTAAAAGCGTTTTGTCCACCGCAGCCTGAGCAACATCTGACAGAAAATGCCAGGCCCTGGATTTCTGGAGCAGAAGAGAGCAGTTTTGCGTTGAGTGGGGTTGCAAAAGGTCCAGGTCTGGAGTCCCCACTCTTTGAACAGGGACGAGCTACTGACTGGATGAGAGACCACTGGTGAGATCTGCCTCCATTCTGCTGAGGTGATCTGCTAGGTCGTTTTGTATACCTGGCAGATAAACGCTTGAATCAGAGACTTGTGCTCCAAGCACCACTCCACACCCACATTGCTTCCCTGCAAAGAGGATAAGAATGAGCACCGCCTTGCTTGTTGATGTAATACATCACTGCTTTGTTGTCCGTTTGAAGGAGAATGTTCTTGTGACAAAGGACATCCTTCAGAGCTCGGATTGCAAGAGGACCGCTCATCTCCAGGACATTTATGTGGAGATGAGTTTGAACTAGTCCATACACCTTGAGTGTGGAGGGAGAGACAGTGAGCTCCCATCCCATTAGCGATCGTCTGTGGTGATGGAGATCTGATGATCTGGGGAGCAAGGGAATCCTTCAGGAGATTGCTCTCTTGAGACCACCTGGTGAGAGACCTTGAAGGGCTCCGTCACCTTGATGGGATAAGACTGGGGGTGAGGTCGGGGACCACTGAGTGGAGAGCATCCATTGGGTGGTTCTCATGTGCAGTCGGGCCAGAGGGACAGTGAAGACCGAGGGCGCCATGAGACCCAACATCGTTGCATCGAGAGAGCTGTAACCGATTGGTTCTCCCTGATGTAACGGGCCATTCGAAGGATGTCGAGTCTTCTGTCCTCTGGAAGGAAAGCCTTCGCTGAAGGGTGTCTAGAGTGTCCCTATGAAAAGGAGCCTCTGGGAGGGTTGCAGTTGAGATTTTTCAAATTCAGCAGAACTCCCATGGGCGTGAGAAGGCAGAAGTCGTTTGCACGGCTTCAAAGTCCCTTGGATGGAAGGGCTTGCTAGAAGCCAATCGTCCAGGTAGGGAAACACTCGAGGTCCGACTTTCCTGAGATGCGCCGAGAACTGCACAACACTTTGTAAAACCTCCGGCGCCGAGGATAGCCAAAGGGCAGGACTCTGAACTGATAATGCTGACCCAAAGCTACAAACCTGAGGAACTTGCGGTGGGTGGTGGACAGGGATATGCTGGTAAGCATCCTGCATATCAGAGAGGCCAGCCAGTCGTGCTGATGCAGCAAGGGTAACAGGGTACCTAGGAAATCATCTTGAATTTCTCCTGGGGAGAATTTGTTTAACTTTCTGAGGTCTAGAATGGGCGCATCCCCAGATTTCTTTGGAACCAGAAAGTAATGGGAGTAGAACCCTGTGTTTCGCAGATGCGGGGGCACCAGTTCTATTGCCCTGTTGTTCAGAAGGCCCTGGATCTCCGCGGTGAGGAGGTCTGACTGAGAGGCCGACAACCTGGGTTGTCGTCTGGGAGGACAATTCGGGGGTTTCCAAAAGTGAGAGAATAACCCTCACGAATTATCCGAGGACCCATTGTCGAAGTTATGGACTTCCACTGGTTGTAGAAGTACATCAGGCGACCTCCACGGAGGAGAAGTTCCACCTCGGGCAGAGTGGATGGAACTTGGACCCAGCGACTCATAAGGTAGCTGGGAGCTTTAGGCCCCGCGCTTTCTGCATCTTCTTTTGAGGTTGGGCAGGTTGGCTTTTATGGAGCTTCCCTGCCTCTGCCTCGAAAGGACTGGCGACTATGAAACTGACGTCTGTTCACATGCCCCGAGAGGGCAGGAGAGAGTCTGGCCAACAATGGCCGATCTAGTCTTCTGAGTGGCCTCTAAGGCTTGCTCCACCTGAGGCCAAAAGAAAGGAGCCATCAAAGGCAGCGCCATCACCTGCTGCTGAGCATCATTCGTGAAGCCAGAAGTACGCAGCCAGGAATGGCGCCGAGTACAAATCCCTGCGGCTGCTGAGCGAGAAGCAGTGTCGAAAGCGTCCATGGCGGCTTTGACCTGTTGGTTATTGGACTCAATACCTCTAATAACGGTCAGAAGCAGCTCTGACTTGGAATCCGAATCTGGAAGAGCTTCAACCATTCTTTTCATAGAGTGCCACAGGATATACTCATACTGAGAAAAATAGCCTTGATAACTGGCAATCAGCATACTTAGAGTAGGCAGCAAAGACTCTCTTACCTAATGTATCAATCTTACGAGACTCTTTGTTAATAGGTCGAGCTGTGTAGTTGAGGAAGAAACGACCTTGTCATTCTCTGCCAGGACTACAATAGGATCCATAAAGGCTTGGGATGCCAAAATGGGACGATCCTTGGGAGCTGAATACTTCTTATCAATGGATTTAGCCACTGAGGGAATAAGAGCAGGATTATTCCATACCATTTGAGACAGCGTCTCGAAGGAAAGCTGAATCGGAGGTCAAATCCGTAGGGATCTCCGAGCATGAAGATACTGGAGTCTTAATATCTTCCCAGGATCGATGTCTGTAGTCTGGAGAGAAAGAGTGGATCCCAGGTTCTTCAACAGAGACTTAAGGACAGGTCCTCGACCACAGGCTCTGTAGCAAGAAAGATCCTGTTTCCTCCACTTCATCACCCAACCGAAGGTCTGGGTCAGGCTCAAGATCATCTCTGATGGTCCAGAAAGGACTGTTTGGACAGGAAAGGAGTGAAAATTAGGAGAGGAGAAATAGCAGAAAAACAAGGAGAGTCCCCAAGGGCTGCGCGCCGAGAGCGGCAAAAGCAGGCTGAGCGGCACCAGGAGGGCGCACGGCGCCGAAGAACCCGTGTGACCCATGGCGCCAGCGGTCGCCCGGATGACAACAGCGCGAAGCGCGGCGGCGGCATGGCGCATGGCGCTGCACGAGCGACGCACAGCGGCGTCGCGGAGCGGCGCCCGCGGGCACGCCCTGCGGCAGCGCGCCACGATCGGCGCCACGAAGCGAGCGCGCAGGCGGCTACCGTGAACGGCGCCCTATCCAGCGGCACCACGGCGGCGCCGCAAGACCCAGCGGCACTGAAAGCGGCGCCGACAAGCCAACAGACCCTGCCGAAGGCGCCGGAAAGCCCAGGAACCTGGAAAGCTAGAGAAGGAAAAAAAACAGGAGATAAGGGCATCGGTGAGGCCCCCTGCGCCGCAGCCATGTGAGGGGGGGAAACACCTAAGCGCGGGTCGCTGGCACCAGAAGGCGCCACGCGACTGGGAAGGTGCAACCGCCCTACCTGATCGCGGAGGGGCCGAGGGCTCCGAGGCAACCGAGCCAGGCAGAAGAACCAACCTCCGGCCCATTGCTCCATAGAGCGGCCCACTGATGAAACTGCTCATCTGGAGTCCTACCTATAGGTGGGGAGGGACTCCGATGTCGAGGACGATGATTACCGGAAGTTGGCGACTCCGAAGAAGGAGACCGGCAACTAGCAACGATAACCGAGCATCGACGCGCAGACATACCAGAGGGCGACCTCGAGTGATGCCTTCTCTTTTTTGACCTGTGGGCCGAAGAAGAGCTCGAGGCCGAACGGTGCCGAGAATGCGACCGTTTATTTTTATGCCGGCGGGGGGACCGCCCATCCCCCCGGGCATCGGACTGACCGTTGTCGGAACCCCGCTGAGGAGAAGGAGGCTGACCGGACCCAGCCCGGCTGACTGAACAGCTTTCATACGAAGTCTCCCTACCGTCACCTGACCTGCTCATGGTCGACTCCGTCCAGTAGGCCGAGACTTCTTCAAGTAAAATTTAATATTAGAAAAATTTAACGAAAATAGAATAAAATTAAGCGATACTACTTATCGTGATAAAGTTACAAAAAAACAAACTGAAAACTATGCGCTAGTTTGAAGTTTGACTCCCGACAGGCGAGCGACGTCGTCACTGAAGCGCACTCGACGGCGGGAAAAAAGGAACTGAGGCAGTTGGAGGGTCGTCGCTGAGATGGTCATTACCGCTCGAGCCGCTGCTCGCGGCGCCGTCTCTCGCGCCGACCCTCCAGCAAAAAGTTTGCTCCCGATGGGTCTTAGTGCCTCCGGTGCTAATTCCCACTAGTGTGAATGAGTGGTGGAGACTTATGTCCAGGAAGATTGACACAGATAAGATCAGTAGGTACAGAGTGACCACCTGGAAGGAACAAGGGAGGGATAGCAGGACAGGAGCTCAACTTACGTAACAAAGGGTCAATCTGGAACAAATAGAAAAGGGGACTTAAAGGACAACCCTACCGCACTTCCCATTTACTCAAAAATGCAGCACCAGGAGAATGGTTGACATGAGGGGTGATCCAGGCAGTGTTATATAAAAGCTTAAGCCAAGAGATAAAACCAGAAGGAATATGGTAGTGTGCCAAAACAGAAAACAAAAAGGAATGCTCCACCTGATCAAAAGCCTTTTCTTGATCCAAAGAAAACACTACAGCCCTACTTACATCAGTACAAGAATACACCACATCCCGAAGATGAGACAAAGTATGTAGCATGGAACAACCCGGGATAGCAAAAGTCTGAGCTGTAGAAATAACAACGTCCGCTATAGGCAGGAGCCGCTCCAAAAGAATGACAGCCAGAATTTTATAATCCACATTAAGGAGGCTCAAAGGTCTCCAGTTCTGTAAATCAGAACGGTCGCCTTTTTTATAAATCAGAAGCAAAACAGCATCTGAAAAATGTTGAGGGACTGAAAATGAAGCCAAGATGTCATTAAAAACAATAGTCAGAGCAGGGGAAAAAAAATCAATGAAAGAGTGATAAAGCTCAGCTGTCAAACCATCCAACAACGGGGAAGTACGCTGTTTCTGTTTCTTAATAGCAGTCATTGTTTCCGAAACAGAAATGGGACGCACAAGAGCAGGAAGCAGGTCCTCAGAAACCTCAGGAATAACCAAATCAGAAAGATACTCAGCCGGATCCAAAACAGACAAGACAGTACCAAACATCCCTTCCACATGGGATTGTACAATGGCTTCAAAAGCGGAAGAAGTATGGGTGCACTCCTGTAAGGGGATCAACCAGGCGGTAATAATCGTGGAAGAGAGATCCTATTAGAACAACTCCTATAAGGATCAAATGCAGCCTTAGAAGCCTGCGTGCCGCACTGAGCTTCAACCTGCAAAGAGAGGACACGATCATACTGATATCGTTCCATAACAGATTTCAAAGCCTGAATTTGGCTAGAGAGATCAAGATGGAATTCAGAAGCCTTAGAATAAGTATCCAAAAGCGGCTGACGGAGTTGGGAATCCCAAAAATAAGTAGAGCGGGACCGAGAGCCTGCAGATTTGATAAAAAAAATGATGGTCAGTTTTAGTATCCTCCCACCAGAGGATAGAGAAAGAATAAGCATCCAGCACAGAAACTCTAGCTCGGAACAAATCCAGACAACCTTGAGAGATAACAGAATCAGTCAACAAAGAACTATTTAACTTCCAACATATACAAGAAGCAAACGGATAAGGTCCAGCACTAGGAGAGCAGAGCAAAGCAACTGCCAAATGATCCGACATCTCACAGGGAATTACAAAAGCCTGGGAGACCGAAACATTCCTGGAAACAAAGAAAAAAATCAATCCGTGTTGCAAGAGCTCCCTTATAAAAAGGTTTTTGCACCCTGCTGGTGAACAGAGGTATAAGCATTCACCAAATGGACTGAAAGAAGGATTTTAGGCAAGGTAGCAGCATCACTAAAAAGCTTGTGGGCATTACTAGGTCTATTAGAAACAGAAGAAAAAATTACTCACCTTAGTAATGTTGTTTTTTCTAATGGAGTCTTGCTATATTATAGACATTAGCAGTTTGTTCCAGCTCTAGAACTGCCCCGGAGTGAAATGGTTAAAACCATTCCAAAATAGAATTTTGGCACGAGAGCAGCTCTATCTGTGTCATTTCAAACTTGAACTGTCAGATCTTTACGAGCCAAACTCACTAAGGTCTGTGTGGAAGCTGTAACCTACACTAGCCAAATGGCTACCTAAATAATAACAACCATTGATGGTCCCAACACCCAAGGCTCAAGTCAGGGGACCAGAAATACTAACGCCATTCTAATAATATGAAAATGGAACATAAGTATAATAAAACACACACACACGCATTAACATAAACACCCCAAAGTCCCAAAGGGGACAAAATGCTAACAGGACATAAGTAGTGCCACACTAAGTTGCCCGCACCCCACCAAGTAGAGGTTCTGAGAGGGGCAGGTTGGGGAGGTCTATAATATGAGACTCCATTAGAAGAAACAACATTACTAAGGTGAGTAATTTTTCTTCAAACAACATGAAGTCTTGCTATATTATAGACATTAGCAGAATACACAGCAGTACCTCCATGGAGGAGGGCAGAACCTACTTAGGGAATAGGCTCTGAAGAACAGCTGTGCCAAACCGAGCATCTCTCCTGGCCTGGACATCCAGGGAGTAATGCTTGGTAAAAGTGTGAACCATTTTCCAAGTAGCAGCCTGGCAAATCTCTAATAAACGGATATCTCTGGCAGCAGCTAGAGACGCAGCTGTACCCTGGTAGAATGAGCCCTCAAACCGGAGGCTCTGCCCACTTTCTGATAACAAAATTGGATACAAGAGACAATCCACCTGGCTATTGATCTCTTAGTGGCAGGTTTACCTTTCCAACTTCACCAAAAGTAAGGAAAAGTTGGAGGTATTCGAACCTGTGGACCTTTAGTGCAGCTCTATATAATAACTAAGAGCTCTCTTAACATCCAGGCTTATGCAACCTCCTCTCACCAAAGGAGTGATCAGTGAAAATACTGGAAGGAGATAGATTGATTAAGATGGAAATCTGAAACCACCTTAGGCAAAACTTCCTATTGGTCCTAAGGACTACCTTATCCCTGTGGAAAGAAATAAAGTCAGTCTCCACTGACAAGGCTTGCAATTCACTTATCGTCTGGCAGAAGTGATAGCCACTAGAAAAACAGTTTTCCAAGTTAGGTACT
The DNA here is from genome assembly GCA_016271365.2 of Neoceratodus forsteri. Classification (NCBI taxonomy): domain Eukaryota; kingdom Metazoa; phylum Chordata; order Ceratodontiformes; family Ceratodontidae; genus Neoceratodus; species Neoceratodus forsteri. The sequence goes on from JADMNL010000025.1 coordinate 48,140,933, forward strand.
TAAGCTCTGCAGAAGACAGAGGTTCAAAAGGGGTTGCATTAACTGGGCAATGCAAACATTAAGGTCCCAAGCAGGGCCGGTTCCCAAAGGAGGATTAGTATGGAGTAATCCCTTAAAAACTTGGAAAACACAGGATGAGAGGAAAGAGGGATGACTTTCCTGCTGACACAGCTGCCAAATGAACTCTCAGGGTAGCTGGTCTGAGACCCAAGGAATTAAGATGTACCATGTAATCTAACAAAATGGGCAATTCAGCAGATTCTGGGAAATATTTTTCCCAGCACACCAAATGGAAAACCTTTCCATTTAGAACTAAAGTAGCCCTAGTGGAAGGCTTTCTGGAAGCCTTTAGGATCTCAAGAACACCCTGAGAGAGGTGTAAATCAGCAAACTCTAACTCCTCAAGAGCCAGGCCTTGAGGTTGAGGGATGAGATCCGGATACCAAACCCTTCCCTGGGCACAAGTCAACAGATTGTGATTCCTGGGAGGCACAGGGGAAGATGGACTGTCAGAGACAGAAGGAATGGGTACCAGGCTGCCTGGCCCAATCCGGGGCAATCAGAATCACCCTGCAAGGCTGAGATCTGATTTTGACTAGTACTTTGAATAGGAGAGGAAGGGGAAGCATAGAGGAACTTCCCTCCCAATCCAGAAGAAGGGCATCCAGGGAACTGAGCCCAGCACTGGAGGCCTGCAACAGAACAGAGGAAGTTTGGGATTGTCTGGGGCTGCAAAAGATCTATCTGAGGATGCCCACCTGGCAAAAACTATCCCCAGCACTTGAGGATCCAGGGACCATTCATGATGGCCCTGGGAAATCCTGCTGAGGGCATCCGCTAGGACATTGTCCTTCCCTGGAAGATGAACTGCTATGAGGGAATGTTCAGGGAATAGGCCAGAGACCACAACTTCATTGCCTCGGTGCACAAGGCCGAAGACCGAGTGCCCCTGTTTGTTGATGTACCACATTGTTGTGGTGTTGTCTGTTCTGACTTGTATCACCTTGTCGTGGACAGATGCAGAAAAGCTTGAAGAGCTAAAAAGACAGCTCTGAGTTCCAGCAAATTGATGTGGAGCAGAGATTCCTGGGGACCAAACTCCTGAGTGGAAAGGTCGCCATGTGGGCTCCCAACCCAGAAGGAAGCATCTGTAGTGAGAGTCAAGTCGTGAGAAGGAAATGAAGGGGACCCCGCTCTTAAATTGCTCTGATCCTGCCACCACTGGAGAGCTAGGATCAAGGTTTGAGTCACTGGGACCAATTTGGAAAGGGGTCTCTTCTCTGAGACCAAAAGGTTCTCAAGTGAAACTGAATGTCTCTCATCTGAAATCCGGCCCCTGCACAACAGCTGTGGATGCAGCCATGTGCCCCAGGAGCTGCAGAAAGTGTCTTGCTGGTCGAGAGACCTGCAGAGTGAAGGAAGAGGCCAGAGACACTAAATTCCTTACCCTTTCTGGGGAAGAAAGGCTCTGGCTAGCTTTGTGTCCAATTCTGCCCTATAAAGGTGAGTACCTGGACTGGTTCCAGAACCGACTTTGGTAGGTTTAGCAGAAAACCCAGGGAGGTGAGAAGCTGCTGGGTGACCTGCAGGTGAGATTTTACCTGTTCTGGGGACTGGCCTACAATGAGCCAGTCATCTAGATAGGGAAAAACAGCAATCCTCTGCCTCCTTAAGTGGGCCACTGCCACTGCTAGACACTTTGTGAATACCCTTGGAGCAGAGGTAAGGCCGAAGGGCATTGCTTTGAACTGGTAATGACCTGAGGGCAGTTGAATCTGAGGTACTTTGATGGGATCTTCTGATTAGGACATGGAAATAGGCATCCTTGAGGTCCAGGGAGGCTAGCCAGTCCCTGGCCTTAGGGAGGTAAAATCATTGCCAGAGTTACCATTTGAACTTTGGTTTCAAAGATGCTTGTTCAGATATCTGAGATCTAAAATGGGCCGCCATTCTCCTGTCTTTTTGGGGTAAGGAAGAATCTGGAATACAGACCCCTGCCCTGATGTAGGGAGGAACCTTTCTACTGCTCTGAGAGCTAACAGGGATGAGACCTCTGTTTCCAGAGTGAGGGTCTCTGAAGCACTTGCAGGTAGAAAAGTCTGCTTCTCAACTTGGGAAACTTTTGAAGCTGAGAACCAGACCCTGGCTTCTACTTCCAGAACCCACTTGTCTGAGGTTAAAAAGCCCAATTCTGACTGAAGTAAGCCAGCCTGCCCCCACTGGTACAGGAGAATCGGCCCTGGGCACCCCATCAGGGTGCCTGTTTCGCAGGAGGTTTAGGCTGGGGGGTGGGAGCAGGTCTGCCCACCCCTTGTCTGCCCCTGCCTCTGAAGAAGCCCCTCTGAGCATAGGCAGAGGAGGCCTGAGTCTGGTAGAAAGGCCTGTGAAAAGGCCTACCCCTACCCCTGGGGGCATGCCTTTGAGGAGTGGCTTGCCGCTCCTTAGCCTGGGCACTCTTGTAAGTAGTCCCATATTCATCCATCTTCTTCATGTAATTCTCTGTCTGCTCTCCAAACAGAGAATTTCCCACCACAGGAAAATCCATAGCCTTAGTCTGGGTATCCTGTGACAAACTAGTACACCTGAGCCAGGCCAACCTACGAAAAGCTACAGATGTGGCCATGACGCTAGAGGAAACATCATTAACATCCACAGCAGCATGAAACTGAACCTTAGAGGCTTCAATGCCATCAGCAGCCACCTGTTCTAGTTCACTAGCCAGCTGGCCATGGGCCTGCTTGGCCAATTGCATAACAGTATCCCATCTAGATTTCTGATACCTAGCTACATAAGCCATATAATTTGCTTGCCTGAGTCCCAGAGAGGCTGCCATATACTGTTTTTTTTTGCCATGGCATCAGTCTTCCTGGAATCCTTGTCAGGAGGATGTGAAGCCAAGGGAATATTAGCTTTATCACAGGCAGCAGCCTGAACTACCCCAACATGACTGCATTGCTGAGAAAGGAATTCTGTATCAGGCCTGACAATGTATACCTTCTGTCCATCTTTTTATCTGCAGGAGGCACAGAATTAGGAGCTTTTAAAATTTTAATTGTTTGTTTCCTAAAGACTTATGTAAAGGAATAGACAATCTCCTAGACTCTGGAATATCCATCATTTCTACAAAATCAGGCTCCTCTTGCTCATCCACAGCCTCTTCTAAAGGAAGCTGGAGGGTTTCAGCAACTTTTTTATAAAACATAAAATGAGTTGGGGACTCAGACAGCATAGGGGGAGATTCTAAAGGTCTGTCTGGGGAGATGTCCGGTTCAATGGGCACACCCAGACCTTCCCAGCCACATTCATACTGTTCATAATCCTCCTCCCTCCTCTGGTTCATAAAATTCCTCAATATCATAATCCTGAACCACTGGGACCGGACGAACCCGACCTTTTACCAGATAGTGGTGGTTCGGACGGACCCTTGAGACAGTGACTGGACAATTTGTATGGCTTTTGTTATCTCTGCAGCAGTTGGAGAAGGATTTTGGACCCAGACCTGCTGATTTTCTTGTTTTCTTTACTGGAATTGGTTCCTCAGTACCAGCTTTTCTTTTGCCCGAGGAAGTCTGGCCCTGGTCAGAGGGCACTCCCTCTGGTTCGGTTGGCACCGAACCGGGCTGGCATCGGGTCAGCGGACTTTTTGGCCTCTCGTTCCCTGAGCCTGCCCAATCTTTTTTCCAGGGTGGCTGCAGGGAAATTCTTACATACCTGGCAGTCTGACTGGAGGTGGTCAAACCCCAGACAATAAACACATGTGGTGTGTGGGTCAGCCTTGGCAAAGACTTCCCACGAACATCACAGTGTTGAAACCCAGTGGGCCCGGTTTTCTTTGGGTTTCTCAGACATAATGCCAGCCTAACCAAAACTTGCCCTTTAACGGCAGTGCCAGGCAAGACACCCTTTATCGGTTCCCAACGTGCACTTGGTATTGGAAAACCGTAATAAATCCGCTTTTTAGAATCGATAAGAACGGGAACCGCACTCTAAAATAGTAACTTTTAGTTTTAAATGAGTTTTAACCCACTGATCGGTTCAAAACCGAACCGATAACTTACAAGTTCCACACAGACAAAACCTTCATTTACTTACGGTTACCACAGATAGAGCTTGAACCGAACGGTTTTATGGTTAAATAAAACTATTCTCGGTTAAATCCAACCGAGAAAACACTTTTAAACCGAGAAATGAACCGGCAGAAGGAGAAATCTCGGAGCGACTGTTCACTGAGGCGGAGTAAAGAATCTGACAGTTCAAGTTTGAAATGACACAGATAGAGCTGCTCTCGTGCCAAAATTCTATTTTGGAATGGTTTTAACCATTTCACTCCGGGGCAGTTCTAGAGCTGGAACAAACTGCTAATGTCTATAATATAGCAAGACTTCATGTTGTTTGAAAGACCACAATTGAAATCACCCCCAAAGTAAACTTGTCGAGTGGTAAATAAGGTTGGATAGTAAGAAACAAAACAGACCGTGCTACACTACTCTGCGGTGCATAAGTATTAATCAAACAAAAAGGAACAAAATCAAAAGAACCATCAATAAGGAGAACCCTTCCCAGAAACACATCGAGAACTCTGGAAATCTTAAACTGATGGCCAAAAAACAAAATGCCCACCCCATCACAGAGATCCTCCCCATGCGACCAAAAGGAGGGCCCCACAGTCAGTCGATGTCTCACCTGTGCAACCTCAAACCTAGATTTAAGCCTGGTATCCTGAACAAAATAAACATCTTGTTTCAAGTAAAGCAAGAAAGCAACAGTAGAAAGCTGTTTACGGAAAGATTTCATACTGCACACATTCAAAGTGCAGCACCGCAGAGTAGGCTGCTGAGGCATGGGCAACAAAGGTCAAAAGAGATGCAGAGAACTGCAGTGGGCATCAGGGGCAGGAAAAAAGAAACAATCTGACCAAAAACAGAAAGCCCAGAAAAAAGGAACCCTCAAAGTCACCTATGAGGGAACTGCATTCTCTGCATCTTTTCCAACCGAGAAGTTTCTCTACCAGATTCAGAAGAAAGGTCCATATGAGAGGAAGAGGCACGAGAAGAATCAGAGTCCTCTTCCTCACCTTCAGTATCCCCCCATTGTCTTCTTTTAGCTAGTAACTGGAACTTATTTCGAGTAATAACAGTAGTAGCAGGGACATGAGACTCAGAATTACGCTTACCCTTCCCATGTTTAGTAGAAGGGATGGTAACAAAGGGCAGATCAGTGTGGGGGGGGGCATAACATGCATCAAAATTGGGGCCACAGAATGGATAGCAGCAACCACAGGAGAAGCCTGGGCAGACTCCAGTACCGGAGTAACAGTCTGAGAAAGAGGGGGTTCCTGGGGGGGGAGAAACCGAGGGACACACAAGGTCTGGACCAGTAGTAGGCACTGGGTCGGTAGGCACCAGAGAGAGCTCCTGCTGCTGCTTCTGGGCCTGTAACTGGGAATCAGAGATATGGTAGAATGGTCCCGGGGGACCCTATCAACCCTATTATGTTCAGCCCAGGGACATTGGGGGTAGTTATGACTGCGATCCTCACACAAATTACGAAACTGAGCATTAGGACAACCCAAGCTAACATGGCCATAAGCAAGGCACAAGGTGCATCTAGGCTGATCACATGTGTAACTCAGGTGAGTCCGAGAGCCACACTTATGACAGGTGCGAGGCTGGCCAGAGCAGAAACAGATACCCCTATCCCGACCAATGTAAAAGCTACCAGGAATATGCAGAACCTCCTGCTCAGTTTGCTTAAGCTGAACTTTAATCTTCCAGCCACCCGTACAAACTAAATCTTCATCAAAAATAGGACGGGGAAAATCTAACAGATCACATCTCTGACGAAACCAAAACTGCAGATCATGGATATTTACCCCTTCACTACGAAATAATAAAGTAAGTACTTTCACCAAGGGTTTAGTAAGGGGTATGATTAAGAAAGAGGCCCAATAAGTGTTCTTAACCAGTTCATATGGAGTCCAGAATTTTTCCAGAGTCTGAACAGTCTTGAAACTAACGTTGTACACAGTTTCCCCTTTGATACTGTATGAATGAAGGCAAACAATGCTGAAGGGCTAATTCCCAGACAGTCTCTAAGCGTACCTTGGAGAACAATACGGCGTGTGGGGGCTGCAGAAGAATCACCCAGGAACTTCAGTCGAACCGCATTTTTCCGCTGAGCGGGGTTTCCCCAACAGATTTAAATAAATTAGACATTTTAAAAGAAGGAGTTGAAGGAGAAGATTGGTGAGCAGGAGAAGCACAGTGTTCTGTCGGTACCTGTGATTGGACCACAACGTCCAAAGAGTCAGCGGTGTTCTCAGTAGCAAGCGGTGGAACAGAAAAATCTATCTCAGTTTCCACAGGGGGAAAAGACTGAGTAGAAACCAGAGCTGGAGCAGTAGGAAAAACATCCGTAGGCATTCCAATAATAGCCGCAGCAGAAACAGGACCAGGTGAAGTCTGGGGATTCCCATCCAAAGATCTCTGCCAGCCAGCAGCACGCAGAGCAGCGTCTGGATACCAAGTAGCACTCGATTCAACAGCGGTCCTTGAGGTAGGTCTAAAGTGCAAATGGGAGGGCGGGGGAAAAGGCAAATCAGCAGGGAGGGTTTCAGAGGCCTGTTGAAGCGGTGTCTGAGGAGCAGAAGACACAGAATAATCGGCGTCAGGCAAAGTGTCTTATGTAGAAGCATCATCACGAATCAACTGTAGAATGAACTGTTTATGCTGAAAGAACATCTGTCGCAACACAGCATCAGGAATCACAGCAGCTTCATGGCTGTCCCGTTCAGCAGAAGTTTCCATGTCAGATAAACCAGAAGGAACAGTAGAATCCTTATCAACAGCAGAAGCAGAAGGAAACACACCGTCAGTGTGAACATGAGAAGCCTCAGAAGCAGGAACACAAACAGGCTCAGACACCAAGATAGGATCCAAAGGCAGAGCAGAGTCTCCATCATCACTTCTGCCTCCCAAAGCAGGAACGTCAGCCATCTAGCAGTCACTGACAAAAGGGTCCCCCGTGCCAACAGGAAGCAGAGTAGGGGAATTTCCCCGGTGCCCTGGCCAAATTTTCTCCCGATCACAAAAATACCACCAACAGCTTAATCTGGTTCGAAGTCAGTTGGCATTCATCCATATCCCCCTCCCCCAGGTCATGCCTGAAAATAGACAGAATATGTTTAGTGCACTTACCTGGTCAACAAAAACTAAATAAATAAAAATAAATAACTACCCCAGAAGAGTTCATGTGGAGTGGGGCCAGAGATTAATGGCAGCTGTCATCAAGACAAGGCCAGCAATGTAGGGCGGTATCATGGGATCTGCTTGCCACTCCAGCATCCCAGGCTTAGAAATGGGCTACGACTGTAGGGGGACAACCAGGGGTAGGAGTGATGAGAGACCCTCTGGACAGTTCTTCTGGGGGTGGAGGCTCCATCCTCCACTTGCTTGACTGCCCAGTGGAGGCTAGGCAACAGCACATGTGGAGGCCGTCTCAGGGAGCGGGGAATGCTGCACACAACTGCACATGCTCATACCACATCACACTGGAAGTCCCCTGAGAGAAAAATTAAGTGGAAAACCCACCACAGTAAAAAGAAATGGCCACTGGCCCCTTGCAGGTACCACACCGTTGACTAGACACCCTCCTCCAGGCTGTATCCTCCTCCAGGGGTTCATGTACCTGGGATGGCAGGTGACAGGGCTCAAGGGCTGGTCAGATATTGGCCATTCAGTAGCAAAAGCAGAAACAAAAGAATGGAAAAAAAAATATCTACACAAATAGGTGCTTTTCTCCTTTTCCCCACCAACCTTCTTTGTGGCTACATAAGAGCTTCACTGTGAGCTCCCCCACCCAATGGAGAAATGGAAATTACGTACCTACCATGATTCTTGATCTTCTTGGATGAAGTCTCCACCACTCATTCACACTAATAGGAGTACACTGGAGGCGTTAGGACCCAGCGGGAGCAAACCTTTCAGGAGGGCCAGTGCCTGACATGGAGCAACGAGGAAGTGGCACCATGAGCCCTGGCATGTGTGGTAATGACTATCTCGGCGTTGACCCTCCAACTGCCTCAGTACCTTTTTTTTTTTCCAAGAAGGTGCAGCGTAACTAACCTAGAAATGACTAACCTAAAAATTCAGACATAAGCAAGTTCGAATGACCAGTGTAAGAAGGGTCAACAACAAAGTCTTCATAGCTCAGCCATTGAGGGAGTGAAGACCATAAACAGAGAAGTGAGTTTGGAGGATGGTGGGTGGGCATGTGAATGAGTGGTGGAGACTTCGTCCAAGAAGATCAAGAATTATGGTAGATACGTAATTTCCATATCTTTCTAGACATAAAGTCTCCACCACTCATTCACGCTAATGAGAGATTACAGAGCTAAATAATCCCCTGAGCTGGGTGGCAGGAGAGAAGAGCTCACGTGTTTAGGACAGAAGTCTGTTAACAATGGTCCTGCCAAATGATAGATGTCGTCTGGCATGGACGTCCAATGCACAGTGCTTAATGAAAGTATGCACGGAGCTCCAGGTAGCTGCATTGCCTATATCCACAATGGGCACATTACGGATTTCCGCCAGAGATGCCACGACTGCTCTGGTAGAATGAGCGTACACTCTGCCTTCCAGCTTGACCTGTGCCATAGAATAACAGTGGCAAAGGCATGCCACCAGCCATGCTGAAATGCATCTGATTGTGACAAGTTGACCCAGCCGGGTCTGGCTGAAGGAAACAAACAGCTGTTGAGCCTTGCAAATTTCTTTTGTTCTATCTCAACAGAACCGCAACCAGGAAGGCTGTTTTCCAAGTGAGGAACTTCAACTCGCAAGTAGCTAGAGGCTCGAAAGGTTTATGAGTGAGCATGTCCAGCACAAGGTTAATGTCCCCGGCTGCAACTGGATGTCTAATAGGAGGTCTTGTATGCGGAATACCCCTTAGAAACCTCTTAACTACTGGTAACTGAGCCAGCGACATGAAAAGTACCGGCTCATGATATGCTGAAATGGTGCACAGATGAACTTTGATTGTGGAGTACTGCAGACCTGTGTTTGAGAGGTCTAAGAGATACTCCAATACTTTATTCAGTGGCAGGAAAAAGGGTTCCATGAGGATTTTGCACACCAGATAGAGAAACGCTTCCATTTAGCTGTGTAGGTTTTTCTAGTGGCCGGCTTATGCGCAGCCAAAAGAATATCTGAAACTACGAGAAACATTGAACCTATTCAACTCTATCTCTTCAGGAGCCCAGCATGAAGGTGAAGCGACCTCAGGTTGGGATGGACCACAGGACCCTGGGTCAGAAGGTTCGTTTGAAGAGGAAGAGCTTTTGGGGAGGTTTCCGATAGCCTGTTGAGTAGTGGGAACCAAATCTGCCAAGGCCAGAAGGGGGCAATGAGAATCATTCTGCCCCCGAGACTCCAATTTGAGCAGTACCCTCTGAATTAGGGAAAGGGGAGAAAAAGCATATAGAAAGCATTTTGTCCACTGCAGCCTGAACGCATATTGACAAAAAATGCCACGTCCTGGATTTCTGGAGCAGAAGAGAGGAAGCTTTGTGTTGAGTGGGGACGCAAAATGGTCCAGGTCTGGAGTTCCCCATTCTTTGAAGAGTGACTGAACGATGCTTAAGTCGAGAGACCATTAGTGAGGATCCGCCTCTGTTCTGCTGAGACAGTCTGCCAGGTCATTTTGTGCTCCTGGCAGGTATACCGCCTGAATCAGAGCTTTGTGTTTCAGACACCATTCCCACACTCTCATTGCTTCTCTGCATAATGGGTAAGAGTGTACAACACCCTGTTTGCTGATGTAGGACATCACTGCCTTGTTGTCCATTTGGAGGAGAATGTTCTGGTGACAGAGTATGTCCTTCAATGCTCGGACTGCATAGAGGATGGCTCTCATTTCCAGGCCGTTTATGTGAAGTTGAGATGTGACCTGAGTCCACGTACCCTGGGTGTGGAGATCCCTGCAATGAACTCCCCAACCCATCAGAGAGGCGTCTGTGGTAATGGAGATCTGATGATTCAGTGGGGCGAAGGGATATCCTTCCAGAAGGTTGTCTTCTGAGACCACCAAGTGAGTGACCTCTTCAGAGGTTCCGTCACCTTGATGAGAAAAGACTGAGGGTGAGCGGTTAGAGACCACTGAGCACTGAACATCCACTGAGAGGTTGTCACGTGAAGATGAGCCGAGGGTACAGTGAGCACTGTGGATGCCATGAGGCCCAGCATCCGTTGCATCGAGATAGCTCAAACCGAGCTGTGCTCTCTGATGTATCGGGCTATCTGTAAGATATCTTTCCTTCTGTCCTCTGGAAGAAAAGCTTTCATACAGGAGGTGTCCAGAAGAGTTCCTATGAAGAGGAGCTTCTGGGAGGGCTACAACTGTGACTTGTTGAGGTTCAGCAGGACTCCCATAGACATGAGGAAGTCTGAGGCCTTGGCCACGGCCTCCAGAGTCTCTTGCCTGGAAGGACTTGCTAGGAGCCAGTCATCCATATATGGGAACACTTGAATCCTGATTTTCCTGAGGTGCACCGCAAGAATTGCACAGCACTTTGTAAAAACTCCAGGTGCCGAGGACAGCCCAAAGGGGGGGACGCTGAACTGATAGTGTTGACTCAATGCCACGAACCTTAGGTATTTGTGGTGCTTTGGGTGTATGAGAATGTATTGGCAGGCATCCTGCATGTCCAGGGAGGCTAGCCAATCATGTTGATGAATCAAAGGTAGCAGGCTACCAAGTGATATCATCTTGAACTTCTCCTTGTGAAGGAACTTGTTTAACTTTCCAAGATCCAGAATGGGGTGCATGCCGCTGGTTTTCTCTGGGACCAGAAAGTAATGGGAGTAGAAACCTGTGTTTCGTTGATCCAGCGGACCGACTTCTACTGCCCTGTTGTTCAGATGACCTTGTACCGCGGAAGCAATGAGGTCTGACTGTACTGCCGACAGCTTGGGCTGTCGTTTGGGAGGATGATCCAGAGGGGTTTCTGAAAGATTGAGAGAGTACCCCTCGTGGATTATCCAGAGGACCCATTTGTCTGATGTTATAGATTTCCACTGGTTGTAGAACTGAGTCAGACATCCTCCCACTGCTGAGGAGGAGTCCCCCTCGGACAGCTGAGGTGGGACCTGGGCTGGAAATTCAGAAGGTGGCACTGGGTTCTTTTGGGGCTTGTGCATTCTGCTGCGCTTTATTTTGTGGCTGAGGGTTCTGGTTTCTGTTAAACCCTCCTCTGCTTTTGCCCTGAAAGGACTGATGGTTGTGAAACTGGCACTTGTTTCCACCCCCTCAGGAGGGGATGGGTGTAGTTCTGGCTGTCTTAATGGCAGACCTAGTCTTCCATGTGGCCTCTAGTACTTGTTCCACCTGAGGTCCAAACAGATACATATCATTGAAAGGTAAGACCATGACTTGCTGTTGGGCATCATTCGTGAAGCCAGAAGTATGCAGCCAAGAGTGGCGACAGGTGCAGACGCCAACTGCTGCCACCCGGGAAGCAGTATCAAAGGCATCCATTGCAGCTTTAACATATTGGTTATTGGATTTGATACCCCTAGTTATGGTTTGAAGTAGCTTTGAGTTCACCTCCAACTCAGGCAGAGCCTCTACCATTGCTTTGAGTGAATGCTAAATGACGTACTCATATTGAGAAAAATAGCCCTGGTAGCTGGCAATGCGCATGCCCAGGGTTGAGGCAGCATAGACTCTCTTACTTAAGGTGTCTACCTTGCGAGATTCTTTGTTTATAGGCTGGGCTGTAGATTCTTGAGGTAGGACAGCCTTATCATTCTCTGCCAGGACTACAATGGCATCAGCAAAGGCTTGTGAGGCCAAAATGAGGCGATCCTTGGGAGGGGCATACTTCCTATCTGTGGACTTGGCCGCAGAAGGAATAAGAACCAGATCCTTCCACACCATCTGTGAAAAGGTCTCGAAAGAGGGCTGTACCGGAGGGGTTAAATCCATAGGGATTTCCAGGACATGAAGATATTGGAGACGCAAAAACTTCCCAGAATCAATTTCTGTGGTCTGGAGAGAAAGAGTAGAATTTAAATTCTTGAGCAGAGACTTAAAGGAAAGGTCCTCAATAATAGGCTCTGCAGGAGGATTGATCCCTGCCCCTAGGGCAGTGTCAGCATCAAAATAATCACCCAGGTGAAGATCTGGATCAGGCTCAAAAATAATCTCCTGACAGTCCAGGGGGAACTGTATAGACAGGAAAGGAGTGAAAATCAGGAGGAAGAAGAGAAGAGGTTAGAATCGGAATTGAAAACCCCTGAAGACCAGATGGTGCCATACTCATCCCTGGCATCAGTGAGGAAAATGGCGGCGAGAACAAAGAAGGAGCCATCAAAGGAAACTGAGTCACACATGGCACAAAGAAGGAGCGCAGCACCAACAGGGCCCCTGGTGTCGCAGATGGCGCTGACAGAGCCTGTGGCACCGCAGACGGCACTGACAGAGCCCATGGCACCGCAGACAGTGCCAACAGAGCTGCAGCACTGCGGACGGCACCAACAGAGCCTGTGGTGCCTCAGACAGTGCCGACCAAGCCCCCGGCACTGGAGAAGTCAGCACCATGGATGATGGTAACGTCCCACGAGTCTGAAAACTGCGATTGGAAGGAAAAGAAGTAAATATGGCAGGAGATAGAGGCATTGGTGTCGACCCCTGTGCCACAGCTGTGAGAGGGGAATAGACACCCGAGCACGGAGTCGATGGCACCAAAGAAGGTGCCGCGTGACTAGGAAGGCCGAACCACCCCACCTGCCCTTCCGAAACCAAACGGCCCAAAGGCCCTAGTGTTGGACTGGCTGATTTTGGCACTTGGACCAACCTCCAAGCCCACTGCTCCATAAAAGCAGCCCAATGGTAAAACTGCTCATCGGAAGCTCCTCCAATAGGCAGAGAGGAGCTCTGATGTCGAGGAGGTCGGTCACCAGAGACAGAAACCGGTGTCTTCGACAGGGGAGACTGGTGCCTGACCCTAATAACTGATTGTCTACGTGCAGATGCACCAGAGGGTGACCTTGAGTGATGCCGTTTCTTTTTCGACCTATGTGTCGAAGAAGAACTCAAGGCCAAATGGTGCCGAGAATGGGACCATTTCTGTTTATGCTTTTGGGGGGACTGCCCATCCCCCTGAGCACTGGACCGTCTGTTGTCAGACCCCCCTCTGGGGACAGCAGCAGACTGGACCCAGCCCGGCTGACTGAACAGCTTTCATACGAAGTTTCCCTACCATCACCTGACCCACTCATGGTCGACTCCGTCAATGGAGGGCTGAAGACTTCTCTTATAAGTAGAATTAATTAAATATAATCGGTACTTATCGAAGATAAACTACAAAACAATAAACTGAAAACTAAGCTGCTAGTTTGAAGTTTGACTCTTGGTGGGCGAGTGACATCATCACTAAAGCGCACTCAATGGTGGGAAAAAAGGAACTGAGGCAGTTGGAGGGTTGACGCCGAGATAGTCATTACCACATGTGCTGGGGCTCGTGGTGCTGCTTCCTCTCGGCTCCATCTCAGGCACCGGCCCCCCTGAGAAGCTTGCTCCTGCTGGGTCCTAGCGCCTCCGGCGTACTCCCATTAGTGTGAATAAGTGGTGCAGACTTTATGTCCAGGAAGATCAAGCTCCTGGAGTTGCTGGGGGTGGCAGAATGTGCCCCCAACCCTCCTCAAACTGTACTCTGCTGCCTTAGGCAGTGCTTCTTCCAGCCATCTGCCTGACTGCCAGCATCCCGTATCCACTTCCAAACTTGGATTGCCAACACAGCATGGCAATGCCATGCCACTTGGCCATCTGTCAGCATGGGGGCTACATCTTTAATGTTTTTAAATTTTGTGTATTATTTTATTAGCTTGCTATGGTTTATTTTTATTGAAATGTAATTTCCACAACCATTTATCTGTTTACTTTTGCTGTACTTTCATTTTTAGTCGTATACTATATATAGGTTTACATGTAAATATTTTGCTTTAAACCAGAGGAAAATAAATTTCACTATCCAGACCCACTGACGCAGATACGTGAAAATAAACATTTTATGGACATTCATAAAAATGTTTTTTTCATGTATGCATGTCATCATCCATTTAACCAATCAAAAGTAGCTTTGTTTGCATTAACAACATGTCTTTGCATTGTATAAAGCGAGAATTAAATTTGCTCTAATTGTATAATTAGATTAATTTTCATAAATAATTCCAAGCCTAATTACACACTCATTGCTTGGCTTCTCATGAGTACAAAGGCTTAGAAGTACTCATGACCCTGTCCTAATAGAAAATCTTCTGTTCATCATTTTAAAAATGAGAAACCCACCCCTTGCCCAGGTGGGTTCTCAGCAGTTGAGTGAGGGTGTTTTTTTTTTTGTAAATAATAAAAAATGAAACCAAACATTTCTTGGAAAGAAAGAAAAAAGCAGCATTTTTTTAATTTTATGTTTCAAACCATAAACTACACAAAATAACATGTGGGCCACCATGCACAACAAAGTTTTGTTTCCTTTGCCATCAGACCTTTCCATGGAAACACAGCCTTGTTGTGCATTGCTTCCCATGCGTTATTCTCTACATACGGAGTTGTAATAAATAATACTTTTACCAGCCATGAGATGGAGAGAGCCAGAGCCCAAATGTCAAAAGATTTTTGCCACTGGTTTATTTTTACAATTACTGAGCAGTTCCAGACAAGGTGCGGACCTCATCAGTAATTATAAAAATTAATATCAAGACTACAAAATGCAGCATCAACAAGGTATCCTAAACAAGTGTGTGTGTGTGTGTGTGTGGGGAACGAGATTTCAAAACAAACAAATTAATTAGTTCAGAAGAGAGGTTAAGGAAGTGAAACATGTCCAAATGTCCAATTCTAGCAAAAAGGTGAAGCAAGATGTATGTTCCCTTTAAATTGTTCTTCTTATTAAAGTGGAGACATTTATTTAAACAATCAAACATTGTTAAAATCAGAGAACTGAATTTTAGTGTGATCATAGTAAAACTGCAGATTTCCTTTTCTCTCTCTCTCTCTTTGAATATCTCTGGGTAACAACCATCATGACAGCAAATAATTATTTGCAGTTAACAGGGACTGAAATCAACGTTTTGAACCCAGGAGAGCTGACAGTTGCCGTTTAGGGTATACAAGGTCATTCGTTTTTATGTTTGTTCTGTTTGTTCTGAACTACTTTGCACAGTTTTTCTTTGACTGCCATTATGGTTATTTGTGTTATACTGCACAGGCACTCTGACCACCGAAGGGCTGCCGCTATTACAAATATATTTTACTACTACTACTAGTACTACAACAACATAAAGTCATCAAAAATACAAACTTGCTTTGAGCTTATTCTGATTTATTCTGCAAAATTTCACAGTATAAAATGTTTTGAAATGCACTAAAAACACCAGTTCTTGTTACTATTTACATAAATTATAAAACAAAGGTAAAAACAAAAGTGAATTATATAAATTGGTCATTAAGTACTGTTTAAGCATTTTATCACTGTAAACTAAAAATCACATTTCTGAACAAGTCGCATGTTATATTATCACTTCAAAAATGTGTATCAACTACTGAATACAGAGGAAGCTGTACAGGTAAAAAAAAAATCAGAAAAATAATTTTTTTTTCCTGTTTGTGTGTAGAAAACACATTTGTATATATTGATGACTGATGGAAGTCCAGAAGTGTAGCAATTTCTGAGGTACTGTCATTTTCATAAGAAGCCATCTGCACTCTGGTGCACAAGCAGGTTTCATTCCTAGATAGGTCTATGGAGGAATCCGATGGGCCACTCACTTCCACGGACTGCAGTGCATGCTAGCAACTTCTCAGCCTGGCTTGCTTTCAGCAGTCAGACGATTTGGCTGTTCTGAAAAAGAGGACACTATTTAAAGACATTCTTGAAAGAGAAAGTTCAGTGTCTTAAAGGCAACCACCAGTGAAACTTGAAACAGGCTTACTTCATTGTTTTTAATTAATATTTTATATCTCCTCAGTCTCCAGTGTTGACTTCCCGTTGGAGCCCCTCAGCACCTCTCCCTGGCCACCATCTATATGCACCTGACATCCTCCATGGAGCTCTAATTTACCCCCGGTGGGGTACACGGTGAAAGGGGTATACCTCCATCAGGATGTGGGCAAGGAGGCTGAGGTCGGCCCACATATACTGGGATCCCCAGGAAACTGACCCCAGGAAGCTGGCCCTGGTCCCACTTTTCCTTTTTCGCCCCTTAGTCCCCTTGGAAGTCGCAGGCACATGAGAGGAACCAATGCACATGTGCACACAATGTGGGCACAGTGTGGGTCCCCCAATCAGTGTCTTCCCCCTCCCACTTGGTGCCCCTGCTGCACTGCCACCTGTGGTTACCCAGGTAGCAGTATTTCAGCACAGATGCATCCCTCCCTCCCTGGAAGAAAGCATCTTCTGGGATGCTCAGTCCACCTCCCCCAGTCAGCCCCCAATGACAGCAGGCTTGTTTTTGAGCCTGGGTTGCTGGCATTGTGAGCAGTAGCCCATCTGCTACACTGATGGGGTAGCTATCCACTTCATGATTTATTCCACAATGCCCCTTTACATAATCTTTATTCTTATCTATTGGTTTCTAAATTTAAGATGGTGTTGATATATTTTATATACTTAAAGTACATGTATAAAAAACATGGAACTGCACTCTGATCTGTCACCAGTAGAGGGTTGCTGATGACATCACTACCACTGCAAATAAAAAGCTGTGTGTATAGCCTGGCCAGTGGCGTGGAGGGCTGAGGTATCGTGCGCCTCATCTCCTGCCGCACCGCTGACCCAGGTTCAGAAACAGACATGGGCCGCTCAGCGGCCGGCCAGGGGAAGGAGACTTGAGCATCTGTAGGACTGCTCTCTTCTCTTGGGGAAGGGGTTGCTGTGGCTCACTGTTTAACTGCCACCCAGTGGCAGCTGGGTGGCAGCACAAGTGATATCACCAGGAGAGGGAAAGGATCCCACATTCAGGGCACTGGGGGTGTCTCTGGCAAGGCGAAGCTTGCACATTGCACCTATTGCATGTCCTGTGGGCCCAAGGGGAAAATCAGTGGCAAAACAAACCAGCTGCAGGATGACAACAGACCCATCACAGGCCTTGCATCAGTGACTGTGCAGTTCCCCGCCCCCAACAGTCCTGTGGCACAGGACGATGGCAGGAAGTAAGCCCTGGAAATGCTGGCTGATAGGCTTGGGGGGGGGGGTTATTTTATTTATGTATTTAGTTTATTTAGTTTTTGTTGACTGGGTAAGTGCGCTAGACAAATCCTGCCTATTTTCAGGCACGACCCGGGGAAGGGGGATACAGATGAATGCCAACTGACCTTGAACCAGATTAAGCTGTTGGTGGTATTTTTAGTGAATGAGGGAAATTTGGCCAGGACACCGGGGAAATTCCCCTACTCTTTTCAATAAGTGCCATGGGATCTTTAACATCCACCTGAACTACCACCAATCCAGGCAGACGGGACCTCAGTTTAACGTCTCATCCAAAAGGTTGGTAGGAAGGGAACAGCCAGGGCAGCTAAGGAGATAAACAGATTATGGGGGGAAAAAGCTGTATGTATAACAGTGTGATTGCATATGAGGAAGCATTCTGGTGACACAACATAATGTGGTTTCTTTTTTCTTTTTGTGAAAATGTATTTGTTGACATTTCCATGAAACACAACTAATACATTGCTAAAAGAAAAGTACATAGAGTTGGCACCGACACTGTAGCAAGACAGTTCCTTCCTACAGGTGGTTGTACAAAGCTATTACAAAGTAGTCACAATACCATCAAGGAGGCAGACTTGAAAGCAGAATAATGAATAAAAGGAAAAGTACAGCTGCACCCTACTGTAAGTACAGTGACAAAAACAAGTCATAAAGGTTTATTACTAACACAACAGGGAATACGAATTTTTACAACACATCGGTTCCAGCTACAGAATGACATTCCTTATGGAATACTAGATAAAACTGGAAAACATGTTGAGAGTTATACAAGCTTTATTGTTAACCATGCATAAACAATCATTAAACAAAGTCTGGAGTTTGAAAATAAAGCAAACAACAGAAGTCATGTGATGAAACCAGTCTGGAGGATACACACCTGGACAAACAGCACAACACAGCCCTTCCTCACTGATTGTTAACTCTGTTTAGTGCATGGTAGCACCAAATAGATGTTACCACAGTGTTACGCAAGTGTCTTTGTCTTTCAAAGGGAAACAAGTGTAAGACCAACATTTATTATCCATAGCAAAGCTCAGCCTTCTAAAACAGTTGGTGAAGCACTTCCAGTGCCCAAGGCAAGCACAAGAAGAAAGCTGAGAATGGAGGAATTCATCCAGAGTGACTCCATACTACCCAGAACCTGGTGTCATGCTAAAGGGTATGGGCTGTTGGGGGGTGGGGAGGGACCTGGGAGGACAGTAGTCTCTATGCCAAAGACAGAGTACACTTGAGTGAGGAGGGGAAAGAAAGTGTTGAAACAGAGGATGGAGGAGTACATAGAGGAGGTTGGGAATTTAAACTAGGAGTGGGGGGTGGCAATTGGGCAAGAGACATGCAGAGACCACAGGTTAGGAAACCATATGAGCTTACCCCCCCATAACGGGGACAAAGGACAAATGGCAAGTACTATTGGTGATGCTAGGAAAGGGGGGAAGGGTGGAAGGTGGTTACCCTTAATGCTAGGAGCCTTGGGAGGAAAACTGCAGAGGTACAGGTGCTCATGGCAGAGGGAGAGGTGGACACTGCAGCCATCACAGAAACATGGGCCACCCAATACAATGACTGGTACCTGTCTGTACCAGGGTGCAGGTTATTTCGTAGGGACAGGGTGACTGGGAAAGGAGGAGGGTGGCACTATTTGTGAAGGAAGGACTGAAGTGTGTAAGGGAGGAAGGGCAGGAGGATAGTATGGAGTCACTCTGGATGAAAATCCAGGATTCCAAGAACAGGATTCTCCTAATAGGAGAAGTGTACAGGCCGCCCTCTCAGATGGAGGAATTAGACAGGGAACTAGCAGGACAGATCAGGAGGACCTGTGAGAAAGGTAGTGTGGTGATTGTGGGGGACTTCTACATGCCAGGAGTGGACTGGAGTACCCCAACAACCAGGAATAGAAGGGAGCAGGTACTGCTGGATGCCTTCCAGGACAGCTTCCTGCTGCAAATGGTCAGTGAACCAACCAGGTTAGGGAATACCCTTGACCTTGTGCTGGCAAATGGGGACTTTGTGAGAGAACTTACGGTGGAAGAATCGCTGTCAGGGAGTGACCACCACTCAGTATAACTCACATTGGATATGGGCAAGGAAGGAGTGGAATCCAGCACAAGAGTACTGGACTTCAGAAGGGCTGACTTTGGGAGGACGGGGAAGTGGTAAAAGGGTACCTAGCCAGAATTCAACCTAGTATGGGCACTAACCAGAGGTGGGAGCTCATAAATCTGGGGATAGTGGAGGCAACCAAAACCTGCTGCAAGGCCCAGAGCAAGAAGGCTAGGGCTAAGAAACTGAGCTGTTTGAGCAAGAGGTCATGGAAAAGATAAGGAGAAAAAGAGCTACCTTTAGGAGGTACAAGAAAACAGGGAGGGGGGGAGGACAGAGAGGAGTACCTGACGAAATCGAAGGAGGTGACACAGGCAGTAAGAGGAGCCAAGGCATCTATGGAGCTCATGCTGGCACAAGGCATTAAGAAGGGGGAGAAGGACTTCTTTAGGTACATCAGGGAGAAAAGGAGCTGTAAGGACCACATAATAAGGATTAGGAAGGAGGGGGGTTGGGTGGAAGCAGGGTGCGACAAGGCAGAAGCGCTAAATGATTACTTCTGCTCCGTGTTTACTAAGGAGAAGAGGGGTGTAATATCCAAGGGGGGAGGAATGGCAGAAACGGGGAGAGGGGGTGACAGATGGGGAAATCATAGAGGGCAGAGTTCGGGAGAGTTTGAAGGCACTGAGGGTGGGCAAGGCACCAGGCCCAGATGGCATCCACCCCAGGGTACTGAAAGAGCTGGCAGAGGTTCTTGAGGGACCTTTGGCAGCCTTATTTAATGCCTCACTACACTCAGGGTGTGTACCTCAGGACTGGAGGATGGCTCATGTGGTGCCCCTCCACAACAGTGGCCCCAAGGATGAACCGGGGAACTACAGACCAGTGAGCCTCACAACCATCATAGGTAAGCTGATGGAGACTATCCTGAAGGAGAGGCTGGTGGCCCTCCTATAGGCCATAGGACTACAAGACAGCAGACAGCATGGCTTCATACGTGGCAGATCCTGTCAAACCAACCTGGTGGAATTCTATGACTAAGTAACTAGGCAACTGGACAAGGGTAATGCAGTGGATGTCCTGTATCTGGACTTCAGTAGGGCATTCAACTCGGTGCCACGTGGGAGGCTGGGAAGTAAGTGAGAAGGCACAGGGGCAGGTGCAAAGCTGGTGAGATGGGTAGGGAACTGGCCTCAGGGAAGGCAACACAGGGTGGTGGTGGTGGATGGGGAGCTCTCACACCCAAGGGTAGTGACGAGCAGTGTTCCGCAGTGCTCGGTGTTGGGACCAGTGTTGTTTGGGATATTCATTGCAGACATATCATTGGACATTAAGAGCAAGATCAGTCTGTTTGCTGATGATACCAAGATGGGCGTGGTAGTGGATGACCTAGGGTGATGGCAGGGGTTGCAAGATGATCTGGCAAAGCTCAAACCTGATCAGATACCTGGCAACTGACGTTTAATGCCAAAAAGTGCAAGGTGCTGCATTTTTGGGTGAAAAACCCAAGGAGGAGTTACCAGCTGGGGGAGTGCAGCTAGCCTAGACAGAGGAGGAGGAGAAGGATCTGGGGGTGCTCATTACATGGTCAATGAACAACTCGGCACAATGTAGGAAGGCAGCTGCAAAGGCCAATGAAATGCTGGGTTGCATTGCAAGGGGTATATCCTTGAGGAGGGAGGAGGTGATTCTGCCACTGTATAGGTCATTAGTTGGACCGCACCTAGAGTACTGCGTGCAGTACTGGCACCTGCATCTGAAGAGGGACATTAAGTTACTGGAGGGGGTGCAGCACAGGGCGACAAAGATGATCAAGGGGCTGGGGGACTTATCAAACGAAAGGAGGCTGAGGGAGTTGAACATGTACTTGTTGGAAGACAGGAGGGACGGGGGGGCATGATTGAAACCTTTAAGTACATGAAAGGAAAAAACAAGACAGGTACAGAGGGGCTGTTCAAAGTAAGGGAAGGGAGGGACACCAGGGGCCATGATATGAGATTGGAGGGAGGAAGGTTCAGGAGGGAGATGAGGAGACACTTTTTTACAGAGAGGATGGTAGCTGGGTGGAATGAGTTACCTGCAGAAGTGGTATCCAGTAGAACAGTGGACTGCTTCAAAAGGGGATGGGACAGGACAAGGGGAAGGGTCAATGGAGGGGAAGGGTGGAAGGGAGGGGCAGCTGCAGAGTAAGGGGTGCTAGCTGCACATTTGAGCAGATTTGATAGACCTCTAGGCCTTTATCTTCTGGCAAATTTCATACGTTCATAAGCTCACTGAAACATTTATCAGGGAAGGGAAAAGGCAAAATGAATATATATACTCAAGCCATTACAGCCAGTGACCATGTGTCTTACCGCTCCTATGCATTGTTTGTACAGAACCTGGAGTCTCAAACCTTAGTTGTCCAGGTCATCCTTGGATGAGACCTTGTTGAGTTTATCGCAATCTGCCTCCAGCTTCTGTACGAGTTTTCAGGCATCCTGGGGCAGAAAATAGTAGTTGTGTGGGGCCCCATGTTCATTTTAAGTCTTGCAGGAAGCAAGAAAGCAAAGGGAAGGTCAAGGGCCCTTGAATGTTTTTGTCTCCTTTAAATTCTTTAAACGTTAGACTTGTGGCATAAGATAAATCAGGGTGCAGATGTACAACGGCACCACCTGCTGATATGGTTTTGAGCTGACAAGCTGAATGCAACACCTCGTTTCCTAAACTCTACTTAATAAAAGTGATTACCACAGTCCTGTGAATATGTGCAGTCTCTGCAGCCCTGCAGGGGTTCACCCAAAATGTCCTATCTATGAAACCCAGTGGTGGGGGATCATCCTTGTGAAAAAGACAGGGTATGCACTGCTCCAGAAACGAAATTGGGTAGTACAACTCCAATCCATCTGCAATGCCCACAAGATGAACATTTCTCTCTTACACTGCATTTATCCTGTGCTCTAGGTGAGTTGTAAGCTGTTTTGTTTTCTTTTATCAAGCCAGAGAAAGTCACCATACATTTTCTCAGACTGCCCAGTAACGTCCTTCACCTTAAAAAGAGACCAGTCATCGACTTTGGCACATTCAGTATGAGAGGTAAACTTGCCAAATATCCGTTTTAGGTTTCTACGAACACAGCACAACATCTGGAGGGAAATGTTTATATCTTGCATTTCTGTAACTGACTGCTGGGTGAGGTTGGCTACAAAGATGGTAGCAGAGGCTACCGGTCATTTTCTCAGCTGTTGAGGGGCCCTGCCTGGGATTAAAGGAATCTGTTTGGTGAGACTGTGTGCTCTCTGGTTTCTGATCACAGTGCCAGTATCCAAAAAGTCTTAGGTAGCTGGAGGTAATAACCACAAATACAAACATAACTGGCCAAATTTATTAAAAGAAGGATGCCTGTAGCAGTAGCTAAAAAAACTAAATTCATCTGAATTGAGGGCTACTGTACAGTAACTTTGCCTTCCCCTCAGGATAGGGTCTCATTATACCTGTTAAAGATGCAGTTTCAATATATATGAAAAATGGATACAACAATTAACATCCATATTAAAGTGTAACAAGCAAGTCAGAATATACAAAGGGGACATTTTTGAATCAGTAAAGGAAATAGGTTTTCAGTTTGCTTTGCTGGTCAGCTGTAACGTCAAATTGGTAAGGTATTTATTATTTATTTATTGATGAATATCGGATACACAACTTTGAGTCAAAGACTCCTTTACAAAGGTTCCATGTCAATTGAGTAAAGAAGCAAAAACAACAGATAGTTCAACATATACAAAGGTAACAGTGTGAGCAGAGGAACAAAAGTAGCAAGTACTACAATCAGTACAGTATCAAACATGGTTACAGGTGGTTGAGACATTGCAGCTAGTAATACAATGGTACATAGAGTTACAGGAATAGGAGCAGAGGAGCAGAGTAGGAGCTAACTAGAACGTACGCTACAGGATGGTGGCGTAGCCATGCCCTGGTGGTTATCGGCAATTTCAGGCAGGACCATAGGAGTCCATTGTCATATATACGCATGCTCTAGGGCGGTGACACCAGGGAGGTAAGTATTCTGATGAGATACAGGAGTGCCTGAAGAACTCAGGGACAGTCACAGACTGAGTCTTGGGTGATTAGGTCTTTCAGGTGGGATTTGAACAGTCCAAGTTTAGGCTCTGTGATGAGGGAATTTGGGAGGGAGTTCATCCAGCCAGGAGCCAGGTACTTAAACGTTTCTTGGCCCAAGGAGATTTTGTAGTGGGGTACCCAGAAGTGGGTCGTTGCAGTTTGCCGTGTGTAATGGGTGGATAGAGGTGCTTGGAGTAGAGGGGTGAGAGCAGGAGGGAGTAGTCCAGCAGTTATTTTTTTAGCGAAGAGGCAGGTCTGATATTTTAGCCTACCATCAAAGTTTAGCCAGTTTGTAGAGGTGTAAGGAGTGCAGGTATGCGCGAGCCTATCACAGCCAGTGGCTAGCCTGCAGGCCTTATTTAGGGCTATCCTAATTTTGTTGATGTGCGTGTTGTCAGCTGCCCCATACACTATGATGCCAGAGTCTATGAGGGATAGTATAGAAGCCAATACAGCTAAATGTAAGGCTTCAGGGGGAAGCAGTGCTTGTACCGGTGTAGCAGACCAATACGAACATTGACAGCGGAGCACAGGTTCCGGATATGATCATGGTAAGTGAGCCTTGAGTTCAGGGTGATACCCAGGTATTTGAATGAGATGACCTGCTCAAGGGGGTTGTTTTGTGAGTTTAGAATGAGCAGGGGTAGCCAATGGTTTTTGTTTTGGGCATGTGCAAACACCATAGATTTTGTTTTTTTGTAGTTGAGAACTAATCTATGCCGAACAAACCAGGAATCAGCATCTGAGAAAGATTTCTGGAGGGCATTTCCGAGAGTGGTGTGGTCTGTGTGGGAGCTGTGGAGGACAGCATCGTCTGCGTATAGAAGTAACTTCCCAGAACATTCCTTGGGAAGGGAATTGAGGAAAAGGTAAAATAGTAGAGGGCCCAGGATGGAGCTCTGAGGGACCCCGAGCTGAGTTGTAATGGAGTAGATTGTGTATGGGCAATTCAAACTGACTGGGTTCTCTTTGACAGATAACTAGCAAACCTGCCAGTGATCCCAGGGGACAGGCCTATCTGTGATAGGGAGTCCAAGAGAAGCGTGTGGTGCACTGTGTCAAATGCCTTTGAGAGGTTTATGAAAGCTGCGCCTGCAGTGTGGCCTAGGTCAAGTGATGTGTGGAGAGCATTAGTGAACTCCAGTAGGGCTGTGGTAGTGCTGTGGTTATATCAGAAGCCATGCTGCTCGGGACATAGGAGGCTGTATTTGGAGAGGTGGTCGATAAGCTGGTTGGCTACAATTTTCTCCAGGGCTTTGGGGGGGGGTGCAGGATTGAGATGGGACAGTAATTCCCTGGCTGGGTGAGGTCTCCACTTTAAAGGATGGGTGTGATGAGGGCAGTTTTCCACCTAGAGGGAAACTGGCCCAGCGATAGTGAGTGGTTCAGGAGCATGGTGAGTGGGGGAGAACTTAATTAAAGGTGAGCCTAATTAGCTTGAGATCGAGTGTGTCGCTATTGAAGTGTGATTTGCTGAGCGCTTTGAGGAGAAAGGGTGTAGCTTCACGCTGCGAGACCAATTTGAAATGGAACAAGGGGGTAGTGTGGCTGACAGAGGGCACAGGTAGGGTGGGAGAGATGAAATTCGGGGGACACTACTGAGGTCAGAGAAGGAGACATTAAGTGCGTTAGTAATCATGGGGGAGGTCTGTGGTGATAGACCCATTGGCTCAGAGTTGGGATGGGGGTGCAGTAGAGACATTTCCACTGAGCTCCTTGAGGGATTCCCAGCATTTGCATCCAGAGCCCCAAGAGGCAGTAAGCGAGGCTCAGTAAAATTCCGCTTTGACCTTGCAGATATTCCAAGAGCATTTATTTCATGCCTCTTGGTAGCGCTGCCTATCAGTGGGCTTCCCAGTTTCCAGGCAGCGTGCCACAGGTTGTCACGGTCCCGCATTTGGTCTAGAATGGATTGTGACATCCAGGGTGTATCTACCCCTTTGATGACCAGCTTGCGTAGTGGCGCATAGCGATCACAGGCAGAGCTGAAAGTAGTGACGAAGTGTTCAAGGGCAGAGTCAATGCACCCTGTGGTAGAGATAGGGGACCAGTCACTAGTTGCGAGACATTGCTTAAGGGACCGGAGCTTACCTGGTTTAAGGCGGCGTTGGAGGATCGTTTTGGGAGGGCTTTTTTTTTGCAAAACAAGACCAGTGGCAAAGCACCGGGGAGTGATCACTCAGGGCATTTGGTACCACTTGGACTTGGGCGGCTTTGTGGGGTGCATTCGTTAACACCAAATCAAGGAGGGTGGCGGTGCCAGTCCTTGGGTTGACTCTAGTGGCAGTGGACACTAGTTGGGATAGGTTTTGTGAGGTGGCTGCGTCCCTGAGAGGTGCCGATGTGTCTGATAGCCAGTTTATATTAAAATCCCCTAGGGCAATAATCTTGGCCTTGTCAGGGAATGTCTAGAGGAGATCTAGGACAGAGTGGAAAGCACTCTTCTGATGTTGGGAAGGAATATATATGGAAGAGAGGAACAGAGGTGCCCTGTTCGGTGCAAGTGTGATTTTCACTGAGAGTGCCTGGGCCCCATGTTCAAGGGCTGGGGAGGGCGAGGCATTACAGTGAGTCCAGGATGTACAGTGCACATCCACCACCTCTTTTAGAGGTTATATCGGCCCGGTAAAGTGAGAAACCTGGGAGTGAGACTGCAGAGTCTGGGGTTCGGGCATCTAGCCAGGTTTCTACTACCGAGATAACATCAGGGCAATTCTGGGCAACCCAGCCTGGAAGGAGCCAAATTTGCAGAGAAGGCTACATATATTGAGTGATCTGTTAGCACCCTTTGCAAAATGTTAGCACCCTTTGCAAAATGTGTGAGAGGCCTTTCAGCACCATGCAATTCTGCTTAAAGTTGAACCAGCATAACATTCTGTGGTGATTTGCATATGCAGCCCATGATGCTTTGTATTGTGTGGGCATGTGTGATTTTGTATTTTCTTGAAACTTGGCTTCCCAGTCAAATGCCCTTTGGGGTAACCCTTTCCTCAGTATTTGCGCACAGAGGTTCTTTGTCTTTTAAATAGTTTTTTATTTTAATGGGTTCACCACAACATAACCAAGACAGACCGTCTTAGGGTAGCTGGTTCATTCCAGTGGGGTGTCAAACAGATGAGACATACTGATGAGTCCTGGTAGGATGAAACACGTGTCTATGTCATCTGTTAGTACCCTTTGCAAAATGTGAGAGAGGCGTTTCGGCACCATGCAATTCTGCTTAAAGTTGAACCAGCATAACATTCTGTGGTGATTTGCATATGCAGCCCATGATGCTTTGCATTGTGTGGGCATGTGTGATTTTGTATTTTCTTGAAACTTGGCTTCCCAGCCAAATGCCCTTTGGGGTAACCCTTGCCTCAGAGTTTGCGCACAGAGGTTCTTTGTCTTTTAAATACTTTCCAGACAGACCATCTTAGGGTAGCTAGTTCATTCCACTGGGGTGTCAAACAGACGAGACATGCTGATGAGTCCTGGTAGGACGAAACATGTGTCTATGTTATCTGTTAGCACCCTTTGCAAAATGTGTGAGAGGCCTTTCGGCACTATGCAATTCTGCTTAAAGTTGAACCAGCATAACATTCTGTGGTGATCTGCATATGCAGCCCATGATGCTTTGCATTGTGTGGGCATGTGTGATTTTGTATATATTGAGTGAGGCTACTATAAGACCCTTAGAGGTAACTGCCTTGGGTGGAGGGGTTTGAGCAGGTCCTGGGTTAGGGCGGATGTCTCCTGAGAGTAGAAGTAGGAGGAGGATGCATATGGCTGCCAATCGTAGTCATCTATGTGCAAGTTTAGAGGTCAGCAGGGAGGGGGAAGGGCAGCGTGTGGTTATGGGAATGGGTAGCTGCCGAAGGAAGGGAGCAGCAAGGCATAGTAGTGTCCAGCACCAAACTGTGGTAAAGCCAGCTGGGAGGGCTGAGGGAGAGGGGAGCGAGGCTGTCTGGCTGAGTGGGTGAGGTGCTGCCATAGTGGAGGAGGGGGAGGTTGTTACACGAGGTCCCTGCACCCTAACTGGTACCCTCAGAGGTATACCGTAGACAGCTAGTGCTTAGACATATGTTATACTAACATATAGGGCTAAGGGCATCTACCGTACAAGAGTAGATGTCAGTATATGAATGCATATTGTTGTAATACACTTTGCTTGCTAATGCATATATTCTTCTATGTATTTTCTGTGTATTTCTTACTTGTAAGATGCCAAGGCACCCAAGTCATTGGAGTAATTATGTAAATTGGCATTGCCACCTTTTGGTGATTTATACTACTACAGTGAGTTATACAAGACTCTGTATAAGAACTCTTTTGTTCACAAACTGACGACTACTACAAAATTGTATAATGTTATCTTGGACCATGGAGCCACCTCTAATTTAGCCAATAGGGCTCATCTCTGTAACTAGAAATGTTTCTATCTACAGTAACCATAGTAATTATCATAGGTATATAAGGCGATACACTAGTCTTGTATCTCGGAGATCCCAAGAGACACAAAGAAATCTCGAGGTATAGGGAACGCTTAGCACTGGCTCCCGGTTCGTATTGGTAAGAACTGCTTAGGGCAACTGTGATTTTATCCTTTCTGGTAGTAATAAACAAGTTTATTACTCTTATGCAACATGTCTGTGATTTCTTGCATTCCCAAAATTGCCAAGAACCTGAAAGTGAGGTTTAGACCTCCTGACAAGGTTATTAAGATAAGCCCGTGGAGCGGCTGTTTTGGCCCATTATGCCGAAGCATGTGTGGTATGTGAACTAGCAGGATTAGGGAGGTAAAGAGTCAAAGCATAAGCCAGGGGACGGGGAGGCACCAGTGAGAGAAATCATGAGGAACACTTTTTATTTTTTTTGAGGGGGAGTGTGAAAGAGGTCAAGGGTGCTAACAGACCACAATAAATTGTCCAGACCTGATGGCTTAATAGTAGGGCTCTGGACTTTGGTGCCAAGAGTCCAGGGTTTGAGACTTCCCATGAGACAGTAGAAACAAAACTGGGAAAAGTTGTTGGATGTCAAAGTCTAGATGTAATTTTGTTTTGTATTCCTTTTTGGGGGGGGGCAAAAAGAGGTTAAGGGTGCTAACAGATCATAAGCAATTGGTCAGGCACGTTGGCTTAGCGGTGAGGCTCTGGGCTATGGTGCCAAGGGGACAGTAGAACAAAACTAGAAAAAAGGTGTTGGATGTCAGAGTCTAGTTGTAGTTTTGTTTTTTATTCTCTTTTTTCAGGGGGAAGGGGCAAGAAAGAGGTTATGGATGCTAACAGAATCATAAGAAATTGGCCAGGCACGTTAGCATAGTGGTGGGGCTCTGGGCTCTGGAGCCAGGGGTCCAGGGTTTGAGGCTAGTCAGGAGACAGTATAACAAAACTGTGAAAAGGCGTTGGGTGTCAGAGTTTAGGTGTGTATTCTTATTTTGTGGGGGTGGGCAATAAGGTGGTTAAGAGTGCTAATAGAACACAAGAAATTGGCCAGATACGTTGGCTTAGTGGTAGGGCTCCGGGCCCTGGTGTCCAGGGTTTGAGGCTTCTCAGGGGATAGTAGATACAAAGCTAGGAACAGGTGTTGGGTGTCAGAGTCTAGGTGTGGGAAAGCAGGAGGAGTGGAGATTTGGAGGGTGAGACAGAGAGGATAGTGGAAGGAGAAAACAGGAGTAGGCAGGGCTCTGTAGTGATTCCTAGTGGTCAAAGAATATAAGTTGCAAAGGGGAAAGTGGACACTTAGAAATTAGAGGGGGCGATCATGTAATATGTCACATGATCAGTCATCAGCAATAAAGGTAGAACTGAGGGTGGGTGGGACAGCCGATGTGCAGCATCGACGGGGTACACAGCCAGGTAGCAGCGAGGCAGTCTTTATCTATTCTAGGCCCTCGGGGTGCTTCCTACCCCAGCAATGTGGTGCTGTTTTCAGGCAGTGGCGGAAGACTATGCATGTTAAGTTATCAACTCAGTTAGTATCCGCTGTTGTTTTACATACATGAAAAACAGGTTACTCTCCTGTAACAGTAGTTCTAGGAGTGGTATATGTTGTTCATTCACACTTATTGGCATGTTCCTTTCCCTTTAAGGATCGCCGGAAGTCTTCAAGCTGGCTCCTCCTACCCACCTATGTGGTATAACCCTTGGCTCTGCCCCATGATGCCAGATCTTAGCCCGCTGGAAGCCAGGTCTGTGCATCCGCAGCCGGGGAGGTCAGGTGGGTCCGTGTGGATGAACAACATATACCACTCCTACAACTACTGTTACAGGTGAGTAACCTGTTTTTCTAGGATCATGGATATGTTGTTCATCCACACTTCCTGGTAGACTCCTAGCAGTTCTCCGGGAGGAGGGAGGCAAGGCACACCCCCAACAAAATACTCACTTGGGAAATAGAGCTTGGAGAACTGAGGCCACAAAACCAGCATCCCGGCGTGACTCAAGGTCGATGTGGTAATGGGTAATGAAGGTGTTTGCTGATTTCCAAGTAGCAGCCCAGCAGATTTCCTGGATAGGGATGTCCCTGGAAGTAGCCACCGATGCAGCGGTATGGTGGGTAGAATGAGCTCTTATCCCTCTGGGAGGCTCCATGCCTGCCAACTTGCAGCACAGACATATGCAAGATGTAATCCACCTTGCAATAGTCCATTCTGCTGCAGGTCTGCCAGAAGCGGCTTCAGCATAGGTGACAAACAGCTGGCGAACCTCTCCCCGAATTTCCGCCGTCCTCTCCTTATAATAGGAGAGGGCTCGTCTCAGGTCCAGGGTATGGAGCCTGTATTCAGTCTCTGAGGTGTAATTAGGGTAGTATACTGTTAGAGTTAACACTTGGTTAAGGTGAAACTCTGACACCACCTTCGGAACGAATTGTGGGTGGGGGCATAGGACAATCTTGTCCCTGTGGAAGACCAGATAAGGGGAGTCCACCGAAAGCACCTGGAGCTCCCCTGTCTTTCTGGCAGATGTGATAGCCACCAAGAAGGCCATCTTCCACGACAAGTGTGACAAGGCACACTTGTGCATTGGTTCGAATGGCTTGCTCATGAGCTTTGCCAGTACCAGCAGAAGATCCCATGGAGGTGGAGGTTCATGCACCGGAGGGGATATGTGATCCAGGCCTTCGAAGAAGCACCCGACCACTGTCTCCTGCACCGTCGGCTGACCGGCCTGCGCCCGGTAAGCAGACATGGCTGCCAGGTGGACCCTAAGGGTCGATGACTGAAGACCCCCTTTGGAGAGAGACCAAAGGTAGTCGAGAATGTTAGCCACTGGACAGGACAGAGGGTCCAGACTCTTACCCTGACACCAAATGGAAAACCTTTTCCATTTGAAGGCATAACATTTCCTGGTCGATTCCTTTTTGGATGCCTCCACCACGGTGAGGACATCTTCGGAAAGACCCAAAGCCTGGAACTCTAGCTGCTCAGGTACCAGGCTGTGAGGTGCAGGGATTGAAGGTCTGGATGGTATACCTTCACCTGATTGAGAGAGATCACGTCCAGGCATGCTGGAAGCCGCTCCGGGGGTCTTCAGCTGAGGCTGAGGAGATCTGGATACCAGAACTGGAACAGCCAGTCTGGGGCTACCAGAATCACCTTCACCTTGTCCCTCCTCACCTTGAGTAACACCTTGTGGATCAAGGGAAATGGAGGGAAGGCATAGAGGAGGCCTGGGGTCCATGGCCTTGAGAAGGCATCCCCCTTCAGCGAACCCTGCTGAGGGGGGTGGGCATGAAACAGCCTCAGCTTGGTGTTTTCTCTGGAGGCAAATAGGTCCACCAGCGGTTTTCCCCAATGGGAGAACAGGTTGTAAGCTACCTCTGGATGGAGAGAACACTGGTGGGATGTCTGACCTATGCGACTGAGAGCATCTGCCAGCTGGTTTGCGGCTCCTGCCACATGGGTGGCTAGGAGATCCGCCTCCAACCAACTTATGAGGGTCCAGATGCGGAGCGCCTCCTTGCACAGCAGACGGGAGTGCATGCCACCCTGCTTGTTGAGGTAGTACATGGTCGTGGTATTGTCCGTCTGGACTTGAACCACTTGACCCCAGAGCTGAGGAGCGAAAGCTGACAGCGCCAGTCTGACTGCTCTGAGCTCCAACAGGTTGATGTGGCATCAGGACTCCTCAGGGGTCCAGAACCCATGGGCCCTGTTGTCCCCCATGTGGGTTTCCCAGCCCATGAGAGAGGCATCGGTCGAAAGGATGACCATCGGCTCTTGGCGGCGGACAAACAGGATCCCTTCCTGCAACCGGTCTGGGGTGGTCCACCATTGGAAAGCATCCCACATCTTCTGGTTACAGTGATCAGCTGGTCAAAATGACAATATCGCTGAGTCCACTGGGTGGCCAGCTCCCATTGGAGGGGGCGCATGTGCCACTGGGCCCAACGGACCACTGAGGTGCATGCCGCCATGTAACCCAAAAGGCACAGAAAGTCCCGGGCAGGGCACAAGTGCCCAACCAGAAATTATCGGGCAAAGGAGGAGAAAACCTCCGCCCTGTCCGCTGGGACCCGAGCTCTGGCTTGACAAGAGTCGAGCTCTGCCCCAATGAAGCCTATCACCTGAGAGGGCACAAGTTCTGACTTGACCTTGTTGATCAGGAGGCTGAGTTGGGAGCAGGTTTGGAGGGCCAGATCCCTTTACCTCTTCACCTCCTGAAGGGAGGAACCTGACAAGAGCCGGTTATCGAGATAAGGGTAGATTCTGACTCCTCGACGCCGAAGGTGGGCCGCCACCACTGCAATGCATTTGGGGAAAGTCCGTGTGGCTGATGACAGGCCGAACGGCATGGCTCGGAACTTGTACAGGGTCCCCTCGACCCAGAAGCAGAGAAACCGCTGATGGGTTGGACGGATTGGGACATGAAAGAATGCATCCTGTAGATCCAGTGAACAGAACCACATGTTTCACTCCAGGGATGGTATGATCTGATTCAGAGTTACCATCTGGAAGGTGCGAGACCTGATATATTGATTCGGGTCGTGGAGATCTAGGATGGGGCACCAACCCCCCGTCCACTTGGGCACCAGGAAGTACCTGGAAAGGAAGCCTGGGTCTGTAGGAGGATCCGGCACTGGAGCTATGGCCTCCTTGCGGAGGACCTGAGCTACATCGTCTTGAAGAGCCGACTGAGTGCAAGCTGAGATCCTTTCCTCCCGAGGGGCATGGGCTCGGCTGGGAGGGTACTGCTCAAATTCTAGAGGCAGGCCCTGACCGACCACTTCGAGAACCCACCTGTCCGAAGTGATATCGGACCAGGTGGGAAGGAAGTGGCGAAGCCAACCTCCCACAGGAGGACCCAGAGCTGGCATGATGGGTGTAGGGTTGGCAACCCCCAACCTGTCACTGAGCAGGCTTAGAGGAGGAGGAGGAGGCACCAGGACCTGTGCCTCGGCCTCCTTTACGGGGTTGTTGAGGACCCTGCTTGGGCCGTGGGCGCCAAGCTTGAGCCTGCTGCTGTTGCTGCTGCTGCTGACCTCCTTGATAGGAGGGCTGCCTGACTGCAGGGGAAGAATGCCAAAATGGCTTCTTCTTTCTTTTCTGCTGGTTCTTGCCCAAAGAGTGCTTAGCAGAAGTAGCATCCAAGGTGCCACTGGACTGCTGTATGCGCTGAAGATGACCGGCCACTCCTGGACCGAACTAGCATCCAAGGTGGCACTGGACTGCTCTATGCGCTGAAGGTGACCGGCCATTCCTGGATGGAACAAGTCGGTGCCTAGGAAGGGCACATCAGCAAGCTTATGCTGAGTATCTGCTGGGAAGGAGGAAAGGCTCAGCCGAGCCCTGTGGTGAGTGGCCACTGCGGCTGCTAATGAGCGGGCACAAGAATCCCCAATGTCCAGGGCCATCTGGAGCTGTTGTTTTGTGACAGCACATTCCTGGTCATGGACTTGCTTGACCGTGGTCTGCATGTCTGTTGGGAGATGAGGGAGGACTTCGTCTAATGACCCAAGAAGGGCATGAGAGAAGTGTGCCATAATGACAGCCGAGCTGGCCTGACAAAGGCCTAAAGAAAAGGCCACATAGACCTTACGGGCAGAGTGGTCCATATTTTTGAACTCCTTGTCCAGGGGTCGGTCAGTGTTGGCTGAGCTACCAGTATGCCTAAACACAGAGTCGGTCACCAGGCTCTCGGCCAAAGGGTGCTCTGTGAATCCTGCAAGGGAACCCATGGGCACCGTGTACTTGCGAGCCATGTGGGCAGACGGTGCTGGGCAGGAAGCAGGATGCTGCCAAAGCTCAAGGGCTGGGCCAACAATGGCTTTGGCCACTTGAAAGGCCTCTGTCAGGGTGTCTCCCCTTTTGAGAATATCAGTAAAGGGGTACTCCACCTTCTTCTGGATGGACTCCAGGGGCATTCCGGTGGATTCGGAGATAAGGTGGAGGATGCCCTGGAAGGAGGAAGGGCCTTCCTCCAACATTGCCACGGACATCTCATCTTCTCCGGGATGAGAATGTAGTCCAGTGACATCCGAGTCCGAAGAGTCGGGATACAGCAGTCTCCCGCCTAAGTCACCCTCGATGCGCCGACGGCGATTGGCGTGACTGTTATCGATAGACATCGGGGAAGCCCAGTGTCTGCTCAGTCCTCTTTCATGGGTGCCCCTCCCTGAGGCTGCTTAGGCGGTGGTTCCACCAGAATTGGTGGAGAGACCGGAATAGACCGAACCGGGATACGGGCTGGCCCCATGGGCGGAGGAACCAATGGTTTCAATTCCGGAGGGGTCGGCGTTGGCCTGGGAGGAGAAAGCCAAGCGATGGCTGGGGTAGGCAGCGGAGCCGGCTTATGCCCGGTCGGAATCAGCTGTTGCCACCTGAGGTCTTCATATCTTCAACGGAGTTTCCGACGAAGCCTATCCTCATCCGAGGAGGATGAAGACCTGTGGCATTGCCTCTTTTTAGAGCGCTTATGGCTTTTTCTCGGCCGTTTGGCCGAGAGTGTTCTGGACCTCAACCGAGATCGGGGAGGCCGACTCGGTTGATTGGAAGACACCGGGGTTGGTGAAAACCGAGGGTCCGGAACCGGGTCCTTAATGGGGACAACAGCGGGCTGGGTCTCCTCATTGGGGAAAACAAGGACTGGAGTCCTTTCCAAGGAGTCGGGCTGAGCCGGCGACAAGGGGTTGATTGGGTCGAGGACAATCTCAACCTCATCGACCACCTCCTCGGTCCCATAACCAGACGGAAAATCCGTGAAGCCGGTGGCCGAGGATGCGATCTCAACCAAAGTTGAGGTCGAGTGCTCCTGGGACTCGGACCTTTCTCGGTCCCAAGAACTCCTTCGTCGGGATGAAGACGATGGGTCCTTCTCTCTCTTGCAAGAGCGGGAGGAGTGCGAGTCTGAGAGCGCCTCACCCCGGGTTGGGAGAGACTGGCACAACTCCTTGAAGGAGCCCAAAAAGGTGGAGCCAAGGTTCAACGGAACAAAAAAGCTTTGACTAGCCAAAGCTCGTGCTGCTTCCTCCTCAAATGCCTTCATTTGTTCCAGCTGTTCTGCAGATCCTGTGGCTGCAGAAACTGCCCACCTCAC
Organism: Neoceratodus forsteri; assembly: GCA_016271365.2. Taxonomy (NCBI): domain Eukaryota; kingdom Metazoa; phylum Chordata; order Ceratodontiformes; family Ceratodontidae; genus Neoceratodus; species Neoceratodus forsteri. The sequence goes on from JADMNL010000025.1 coordinate 48,175,856, forward strand.
CTCCTTCGATTTCACCGGTGGGTTCCTTTTCTCCAGTCTCCCCAGTTTTAAGCGTGCCTTGCGGTCGTCCAGGACATTGGGATGGAAGGCCAGGCAAAACCCACACAACGAGGTGTCATGTCTGACACCTAGACAGTAGACGCAGGTTAGGTGGGGATTGGTGCGTGACATCTTCTAGCCGCAGGGGCAGCAACGGAATCTGGGGGAAGATTTTTCCTCCATGTCAGATGCGGTAAAATCGCAATCGCTAACTTGAACAAGTTTGAGAGTAATTTTCAGTAAAAACTGATGCTTTGAATCAAGGGCCTACAAACTGCTGTAAGAGCACGAGGGAACCTGTATCTTCCAGCGGAAAGGAAGATCTGGTGTCATGGGGCGGAGACAAGGTATATACCACCCGGGTGGGTGGGAGGAGCCAGCTTGAAGACTTCCGGCAAGATTTAAAGTGGAAGGGGACATGCCAAGAAGTGTGGATGAACAACATATCCACTCTCCTAGAAAAATTATTTGGTAAGCCTTTTGCTCTCACATTTTGTTCTCTGAGAAGATTCTCAATATTGTAAATTGCAAGACAACACATGTTTGTGTTGCTCATTCCCTTTTAAACATAGGTGTTTTAGAGGTTCTGGGGTGCAATTATGGCAGGGAAATTCAAAGTACGTTTTGCACACTGCCTTAGCCTCTGGGTGCTTTCCACCTGCACTCCCCTTCCAATGTCCAACTTCCTTTGTCCTATTTTATAGAACTTCGCACATTGTGATTTACTAGCTTAAAACATTTTATTTATTACTCTTTTTAAATCGTGGACAGGTGCATTTTCAAAACAATATTTCACACAATTCTTTTTTCAGAAGTTCGTTTTGTTTTTAAGTACCATGCAGGTTTGTACTTTACCCACACTTGTCAGGATTCTGTTCCTTTTTTCCCCATCATGTCCACCTTCCTCGCAACAGCGTTTCTACTTCCTGAAATTTCTTGGCGCAATTGCCTATTCCACTCGCTACCCGAAGTCCTTTTCATTTGGTGCATATACGTGCCATCACTTTTTTTACTATTGCCCGAAACCCAGAGTGCTGTGTCCTTTTTCGTAGTGCAGGGAAGCGCTTAGAAAGCGCTAATACTTTTAAATTTGGCGCTCTGAATGCTTACACACGCCATTGTCTCTTCTCCCTGCTCCCTCCTACTTCAAACTGTCCAGCCTCCTCGGTGCTTCCACGAATCAGTCAGTGATGACACATACTAACGTTCTGATGTTTTGGAGACAAATCCCCATCATCAGAGCTGTGTATTCCAACGTGTAGGGCCTTTTTATACCCTATTTACATTCATTATTCATGTCATCAAAACTTTTTTATCCTTCCTATTAGCGGGGCTTACAAAATTTCTATTTCTAATAATCTTTTGGTTTCTTGACTCTCTTCTTTGTCTTTAAATACTAATCTACTTTTTTTTATACATATATCTCGATCTTAAAATACTTAAGGAGCTCAATCATGCAGTGCAAGGTCATAGTAACTAATATCTTGATAATTATTTAGAAAAACATACCTTACGGCACATAAAAAGTACTTCATACAATGCAAAATAATATTTACTTATTTCTTAATGCTGGTTAAAAAATACCATATGTAATACATAGGGAGTCCTTTCCATCTCTTAAATTTCAACTCTAAATGCAAAAGTTGCTTATTCAATAACATAAAAAAATCTCATCTTATTCCCCAGAGGGCAACCCAGCCTGCAAACGGTCACTTGTATAAATATATTATCTTTTCAATCTTTGCCCATAAAGAGGTAATCCTCGTCTTTTTTCTTTCCCAGAGATCAACCAAATCTGCTAAAGGTCAATATATATGCTATTTTGTTATTTCATTCTTGGTACTTTCCAAAAGTGGGATCAATCTCACTTCTTCCCCGAAGGTTAACCAGACCTGCAAAAGGTTACTTATACTAATTTCTTATCAAACATTCCACAGAAAATTAGTTATACAGATTTGTTATTATCTTATTAATCTTTACCCATAAAGAAGTAATGCTCATCTTTTTTTTCTCTTTTTTTCCTCTTTTTTCTTTTTTAACCCTCCCTGGAGGTATATAAGGGGGCGGGCCCAGGCTTCACCCCAGTTCTTTTCCTGCCGAGACCCGCTCACGTTGGGGAAGTTCTGGTTATCCAGTCCAGCAAAAGAAAGGAACTGGAAGATTTTGGAAGAATTTATTCTCCTTTATCGAATATTTCTACGAGTTTCTTATCACCCTCACCCCTGACTACAGGCTGACGTATGTCATCACTGTCGTCAGTTTCCTCCGGGCCCAAAAGGAATAAGTGCCACTGTGGCCACCAAATCCCTTCACAACATGGCCACACCAAGTGCGTTTTCTGCCTGGACCCAGACTATAACAGTGTGACCTGCTCCATCTGTCAAGGCTTCACCAGCAGGACAAGAATTAGGTGCATGAAGGCCCCAAAGGCCCATCTTTTGTAGAAAAATATGGATGTCCTGCGCACCCAGGGGATAAGGGCAAGCATCGGGACAAGTCCCACAAGTGCTCCTGCGACAAGGACCGTAGCCGGTCCCATCATCGCTCCCAATCTTGGTCCCGCTCTCACTCTGCCCGTAAGAAGGTCTCTCTCCCTCTTCGGGCTCAGGGGACTGTCGCAAGCACTGAGAAGGCTCCAAGGTGCTTACCCCTCCTGCCAAGAAACCGGCGCCAGCCAAGGCAGGCACATCGGGGAAAAATCGAAACCTAAGGTGGCTCCACTAACAGTTACCCCCCCAGACCTCTTCGGTGCAAGCTACGGCCCCGACTAAGAAGGTCTCAACCTTGTCCGATGAGGGAAAGCTGCCAGGTGAGAAAGTTACCCCGGCACCGACTCCTGTGAAATGGACATCGGACCTTATACTGACAATGGTAGAGACTATCGTGGTGGAAGACCCCGCGGCAGGGGCAACCTCGGGGTCTCTCAAATCTTCCACCTCACAGGTTTCTGTGGGAGATTTCCCCCTCCCACAAACTACCTGACCTAGCTTCCCTGCCTCCCTTTCCAGGGTCGGCAGGCTTAGTCTTTATCAGAGATGAGCTACAGGAGCTTTTCACCTTCTGGTGGAGTCAGGTGAAGAAAGAACAGTCTCCACCAAAGCCGGACCTGAAGTCGGACCCTAACCAACTGGATAACGCTGATCCCGAGGGCCTTCCTGCTTCTTCCCCATGGAACCCTGGCGGCGCTACCCGCGCCCGCCAGTTCGTTCGGTCTACGATCCATCACCGGCACCTCCAGTTCGGCAGCCGTCATCGGTATCGGTCCCGGTCCAGGAGCCGTTCCTGCTTTTCTAGGCAGGCCCGCTCCCACTCCCGACATTGGTCCCCAGACCAATGTCAGCCATTGCTCAGTTGTCGGTCCCATAGCCGACGCCAGTCCGGTAGCCACCGACGCTCGAGGGGGAGGTTCAAGACACAGCTCAGGCCGTTCAAGGCCCAGTAGCAGATTGTCTACCCCTCCTTCTTCCTCATCCCTCTTGGAGGTCGGGGGTTCTCCGAGAGAGAAGGACCAACCCCCGCTCACCTCCTGATGATCCGACCTTCATGGATGTCATGAGGCACATCCAGGCCTCCAATGAATCAGAGACAGAAGACCTGGATCCGGAATGCCGCCAACTGGCTAAATACCTGAGGCAGAAGAAGCCCAAACCTCTAGTGGTGCCTCCTTTAGTGGACACCTTCCAAGATCTCACCAGAATAACTTGGAAGCACCCAGCTTCAGTCCAGGCTGTTCCAAAAAAGTCAGACAGGCTGTATAGAGCCCTGAGGGATGAGCCTTTCCTGGTGGAGCACCCTCAGGCAGACTCTTCGGACATTACGGCTGCCCATGATAAGTCAAAGCAGCCTAAGCACCTCAGTTCCCAGCCTCCTGACCCAGAATCCCGCTACTTGGACCAGGTGGACAAAAAGATTTACTCTGCCTCCACCTGCTCCATTAGATCCCTCAACTACCTCACTCATATGGTCCAGTACCAGAATGAGTTATGGGAGATAGGACAGGAGCTAGCTAGTGCCTTGCCAGACTATACACAAAAGATGGAGCTCCTTGACATCTTAAAGTTGGGCTCAGACGTAGGCACGAATGCTATCCGTGCCTCATATGATAACACAGATACGGCAGCCAGAGCATCAGCGTCAGGTGTCTGCCTCCGGCGCCACGCCTGGTTGAGAGTCTCGGGCTTTCACCAGGATCTGCAGTCCGGAATCCAGGACCTCCTGTTTCAGGGTTCCGTCCTCTTTGGGCAGGAGACAGAGTCTCTTATCTCTCATCTCCAGGAGTCGGGCAAGTCTATCTGGTCCGTCCGGCAAATGTACAGAGGGGACCAGAGACGAGCTAGGTGATGTCCATTTTGGAAGCCCTCAGGTGCTCAAGCCCATAGTAACCAACAGGGCCAGAAAGGCAGCTTCAAAAGGAGGGCTAGCAACCAGCAACCTGGAGGCATTCCTTTTCATGGCACCAAATCCTCCCAAGCCTCTCTGCCCATTGACTCCCTCCCGACCCCCCCTCTTCCAGAGGAGGTACCAGGGGAGGCAGTAGGGGGTCGCTTCTCCCTTCACCTGAAGGGTTGGAGCTCCATTGACAGTGCCAGTTCTTTCAGACATCAGTAAAATATGTGGGGCATATAGTGACAATCAAGGGCATAGAGACTGATCCTAGCAAAGTTGAGGCCTTGACCACCTGGTCCCAGCCCCACAACCTAAAAGAATTACAAAGATTTCTAGGATTCTGTGGTTATTACCAGCGGTTCATTAAGGACTATTCAAGGGTGATTTGCCCACTTCTGAATCTTACCTAAGGTTACCCTCCCACCAACAAAACATACAAGAGAGTGGCCTCCACTGAAGCTGAGAGAGTGTATTTCCATCCAAATGAATCTTTTGGGTCATGATGGATGCCTGACTGTGAAGCTGCTTTTCATGAAGTCATATACCAACTCACTCACACTCCTGTCCTTGCCTATGCTGATCCTGCAAAACCCTATGTATTACATACTGATGGTAGCCTACAAGGCTTGGGGGCCGTGTTACATCAAGAGCACGAGAATGGCCTGAGACCCGTGGCCTTTGCCAGCAGAAGTCTGACTTCATCTGAGAAAAACTATCCTGTGCATACATTTGAGTTCCTGGCATTGAAGTGGGCCATTGTTGACCAGTTCCATGAATACTTGTAGGGGGCCAAGATACTGGTAAAGACAGATAATAATCCTGTGACTTCTGTGGAGACTTCATCCAAATTGGATGCCACCGGCCATAGGTGGCTCTCTGCATTGTCTACCTATGATTACGCTGTTGAATACAGAGCAGGCCTGAATCACGGAGATGTTGATGCCCTCTCTCGAAGGCCTGTTTCCAGAAGTGATTGGGTCAGGCTGTCAGAACCTGATATTTGAGTGCTATGCCAGAAGTTTGACCAGGAGGAACAAATGTCCACGGACGCAGTGGACTGTCTAGTACACTGCTTGGGGCCCTCTAACAATTGTATACCTGCTGCTTACTGCCACTTTTCTGCATTAGATATTGGTGCACTGCCTCAGCTTGATAATGACAGTCTCCAGCAGGCTCAATCCTGAGATCCTACGATCAAATCAGCACTTGAAGCCCTTTGCGCAGGGAAAGATGTGTCCAAGTTGCGCTCTTCTGATTTGAGAACTGCCTTATTGTATAAAGAAGGCCCTAAACTGAAACTGATTAACTGATTGCTGTACAGAGAAACAGTAGATGGGGGCACAAGTAGACAAGCAACAATTGGTCTTGCCCACTGCTTTCAGAGACTTGGTGCTGAGGTCCCTACACAACCACATGGGGCACCTTGGTATAGACCGTACCCTTGATCCAGTGCAGTCTAGATTCCACTGGCCTAAGATGGGGGCCGATGCTGAGCATCATATAAGGACTTGAAGTCGCTGCCTGCAGAGAAAGGCCCTGCCCCAGACGGCTGCCCCCCCTTGCTAACATCACCACAAGCGCCCCTATGGAGTTAGTTTGCATTGACTTTTTGAGTTTGGAGCCTGATCAGTAGAATATTAGTAATGTGCTAGTGGTCACTGACCATTTTACAAGGTATGCCCAAGCATTTCCCACCAAGGACCAAAAAGCATCCACTGTGGCCAAGGTACTGGTAGATAATTTCTTTGTTCACTATGAGGCCCCCCAGAGAATCCATTCTGACCAAGGACAAGATTTTGAGAGTCGCTTAATCAAGGAGATGCTCTCTCTCTCTGTGGGGAGTGCAGAAGTCTAGAAATGGAAATTACGTACTTACCATAATTATTTATCTTCCTGGACAGTCTCCATCACTCATTCACACTAGTGGGACAGCGACGGAGGAGCTAGGACCAAGTGGGAGCCTAAAATTTTCTGAAGGGTCGGCACAGAGACAGGACCATGCATGCGCGGCACTGTGAGACTAGCTCACGCTGTGTAGGCTATCTCGGCGTCGACCCTCCAACTGCCTCAGTACCTTTTCGACTGAGGAGGTGAAGTGTAACTAATGAGAATAACTCATCCTGAGTTTCTGGGCCTGAGAGGGCCCAGATGGCCTTTACAAGAAAGGTCAAAGAACAATATCTTCACAGTCTGAACCATAGGACCATGAAGACCAGGAAACAAAATGAGTGTACCCAGGGGATGGTGAGTGGGCGTGTGAATGAGTGATGGAGACTGTCCAAGAAGATCAATAATTATGGTAAGTACGTAATTTCCATATCTTCCTGGACTAAGCCTCCATCACTCATTCACACTAGTGGGAGAGTACCGAGCTAAAACCCACAACCCTGAGTAGGGTGGTAGGAGATAGGGTTCACCCAGAAAGGACGGCCAAGGTCTGTCCTGCTAATAAAAAGAGCTGTCTTGTAAAGAGCATCTAGAACATAGTGCTTACAAGATAAGTGCTCAAGTTGTAACTCACCACTTTGCAGATGACTGCAATAGGCACAAAATGAAAGTCTGCCAGGAAGCCGCAACCATTGTAGGAGAGCGGTGAGAACCTGGCCTCACAATTTGGTTTAGGACCAAAATTAATAGTGTCAAAGACTTGTACTAATGTAAAGGGACCTCAGGAACTGAAATAGTTGGAGGTAAAGTCTACTGGTTCAGGGTAGACCGGAAAGTGCAGATGGTAACCCCTACTATCAAATATGGCTGACCTGTGAACAACAGGTCCAGAAGCACTTGAACCCCTTACTTGGTGAGCAAAGGGGGTCCAGGTGGGGTTAGCCCACCAAGGAGAATGGTCTCCACTTAGTCACTGGGACCTCCCTGATGGAAGGCCAAGCACGACTTAGAAGCCTCTTGTGGTGGTCTAGTAGAACCAGATCCTACCCACTGCATTTTCCAAAAGGAATCATCCTGCCCCTGTCTGTACAACTGTAGTAGCAATCTCTGAGCTCAGGAAAGAAAGGAAAAATGTACAGAAGGACATGTCCACTGCAGAAAAAAGCATTCTGACAGAAAAAAAAAAAACAGGGGCTGGATTTCTAAGGCAAATAGAGGCAGATGTGCGTTGAGGAGGGACACACAGCAGGACCAAGTTAGGGCTAACCCATTTGTTGAAAGTGACTGAAAGCAGCAGTGACTCAATGCGGTGAGGCACTACTCACTCTGGTCTCCCTGAAGGGAGTAGGAAAGGATTCTAGTTTGTTTGCTGAAAACAAACATCCGTCACGCACTTGGAGAGGATAGCTTCGTGAGCAACTGGCATGGAACCAGTGCGCAGAAACCGAAGGAGTGAATATTTGAGAAGCTACCTCTGAAAAAAGACGTACTTGACTTTCGGTCAAGAAGGAGTATATCACCTGTTAAGTTAAAGCAAGCAAGTAAGTAGGAACCTGAGTTCCGACTCGGTGGAGAGTCACTTCTGTTGCTGCGAGGCTCTGCTCAAGAGAAGAAAGTCTGATAAAAAGAAAGGGGAATTAACAGAATGGGCAGTCACCTAGGTCTAGGAAATATCTCTGAATGAGAGAAATCTCTCTTGGAGAAAGGATGACCCATACTGCCACTGGATGGGACTCCCCCTCCTAGGGGAAGAAGTCGGGTAATCTTTACCATACTCTGGAGACGAGTGCCTCAGGGGCTGAGGTGGAACCTGGCCAGATCCAAAATAAGGGGGGTACTGGGTAATTTTGGCTAGGCCCTGTGCTGTGATAAATTTTTTTTTTTTAGTCCAAGCCTAACAAGGCTTTCAGGCTGCTATTTCGCAAGGATTGTCTTGATACAAAATGCCGAAGATGTACTCCATCTGAGTGCAGAAGTAGCCTGAGTGTCCATATTGAAATCATGACCAGACTAAAAATCACAACTGGAGAGATGTTAACCACCTGTGCTGAAGAAGCCACCGAAGGGGCAATATCACAAGGGGGCTATATACTCCTATCAAAGGAGCAGAAGACACTGGGCAGCTCCCGACCATTAAATTAGAATGTTCCACAGAGTGCAACTGTCTTGATGACTGAAAAAGTCTAGACGCAAAAGTGTATGGTCCATGGACGCAGTCTGAAATACTATAGCGGACCCCATTACTGAGGAACTACTGAAAAGATCTTCCATCACAGACTCTGATGATAGAGAGGACATGCTCTTCAGTATATAAAATGAGTCATCTGCTGTATTACTGACCAGAAGGATAGGGAAAGAACCATGTAGATGCACTTCTACCCCAGAAGGACCTCTAAGGGAAGTCTAGGTCAGAGCCACTAGAGACTCCGCCACCAGAAAGGATGTCAAGGAGCTTGATACCACGTAGGGAGCCGAGAAAGTGCTGAGCGGAAAGAGAGATTCCGCAGGCAGAACAGTACAGCAGAGTTCCATCAGCAGAAAACCTCTGGATGACACAAGATCCCACATGGACCGCCACTCACTAAGATGTGCGGAAAAATAATCCGAGGAACAGGACTTCATTCTGTGGAAAACATCCCGCCACAAGTTCTGTGGAGAAGAAGTCCAAAAAGGAAAAATGTGTCACTAATTCTGCCAGACAGCACCCACTAGCACCCCTGCAGCATCACCATCACTCATGGCACAGGAGGGCACCAAGCAGAGCCTATGCCAACCTGGGCGATACCCAAGGGCACCTGCAGCAGTACCCGCAGGCACCCCTGGCACCCATTCAGCAATGGCACCCAAGGGCACCCTGACACCCATGGTACAATGGTACCCATGACACCCATGGCAAGAATGGCACCCGAGGGCACCAATGGCACCCAAGGGCACCAGTGGCAGCCATGGCACCTGTGCACCCACGGGTGGCACTGTGCACCTGCGGGCGGCGCATATCACCTATGGGTGCCATGGGTGGCACCCACGGGTGCCATGGGTGCTATGGGAGGTGCCAGGGGCAACCATGGGTGCCACAGGTAGCATCGTGGGTGCCTATGGGTGCCACAGTACCACTGGTGCCATCAGGTGCCATGGGTGCCACTGGTGCCCTCAGGTGCCATTCTTGCCATGGGTGCTCTTCACTGCCCATGGGTGCACAGCACCACCTAGACACCCATGGCACCACAGGCAGCGCAGACAACCAATGGCAGGAACAACAGCAGCCATGGTGCTGCACAGACCCACAGCGCCAACTAAGGCATGGTGCCAACGGTGAAGGGGAGAAGGAAAAAGGTGGTGCTGGTGCCGGCCCCTGCATGGAAAAGGGAGAGGAGGGTAGGCACGAGGGGTTGACACAATGGCAAAGGCACCAAGAGGGCACCTCGCTCCATCGTGATCCAGTCAACCTGGCTCTGGTCCAATGGCTCCAAGGCCCAGAGGCCCTGAAATCAGGAACACAGCCAGGAAAACTGGAAAAGTCAAACCCCCTGCTCCACAGGAGCGACCCAGAGGTGCAACTGCCCTCCGGAGCTCCAATGTGGACAGAAATGGAGTTGAGAATGCAACCGTTAGGAGCAGGGCCAAGGGGAACCCACCAAAGTCGGTTCAGGTCCATCGCCCCTCCCGACGAACAATTCTCGTACAGACGTACCGACGTGCAACCTCGAGAGGCACCGATTCTTCTTCCCCCAATGAGGAAGAAGAACTCGAGGTTAAGTGGAGCCGGATCCCTGGAACCGCTAGATTTGTGCTTCGGTGGACTGTCTTCACCCCAGAGCACAGGGCTGTCCACAGTCGGCCCCCCTCCCCGTTAATTAAGGGCGGCAGACCGGACACAGCCCCTCTGACATAAAAACTTTCAAACTAAGTCCTCCTACCATCACCGCTACCATCTGAGGACGACTCCGTTGATGGCAGGAAAGAATTTATTTTTTCTTCTTCTTCATAATCTTCTTTTCTTGTTCATAAAATAAGAAATTAAACGCTAAAAGCTGCTGTTGTGTAGATGAAAACTTAGACTCCGGCATACGAGCGACGTCGACATCCAAGCACACTTGACGGCGGGAGAAAAGGAACTGAGGTGGTTGGAGGGTTGACGCCTAGATAGCTTACACAGGCACGAGCTGGTCTCATGGTGCCGCGCATGCGTGGTCCTGTCTTGGCGCCTACCCTTCTGAAAATGTTTGGCTCCCGCTTGGTCCTAGTGCCTCCGGCGCTATCCCACTAGTGTGAATGAGTGATGGAGACTTAGTCCAGGAAGATCCACCCCTTACCACCCCCAGGGGGATCCACAGCCAGAACGTTTTAACCACACCCTGCTTGACATGCTAGGCACTCTCCACCCGAAAGATAAGCCCAGATGGAGCCAGCAAATTAGCAGTTTGGTACATGCTTACAACTGCACCAGAAATGATGCTACTGGGTTCTCTCCCTACCGCCTTATGTTTGGAAGAGAGGTTCAGTTGCCAGAGGATGTTTGCTTTGGAGTCTCCCCCGATGGGGTCTGAGCCGACAGCTACCTACAATACATGCAAAAGTTAAAAGCTCAATTAAATCATGCATACCAACTGGCTCAGACCATGGCTGCAAAGAGAAATTTGGCTAATGAAAGACATGACAAAAGGGTAAAGGCCCAAGAACTCCAAGCGGGAGATCGTGTATTGTTAAGAAATCTGGGACTACATGGCAAACACAAAATTGCTGACTGGTGGCACCATCTCCCCTACATGGTAGCAGGCAAATTAAATGACTTGCCAGTGTATAAAGTCTGGCCTGAAAACAACTCAAAGGATGTCAAGACAGTGCATCATAACCATTTGTTGCCCTTTGGTTAAATACCGACTGAATCTGAGCCCCCAGAAATTTCCCCCTCTGGACCAGTGACAAGGGCTGCTGAGAGACAGAGACAAAGAAAGCCTGCCCCTGTAGTTTCTGACTTAAGGTTTCATCCACAGCAAACCCTAATTGAGAATGACTGTCAGTCTACTTCGGATGAAAGTGAGTGCAACTATGGTTATTATCCTTCCTATGAAATAAGTCAGTTGTTTCAAGGTAACCCCCTGGTCAATTATGGGGATGAAGCTGAACCTTCTGGAATGACTAAGCCCCCAGCTTTGTCGTTGGAGCCAATGCTCCCTGAGAGTGAAGTGCAGAGTGTCACGTCTAAGGACATTGACTCACTTTGTATGATGAAACTGTTTGAATTGCCTGAGGAAGAAACAGATGAGCTAAGACCGACTGGTGACATACCAGAGCAGGAAGAGTACTTTGAGTGCAATGATAGTTCCCCTTCCAGTGCCAGAGAGTTTTTCAAGTGAGCAAAGTGTGGTGGAACCATATCTTCCTGAACATAAAGTCTCCACCACTCATTCACACTAATGGGAGAGTGCCGAGCTAATAGTCTCCCGAGAGGGCGGCAGGAGAAACCAAGAGCTCACAAATTTAGGACAGAAGTCCATTCAGGATGGTTCTGCCAAACAAAGTATGTCGCTTGGCATGGATACCCAGGGCATAGTGTTTGATGAAAGTATGCACTGAGCTCCAGGTAGCCACATTGCAAATATCTGCAATGGGCATGTTGTGGATTTCCACTAGAGATGCCACGACTGCTCTAGTAGAGTGAGTGTACACTCTGCCTTTCAGCTTAACTTGCGCAATGGAATAACAGTGGCAAAGGCATGCCACCAGACATGCTGAAATGCATCTGATAGCGACAGGTTGACCCAGCCGGGTTTCGCTAAATAGAAACGCAGAGCTCTTTTAACGTCCAAAGAATGAAGGGAACGCTCTCCTTCATTTTGGAAGTTCGCAAAGTAAGTAGGAAGGACCAAAGTTGGTTTAGATGGAATTCTGAAACAACCTTAGGGAGAAATTTAGGATGGGTCCTAAGAACTACTTTGTCTTTATGAAACACAGTATACGGAGGGTCTGTGACCAAGGCATGTATCTCAGAGACCCTGCGGGCTGAGGTAATGGCCACCAGGACTTTTAAAGCCCCCATGTACTGTCTCTTTAAGTGCTGCCTGCTTGCAGTCCTAATTAATTTGATTGGGGGGACTGTGTGTTTCTCTGCCCTAGTCCCGCCCGGGCTGCCGAATAATCGCTCCATTTCTGCCATCGCTAAATGTGCAGAGTGAGCCCTTTTGAAAGATATAACTGATTCCTGGTATGTCATTTAAATAGTAGTAAAAATGCAGTTTGTTCTAACCTGACTTCTTGCAGCAAGGACTGTTTCTGTTTAGCTCTACCATTTTGGTCCCGGACTACCGAACTGGACCAATCGGGGGGCGAGGACTCTAAAATGGAGCCTGCCAGAGTGTAATTCATGGTGCCTGACTCTGAGTAAAGTAGTTTTGGATCCTTGGCGCCTTTTTGCACCTATAGAGGGAGCCCTGCTGTGATTGACAACTGGACCGACCAACCAAACTCTTTGGATCTAGGGTAAATCCCTGAACTGTTTGCTGGCAAGCCAGATTCGAGTTGGAAGCTGAAGGAGCAGCACCTCTGTGTGTTCAAGCGGCCATTTGCGGCGTAGTTCGTGCGGGAAAACCGTGAAAGACCTGATTCCTGGCCTACTAGCCTGCTATCTGCCCTGAGGGGGAGAAGAAGAAGTTTTTGGACTGAATCCGAATTTGCAGAGAACAGAGCAAGCTGCTGACTCATAACTAGGCTCACCCTGTAGAAGTCCAAAGATTTTGCTGAAAACGATCGGCCTGTCAGGACTCTAGCTATTGAAGTGCTCCCAGGTTTAGCAGTGATTTTTGTGATCGGGACCGAGGAGTCGCCTGCCTGGTATAGTAATTTCCTTTACATATGAATGTGCCGGAAGGGGATCGTGATCTGGCTTCCCCCTTTGCTGTAAACTGTGTGCTAGTGCTGGAAGTAGTTTTCCCAGCCAGAATCGAACTGAATCCGTGCTGCCTGACGCAGATGGGCCCTGCCACGAGGGTCCTGCCTCACTACATTGCTGCACAGAAAGATCCATCGTCGAGGGGCCCAGCTTCTTCTGGCAAACCAGCAAGTCAGCCATCAGCCCTCCTGTGTTTAGCCTGGGTATCGTAACACTCAGGGTAGCTCCCTGCAACTTCTGTTTAATCAAAGTGTGTCATCTGATTGTCTTGTGCTTTTCTTTTCATGAACTGAGCCCTCCAGCTCCGGATTACAAATTGTGTGCATGTTCTTTCTCCATCACAGGGCCCCACCCAGCTGCGACACTGGCCTATCTCGGGCAACTATCCTGGCTAGCCCATCTGCCTTGTAACCTGGATACCCAGTGTGTGTGACAGTGTGGGGGATTTCTGCACTGCATGCATAACTGTGTGATTATTATTAATGTGTTCAAGCTAATTAACCTGATTATCCCCCCTCCTTGTTACAGACCCCGGAATAAATCAGATCTGTTTTTTCTGCAATTTACACTGACTGTGGTGTCAGTTTATGCTAAAGGTATTGCACTGTTGCTGTTGTACTGCATCACCTTATTTTACAGGGGGTCCCCAGAGTCCAGCTGAAGGAACCAGTCCTGGGGGTAAGTGCCAAGTACAAGTGTATGTGGTTTGAGTATCTGGGGTATTGGGAAAGTCACTGTTGTGTACTGTGTGGGCCACTAGTGGGAGACAAGGGGGGTCACAGTGTCCCAGAGGGTTGTGGCCTGGTTAGTGCAACCCAAACCAACCTGACCTTTGGGTGGAGGCACCCGTTTCCGAACTCAGGCCCCTTAACCTGTTAGTAGCCCAGCAGGCAGAGGTAGTAGCCCAAGGGATAGCGCCACCTAGGGGTTACACAGTCCTTTGAAGAATTTACAGAAAACAGGGTGAGATGCCAGTGAGGAGGGCCTTCCCACTGACAGAAATGCAGAAACAGCTGACGAGTGTACTTTGAGGGTAGCTGGTTTAAGGCCTAGGCCATTAAGATGAACCATGTAATCCAGAACTGTAAACAAGTCAGCAGTATCTGGGGATATATGTTTCTTGGAATACCAAATACTGAATCTTTTCCATTTAGAGTTGTAAGTTTTTCTGGTGGCAGGTTTTCGAGAGGCTTTGAGAATGTCCACAACCCCCTTGAGAAAGATGCAAATTTGCATATTCTAGCTCTTCAAGAGCCATGCCTTGAGACTGACAGACCGAAGGTTGGAAGACCAGATCCTCCCCTGAGAGGAGGTTAACAAGTTGTGATTCCTGGGGAGAGACAGGGGAAGATGGACTGCTAGGGACAGTAACAGGGGATACCAAGGCTGTCTGGCCCAGTCTGGAGCAATCAGGATCACTTTGTAAGATTGTGACCTTATCTTGACCAGGACTTTGAACAGTAGAGGAAAAGGAGGAAAGGCATACAGAAATTTCCCCTCCCAATCCTTAATTAGACCATCCAGGGGGACTGAACCCAAGACTGGGGGTCTGCAACAAAAGAGGGGAAGTTGGTGATTGTCTGGGGCTGCAAAGAGATCTACCTCTGGGGTGCCCCAACTTGAAAAGACCACTTTTAACACTAGAGGGTCCAGGGACCATTCATGATGGCCCTGGGAAATTCTGCTCTATGCATTTGCTAACACATTGAAGGTGGACTGCTACTAGAGAGGTCTGTAGAGAATAAGCCAGGGACCATAATTTCATGGCTGCTGTGCACAGGCCGTAGACTGAGTGCCTCCCTGCTTGTTGATGTACCACATGGTGGTGGTGGTGTTGTCTGTCCTGACCTGAACCATCTTGTTCTGTACTGATTCTGAGAAGGCTTGTAGAGCCAGGTAAATTGCCCTGAGCTCCAGAAGATTGATGTGGAGAAGAGACTCCTGAGGGGATCATACCCCCTGAGCTGTGAGGGCTCCCAGGTGAGCTCCCCACCCCAGGAGAGAGTCATCTGTAGTTAGAACCACAGAATGAGACTGAGTGATGAATGGGACCCCTTGCCTGAGGTTGTCCTGATCCAACCACCACTGGAGAGCCTGGATCAGAGTCTGAGTCACTGGAATAAGCTTGGTTAGAGGATCTTTTTTCTGAGACCAAAAAGCCCTCAAGTGGAACTGGATGTCCCTCATCTGAAATCTGGCCCCTTGAACCACTGCAGTGGAAGCTGCCATGTGGCCCAGGAGTTGAAGAAAATGCCTTGCTGGTCATGACACCAGAAGGTGGAAAGAGGAAGCCAGCTCTATAATGACCTTTACCCATGCCAGAGGGAGGAAGGCTCTTGCTTTGACAGTATCCAACTCTACCTCTATGAAGGTCAAGAGTTGCACTGGCTCAAGAACTGATTTGGGAAGATTGAGGAGAAATCCTAGAGAAGTGAGCACTTGTTGGGTCACTTGCAAATTTGACTTGACTTGGTCTGGAGACTGACCCACAATGAGACAGTCATCCAGTTATCGGAATAAGGAAATGTTTTGTCTCCTTAGAAAGGCCACTACTACTGCTAGGCATTTTGTAAATGCCCTTGGAGCTGATGTTAGGCTGAAGGGCATTGTTTTGAACTGATAATGGCCTGAAGGCAGTTCGAACCTGTGGTACTTTCTGTGGGAGCACCTGATGGGCATGTGAAAGTAGGCATCCTTTAGGTCCAGGGAGGATAGCCAGTCCCCTGGCCTTAGAGAGGGAAGAATTATCCCCAGAATCACCATTTTGAATTTTGGCTTTAGTAGGTGCTTGTTTAAATATCTTAAATCTAGGATGGGCCACCACTCCCCTGTTTTTTTCAGGGTAAGAAAGTATCTGGAGTACAGACCTTTGCTTCTGTGAGGTGTAGGAACTCTCTCTATGGCTCTAAGACCCAGCAGAGATAAAACCTCTGCCTCTAGGGCAATGGTTTCAGAGATGTTTGCAGGTGGAAAGGACCTGACCCTCAGCTTTGGAAATTTTTTGAAGCTGAGGGCCAGTCCCTGGCTTACTACCTCCAGGACCCACTTGTCTGAGGTAACAGACTTCCAGTCCTGGAAGTAGTAAGCCAGCCTGCCTCCTACAAGAACTGGGGAGTTGACCCGGGCTGACACATCAGGGTGTCTGCTTGGCAGGAGCCTTAGGCTGAGAGGAGCATGCAGCCCTGCTCATCCCCCTTCTGCCTCTCCCTTTAAAGAACCCCCTCTGAGAAAAAGGAGAGGAGGCATGTGCCTGGTAGAAAAGCCTGTGAAAGGGCCTGCCCCTGCCCCTAGCTTGCTGCTTCTGAGGAGTTGCCTGCCTTTCCTTGGCCTGTGCAGTCCTACAGGTGGTCCTATACTCATCCATCTTTTTCATATAATTCTCTGTCTGCTCCCCAAACAGAGTATTACTGACGATGACAGGGAAATCCATGGTCTTAGCCTGGGTGTCCTGTGATAGGCTAGTACATCTGAGCCAAGCCAGTCTCCAAAGAGCCACAGATGCAGCCATGACTCATCATGACACATCATTGGAGTCCACAGCAGCATGAAACTGGATTTTCGATGCCTCAGTCCCATCAGCAGCCACCTCCTCCAGCTCCTTGGCAAGCTGGGGGGAAGCCTGTTTAGCCAGTTCCAGAACAGTATCTCATCTGGACTTCTGGCACCTGGCTGTGTAGGCCATATAGTTAGCTTGCCTGAGTCCAAAGGAAGATGCCATGTACGGTTTTTTAGCCATAGCATCCAGCTTCCTGGAGTCTTTATCTGGGGTGTGTGAAGCCAAGGGTATGTTAGCCTTATCACAGGCTGCAGCTTGCACAACCCCAACATAACTGCATTGGTGGTACAAGTACTCCATACCTGGGCCTGACAGCATATACCTCTTGTCCATTTATCTGTCCACAGGAGGTAAAGAATTTGGAGTCTTAAGTAACTTCTGTGTCAGTTTGCCAAAGGATTTGTGAAGGGGAATAGACAAACTCTTGGACTCTGGGATGTCCATCATCTCCACATAGTCAGGCTCCTCTTGTTCCTCGAAAGCTTCATCCAGAGGGAGCTGGAGGGTTTCTGCCCCTTTTTTGTAGAACATAAAGTGGGAAGGGGACTCAGAAAGCCTAGGAGGGGAAACATCAGAAGGTCTGTCTGGGGAGATGTCCAGTTCTATGGGCTCATCCAGACCTTTCACACCATCATCATCATCATAGTCTTCCTCCTCCTCTAAATCCGGTTCATAATAGTCTTCTGGGGAATAATCTTGAACTGGGGGAACCGAACGCCTACCAGGAGGCGTCAGATCAGCTGGAACCGTACAGAGCGATTCAACTATACCAATCGCTCTGGCAATTTCCTCGGCGGTTGGACAATGCGGTTCTGGATCCAAACCGGCTGATTTGTTTTTTTTCCTCTCTTTTTGCCGGAACTGACCCCTCAGGATCAGCTCTCCATTTGCCCGAGGGAGTCTCGTCAGGTCAGTGGGCACTCCCTCAGGTTCGGTTGGAACCTAACCGGGCTGGCCATCCTGGTCAGTGGACTTCTCGGCCTCCTTTTCCCTAAGCCTGCCCAATCTTTTATCCAGAGTGGCCTTAGGAAAATTTTTACATATTTGGCAGTCTGAATCCAGGTAGTCAAAACCCAAACAATAAACACAGGTGGTGTGGGGATCAGCCTTAGCAAAGGCCTCACCACACTCACTGCAATGCTGAAACCCAGTGGGCCCGGTTTTTCTCTTGGGTTTCTCAGACAAAGCCATCCTACAACTTACCCTTTTTTCAGCAACAGCCAGGCAAGACCCCCTTATCGGTTCCTAACTGTGTCACGGGTGTTGGAAAAAAAAACGATAAAATTTGTTTTTTTTTAGAACCAATAAGTACCAGTACCTCACACTAAATTCAGGCTAAAGAAAAAACACCAGACAAAATACAGACAACCGGTTCAGCCAAACCGATTGAAATATAAGTTTTACAATTTCCACAAAATTCAGCACTAGTCCACTACCTCAAGTGCTTACTATACTGCAGACAGGGATCTGAACCGAAATTAAGTAAAATTAGCGGTTAACTGACGTTTTTTTAACGGACCAAACCAATAGCGAAGGAGAGATCTCCGGGGCGACTGTTCAGTTAGGCATAGTAAAGAATCTGATGGTTACACTTCAAAGTGCAGCAGACAGAGGTTTGAACCAAGCTTGAGCTCAATGTTCTATGCTCTGGCATAGTTAACTCTTTCGTCTCCGGAGCAGTTCAAGTGCTGGGGCTAACTGCATAATGTCAGAATACAGCAAGACTTCATGTTGTTTGAAATGCACCTTACATTTAAGAACTGTTACTGGCTAAAATAAGACCTATAGTCTTTGAACAAATGCAATTCAATAAGGGTTTCTTAGCAAACAATAACAAAAAAATGTTAAGATTGAAAGTTTTTTAATTTTTGCCATAAACGTTTTTCTCCCAGTGGGGCAGACGGGCAGCTACCAGTCGAGTCCTTGCTCTCTCTAGCAGGCATCAACCTGGCATCCACCTCTCCCATCCACTGGATTACCCCTGCAGATTACTCCCTGCGGCAGGAGTAGGAGGGGAGGGCCATTCTCCCCCCAATACTTCCATATCCAGTGCTAGTAACCGGGCGGTGCATGGGCCGGAGAGGAGTGGTTTTGGCTTCAGGAAGCCCATTCCAGCCCCTTTTCCTGTTTTCTGGTCCCTCCCCATTGCTGGGGCATGCATGTGGGGGTCCCGCAGTCCCCACCCTTCTTGCCATCCCCAGTCCTATCCTACCCCAGGTATCCACCTAGTGGCAATCACATGGCGAATCTGACAGCCCTCCCTACCTGGGAGAGGAGAGCAGTCCATCAGGTTCTTTATCCTCACCCCCCCCCGTAGGCCCCCAGCAACCTGAGACTGCTCCCAATCTTGGGTCGCTGGTGTGGTGGGCAATAACAATATTATCGTGGCACTGGGCCAACTCAAGACTGAAAGTTTTTTTATGAGCAGGACAAGTGCTGAAGAGTTATGTTAGGGTGATATAAGCCCTGTTTACATGGTCACATTTGCACTGAAGTAACCTATGCGTTTGGGTTGCTCCAGTGCAAATGTGACTGTGTAGCCACTGACCTGATCGGGGTAAGCCATTCATTAAAATGCTCCCAGATTCTTAGGCCAGCTGGGGACACTGAGTGGATTAAGCGGCTTACAGCGGCTTTAAATGGCAGTGTGGACTGTCTGCGCTGCTGCTACCTGTCCAACCACGGCTCTTGGCACGTGCAGAGCCGAGGTGACGTACACTTGTTCATGAATGAGTCTCCATTTTCGGCAAGTGCATTGTGCCGAATACTTTCCCCACAAAATGAGAGTCTCCTGCGTGCAGCGAAGTAGCTGTTGTTAAAAACCAAGGGCTGTAATAGTTGGAACTTTCCAACTGAAATTTACAGCCGTGAGTTAGGGCATGTGCATTCAAATGCGCATTTACGTCGCCGCCAACGTCAGTGAGCAGATGTCCGGCACCCCGACGCACAGTCCCTCACCAGCACAGATAGTAGCGGTGTTGCGAGGGGCCGTGTAGTCAGGGTGACAGCGCATGGCAGATGGTCAGGACCGCATTGTTGCAAAAGTCTGACATGCTACTGTTGTATAAACATGGCTAAAGAGTCTACAGTTTGGACTGAGTGATTCTGCAAATCTATTTTTAAAATTATGGTCTAGTTTTAATGTTATTAAAACTTTTCAGGCTTCTTACCAGATTTCATCATTTTTTGAACAGTAACTCGCACTTGGTCGGGTTTCACCTGTCTTTCCAGAAGTAATGCCCTGTTAAATGGAAGATAATACTGAATTTAGAATACTTCTAACCACATCATGTGACAGAATGGCATGGAATTAAAGGAGAACAGAAAGACTGCAACACTTTTAATCCATATTTGTTAATACCTTTTTCTCTTTCTGTGCGTGGCTCTCTTTTTGATTTCTGCCTCCTTCCCCTTTAAAACCAGCTCTGTATGTAGCCACCCTAGTACACTATTACAAATGCTCCAACCAGAGATGGCAGAACTGATGTAGGTGAGGGAGTTGATGGTGGTTATTAGTAGGCACGCAGCACCAGGTAGTGCTATGCAGGTACCATAGCCATAGCCGCTGTCGGCCCCCTGGCCAAAAGAATTGTTCCCACGGGGTCCTAGTGCCTCCAGCCCAGATCCATTAGTGGGATGCAGTAGAAAAGACTAATTCTGAGAAGATCATAAGTTACAGTTGGTCAGTGGCTCCTACGCTGATAGCGCTACTTGCATGGGCTGCTAGCTCAGAGCAACCTGAGCATGTTGAGGAGCAGTTTCATTTTCATTAGCAGCTTTTGCAAGTACTGGTCTCTAACTGATGATGTCACTCACTGGAATATTTAATAAGAATGGGAGTAAGTAAATACAAATTATGGAGCTGTTGCAGTCTTTCTGTTCCCCTTTAAACCTTCGGGCACACTGTGAATTAATTTTGTATTAAAAGCAGTACTGCATGACAGCGGTGGTGATTTTGACTTATACTTTTTTTTTTACTGCATTTTAGATTGCCTCTTCCCACCTATCTTGTATGGCACCATTCCTTTCCCATTTTGAAAAAAATCCACAAATACCTGCGAACTCTGGGCACTGTGCAGTGCACACCAGGAGCTGGACAGCCCAGAACTTCAAACAATCCTCCAGAAGGTGTGTGCTCAACAAAAAATGGAAACTGCACAATACCAAATCACCAGTAACTGCTTTATTGCAATATAAAGTAAAGTGCAGACAGACGTCTGGAGTAGCGCAACTTGCCCCATTTTGAGGCTCCTTTATCACCTTTTTTTTACATCTGAAATAATAAAAGGAGGCCCCCTTTTAACATTGCTTGGTCTAAGTATTTATCAGTATTATTTGTTGGTTCTGAATACCTGTTGTTGAAGATAACGTTTCTGTTGCCTAAAATGAATCAGCATGCAGCAGACGCAGCTCCCTAACCTTATGGGACAACAGATGTACAAAAAGAGCTGAGAATACTGATGAAAACTTGGTCTGAGTCATATTAAACGATGCGCTTGTGTTATTATTTCAAATGTAAAACAAAAGACTCAAAATGGAAAAAGAATGGCATCATACAAGACAGGAGGGGAGGAGCAATCTAGAATAGAATAAAAAGTATAGGTCAATATTTTCAGCACTGTCATGCACTGCTGCTTGAAAATGCAAGGGCCAAGTAGTTGGCGCATTGACAGCATTGCTGCTTGTGACCCTGGTGACCTAGTTTCAGGAAGGAGCATGGTCCACCAGGGGGTCAGCAGAAGGAGGAGGAGGGTTGAGTGACCCAGAGGACACTCTCTTCCTCCATCCTACAGTACTTATGCAACACCAGAGGACGCTTACCTGGTTTTCCAGAGGTTTGGATGCCGCATTAGTGGCAGTTTTATTGACACAGCTGCATCCCAGTAAATGGGCCAGAATAATTGCTGGTGATTTTCAGACACTCTGATGCATTTATGACACTTTACAGCAAACATATGATGCATGTATCACAATTCTGACGTGTCATTTTTCGATATGCATCTTGTGCTCTAAAGGTCTTGTCGCAAGTACTGCAAATGCAGCAAAATCATGCCCAAGTGCTTGAAATGAAGCTCAATATCTCCACAACCACCAATGCTAGAAGCTAGAAGCCCCTGGAAGGGGGGGGGGGGGTTCATTGTCACTGTTGTATAGCATGTGTTAATGGCTTTTATAGTTCAAGAGATTTTGGCCTCCAAAAGTTGCATAGATATTATCGGACTGTTTTAAATGATTGGCATTGCTGTAGAAGGTTTTAAGCATGTGGATGTATTTTAAACACTTCTATGATCCCTACAGTGCTGCCCGCCGGGATGAAGCACTCTTATCACAGTTTTTGCCAGGGATATCTTGCAGGATACTGCAGGAACACAATGTTATCCACCGGTGATTGCTCCAATTTGTCGTGCCGGATAGTGTGACATCTTTATCAGAGTGCTTCACCCTAGTGGGTGGGCAGCACTGCATGCTGCTTTGAAGGACAATATCTCCTCAGCTGTGAAGGCCAGATGTTCAGCTACTGAACACACTCTGGAAAGGGCATAGTCAAGGTTTTCGATGGTGTTCAGCTTCAGTAGCTACTAATTTTGTTGTAAAGTAAGCTTTATTTTTATACAGGGCTTGACATATATTCACACCATTAGGGCAATTTTAAGTCCTATTTATAAGGTGTTCCTGTTTGATCTTACTTTCAAGTTTAGAGGGGAGTTTATAGTTCAAGCGACTTTGCTCTGCAATGATGTAAAGGTGGTATCAAAGTGTTTTAAATATGATGGCGTGTTCAAAACATTCCAAAAGCAATGGTGATGTGTTTAAAATGGGTTGACAAATTTAAAAATACTTTGAATTATACCACAGGTATCTAGTCTCAGCCAATCAGAACACAGGAAAACTGTTAAGTTATTCTCCCACGAACTACCACCTACATACCCACAGTAGTTTATTTACATATAGCCATGCCCACAGTAGTTTAATCGGCTTTCCACAGTAGTTTATTCATCTTAACCACGCCCACAGTTGTTTATCCACATATCCTTTCTCTCCACTCACATGCCTACACTGCATCTCACAGACAGACCCTCTCAGTCTGTGTAACTAACTTCCCAAGCTAACACAAAGTCTCTAATATCTATATTGTTCCCCTGACTTCCATTCAATACTTAAAAAAAAATCTCCCACACATCAAATTCACCTCACAGCGCACGTAATATTTCCTTTGTGCGTCTGTCACCTCTAGTGCTACGGCAGCAAGTAAAAAGCGCCTTTCTGACTAACAAATAATTTTGACGTTGTATTTGTGAAAGTAGTAATATGTGAGACTTACTGCCATGTACAACATTTGAAAGCTGGTCCCGTTCAAAAGCGAGCGCTAGAACTCTTTTTTTTCTGTTTCCAAATCGAATCTGTGATTCTGGACATGCGCATTGCCAGCTTTTGTAATGTGCATGTCCAAAATCATGGATTCGATTTGGAAACGAACAATAAAAAGAGTTCTACCGCTCACTTTTCAATGGGACAAACTTTCAAATAATGAATCTGGCAGTAAGTCTTACATATCACTACTTTCAGAAATACAAGCTCAAAATGATGTTACTTGCTGCCGTAGCACTAGAGGTAGCAGATGCAAGACGTAGATATTACATGCGCTGCGACTTCCATTTCATTTCTACTCAAAAAAACATTTTTACCACAAATTCTAGTGGTATAACAGTAATAGCATTCAGTTTTGTGACGTACAGTATACTTGCAATAACCGGCTTCTGTGGAGATTATTCATCCACAGAAGCCGGTTATTGCTTCATATACTTCACAAAACTGAATGTTATCACTTAAATAAACTTCCAAGCTCAGCGTTCCCTCATGGAGCTCCAACAGACCCTCATTTATAGTTTAGATTTATTCTCTCCCCAACAGGCTGTATTCTGAAGATATAACTATTTTTTTGTTAAGGAGATCTCCACCATTTGCATGTGCAAGAAACATAGTGCCACCATATGAGTTTTTGTAGGTGTGCCTCCTCCACTTCCAATGCCCTGCTCCCTTTTGCAGGCACGGCTGCACCGAGCCAATGAATGTCCAAGCTGTCTATGACAGCCGTTCAGATGCAGTGGCACACAGTTCTGAGGAAAAATGGAAATTACGTACCTACTGTAATTCTTTATCTTCTTGGACGAAGTCTCCACCACTCATTCACACTAATGGGATCTACGCCGGAGGTGCTAGGACCCAACGGGAGCAAACTTTTTTGCAGGAGGGTCAGCGCCAGAGATGGAGCCGCAAGGAGTGGTGCCACAAGCCTCGGCTCGTGCGGCAATGACTATCTCGGCGTCGACCCTCCAACTGCCTCAGTACCTTTTTTTCCGAGGAGGTACCGCGTTACTAACCTAGAAGGACAGCCTAACAAAAAACCCGGATACAAGATAGTCCGGAAGACCCATATAAGAAGGGTCAAGAAAGAAGTCTTCACAGCCTAAAGATTGAGGGAATGAAGACCAACAACAGAGGTGAGCTCGGGGGATGGTGGGTGGGCGTGTGAATGAGTGGTGGAGACTTCGTCCAAGAAGATCAAGAATTACGGTAGGTACGTAATTTCCATATCTTCCTGGACATAAAGTCTCCACCATTCATTCACACTAATGGGAGAGTACTGAGCTAATAATCACCTGAGAGGGTGGCAGGAGAGACCAAGAGCTCACAAATTTAGGACAGAAGTCCATTAAGGATGGTTCTGCCAAATGAAATATGTTGCCTGGCATGGACATCCAGGGCATAGTGCCTGACGAAGGTATGCACTGAGCTTCAGGTAGCTGCACTGCAAATATCTGCAATGGGCACATTGCATATTTCTGCCAGGGAAGCCGCGACTGCTCTAGTAGAGTGAGCGTACACTCTGCCTTCCAGCTTAACCTGCGCCATGGAATAACAGTGGTGAAGGCATGTCACCAGTCATGCTGAAATACATCTGATAGCGACAGGTTGACCCAGCCGGGTCTCGCTGAAGGAAACTAACAGTTGTTGAGCTTTGTGAAATTCTCTTGTTCTATCTAAATAGAAATACAAAGCTCTTTTGATGTCCAAAGAATGAAGAGTGCTGTCCCCTTCATTTTGGAAGTTTGCAAAGTAAGTAGAAAGGACCAAAGGTTGGTTTAGATGGAATTCTGAAACAACCTTAGGGAGAAACTTAGAAAGGGTCCTAAGAACTACTTTGTCTTTAGGAAACATAGTATACGGAGGGTCTGTGACCAAGGCATGTATCTCAGAGACCCTGCGGGCCGAGGTAATGGTCACCAGGAAGGCCGTTTTCCAAGTGAGAAATTTCAACTCACAGGTAGCTAGAGGCTCGAAAGGCTTTCGGAGTGAGCATGTCTAGCACAAGATTAATGTCCCAGGCTGTGACTGGACATCTGATAGGAGGTCTGGTATGCAGAATTCCCTTAAGAAACCTCCTAACCACAGGTAACTGGGCCAGAGACAAGGAAAGTACTGGCTCATGATAAGCTGAAATGGCGCAAAGGTGAACCTCGACTGTACAGCATTACAGATCTGAATTTAAGAGGTCTAAAAGGTACTCCAAAACTTTATTTGGTGGGCAGGAAAAAGGATTCAGAGAGGATTTTGCACACCAGAGTGAAAAACGCTTCAATTTGGCTGTGTACGTTTTCCTAGTGGCTGGCTTGCTCGCAGCTAGAAGAATATCTGAAACTCTGTGAGAGACATTGAACCTGTTCACTTTTATCTCTTCAGGAGCCAAGCATGAAGGTGAAGCGATCTCAGATTGGGATGGACCACAGGCCCCTGAGTCAGAAGGTTCATCTGAAGGGGAAGTGCTTTCGGAGGGGTTTCCGACATACTGTTGAGTAACGGAAACCATATTTGTCAAGGCCAGAAGGGAGCAATGAGGATCATTTTGTCCTCCTGGGACTCAAACTTGAGAAGTACCCTCTGAATTAGAGGAAGAAGTGGAAAGACATACAGAAAGCATTTTGTCCATTGCAGCCTGAACGCATCCTGACAGAAAATGCCAGGCCCTGAATTTTTGGAGCAGAAGAGAGGCAGTTTTGTGTTGAGTGGGGATGCAAAAAGGTCCAGGTCTGGAGTTCCCCATTCTGAGAATAGTGACTGAACTACGGTTGAGTCGAGAGACCATTTATGAGGATCTGTCTCCGTTCTGCTGTGACGGTCTGCCAGTTCGTTCTGTGCTCCCGGCAGGTAGACCGCTTGAATTAGAGCCTTGTACTCCAAGCACCATTCCCACACTCTCATCGCTTCCCTGCATAAGGGGTAAGAGTGAGCACCACCCTGCTTGTTGATGTAATACATCACAGCTCTGTTGTCCATTTGAAGGAGAATGTTCTTGTGGCAGAGACTGTCCTTCAAACCCCGGACTGCATAAAGGATGGCTCTCATTTCTAAGACATTTGTGTGAAGTTGGGACTCGTCCTGAGTCTACGTACCTTAAGTGTGGAGAGTCTGACAGTGAGCTCCCCACCCCATCAGGGATGCGTCTGTGGTAATGGAAATCTGATGATCCAGAGGAGCAAAGGGATACTCCTCCAGAAGATTGTCCTCTTGCGACCACCAGGTGAGTGACCTCTTCAGAGGTTCTGTCACCTTTATGAGAAAGGACTGAGAGTGAGTGGTTGGGGACCACAGAGTACTGAGCATCCACTAAGAGGTTCTCATGTGAAGGCGTGCTAGGGGTACAGTGAACACTGAGGATGCCATGAGACCTAGCATCCATTGCATTGAGACAGCTCGAACTGAGCTGTTCTCTCTGATGTATCGGGCCATCTGTAGGATATCGCTCCTTCTGTCCTCTGGTAGAAAAGCTTTCGCACAGGAGGTGTCCAGAAGAGTTCCTATGAACAGGGGCCTCTGGGAGGGCTGCAGCTGTGATTTCTTGAGATTTAGCAGGACTCCCATGGACGTGAGAAAGTCTGAGGCAGTGGTAATGGCGTCGAGAGTTCCTTGCCTGGAAGGGCTTGCTAGAAGCCAGTCGTCTAGATATAGGAACACTTGTAATCCGATTTTTCTGAGATGCGCTGCGAGGATTGCACAACCTTTGTAAAAATTTGAGGCACCGAGGATAGCCCAAAGGGCAGGACTCTGAACTGATAATGCTGGTCCAAAGCCACGAACCTTAGGTATTTGTGATGTTTTGGGTGAATAGGAATATGTTGGTAAGCATCCTGCATGTCCAGGGAGGCTAACCAGTTGTGTTGGTGAAGTAAAGGTAACAGGGTTCCTAGCGATATAATTTTGAATTTCTCTTTGGGAAGAAATTTGTTTAATTTTCTGAGGTCCAAAATGGGGCGCATGCCCCTGGTTTTCTTTGGAACTAGAAAGTAATGGAAGTAGAACCCTGTGTTTCATTGATCCAGCAGAACTACTTCCACTGCCCTGTTGTTCAGAAGGCCTTGTATCTCGGAGGTGAGAAGTTCTGACTGAAGTATTAACAGTTTTGGCTGCTGTTTGGGGGGACAATCTGGAGGGTTCTCTGAAAAATTGAGGGAATATACCTCGTGGATTATCCAGAGGACCCATTTTTCCAAAGTTATGTACTTCCACCGCTTGTAGAATTGAGTCAGATGACCTCCCACCTCTAAGGAGTCCCCCTCGGGCAGCTGAGGTGGGACTTGGGCCAGAAACTCAGAAGGCGGCACTGGGTGCTTTGGGTCCTTGCACCTTCTGTTGTGTCTTCTTTTGAGGCTGAGGGGCTTGATTTTTATTAAAACCTCCCCTGCCTTTGCCTCGAAAGGACTGACGGTTATGAAACTGGCGTTTGTTAACACCCCCTCGAGAGGGGGCGGGAGGAGGTCGAGCCAATTTAATGGCTGACCTAGTCTTTTGTGTGGCCTCTAGAGCCTGTTCTACTTGAGGGCCGAAGAGAAACACACCATCGAAAGGCAACGCCATGACTTGTTGCTGGGCATCATTCGTGAAACCTGAAGTGCGGAGCCAGGAATGACAGCGGGTACAAATGCCTACCGCCACTTGGGAGGCAGTATCGAAGACGTCCATAGCTGCTTTAACCTGCTAGTTGTTGGACTCAATACCTCTGGTTATGGCTTGAAGAAGCTCTAAATTAGTGTCCGACTCTGGTAGAGCTTCAACCATTTGTTTGAGCGAATGTCAAAGAGTATACTCATATTGAGAGAAATAGCCCTGGTAGCTGGCTATACACATACCCAGGGTGGATGCAGCAAATACTCTCTTACCTAAAGTATTTATCTTACGAGATTCTTTGTTTATAGGTCAAGCTGTAATAGTCTGAGGAAGGACGGCCTTATCATTCTCTGGCAAGACTACAATAGGATCCGCAAAGGCTTGGGAGGCTAAAATAGGTCGATCCTTGGGAGTAGCATACTTCCTATCTATGGACTTAGCCACAGAAGGAATGAGAGTAGGATTATTCCATACCATTTGAGAAAGTGTCTCAAAGGAGGGTTGTATGGGGGGAGTTAAATCCATAGGGATGTCCAGAACATGAAGGTATTTGAGTCTTAAAAGCTTCCCAGGATCTATGTAAATAGTCTGGAGAGAAAGAGTGGAATTCAAATTTTTCAGCAGAGACTTAAAAGACAGGTCCTCGACCACAGGCTCTGCAACAGGATTAGTTCCTGCTCCTTCCACATCATCACCCAGTCTAAGATCTGGGTCAGGCTCAATATCATCTCCTGACAGTCCTGGAGGGACTGCATGGACAGGAAACAAATGAAAATCAGCAGGAAAAGGGGAAGGAAAAGAATTCGGAGAAGAGAAGCCCTGAAGATTGGCAGAAGAAAAGCCAGGCCTCAGCGCCAAAGAAGAACACAGCGCGGAAGAGCCACATGGCGCTGACAAAGCAGATGGCGCCAAAGAAGATCCTGGCACAGAAAAGCCGCATGACGCCGAAGACAGTGCCGAAAGGCCACACGGTCCCAAGAAACCAAACAGTGCTGAAAAGCCGCACGGCACTGAGGACAGCACTGAGGATGGCGCTGACAGGCGCAACGGCGTCAAGGACGGCACCGGCAGGTGCACTGGTGCCGAAAATGGTGCTGAGTGACCCACTGATGCCAAAACCAACCCAGGGCCCCGAAAATTAGGATTTGAGGGAAAAGAAGGAAGAACACCAGGAGATAGAGGCATCGGTGTGGCCCCCTATGCCACAGCCATGTGAGGGGGGGGAAACACCAGAGCACAGAGTCAATGGGACCAAAGAAGGCTCCGCACAACTAGGGAGGCCCAACCACCATGCCCAATCCCCTGAAGAGCCCAAGGGCCCCGGAGTGGCTGGGCCAGGCAGCTGGACCAGCCTCTGAGCCCATTGCTCCATCAGAGCTGCCCACTGATGAAACTGCTCATTGGAAGCCCTACCAGAAGGTGGGGAAGGGCTCTGATGTCGAAGAGGTCGGTGACCAGAACCAGAAACTGTTGA
This sequence comes from Neoceratodus forsteri, assembly GCA_016271365.2. Taxonomy (NCBI): domain Eukaryota; kingdom Metazoa; phylum Chordata; order Ceratodontiformes; family Ceratodontidae; genus Neoceratodus; species Neoceratodus forsteri. The sequence continues at coordinate 48,205,031 of JADMNL010000025.1, forward strand.
CTCTGAATGAGAGACGGCAACTGACCCCAATGACGAGCAGCGAAGAGCAGACATATCGAAGGGCGACTCGAGTGATGTCTTCTCTTTTTTGACCTATGGGTCGAAAAAGAGCTCGAGGCTAAACGGTGCAGAGAATGCGACCGTTTATTTCTATGCTTCCAGGGGAACCACCCATCCCCTCAGGCATTGGACCATCCGTTGTAAGACCCCCACTCTGGAGAAGGTGGCAGACCAGACCCAGCCTGGCTGACTGAACAGCTTTCATACAAAGTCTCCCTACCGTCACCTGACCCGTTCATGGTCGACTCCGTCAATGTAGGCTGAGACTTCTTTCTTTGAAAAGAATAAATTGTCGTAAGTGGAACTTTTATTAGAAAAATACTACAAAATAATAAACTGAAAACTATGCTGCTAGTTTGAAGTTTGACTCCCGGAGGGTGAGCGACGTCATCACTGAAGTGCACTTGACGGCAGGAAAAAAGGAACTGAGGTGGTTGGAGGGTCGATGCCGAGATAATCACTGCCGCACAAGCCAAGGCTTACAGCGCTGCTCCTCATGGCTCCATCTCTGGCGCCAACCCTCCTGCAAAAATGTTTGCTCCCGCTGGGCCCTAGTGCCTCCAGTGTAGATCCCATTAGTGTGAATGAGTGGTGGAGACTTTATGTCCAGGAAGATCACCACCACAAGTGGTAACGATGTAGGCAGTACATACTGCCATTGGCGGTATGCCAGAGTGCTATACGTCAACACTGCATCTGAACTGTCATGAACAGTTCTTCTCCCCCGAACACACCACCTGTAGCTGGGAGCCCACCCCAAGCGTGCTCATGCCTCCCCTCACCTGCACCATATGGTGATGGGGTGCTCAATCCCCGTTAGTTCCGCTGCCCCCAAACCAGATTTCAGGTGCCACGCGCAGGGCCCACCCAGTGTGGCAGAAGTCACTGGGATGGGGTGCCCAATCCCCCATCGGCTCCACTGAACCCCAAGCAGCCAACTTCCAGTTGCCATGCTGGGAGCCCACCCCAGCATGGCAAATGTCCGTATGGCTGATGGGGTTGCCCAATCCCCTATTGGCTCCACTGCACCTCCCAAAAATAAACTTCTGCTACCACGCTAGAGGCCCACCAAGCGTGGCAAAAGTCCTGCGTCGTCTTCTAAAAAAAAAAAAAAAAAAAAGACACCTGTAAAAAAAAAAGGTCCCTTGTTGACTGTCTTGCCCCCTCTCCAGCCCACGCCCACCTTCTAGTACCCACTTGCCACCCCAACATCCTCAGTGCCAGTGCAACGATCTTTAAGTGGACAGGAACCGTCTGCACTCTTCAAAGCCGACCGCGAATGGAAGAAATGCCCGGTAAGCTGTATAATGGCATAATTTTTTTTTACTTTGAATACATATCTCTACCAATTTGGGAATTTTTCCTGGAAATTTTCAACATAGGGTTCTTGGGGCCCCACCTCATGAACTCAGCCACTGTCATTTGTTATTCAGTCCCGAAAGGTGATTTCATGGTCACTGCGGAACCACCTTTTCGGGACTGATTAACAAAATGACGATGTCAATTCATGAGGTAGGCTAAAAACCCTATGTTGAAAATTTTGTGAAAAAATTCCCAAAAATGACTGTTTTACAAGCATGCGTTGCGCAGTTCCTACGCACGCTCATAACTTCAAAAATTTTTAATATTTTCACTCCAGATTTTCATAATTACTATTTTACCATACCTCCTTATAAGCAGTACAGTTGTCATTTTTCACATCTCGCCCAAAATGTGTTTTCGTGCATGTAGTGCGCAATGGCCTGGTCAGTGTGTGAAATCAATGTTTGGGACAGATTAAGAAAATCACAGTGACACTGTTCATGAGCAGAGGTCTTAAAATGGCTATGTTGAAAATTTGGTGACAAAGTCCATAAAATGACTGTGTTACAAGTGTGCATTGCGCAGTTTCCACGCACCCTCATAAGTTCACCAATTTGTAATATTTTCAGTCCAGATTTTCTACACTGGCATTTTTCCACACCTCCTTATGAACAGTACAGCTGTCATTTTTCACACCCTAGCCAAAATTTGTTTTTGCACTTCCGGCGCAGAAATGCGTGGTTGCTGTGGGAAATCAGTGTTCGGACCACATTAAGAAAATCACAGTGACACTGTTCATGAGCGGAGGTCCCAAAATGCCTGTGTTGACAATCTGCTGTAAACAATCCCCAAACTAATTACATTACGGGTGTGCGTTACGCAGTTTCTACGCACGCTCGTGACTTCACCAGTTTGTTTATATTTTCACTCCAGATTTTCAACATTTACATTTTTTACACCTCCCCATGAACAGTACAGCTGTCATTTTTCACATCCTGTTTGAAATGTGTTTTTGCACCTGTGGTGCCAAATGGCGTAGTCACTGTGCAAAATCAGCTTTTGGCTAACAAACTGATATTGCCACTGTTCAGGAGGTGGGGGTCACAAAAAACCCATGTAGAAAAACTGGATTGAAAATACTAATGAATGCCTGGGGCGTTAGGGTTTCCGGCCATAACACCCCACCCTGTAGAGAATGCCAGGTATCAGGAGTGTGACTTGGGATTGTCGCCTGTAATGCTCATACCATTCCACCCCCACCCACACCCTGCAGCTAGTGACAGGCATCGAGGTTTGCCTTGGACTCTTCGACCCCAAAGTTCACTCCATTCTCCTATACTGCACCCATCTCACCATATTTCCTTATGGAATGGGGTGAGCATAAGACCCAAAGACCCCAAGGCACACCACGACACTTGTCGGTGTCTGCAGGGTAGGGTGTGGTGAAATGGTGTGGCCATTATGCCTGATGACCCAAAGGCACACCCCAACGCCTGTCAATCTCTGCAGGGTGGTGGTGGTGGGGTTGGCTTCAGTTCAATACTTCATTGCCATTCTTATTATGCATCTCTCTAACTCCTATACTACCAATGCCAATGCCAGCAAGCAAACATTCGGCATTGACACATGCTTGTTCTTGTTACTCATGAGATTTTCATTAAAACAAGACCTCTGTCTCTTGGTATTCAACGTCTCTGGCTGCTTGATTAAATCATCATCCTCTGCTTGTGACATCACAATTGATTGCCTTAGAAATGATTATGAGGCCATAAGAATGTGATGTAACTTTATGGAAAAAAAGCCAGGGCAGATGCAACCCAAGTGACAGGGAATCTTGCTTACTTGCAAACGTCCTTAGTAGTAAAGCATAATGTGAAGGTGTACAGAGCAAAACATCACAATGATGAGTTGCATGTTGCCTTAATATTGTGTTTTTTTGTTAATTTGTACTTCCTCATGTCATGGACCATTGTTCGATCACTAGTGCCACCTCTCTGTCCTTTGGAGCTCCACATATCTTGACCCTAGGGACCTCGGGGCACCCGAGACACACTGTTGCATTGCTATGTCCCCTTCATCTTGGCATCATGGCAGGTGTCGCCCCTACATATATCTGATCACCCACACTGGAGGCGCTCCTTAGGCACACTTTCCCTTAGGCAAGAAGGAAGTAGCCAATTTAGTTACCCAGCCACCCTTTTTCTCTCATTATCTCTGTATGCTTTATGCCAGGGCTCATTGAGAAGGATATGTTTTTTTCCCATTTCTTTGGTCTCTCCCACCCTCCTGACATGGGTGAAGCCTTTGTATGCAGAACGTCCCCAGCAGCAGAAGCAGGCTCCCTGGCTCAGCTGTAGGGGTCACTCCAACACCAGAGCTAACTGTCAACACTCCCTGGCTGAGGCACACTGCCAAGTGGCAGCTATTTCAGCCCAGCCTGTCTCCTGTTGTGATGACTTGGGTCCACTCCCTCACCTGAGTAATCTGCATGGCAGCATAACGTCACCACAGTGCCCTCTGTCACAGTTCTGATGCCTCCTGCTTAGTTCAAACAGCAGGACTCAATGCAGGACAATAGCGGGAGTTGGTGCAAGACAACAGTGGGGCTCAATTCAATACACGAGCAGGGCTTAGTGTAGGACATGAGCAGGGCTAACTGCAGGACATGAGCAAGGTTTAGTGTAGGACATGAGCAGGGCTTAGTGCAGGACAAGAGCAGGGCTCAGTGCAGGACACGAGCAGGGCTCAGTATAGGACACGAGCAGAGCTCAGTGTAGGACACAAGCAGGGCTCAGTGCAGGATATGAGCAGTTCTCAGTGCAGGATATGAGCAGGGCTCAGTGCAGGACATGAGCAGGGCTCAATATAGGACACGAGCAGGGCTCAGTGTAGGACACAAGCAGGGCTCAGTGCAGGATATGAGCAGGGCTCAGTGCAGGACATGAGCAGGGCTCAGTGCAGGACACGAGCAGGGCTCAGTATAGGACACGAGCAGGGCTCAGTGTAGGACACAAGCAGGGCTCAGTGCAGGATATGAGCAGTTCTCAGTGCAAGATATGAGCAGGGCTCAGTACAGGACACGAGCAGAGCTCAATGCAGGACAAGAGCAGGGTTCAATGCAGGACAGATCCCCAGAGAAGAGACCAAAGTTATTTTTATTAATTTATTAAAACAGATTTAAATAACCAGGAAACCACTTAGTGAGATTAGGATTCATCTCTTTTCCATGAGTGTCTCACGAATGCTCCCCCAGGTAACTGCTGCCATTGTTGTTGTGCAAGTGCGTAGAATAACATCCACCTGAAAAACTACCAGAATGTAGTAGAAAGGACTTTGGTCAAGTAATGCATACAATGTTATATCATTATTTTAATGAAAATATATGTTTATGGGAAGTTTTGTCACATACTGTACCTAAAAGATCGAGCTTGTCTTAAGAACTGTCTTGCTTTATCAATTTCTTCAGCAAGTCTCCTTAAATCATCTCCTTCAAATGCTGGAAGCACTGGATCCTTGCAGAGAAAAATATATAATTTTATATACATATATATCTATGTAACTATAAGTGTGTGTGTATAAGTAATAATACCAGACCAGGTTGTGGTAGTTTACGTTGTGACTGACCATACAACATCTGTCATCCCCGCCAATAGGAGTTTGTTGTGAAAGCCTTTGCTACATCCACTGGGTCGTGGGAGGGCATCAGTAGGGGGGACAATGCCCCCCCTACATCAGTGATGGCCCACTCATGCCTGCCACCCACCATGAAACTGCTGAACATCTCAGTTCCTCCTACCTGTATGTGTGACTCCCCTGAGAAGGACAAAGGATGATCACTGTCGACTGAGCAGGGGTTCCCCCATGAGGGATAAGCAGTGGGGTCACAGGACATGGGGGGACCTGGATAGGAGGACAAGTAAGTGTGCTGAAGAAGACGCTGGAGTGGAGGTCTATGCCCAGGTCCAGGAGGAAGGAGGTGAGAAGGAGGTGAGCATGGTGGTTGGGTGGGGAAAATTAGTTACGTTAAAATACAAATAAAAGAGCTTTTCATAGGCTTTCAAACTATTCCCTTTTAACTTACACGGGGACTATCTTTCACTGGAATATCTGCAAAACCTAAACTTTTTTTTGACAGTCCATTTATCTGCCAGCTAGAACAACTAGTCACGGCACTTACCCTTAGCACAAGTTCAAAATGAAAAGTCCACATTCGTGTTTTCAACTTAAATCTCCATTCATTTATTTATTAATTTTGCATTACATGTTTATCCCCCCTCCATGCTCCTGGTGACCCCCACTCCTTCAGGCTCCTTCCAAGTCCTCAACTGATCCCCACTGAACTTACCAGAGCTCCCTCACCTCACAACGCAGCCGGTCCCTGGGATATCCCAGACGTAACCCTTCGAAGGGTGGGTCCCCTTCCTCCGAGGTGGAAGGCACTGGTGGGGAGCCCAGCGCACTCTTGATAGAGCCCAGGGATGCTACTGAGTGAAGGAGACTCATTGAAGGCACCAGTGGAATCGGGGGATGGAGAGCCGTCATCCGGCGCCCACCACCGAGTGGTATTTTCGTTTTTTCTAGGTTCCCTCATCGCACTGGTCATGCAGTTCCTCCAGTCTCCACTGGAGGCTGCTGCTTAGCGTGGGAGTCCCCAATCCCACCCCAGGATGGGAGAGCAGTCCTTCGGACGCTCAATCTTATCCTCCCCTGCTGACCCCTGGTGTCCCGAGTCCATTCCTGAACCCGGGTCGCTGGCATGGTTCAAAGGTAAGGCGCCAGCACCTCAGCCCTCTGCGCCACCAGGCAGGCATTAAATCACCATTTATTGAGCCACACAAACAGCAAGACTGACCCTCCTAGGTCAGGGAAAAACATACAAGTGCACTAACGTTTCACTTTCACCAAGGCTTTGTCAAAGATACTGCCCTCGTGGGGCGAGACCCTTATATAGCACCCCACAGTGTCACATGATTTAGAATTATTTAAATTACTTAAAGTGCCAATATCTATAATAAATTAATTTCTTCAATTTTTATATATTGATTAATACCCACATTTAGACTACACATGTAACATTTAGGTGCTTAGTGCAAACTAAAATAATGCTTTGTAACCATAATGTACTATGCATCTCACACAAGAAGACATACTAAAAAGCTCCCTACTCTAAATGCCCTCTTTGTCAATTAATTTTTTACAAGCAATTGCTAGAACCAAGGTTCCTTACATTCTACTTTTAAGTTACTACAAAGGGCAAAAGAAGGGAGTATTGGAAAGACACCTGCAGACATTTGAAACGCATGGCAATTTTGAGGCATTCAAAGGTGAGCAGCAGAAGGAAATTAAATTCCATGACTTCAAGATCTGTGCCACGTAAAAATGAAAGTTTAAAAAGAGACGAAAATTATTATTTAAATGGTAATATTTTTTTCATGGCCTAAGAACAAAAAGAGAAAGGAAACAGAGTAATAAGAAAAAGTAAGGGTCCACTTTGAATGTCAATCTATTCTTAAGAGCACTGCCCACCTACTACTACTACTTCTGGAGAACAACCGATCACTAGTGCCTCTGATACCAGCTTCAACAAGTGACCCTGATGCAGCTGAGGGTTTTTTAGACAAAGAAATAAGGTATCAACCCAGGAGAGGGAAGAGGAAAGACCATTATCAAGTAAATCTCAGCAGAGACAAGGCGAGGACAGAGGAGGTCAAAGAGGAGATACCAACAACAGGAATACAGACAGAAAACAATACAGAGTCTGGAAAGAATAATGTAATTAATTTATCAAGCTATAGTTTGACAGAATTTGAGGTCAATATCTTAAACAAGGGGTTGTCATTTATACTGACATTTGATCTTGACTTTAGGGCGCTTGCATCTTCTTCCCTGACACAGGAGGGTCAGTCTTGCTGTTTGTGTGGCTCAATAAATGAGATTTAAGTTGAAAACACAAATGTGGACTCTTCATTTTGAATTTGTGCTAAGAGTAAGTGCCATGACTAGTGGTTCCAGGTTGTACTGTTTATGTCACTGAGCACCCTGACTCACCTTGGTGCGGCTCCGGATGTTTCAAGAAATCCATTTATCTACCCTAGGTGTCTGCATAGACTACCTTCCATGTTTGCCTAAGCCACCACCTGCCCAACCTTGGAGCTGCTCTCCTTAGGACTCTTCCAGTACTCCAAGGGTGCATATGTCTCACCTGTGGCATGCCTCCTGTGGACTGCCCCCCGAGGTAAGGTCCTGCTGTTTACCTACTGTAGCAGTGAAGTCCTGCAGTATCTGGTCACCATGTGGAGGCACTCCTGAGAGCTGTATCTGTAGACACCAGGGAGAGGTCAGCCCACGTTGGTCATGGGGGTCGGGCAAGTGTTCATCTGCTTTGCAGCTCCTTTTTTCTCTCTGTATGTCCCGTCCACCAAGAACACACCTCTGTCACTGGTGTCGACAAGCCTGATGCACCGACATGCATGCTATCCCAGAATTGCACCACCACTTGTGGTTGCCCAGGTGGCGGTAAAGCTACAGGATGCATGTCCCTCACTCCACAGAGGACAGTCCGACAGTGTCTAGTCCTATACTCGATCCCCCCCCCCCGGCTGGCCCCCTGATGACTGAAGCTTACTTCCAAACTCAGGTCATCGGAATTTGTGAGTGTAGCTGTACCAGTGCGGCAATACGCCTGCTCAACTAAACTGGTTTTAAAATTCACTTATCATAGCCAATCAAAATAAATACTGTAGGCTAATCTAGTAGTGGGGTAACAGCGCATTGCATTGCCACCTGGAATTGCAAGCCCCGGAATCCCACACGGATGCTGTCTAGGGCAAAACATACCACATAACAATGACTTGAAAAATTACTTGACATACATCTTCACTAGAGAATCCTTCTGTCAACATCCTGTATGCTGCAAAGTGTCCATCCATATCTCCATGGCAATGATGGTAGCGGCCGCCGGTTTGAGAAGCCAACCTCTTCAAAAATTCATTAGCTGTGCTGTCAAAGGGAAGAACCATGAAACTACATCAGACATGCTGAAGTGCTATACTACCACTGTATGTCTAGGAAACAGGAGAAGGTGGATTAAAAGGGCTAAAATATTTGTTTAAACAGAACTGTTGTTAATAATGAGCTCTAACTTGGGGGGGGCAGGAAGGATGCATAAAAATATATCATGACAAGAAAGCAGCAGTGTGTATAACAGTAAAAGTTTTTATCTGTATCTTTTCATTTCTTTTTTTCCACTTTGTCTTTATCAGTTTTGATGAACAGAATGGAGTCATCTCTTTTTTTTCATTCTATTTATTCTCCTTTCCCAGGTCTGTGTCCCTGTCTCCCAGCCAGCTCCATCTCTCCCTCCATTCCCAGGGCTTGCTTGCTCCTCACTGACTATGGCATTCCCCTCTCATGGTGAGGCCACTGGGATGGGCCACTCTGAGTGAGGACCAGATTCCATTTGAATCTGTGTCTAGTCAGCAGGGTGTGGGTCCTGCAAGACTCTGGGGTCATCCTGCATCCAGACCAAGTATTTTTCTCCATTTCTTCCTCTGAGGACATGTCAAACTGCTGTCATGATGGGCTCACCCCCCCCCCAACATAGGAGATGTCTTCCTCCAATCTGCTGTTCTCTGCTGCCCCTACCCTTTTTGTCACTCAGAGGGTGGTGTGGAGGTGGGGAACAGGAGCCCCCCAGAGGAAAAAAGCCCTGCAGCCAGCCCACCAACAATCTAGATCCACACCTGAACCAGCGTCACCAGCATCCCTAATGGTAGTGCTACTCCTGTGCCAATGAGCCGGCTAGGTTGGGTACTATTCCAGGGTCACACAAGGCCTGGCTGGCAAAAGTGTAGAGAGGAGTACATGAAAGGAGCGAGCTGTATGGCACTCAGTGGACAGCAATGACTGATGAGTACATTTAAGGTTAGATATGCTTGGCAGAGACCAAGGCAACTCAGAAGATATGCATCACACTGTTACATTTTGGATAGTTTAAATAGAGGCATCATCTCCAGAAAAACAGGTAGGTATGTCTCCAGGGCATCACACTCTGATGGGATGATGCTTATTGTACAGCATCATTGATGGATTCCTGTTGTTTGAACACCAGAATGGGGAGATACGTTTATGCAGACTCCAGGGGCAGGAATTAAGTTTTTCAACCATTAACCAGCTGGGCTACTGGAAGGAAAATATACTGGTCCCCTGGTCACTCTACAGGCACAATTGGTGCACTTGTTGAAATGTTTCCACCTTCAAATACAGGCCATCAGGGCTATTTTACTAGCCTGATACAAAATTTACTAACATTGGGCCAGGGAGACCATGAGCTCAATTTTCAAAGGCCACTTTAGATTGATGCAAGGTATGCCGAACCCCCGCTTGCGGCAAAGCTGGGCGCGCCAGGTACCTTACACCAGATTTTAGTACATTAAGGGTCCCGGTCCCAAAGTTCCCATGGCTGCCACAAGCAGAGTCATGTGACAAATGGGTGGTGCAACGGAGGGGTTTGATGGAGGCTGCCATCAACCCCTGCCAATGAAAATCTGGCCCAGGGCCTCATGGAAAATGAGAGGTGACTTGGCCAGAATTAGACTGCAGAGCAGGATAGTGAATGTTGCATGTAAGGCTGATTGGGGTTCATACACTATGCAGAAATACAAGCAGAAAAGAAACAGTTGTGGGCGACGGTGTCTGGTGCAACCCAGGAAAGCCTACTGTAGTGTAACAATCACAACACAGAAGGGCACACTCAAGGGGCTACTGAAATTACTGTCATCTTGCCCACAAAGGGCACACATAACACTGGTTTGCAGTTGCAAAAGATGATATTTAAGCCTCTACCATAGTGGCCTACATGTGTTACAGGAGGTAATACCTCCAAGCTGTGCAACACTGTGCCCAAGTGCATACTGTAAATACATGCCACACTGCAGACAGGTAATGCAGACACCACTATTGAATGTCACGGGAAGTGCCAGTGTGATGGCAGTCGCTGTGTAAGATGCCTTGATAGGTAGGCATGGGATCCCGTCCCACCTGGCACAGTCTATAGGAGTGGAGCACGGGCCCTTAGACCAGCTCCAGGCTGGTCTAACACCAGGCAGGTCCTGTGCATGTTGCCCCTTTCAGAATCCCACATATGGGGATAGCGCAGCACCACCATGGTGCAAGCCCCTGTCTGCCAGGGCGCAGCCATGCATCTGCAACAACAGTGGCGCAAGCCTGGCTGGTGCAGGCAGCCCCCCCATGTGGTTCAGGTGGCAACTGAAAATCAGGAATGGCACACGATGTGGTGCAAGATGCCCCTTGCACCACTCATTGGCGTTAAGCACTCTGCGCCATCCCTGATCTGTTGAAAATCAGGCCCCATGATTCAGAGACCCTCAAAACAACTGACATGTAATATGCACATTGGTTACATCAGCACAAGTCCTGGTAAGCTGACACAAATGGGAACCTCTGCTCTACAAAACTACCTGAAACAGAAGCACCTTGTTGATATTAATCATGCAGGTAGTGGTGTTACTACAGGGGCAGGCAGTCATGAGGGACACTCTGAGGATGAGGAATCTTCAATGGATGTCTCTGTCTTGCAGTCATCCACTGGATGTTCTCTGTCCCACCGGTTTATAATTTTTTTGGATATCCTGTGCCCAGAGAACAATAAGAAATCTGTCCCATTCTAAAAAGAAAATTATGTACTCACCGTAATTGTTGATCTTCCAGAATATCTTCACCATTCATTCACATTTACGGGTCTGAGCTGGAGGTGCCACAACCCAGCAGGAATAAAGTCTTTTGCAGCTTAGGGGACCAATGTCAGTGCCTGCACCACCCACTAGGCAGACGTAGTGACGTCATGCTCATGAGTTGGCCAGTAACTGACGCTGGCCACATCCCTTCCTCAGTTGTGCTTTCCTGGACAGAAAACAAGTGGGAGAGGAAAAAAGAGAGAGGGCAACAGACTCCTAGCCCAAAGGGACAAGAAAAGGATAAAGGATATAAAATCATAAAAAATAAAACCTGAATACCAACTTAGAAAACTAAGGGATGGGCCTAGGTGGCACAGGGTAGTGAATGTGAGAACCAGAGACTACCAGCCACCAGGACAAAAAAGAGGAGGGAGTGCAGCAGCCCTCGCATGACTCTACGATGCCAGTTCAATCAATATTGTGTCGACCGACATTACAGTGATTTATTAGACTGCAATTGCAGTCAACATAAATCTGTCTGACTTCTGTGTTTCTTCGGGGGACTTTGCCCCCTACACCCCCTGTACTTAAGATAATCAACTCCGAGTCAGAGTTGATTCGGGGAAGGGGTGCAAGACCCAGAGATGGCAGTGCTGGAGTTCCGCAGTGACAGTTCAGCGACCCGCCGCTGTGTTGCTGTACTGTCGTTCGCGGTAGAGGTGTCAATGTTCGATCGGCATATGCCCTGGCATACAGATCTGGTTGGCCTAGGAGAGACCCTGGGGAATTCCGTAAGGTTAGGATGACAGAAGTCAATTTAGGGAGAGTCTTGTGCTCAAAGAGGACAAGAGCCAAGGATTAAACAAAAAACCTCAAATAGAAGAGACTGTGGCAGGCCGAGAGCACTGTCCTCTTGCCACTCCAAGACAGTGAAGAAGAAGAGAAAGGAAAGAGCAGAGACCAAGCACCTAGCTGTGGGACAGCATACAGCTGAACAGGTTGATCATACTAGAAATAATAATAAACCTCCCTAGCATTTGTCTCTCCATGGCCCTGGAGGTGAAGGCTGCGCCTCGTAGTGAGGCTATGCTGCCAGTTGGCAGAGGCTGCAGACTGATGTCACAGCAGTTCTAGGGGGTATAGGAGAGGGAAGAGCACGGGAGTGAAAAAATACCAAAACGTAAGTTGTGTTTTTTTGTTTTGGAAAAATGGTAGAGACCCTCATCCCTGACTTTTATTTAACAAGTTAGAGAACTGGGAGAGTGGAAGGTGGGCAAGAGAGTCCACTTCCAACAAAGACAGACTGGGCTATCTCTCCAATAAGGGGAGAGCCCTGAAGGAGCAGCAAGAAGAAAAAATTACTCACCTTAGTAATGTTGTTTCTTCTAATGGAGTCTTGCTATATTATGACATATGCAGTGAGTCCCAACCTTCGAACTGCTCCGGAGGTGAAAGAGTTAACTTTCCATGCCAGGCATGGAATGCAGAGCTCGCGCTCGGTTGAAAACTCTGTCTGTTGTTCTTCAAACTCAAACTGTCAGATCTTTAGAGCTAAACTCACTAAGGTCCTATGTGGAAGCGTAAACCTACACTAGCCAACTGGCTACTAAATATAATAACACATTTTTGGTACCAAACAAAGACTCAAGTCAGGAGACCCAAAAATGAAAACACAATCCCAGTCACCCCAAAAAGGGGGTGAAATAACAAGGTGGGCATCTACTAAGTGCCAACACTGCACTCACCCACATCCCAAAAACAGAGGTTCTGAGAGGGCAGGCGGGGAGGTCATAATATAGCAAGACTCCATTAGAAGAAACAACATTACTAAGGTGAGTAATTTTCTTCAAACAACATGAAGTCTTGCTATATTATGACTATATGCGAATTCACAACAGTACCCCCATGGAGGAGGGACAGAACCTACTTAGGAAATAGGCTCTGAAGCACGGCTGTGCCAAACCGAGCATCACTCCTAGCCTGGATGTCCAGGGAGTAATGCTTGGTAAAAGTGTGAACTGTTTTCCAGGTAGCTGCTTGACATATTTCTAGAATAGGGATGTCCCTGGCAGCAGCCAGGGAAGCAGCGGTACCTCTGGTAGAGTGAGCCCTCAGGCCTGAGGGAGAAACCTTACCCAGCTTTTCATAACAGAATTGGATACAAGAGACAATCCACCTGGCAATGGATCTTTTAGTGGCAGGTTTCCCTTTACCAACCTCACCATAAGTGAGGAACAGTTGGAGGGAGTCAAACCTGTGACCCTTGGTACGCTCAATGCAGTAACTAAGGGCTCTCTTCACATCTAAGCTGTGTAACCTCCTCTTGCCAGAGGAGGAATGGTCAGTGAAGTACACTGGGAGAGAAATAGATTGATTAAGGTGAAAATCTGAAACCACCTTAGGCAAGAACTTCCTGTTAGTTCTGAGGGACCACTTTATCTCTATGAAAGGAGATAAAATCAGACTCCACTGACAAAGCTTGTAATTCACTTATGCGTCTGGCAGAAGTAATGGCTCCCAAAAGCACAGTCTTCCAAGTCAAATACTTAAGCTCTGCTGAAGAAAAGGGCTCAAAGGGGGGTTGCATAAACTGAGCAATGCAAAGATTAAGATCCCAGGCAGGGGCAGGGGCCCTGAATGGAGGATTGGTGTGAAGCAATCCCTTAAAAAACTTGGAGAATACAGGATGAGCTGAAAGAGAAGAGGGTTTACCTGCTGAAATAAAAGCAGACACAGCTGCCAAATGCACCTTTAGGGTAGCTGGTCTCGGCCCCAAAGTGTTTAAATGGACCATATAATCCAGGACTGTGGGTAAATCAGCAGATTCTGGGGAAATATGCTTCCCAGAGCACCATACAGAAAACCTCTTCCATTTGGAATTGTAAGTAGCCCTGGTGGAAGGCTTCCTAGAAGCCTTCAATATATCCATTACACCTTGGGAGAGGTGTAGATCAGCAAACTCTAACTCTTCAAGAACCAGGCCTTGAGATTGAGAGATTTGAGGTTCAGGTACCAAACCCTGCCCTGAGCACAGGTTAACAGATTGTGATTCCTGGGAAGGCACAAGGGAAGATGGACTGCTAAAGACAGTAGGAGTGGGTACCAGGGTTGTCTGGCCCAATCTGGAGCAATCAGAATCACTTTGCAGGATTGAGATCTGATTTTGACTAACACTTTGAACAGGAGAGGGAAAGGGGGAAAGCATAGAGAAACTTCCCTTCCCAATTGAGAACTAAGGCATCCAGAGGGACTGAGCCCAAGACTGGGGGCCTGCAGCAAAAAAGGGGAAGCTGGTGATTGTCTGGGGCTGCAAAAAGATCTATCTGCAGGGTGCCCCATCTGGCATATACTATCCCCAGGACCAGGGGATCCAGTGACCATTCGTGATGGCCCTGTGAGATCCTGCTGAGAGCATCTGCCAGGACATTGTCCTTGCCTGGAAGCTGAACTGCCGTAAGGGAGGTGTTCAGGGAGTAAGCCAGAGACCACAACTTCATTGCTTCGGTGCACAAGGTCGTAGACCGAGTGCCTCCTTGCTTGTTGATGTACCACATTGTAGTGGTGTTGTCTGTTCTGATCTGAACAACTTTGTTCTGAACAGATTTGGAAAAAGCTTGAAGTGCTAGAAAAACTGCTCTGAGCTCCAACAGGTTGATGTGGAGCAGAGATTCCTGAGGGGACCATAGTCCCTGGGTAGTGAGGTCACCCATGTGAGCTCCCCACCCCAAGAGGGATGCATCTGTAGTAAGGATTAAAGAGTGAGACTGAGTGACAAAGGGGACCCCTTGTCTCAGATTGTTCTGATCCTGCCACCACTGTAGGGCTTGGATCAGGGTTCGGGTTACTGGGATCAACTTGGTTAGAGGGTCCTTTCTTTGAGACCAAAAGGTTCTCAAATGGAACTGGATGTCCCTCATCTGAAATCTTGCTCCTTGCACTACTGCTGTAGAAGCAGCCATGTGTCCCAGGAGCTGCAGAAAATGCCTTGCTGGTCGAGAGACCTGCAGGGTGAATGAGGAGGCCAGGGAGACCAGGGTCGTTGCCCTGTCCAAAAGAAGGAAGGCTCTGGCTTCCTGTGTGTTCAGTTCTGCGCCTATGAAGGTGAGAAGCTGGACAGGCTCTAGAACTGACTTTGGAAGATTCAGAAGGAAACCTAGAGAGGTAAGCAGTTGCTGAGTTATCTGAAGATGTGACTTGACTTGGTCTGGAGACTGGCCTACTATGAGCCAGTCGTCCAGGTAAGGAAAAATGGCAATTTTTTGCCTTCTTAGGTATGCAACTGCTACTGCCAGGCATTTTGTGAATACCCTTGGAGCAGAGGTGAGGCCGAAGGGCATTGCTCTGAACTGGTAATGGCCTGAGGGCAGCTCGAACCTGAGGTACTTTCGATGGGAGCTTCTGATGAGAATATGGAAGTAGGCATCCTTGAGGTCCAGGGACGCTAGCCAGTCCCCTGGCCTTAGAGAGGGTAAAGTAATTCCCAGAGTCACCATTTTGAATTTTGGTTTTAAAAGGTGCTTGTTTAGGTATCTGAGATCCAGGATGGGCCGCCATTCTCCTGTCTTTTTTGGGGTAAGGAAGTACCTGGAGTACAATCCTTTGCCCTGGTGTAGGGGTGGAACCCTTTCCATGGCTCTGAGAGCCAGGAGGGTAGAGGCTTCTGCCTCTAGGGCAAGTGCCTCTGAAGGAGTTGCAGGTGGAAAGGATCTGGTTCTCATCTTTGGAAATTTTTTGAAGCTGAGAACCAGTCCCTGGCTTACTACTTCCAGGACCCACTTGTCTGATGTTAGAGACTTCCAGTCCTGGACAAAGTAAGCCAGCCTGCCCCCTACAGGTAGTTGAGAAGCGGCCCTGGAAACACCATCAGGGTGCCTGCTTGGCAGGGGCTTTAGGCTGAGGGGTGGAAGCAGGCCTGCTTGTACCCCGTCTGCCTCTCCCTCTAAAGAACCCCTTCTGGGCGTAAGCTGAAGAGGCCTGGGCTTGGTAAAAAGGTCTGTGAAAAGGCCTGCCCCTGCCCCTGGAAGGCTGCCTTTGAGGAGTGGCCTGCCTTTCCTTGGCCTGTGCACTCCTATAGGTGGTCCTATACTCATCCATTTTCTTCATGTAATTCTCTGTCTGCTCCCCAAACAGAGAATTACCCACAACAGGAAAATCCATGGCTTTAGTCTGGGTATCCTGTGACAGGCTAGTACATCTGAGCCAAGCCATTCTGCGAAGTGCCACAGATGTAGCCATGACTCTTGATGACACATCATTAGAGTACACTGCAGCATGGAATTGCACCTTGGATGCCTCAATACCATCAGCAGCCACCTGCTCCAGCTCCTTGGCAAGCTGGCCAGGGACCTGTTTTGCTAGAGCCTTAACAGTATCCCATCTGGATTTCTGGTATCTAGCAACATAAGCCATATAATTTGCCTGTCTGAGTCCCAAGGATGCTGCCATGTACTGCTTCTTTGCCATGGCATCAATCCTCCTGGAGTCCTTTTCAGGGGGGTGTGAAGCCAAGGGAATATTTGCCTTGTCACAGGCTGCAGCCTGCACTACCCCAACATGGCTGCATTGATGTGTAAGGAACTCCGTATCAGAGCCTGACAATGTGTACCTCTTGTCCATTCTCTTATCCACAGGAGGTATAGTGTGAGGAGTTTTTAGAATTTTTACTGTCTGTTTCCGAAAAGATTTATGCAAAGGAATAGACAGTCTCCTAGACTCTGGGATATCCATCATTTCTACATAGTCGGGCTCCTCTTGGTCATCAACAGCTTCCTCGATAGGGAGCTGGAGGGTTTCAGCCACTTTTTTATAAAACATTAAATGAGAAGGGGACTCAGAAAGCCTAGGAGGAAACACTCCTGAAGGTCTGTCTGGGGAGATGTCCGGTTCAATGGGCACACCCAGACTTTCAAATCCACATTCACTCTCCTCATACTCCTCTTCCCCCTCCTCCGGTTCATAAAATTCCTCTAAATCATACTCTTGAACCGGTGGAACCGGCTGAACCGTACGCTTACCTGATGGTGCCGGTTCGGTCAGAACCGGGGAAAGCGACTGGACAATTTGAATCGCTTTGGCTATTTCTTCAGCGGTTGGAAAGGAAAGTTTTGGCTCCACACCAGATGATTTCCTAGTCCTTTTTGCTGGAACCGACTCCTCCGAGTCGACTCTCCTTTTGCCTGAGGAAGTCTCGCCCTGGTCAGAATGTACTCCCTTCGGTTCGGTTGAAACCGAACCGGGCTGGCCATCCGGGTCAGCGGACTTTTTGGCCTCCCTTTCCCTGAGCCTACCAACTCTCTTTTCCATGGTGGCAGCAGGAAAATTTTTGCAAATCTGGCAGTCTGCATTGAGGTGGTCAAACCCCAGACAATAAACACAGGTGGTGTGGGGGTCAGCCTTAGAAAAGACTTCCCCACAGACACTACAGTGTTGAAACCCAGTGGGCCCGGTTTTTCTTTTGGGTTTCTCAGACATAGTGCCAGTCCTAACCAAACTTGCCCGTTTATGGCAATCCGCCATGCAAGACCCTCTTATCGGTTCCCAACCGTGTCACGGGTCGTGGAAAAAACCGTAATAAAGTCCGTTTTTTGAGAACCGATAAGAACCGGTAACCACACTCTAAAAGACAGATTAATATATTTTAAACAACCTGATCTGTTCAAACCAAACTGATAAACCGTTTACAAGTTCCACACAGAATAATAAATGTAAAACCTATCTAGTACTCACAATACCACAGGCAGAGCTTGAACCGACCGGTTGCGGTTTAAATTCGATAAAAAAAACGAGAAAATAATACTTTAACCAACAAAATGAACCGAGCAGAAGGAGAAATCTCCGGAGCGACTGTTCAGTGAGGCGGAGTAAAGAATCTGACAGTTTGAGTTTGAAGAACAACAGACAGAGTTTTCAACCGGGCGCAAGCTCTGCGTTCCATGCCTGGCATGGAAAGTTAACTCTTTCACCTCTGGAGCAGTTCGAAGGTTGGGACTCACTGCATATGTCATAATATAGCAAGACTTCATGTTGTTTGAAGATGCCATGTGAACATCATCACAGGGTGGGCTGCCAGAGGCCCTGACTCTTACATAAGTGGGGGATGGTGGGCGGGCATGTGAATGAATGGAAAACATATTCTGGAAGATCAACAGTTATGGTGAGTACATCATTTTCATATCTTCCAAGAATCAGTCTTAACCATTCATTCCTACTTATAAGTCAGAGTACCAAGCTTCCCCCCAAAATGTGAGTAATTGGCTCACCCTGAAGGGAAAACATTTAAATTATGTACCTACCATAATTCCTGATCTTTCTGTGTATCTTCACCATTCATCACTGTTGGATACTGACCCGAAGGATCAGGACCCCACAGGAGCTTTTTTTTTGTGGATAGGAGAAGTTGACCTCGAAATGGGCGCCACCCTTAAGTGCTATTGATTACAAAAGCTCACGGGTTGGCGGTAACCACCTCCTCAGCGCCAGTTCTGCGTGCGGAGAGAGAGAGACAGAGAAATAAGGAGGGTTGGGAGGGTGGGCAAGGGAGCCGAGAGACAGCAAAAGGAAAGGATGTAAAACTAAAAAGAGGAATAAGCCGAAGGCAGGACAGGAAAGGGGGAAGCCTAAGGGAGTGGGACAGGAGGGCCCCAATCTTTGGGCAAGAAGGAAGAGGTAGGAAGAGGAGACACCACCCCGAGGCATCGCCGTGGACAGCTCCGGAGGTGTTATGCCACAGATTGAACCATACAGGCCAGAGGATGGAGAAGGCTTGGAACAGAGGATGGCACCCATTTAGAGAAGCAGTCCAGAGGGCTAAGGATGGGTCAGTGTCTCCCCTTCCTGTGAAATGGACTGAGGCAGAAGAACCACCTTAAAAGTCCCTGGAGAACAACCCCAAGGGACTGAAACTTAGTTATTGAGGGGGGACCACCTCCAGAGGAGAAACTGAAGGGGTAAATAATAATCTTCTCCTGAATAGGAGGGGAAACAACCATAATAGAGGCACAAGATTTTGGAGGGAGGATAACTGAGGGAATCACCAGAGCCCCCCCCCTTCCCCATTATCAGACTCCCTCAAAAGGCACCAGAGGACACAGTAAAAAAAATTCCAGGACTTACCTGAGTTGAGAGAGGGCTCTGCAGACTACCAACAGCCGAACCCTCCCTGTCTGCCCACCCAGAGGAAAATAAAACAGCCTCCAGAAGGGAGCAGGTAGGACAGAGGTGCTGGGAATGGACCAAAATTCAAACAGAAGCAAACAGGAAGGAGAACTGCCCAGAGACTGAGGCCTGAGAGGGAAAGGTGGGCGGGATTCAGTGATGAATGGTGAAGATACACAGAAAAATCAGGAATTACGGTAGGTACGTAATTTTCATATCTTATCTATGTCAGTCTTCACCATTCATCAGTTGGGTGATTACCAAGCCCACCGAAGAGGGCCCAGAACCTCCCTAAGGGACCAAGTCCCTTAGCCCCCAGTGGGGGAGACACCAGAGAAGGGAACTCTAGCAGGCCTGGCTAGGCCTGAGGCTGGTCTGGGTGAGGCAAGGTTCTTCTAGTAGGAGAAGTAAGGCGCCCCTGAAATTCTTGCCTCACCCTACAGGAAAAAAGATGGGTTCCCCGGAAAGAGAGGGCAGTCACCCTACGCCGGGCCAGAGGTGGCAACTGGGAGAGATGAAGCCATGCCTTCTGCCTGATGCAGATCGTTGTCCCCACCAGCCTGGAAGCCACATCACTGGCATCATATGATGCTCTTGTTTGGTGCCTCACTAGCTCCAGGCCCCATGCGGAGAGGGAAATGGCCTGTCTGGTTGCCTTTGAATCAGGCAAAGAAGCTAGGATTTGACCTAGCAGAGACCACAAGTGCCTGTTGTAGGCAGCATGGTGGGCCTGATGAGCAGAAATACACAAAAGGAGGTGAGTAGAAAAGAATGCTCTCCTTCTCCAAAAATCAAACTCAGCTGAGTCAGAATATGGGGGTCGATCATGCCTTGGGCTTCTATGCCCAGCGGGTGTGTCCAGGAGAGTCACGCCCAATGGGGGGGTGAGGCAAGGCTCCTGTAGACCCAAGGGGTGCACAATACTGCTGGTGGAGGTCCCTCGGGGCTGGTGCTTGGGTTGAGGGATAGCACCAGACTCAGTACGATGCCTCCCGAAAGGGATTAGGCCAGGCGGGAACCATCAGGTTGGCCGCATTGAACTCACCTAAAAAGGCTCGCACCAACCAGTCAGGATTGTGTTTACCAAGGGTGGAAATATGGAGCTCATCTAGCAACCCCGATAGGAAGCACTGATAGCTAGAAAGATCAGCAGTTGGGTAAAGGTGGCCAGAAAAGTCCTCTCCCTCGAAGGAGGAAGACAAGGGAGCCAACGAGCACAGAGTCAGGTTCTGGCTGCAAAGGGGATTAGTGAAACACCTCCTGGTCCATGGATTGGTAGTAAACAGGGAACAGTGCAGCCATGGACCTGAACTGTTCCCAGGTGAGGGGCCTCATAGGGCTGGAGTGACCTGGGAAAGGGGGAAGGGTTGGCAGAGGCAAAGGGGCCAGGCACCTACTAGGAAGGGCACAGCCTCTGCCCGGGCTAGGGGACCCACCAGAAGACTTCAAAGGAGAAGGAGATCCGGTGGTTCTGGCAGATGAAGGCCACTCAACCAAATTAAGCCCAACAAAAGAATTTCCCCCATGAGGTGACTGGGACGGCATGAGCCCAGAAGGGCGGTCCCCAACCTCCATAGATGAGGTCCCTCATGAAGGGACCTGAGGGGAAAAGGTCAGACCAGCGCTGTGACTCCTCCTTAAATCCCCATGGGTTCCCAGGAAAGGGCACCGCTCAGAATACAACCCCCTTAACCTCTCAGACTCTGAGAGAGAGCCCTCATCATCAGCTGAGGCAACTGACACCCCACAGCTGACTCCTGAGAAACAGCTGGAGGTGGAGTGCCCTCCCCTACCTGAGGTGCTCCAGCCAGCCCAGAAGTAGGGCTAGCAAGAACTACCACCAGAGGGGGTACGCCTCCCAAGGTGGCAGATGGATCACTAACTCCAGGCTGCCCTGTGGCACCACCCGGGGCACCAGAGGACTGGTCAGTGCCACCAACCCTAGAATCAGCCAAAGCCATCCGCTACATGGAAGGGGCCTGAACTGGAGCCGCTGTGCTGGAGGAAGAAGAATCGGTGGACTCCTGAGAACCTGGGAGCCAGTCTGGGTCAGCCTCAGAATCGTCCTCCCCAGAGGAGGCCCTAACCCAGACCACTCGCCTATCCCTTTCAGCCACGGTGCCACGAGAGATACCGTGAACTGGCCTCGCATTGCCTGTGGTGCTGCCCCCATCCCTGGCACTGCGAATGACACCGGGGTCAGAGATAGCTCCAGAGGCTGGACCCGTGCCATCCACCGGCACTGCTCTAACCCCATGCTTGGGTTGGGCACCGGCGGTCACCTAGGACGGCACCAGCCCGGGCCCGGAGGCCTCAGACCATGATGCTGGGGGAGCCCTTGCCTCCAAGGAGGCGACTGCCTGGACGGTGCCTCCTGCCCAACTCCCAAGGGGCCAGACTGGGCCTCCTGCACCGTGGGAGGGGTTCCCACTGCAGCAAGGCTAGAACTGGTGAAACTCCCTCCTCCACGGGCTGTATAGGTCCAGGAGGGGACCCAAAGGAAGTGTCAAGAACCCTGCTTTTGGTGACCCATGTACGCGCCTGTCCCCCTAAAGTCGGCGGCACACATCCAACCTTCAACACGTGCAACTCCAACACACAATGATCAATGGAGAAACAGGCGTCGCATCTGTCCATGTTGTGGTTCGGTCCCAAGCAGGTAAGGCAACGGTCATGTTGATCCGTGACACAGTACAGTCGGCTGTTTGGACACCGACGCATTGGAGGCTGACCTGCCCTCGAAGATTTTTTCTTGTTCCCTGAACCAGACGTGATGGACGGAAAAACAAAACCCCAAAACAGCACTCGGCGTCAACGGAGAAATGAAAAGGAAAGATCTTACCAGTCGACACCGAGGAACAGAGCAGCAGAACTAGGACTATGTTTTCTCTACAGATGGACTAGGCCGCAGAAGAATGGCGCTCACACGCGAGGTTGTGCTCACTCAACAGCAGGAGAAGCAGAACTGGGGCTGAGGAAGTGTCGACGATGGTTAATGGCCAACCCACGAGCGCCACGTAATATATTGGCCTCGAGGGCAGTGCAGTCTCGACGTCGATTCCTCTTATGCCAAAAAAATAATGCCACCGTGGGGTCCTGATCTTCCAGCTCACTACCCAACAGTGATGAATGGTGAAGACTGACACAGATAAGATCTATCACTCAGCCCTCTGCTGGGGGATGACCACTAAAGGGCAGGGACTTCTCACAGGTCCGGTGGGACCCAAGACTGGTCAGAGGCATTGTGGAGGCTCTTGTAGCCTGGAGCAGGAGGGTGCCCTGGAAAATCTTGCCTGATGCTGCAGGAGAAAAAATGAGTCCCTTGAAAATGTGAGTTGAGCACCCTACATCGGGCCTGGGGTGCCAACCGTGAGAGATGAAGCCATGCTATCCCCCAAATGCAGAATGCTGTTCTCACCAGCATGGTACCTACTTCACTGGCATCATAAAACATCCGTGCTTGGTGGCTCACCAGCTCCAGGCCCTGGGTGGAAAGGCAAATGGCCGAACTGGTTGCCTTGCAATCTGGCGTGGTCGCAATGAATGGACTCAGTGTTGCCCGCAGGCATTTGCCATAAGCTGCCTATGTGTCTGATGTGCATAAATGCGTATCGTGGTGTGTGACACCACGAAACTCGCGTACCCCAAGCATCAATCTCCGCAGAATTTGTGTTTGGTTGGGCAGTCTTGCACCAGGCACCTAGGCCCAGGGGGGTTTACAGCACCAAAATGTCTGAGGTGGGAAAAAAGAGCTTGGAGACCCCACGGGAGTGCAAAATCTGTGCTGGATACCTCTAGAGGTATAAGAGAGGGGGCAAAGGGATAGACTAGCAAAAAGAATTGATAGCTATAGGCAATGAAATAAATATTCAAAGATATGGTCGTTCCAACTGCAAAAGGACAGAGCCAGACATTCCTGGATGCCTCTGTTAATGACCAGGGCCAAAAAGGAATGACAGAACCGTCATCACTGTAGTCCCAGAGGAATGACTGTACCTGGGTAGCAGTACTGTGACCTACAAAGTGACACAGGGGTGAGATAGACAAAATAAATCCTCTTCTTCTTCAAAGGAAGAAGTGGGACTGGAGGAGCTGGATTCAAGCAATGGAGTGGCAGGGACCTCAGGCCTTGAAAGAACCTGGTCTGCTTCAAGGTGGAAGTGGTGGAACACACCAGCCATTGACCTGAACTGGTCCCAGACCATGGGCCCCAGAGGAGTTGAAATACCTGGGACAGCAAGAGAAGGGGCAGAGTAAGGGGAGGAGGAGGATTGTGGATGACCAGGCCAGGTCCTCTGACAGGGCTGCAAGAGTGTTCAGGGGAAGCTGTCCAAGGGGAGAGCCTGGCAAATTCGCCCGTCTGAGAATGACCAACAGCAGTGGCCCAGTCCAGATGGTGCCCTTTGGGAGGAACCCCCAGGTGGGGAGATGTATACATCCTGTGGGTTGGCACCAGTCCCCACCAGTGATAGGGCAGACAGTTCTGGCAAGAAGCTGGGCCCCAGGCTAGCGCTGTGACTCCCATCAGAGCTACCACCATTTCTGGACAAAGGGTGATTTGCAGGTCCAGTGCCCTGCCTCAACACCACACTGGGGCTGACCCTGTCCCCCAAGCTAAGGCCAGACTCCAGGCCAGAGCCCCCTATAGAGTCAACCCCAGACCCTGCACCGTCCGCGACTCTGGAACCAGCAGTGGCACCATGAATGGCACTGGGAACAGCACTAGAACCCAAACTAGCACAGCAAACAGTGCCAGACAGGGTCCCATCACTGTCCCTGGTGCCATCCTGAGAGACAACTCCAGAAGTGACTCTCAGCCCCAAGTCAGGCTCAGAACCAGACCCAGGAAGACCTCCACCCTCACCAGCCCCATCCACAAGTCCAAGGCTGGTGCCATCATCCTCCCCTGGGTCATTTGACTGCTCAGGGAAGATATAGCAATAATCTCCAGGTCCATGACAGGGCTGGCTCAGGAACCCTTCCCTCTCCTGGCACCACAAGCAGTGCCTGAAGGGGACCTGGTCTTATTGTCAGGGTCACCCCACTCACCGGCACCAGCCTTAGTACCAGGAGACAAGAGGGCACCAGGCCGCAATGCCAAAGTGCCCACTGGTGTAGATCAAGCATATCACTTCAGCCTTACCACTGGGGGCATCTGTTGTCCCAAAGAGCAGACGGACTGAGAGGGGTGTTTGGCGGACCCCCCCAGGGGAAGCCAACTGTGCACCTGACCTCTCCCCCTGGCAAGGCAAGTGTGGAGAATGCACTGGTCTTCCTCAGTATGTATAGTCCTGGGATGAGGCTCAGAGGAAGAAACCAGAGACCTTACCTTGGTGTCCATGGTGCGATGCCTGCCTCCAAAGATGGGTGAATCATGGCCCCACCTCCACACATGCTTCTCGAGGGTGCAGCAGTCTATAGAGAAGCAGGCATCACACGTATCCACATCGTGGTCACTGCCAAGGCAAGCCCAGCAGTCATCATGCTGGTCCTGAATGGTAATATGACCCCCACAGGAGCATCAATGCATGGAGTGGGCACAGGAGCATCAATGCATGGAGTGGGCCACCGCAATACTTCTTCTTCTTGGCCTTCTTACCTTTACATTTCTCAGGACCAGACATGGTGAAGCAGAAAAATCAATGAAAATGAGAAAATAAGAGTTTCGGTGCTGAACTAAACATTAAAATAATAAAATGGCAGGACTTCCGCTGCAGCTTCTGGCTACATGGCAGCTGAACCCACAAGCTCTCGGCCCGCTCCCCATTCTAAAATGATAAAATAAGTTGCAAACCTCATAGCCTCACTGATTTTGGGAGGGGAACTTTATGGCTACCAGCAAATCGCGGGGGGAGGGGGTCTCAAACCAATTTGCAGTAATCCATCTGGACACTGAAATCTCTGACGGAGATGTGACCAATTAAGGGGCCTCTATGCAAACTCCCCGAACCAAGCCACGCAGGAAAAACAGAACTAAAGCGGCTCCATCCATTAAAGTGGATACCAAGTTAGACAAAATTCTGCAAGAATTCAAATCTGACTTTCAAACCTTCAAACATACCCAGGAATCTTTTCAAAAAGAGCTGACTTGAGCTTCATTCCATGGTCTCCCTCCTGGATCAGCGCACGCAAGAACAGGCCTCAACCACCTCCTAGCTGCAAGCCACCCTAAACCAGGTTGCACACCTCTGCTAACTCACTGTTGAGTGTCAGGAGGACGCTGAAAACTGCAGTCATCGTAGAAACCTTTGTTTATATGGGGTTCCTGAAAACAGCGAGGGTTCAAACCTGCAATCCTTCACAGAAACCCTCCTTTGAGAGGCTCTTGAACTGGGCACCGATTTTAATTTTGAAATTGAGAGACTTCACAGGGCACTGGGCCCAAAGCCTACACAACCATCAGCACGCCCATGGTCCTTAATTATTAGATTCCTCTGATACCAAACTAAAGAGCTAATCTTGAAACAGGCATGGGTCAAATTGCACATCTATCATAGAGACATTTGCATTTTTATAGACAATGATTACGCCCCTGCCATGATGCAGAGGAAGCAGGCGTACATCCCCCTGTTCCCCCTTCTCAGACAACAAAAACTCAAGTTTCGAACCCCCTACCCCAGCAAGCTGGTAATTCAATTCCTGTCAGGGCAGCAGACCTACGAGAATATGGAGAATGCCTGTGTGGGCATGCAGAAACGTGGCCTTACATTGCCAGCTTCGGTTCGCCTTCCCCAGAGAACACAAGAGGGTCGGGGTTCACCTGGAGCGACTTCTTCCTGACAACAACCAGACCAGCAAGCAACCATTGACTCAGTTAAACAAATGCTGGCCCAGTTTTCCAGACAGACCAGCTGAGACTTTTTCAGATCCAAGGACATGGGTTCGCAGTGAGTACTTAAGCGGGAACCTGCTGGGGGGTTAATAGGGGTCTTTGCCACCATTTTAGCCTTGGGGGGGTTCAGAGAGGATGCCTTCTTCCTTTTTTCTGCACTTGTTATAGTTGGGGTTTGGAGGGGGGACCAGGGGTCTGTATGCAGGGTCTTGCCTGGGTACTGACTCTGAAAGGGTTTGGTGGGGGGCGTGGATGGCTACCCAGGCTACTTCTCTTAGAGGGGGTTGAAAGGGGCAGACGGAGGTTTGTATTTTCCAGCCTCAATGGAATACTCCTAGAGTTGGATCCCATGAGAGTGCAGACTGCTGCCGGGCTGACTGAGGCGGGAGACTATGGACTTGGCTTCAAATAGCACTGACTAGTCTGGTTGATCCTTATCTCTTTTTGACCCCGTTAAATAGAGGTTGTCGGGTGTGCCCTCCTCTCGGGGTAGGGATGGTGGATCCTGGTCGGCCGTCTCCTGCCCGTCCAGACCTGGTTGCCCTTCCCGAGGACGGGGTTTCACCCCTTCAGCCTAGACTGCGAAAGGCTTTACTACATTAGCCTGCTAAATAGGTCGCAGTTGACGAGTCTTCTCAGTCTCGGAAGGCCTGGTGGCATTCAAAGGCGCTTGAGACAATAAGATTTCTGGGTGCACCAGGCAGGTGGCCCTGCTGCTCGTAGTTGGGATCCCTCTTTTTGTTAGCAGGCATGGATCCTCGCTGTGTCTGCCCTGGACTTCCCCCTGTGAGAGGAGAAAATTATTTAATAGGCCCTGGTGCATGCCCCCCTGGCCTCCCCTTCCCACCATTGCGGTGAAATGGCTCGAGGTTCTTAGGCAGACCTCGGCCCGGCCCTTTTTGTGTACCCCACCCATGGCAGCATCCCTTTCCCTCCTCCTCCTCTAGGGCACGGATGTGTGGAGCTCCCTTGGTGACCCCTTCTTTTCCTGCTGAGACCCAACCGCTTTCTGGTTCTACTCCACCTGCGAGCCTGGAGGCAAATGATCTACTAACTTTGGGTGGACTTTTCAAGGACTATTGACCCAGGAACCGATCTCACCCCCGATTGTGGGACTATTTGTACTAGACATATAGCTGGATCCTTTGCAATTGGATCCTTTTTCGAAGTCTGATATGTCTGACCCTACAATGCTCCCTTACTGGGGATATCCTTCTTTCATGTTTCATGGGCTGTGTGAACAGACGCCATCCTTATTTCCACTGACCTGTACCTCCTATTTATGGAACACCCGAATGAATTTTGGTTTTAATCAATGACTGCATTAATTACTTGTCTTGGTACTTTAACTTTGAAGGCTTACCTGAAGCCTAGTGTACCTGATACTGCGTTTACTTTAAGCATCCAGCAATACTGAGCAGAGCCCCAAGTGCTTTTGTGGGATATGACACCTTCTCCCCTATAAACCTGATTCCCTTGCTAGTCCATGTGACTATCTCCGAGGAAGATCCATTACTCCCTACCCCTCCCTTATGCACCGGGGGGTGGGCCGCAAGCTCATATTCTATTCAGGAGCCAGGCTATAATGGAACAGCACCATTTTTCCCCACTCCACACTTTCCCTTTATCATTTCCCCTTTTATTTCAGCTTCCCTTTTTATTAATTACCCCTCTGTTCGTCCCTCCCTTTCCTAAATTTAGGGGCAAAGGTTTCTCCAGGACCCCATATCACTCTGGTGATTGGGTGCCCACCTTCGGACAGTCTTTAGGCCTGTCCCCAATACGTGTATCCTCTGATCACGTAATTTTGGGAGTCACAGTTACCCCCCATATACTGGGGACTGTATATAGTTCTCATTTCTTCATCTAAGGTACAAAGTATTATAGTTGTGCCCAGCTGGCATACCAGTTGCCTTACAGCTTTTACTCCAGTGTTTTTTTGTTTTACCATCTGGTTCGTAGAGTATCTGACTGATGTAAATTTTTCAGAAGGCAAATACCCTATATTGCAGGAAATTAAAGTTGGTAACACTTCTGGGGGGTGGGCTGCAAACTAGCTATTGTTGGTTATGATTATGCAGTGTCCCTTTAAAATTATCTCCCATAATGTAAATGGGCTGGCCGGGCCCATTAAGAGATACCACACAAACTGTGCACTTAAAAAGTTGAACCCAGATGCTCTGCTATTACAGGAGACCCATCTCTCTTCAACTGAGCACCATAAATTGCTCAGATTTGGTTTCTCTGAGCTGGTGGAGTCTTCTTACCAGCGGGGTAGGAGAAGAGGGGTGGTAATCCTGATCCCGAGATGCTCCCAACTTCAACTACTAGATCAATACTCAGATAGAGAGGATAGGCTGGTATTGGCTGTGGTTAAATTAAATCAGCAGATTATGACATTATGCAGCGTTTATATTCCCCCAGGCTCTGACATGTCCACCATCCAACACCTACTAGATGCTGTCCTGACAAGGCAGCAGAGGATCCTAATACTAGGAGGCGACCTCAACTGCCAGCTTAACCCCTCACTGGACACATCAGCAGTGCGCCCTTCCCCTCAGGACAAAAGCACCTCCGTCACCTGCTTAGAGATGTTGGCCTGGTGGATACATGGAGGCAGCTTCATCCTTCCCAGCGGAAATTTACTTACTATTCCAGTGCCTTTAAACATCCCTCTAGATTAGACTATTTCTGTATTGGCAAGGCATATATTGATCTGGTCCGGTCAGCAGATATTCTTAATATCTGCCTGCCTGATCATGCTCCCATCACTCTGGAACTTAGTATCCGAAAAGAGAAGAAAAATGTGCAATGGAGATTTAACCTATCCCTATTGAGGTAGAGTGAGTTCCGGGACCTTCTGGAGACATGGATGTCAGAAATCATCTGGGAAAATACATCCTCTCAGACCTCCCCTCAGACCCTTTGGGACACCCTCAAGGTTGTCCTAAGGGGTTATATTATAGTCTTTGCTTCTCATAAGAAAAAAACAGGCTGAGTCCCCCCTACAGACCCTACAAAAAAAGCTTATATTCCTTCAGGAGACCCAAATGCAAGGTGACACAGACCTCCTACCCTTAATCTCCCAGACACACGCACAGATCCAACGCCTCCTGACAGCTAAAACTGAGCAAGTACTAGCCTGGTTGAGGCAACGTTACTACGAGAGTGGAGCTCATGCCTCTAAGCTTTTGGCCTATCGTCTTAGAAATCAAATACAGCAATGCACTATCTCTAAAAACAAGGACCCCATGTTGGGACAGACTCGGTATTCCACCCAGCACATCCTTGAAGCTTTCAAGAAATATAAATCTCTCTACTCCTCCCCGTCAGAGCCTGACCCACAAAAAATATCACCTTTTCTCTCCCAACTTTGCCTACCAACCCTTTCAGCCTCTCAGCAGGCACAGTTAATAGCCCCGATTTCTGAACTAGAGCTCCAAACCACTATTAGAGGACTCAAAAATGGGAAATCCCCAGGCCCTGATGGCTTTGGAGCTGAGTTTTACAAAGCCTCATGGAACTTAGTGCACACCCCCCTCCTACAAGCTTTACAAACCACCCACACTTCCTCCTCCTCCCTGTTTCATGGAGACAAGCAACAATTTCAGTGATCTTGAAACCCCAGAAACCCCCACACTTATGTGACTCTTACCGCCCCATTTCGGTACTCAACCAAGATTATAAGATTTACACGAGTATTTTAGCACATAGACTTGATTATATCCTTCCCTCACTAATACACCCAGACCAATCAGGATTTATTAAAGGTAGGCAGACAATGGACAACATCAAACGTACTTTATATCTTACTGACCATGCCCAGTCCATGAAGTCTCCTCTCCTGATTCTAAGTCTAGACACCCAAAAGGCTTCTGACATGGTTTCTTGGGGTTTCCTTCACGTGGCATTACAAAAATGTAAATTCCCCGGATCCTTTATGGACGCCATTAGAGGAATATACACTGACCCCGAGGCAGTCGTGAGACTGAGCGGATCACATTCTGACCATTTCCCTCTATTCAGGGGCACCCGCCAGGGCTGTCCCCTTTCCTCGTACTTGTTTGCTCTTTTTGTAGAGCCCATAGCCCAGCTACTTCGGCAAACCCCCAACTTGCATGGATATCGAGTCTCAGAGACATCCCACCACAAATTTGCCTATTATGCTGATGATCTCCTTCTTTATATCACCCGACCTGAAGAATCATTACAAACTCTCACTGCTCTTCTGAAGGAAATAGAAACTCTTACAGGCTACACAATCAATCAAAATAAATCAGAGGCTTTTCTTGTACAACCTCCCTTGCCTCAAGATCTTACCTTAAGATATCCTTACAAATGGGATAAACCCGTTATAACCTATCTGGGAATTAAAATCCATCAGAATTTCTCAAATCTATATTCCCTGAATTATTCCTCAACCCTCTCCAAAATAAACTCGGACTTGGCAAGATGGACCCCTCTCCCTCTCCCTCTCTCACTGCTGCCTAGGGTGCAGTCTATCCAGATGAACTCCCTTCCGAAGATTCTTTACCTAATGCAAAATATCCCGCTTCCACTTACAAGGAGACATATATGGGACTGGGATTGCTCAGTTAGTCAGTTTCTTTGGGTAACTCAATGACCCAGACTCGCACTTAGTAAGCTTCAATATCTCAAGGAGAAGGGAGGATAAGCTCTCCCCAGCATTTTTAATTATTGGATAGCAGCTCTGCTTACACATATAACCACATGGCTACTGCCCCAAGCCTGGGCCCCGCCCTAGCTCATAGTGGAGCGGACTATGGCGGACTGTCCTTTAAACCACTCACGAGTGTTTCAGACCCAAAATATAACCCAGATGAGAAGTGGATCCAGATCCACCAGAGGGTTGCTTCAGTGCTGGGTGAAATATCTCTCCCGACAGACAAATACATTTTTGTCTACTGGATAGGTATCCCGGCTGAAGATCCATCATGGGCACCGGCCCAATCTGACGACACATTCCAGGTCTGGGCATGTCGAGGATTACAACACTCATGCCAATTTTTTGATAATGACATTTTTAAGCCATTTGACCAACTTAAACAGGAATTCTCCCTGAGCAGGAATGATCTTTTTAGGTTTCTGCAAATCCGCCACTTGTTAGATAAGAAAATTGGTCTGGATGTTACCACCTAGATTATCCCCCTCTCTGTCCCTTACTACTTCAGTTGGCAGGGGGCGGAGACCATAGCCACCTAATTTCCCGATTCTATAAGGCCCTGCAGGGGGCCCCTACACAGGCTATGGAGCTGGTGCAATTTCATTGGGAGGCCGAGCTTCAAGCTGAACTAACACAGGAGGACTGGCTCAGGATCTGGTGGAGGCAACATAAAATCTCCAGCTCATACTCATGGAGATAGTACTCTGGGAAGGTGGCATCCAGATTTTTCCACACTCCCCAGATCATGGCTAAATACCTTGCTGGGGGGGGGGTTCCACCTGTTGGAGACATTGCAGTTGCGAGGTGGCTACCCACACACACATCCTCTGGTCATGTCCAGTGCTGACAACATATTGGTCATTGATAAAGACTAGAGTACTAGACCTCTTCCCCAGCCTGGGCACCCTCTCTCTGGCTGTGGGGATTCTCCTCCACTACCCTCATCACTTTAAGGATCCACATCAAGTATACCTTCTCAACATCCTACTCGGTGCAGCCAAGAAATGTACCACTAGGCTGTGGCTCCATCCCGAACCCCCCCACCATTTCAGCATGGGAAGATACAGTGTATGATGTATATAAACTAGAACATATGACAGCCAGATTACAAAATAAAGTCCCAGAATTAATGAACTGTTGGAATACCTGGTTTCTTCATATATCTCAATTTAGAGCAGACCAACCACCTTAGTGCCCAGATACCTGCTAGGGCTGAGATACTCGACTATTTGGTAAGAACCAGGCCAGCCCTCTGTCCCTCTCCTTGGGGACTTCCCCTGGATTAGACGGGTCGGGACACTGCTTGATTAATTATTCTTGACTGGGTGGGTGGCCTCCCGGGCTCCCTCTCGCCTGTCCCCCCGCTCCCCCTTGATAAGGAATTGCAGCTTGGGCTCAACTCAATGCAATAGGTGGATACTTGCATGATGGTTATAATCATTTACATAGAATTTGAGCAATGACTATTCAATCTATTATCTACCTTTATTCCATTGTGTAACTACACTAGAATATCAACTCTTTTACATGCTTAAGTGTCTGCTGAGTTCCATGTAACATGCCGTTCACTGCATTTTATGCTGATTTTCTGTAAGCCTGCTCTGTGGTACCATTTAAGTTAAAATCTGAAATAAAAACAATTTAAAAAAAAATAATAATAAAACAGCCCTGAAGAACCTGGTGCCATTTAAAAAATGGCATTGAATTAGGTGGTGACAAACTGTGGAAAGTGTGACACAGACAAATACAGCTCCCATGGTGTACGCTCAACAGCAGGAAACAGGAACTGAAGAAGGGAGGGGTCTGGCATCAGTAACTGGCCACCCATTAGTGCAATGTCACCACATCTGCTTCATAGGCAGCACTGGCACCAACATCGATCCCCTGGGCTACAAAAGATTTTCCTCCCGCTGGATCCTGGCACCTCTGACTTAGACCCATAAGTGGGAATGAATGGTAAAGACTGATTCTTGGAAGATTACCCCTGTTGCTTGTCCGCAGTACGCAGCAGCAGCAGTACACAGTCAAATGCCAATTAACCCTAGCATAATCAGTGACTAAGAAATGAAAGTCACCTATTATCATCCAAACACTGATCACAATTTTAGGTATTTAAAAAAAAGTATCCACCAGTTTACTGCCTTCCAACATTATTTCTCGAGTAAGGGGTTTATTGATTTACTGAATGCATTGGAACCCTGATATATCAAATACCATCCTGGTGATTTTGCTTCCACATAGCTATCATAGAGCTGTATAATGTCAATAATTAAATAATAAGACGCTAGTGAAACCTTTCAGAAACCTAGCCACAAGGACTAGAAGAGGACTCTTAGGCAACTACCTGTTCAGAGGAGAAATACATCTACTGTTAGATTGTTAGGGGGAGTATGGCCGCACTGAAGAGTTTGAACTGTACCATTCTAAAGCAGTTGGCCAACAGGTGAACAGGAACCTCAAGTGGAGAGGGAAGAAGATCCACCTCGGGGCAGTTCCCACCAGAAAGTACAGGATAAAAATAGTGGACAAAATCTCTGCGGTTTCCCGAAGGAAGGCAAATAGATGGAGACGGAGTTGAAGGCACCCTGGAATGTAGCCCTACCAAATGAGGAACATATCCCAGATCATGCACTGGGGGCCTGAGGCCAGCCCATCAAGAACCTGCTGGGCAATCCTCACTAGAAGAATACACATACTCAGCAGCCCAGCAGAGGTTGTAGAGCACAATACGTGTCTGGAAAGCCCCAAGGGACAATGACAAGAATCTGTGTAAAAACAAGGTGTGTACACTGCCTGAAAATCATGTGTCAAGAAAAGCACAAGATTGCTTGTGAAAATACGCTAGTTTGGTAGAAAGGAGTCACAAACTGTGTGAAAATAATGCAGGATGCAGCAAGAGGACATCACTGAATGACGTTACTTGTGCTACAAAAGAATGCAAAATTATTTAAATGATAATGGAAAATAGTGAGAAAAATGCTAGCTGGATTGAAAAAGTGCCAAATGCGTGGCACTAAGCAACAAATAATGCAGGTCTGCATGAGAAAATAGCACAAGATGCATGGAAAAGACTGCTGATAGCATGCAAAATGCAAGCTGCATTCACCGCCCCTCCACCTCCCTTGCCAGAGTGGATACCCTATGCAATGCCTTCTGCAGCTTCGCTACCTGAGCTTTCCTCATCTTTACATACTGGTTTGGGTCCCTCGCCTCATATCTATCCCATCCCATCTCCTCTCCCCCAACCCCTTCCCCTCCTACTCCCTGCACGCAAGAGACTCACGCACAATCTTTCTTCCACACCCACACTTCTAAGCCAGGAAATCTGCTTTCCCATACCACCTCCCCTCCTTCTGGTACCACCTCCCCTCCTTCTGGTAGCGGCTACCCTCCACCATTCATCTCTACCCCTCCCTTTCCTCAATTAGACACCAGCTAAAACTCCTCCCCCTACCCCCTGCTCTTGACAGTCCTCTTCCTGAACCCTTCCTTACTCTGGCCTGGCTCTTGACCACCCCTTACCTCTCCCTTCCCCCTTAACCTCATAGTTCTGGAAACCTTGTTGAAGTTTATCAGTCTGTTTTGACTCCTCTTTTCCGCACCAGCTCAGCCTCCCTTCACTCAAGCACTATGAACTTTTTTTTTTGCTATCACTTTTTGCCACCTTGCTCCACGACCCAGGGAAGGAGCCCCAGTACCATCCCCTGATGTCCACCAGCTGATGCCTACCGTCTACCCCCAGGGCTTGCTCCCCCCAGCAGGGTCAGCGGAGGTACCCCAAACCCCACCAAAGAATGGATCCAGTGTGTGGTCGGCGCTATGGCCATTTGGGGGCAGAACCTACGAGCTCTCTCCATCATCCAGCCGGGAGCATGTCTCCTCCTCCTGGTTTACTCCCACAGGGGTAGAGCGTGCAATGACACCAGTGATGGTACCATGCACACTCCCATGCGCGTCCCATCAGGCATCTGCCCCACCTCTGACCCTCTTTGTTGGCAGAGTTGGTGTGCCAATCCTCAGCCTCTGCTAGGGGTCATGCATGCACCGACAACTGGTCACCCCCCTCCCCAGAGAAGGACAGCTGTCCCTGGGATGCTTAATCCCTCTCCTCCCCTGCTGACCTCCGGCGGTCTGTGCTTGCTCCTGAACACGGGTCGCTGACGTAGCGCGAGGTATAGCATCCAGCGCCTCAACCCTCAGCACC
Organism: Neoceratodus forsteri; assembly: GCA_016271365.2. Taxonomy (NCBI): domain Eukaryota; kingdom Metazoa; phylum Chordata; order Ceratodontiformes; family Ceratodontidae; genus Neoceratodus; species Neoceratodus forsteri. The sequence continues at coordinate 48,239,962 of JADMNL010000025.1, forward strand.
ACTGGGCTGCCCACGATGCACTTCTTGAGTTCACCCAATTTGCAGAGACAACTTGTATGCTAATTCATTTGTCCTCTATGTGCAATGTTTTGCCATTTTGTCTGTACTGCATTCATCTTATGCTTTTTATGTCACCCTCATTGTAACAATATCACCTGACTGGCTATATTTTGTTTGTAAATGTGCTTCTCACCTTCCCATGTCGCTCCTGGAAATGAGCCTTGGCTCAGTGTGCCTCTCCCAGTTGCCAATTTTAAATAAATTAATAGGTTTGTGGGAAAAATATACGGGTGTGCATGGAACTATGCAAGATAAGTTAGAAAGATGTACACTGCATAGAAAAATGCAAATTGCATAACAAACCAATTTGCATTACATATGCACAGACTTGCATGAAAATCATGCATATTAGGTGAATAGGATGCACACTGCATGGGGGGAAAAAACACATATTACCTCATAATGAAGCTGGGGAAGCTTGATACTGAGGTCAGCACCGAGGCCAGCGATGTCTGCACATAGGCCAGTGACGATGTCAGCATCAAGGCCAGCAGCAACACTGGCACCAACGTTGGCAGTGCTGTCAGCACTGAGGCCGGAACCAATACCGGCACCGAGGCCAGAACTGACATCAGCACCCGCAAGCCCAACTGTTAAGTCCGCACCAGAGAAAAAACTTGCAGAAGGCAGGTTTGTCCAGTGAGGATCAGCATCGTACTCAGCACCAGATGATACTGAGTGATGGCAGTGACAGAGTTGACGAAAAAGAGAGTCCAGTGTCTCCTGGAGAAACCCTGCCACAGGTGGGATTGTACACTACAACCGTGTGGGAGACCACAGGTGGGACTGTACACTGCACGTGGGAGACCACAGGTGGCAGCAGTGCAGCTGGACCTGTGTGTCAGGATGCAGAATGTCAATGGATTTAAGGGTATCCACACATACTTGTGCCCACCTGTCAGCATTCCAGGGTGTGGATACAGGGAAATGCCCGGCAGCACACACGATGACACCGACAATCATGGCCCTGCCACAGCTGTCCACCTACCTCCTCCCAGTACTGTGGGATGCCATGATGCAAGACTGAGCAGTTCTGATTCAATAATGCTGATGAGAGAGACTGATCATTGTTAAAAGGCTTAACAAGCTCAACTCTGGCTAGCACACAAAGATTTCGTCACATTTCATATATTTTTAAATGTTTGCAGGGATGCACCTGTGTGTAGCAAAATCAAATATAGTACCAGTGCCCCACACACACACACACACACACCCAAAGCTGCTTGAAAGCCTGCAATTCATTCAGGTCAGTTCAGTTTTCTTATTTGGTTTTCATTCCATCTTTTTAACATTTAGAGGGGTTCCTGGTCTTATTGTTTGACTGAATATGATCAACCTGACCACCGACAGCAAGGTGACTGATCATTCCCAAAGGTAGTTGTGAGTTTTAAACAGGCACAGAGATGTGCACTGAAAGGGGCACCGCTCATGCGGAGTCAACCACATGGCAACGCCAACAAGAGGCTGAACAACCAAAGGATCCACATTAAAGTGAAATAAACATAGCACTAAAAGCAGACTGTATGCTGCAAAATCTTCTTTACTGAAGATTAAGTGGTGCAAAAAATACAAGGAGAGTACAGGCTGGACACCCTCCCCCCTTGCTGTGTCCAGAGGGAGATGTGATCTTCCCCACAGAAGGAAAAGAAATGGAGACTGCTGTTGTTATTGCCATGCCATGGCAAATGGACTCTAACATCACCAAAGGTTTTAAGTTTCTAGGGGTCCATGTGCATGCTGGCCTAAGACCAAAGAATGGGCACTGATGGAGCAAGAAATTCCCAAAGAAGACAGCGGACCAATAATCTTAGTAATGGCACTCTTTACCAGCATTACTGAGTGAGATCAGTAAAATAGGGCCAGTACACATTTAGAACTGTGTTTTATTTAACTGAAGTGATTGTTTACTCATTCTTATCACCCTCATGATGGCTTAATGATGGGGGAAACCACAAGGGACTGTCTAGGGTACGGAGGGGGTACTCGAAGGGGGCATGTAAAGAAAGGGAAAGGTCAGACTTGATGGGTGCAAGAAAGTCCTTTTCTGCCGGCACATCTATGAATCTAAACTGCAACATCAGTTCACAACTAAACTTCTTGCTACAATGATAACACAGTGGGAGACAGCTATCTATTTAGAATACATACACAGACTAATTATATATGTATTTTCTGGGATATGCACTGAGATGAATCATATTACATAATGTATTGCCCTCAGGACAAAACTGACATCCGGGAGGCGTACTAAGGGACTGGTTAGCCTTGTTTGTTTAAATACAGGGACTACTAAGACAGAATCTGATGTCTTTTAAAGGCATACATCTAAAAAGGAAACGCAAATATTCAAAGAAGACACAGTATAAATCTAAGAGGACTAAAGGGCTTTTACAATACAATTTAGATAGACAGACAAACACACTTTTCTATAATTAAGGTGCAGTACAGTAATAAAATGGAGCCCGTCATCATGCAACACAATACTTCAGAATTCTGCAGCAGAGTTACTGTAGGATCTTCTAGGAATATCTTTACTGTTGATTCACACTAGCCGGAGGTGCCAGGATGCAGCGGGAGCCAGAACTCTCAGGAGGGTTGGCACCGAGGCAAGTTGTGTGCATTTGCGGCTCTGCAAGACTGAGCTCACCAGCACAGGCTTACATCACTCAGCACTGGCCCTCAACTGCCTCGCTACCTTTCTTACCAAGGGGGTGCGCATAACCTAACAAGTACTTCTGCACTCACAGCTCAAACCAAGTTTAAATGGACGAAGACCAACACTAACATACTGGACTAAGTCTGGGGGATGGCGGGCTGCTGTGGGAATCAATGGTGAAGATATTCCTAGAAGATCTAGAATTACAGTAAGTACACAATTTTTATATCTTCCAGCAATCAATCTTCACCACTGATTCCCACCAGTGGGTCAGAGTACCAAGCTCAGACAATGTCCCCTGGACTAGGGCAATAAGAGCCGAGGGCTCATGCAGGATAGTAATCCATTCAGGATTGTCCTGCCAAAGGTGCAGTGCTGCCTGGCATGGACATCCAGGACACAGTGCCTAACAAAAGCGTGCACTGTGCCTCAAGTTGCAGCTCTGCAAATATCTGTGGTAGGCACACAGCAAATCTCTGCCAGGGACAGGGCAACTAGTCGGGTGCAGTGGGCATGTACCTGGCCTTCCAGCTTGGGCTGGGCCATAGCACAGCATTGGTGCAGGCAGTTCACAATCCAGGCAGAAATGCACCTGACTGTAACTGGCTGTCCCTTCCAATTAGGATCGAAGGGGACAATGAGCTGTTTAAACTGTCTGAAGTCCTTGGTTCTGTTTAGGTAAAACCTAAAGACATCCAGAGAATGAAGAGTGCACTCTCCTTCACTCTGAAACGTGGCAGAGTAGGTAGGCAGCACAAGTGGTTGATTAAGATGAAACTCCGACACCACTTTCGGAAGTAACTTGGAGTGTATAAGGAGCATTACCGTTTCCTTATGGAAAACAGTATAAGCAGGATCTGTGACTAAGGCATGGATCTCACATACTGTGAGCAGAGGGGATGGCTACTAGAAAACAAAGGATGATGGCAAATCTGGACCAATTGGCCCACCTAGTCTGCCCATTTTCCCCTACCTACATTATCACCGCAGAACCTATTTGATCTACAGCTCTTTCTCTCTTCCCCATTCCTTTCCACTATTATTCCTTTGTGCCTTTCCCATGCATTCTTGAACCCTTCCATTATCCCCACCACCACCACCACCGCCTCTGCTGGAAGGCTGTTGCAGGAATCCATAGCTCTTTCGGTGAAGAAGTACTTCCTCACATCTCTCCGGAATCTACCCCCTCCAGCTTCATAGCATGTCCCCTTGTTCATGAGCACTTTTTAATGAAAAATTCTTCCCTCCTGTACCTTATTTACCCCGGTGAGGTATTTAGAGGTCTCTATCATATCCCCCTCTCCCTCCTCTCTTCCAGAGTGTACATATTGTAGTCATTTAGTCTCTTTTCATAGGGATTTTGATGCACACCCTGCACCATTCTAGCTGCCCTCCTCTGGACTGCCTCCACTCTGTCTATGTCCTTCTGGAGATGTGGGGCTCAATTTTCAAAGAACCTCTAGACCACTGCAATTTGCGGCGATCTAGGGCTACAGCAAACTCGGGTGTGTCAGGGACCTATGCTAATTCTGGAAAAACAGTGGTCCCTGCGCCAAAATCCTGGGAGTTGCTGCAACCATGCAGCAGCTACCGTCAAACAATTGTGCGACTCGACGGGCTTGCCATAGGGATTCACCCCCCTCCGCCTGGTGCAACACAAGAGGGGAAGGGATGTGTGTGTGGGGGTAAATCATACTTGTCAGGATGGGTCTGGAGGTAGGAGGGGCACGGGGGTGCCACAGGGGTGTCGGGGAGAAGGTGAGCATGCCAGGGAGTGAAGTGGCACCCATCAGTGGTGCTGTTAATATAACTATACAGATAATGGGCTGGTACCCTGGGGAGGGGGTTCCAGGGGCAAACAGTGCCTAGGACTAGGGCTGCTGCATGGGCTGTGTCCACTTGGGGCATGGCACTGTTTGTCCCTGGACCTCCCAGCCCATTGGCTTTATAGTTATAATAATGGCACACCACTGGGTGCCACATCATTCCCTGGCATGCCAGCTTCCTCCCCAGCACCCCTATGGCACCCCATGCCCCTTCTTCCCCCGGACATCACTTTCAGAGCCCCCCCAATTCACCACCTTGTGTGGCACTGGCACAAGTGACTTAGACCACCTTCTGGCTAGTCTATCTTGAGCCGCTTGCTGCGCCCACGGCGGGGCTTACAAAATCCCAATAATGGGGATGTTGCAGCCTCACCATGGTGCAAACCCCCTTGCAACCTGATGCACCACCATGTTGGGTACAAGGGTGGTGCAGGGACACTTTGGCACAAGGGGTCCCAGGTGAGACGAAGCCACAGACAGAAAATGGGGAATGGCGCAAAATTTGATGCAAGGAGCTACTTGCATCAATTCTGATTGACGCAAGCTCCTTGCATCGCTCTGGGGGCTTTGAAAATTGAGCCCCTGGTCCCCAGAACTGGACACAGTGCTCCAGGTGGGGTCTTACCAGCGATCTATACAGAGGCAACACCTTCTCCTTCTTTCTGCTGGTGATCCCCCTTCCTATGCACCCCAACATTCTTACTAGTCATCTCGACTGCTTTGTCACACTTCATGTCCACCTTTAGATCATCAGATATGATTATCCCCTTGTCTCTTTCCTGTTTGGTAGTTGTCAATACCACTCCACTCATTTTGTACTCTGTCCCTGGGTTTCTGTGCCCTCAGTGCATTATTCTGCACTTTTTCGCACTGAAACCTAGCTGCCATACCCTTGACCACTCCTCCAGTTTTCTCTGGTCTCTTCTTATCCTTTCCACCCCGGAGTATCCACCCTACTGCAGATTTTGCTGTCATCCTCAAAGAGGCAGACCTTCCCTTTCAGCTCCTTTGCAATGCTACTCATAAAGACATTAAAAGGGACCGGTACCAGCAGTGATCCCTGAGGCACATGCTGGTTAAGCTCCCTTCCTTAGAGGGAACTCCATTTACCACCACCCTCTGTCCCCTATCTCCTAACCAATTTTCTATCCAGTTTACCACATTTGGACCCATTCCAAAGTTACCCAGCTTGCTTAGTAGTCTCCTATGTGGAATGGTGTCGAAAGCCTTACTGAAATCTAGGTAGACCACATCCACTGCTCCACCCAGATGTAATTCCTTTGTCACCCACTCAAAGACATCTATCAGAGTTGTTTGACGTGATCCCCCCTCCCTCAGTGAACCCATATGGATTCAAGATATTGCACATTCTTTTCCTTCAGCAGCGATTCCATTAACTTTCCCACCACTGAGATCAGGCTGACTGGCCAGTCTCCCTTCTGCTACTACTTTTATGAAGTGGGACTACATCTGCCCTCCTCCTGTTCTCCGTAACCACTCTTGCTTCCAGTGAGCTGTTAAATAGGACTCTCAGAGGTGAAGCCAGTACCTCCCTGAGCTCTCAGTACCCTTAGATGCACCCCATCCATCCCCATTGCTTTGTCTATCTTCAGATTAGCAAATCCCTTGAGTACTCTCTCCTCTGGAAAGGACTAGTATCCACCTCCCTCCAAAGCTTCTGCTATTTTTTTTTGGCCCCTCCCCTTCTCCTTCCTCTGTGAACACTGAACAAAAGTGTTTGTTCAAGATGTCTGCCTTTTCTTCATCCCCCTCTGCACAGACCCACTCCTTCCATTTTAACTGTGCAATCCCACCCCTGGTTTTCCTCTTTTCACTTACATGCCTAAAAAATGTCTTGTCTCCTTTTGATCCCTCCTGGGTTATTCTGTCTGCAGTTTGTGCCTTTATGCTTCTTACTGCTTTCACTGCTTCCTTTTTCCCCGATACATTTCCCCATCCTCCTCCTCCTCCTTCTTCATCATCTTGTACCTTCTGAATGCTACCCGTTTAGCCATTACCTTTTTTTAGCTACCTCTTTCAAGAACCACAGCGGTCTCTTTTTTTCTCTTGCTTTTGCCCACTTGTTTGACTCAGAGGTTTGTTGCCTCTACTATGCTCCTTTTTAGCTTTGCCCACTGTTTCTCCACCCCAGCCCGCTCATACCCCCCACCAATTCATCCCAGAGGCATTCACCCTCTTTATAAAATCTGCCCTCCTGAAGCCTATGACCCTTGCCCTTGTCTGGTTCAATTTCGCAACCATCCTTATAATGAACCACACTGTACAGTGATCACTGGTCCCCAGGTGGCCTCCCACCTTGACATCTGAAACACTGTCTCTGTTAGTGAGTACCAGGCCCAGTATTGCCCCATTGCGAGTGGGTTTGCTGACTAGTTGCCTGAGGAATGCCCACTACACAAGTCCAGGATGACTCTGCTTCTAGCTGAAGTCACTACTGGAAGGCTCCAATCTACATCCCAGAAGACTAGGTTTACTGGCCAAGGCACCTAGCTTCACCTGAGCTCTTTTCTTCTAGGTTGCTTGAAAGGACAGAGCAAAGAACCTTACCAGAGCAAGGATAAGGAGTAAGGCTTCTTTTGACTAGGCAGATTTACTGTGTGTTGTTATTTTTATTTTGTACTCACAGGGATTGTTACTGTTTGTTGCTAACACTTTATTGTTTTATTTATCTCTGATTCAAATTGTTGTTGCTGGGTATACCTTCTGCTGCATTATTACAGGGTGTGCCTACAGGTGTGTGCTTACAGGTTACTGCTATAATCTTCTGATTCAAATTGTCTTTTGCAAGGTATATTTTCTGTTACTGCTTTATTTTTCTCTGTAGCAAAGTGTTTCTTACAGGGTATATCTTCTGTGAAATTATTACAGGTAGTGCTTTACAGGTTTTTTACAGTTCTATCTATCATTAGGATAAGCTTTCAGGGCTACTGCATTTATTGCTGGTTGATTGTTTCTGCTCTTACCTCCTTGTTTCTTTCGTCCGTGGTCCTTCTTTTTCGGCAGGGGAAGGGCCCCGACACCCACCCCCATCCCCAACCACCCCACACTACACTCCTTTTATAGGGTAGCACAGTCATGACATTTCCTGTAGCAAAGCAGGAATGGGTGGATCAGAGGGGTATCCACACAGTGACCTCATTTACAGAGGCACTAGTAATTTAACTTGTTATAACAAGTTATACAAAAACAAACAAACAAAATCAAACTTTTGCTTTCATTTTCTTCCTCCTAATTACTCTGACCAGGTTATAAACCCAGCAACTTATCTGGAATGGATATCATTAACTGCAGGTACTGCGGAACACTTTTCAGAAGGGCAGTTTTACAGGATTTAGGACACTGTCCTACATGCTGGGCCATTGGAGATCTAAAGGCTCAGTTCCAGGCAGCATGGGCAGAGATTACGCATCTCAAATTGCATATTCAAGAGGAAATATATTATAAGAACTGCCTGCCATTTCCCCAACATCCAACAGAAGCACCTCAACCACAGAGGGGTAGATGGTCTGGGTGGTTGGCAGGTGGTTAGGAGGGGCAAATCGGGTGCCGAATTACTCGGTGCTCTCCAACATATCACCTCCACAAACCATATAAAAACTACAAACAGGTATCTACCTCTATCTCTGAAATCAAACAAAGGAGCAGAGGACACTGCAGCACAGGAGCTAGCGCAACAAAACTCACCCAAAACAGGAACCAAAACAAAAAAAGCAAAAAGGAAATCCAAAAAACTTCTGAACGTAGGAGACTCCATGATTTGGGGAGTTGATATGTATCTCCAGCCAGGGGCAATGGTCAGATGTCTCCCAGGTACATCAGCATGGAGAGACACTGGCGCATTACTAAATTGTTCAGCAAGCAGGGAGAAAACATTGGCGTCCTGGTACATGTAAGAGACTAACGATCTAGCCATCCCTGTCAGTTGTGGAGACCAAGGAACACCTGACCAGGCTGGGGACAAACTATCATCCATTTCATTCGGCATCTCCTTCTCTGAGATCCTGCCAGTCTGGGAGAGGGGGATAGATGGACGGAAGGTCAGAGAAGGGGAGATAGGGGAGCTAAACATGTGGCTCAAGGGCTGGTGCCAGAAAAAAGGACACAAATTTGTAGGGAACTGGCAACAGTTTTGGGAGCAAAAGTTCTTTAAATTTGATGGACTGCATCTAACTAAGGAGGGAGTCAGTGCATTGGGGCAGACCTTTGACGTCTATGCAGAATATTTAAACTAGCAAATGGGGAGAGGGGTGCAGTGCCTCGTACGTCGAATGGTAAGAACACCCCTCCCCCTTCAACTAGTGGTCAAACAGGAGTTCAGCATGTTTGTAGTTCATTTGCATCACCAGGTAAAGAAAAAGGTCTGGCTCCCCATACGACACACAGGGGAAACGCTGGACCTCACCCAACATCTAACACACCGAAATCTGGCCAATGGAAAGTCATGTATACAAATGCTCGCAGTCTGGGAAACAAGAACCCAGACCTGCAGGCAATAATGACAGAGGCTAAACTGGACATAGTAGCCATTAGCAATACATGGTTTACCAGTCACCACACTTGGGAGACTTCAGTACCTGGCTATGTACTGTTCAGAAGAGACCGAGGTGCAAAAGGGGGGTGGAGTGACCCTATATATCAATGAAAATATCAAAGCTACAGAAATTCAGAATACACATAAGGAGCCAGAAGAACTGTGGATGACCCTGAAAACAGGAAATGGGACAGCCATACGAACCGGGGTTGTGTACAGGCCTGCAGACCAGTTGGAGGACATAGACACATTACTGTTAGAAGACATATAAAACATGACAGCTAAAGGGGAGGTTCTGATAATGGGAGACTTCAACATGCCAGATACAGATTGGTCAATACCAGCAGGGACATCTGCCAGAACTAGACACATGGTGGATTCCCTGCATGGGGAGGGCCTCCAACAACTGGTACAACAACCCACAAGAGACAGGGCTATCCAGATCTAGTACTGACTAACAGGGAAAGGATCACAGATATCCAGGTAGAAGGTCACCTGGGTGCCAGTGACCATCACATGGTATGGTTCAATTTGGTCACTAGAACAAAATCATCCCATTCCAAGGCAAAAATGTGGGACTTCAGAGGAGCTGACTTTGATAAGATGGCTAACAGAGTTAAGTTAGCCCTGGCAAAAAGAAATACAGGTGAGTGGGTACAGGCAAAGTGGGCAAGCATTAAAGATGCAATACTTGAAGCAACATCCTATTGTGTTAGTGAGAAAAGGAAGTGCAAAAGAAGAAGGAAACCACTTTGGTTCTCAAACACAGTAGCAGAAAAGGTCAGAGCCAAAAGGCTGTCCTTCAGGAAATATAAGGGAATGCAGCAGGATGAAGACAGGGAGGCATACCAAACCTCCCTAAGGGAAGCAGGGAAGGCAATAAGGCAGGCAAAGGCCCAAACTGAGGGAACACTAGCATGAACAGTAAAAGAAGGTGACAAGACTTTCTACAGATACATTAGTGAAAGGAGAAAGTCCAGAGGGGGCATTGCTAAGATCAAAGTGGATAAGGGGGCATGTCAGTGGGAGGACCATGTAAAAGCATCTATCCTGCATAGATACTTCTGCCCAGTATATACTGAAGAGAAGGCAGGGTAGGGCCCACAGCTCAGTACCATGGACACAGGGGGGAGGATGATGTGCACTAGTCCCTTCACAAAAGAAAGGGCCCTACAAAAGCTCGATAAGCTCAGGGTGGACAAGGCAATGGAACCTGATGCCATACATCCCAGGGTACTAAAGGAGCTAAGGATGGAACTAGCAGAACCATTATCAGAACTGTTTAGTGAGTCTCTGAGCACAGGAGAAATTCCATTAGACAGGAGAAGGGCTCGTGTGATCCCGTTCCACAAGAGTGGTAGCAGGGAGGAGGCAGGGAACTACAGAGCAGTCAGTCTTACCTCAGTAGTGGGCAAGATTATGGAGGCACTCCTTAAGGAAAGGATAGTGCAACATCTGGAATCCATAGGGGCACAGGATCCAAGACAGCATGAGTTTACAATAGGAAGGTCCTGTCAAACTCATCTCATAGATTTCTTTGACTGGGTAACCAAAATGGTAGACCAAGGGGGGGGGGAGCAGTTGATGTCACCTACCTTGACTTCAGCAAAGCTTTCGATACTGTTCCACATAGAAGATTGATAAATAAGCTGGGTAGGCTTGGGATTGGTCAGATGTTGGTCAACTGGGTGGCAAACTGGTTGACAGGCAGAAAACAGAGAGTGGTGGTAAATGGTATACAGTCAGAAGAGATGCAAGTCACAAGTGGGGTACCTCAGGGATCAGTCCTGGGGCCAGTTCTCTTCAACATCTTCATTAGTGACCTTGCAGATGGACTAGAGGGTAAGGCTTGTCTGTTTGCAGATGACACCAAGAGCTGCAACAGAGTAGATGATCCAGATGGGGTGGGCAGAATGAGAAGAGATCTGGATAAACTAGCAAAATGGTCAGAAGAGTGGCAACTAGGGTTTAACGCAAAGAAGTGCAAGATCATGCACATAGGGAAGAGAAACCCTGAAGCCACCTATAAGCTGGGAGTGGAGTTGCTGGCAGTCATAGGGGAAGAAAGAGACTTGGGCGTCATCATCACTGATGACCAGAAATCATCCAAGCAGACCACTAAAGCAGTAGGTAAGGCTGGAGGGATGTTGGGGTGTATTAGTAGGGGTATCGCAAGTTGGACGAGGGAGGTAATAATCGCTCTTTACAAGACACTGGTTAGGCCCCATCTGGAGTACTGCGTGCAGTACTGGAGGACACACCTTCACAAGGACATTAACCAAATTGAGGCAGTCCAGAGAAGGGCAACCAAAATGGTGCAGGGACTGCATCAGAAAACATGAGGACAGATTAACTGAACTTAATGTGTATACTCTAGAGCAAAGGAGGAAGAGAGATGCTATGATTGAAACATTCAAACACCTTAAGGGTATTAACAAGGTGAAAGAGTCTAACATGTTTCAATATAAGAAAAATAGCAGGACAAGAGGACACAGCATGAGATTGAGAGAGGCCAATTAAGGGGGTAATGTGAGGAAGTTATTTTTCACAGAAAGGGTGGTGGATGCATCGAACGGCCTACCTCAGGAAGTGGTGGATATGAATACAGTGCAGGGCTTCAAACAGGCATGGTATAGGCATAAGGGAACAATACAGATGAATATGAATAGATAGGCCATTGACAGAGCAAAGGCCAATGGCACATTCATAAGGTAGAAAAAGAAAGGGACAGACTGGATGGGCCTTGCAGTCCTTATCTGCCGTCAACTTCTATGTTTCTATGTTACATCTGGCAGGTTGAAGTCCCCACTAGCAGCACCTCCCCCCTTTCTGCCACCTTGCCAATGGCTTCTACTAGTACCGTATTTAATTCCTCCCTTTGTGCTGAAGGTCTGTAAATCACTCCACTGCAAACAGTGACTGCATTTCATGTTTCCAGGGTGACCCACAGTACCTCTTCCTCCCCCTGTATTCCCTGTACTCCCCTTTTTTTCCTTTCCTCCTTCCCCCCTTTCTTTTTATGCTCCCATTCCTTTTCCTTCATCTCTACCACCCTTCCTTTGTTAATTTGCACCCTGGAGATTCCTGTCCCTTCATGTTCTCACTACTCTCTACATCAGCCTGTGGCGAGGGAGGGGCAGTTTCTGCCTCCTGATTCCTTCTGCCACTGCCCCAGCTAGTTTAAATACTCATCAAAATAACATTTAAACCGTTCACTGAGGACTGCGGTTCATGGACAGATGCAGGCCACCACCCCTGTATAACCCTTGTCCTCCCAGGTAGGTCCCAGTCCTCAATGTAGCCAATCTCCTCCTCTCTGCTCCATTCCTTCAGCCATGAGTTGAAGCTCCTGCTGTGGAGATCCCTCTCCACTCACCTGTTGCAGACAGGCAGCACCTCAGCGAAAAGTCACTGAGCGCACAATCTGTCGAAGACCTCTCTGCAGCTCCCTGAACTCCTCTTGCACTATCCCAGCTCTGTCCCTAGTCAGGTCATTAGTCCCCAAGGGAACAGTGACATCCAGCTCTCCCTCCTGTCCTGCTGCCCTAGCAATCCTCAGGATCTGCTTCTCATCCCTCTGGGCTGTGGCACTGAGTAAGAAACTAACCTGCCTCTCATAGAAACATAGAAATTGTCAGCAGATAAGGACCACTAGGCCAATCTAGTCTGCCCGTAAGCTCCGTACTCGATTATGGTTTCTGACCCTCTCTCTGCTTTACCTCTATGGTTCCCCTATGTCTGTCCCATGCATGTTTAAGTCCAACCACAGTGCTTGCTCCCACCACCTCCTGTGGCAGACCATTCCATGCATCTACCACCCTCTCTATGAAGATGAATTTCCTCACATTCCCTCTTAACCTGCCACTTTCCGATTTCATGTTATGCCCCCTCGTTCTTGTACTCCTCCTGTATTGGAAGATGTCTCCCTCCCGCACCTTGTTTATACCCTTGAGGTACTTGAATGTTTCTACCATGTCCCCTCTCTCCCTCCTCTCCTTCTGGCTAAACGGCGATTAGCATATGCCAGTAAGAGTTATTTTTACTGATCTATCCGATGGGGAAACTGCATTTCTAACATAATACCTGAACTTATTACCTTTGAGCTTTGAAGCATGTTCCTGTGTCCTGCTGGAGGACACCAGATCCTAAATTCCTGTTTGATCTTGTCTATACCCTTAAGTATGTGGACTGAGATCATGTCCCTCTCAGCCTCCTTTTCTCCAAACTGAAAATTTTAAGGATGGCAGGCCTGTCCTCAAAGCTTTTGCCCCCAACGCCACTATTGTTTTGGTGGCCCTGCTATCTCAATGTCCTTTTTGTATTAGTAGGACTGGAACTGCATGTAGTACTCCAGGTGGAGTCTGACAATAGCCTTGTAAAGTGGCAGGATTACTTCCTATGCTTAGGTGGTCACTGTCCTTTTAATGTACTGATTCCACCAGGGGCAAGCCACATCAACTACTGCTGGATACCAGCATCTTCATAAGAAAGCACCTGAATACCTCCTCTGTCTCCTCACTACCTTCAGTGCCTGCAGATATGTCTTATGTACTCAGCTTTGTTGTATCCATGACTAGGAAGCCTATGGTAGGCTTACATTCCCCTTGTCCTTAACTGGTAGAATAACTTCCACCCTGACCTTAGGGCCCTTTGAGAGTCATCCACTTTCAGACAGGAACTGTCTGATCACCTGAATCTCCCTGCCTCTGTGAGTCTTGATTAATTTGCTAATGCCAGTGTTACCTCCAGATCAGTATGTACTGCATTTATTTCTCTTGTTCTTTGAGTGTATCTTTGGTTGGTTCTGAATGTTCTGGCTGAGTCTCATGTCTCTGCTGGGAATATCAATAAAATTCCACTGAAGGAGTGGTCTTTTCCAGTAATGTCTACTACAATGGCTTTTAGAATATTGGAATAATTGGCCAATTCACCAGATTTGTTTGCAAAGTAAAATACTTCTTTTATTTAAAGGTGTGGTAAAAAACCCTCAGATAGTGCCTGTGGCACAACAACATTGTGATGCCGAATGTCCCCTTCTTCAGGGTGAACAGGTCACATCTGTATGTTTACCTCATTTAGAACCCGAGATAATTCTCCAGTTCATAGGCATGTTCTTGATCTGTTGGCTATATTTCTTATTACAATTTGCAGACTCTCAAGATTTTCAAGTTGTCCCTCACAAGGGTGTGCAGCCGCATGGCTCCTGACTATCTTTCTTCTGGCAAGCACTTTTTTTGTTGTGTACCTTGTTGACTTTTTGTGTTGCAACAACTGTGTGTACTGCTACCCACTAGGACCCTAATGAAAAGGGGATGATGCACCTCATGAATCCATCTTGATGAGAAAGAGTGTCAATAAATAAATATAAAAAGGCCGGCCCAGTGGCATAGAGGACTGAGGCACTGGGCACCTCCCTTCCTGGCACACCGGCAACCCGGGGTCGGGAATATACTCGGACCACTCAGGGTAGGCGGGACAGGCAAGGATCAAGCATCCTGCTTCCTCAGGGAGGGGGGCTGGTGCGTCATGCTGCTTGCCTGACACCTAGCATTGGCCGGGTGTCAGCATATGCACACCACTACATTCAAGAAGGGAACCCACATTCAGGATGCCAGGGCAATCTCTGCGGAGGTGGAGCTTGGACATTGTGTCCACTACAAACCTGTGGGCGTGGGGAGAAAGCTGGAGGAAAAAAGCCTAAGGCAGCAGGATGATGACCGATCCCTGCAGGCTCCACACGGTGGCGGGCATAACCAAAGTCAGGTGGCAGAGGACGATGGTGTAGGTAAGTCCCAGGGGGCTGGGTGACAGGGCTGGGGGGTCAGTTAGATGGGGGCTACCAGGGCTGAATTAGGAGCTAAAATTTATATATAAAAAAAGAAAAAAACATAAAAGATAAAAGATAGATCTGCTATCTTTGGCAGTTGATTTGTACTGCAACTTAGTAACTAGGGGACCCCCCGTCATGATTAAGTAGGGCATTAAAAATAGCCCAATTGTGGCCGGCCTGGTGACACTGAGGACTGAGGTGCTGGATGCTACACCTCGCGCCATGCCGGCGACCCGGGTTTGGGAGTAAGCCCGGGTTGATGGGGGTCGGCAGGGGAGGCAGAGGAAAGAGCCTCCAGAGGACAGCTCTCCTCTCCCGGGGAGGGACAGGGGTCCCGATCGGTGCTCTGCTGATCTCTGGCAGAGGGTGGAGATACAGCAGACACTGTGGAGGAGAGAGAGGAGTGGGGGAGTGGCAGATGTTGGATACACCTTGACATCAGGGCACCAGCCACTCCCCGGAGAAAAACAGGGAAAATGCCTCTCAGCTCCGGCGGAGACGGAGCACCAGGAGGTTGCCCCTGATTTACGGCCACCCACCTGGCATCCTCCCGACCGACATTACTGCTGTGTCAGGGCATTGGGGCCTGCCCCCTCCCCACCTGGGGGTATAACCGAGGCTACATGGGCAAAGGAGGATGGCCGGGTAGGGTGTGCCGTAGGGGGATGACTCCATATGCTCCCGAGGAAGGCCAGAGCCAAGGGGGTGAAGGATGCATAAATAGAAAAAATAAATAAAATAGCCCAATTGTGCTGTGGTGCAATACAGCAACAGTTTGCCCTGCCTGTGCTATCACCAACTACAACTGTCCAAAGGGTCTTATAAATACAATAACTATAGAATTTATAGAATAAGTTTGTCCATTTACATGACTCACATACTATTTCATGAATACAGTATTTTTAAAATATTGCTTCTTTTAATTCAGTTCTGGTTTTCTTGTTCAAGGTTAATGGCTTTTCTGAATACCTGTCTGAACAGTTGAAAGAAATGGTGTGAATTTTAATTTCACGTCCCCTTAGCAGATTCTCAGTTTCTTTCAGAACTAAACTGCAGCTGGTGTCTGGCTTTCCATCAGTCAGCAGGTAGAGGCCCTGAACGTTTTCAAACTGAAAGGCTTTCTGGATGATCAGAGAAAAAAGTAAGCACATTAAAATGCCAGTCACGTGTGATCAATACACAGTACAAAGCAGTAATTATGAATCACAACATCCGTTTTTTAGTTGAGGACTACTTATTTTTAAACATTCCAGGTACTCTCATAGCCAATACTAGAGTTCAACATAACTTGAATTCAAGGCAGTCCACAGGATGACTCCTCTCCTCCAGGGTGGGTTGTAGCACTCTTGCCATGAACGTCTGCCCCATAGCGGCTGAGCGGGATGGGGAGAGTTTCTGAGAGGAAGGGGCCTTAATTTACTGCCATCTGCCCTGACGTTGGCTCTAAGGGATCCAACTTGTGGGCTGACTTTGAGGTGCCATCACTTGATCCCGCCCTGATATTGGGGGCATGTTAAAATATCACAGGCGTTCCACCCGCAGTAATCTCGGCCTTTCACATATGGCCAGGCAGCTCTTGGTCAACTTGCCATTGGATGGCAACCAAAGACGATGAAAAAAAAAACAATAAGTGACCACGGCAGCTGCCATATGCATGTACATGGTGCGTGATGGTCCCAAAGATCAGATCCATGGTTGGATGCTATCCATATCCGAAGGCAGCTGACATCTGGTAAAAATGGTGGGATCTGCTGGTATCCAACCCTGGTGGATGCTGTCTGAGCCCTGCTAATTGAAATGCCCTTTGTTTCTCTTTGCTCAATCTGTCACAGTTTGTGTTAGTCTATTTATATGACAGGAAAACACGAGCAAAGGCACAGCTCTCCCCAACAATTCAAAAATGCCTGATTAGGGCTTTCATCCAATAAAGAATTTGTTAAATTATTTCTAAATTCTTTTTTTAATGTATTAAACAATGAAACACAACTTCCATTTTGTAATGCTGGCAAGCACCAACCTGAGCAGCCATGTAGCTTCCTAGCACACTTCATGTTAATATGGCCTTCCAACCTTGTTTATTTATTTAATTTTGTTGACCTAGTAGGCTCCCTGAGACTAGAAGTCCCTTTTCAGGGGCGACCTGGGGGTGGGGGTGGGGGCGGAGATACAGATGGTAACCAACTGAAATTGAACCAGATTAAACTGTTGGTGGTATTTTTTTTTTAAGTGAATGGGGGAAATTTGGCCAAGACACTAGGGGAAATTCGCCTACTCTTTTCGAACTGCCTGGTATGGGGCTAGAACCCACAACCTTTCAGCCTTCCAGCCTCAGAGGTGAGTGTGCAACTTGCTGAGCCACTGACACTAACCTCTGCCATTGGTTGTCAGATATATTAGCAAAAGTGAGCTAGGGAACCACGTGACTGCTCACGAGATGGTTGCCAGCATTAGAAAACGGAAGTCGTGGTTCATTGTTTAACACATTACAAAAAGCATTTAGAAATCATTTTAAAATGTTCTTTATTGGCTGAAAATGCTAATTGGGCATTTTTGTAGTGGCTGGTGATAGCTGTGCCTTTTTTGGTGTTCTTCTCTAAAGAACTTGATGTACTGTTAAATGATGAATATAACTGTGTATCTTTTGTGTTTGTTATACTTAGGAAAATCTCAGCACAGATAGATATAAAACACATAATGACATTACTAGAAATATGGAGTGTCTTCCAAGAGTGTTTGTTTTGCTGAGTGGAAAAGAGGAGCAGGAAATATTTCCATTTTCAACTTCATCATGGGGATGGGAGGTGATAGAGAAAGTACTGAGGATATTAAACCAAGTTCCTCTGTTAGAACTGTTGGTCGACTGCTAAAAGTGTGGAATTTTGGCCTGGACACTGGGGAAATTTCCGTACTCTGTTTAAGTGCCATAGGATCTTTAGCATCCACCTGAACAATCATCTGAACAGGCAGACGGGACATCGGCTCCTGTCTCATCCGAAAGCTGACACATCACCGCAGCACTGTGCCCACCTAACACCATGTGGGAGTGTTGGGGTGGTTACTTATAATCAAGGAGTGAGTGTGCCCCTTCAGAGCTACCTACAACACTTCATGCAGCACCTGGTGTTTGCTGGAGGTCTCCCACCCGACCAGGTCCAGACCTGCTTAGTTTCTGAGATCTGACAGGAACAGCCCCCAAGGTGGTAAGACTGGAAGCAGAGCGAGGAAATGGGACCATAACTCACAAGTGGAATAGCCACAAGTGTGGTAGAAAGTTTCACCCATTAACTAGTGCGATAAATTCCATATTACATAGTAACACAATGTCACACATACCCCAATAATGCAAAGTATGATGAGAAGTATATGCAAATCACCATGAAAAAATTAAGACTAGTTCTGCTTTAAGCTGTGGGGAGGAGGTTCGGGATCTGGCAGCTTGGCTTCAATGCCAAGAAATGCAGAGCTATGCACACTGGAGCCAAGAATCCCAGGATGGAGTACTACTTGGGTGGAGTCCAGGTATCTGCATCAGAGGAGGAGATGGACCCGGGAGTGATGATCATTAGTGATCTGAAACACTCCACGCAGTGCAAGAATGCAGCAGCAAAGGCAAACAAGATGCTGGAATGCATAGCTAGGGGGATCAGTAGTAAGAGACAGGATTACGACACTGTCTATGTATCTATGTAGGTTATACTACTCTTGTACAGGTCACCGTGAGGCCACATCTACAGTATGGAGTTCAGCACTGGCACCCACATCTCAAAAAGGACATTAACACAGTGAAAATGTCCACAACAAGGCTACAAACATGATAGCAGGTCAGCAGGGTAAGTTTTACGAGGGAACATTGTTTAACCAGGAATAGCACACTAAGCCGAAGCTTGTTTCAAGATGCAACCTGGGAGCACAAGGAAGGTAAGTGACTTGCTCAGTATCACACAGTATGCACCTAGGTGGCTGTGGGATTCAAACCTGGGTCTCCAGATCTGCAGCTCAGAGCCTTAACCCACTGCACTATACTGCCTCCCTCATATGGGAGGAGATTAAGGGCACTGAACATGTACTCTCTGGAGGACAGGAGAGGTGGGGGGGGCATGATTTAGGCCTTGAAGTACTTGAAAGAGATAAATAAGGTGGATAAGGAGGTCTCTTCAGCTAAGGGGCAACAATAATAATATGAAGGGGCACAGTCTTAAGCTGGATGGAGGGGTTAGAAGGGAGGTCAGGAAGCACTTCTTCACAGAGAGGGTGGTGGACACTTGGAACGTGCTGCTGGAAGAGGTGGTCTCATTAAACACAGTGGGCAGTTTTAAGAGAGACTAGGATAGGCATAGGGGGAAGTTAAGAATCATGGTTAGGGAGGATGGAATGTATGGAAGGAGTGTGGGGGAAAGAAGGGTCAGTAGCTCAAGCTGTAGACCCTGCAATACAAGCAGATTAAATAGAACAAATGGCCTTCTTCTGCTGGCTTCGTCTTATGTTTGTAAGCAGGAGTGTATGGTGCCAAATGGCCTCTTACACAATCTGTGAAGGCTGAAAACAGAGTTGTAGACATGTGTTTTGTCCTTCTCAGGACTCATTAGTGTGCCTCGTCTGTATCTCAGCTCAGGAGAAGAAGGAGACAACCTTATGGGTTCAGGATACAGTGAGCCCAAAACAGGAAGTCAATCTGAAAGTCAAAACACAGTATATTACATAGAATATCACTTAGAAACACAGAAACATAGAAACATAGGCTTTGACGGCAGATAAGGACCGCTTGGCCCACCTAGTCTGCCCATTTCCCTACCTACAGGATAAACTGCAGATCCTAGTTAACCAACAGCCTATTTCTTCTTACCTCTCACAAGAATTGCCTTGTCTGTCCCATGTATTCTTGAATTCTCCCACAGTTTTATACCCTACAACCTCCTCAGGAAGGCTGTTCCATGCGTCCGCCACCCTCTCTGTGAAAAAATTATTCCTCACATTGCACCGAACCACCCCCCACCCCATCATTAAATTGTGTCCCCTTGTTCTTGCACATCTCTTTTCTGAAAGATGATATCCTCTTGGACTTTGTTGATTCCTCTGAGGTACTTAAAAGTTTATATTATGTCCCCCCCCCCTTTCCTCAAGGGTATACTTATTAAGCCCCTTTAGTCTATCCTCATATGGCTTCTCTTGCAGACCCTGCACCATTTTAGTTGCCCTCCACTGGGCTGCCGCTATCCTGTCTATGTTCTTGTGGAGATGGGGTCTCCAGAACTGGACACAGTACTCCAGATGGGGTCTCACCAACTGTCTGTACAGAGGGATAACAACTTCCTGTTTTCTGCTGGTGATGCCTCCCCCTATACATCCCAGTATCCCCCCAGCTCTCCTTACTGCCTTCTCACATTGCTTGCCAACCTTAAGGTCATCTGATATGATTACCCCCAGGCCCCTTTCCATTTTTGTTGTTATTACCTCCCCCATTGTGTAATCTTCCCCTGGGTTCTTGTTTCCCAGGTGCATTATTTTACACTTCTTTGGACTGAATCCAAGCTGCCATACTTCTGACCATTCCTCCAACCTTGCCAAGTCCCTTCTCATCCTTTTCACGCCTCCTTGTGTATCAACCCTGTTGCAGAGCTTTGTGTTAGCTGCAAAGAGGCACACTTTTCCTTTACAAACTATATAACAAACTGGTGCTTTCCTATGCAGTCATCTTAGGCAGTGACAATGTTCTCCACTCCCCATTCCTTCTCCCCCGCCCAAACATAGCCTACCCTTAGCTGCTTATGTCCCCCAACTGCCCCCCCAAATACCTACCTCAGACTGCTTCTGTCCTCCAACTGTTTCCCCCTTGTCCACTATATATGATCTGATCTGAATATTCAACTGTTAGCTTTTACTCTGAATGTATTGTTGTGACTGTTTCCCAAACTCCTTAAGTGTACTTGTTATTGATTTTTTCAAATATTTGTACAATTTGTTATATCCCCTTGTATTAATCCATCCTGACGTGGAACCTTTGTAAAAGAGCTTCTGTCTCAAAGGTATTGTATTCTGAGAATTAAAATAAATAAATATGTTACAACTCTAGTTTATACAGGAAATCATATGGTCTTTATCAAGTGTGTAAGACCTACTGTTTCACAAATCATGCAACATAGTTGAACCAACCTGTAAAGCTTCAAGAGTACTTGTGTTACCGTGAGCTTGGACCCTTGCCAGCCACTGTACAGCATCATGACACGCTTCATCAGAAGCCTCTGCGAGGCAATCCTGCCATGCTTCAACATTCTTTGAAAAGGTTATCAGGTTAAAACTAGGGAAAGAAGGAAACATTCATTCAAGAAAGGCTCCAAAATGCTTAGCATCTTCCTTCACCAACAGCAGTACCATATTGTACAAGTAATGCCTGATGAATGATCCGGGAGCTCTGAAGGATATTAAAAGAGAATGAATTCCATTTCCTACTTGTATCAAAATATCCCTTGAAAAAATAGTAGATTTTGTACTAAGATGATGAGTTATTGGGCCAAAAAATTCAAAAGTTCACACAGTTAACTGTCTGAAAGAAAGGGTTACTTACCTGTTGC
The DNA here is from genome assembly GCA_016271365.2 of Neoceratodus forsteri. NCBI lineage: Eukaryota > Metazoa > Chordata > Ceratodontiformes > Ceratodontidae > Neoceratodus > Neoceratodus forsteri. The sequence continues at coordinate 48,261,455 of JADMNL010000025.1, forward strand.
CATTTTTTCTAGTGACAGGCATCAATAGCCTCTACATCTGTAGAGTTCTGTCTCAAGGAGCTGGCCTTCAAACCTATCTAATAAATTTGAACTGTGCCATGTGTACTGCCCCAGCACATCACACTCATCTCCCTCTGATCATCAGGTCTTTTCCGCTGAAGAGAAGTACCTAACAGGTAGTTTAAGTGATGTACCTTCCCCAACATAGCAGAGACCATACAGGTGTGAGGCTATTGATAAGTACCCATCCAAGAAACAGAGTTATAAATAATTATACAGTGAGGTCCCAAAATCCACTAATATGTCACTTTTACCTGTGAGTTAATCACATAACAACCCACGCACAAAATGCTAGCTGACCTGATCACATAACATTTTTCAAAAGTCACTAGACTGCCCTTTTCAGAAATATTTCAGCTGCCATTTTTTTCCAGACTGCTAAAGCCAGATATCTCCATGCAGACAATAACATTTAAAACAAAAGGTCAACTTGATTCTCAGTAACAAAATACTGAAGTTACAACCCCCCCCCCCCAAGGCAGCAAGCAAATCTCACCACAGAGTCTAAACAATGAAATGGGCCTACAGCTGCCACTCTACCACTCTCAAAACCACCGTCTGGCTGCTGCTGTGTGACTGCTCAACCCTTGCTGCAGTTATACCCAATGGTAACACCAGAAGAACTCATCAATCCTCCATGTCTGCCACAAGCCACAGTTAGCACATTTGTACTCTTCAAAGCCGCTACTTCCTCATGGAGTCTCCCCACTGCAGCGTAGCATGAAGGGCATCGGGAAGAGACTGAGCTCAGTGTAGCACTGATGGCATAGCAAGAGACTAGGCTCTCCTTCTCCCCCAAACACGACTGTTAAAATAAATAAGAACTATAAGTGTGAAGGGGTGAGGGAGAGGTGAAACCACAGGGAGGGAGTGGGAAGGGGACTATTTTATACAAGCAGGAGGGATATTAAAAAAACTACTAAAAGTGAATAGAAAAATGTAAATTGAACATTATCGACAAAACACAGGTCAGGAAGCATAGGAAAACCAGGAGCAGTTTCAAAATTCACAAATAATGTTTTATTTTTCCTCAATAACAGCTAAATAAAAAATAAGAATTATTCAGTATAATTATTTACAAAGGCAGTGCAAACAGAGAAAACAAAGTCCTTCTTCTGAGTGTTTCTTCTCTTCATTCCAAGTTTTATTCTCTCAGTCTCTCACTCTCCTTGTCTTTCTAGCTCTTTTTATAAGTCTTTAGGAACTCGTAAAGAGAGCCTGCTTCTCATAGAATGTTCTTGTAAGTTATAAAATGTTCTTGTAAGTTTTGATACGGGTGCAGCAAAAAGAACACAGTGACCCAGAACTGACCTCTTGTTTACAGCTCTGCAAAAGTCTTAAAAGCTACATTTCAGGTTAACCCCTTGAGTTCCAAATAGCTTTGCAATCATTTCAACAGTATAACTATATACAGTTTAAAACAAAAGGATCTCAGTATCAGTGACATTTCTACATAAAGAGCCACATATATGTTTATACCTGCAGATATGCAACAGAAAGAAAAGCTAGAAATAGCAAATGAAGGCAGAGAGATAGCGAGAGGTGGGGAATTGTGAAACTGTCAGAGTGATCAGTTCCTAGGTCTCACAAATAAATTTGGTTGCGCAACCAAACAGAGAAGAGACAGAAAAGGAGAAACTAGGACAGATCCTTGCGTTTAAACTCTTTCTGCATAACAAATGGGGCAGAGCCTTATTCAACCCTGTTACAAACATTTGTTCTAATATTTTTTTAAATTTTTTTAAAAGGGTTCATTGCATGATCGCAATAATGTACTCCAGGGTGTGGGTTATGGTTGGATTTACCCACTTCTGGTATTTTCTTCCCATGGAAGTGCCAGTGTGTAATGAAATGAAGTGGCATGCACATGCACAGCTGTGCGCAGCACGCATTGACGTCCATGACAGTCGCCAACTGCTAAGGGCAGCCTCCACATGTGCTGCCACCTAGCCTCTGCTGGGAGGCAGTCAAAAAGTGGAGGACACAGTTTCCACTTCCTGTAGAAGCACAGCTGTTCTGGGGGATGCTCGTCGCTTTCTCCCAGATGGCCCCTTGCGAGCCAAGCCTGTTCCCAAGCCCAGGTCGCTGCAGTAGCAAGCAGACACCTTGCTGCTGCACTACCTGATACCGCACTATGATTTCATAGTACTGACATGAGTTGCTCTTTACGGTAAGGGTACAGAGGCAAAAGGGGTTCGATTGAGGGGTATGATTTACAACAGAGGGGATGGAGGGGTTATTTCTTCACTGACGGGTAGGGCCTTTATATCAAAAACATTTATGCACTGAATCTCTATATGTTCTCAAATTCTGGGACACCAAATCTTCATATCAGAATCCATATACTACCACCCCAGCATTTATTATATTTTTTCATGCATCTTTAAACATTCGATATTAAGAGAATTAGGCTATAAAGTAGCTATTGCATCCACCTGATACAATTAGTCCTTAGCTGTTCCCATATCAGAGAGGTTAACTCTTTCTTGACCTCTGGCAAATAAGGGTCCATAGATCCCGATGTGTCAAGCAGGATGCAAACTTTCTTCTCCAGGATAGTTCCAAACAAACAACGGCTTCCTGATACATAATACAAAAGAAAGCTTTAATCAGGTGAGATTTCTAGAAAAATGTCAAACCATAACAGACAGAAACACAGGAGAATAAGGACAGAAAGTGGCTCCGATGACTCAGCAGCGGCGTGTGGTCAGGCCTGCAGGAGACCCGGGTCTGGAAGCAAGCTCAGGATGCTTTGTCAGGAGGTAGGCTAGGATCACAGCACCTGCTACTAGGCAGTGCACCACATTTGTGATGGATGATGTTGGGCTCAAGTGCCACATTTCAAGGGGCGGCTATAGGAGAGCTTTCTCCCTTGATATTGCTGCGACAGACAGGGCCGTCAGTAGGCTCCAGTCATGCCAGGGGAAAAAGACAAGGAAGAAAACCCAGGGGTAAAACCCCACATATCTCTTATATGATGGCAGGGGTTCCTGGGCTCCCCTGAGTACTAGTGGCACTGACAATGTATCCTTGTTCACCTAGTGGACCACTTTGGGGGGACACAGCCCTCCTCCTGGAGCCTCTACCCATGGAAGGAAAGCCATGGGAACTGCCAGGTTGGCAGACCCCAGGGAAATGGGAGCACCACACCTGAAAACGGTATATTCCTGAAAATTGTGCCCAGGGTAGAAAAAGCTGTATAAATGATAAAGAATAAGAACAGATTATGAAATGGTTAGAAAGAATGCCGGCTCCTAACTGGCCAAGAGGTACTTTTAGCCAGGCCGTTATGATAGCACAACAGCCCAGCTGAAAGTAGCTCAACAAAAATACATTTAAAAAATACATCCAATTTTCTAAAAATCGCAGTAAGGCCCTCCGAGGATGCATTATTGGTGAAAGCATTTAGCTTCACCTTGTGCTTCAACTCACCCGAGCCGGGCCGTTATCCCACCATAATGCACCCTGTCATGCTTTACTTAATAGGCTGGATTTCCAAAAGAGATGATGTAGCTACAATTCCCAATTTTGGGCTGCATCTGTGTCATCCGAAATGTGTCTAAACGTTTGAATGCTACTTGCAACTGTTTTGATGCATGTGTGACAGTTCCTCTGGTTTACAGTAGCTTGCAGCAAACAAAGATGCATGCTTCATTTTTGGAACGCATCATTTTATTTGCACAAATGGCAGTAACTGCAAACCAAGTTAGATCATATTATATGTAGTCTACCTTTTTCATGCAAGTTGTGCAACTGTACAAAAATGCAGCTGCAAACCCCCGGAGCCCTTTTGAAAATCCAGCCCAAGCTGTCCATCAAGCCACCCTGATACCGTACAATGTGTTACTCTGAATTAGACTTCTGCTCAGCGTCAATTTTTCTTGTATTCCACATTTCCAGCTTATAAATGGCTAGTCATTTTATCCATTCGTTGGTGCACTAAAGAGCTCCTGATGTCAAATGAAAAACTTTGGAAAAATATTCACTGTAGATAGTTTGCAATGCACATGCTCTTTGTATGTAACATCCAGTGTTTCATAATTTTCAGAGTATTATGCTCCCTATGGCGTTCTCGTACCAGATTTTATTTGTTAACCTGGTTGGTGCACTGATGCAAGGACCTTTTTCAGGCATGGCCCGGGCAAGAGATTTAAAGCTGAAGTCCAGAAGAGAGCAGTGAACACTCAACTAACCTATGCTACGTATTCTACAAAATGTAAACGCAATGACATAATAGACACCAAGTGATAAATTGTAAACACTGCAAAGTCTGAAATTGTAACATGCTAGAGCAATAATTTTTTTTTTAACATTAGTTTTGACTAGTTTGAAGAACCATTTTTATACACAGGTTCTAGAAGGTTAGGTAGGGAGGGCTTGTATAACCCATTAATACACCCTCTAGAAGAAAATGAAAATTACGTACCTACCATAATTCTTGATCTTCTTGGACGAGTCTCCACCACTCATTCACACTAGTGGGATTAGCGCTTGAGGCACTAGGACCATCGGGAGCAAACTTTTGCTGGAGGGTCGGTAGCGAGGCGGTTCCAGCGAGGCCCGGCACGCGCAGCAGCGGCTAGAGCGGGCAATGACCAATCTCGGCCACGAATTCTCCAACCGCCCCCAGTACTTTTTTACCAAGGAGGCAGTGCAACTAACGAAAGAGTAAATCTAATCCTTAAAACGGACATAAGATAGTCCGTATGACCCGTGTAAGAAGGGTCAGCAAAGAAGTCTTCACGGCCTAAAGATCTGAGGAGTGAAGACCAACACAGCGAGCTTGGGGATGGAGGGGGGCGGGTAGAATGAGTGGGAGACTGCCCAAGAAGATCAAGAATTACCGTAGGTGCGTAATTTTCATATCTTCCTGGACATAAGTCTCCACCACTCATTCACACTAGTGGAGAGTACCAAGTTGATAATCCCCAAAGGGCGGGCAGGAGCCAGAGCTCACGCGATTAAGATAGAAGTCCATTAAGGATAGTTCTACGCGGAATGCCGCCTGGCATGAACATCCAGTGCATAATGCTTAACGAAGGTATGCACTGAGCTCCAGGGTGGCGGCGCTGCAGATATCTGCAATTGGAACATTGCACTTCCGCTAGGGATGCAGCGATCGCTCTAGTAGAGTGAGCGACACTCTACCTTCTAGTTTAACTCTGAGCCATGGAATAGCAATGTCGAAGGCATGCCACTAACCATGATGAGATGCATCTGATAGCGACAGGTTGACCCAGCCGGGTGTCGCTGAAAGAAACAAACAGTTGCTGAGTCTTGCGAAAATTCTTGGTTCTATCTAAATAGAACTGCAAGGCTCTCTTAACATCCAAGGAATGAAGAGCTCGTTCCCCTTCATTCTGGAAATTAGCGAAGTAAGAGGGAAGTACCAGAGGTTGGTTTAGATGGAATTCTGACACAACCTTGGGAAGAAATTTAGGATGAGTACGGAGAACTACCTTGTCTTTATGGAATACAGTGTACGGAGGGTCCGTAACCAGGGCATGTATCTCAGAGACCCTGCGGGCTGAGGTAATGGCCACCAGGAAGGCAGTCTTCCAGGTAAGAAATTTTAGCTCACAGGTAGCTAGGGGTTCGAAAGGCTTCCGAGTGAGCATGTCCAGCACCAGGTTAATGTCCCAGGCTGCAACTGGACGCTTAACAGGGGGTCTGGTATGAAGAATCCCCTTAAGAAATCTCTTCACCATAGGTAACTGAGCCAGAGTCAGGGAAGAAACCGGCTCATGGAACGCTGAGATGGCACTAAGGTGAACTTTAACTGTGGAGTATTGGAGACCTGAGTTTGATAGGTCCAAAAGATACTCCAGAACCTTGTCAGGAGGACAGGAAAAGGGATTCCAAGAGGACTTTGCACACCAGAGAGAAAAACGTTTCCATTTGGAAGCGTACGTTTTTCGGGTGGCTGGCTTCCGAGCAGCCAGAAGGATGTCCGAGACTCTACCAGAGACGTTGAACTGATTCACTTCTACCTCTTCAGGAGCCAAGCATGAAGGTGAAGTGATTTCAGGTTGGGATGGACCAATGAACCCTGAGTCAAAAGATTGATTTGCGAGGGAAGTAGTCTCGGAGAGGCTGCCAACATACTGTTGAGTAGAGGAAACCATAGTTGCCGAGGCCAGGAGGGAGCAATGAGAATCATTTTGGTCCCCTGAGACTCAAACTTGAGGAGTACTCTCTGGATTAGAGGAAGTGGTGGAAAGGAGTAAAGAAAGCGTTTTGTCCACCACAGCCTGAACGCATCCTGACAGAAAATGCCAGGCCCTGGATTTCTGGAGCAGAAGAGAGGCAGTTTTGTGCTGAGTGGGATGCAAAAGGTCCAGGTCTGAGTCCCCACTCTTCGAACAGTGACCGAGCTACGGCTGGATCGAGACCACTCGTGAGGGTCTGCCTCCGTTCTGCTGAGGTGATCTGCTAGGTCGTTTTGTATACCTGGCAGATAAACCGCCTGAATCGAGACTTGTGCCCAAGCACCACTCCCACACCTCATTGCTTCCTGCAAAGGGGATAAGAATGAGCACCGCCTTGCTTGTTGATGTAATACATCACAGCTTTGTTGTCCGTTTGAAGGAGAATGTTCTTGTGACAAAGGACATCCTTCAGAGCTCGGATCGCATGAGGACCGCTCTCATCTCCAGGACATTTATGTGGAGATGAGTTTCGAACTGAGTCCATACACCTTGAGTGTGGAGGGAGTGACAGTGAGCTCCCATCCACATTGGCGCGCCTGTGGTGATGGAGATCTGATGATCCAGGGAGCAAAGGGAATCCTTCCAGGAGATTGTTCTCTGAGACCACCAGGTGAGAGACCTTCAAGGGCTCCATCACCTTGATGGATAAGACTGGGGGTGAGAGGTCGGAGACCACTGAGTGGAGAGCATCCATTGGGTGGTTCTCAGGTGCAACCGGCCAGGGGTACAGTGAACACCGAGACGCCATGAGACCCAACATCGCGTTGCATCGAGAGAGCTGTAACGATTGGTTCTCCCGATGTAACGGGCCATCCGAAGGATGTCGAGTCTTCTGTCCTCTGGAGGAAAGCCTTCATGAAGAGGTGTCTAGAAGTCCCTATGAAAAGGAGCCTCTGGGAGGGCTGCAGTTGTGATTTTTCAAATTCAGCAGAACTCCATGGACGTAAGAAGACGAGAAGTCGCTTGCACAGCTCCAAAGTCCCTTGGCTGGAAGGGCTTGCTAGAAGCCAATCGTCCAGGTAGGGAAACACTGAGTCCGATCTTCCTGAGATGCACCATGAGAACTGCACAACACTTTGTAAAAACTCTGCCGAGGATAGCCCAAAGGGCAGGACTCTGAACTGATAATGCTGACCCAAAGCTACAAACCTGAGGAACTTATGTGGTCGGGTGGATGGGATATGCTGGTAGCGCCCTGCATATCCAGGAGGCCAGCCAGTCATGCTGATGCAGCAAGGGTAACAGGGTACCTAGGAATCATTTTGAATTCTTCCTGGGGAGAAATTTGTTTAACTTTCTGAGGTCTAGAATGGGGCGATCCCCAGATTTCTTTGGAACCAGAAAGTAATGGGGAGAACCCTGTGTTTCGTAGAGATGCGGGGCACCAGTTCTATTGCCCTGTTGTTTAGAAGGCCCTGGATCTCGGTGAGGAGGTTCTGACTGAGAGGCCGACAACCTGGGTTGTCGCCTGGGAGGACAATTCGGGGTTTCAAGAAATTGAGAGAATAACCCTCAATTATCCAAGGACCCATTTGTCCAAAGTTATGGACTTCCACTGGTTGTAGAAGTACATCAGACGACCTCCCACCGGAGGAGAAAGTTCCACCTCGGCAATGTGGATGGAACTTGGGCCAGCAATTCATAAGGTGGCGCTGGGGACTTTAGGCCCCTGCGCTTTCTGCTGCGTCTTCTTTGAGGTTGGGCAGGTTGGCTTTTTGGAAGCTTCCTCTGCCTCTGCCTCGAAAGGACTGCGACTATATGAAACTGACATCTGTTCACATGCCCCGGGAGGCAGTGAGGTCTGGCCAACCAATGGCCGATCTAGTCTTCTGAGTGGCCTCTAAGGCTTGCTCCACCTGAGGGCCAAAAGATAGGAGCCATCAAAAGCAGCACCATTACCTGCTGCTGAGCATCGCTCTGGAAGCCAAAGCACGAGCCAGGAATGGCGCCAGTACAAACACCGCGGCTGCTGAGCGAGAAGCAGTGTCGAAAGCGCCCATGGAGGCTTTGACCTGTTGGTTATTGACTCAATACTCTAATAACGGTCAGAAGAAGCTCTGACTTGAGTCCTAATCTGGAAGAGCTTCAACCATTCTTTTCATAGAGTGCCACAGGATATACTCATACTGAGAAAAAATAGCCTTGATAACTGGCAATACGATATTTAGAGTGGAGGCAGCAAAGACTCTTACCTAATGTATCAATCTTACGAGACTTTGTTAATAGGTCGAGCTGTAGTAGTTTGAGGAAGAACGACCTTGTCATTCTCTGCCAGGACTACAATAGGATCCGCAGCGCTTGGGATGCCAAAATGGGACGATCCTTGGGAGCTGAATACTTATCAATGGATTTAGCCACTGAGGGAATAAGAGCAGGATTATTCCATACCATTTGAGACAGTGTCTCAAGGAAGGCTGGATCGGAGGAGTCAAACGTAGGGATCTCCAGCATGAAGATACTGGAGTCTTAATATCTTCCCAGGATCGATGTCTGTAGTCTGGAGAGAAAGAGTGGATCTCAGGTTCTTCAACAGAGACTTAAAGGACAGGTCCTCACCACAGGCTCTGTAGCAAAGAAAGATCCTGTTTCCTCCACTTCATCACCCAACCAAGGTCTGGGTCAGGCTCAACATCATCTCCTGATGGTCCAGGAAGGACTGTTTGGACAGGAAAGGAGTGAAAATTAGGAGAGGAGGAAATAGCAGAGAAACAAGGAGAGTCCCCGAGGGCCCCTGGCTCCGAGAAGGCAAAACAGGTCGGAAACGGCACCGAGGAGGGGCATGGCGCCGAAGAGGCACGCGGCACCGCAAGAGCCCCCGGCGGCGCCGCCGACACCGCAAACGGCGCCGCGTGACCAAGCGGTGCCACAGACGGCGCCACCAAGCCCGACGGAACTGCCGGTGGTGCCACGAGACCACGCAGCACCGTGGACGGCACCGCAAGGCCCAGCGGCACCGAAAACGGCGCGGAGGGCGCCGGGAACACCCCAGGAACCTGGAAAGCTAGAGAAGGAAAAAAAAACAGGAGATAAGGACATTGGTGTGGCCCCGCGCCACAGTTATGTGAGGGGAAACACCTAAGCACGGAGTTTCTGGCACCGGGTGCCGCGACTAGGAAGGTCCAACCATCACCTGATCGCCGAAGAGCCCGAGGGCCCGGTGGCAACCGAGCCAGGCAGAAGAACCAACCTCCGAGCCCATCGCCCATAAGAGCGCCCACTGATGAAACTGCTCATCTGGAGCCCTACCTATAGGCGGGAGGGCTCGCAAATGAGGACGACGGTTACCGGAAGTTGGCGACTTCAAGAAGGAGACCGCAACCAGCAACGATAACCATCGTCGAGCGCAGACATACCAGAGGGCAACCTCGAGTGATGCCTTTTTGACCTGTGGGTCAAGAAGAGCCGAGGCCGAACGTGCCGAATGCAACCGCTTATTTTTATGCCGTGGGGACCGCCCATCCCCGGCATCGGACTGACCGTTGTCGGAACCCCGCTGAGGAGAAGGAGGCTGACCGGACCCAGCCCGGCTGACTGAACAGCTTTCATACGAAGTCTCCCTACCGTCACCTGACCTGCTCATGGTCGACTCCGTCCAGTAGGCCGAGACTTCTTCAAGTAAGTTAAATTTAAAATATTAGAAAAATTTAACGAAAATAGAATAAAATTAAGCGATACTACTATCGTGATAATGTTACAAAAAATAAACTGAAAACTATGCGCTTAGTTTGAAGTTTGACTCGACAGGCGAGCTGACGCCGTTACTGAAGCGCACTTGACGGCGGGAAAAAGGAACTGAGGCGTGTTGGAGGGTCGCCACCGAGATGGTCATTGCGCCGCCGAGCCGCTGTCATGGGCGCCAGCTCGCGCGCGCCGCCTCTCGCTGCCGACGCTCCAGCAAAAGTTTGCTCCCGATGGGTCCTAGTGCCTCCGGCGCTAATCCCACTAGTGTGAATGAGTGGTGGAGACTTATGTCCAGGAAGATCATCATTACTATGGTGAGTAATTTTTTTGAAGGCGGAGAAAGACGATGATGGAGCTGACTCATGGCCGGTGATGATGCCAATACCAAAGCAAGAGGAGAACTCAGTGTGGCAGCCAATGTTGCTGTTGCGACACTGTGATCAGCATCGACATCAGGCGTTTGGATGACCTCGCATCTTGACCCCTGCAGGGACCGACCTCGGCACCAGCGCACGCACGACAATCGACACCATCCTCTTTCTCGGTGTCACTATCAGCACCAAGTCTAATGTCTGCCTTCGAGCTGGCACTGACTGTGGCACCAATCTCAATATCGACACTATGAATGGTATCAACACCAGAAATGAAAATGACATACTCAATGTAATTGTTGATATTCCAGAATACAGTGCTCACTTGCTATAACGAACCTCACTATAGTGAAACCCCGGGTATAACGAACTATTCCTGTGGCTTCTGATGTAAGTATAGTACTGTTCAAAGTATCTTCAACCGTACTTCCAATCCATTGTACTCACCACTCATGCCTGTAGTTGCTGTGGCTGTAGGCGTAGGTGTGCATCAAGCATATTTTAAACATTTTGTTTTAAAAACCACATCTGTTTTCAAACACCGTACAGTTCTGTGTAGTACAATACTCAACTGTACCGCCATTCCATGATCTGGGCTCACTCTGTCACTTGCCTTATCTGGATATGGATCGAGTGCTTTCGAGTCCTTGTGGCTAGTCAGATCACTCAACCCCTTGACCACTATTGTTTTAATAGGGAGAGGAATAAAGAAACATGTGGATCTGGGAAGGGGTGCCCAGTTAGGATTAAGAGCTGCCACATGAGTTTCTGGACAAAAACCGCACAGGGGGATGTACTGTACTGTACTTACGTCTGACATACCGCACTTACTTGTGGCTTGCCTTCTTTGAGTCAAGTGAGTTTATTGATTTTAAAAAATATAAATACTGTGCCCTTATGTTATGCCGAATCACTGGATCACTATTTGTATTTGTATTTGTTTGTATAGTGCATAGGAGAGGATGCAGAGAGACACAGAGTGAAGGAAAGAAGAAGTTGGCACCGTGGGCAGGTGAGCAGTGCCATGGAAGAGTGCATTGTGGTAGATAAAGCAATCAAAAAATGAAAATTACATACCTACCGTAATTCTTGATCTTCTCTTGTGTCTTCACCATTTATTACTGCTTGGGTTAGTGCTGGAGGAGCGCACCCGCTATGGAAGATTTTTTTTTTTTGAGTTGGCTCCAACGACGCCGCCCCTGAGAGCAACGCACTGTGTCATGCGCGAGGGGCGGTCGTTAGGTGCTGCAGACTCCTCCTCCATCTCAGTTCTGGTAGCCGGAGAGGTGAAAACAAAGGGTAAAGAAAAAGGAAAGCGAGACAAGAGAGTCGAGGGACAGAAAAAGGAAAAGATATAAACTGAAAAAGGAATAAGCTGATAGAGAATAGACAGAGGAGAGAGAATTCCTACCCTAAGGGACCGCAGGGCCTCCCTTCTGGGGTGGCTCCAAGAGAGGAACAGATAGAGAGAAAGAGAAAAGGAAGAAGAAGAAGAAAGGGAAGAAAACACGGGATGCTGCGAGGGGAGAACACTGCCCGTAGATATATTGGTTGAGAGGCTTATAAGCTCGGAACCAAAAACAAGGGAGCAAGAATCCCTCCTGATAGGACTGAGAGAAGGTTCAACTGCACCGCCTGCACAGATTGGACACAATGGGCAGATTCTCTAACCTCCCAACATGCCAACCCCCTACACTCTAGCTGAGAGCTCACAGACTGCCCGGGAAGAAAGTCTGTTCCGGAAAGAGAGCGCCCAACTAGGAAGGGGATTAAGCCCCTTAGCACCCTGTTAAGTGCTAACACAGAAGTGTATGGGGAGGGGTTAAGCCCTACAGAAGGCAGCTTTGTATGAAAGGATAGAGTGGGAACTCAATCAGACTCCCTGAAGGCAAGGCAAGAACAACCACTCAAGGTTAAGAAGTGTCAAAAGCACCAGTCAGAAAGAGCTGACAATAATAACACCTGCCAGGGGAAATCTAAATTTTTGAGGCAGAGCCAAAGGAACGGTCTCTTAAGCTGTGAACTGAGTAACGTGGTTAAGGTGCCCAGAGGTCACATCCTAGGGATAGTCAGAAAGAGTTTCCTCAGAATAGGTGAAAAAGACCCTACTCGTTCCTCTTTACCTTGAGGGAAAAAAGATCCATTCAAGAAGAACGGAAAACAGAAAGATTTTTTTTTTTTGGCATAAAGGCCAAAGGAAGGGAGAGGAATGAGACGGGAGGGGGAGATGCCACATTAGGAGGCCACTGAGGGGAAGGTGGGCGGGTATCAGTAATGAATGGTGAAGATACAAGAGAAGATTAAGAATTAAGGTAGGTATGTAATTTTCATATCTTCCCTTGTCAATCTTTACCATTCATTACTGCTTGGGTGAGTACCAAGCTGCCCCCCCAAAGGGTGGGAAAGAAACCCTGATGGAGCAAGACCCCCAGCCTCCTGTTGGTGAGAAGCAGAAGGGGAAGACCCTGGGCTACTCAAGAGAGAAGCCTATGGGGGAGAAGAGCTAGGAGGTGTCCCCCGAGGACAGGGAGATGGAGGAAGCCTCTGCAGAAGCCTCCTAGCTCTGGAGGAAAAGAGACGGGTCCCCCAGAAAGTGGAGCAAATCACCCTACACCGGGCCAGGGGTGACAACCTTGATAGATGAAGCCATGCCATCCGTCTAATACAGACTGCTGTCCCTGCAAGCCTGGAAGCCACCTCACTGGTGTCATAAGATGCCCTTGCTTGGTGTCTTGCCAGCTCCAGGCCTACAGCAGAGAGGGCAATAGCTTGCCTGGTTTGCTCCATATCAGGCATTGATGCTAAGATTTGGGAAAGCATCGACCACAAATGCTTACCATAGGCAGCATGGTGGATGAGATGCAATGCAAGACATCACACGAGAGGAAGAAAACACACTTCACTCCCACTGGTCAAATTGTAGAGAATCTGAGTCTGGTGGACGGTCGTGCAGCAGGCGGCGGCACCTGGAGGGAGTCTCTAGGTATGCCAATCCCGAGGGTGGTTTGGAGAGAGTACCTAGGGATTCCGATGGGACACAGTACCTACATTGGCAGTCTGCTGGGGCTGGAGAAAGGGTGGCTGGCAACTGCCAGGAATGGATAGATGCCTCCTGGAAGGGAATAGGCCAGGACAGTACCACCAAATGTTGGGCACTGAATTTGCCGAGGAATTCACGTGTCTCCCATTCAGTATTGTCTCGCCTAACATAGGAAATCTGAAGATCCCTCACCATCCTCGAAAGAAATCACTGATATTCAGTGAAATCAGCATTGGAGGAGAGATAAGCAGTGGGTTCCTCTCCCTCAGAGGAGGGAGACGAGGATGATAGAGAGCTTGAGTGTCCAGAGGACTCCTCCGGTGGTGGGGATAGATGAAAAACCTGCTCATTCATGTACCTAACATATGAGGTGCCGCAGAACCTCTGAATGTCTCCCAGGATAATGGGCCCGTGGGACCGACATGGCCTGGGAGAGCGGGTGGTGGCTGCAGAGGAATGGGAGAAGGGCACCTACGGCGAGGTAACTGTCCTCTGCTGGGGCTCTGGAATCCGGGGAATGGAGCCCAAGCTGGGGGGATCCCCAGACAACAGACCAGGTCGCAAAACAGAACCCTAGGGATGCGAAGCCTGGAAGAGCCTAGAAGGGGATCCTCCCCTGTGACGAACCTGGAACTGTATGGATCCAGAAGGGCAGTCCACAGCAACACTACCAGAGGGGTCCCTGGGGTCCAAGAGGGAAAGATGAGGCCCAGCGCTATGGCTCTGACCTGCACCCCAAGGGTGGTAGGTAGAGACCAAAACCTGAACCCTGTCCTCACCCTCGGACTCCGAACGCCTCCTCCTCCCTCAACCCCAGTGACCCCCACTCCAGAGGGGTGCAGCACCAGGGTCGGTAGCTGCCATGGCCCCTCAGGAGGGAGAGCCCTCCCTCCACCCCCACTCCATCACCCCCAGGGACCCCAGACCACCCCCAGCCAGGGGCGCCTCAGGGGAGGACGGCAGCGGGGACAGAGGAATAGGCCTAGCACCTAGCCTAGCACCTCATGCCACCAGAGACCCTGACTCCGAAGAGTCAGGGTGCCAGAATGGATCCATGTCAGAGTCATCATCCTCTGAGGAGGAAGAGATCAGCGGGACCACAATACAGAATGGATCCATGTCAGAGTCATCATCCTCTGAGGAGGAAGAGATCAGCAGGACCACAATACAGGCAACTCCAGGAGTCTCTGGTGAAATGGCACCGGTGCCGGATGACCCCGGACCTCCTGCAACACCTAAGCCTGGCCCCGACTCCCCAATGGCACCAGCCAAACCCACGGCACTGCCCTCAGCACCGTGACCCCACTCAGCACCATCAGAAGAGCTAACCAGGCCCGCGGCGCTGAGAGCATCGACAAGAGCCAACACGGCACCGCCAACGCGCTGTCTCGATCACCAGCACCCCAAATGGTGCCGGGATCCAAAATGCCGCTGGAAGGCGGCATCGAGGTCCACTGATGTTGGGCTCAGCAGACGTGGGTCTCGACACTGGGGGAGCCTGTACCTCCAAGGAGGTGACTGCCAAGGCAGTGTCCCCGCTGCGCCCCGGGAGGAACCTCGTCATTCCTCTGACACTGCAAAAGAAGCTTCCTCTTCAGCAAGAGAAAATGACGAAGCCTCCTCCTCTACAGACCGTATAGGCCTGAGAGGGGACCCAGAGGAAGGGCCTAGAGACATTACCTGGGAATCCCTGGAGTGGCGCCGTCCCCCAAAAGTCGGCTGGGCCTTGCTGATCTTAAACGTGTGGACTTTTAGGATGCGACGGTCTATTGAGAAACAGGCATCGCACGCATCCATATCATGGTTGGGTCCCAGGCAACAAGCATCATGCCGGTCCATGATGGAAAAATGCCGGGCCACAGGAGCACCGACGCATAGGGGTGCGGCCTGCCTTTGACTTACGTTTTGCCCCTGAACCTGATATGATGCAAAAAAATTTAGACTAAAACAGTAAAAGCTCTTGGCGCCATTGAAGAAAGTTATAAAAAAGAATGGTCTTACCAGTGACGGCGTCGAGAAAAGTAGGAGAAGGAGTCTGGATTGTGTGACACAGAAGGCCTAACTGTAACTATCCGCGCAGCAGGTGCAGCCTCAATGGCGGGAGAAACAGAACTGAGATGGAGGAGGAGTCTGCAGGACCTAACGGCCGCCCCTCGCGCATGATGCAGCGCGTCGCTCTCGGGTTGGCGCCATTGGGACCGACTCCAAAGCAGTGCGCCTCTGGCACTACCCGAGCAGTAATGAATGGTGAAGATTAACAAGGGAAGATCAAAGTGACTGAGGGAAGGGGAGTGAGTGAGCTCAACGGAGCTCTGTTGGGACTGCTGCAGATTTCTTTGTGGGCAGAAAAAGGCACCAATGCCTGCAGGGCCCCAGTACAAAAGGGCAGCCTGCAGCGGTGGGAGAAACAGAACAAGCGAGTGAGAGAGGGGGGAGTAAGTGAGCTCAACGGAGCTCTGTCGTGACTCCTGTGGATTTCTTTGTGGGCAGAAAAAGGCGGCAACGCAGGCAGAAGCCCAATACAAAAGGCCAGCCTGCAGCACCAGCAGAAATGGAATAAGCGAGTAAGAGAGGGGGACTGAGTGAGCTCATGTTGGGGCTCATGTTGGGACTGCACTTTGTGGGCAGAAAAAGCCGCCAACAGAGGCAGGAGCCCAGTACAAAAGGGCAGCCTGCAGCGCCAGGAGAAACAGAATGAGCGAGTGGGGGGAAGGGGAGTGAGCCACTTCAATGGAGCTCTGTCAGGACAGTTGTGGATTTCTTTGTGAGCAGAAAAAGGTGCCAACGCAGGCAGGAGCCCAGTACAAAAGGACAGCCTGCAGCACCGGGACAAACAGAATGAGTGTGTGACAGAGGGGCACTGAGCGACCTCAACGGACCAGAGCAATCAACATTCGGCACTGACAAATGCTTGTTTTGATGTACCCTAGCCACATAAAGGACCTTGCCATAAAATACATATTAGGAATATTAATGCTAAAGGCCAAAAAATGCATAACAAGAAAATGTCTCATAGGTGAGATCCCGGCTATAGGAGACTGGATAAATGAAAATTACGTACCTACCGTAATTCTTGATCTTCTTGGACGAGTCTCCACCACTCATTCACACTATTGGGATCTGCGCCGGAGGCACTAGGACCCATCGGGAGCAAACTTTTTGCTGGGGAGTCGACGTCAGAGATGGCGCTGCGAGCCCCAGCTCACGCGGCAATGACTATCTCAGCGTCGACTCCCCAACCGCCTCAGTACCTTTTTTACCAAGGAGGTGCAGCGTAACTAACCTAGAAGGGTAGCCTAACCTAAAAAAAAACGGACATAAAATAGTCCGGACGACCCGTGTAAGAAGGGTCAATAAAGAAGTCTTCAAGGCCTAAAGATTTGAGGGAGTGAAGACCAACAAGAGAGGTGAGGGCGGGTGAGAGAGTGATGAGTGGTGGAGACTCGTCCAAGAAGATCAAGAATTACGGTAGGTACGTAATTTCATATCTTCCTGACATAAGTCTCCACCACTCATTCACACTATTGGGAGAGTACCGAGCTAATGATCCCCGAGAGGCGGCAGGAAAACCCAAGAGCTCACGTTTGTTAAGACAGAAGTCCATTAGGGATGGCTCTGCCAAAGGAAGAATGTCGCCTGGCTTGGACATCGAGTGCATAATGCTTAACGAAAGTATACACTGAGCTCCAGGTGGCTGCATTGCAGATGTCTGCAATGGGCACGTTGCGGATTTCCGCTAGGGATGCCGCTACCGCTCTGGTAGAGTGAGCGTAAACTCTACCCTCCAACTTAACCTGCACCATGGAATAGCAGCGACGAAGGCACGCCACTAGCCATGCTGAGATACATCTAATAGCGACAGGTTGACCCAGCCGGGCCTCACTGAAGGAAACGAACAGTTGCTGGGCTTTACGAAAATCCTTGGTTCTATCTAAGTAGAAACGCAAGGCCCTCTTAACATCCAGAGAATGAAGAGAGCATTCCCCTTCATTTTGGAAGTCTGCAAAATAAGAGGGAAGGACCAAAGGTTGGTTAAGATGAAATTCTGACACAACCTTAGGAAGAAATTTAGGATGAGTACAAAGGAGTACTTTGTCCTTATGGAACATAGTATACGGAGGGTCTGTGACCAGGACATGTATCTCAGAGACCCTACGGGCTGAGGTAATGGCCACTAGGAAGGCAGTCTTCCAGGTGAGAAACTTTAGATCACAGGTAGCTAGAGGCTCAAAAGGTTTCTGAGTGAGCATGTCTAGCACAAGATTAATGTCCCAGGCTGCAACAGGACGTCTTGTAGGGGGTCTGGTGTGCAGAATGCCCTTAAGAAATCTCTTAACCATAGGTAACTGAGCCAGTGAAAGAGAAAAAACGGCTCATGATACGCTGAAATGGCACTAAGTTGAACTTTAACTGAAGAGTACTGGAGACCTGAATTTGAGAGGTCCAAAAGGTACTCTAAAACTTTATCTGGAGGGCAGGAAAAGGGATTCAAAGAGGACTTTGCACACCAGAGGGAAAAATGCTTCCACTTAGCCATGCAAGTTTTCTGAGTGGCCGGCTTCTGAGCAGCCAGAAGGATATCAGAAACTCTTCGAGAGACATTGAACCGATTTACTTCTACCTCTTCAGGAGCCAAGCGTGAAGGTGAAGAGATGTCAGATTGGGATGTACCACCGGTCCCTGAGTTAAAAGGTTCATCTGCAGGAGAAGTGGTCTCGGAGGAACTGCCAACATACTGTTGAGAAGTGGAAACCACAGTTGTCGAGGCCAAAAGGGAGCAATGAGAATCATCTTGTCTCCCTGAGACTCGAACTTGAGGAGTACCCTCTGAATTAGAGGAAGAGGCGTAATGGCGTAAAGAAAGCGTTTTGTCCACTGCAGTCTGAACGCATCCTGACAAAAAATGCCAGGCCCTGGATTTCTGGAGCAGAAGAGAGGCAGTTTTGTGCTGAGTGGGGACGCAAAAAGGTCCAGGTCTGCAGTTCCCACTCTGCTAATAGTGACTGAACTATGGTTGAGTCGAGAGACCACTCGTGAGGATCTGTCTCTGTTCTGTTGAGACGGTCTGCCAAGTCGTTCTGGAACACCTGGCAGATACACCGCTGAATTAGAGCCTTGTGCTCCAAGCACCATTCCCAGACCCTCATTGCTTCTCTGCAAAGGGTAAGAATGAGCACCGCCTGCTTGTTGATGTAATACATCACTGCTTTGTTGTCCGCTTGAAGGAGAATGTTCTTGAGACAGAGAATGTCCTTCAAAGCTCGGACCGCATAAAGGACGGCCTCATTTCTAGGACATTTATGTGAAGCTGGGATTCGAGTTGAGTCCACACACCTGAGTGTGGAGAGCCTGACAGTGAGCTCCCACCCCATTAGTGAGGCGTCTGTGGTAATGGAGATCTGATGGTCCAGAGGGGCAAGGGGTATCCCTGCAGGAGATTGTCCTCTTGAGACCACCAGGTGAGAGACCTCCGTAGGGGTTCTTTCACCTTGATGAGATAGGACTGCGGGTGAGTGGTTGGAGACCACTGAGTACTGAGCATTCACTGGGTGGTTCTCATGTGCAGACGGGCCAGAGGTACAGTGAACACTGAGGATGCCATGAGGCCCAGCATCCATTGCATTGAGAGTGCTGTAACTGACCTGTTCTCTCCGATGTAACGGGCCATCTGAAGGATATCGTTCCTTCTGTCCTCTGGGAGAAAAGCCTTCACACAGGATGTGTCCAGAAGGGTCCCTATGAAAAGGAGCCTTTGGGAGGGCTGCAGCTGTGATTTCTTGAGGTTCAGCAGGACTCCCATGGACGTAAGGAGGTGAGAGGCCATCTCTATGGCATCCAGAGTCCCTTGCCTGGAAGGACTTGCCAGAAGCCAATCGTCCAAATAAGGGAACACCTGTATTCCAAGTTTTCTGAGGTGCGCTGCGAGAACTGCACAACACTTTGTAAAAACTCGTGGCGTTGAGGATAGCCCAAAAGGTAGGACTCTGAACTGATAATATTGTCCCAGAGCCACAAACCTCAGGAATTTGTGATGCCTCGGGTGAATGGGAATGTGCTGATAAGCATCCTGCATGTCTAGGAAAGCTAACCAGTCGTGCTGATGAAGCAAGGGTAACAGGGTTCCTAGAGAATATTTGAATTTCTCCTGGGGAGAAATTTGTTTAGCTTTCTGAAATCTAGAATGAAGCGATTCCCCAGACTCTTGGAACCAGAAAGTAATGAGTAGAACCCGAGCTTGCTTGATGCAGCAGCACAAGTTCTACTGCTCTGTTGTTTAGAAGGCCCTGAATCTCAGCGGTGAGAAGGTCTGACTGAAGGGCAGACAGCCTGGGCTGCCGTTTGGGAGGACAATCCAGAGGGGTTTCCACAAAATTGAGTAAGTACCCCTCGCGAATTATCCGAAGGACCCATTTGTCTGAGGTTATGGACTTCCACTGGCTGTAGAAGTGCATCAGCCAACCTCCCACCGGAGAGGAAAAGTCCACCGGCAGTTGAGGTGGGACTTGGGCCAGCAATTCATAAGGTAGTGCTGGGCCTTGGCCCTGCGCTTTCTGCTGCACCTTCTTTTGAGGTTGGGCAGGTTGGTTCTTATGGAAACTTCCTCTGCCTCTGCCTCGAAAGGACTGACGGTTATGAAACTGACATTTACTGGCATGCCCTCGAGAGGGGGCAGGAGGGGGTCTAGCCAACTTAATGGTTGACCTAGTCTTTTGTGTAGCTTCTAGAGCTTGCTTGACCTGAGGACCAAAAAGATATGCACCATCAAAGGGCAATGCCATTACCTGCTGTTGCGCATCATTGGTGAAGCCTGAAGTGCGCAGCCAGGAATGGTGGCGGGTGCAAATACCAGCAGCTGCTGAACGGGAAGCGGAGTCGAAAGCGTCCATGGCTGCTTTAACCTGTTGGTTGTTAGATTCAATACCCTGGTAATGGATTGAGAAGCTCTGGTTTTGAATCCGACTCCGGAAGAGCTTCAACCATTTGCTTGAGAGAGTGCCACAGGATATACTCGTACTGAGAAAAATAGCCCTGGTAACTGACAATACACATATTTAGGGTAGAAGCAGCAAAGACTCTCTTACCTAAGGTGTCTATCTTACGAGATTCCTTGTTAATAGGTCGAGCTGTAGTGGTTTGAGGAAGGACGACCTTATCATTCTCTGCCAGGATTACAATAGGATCCGCAAAGGCTTGGGATGCCAAAATGGGACGATCCTCGGAGGGTGAATATTTTCTATCAATGGATTTAGCCACCGATGAAGAGAGAGCAGGATTATTCCATACCATTTGAGACAGCATCTCGAAGGAAGGCTGAATCGGAGGAGTCAAATCCGTAGGGATCTCCGAGGCGTGAAGGTATTGGAGTCTTAGCAATTTCCCAGGATCGATGTCTGTAGTCTGGAGAGAAAGTGTGGAAATCATATTCTTCAGCAGAGACTTAAATGACAGGTCCTCGACCACAGGCTCTGCAGCAGTAAAAGATCCTGCTTTGTCCACCTCATCGCCCAGCTGAAGGTCTGGGTCAGGCTCAACGTCATCTCCTGACAGTCCAGGAGGGACTGTATGGACAGGAAAGGGATGAAAGCCAGAAGAGGAAGGAGGAAAAGAGACAAAAAGAAAGTCCCCGAGAGCCCCCGGCGCCGAGAAGGACGCTGAGGAATCACGCGGCACCGCAAACAGCACCGAGAACCCACACGGCACCGAGGACAGTGCTGCAGCACCGCACGGTGCCGAATGGATGCGCGACACTGCACGGTACCGAATGGCCGCACGGTGCCGAAGATGGCGCCGAGCGGCAGCACGGTGCCGCCGAGAAGCCACCCGGCACCATGGGCGACACCGCGAAGCCGTGCGACGCCGCGGGTGATGTCGCGAAGCCGAGCATCACCATGGGTGATGCCGAGGGTGGCGCCACAAGGCCACATGGTGCCGAAGGTGCTCCCAGAGACCGAAAAACAGGTTTTGAAGGAAAAGAGCAGGAGATAAGGGCATCGTGTGGCTCCCTGAGCGCCAAGCCATGAGGGGGAGACACTTAGCATGGAGTCGACGGCACCAAAGAAGGTGCCGCGCGACCAGGAAAGTCCAACCCTACCTGGTCACCCAGAGAGCCAGGCCCACGAACGACCGAGGCCAGAGTAGCCGAACCAACCTCCGAGCCCACTGCTCCATAAGAGCCGCCCACTGATGAAACTGCTCATCTGAAGATCTACCGCGGGCGGGTAGGACTCGATGTTGAAGACGCCGGCTACCAGAAGCCGCTGTTGATGACTCAAAGGAGGAGGAGGAGACCGCAACTAGCCCCGATATCCGAACGCCTATGTGCAGACGATCAGAGGGCGACTCGAAAGAGATGCCTTCTCTTAGGACCTGCGGGTCAAGAAGAGCTCGAGGCGTAATGGTGCTGAGAATGCGACCGCTTGGCTTTACAAGCTTCATGGGACCGCCCATCCCCGGACATTGACTGACCGTTGTCAGACCCCTTCTGGAGAAGGCGGTGGACTGGACCCAGCCCGACTGACTGAAAAGCTTATACCTAAGTCTCCCTACCAATACCTGACCTGCTTATGGTTGACTCGCCAGTGTAGGCTGAAACTCTTTAATCGCTTTTATTTAAAAATAAGAATAACTTAAGCGATACTGTATCAAGATAATACTACAAAATAATAAAAACTGAAAACTATGCTGCTAGTTTGAAGTTTGACTCCCGACAGGCGAGCAACGTCGTCACTGAAGCGCACTCGGCGGGAAAAAAGGAACTGAGGCGGTTGGGGAGTCGATGCCAAGATAGTCATTGCCGCGCAAGGTGGGGCTCGCGACGCCGTTCCTCACGGCACCATCTCTGACGTCGATTCCCCAGCAAAAAGTTTGCTCCCGATGGGTCCTAGTGCCTCCGGCGCAGATCCCAATAGTGTGAATGAGTGGTGGAGACTTATGTCCAGGAAGATCTTCAGTTAACACTATCTAGGATATTGAAATACCTATGGAATACATCAGCATGCGGAGAAGGGGAGAAACAGGTGGAGCAGATGAGTTATGTATGTCTCTGCTAGAAACACCAATTTTGTTCCATAATTGCATTTTAATTCTTGCACTGTACAGGGCAATGTGTGGCCTTTCCCCCATGTGAACAGTCCTTGGGCCCTCCCCTCTACACCCTGTGGTTTCGGTTTTTATGCTTTGATGAATTTTTCTTCCTCTTTCAGGGTAACCTGTGTTCACAGCATTATTCTCCTAAAGGCAGTTGCACTGTAACTTTATGGATACCTGTTAGTCCTAGATTTAGTCGCTACGTCCATCCTGGGTATTGTTTTGTCTGCTTAATGTTTTATTGGAAAATCAATAAAAATGTGATTATAAAAGAAAAAGAGATTTGGATTGATGTTGGGGGTTGGGGAACCCTACTGACCCCACCGGGGCAAACCCTGGGGACAGATGCAGGACAAGGTAAGCCCTGGAGGATGCTTGTGTGATGGGGCTGGGGGGCCCAGAAGAAAGGGATAAGCTGGACAGGGGAGAAAAGAAAAAATTACTCACCATAGTAATGTTGTTTCTTCTAATGGAGTCTTGCTGTATTCTGACGATATGCAGTTAGCCCCGGCACTTGAACTGCTCCAGAGAGTAAAGGGTTAACTCTATGCAAAGGCATAGAACGTTGAGCTCAAACTCGGTTTTCAAACCTCAGTCTGTGGTACTCTGAAGTGTAACCATCAGATTTTTACGAGCACTAAACTAACTAACTCAAAGGAAGAAATTGTTGTCCAAAATCTTGTACCAAATGGCAAAACAAGGTTTTTAGGGTCAGAAGACTCAAGTCAAGAAAACCCAAAAAGAATACAACAGGTAGTGATTTACCAAAATGCTTAATAAACAAACTAAAAGAAACCCCTTAAGAGAAGGAGGCATATATCCAGTACACCTCTGGGAAGCAGCACTGTGCCTGCCCCACTACATCCCAAAACTACTAGGTTCCAGGAGGGGAGGCGGGGAGGGAGGTCAGAATACAACAAGACTCCATTAGAAGAAACAACATTACTATGGTGAGTCATTTTTTTTCTTCAAACAACATGAAGTCTTGCTGTATTCTGACTATATGCAGACTACCAAGCAGTACCCCCTTAGAAGAGGGAGTCACAGAACCTATTTTGGGAACAGGCTCTGCAGCACAGCCGTACCAAACCTAGCATCACTTCATGACTGGATGTCCAAAAAGTAATGCTTGGTAAAAGTATAAACAGATTTCTAGGTATCTCCTTTGCATATGTCCACTAAAGGTATATCTCTAGCTGCTGAAACTGAAGCAGCTGTACCTCTGGTACAGGGAGGTTCTTTCCCAAGTTCAGAGTAGCAGAATTGAATACAAGAGACAATCCACCTGGCAATATACCTCTTGGAAGCAAGTTTGCCCTTTCCCACTTCACTATAAGTGAGAAACAACTGAGAACAGTCCTTTCTATGGGCCTTAGTATGCTCAATATAGTAACTAAGAGCCCTTTTTACATCAAGACTGTGTAACCTTCTCTCCCCAGAGGAAGAATGATCAGTGAAAAACACAGGCAATGTCATAGACTGGTTCAGATAAAAGTCTGACACCACCTTGGGAAGAAATGTTCTATTGGTGCGGAGGACCACCTTATCCTTATGAAAGAAAATGAAATCAGGTTCCACTGATAAGGCCTGTAATTCACTGATTCTCCTGGCAGAGGTAATAGCCCCCAGGAACACAGTCTTCCAAGTCAAGTATTTCAATTCAGCTAAAGACAAAGGTTCAAAAGGGGGCTCCATAAGCTGTGCAATACAGATGTTCAGGTCCCAAGAAGGGGTAGGCTCTCTAAAGGGATGATTGACATGAACCAAACCTTTGAAAATTTCTTAAAAGACTGGATGAGAAGCTAGGTCAAGAGCCCTTGCCAGCAGAAAGGAAGGCAGACACAGCTGCCAAATGTACTCTGAGAGTAGCAGGCCAGAGACCCAAACTGTTAAGGTGAGCCAAATAGTTCAATACAGTGACAATACCAGCCAGCTCTGGCTTAGTATGCCTCTGGGAACACCAAAACCCAAATCTTTCCATTAGGAGTTGTAAGTCTTTCTATTAGCAGGTTTTCTGCTATTCTTTAAAATATCCAGAACTGATTGAGAAAGGTGCAAACTTGCACATTCTAGCTCTTCAAGAGCCAGGCTTTCAGCCTGAGAGTCTGAAGATTGGGATACAGAAACCTCCCCTGAGAGGAGGTGAGGAGATTGTGTTGTCTGGGAAGACACAAGGGCAGTGTTGCCGACAGTGACAACAGTAGAAGATACCAAGGCTGTCTGGCCCAATCTGGAGCCACCAGAATCACCTTGCAAGGTTGAGACCTGATTTTGATCAGGACCCGTATCAGAGGAAAAGGAGGAAATGCATACAGAAACCTGCTTGTCCAATTCAGTAGAGGAGCATCCTGAGGGACAGGGCCCAGAAGAGGTGGTCTGCAACAATAAAGAGGAAGTTGATGATTGTCCAGCGCTGCAAAGAGATCTATCTCTGGAGTGTTCCATCTGTTGAAGATGGCTCAGAGAACTGGAGGATTCAGGGACCATTTGTGATGTTCCTGGGAAATTCTACTCAGGGCATCTGATAGAATGTTGTCCTTCCCTGGGAGACGTACAGCCAGAAGGGAAGTCTGAAGGGAATAAGCTAGAGACCATACCTTCATGGCCTCTGTGCACAAGGCAGAGGACTGAGTGCCTCCCTGTTTGTTGATGTACCACATGGTTGTGGTATTGTCTGTCCTGATTTGCACCACTATGCCCTGAACAAAAGTTGAGAATGTCTGAAGTGCCGGAAAAGACAGCTCTTAATTCCATAAGATTTATGTTCAGAAGGGACTCCTGGTGAGACTAAGTTCCCTGAGCTGTAAGATGATCTAGGTGGTCACCCCACCCCAGCAGGGAAGCATCTGTGGTGAAAGTCACAGAAGGGACCTGATTGATAAAGGGAACACCCTGTCGAAGATTGTCTTCCTCCAGCCACCACTGCAGTGCCTGGACTAGGGGTTGAGAGACTGGAACCAGTTTGGAGAGAGGATCCTTTTTCTGAAACCAGTAAGATCTGAGATGAAACTGTATATCTCTCATCTGAAATCGTGCTCCCTGAACTACTGCTGTGGAAGCTGCCATGTGACCCAGCAGTTGTAGAACGTGTCTGGCTAGATGAGACACTAGAGGATGAAAAGAGCAGGCCAGAGTGACCAGTGACTGAACCCTTGAGAGAGGGAGAAAAGCCCTTGCCTGAATAGTATCTATTTCCACCCCTATGAAGGTGAGAAGCTGGGTTGGTTCTAGAACAAACTTCTCTAGATTTAGAATGAAACCCAAGGATTCTAGAAGTCTTTGAGTGACCTCTAAGGCTGACTTGACTTGGTCTGAGGACTGGCCCACTAGGAGCCAGTCGTCCAGGTATGGGAACAGAAGGATGCTCTGCCTCCTGAGGAACGGCACCACTACTGCAAGACACTTGGTAAACACCCTTAGAACAGATGTTAGGCCGAAGGGCATGGCCCTGAATTGATAATGGCCTGAGAGCAAATCAAACCTGAGATACTTTCTGTGGGAATGTCTGATAGGTATGTGGAAGTAGGCATCCTTGAGATCCGGGGAGGCTAGCCAGTCTCCTGGTCTCAGAGAGGGAAGAATTACTCCCAGAGTCACTGTTTTGAATTTTGGTTTTGTCAAATGTCTGTTCAGGTATCTTAAATCTAAGATGGGTCGCCACTCCCCTGTCATTTTTGGGGTAAGGAAGTATCTGGAATGCAGTCCTTTTCCCCTGTGACAAAGCGGTACCTTCTCTACTGCTTGCAAAAGCCGAAGAGAGGAGACTTCTGCCTCTAAGGCCTTTGTCTCCAAGGGAAAGGGAGGACTGAAGGACCTTGCTCTAATGCTTGGGATCCTTTTGAAACTGTGAGCAAGTCCCTGGCTCACTACTTCCAGGACCCATTTGTCTGAAGTAATAGACTCCCAGGCCTGGGAGTAGTAAGCCAGCCTGCCCCTACTGGGATCGGGGAGGTGACCCTGACCGACACCTCAGGGTGTCTGCTTAGCAGGGGGCTTGGACTGAAGAGCTGATGGGGTCCTAGTTAACCCCGTCTACTTCTTCCCCTAAAGAACCCTTCTGCTGAAAAGAAGAGGAGAAGGAGGCCTGAGCTTGGTAAAAAGGCCTGTGAAAAGGCCTGCCCCTGCCCCTAAACTGCTGCCTCTGAGGAGTGGTCTGCTTTTTTTTAGCTGCAGCACTCCTATAGGTAGTCCTGTATTCATCCATCTTCTTCATGTAATTCTCTGTTAGGTCGCCAAAGAGAGAATTACCAGTTACAGGAAAATCCATGGCCTTAGCCTGGGTATCCTGTAAGAGGTTGGTACACCTAAGCCAAGCAAATCTCCTCATGGAGACAGATGTAGCCATGACCCTGAATGAACATCATTAGAATCTACAGCAGCGTGGAATTGCACTTTAGATGCCTCTATACCATTTGCAGCCACCTGCTCCAGCTCCTTGGCTAGCTGGGGGTGGTATTCCTAGCCAGTTTCAGAACCATATCTCATAGATTTCTGGTACCCAGCTGTATACAGTATGCCATGTAGTTAGATTGTCTGAGCCCCAAAAGAGGATGCCAGTACTGTTTTTTTTGCCATGGCATCCACTTTCCTGGAATCCTTGTCTTGGGGAGATGCCAGGGAATATTAGCCTTGTCACAGGCTGCAGCTTGTACTACCCCAGCATGGCTGCTATGATTTGTAAGGGATTCTGTCCCATGACCTGACATAGCATACCTCCTGTCCATTCTTTTTTCCACAGGAGGTATGGCTGTAGGAAACTGTAAATGTTTTGTGTGTCTGCTTCCCCAAGGATTTGTGTAAGGGGATAGACACCCTTTTTGACTCTGGTACATCCATCATCTCTAAGCAGTCAGGTTCCTCCTAATCCTGTTCAGCCTCTTCCAGAGGAAGCTGAAGAGTCTCTGCCACTTTCTTGTAAAAACAAGAAATGGGAAGGGGACTCAGAAAGCCTGGGAGGAGAAACCTGAGAGGGCCTGTCTGGGGAGATGTCAGGCTCTACCGGCCTATCTAGGCCCTCATCCTCTTTATCATAATCTTCCTCCTCCTCCTCCCAATCGCCCTCATAATAAGCTTCAGATTCTATGTCTGAAGCAGACATTTCCGACCAAACCGCCTGCTTTGAACCGAAGCTGGTTCGGTAGGAACCGGGCAAAGCGATTGGACTATAGAAATCACTTTTGCTATCTCTTCAGTGGTTGGACCATGGGAAGCCGGATCCGAACCGGCTGATTTTCTTTTTCTTTTACTCAGAACTGATACCACAGAATCAGCTCTCCGTTTGCCTGAGGAGGTATTGCCCAGGTCAGTGGGCACCTCCTCAGGTTTGGTCGCAACCAAATCGGGCTGGCCATCTGGGTCAGTGGACTTCTTGGCCTCCCTCTCCCTTAGCCTATTCAAACGTTTTTCCAGAGTGGCTTTGGGAAAGTTCTTGCATATCTGGCAGTCTTCTTTGAGGTGGTCAAACCGCAGACAGTACACACATACAAGGTGAGGGTCGGCCTTAGCAAAGGCCTCCTTACATTCAGTACAGTGCTGAAACCCAGTGGGTCCTGTTTTCTCTTTTGGGGTTTCTCAGACATGCCTTCAAATCTAAAGTCACCCCAAACAGCGGTTAAGCCAGGCGACTACAAAGTTATCGGTTCCAACCGTGTCACGAGTTAGTTAATAAAATCCTAAAAGCTGAATTTTTTTTAGGAACCGATAAGTACCGGAAAAAACACAGTCAAAAATACAATATACAGTACAAACAGAATAGGTTTTGGTTCCAAACCGGACCGACCGGCAAAGAACTGAAAATAAAACAATTTCTTAAGAAAATAATCACTACCTACAACTACCACTTACTGGTACCGAGACAGAGGCAAGAATACCGACTTTCTGAAGAAATGGTTTGACAGAACCGACCGATTCGAACTATAACCGAACCGAAGCGCAGGAGGGATCTCCAGAGCGACTTCACAGTTAGGCGGAGTAAGAAATCTGATGGTTACACTTCAGAGTACCACAGACAGAAGTGTGAAAACTGAGCTCGAGCTCAACGTTCTATGCCTTTGCATAGAGTTAACCCTTTACTCTCCGGAGCAGTTCAAGTGCTGGGGCTAACTGCATATAGTCAGAATATAGCAAGACTTCATGTTGTTTGCAACAATAAAAAAAAAAAAAATGAATTCCCAACACTGAGATTGTGCAACAATGCAAATGTTATTGTCAGTAACTGTACACGCAGACTGCTTAATAAAAGTATATTTACAAAACACATCAGCATGTGACCTTACTTGTTATATCGCAAGCCCTGCTACCTGATAGGTAACGAGTCACAAGTTTCCAATCAAGCAGCAGGAGACTGGCTCTTCCTGGTACTATTGATGTCACAATCAGTGAGGTGACAGACACAATGCTGATGATGCACAGAGAGAAACAGAACTATGTCAGCCTCCAGGTAAGAGTGCTGGTCCACTCATCACACCTAGTACTGTCAGGTAGAAAATCTTCTAATCAGCAAAATGGAAAAGAAAATTTACTTTAGATATGTGAAGTGATAGCTGACTACTTCTAAAAGTTACTATTAATTTTGGGTGGTACAGTAGCTCTTTAATGGTATTACTGTATATATAAATCATACAAAAGTTTACCTGACAGTAGCCACTGCATTCGCTGTATGTAACGCCTTAATACTCTTTCTACTTGCTCCATGTACTCCTCCAGTTCTTTGGGCTGGAAGTGCAGATGCCTCACAACACCCTTAAAATGAGAGTAGTTAAATCTCAGCAGCAGATACTAAAGATATGTAAGCATTCTATAACTCTTTAAAGGTGGTCATTTTGAATAAGGTTGAGAATGGAATGTTCTGACTCATACATATGTTCCGAGGAGGGAATTTAATACAGCTATAGAACACTCTATGTATTAAGCTGTCCTTTCATGTTTGCTGAAATAATACACATTAAGCTGCCTTTTATGTTTACAACAAGTAATAAAGCAGAACCAGGGAACCAGGAATAACGCATAGGCCAAGTAGTTATTCTTTCATTACTAGTAAAATGTGAAGAACAAGATGTAGCCAAGGACCTTCAACTACCCAGGCCGTGTGGTTATTACAGTTCACCGCACATGCTGAAGTGCGTTATTCCATTTGTACATAACAGCTCAGATGTGTCACAACATTAGTTAGTTATCCTCCTGGGGGCGATGAATGACTGCTGTTACCCCTGCAGGATAATTAATGGAGCTAACCATTTTTTTTCTTGTAACTTACAAATTTCCTTCTGTCACTTACCCTCCTGGCAGACGACATGGCTATCAGTAAGACTGGTTCTCCATGTGACATACTTTAAATCAGCTGTAGCCAGGGGTTCAAAAGAAGCCTCCATCTGCTGGGCAAGGCAGATGTCTAGGTCCTATGGAGGGACTAGTTCCCTTACAGGGGGATGCAGATGATTAAGGCCTTTGAAACATAACTTTCGACAATGGGTTGTGGGGCCAAGGGCTTGTCTTTGCCTGCTGATGTGTAAGTTGACACAGCTGCCAGCTGTACTCTCAGGGCTGAAGGTCTCGGATCTAAGGACAGTAGGTGTACCAGGTAGTCCAGAACTATAGGCTGCCCTGCCAGCACTGGGATCGTCTCTCTAGAGGCACACAATTATGAACATCTCTTCCACTTAGAGGAATGTCCTGTTCTTCTTGCTGGTTTCATGGAAACCCAAAAAACCCTAAGCACCTCCTCTGACAGCTTCAAACTAGAAAATTCTAGCTCTTCAAGAACCATACCCTGAGACACAGTGTTCTGAGATCTGGTAATGTTATCTTGTCCTTGGATGGGGTCAACAGATCCTATCTCAGTGGCAAGTTGATTGAAATCTTGCTGGACACGGTCAGCAGCACTGGGTACCATGCCTGTGGCCTAGTCTGGAACTACCAGGATCATTGTTGCTGTCTCTTTCCTGAGCTTTATGAGCACTCTCTGTATGTGTGGAGATGGTGGGAAGGCATACAGAAACCTCCCTGCTCAATCCAGGGCTAGGGTGACCTCTGGGATTGTGCCCCTGGCCGGTGCACTGCAACAAAACTTTGGAAGCTGACTGTTCTCTTACGAGGCAGAGATCTATTTCTGGTGTTTCCCATCTTCTGAAGACTGAATGCCAGCACTTGCATGTTTGAGGTCCACTTGTGATTTCCCTGCCTGATTCTGCTTAAGAAGTCTGCCAGCACAATGTCCTTGCCCGGCAGATGTATGTCTTTGTGTCCACTGAGTAAGCTAGAGCCCAGCACCTCATAGCTTCTGTGTACAGTTTTGAAGATCTTGTTTCTCCCTGTTTGTTTATGTAGGACATTGTCATGGTATTGTCTATTCGAATTTGGACAGACTGACCCTGTAACTGGGAGGAGAATGCCTGCATTGACAGCGGTACTGCCCTGAAGCTCTAGGCAGTTTATGAGCTCCTGAGGGCTCCAAATACCTCTTACTGTGAGGTCTTTTAGATGAGCATCCCACCCTAGGAGACAAGCGTCTGTTGTAAGGACCTTGGTAGGAGACTGCTGGAGGAAGGGAATGACCTCTGTGAGTTTGCTTTTCTCATTCCACCACTCCGGTGCCTGTACAAAACATTTTGTGACTGGCACTAGCTTGAACAGAGGGTCCAACCTTTGGGACCAGCAGGCTTTTATGTGGTACTGTGTGCCTCATTTGAAATCTGGTCCATGGCACCACAGCTCTGGATGATGCTAAGTGGCCTAGTAGCTGTAGAAAATCCCTTGCAGGCCTTGGATGGCCCATGGTGAACAATTCTGCACCGGCAATCAGATTTGACACCCTTCCCTGTGGAAGGAAGGCCTTTCCCTGCAGGGTATCTAGCTCTGCTCCTGTGAAGTCCAGGACATGTACTGCTACTGTCTGGGACTTCTGCAGAATTACTAGAAATCCCAGGTTCTCCAAGGTGTTTCTCACCAGTTGGATGAAGCACCCTGCATCCTGTTTTGTTTTCCCTGAGACTAGCTAGTGAAGTGACACAATTCGGAACTCCAGTTCCTTCATCAAAGGCTTTGATAAAGGAACTGGAGTTCCGAAATGCATCAGGCAGGTGCTGACTGAGTCCTTGTCTCTATGAATAAAATGACATGAATCGCAATCTAGCTGCAACTCCTAGACTCAAGGGGTAGGAAACTAAGGTTTGGGGTGGTATATAGGCTGCCATCCCAGTCTGAGGAGCTTGACAGGGAGCTAGCAGGACAAATCAAAAAGGTATGTAGAAAAGGGAAGGTGGTCATCGTGGGGGATTTCAACTTGTCGGGGGTTGACTGGAGCATTCCAGTCACCTCCAGTGCTAGGGAGCAAGTGCTCCTGGATGCGATCCAGGAGGGTCCCCTGACACAGTTGGTTACTGTACCTACTAGGCTAAAGAACACTTTAGATCTGGTATTGTCAAATGGGGAGGCAGTGAGGGAAATAAAGGTAGAGGACCCACTGTCTGACAGCGATCACCAAATGGTGTGCTTTAATATCACGATGTGAGGGGAGCCAGACAAATCAGTTACTCGGATGGTAAACTTCAGGGGGGTGGACTTTGGAAGGATGCAGGAAGTACTGAAAGAGAAACTGGAGGGCATAAGGCATGAGATGGATGTGGAGCTGAAATGGGATATTATTAAACAGGGGGTTACAGAGGCAACAGAAGCCTGCACCAAGGCACAGAGCAAGAGAAGCAGAGCAAGTAAACCATGCTGGTTGAACAGCGAGGTTGTGGAGGTGGCGAGGGCAAAACGAGTGGCTCACCAGAGGTTTAGGAGGACAAGGAAGGAAGTAGACAGGGAGGAATATGCAAGATGGTCCAGGGAGGTGACCAGAAAAGTGAGAGAAGCCAGGCTCCAGAGGAGCTAAGACTAGCACAGGGAATTAATTGGGGGAGGCTAGCTTAGATACATCAGGGAGAAAAAGAAAGTGCAAGGAGGCAACAGTGAGGATAAAAAGGGTGGGGAGGGGATGGAAAAGGGGAGGAGGAAGTGAATCACTGAATGAATACTTTGTTCCATGTTTGCGGAAGAAAGGGGACCGCTACCAGCATGGGCTGGGAGGGTGGGGACAGGAGGACAGGAGGCGACAGATGGAAGAATTGAGGTAAGTAGAGTTCTAGAGGAACTGAGGACACTGAAGGTAGACAAGGCATTAGGGCCGGATGTTATCCACCCCAGGGTGCTGAGGGAGATGGCGGAGGTGTTGGCAGAGCCGCTTGCAGATCTGTACAGCACCTCACAGGAGTCAGGATGTTTGCCACTGGACTGGAGGATGGCACATGTAGTGCCATTACACAAGAGCAGGCCAAGGGATGAACCGGGTAATTATCGTCCGGTAAGTCTCACATCCATAGTGTGCAAACTCATGGAAACGATACTAAAGGAAAGACTGGTGTCGTACCTGGAGGACAATGGCCTCCAGGATGTGAGGCAGCATGGGTTTGTTTCAGGGAAGTCTTGTCAAACCAACCTGATATAATATTATGACTGGGTAATAGGTGAACTGGATAAGGGTCATGCGGTGGATGTTCTTTACTTGGACTTCAGCAAGGTCTTCGATTCGGTGCCTCATGGGTGGCTTGGGGGAAGCTAACTGGTGTAGGAGTAGGGGCAAAAATGATGAACTGGATTACAAGCTGGCTGAGTGGGAGGCTGCAACAGGTGGTGGTGAGAGGGGAGCTCTCAACTCCAAGGCCGGTGATGAGTGGGGTGCCACAGGGCTCTGTGTCGGGGCCAGTATTGTTTGGGCTCTTCATATCAGACATTGAACATGGGGTGGTGAGCAAGGTAAGTCTGTTTGTTGATGACACCAAATTCGGAGCAGTGGTGGATGGAGAGGAGGGGAGGGGTGGAAGCAGCTGCAGGGGTCCTAACCAAGCTAGAGGAGTGGTCAGAGAGGTGGCAGCTGGGGTTCAATGCAAAGAAGTGGAAGGTTATGCACTTTGGGTTGAAGAACCCAAGGAGAGAATACTGGCGGGGGGGGGGTTAAGTTGGGGATCACTGAGGAGGAGAAAGACCTTGGGATAATAATAATGGGGACCCTGAACAATACTGCCCGGTGCAGGAGAGCGGCTGCAAAATGGAATAAAATGCTGGGGTGCATAGCGAGGGGGTTTTCGTCCAGGTGAAGTGAGGTGATCTTGCCCCTCTACAGATCGTTGGTAAGGCCGCACTTGGAGTACTGTGTGCAGTTTTGGAGGCCATACCTAAAGCGTGATATCAGGCTGCTGGAGGGGGTGCAGAGGAGGACAACAAAGATGATATGTGGAATGGAGGGGAGAGACTATGACAGCAGGCTGGGAGGCCTCAATATGTACACCCTGGAGGATAGAAGGGACAGGGGGGATATGATAGAGACATTCAAGTATTTGAGGAGAATCAATAAGGATGGGGCAGATGGGGTCTTTAAGTTAAGGAAGGGGAGGGTCACCAAGGGGCACAGGCTAAGAATAGAGGGGGGAAGATTTAGGAAGGAAATGAGGAGACACTATTTCACAGAGAGGGTGGTAGCAAAATGAAATGCCCTACCAGAATGAGTGGTATCATGTAAATCTGTGAACAGCTTCAAAAAGGCATGGGACAGGGAACAGGGGAGTTTGAGGGTGGGGGTGGAAGTGGGATGACAAAAGGAAGGGGGGTTGCCGTAGCTGCAAACTAGGGGTGTTGGCTGCATACTGAGCAGACTTAGATAAACTGGGTGTCTGTTTCTGCTGGCATATTCAGATAGCCTGATGGTGATGAATGGTGAAGATACACAGAAAGATCAATAATTAAGGTAGGTATGTAATTTTCATATCTTATCTGTGTCAATCTTCACCATTCATCACTACTGGGTGAGTACTCGAGCCCCCTGAAGGGGGCCCTAAACTTCCCTAAGGGACTAGGTCCCTTAGCCTCCAGTGGGTGAGACACTGGAGAACAGAACTCTTACAGGCCTTGGGAGGCCTGAGACTGGTCCGGGTGAGGCGGAGAGCTCCCAGTGGGGGAGGGGAGGTGCCCCGAAAGCCGCCATCTCACCCTGTGGGAGAAGAGGTGGGTTCTCCATCATGTGGATGAAATCACCTTACCCCAGGCCAGGGGTGACAACCGGGATAAGTGAAGCCATGCCATTCACCTAATGCAGATCACGGTCCCTGTAGCTCTGGAGGCTACCTCACTGACGTCATAAGATGCCCTTGCTTGGTGCCTTGCTAGCTCCAGGCCCTAAGCAGAGTGGGAAATGGCTTGCCTGGTTTCCTCCGAATCAGGCATTGAGGCTAGGAGTTGTCCTAGCCTGGACCACAAGAACCTATTGTAGGAAGCAAAGTGGGCCTGATGAGAAGAACTGGAAAGAAGGATCCGTGCCGAACAGAAAATCCTTCTCCCCCAAAAATTAAAGTCCGCAGAATCCGAGTCTGGGGGTCAGTCACGGTGGGAGGCATGAGACCCAGGAGGGGTGTCCAGGCAGGTCAAACCTGAAGAGGGATGAGGTAAGGAACCTGGAGAACGGGGGGGTGCAATACCATTGGCGTAGGTCCCTCTGGGCTGGAACAGTGGAGAAGGGACGTAGCCAAAGCCGATATGATGCTTCCTGGAATGGAACAGGTCAGGCGGGAACTACCAGGTTGGCCGGACTGTACTTGCCTAAGAAGGCGCGCATCACATGGTCGGGATTGCTGACAGGAACCGGGGTCAGATGGAGCTCATCCAACATCCTTGCGAGGAAGCGCTGATACGAAGAAAGATCAGATGCTGGGGAGATGTGGACAGACAATTCCTCTCCCTCTGAGGAGGAGGAAGAAGATGTAGGTGAGCTCTGAGATTCAAGGTCCGGCTGCATGGAAGCATGGTGGAACACCTGCTGGTCCATGCCATGGAGGTAGGCAGGGAAATGTGCAGCTGAGCCTCTGAATTGTTCCCAGGTGAGAGGTCCCCTAGGACCAGGAATGCTTGGGAAAGCCAGGGATGGAGGCAGAGGCACGGTGGACAAGCTTCTAGCAGCAGAAGAATGGCCTCTGTCAGGGCAGGGGGGCCTAGAGGAAACTTCCCGCAAGGAGGGTGACCTGAAGGTCCCAGCAGCTAACAGCCATTCAACCAAACTGGAACGGTCAGAGCTGTGCCCATGGGAAAAAATCCTCCCCATGAGGTGACTGGGACCGTGTGAGTCCAGACAGATGGCCCCTGACCTCCAAAGTTGAAGCCCTTCACGAGAAATGATCCAGGGAAGAGTGAGGGTCCACACTGTGGCTCCTCCCAGAACCTGGCCGGACTCCAGTGAGGGCGTGCTGCGCCACACCCCAACTCCTCAACCCTTTAGAGTCTGAGAGGGACTTCATCCTCATAGCCATCAGTCTAGGCAACTGACAACTCTGGGTAGACTCCGAAGAATCCACCCAGAGAACAGTAGCCTCCCCTTCTTGGTGTGCCCCCGGCTGTCACAAACTTGGACTGTTCAAACACACCAGAGAAGGGGGTGCCCCAGCCAGAGGAGCAGACATGCCAGTGACCCCAGGTTGCACAGCAGTGGCCACAAGGACCACTGTTGGTTGGTCAGTACCACTGACTCCAGAGTCTACCGACAACAACCGACCCACAGCGGGAGGCCAATTGGGGGCCAAGGTGCTGGACACAGAGGGATCAGAGGATTCCAAAGAATCCGGGACCCAATCCAGATTAGACCCAGAGTACTCCGAGCAGGAGGTAGACTCCAAGTCCCGATGCCAGATCATCCCTCAATCCCTACCAGTTCCGAGACCACGAGACAGACCACCTTCAGCCCCAGTACTGAAGGTGGAACCAGAGTCAAGCACGGCACTGCGCCCGACGCTGCCACCCTCCTAGGCACCATGAATGGCATCAGAGTCAAGTGCAGCACCGTGCTCCACCCTGGAGCGGCACCAGAACCAAGGTTGGCGCTGGCCACAGTGTCTCCCCCAATCCTCTGCGCCATGAACGGCACTGGAGTCAGGAGGAGCACCGACTCCAGTACCGGTGCCATGGACAGCACTAGAACCAGAAACAGATCCAGAAACTGAAGCAGCACTTCCCCCGACATCGCCGACATCCCCGGTGCCATCAGAAGTGACAGCGACACCAAGGGATGGCCTGGCGCCAACTGTGCCACCACCCTTCAGGCCTCTGGTGCCGTGAATGGCACCAGAACTGAAGATGGTGCCAGTCCAGGCCCGAAGGGCCCAGAACATGACACTGAGGGAGCCTTCACCTCCAAAGAGGTGACTGCCATAGTGGTGTCTCTCGCTTGCTTCCGGAGAAAGGCAGACTGGGCCTCCTGCACCGCGGAAGGAGCTCCCACCGTGGCAAGGTTGAGAGAGGCGGAGGCCCCCTCTTCCATGGGCCATATAGGACCAGGAGGGACAGAGGAAGGTTGTGAACCTGGTCGCTTCACTGACTGCAAACCCGCCCCCACCGAAAAGTCAGCACGCACGTCCGACTTTAATGCGGATCTCAAGAAATCGATGGTCCATAGAGAATCAGGTTGCAGTTGTCCATGTCATGGGCTGGCTGAGGCAGGAAAGATAATGGTCATGCTGGTCCGTCACAAAATAAAGGCGGCCACAGGGGCACTGATGCATTGGTGGCCACCCCCGGATGAGACTTTTTTTTTTAACTCTATTTTTCACCCCTGCTGGTTCCTCCAAACTCTCTCTCTCTGGTGACCTCCAACCACCGTCTCTACCTCCTTATGTGACTTGCCTACCCCTTCCGCTCCTCTCTGGCACCAGGCATCCCTCAGGTCTGCCCTCCAGGGAAGGGTCGCCCCACCCAGAGTGCTCTATCTATAGTGTTGAGCCACTGGGCGGAGAGGGAACCAAGCGGAAGGACCAATTCCAATTCCAGGAGGTGGACCGTGGAGGGAGGCGCCATCACCACCAGAGGAGGGGTGTATGAACTCTGTGAGCCCAGCTTGTCATGGCACCGCATCACGCAGGCCCACCCCAGATTCAACACCATACTACTGCTTTGGCTACCCCCAGCTGCTTCCAGAGGTTGCTCATCGAGCGAGCGATGTACCCTAACCCACCCCAAGAAGAGAGAGCAGTCCTCCAGATGCTCAATCTCTTTTCCTTCCCTGCCGACCCCTGATGACCTGGGCTCATTCCTGAACCTGGGTCACTCGCATGACACGTGGTGTGGCATCCAGCACCTCAACCCTCAGCGCAACCGAGCTGGCTTCATCCACCCACCACTCCACTGGTACAAGACATGACCGCACGGCAAACAATAAACAAAAACAGTACTCAATGTCGCTATAAATAATTAAATGGTCTTACCGGCCAGAAACTATGTTGAGCAGGGCGAAACAGAGCCGAGAACCTTCGTACACTAGGCCGCAAACGATAACTAAGCCACAAACGCAATTGCTTGTAGAAGGTATAATTGATTTGTCATATTAACTGCTTTCCCTTCCCCTTCTACTCCTGGCTTTATCTTTGCTTACGCTCCACTGCTACTCTATCAAATCTCTCCTCCCCCCCATATCAGTTGTAGACTGTTGTTTGTTCTAGCTGCCAAAATACTGTATATGTATTGCACACACCAGTCATCATGTTTCATTTATCAGTATGCGACCTGTAAGTCGCTTCCCTGTCTCATATCAATGTTTACCACCTGCGGTCACCCTATGTGGTACCCTTGTATGTATATCCAGCCTGTATCATGTAACGTGCATTTCATGTATATACTGTTATTACCTATCTGTGTTTGTACTTTAAGTGTTTATGTCACAGGACCTCCTTGTGAATGAGCTTGCTCAATGGAATTTTCCTGCAATAAACTTGAACTTGAACTCCTCACGAGGTCTGCACTCAGTGGTGGGAGAAGAAGAAGAACTGAGGCTAGGGCGGAGTTGACGACAGATAACTGCCAACCTGCGAGCGCCACATAGAACGTCGGCCTCAAGGGAGGCACCAGCCCTGTGTTGACTCTGCCCATAAAAAAAAAAAACAAGTCTCCCACCGGGTCCTAGCTCTGGCACTGTACCCAGTAGTGATAAATAGTGAAGATTGACACAGATAAGATCATGCTTGACCAGGACATTATTGAAGAATCTACAAGTCCCTGAAGTGCACCTTGCTTGCTGGTGGTAAAGAAAGACAAATGGTATTGTTTCGTGGTGGATTACAGAAAGCTCAATGCCTACATGGTGCAGGATGCTCATCCCCTACCTACAACTGAAGATGCTTTAGAGAGCCTTGGTGTGGCCAGCCTAGCTTATTTCACCACTCTAGACCTTCAGAGAGGATTCTACTAAGTTACTATTGATCCAGCTTCACGCCTATACTCAGCCTGGTGCTGCCGCTTGGGACTTTTTCAATTTAAACATCTGCCTATGGGACTTGGAACAGTCCAGCCACATTTCAACATGTCATGGGCGCTGTATTACATAGTCTGTCTTGGAAATCTTGCCTAGTCTACCTGGACGATGTTATCGTATTCAGCAGAACTTTCTTAGAGCACCTCCAGCATCTTAAAGAGGTGTTTGAACATCTCAGACAAGTCAACCTCAAGCTTCGCCCAGAGAAGTGTTGCTCTGCACAGCACCAAATTCATTACCTGGGACATGTGGTTACTTCTCAAGGCATCTCTCCAGACCCAGATAAGTTCTCAGCAGTAAAAGACTATCCAAAACCTAACAACCTCAAGGACCTTAGAGCTTTCCTGGGCTTGTCCGACTACTACAGACAATTCATTTGCAATTGTACCAACAGTGCAGCTCCACTGTACACCCTCACCAAAAGGGGGTTTGACTATGCTCCCGACTCCTTTCTACCCCCACTTTCTTCAAATTTCGCATGCCTAAACTTTGGAATGCACTCCCAGCTGGCATTCGTGACTTTGTTAACACGTATTACCTAAATCACCTCCTCAAGGCATGCTTCTCCTCAACATGCGCCTGCACATAGGACTACCTAGGGGCTGGTACCCCAAATGTCCCTTACTCGAATTAGGCCCTCTTGCTGTGCTCATAGCACACCATTCCCTGCATAGTTTACATGTTATGTAGAGCAAAGTCAGGGGTTCAGATGCATTCTTCTTCCAGAACTGCGGATAACTCTTTATTTTTCCTCGCTGCTTGCTTCATAGCTAGTTCTGCATATTGTTAATAGCTACATGCACTATTTTATTCTACTGTTTGTAATAAGTAACTGCATACAAGTGCGTCTACTTCATGTTTATTACTTGTATGCTCCAGTTCTCCCCTTGTGGTCTCATAACAACTTTCGGCATTGTGTAACTAAATATGTACAATGTTCCTCTACTGTATGTAACTGAAATCATGTACACTCCCATTTTGCTCATGATTTATATGTTCCACTTGCCCCTTTCCCCCAGGACGCATCTGGAATCGAGTGGTAACCCGCTCAGTATGCGTTCCTGGTAAAACTCTTAAATAAATAAATAAATGTTTAGACTTCTGAATGTAAAGAGGCCTTTGAAACTTTGAAAGCAAACCTAATATCTTCTCCAGTATTGGCCTATCCGAGGTTCAACCAACCCTCCAAACTCTATTCAGATGCTAGTTCCTTTGCAGTGGATGCTGTGCTGTGTCAAATCCAAAATGGAACAGAGCGAGTTGTTTCCTATACCGGGTGCTCTCTGTCCTCAGTGGAACAAAACTATGGCATCACAGAAAAAGAATGTCTAGCCATGGTATTTATTGTAAAGAAATTTGACTGTTACCTGCACTACTCCTCCTTCAAAGCTATCGTAGATCACTCTTCTCTTAGATGGTTGTTCGAAATAAAGGAGCCAGTATACCCCCTCCCGACAGCAACACCATTACAGTGAACTATGTTGATGCCGACAACATTGGCAGTTCTCTGTAATGGTGCGCCAGAGGCCTCGGCACACTGTCTCCAAGTCCTGCACCCCTCCCTGAATCAACTTTGACTCGGAGTTGATTATATTTAGAATGGGGTGTAGGGGGCAGAGCTCCCCGATAGAAAAAAGCGACCGGGAGTCCTTCGGGATTTATGTCAGCTGCAACTTGCGGTCAACATAAATCCGTCACTGTGATGCCTGTCAATGAAACAGTTGTTGAACCAGCATCATAGATTTGAAACTCAATACAGACCAGGTTGAGTTCATTCTAATGCCAATGCTGTAAGCTGGAGACAGTATCTCTCCACTTCATTTTCAACAGATGAAGAGTCCTGTCTACAAGCTCTTCCTTTCCACTCCACAGATGATTTCCCTGTGGACACTCCTACAGCACCTCAAGTTACTTTGCTGCTGCCAACTACTTCTTCAGAGAAAGGCACCAATCCTCATTTAGCGCAAGCAGCTGAAGAGCTTCTTGCAACCTCTAATACTGATAGCTCCCTGGCAATGATTAAAATGCAACAAAGAACTGATCCTCAATTCACAGACATAATCATGCATCTAGAGATTGGAACTTTACCACAACAAAAGCAACACCTCCAGCATGTACTATTCTTTGTGCCGCAATACTTCCTCAATGTCGGAGTGCTTTTCCACATCTGGACCAAGGAAGGCAAGGGACATCGCACGGATAGAACTCGCGTACAGCTAGTTGCGCCAGCCTCTCTAGTCATCGAATTCTTCAATCCACCCTTGCTGCTCCACTTTCCGGAGGTCATAGTAGGAATCCATGGATCTCTCGAAAAGACAAGGCTTCACTTCTTTTGGCCTCATATGAACAAGGACATTGTCCGACTTGTCAAATCCTGCCAGCCCTGCTCCCAAAGAAAGTCTCATGCCAAACCGACAAAGGCACACAACATTCCAATGCCTGTAGCTGCTGAACCATTCCAAGAGTCAGCACGGACATTCTTGGCCCCTTGCCTAAACGCTCTGACTCGCCAACAAGTACATTGTTGTTTTGTGGACTACCCAAGTATTTGGAACTAATCCCCTAAAAGACATTAAAACTGCCACAGTGGCAAGTGCCGTCCTCAACATAATCATTTGTCGTCACGGAACCCCAGCGTACCTGCATTCAGACAGAGGCACTAACTACCTTTCAACCATTGTGCGAGAAGAAAAAATTACTCATCTTGGTAACTGTGTTTCTTCTAATGGAGTCTTGCTGTATTCTGACATTATGCAGTTAGCCCCAGCACTTGAACTGCTCTGGAGAGGAAAGAGTTAACTCTATGCCAGAGCATAGAGTGTTGAGCTTGAGCTCAGTTCAAACCTCTGTCTGCTGTACTTTGAAGTGTAACTGTCAGATTCTTAAGAGCTAATACTAACTAACTAACCCCACTATGTGGAAATGGTAAAATTTGTACTGGCCAAAAAGACAACCAAATATTTTGGATCCCCAAAAGACTCAAGTCGAGAAATCCAAAATAAAAACTAGGTA
This sequence comes from Neoceratodus forsteri, assembly GCA_016271365.2. Taxonomy (NCBI): domain Eukaryota; kingdom Metazoa; phylum Chordata; order Ceratodontiformes; family Ceratodontidae; genus Neoceratodus; species Neoceratodus forsteri. Next base: position 48,303,236 of record JADMNL010000025.1, read on the forward strand.
GTGAACAAAATAATTATCAAACCATAACAATAACCCCTCCCTAGCTAAAAGGAGTGCCAAGTCACACCCCGAGGTGTAACACTGCACCTAACATCCCATTTCCCAAAAACAGATTCTGAGAGGGGAGGTGGGGGAGGTCAGAATACAGCAAGTCTCCATTAGAAGAAACACAACTACTATGGTGAGTAATTTTTCTTCAGACAACATGAAGTCTTGCTGTATTCTGACATTGTCTGAACTACCAAGCAGTACCTCCATGGAGGAGGAATCAAACCTATTTTGGGAATAGGCTCTGCAGTACTGCTGTGCCAAACTGAGCATCACTCCTAGCCTGGATATCCAGAGAGTAATGCTTGTTGAATGTATGGACTGTTTTCCAGGTGGCTGGTTTGCATATCTCTAATAAGGGTATATCTCTCCTGAAGAAGAATGATCAGTGAAGAACACTGGAAGAGACATGGATTGGTTCAAATGAAAATCTGAAACCACTCTGGGTAAGAACCTCCTGTTGGTTCTAAGGACCACCTTATCTCTATGGAATGAAATAAAATCAGGCTCCACTGACAGAGCTTGTAATTCACTGATACGTCTGGCAGAGGTAATAGCTACCAGGAACACAGTTTTCCAAGTCAAGTACTTTAACTCTGCTGAAGACAAAGGCTCAAAAGGGGATTGCATGAGCTGAGCTATGCAAACATTAAGGTCCCAAGCAGGAGTAGAATCCCTTGTAATATTTGCAGAAAACAGAATGAGATGCCAGTGAGTAGGGCTTTCCCACTGACAAAAAAGCAGAAACAGCTGACAAGTGTACTTTGAGGGTAGCTGGTCTGAGGCCTAGGCCATTAAAATGAACCATGTAATCCAGAATTGTAGACAAATCAGCAATATCTGGGGATATATGCTTCTTGGAACACCACATGGTGAATCTTTTCCATTTGGAGTTATACGTTTTTATGGTGGCAGGTTTTTGAGAAGCTGTGAGAATGTCCAGAACCCCTTGAGAGAGATGCAAATCTGCATATTTTAACTTTTCAAGAGCCATGCCTTGAGATTGAGAGACCTAAGGTTGGGATACTAAGTCCTCCCCTGAGAGGAGGTTAACAGGTTGTGATTCCTGGGAAGACATAGCAGAAGATGGACTGCTAGGGACAGCAACAGGGGATACCAAGGCTGCCTGGTCCAATCTGGAGCAATCAGGATCACTTTGCAAGATTGTGACCTTATCTTGACCTGGACTTTGAAGAGTAGAGAAAAAGGAGGGAAGGCATACAGAAATGTCCCTTCCCAATCCAGAATCAGAGCATCCAGAGGGACTGAACCCAAGACTGGCGGTCTGCAACAGAAGAGAGGAAGCTGGTGATTGTCTGGGGCTGCAAAGAGATCTACAGCATCTCTGGAGTGCCCCACCTTGAAAATATCACTTTTAACACTAAGGGATCCAGGGAACATTTGTGATGGCCCTGGAAAATCCTGCTCAATTCATCTACTAATACTTTGTCCTTCCCTGAAAGGTGGACTGCTACCAAAGAGGTTGGGAGAGAATAAGCCAGAGACCATAATTTCATTGCTTCCATCCACAAGGCCATAGAACGAGTGCCTCCCTGCTTGCTGATGCACCACATGGTGGTGGTGTTGTCTGTCATGACCTGAACCACCTTGTTCTGTACTGATTCTGAAAAGGCTTGCAGAGCCAGGTACACGGCCTTGAGCTCCAGAAGACTGATGTGGAGAAGAGACACCTGAGTGGACCACACTGTGATGTGGAGAAGAGACTCCTGAGTGGACCACACTCCCTGAGCTGTGAGAGCTCCCAGGTGAGCCCCCCACCCCAGGAGAAAAGCGTCCATGGTTAGAACCACAGAATGAGATTATTTGATGAATGGGACTCCTTGCCTGAGATTGTCCTGATCCTGCCACCATTGGAGAGCCTGGATCAGGGTCTGAGTCACTGGAATAAATTTGGTTAGAGGATCTTTTCTCTGAGACCAAAAAGCCCTCAAGTGAAACTGGATGTCCCTCATCTGAAATCTGCCCCATTGGACCACTTTAGTGGAAGCTGCCATGTGGCCCAGAAGTTGAAGGAAATGCATTGCTGGTCAAGACACCAGAAGGTGGAAAGAGGAAGCCAGCTCTATAAGGGCCCTTACCCTTGTCAAGGGGAGAAATTCTCTTGCTTTGACAGCATCCAGTTCTACTCCACAAAGGTCAAAAGTTGTACTGGCTCGAGAACTGACTTGAAAAGATTGAAGAGGAATCCTAGAGAACTGAGCACTTGCTGGGTCACTTATAAATCTGACTTGACTTGGTCTGGAGACTGACCCACTATGAGCCAGTCGTCCAAGTATGGAAATATGGAATGTTTTTTTTCTCCTTAGAAGGCCACTACTACTGCTAGGCATTTTGTGAATGCCCTTGAGCTGATGTTAAACCAAAGGGCATTGCTCTGAACTAGTAATGACCTGAAGGCAGTTCGAACCTGAGGTACTTTCTGTGGGAGCACCTGATGGGAATGTGAAAGTAGGCATCCTTTAGGTCCAGGGAGGCTAGCCAGTCCCTGATCTTAGAGAGGAAGAATTATTCCAGAGTCACCATTTTGAACTTAGGCTTTAGTAGATGTTTGTTTAGGTATCCTAAGTCTAGGATGGGACACCACTCCCTGTTTTTTGGTTAAGGAAGTTTCTGGAATACAGACCTTTGCCCTGTGAGTTGTAGGAACTTTCTCTATGGCTCTGAGAGCCATCAGAGATGAAAGATCTGCCTCTAGGGCAATAGTTCGGAGATGTTTGCAGGTGGAAAGGACCTGACCCTCAGCTTTTGAAATTTTGAAGCTGAGGACAGTCCCTGATTACTACCTCCAGGACCCATTTGTCTGAGGTTACAGACTTCCAGTCCTGGAAGTAGTAAGCCAGCCTCCCTACAGGGATTGGAGTGTCGACCTGGGCTGACACATCAGGGTGTCTGCTTGGCAGGAGCCTTAGGCTGAGAGGAGAATGCAGCCTGCAAATCCACCTTCTGCCTCCCTCTGAAGAACCCTCTGGGAAAAAGGAGAGGAGGCCTGTGCCTGGTAGAAAGGCCTGTGAACAGGCCTGCTCCGCCCCTAGTTTTCTGCTTCTGAGGAGTTTCCTGCCTTTCCTTGGCCTGTGCACTTCTGTAGGTGGTCTTGTACTCATCCATATTTTTCATATAATTCTCTGTCTGCTCCCAAAGAGAGATTACTGACAACAGGGAAATCCATTGCCTTAGCCTGGGTATCCTGTGATAGACTAGTACATCTGAGCCAAACTAGTCTCCAAGAGCTACAGATGTAGCCATGACTCTTGATGACACATCATTGGAGTCCACAGCAGCATGAAATTGGATTTTGATGCCTCAATCCCATCAGCAGCCACCTCCTCCAGCTCTTTGGCAAACTAGGAGGAGGTCTGCTTAGCCAGATCCAGTACAGTGTCACATTTGGACTTCTGGTACCTGGCTGTGTAGGCCATGTAATTAGCCTGCCTGAGTCCCAAAGAAGATGCCATATATTGTTTCTTTGCTATGTCATCCAACTTCCTTGAGTCTTTATCTGTTGGGTGTGAAGCCAAGGGTATATTAGCCTTATCACAGACTGCAGCCTGCACTACCCCAACATGGCTGCATTGCTGGTACAAGTACTCCGTACCTGAGCCTGACAACATGTACCTCTTGTCCATTCTTCTGTCTACAGGAGGTAAAGAATTTGGAGTTTTAAGAAACTTTTGTGTCTGTTTCCCAAAGGATTTGAGAAGGGGGAATAGATATCCTCTTGGACTCTGGGATGTCCATCATCTCCACATAGTCAGGCTCCTCTTGCTCCTCAACAGCTTCTTCCAAAGGGAGCTGGAGGGTTTCTGCCACTTTCCTATAAAGCATAAAGTGGGAAGGGAACTCGTAAAGCCTAGGAGGGGAAACACCAGAAAGCCTGTCTGGGGAGATGTCTGGTTCTTTGGGCTCATCCAGACCTTCCACTCCATCATCATCATCATCATAATCATCATCCCCCTCCAAATCTGGTTCATAAAAGTCTTCAGGGGAATAATCTTAAACTGGAGGAACCGACCGAACCAAACACCTGCCCAAAGGAGTTGGATCAGTCAGAACCGGACGGAGTGATTCAACTATGCTAATCGCCCGGGCAATTTCTTCGGCAGTCGGATGATGTAGTTCTGGATTCGAACTGACCGATTCATCCTTTCTTTTTCTTTTCACTGGAACTGACCCCTCAGGATCGGCTCTCTGTTTGCCCGAGGGACTATCGTCCAGGTCAGTGGGCACTCCCTTAGGTTCGGTTGAAACCGAAATGGGCTGGCCATCCAGGTCAGTGGACTTCTCGTCCTCCTTCTCCCTAAGCCTGCCGAATCATTTGTCCAGGGTGGCTTCAGGGAAATTTTTACAGATTTGGCAGTCTGACTCTAGGTGGTTAAAACCCAGACAGTAAACACAGGTGGTGTTGGGATCGGCCTTAGCAAAGGCCTCCCCATACTCACTACAGTGTTAAAACCCAGTGGGCCCAGTTTTTCTCTTGAGTTTCTCAGACGAAGCTATACTAACACTTACCCTTTTTTTTTTGGAACCATCAGGCAAGACCCCTTATCGGTTTCTAACCGTGTTACGGGTATTTGAAAAAAACGATGAAACAGTTTTTACTTTTTAAACCGATAAGGATCGGTACTTCACACTAAATTCCTGAAAGAAAAAAGAAATAAACACACTATACAGCAACCGGTTCAGATGAACCAGTTGAAAAGGTTATTTTTACAATTTCCACAAAACTTTTCTGAGCAAGTCCACTACCTATGCACTTACTGTACCACAAACAGGTATCTGAACTGAAAAACAAAGAAAAGTATCAGTAAAACCGACGTTTTTTAAACCGACCGAACCATGAATGAAGGAGAAATCTCCAGAGCGACTGTTCAGTTAGGCAGAGTAAAGAATCTGACGGTTACACTTCAAAGTGCAGCAGACAGAGGTCTGAACCGAGCTTCAGCTCAATGTTGTATGCGCTGGCATAGAGTTAACTCTTTCCTCTCCAGAGCAGTTCAAGTGCTGGGGCTAACTGCATAATGTCAGAATACAGCAAGACTTCATGTTGTTTGAAACATGCAGACTTCTCAACATCAAAAAGACTCACACAACCAGTTACCATCCACAATGCAATGGACAAAGTGAGAGAATGATGCCTACCATTCTTAACACACTATCCAAGTACCTGGATGAAACTCACGACACTTGGGATCGCTTTTGTTCCTTCATTCAATTTGCTTACAATACCACCCCTTGTGTCGACAGTACTGAGTACACACCGTTTATTCTAGTCCATGGACATCACTCAAGAACACCTCTGGACAGGGATCTCTCATTGCTAGAGGTTCCAAAGTCAGCTTCATCCTTCATCACTCCAATGTTGGAACAGCTTGAACTTGCCAGACGTGTTGCAAATGACACACCGGGCCAGAGAAAATATGCAATGCAGAAAACGTCAGCAGCCAAGTCGCATGAACCTTCATTTTCTGTCGGAGACATCGTATATACTTGTACCAACCAGTCCTTGTTTCGGGCACCACCAAAAAAACTGCTTTGCCCTTGGACTGGTCCCTTCTACACCGTGGAAAGTTTCCTCTTGTTCATGTTCGCTATGCTGCAAGTCCGATAAAACTGGTACACAATAAAATCCACATCAACAGATTGAAACATGGTTTCTTAAATGATACCCTCCCTGATGATCTCATTTCCTCAAACAATGAAGCTGCACTTGAACTTGCTATACTTTCGAAGCTGAAATTCTGCAGACAATTTGCAACAGTTCCTCCACCCCACGGTCCTGACAATCTTCAGCCAGATCCTTTGCCAGCTCAGCCTGATGGACTACCGGGAACGCTCTCAATCATTTGATGATGCAGCTTCTTCTCAGAACTCTATCGATACCAGATCGAGAAGATATTGTGCTAAAAGTATGTGAACGAATCTGGAACTTATCGGTAAAATGGTATGGTTATGACAGCTCGCAGAACTCTTGGTTCTTTTTCTGATCTGATCCCCATCCTGTCAGGAACTGGTCCAATCCACACACAAGTCAGTTCCCACTGACTGCAAAAGTCGCAGAAAAGTGTGAACTTTAATTCTGAACTCAGTGGTCATGTCTTGAACTCTGTGAACTCATTTATTATTGCATTATTATGGCTCACTTAACTATTGCATCTAATGTTGAAAAAAAACTTTACAGTTTACAGTAACCGTGTTTTCCCCTAGGTCTTTGAAATGTTGATGATTTACAATATTGACATATTTAAAATGCATCCTGCTGCTCCCGTTCCCTCTCTTCCCTTTCCCTTCCCCCGCACTTTAGTGCTTGTGCCATGGCCAAGCTCCAAGTGCTATGGTGTTCCCCCTCCTCTGGCACTACACTGACTGGCCACAGGTGTAGTCCAGATTCTTTCCTCCCCTGCAGTGGATTTTTTGTGTTGAAAGTGAAAATCAGAAGAAATCTCCATAATCAATCTAAAGTATTGCTGAATATTGCTCAATCTCTTTGAAATGTCTTTTGCTAATGTTTGCTGAAATGTTTAAATTAATGATTATGGTTATTCTATTTTTATTGTTAACATGCTATACCGATGCTTTTACTTGTTTGAGTGGTACTCACATTTACAGTCCCCGGGGTGATGTAGAGTACAGATTAAGCATGGGGTTTAAGAATAGCTGCCGCCCTTTAACTAGGAATAGTAAATGGAAATGATGTACTTAATGTAATTCTTGGTCTTCTTGAATAAAGTCTCCACAACTCATTCACACTAATGGGACTACGCCGGAGGTGCTAGGACCCTGCGAGAGCTAAAAATCTTCAGGAGGGCCGGCGCCAGGCTAGGACTGTGCATGCGCGGCACCACGAGACTAGCTTGCACCATATAGGCTATCTCAGCATCGACCCTACAACTTCCTCAGTACCTTTTCGACCAAGGAGGTGCAGCGTAAACTCACGAAAGAAAACCTAACCCTAACTTCTGGGCATGTGAAGGCCCGGACGACCCATGCAAGAAGGGTTAATTCAACAATGTCTTCACAGACTGAACAACAAGGAAGTGAAGACCAAAACAGAATGAGTGTGCTCGGGGGATGGCAGGTGGGCGTGTGAATGAGTGGTGGAGACTTTGCCCAAAAAGATCAAGAATTATAGTACGTATGTAATTTCCATATCTTCTTGGACTAAAAATCTCCACCACTCATTCACACTAATAGGAAGAGTACTGAGCTAAAAATCAACCCCCCCCCCGAGTAGGGTGGTAGGAGACGAAGCTCACTCAGGACAGTAGTCCATAAGGACTGTCCTGCCGAAAAAGTTAACTGTCAGGTATGGACATCCAGAACATATTGCTTTACAAAGATATGCATTGAGCGCCAACTAGCCACCTTGCAGATGTCTGCAACGGGTATCTTATGAAGTTCTGCCGGGAAAACCGCAACCACTCTGGTAGAGTGGTGAGAACCCGGCCTTCCAACTTGAGCCATGCCATGGATTAGTAATGTCGAAGACATGCTACTAACCAAGCAGAAATACATCTCATGGCAACAGGCTGACCCAGCCAAGGCATTCGGAAAGATACAATAGTTGCTCGGATGCGTATCTCTTTGTTCTGTTGATACAGAATCGCAGAACACTCTTAAAATTCAGAGAGAGAAAGGAAGTGATCTCCTTCATTCTGGGGTTAATGAAGTAAGCAGGGAGAAGCAAAACTTGACTAACGGTAACTGAGACAGTGACATGTTGTCTACTGGCTCAAGATAGTCCAAAAACGCGTAGAGGTAAACATTCTCTGCTGAGAAATGCAGACCCGTGTTCCACAGGTCCATGAGGCATCCCAAAATTTTACTTGGTGGGCAATCAAAAGGGCCCAGACAGAACTTTGCACACCAGATGGTGATGTGTAACCACTTAGCCATGTAAGTCCTCCTGGTGGAAGGTCTATGTGTGGCTAAGACGATTTCTAAGATTGTCTGGAAACCTAAAACTTGCCCACATTCATCTCCTCAGGAGCCCAGCATGGAGAAGAAGGGAGAACAGGAAGGATGAATCAAAGTCCTGTGCCAGAGGGTCCACCGTAGTAGGGAGTCGTCTTGGGGAACTTCTGACCCGACTATTTATCTATGCAAATTATATCAGCTGAGACCAGACTGGGATGACGAGAATCATCCTGCCCCAGGTTGCCTACAACTTGAGCAGCACCCTCTGGACTAAGGGAAGAGGAGGAAAGCATATAGGAGCATCTTGTCTACTGCAGTTAATATATCCTGACAGAAAACACCAGAGTTCGGACTTCTGAAGCAGGATAGAAGCAGATTTGCATTGAGAGAGGACGCAGAAAGGACCAGGTCCGGACTGCCCCACTTGACGAATAGTGACTGCACAATGACTGAACTGTCACAACAAAATGAGGGCACCACTCTCACCTCCCTCACAGGCTTCCCGCACAGAGGGTACATGAGAGTGCTCCACCCTGCTTCTTGATTAAAACATCATAATTTTGTGATCTGTCCGAAGTGGGATCACTTCGTGGCAGAGGGCCTCCTTCAGGATTTGGAAGCATATAATACAGCTCTCATCTCTAAGAAATCTATGAGAAGATGATGCTTTCTTCCTGGCTCCACACCTGAGTGTGGAGGTCTTCAGAGTGAGCTCCCTAACCAATCAGGAGTGCAAACCGTGGTGATGGTGATCTGGGATTTAGAGGGTAAGAGTAGACCTAGCAGAAGTTAGGCCAACTGTGCTGTCTACCCATCTTTTTATCCTAGCCTTTACACTAAACTGTTTAGACCTGTCCAAATATTCCTTTGGACCTGACTGTTAGCCATTTACCGTATTTTCTGTAACAAGTCTGTCCGAGTCCTGCTATGGAATTGTGTTTTACTGTTGCGTTGTTCTACTATATGTGACGTGGAGCCTTTGTAAATGAGTCTTTGACTCAAAGGTACCTTCCGAATAAGCAATAAATAAATAAATAAATAAAACTGCATCTACCATGTAAGTAATTTTGTCCAAGGACCTGTCATTTATGCGGAGGATTGCGGATGCGTGGTCAGAGACCACTATTTGTTGCAGATGAAGGCATAAGTCCCAGCATCCACTGCATCGTGAAGTAACGAGACATCTAAAGAAGTTGTTTCTTCCATTCTCCGGAGGAAGAACCCTCGGCCTGGAGGTATTCAGGAGGGCTCCTATGAAAAGGAGCTGCTGGGAAGGTGAATCTGGCACCTTCCCTGAATCAGAAAACCCCTCATGGAAGAAAGCAACTGAGAAGCTGTGGCAACTGCTTCCTGAGACTTAGCCCGATGGGCTGGCTCTGAGCCAAATGTCCAGGAAGTGAAGGTTGAATACCAAGGTTGAAGTGAACTCCCCGAACAGGTACTTGTTTAACCTTTCAAGGTCAAGAAATGGGTGCATGCCACCTGTTATCTTGGAACCAAGCAAATGAAGTAGGAAATTAAAATTACGTACCTACAGTAATTATGATCTTTCTGTGTATCTTCACCATTCATCACCTTTGGGTATATGGCCGGAGGTCATGACCCCGTGGGAGCTCTCTTTTTTTTTTTTTTAGTTAGGCAGAGCCGACGCACTATCAACGCTGCCCTCGAGGGCGACACATTGCGTGGCACTTGTGAATAGGCCGATAGGCGCTGTCAACTCTGCCTGCCTGCCAGTTTTGAGTCACTGGAGAGGTAAAAGGAAGGGAGTCAAGGGTGGGACAAGGAAGTCCAAGGGACAGAAAAAAGAAAAGATATATAAACTAAAAGGAGAAATAATGACTGAGAGGACAGAAGAAGAAGAAGTCGGAAACTAAAGGGATTGGGAGGGGCCCCAATCTCTGGAAATAGAAGAGGGAGGTAGGGTGGGATAAAGAATTTAGGAAGTAGGATGAGAGGGGAGAAGGTTAAACACATCCCAGACCCTGATCCGTCTCCAGACTGTATAGGAGCTGCAAGGAGTAGCCAAAGGCTTCTTGCCAGAATTCAGGGCACAGAATGGCTGGCAAAACCCCATTTGAGCAGAATAGGCTATTCTGGAGAAGGACAGGGCACAGAGAATTATCACCCTCTCAAGGAAAAATTTTTTGGTGAAAAAGGAAAAAGGTTTTTTTTTTTGTTTTGTTTTTTTCGATAATAAAGGATAGTCCAAAGGACAAGGAAAATAAGTTGGACGGGAACAAGGAGGAGGAGAGAATGGAGGGCAACTGCCAACTCCCACCCCTCAGGGGTGGAGCTAATGCACTGGAGAAGGAGTGCCCCCCATGCTGACCACTCTCCCCAGAACATTATCCCCTATGTGCCCCTGTTTACCCCACTCCTGACAAAGAAAGGAGGGGTGCGAGGCTGGGCACAGAGAGGGAAGGGGACCCAGAGACTGTGGCCCCAGGGGATGGAGGGGAGGCATTGTGATGAATGGTAAAGATACACAGAAGGACTCATAATTACGGTAGGTATGTAATTTTCATATCTTATCTGTGTCAGTCTTCATCATTCATCACCTTTGGTGAGTGCCAGCTCCCCTGAAGGGGGTTTCCTTTTAACCCTAAGGGACAGAGTCCCTTAGCTCTAAGTGGGTGACACACTAGAAGGGAGAACCTTCAGGGCCTGGAGAGGCCCGAGAGTGGGGAGAGTGAGATGGGAACCCCCCGGAGGGGGAAGGAAGTTGCCCTGACAAACGCCGTCTTGCTCTACAGGAGAAGAGATAGGTTCTCTGGTGAGCGGAGTTAATCACCCTACGCCGGGCCAAGGGTGACAACTGGGAAAGATGCAGCCATGCCATCCGCCTAGTGCAGATCGCTGTCCCTACGACCCTGGTAGCTACCTCACTGGCATCATAGGATGCCCTCGCTTAGTGCCTTGCTAGCTCCAGGCCACGCGCAGAGAGTGCAATGGCTTGTCTGGTTTGCTCTGTGTCAGGCAACGAGACTAGGAGCAGACCTAGCCTGGACCACAAGAACCTGTCATAGGCTGCACAGTGGGCCTGATGTGCAGAAATAGAAAGCAACAACCGTGCCGAGTAGAAAGCCCTCCTACCCCAGAAGTCAAAAACTGAGGAGTCTTGATCTGGGGGCCGGTCATGGTGAAGGGCGTGAAGCCCGGACTGCGGACGAGGCATGGAACCTGGAGACTCCGGTGGGGTGCAATCCCGCTGGCAGAGATCCCTAGGGGCAGGAACACTGGAGAAGGGCCTCTGCCAGGAACGCAATGACGCCTCCCGAAAGGGAGCAGGCTGGGGGGGGGCACCACAAGGGTGGCCTTGCTGAAATCACCTAGAAAGGCGTGCACCGAGTGCTCTGGATTGTTTAAAGTGGCAGGGATGAGGTGCAAGTCCTCCAACATCCTCACGAGGAAACGCTGATACTCAGTGAGATCAGCGGCTGGAGAAATGTGGACAGAAGTCTCCTCTCCCCCAGAAGAGGGGGATGAAAAGTTGGAGGGCACTGACTGCTCAGAGGGCTGCTGCTTGGGGGGAGGTTGAAAAACCTGACTGTCCATTGCCCTGACGTAAGCTGGGAACTGAGCAGCCACTGCCCTGAACTGCTCCCAGGAGAGAGGCCAGCTAGGACCAAGGATGCCTGGGAGTGCAGGAGAATGTGGCAGAGGGATAGGGACAGAGCTGAGAAGAGAAGTTGCCTGACCTCCGCCTGGGCTAGGGAGCAGACCAAGAGCACCTGAAGAAGAAGGTGCCTCGGAAGACTCCACAGCCGACAGCTGAACAACCATTTCGGTACTGCCTTGGCTGCACCCGGAAGAATCCCCACTGTGAAGTGACTGGGGCTGTATAGGTCCAGAAGGACGGTCCCCTACCTCAAAAGAATGGGTCTCTCTCAAAGAGATCGAGGAGGAAGAGCGGAGATCCGCACTACAGCTTCTCCCAGAGCCCGGGTGGGCCCCAGAAAAAGGTCACCGTGCAGACCCCATGCCCCTCGACCCCTCAGAATCTGAGAGCCCTCCCTCCCAGAGGGCCAACCTAGGTAAGGACAGCCCTGGCCAGCACCCAAAGGAGCTACCAGGGCACTAGTACCCTCCCTCCCGTAGGGTGCTCTGATCGGCCCCAAAGTTGGGCGATCCAGGCACACCACAGGCGGGGTACCAATGCTGAGGGGCCAGGTGAACCCACCAAGACTGGGCTGCAGAGCAATGATGGCTGCACCACTGCCCGCTGGTCAACACCCCTGACCCCAGTCTCGCAGCCACTGACCACACCTCAGAAGGGGTCTGACTCCGGCTTGTCGAGGACACTACAGGGCTGCCCACACCAACAGTCAACCCCAAGGAGTCAGACTGCTTGTCTGACTCAGAGTCCGACTCCGCCTCCGAAGAGGTAGAGGCCAAGGCCCTGTGCCAGACCGTAGGAGGGCACATGCTGCCATCCTTGCCAAATGGGGTGCCAGAAACCGAGACCACACCTGAGCCAGTGCCAGTACCCCCCCCACAGCACCACGAGCGGTATCCGTGGAGGACAAGGCCCCAGCCCAAACAGCAGCCCCGGAGTCAGAACCAGTCACGGTGCTGTCTGGCTCCATGGCCAGTGGCGCCGAGTGGCGCTCGAGTGGCGCCGACGGCAGGGACGGCACCGACGACAACTCTGATGGTGCCATCGGCGCCACAGATGGTGCTACCTGCCTCACGGGTGCTGGAACGGTGCTAAGGGCAGGGACGGAAGCCGACAGCAGATTCAGTTTCACGGGCGCTGTGTCCTGAGCTGGACACAGCACTGTGCTCAACCTCGCACTGCGAATGGTGCCAAGGTGAGAGGAGGACAAAGATGGCACCAGAGAGACTCTACGGTGCCGCTTAGCACTATTGGCGCTGTGAATGGCGCCAACAGCAGCCACGGCGCCGAGTGACAAACTGGCACTGACGACGGCCCGTCCAGGGCCCACGGCACCGTGAATGGCAGCACTGAGGCCTGAAACAGCGCCTAACTGACAGCGTCGAGGATTATGCGACCGGGCCTTATACCGCGGTCTGGATAACGGTGTTTGAAGGCTATTGCCTTGTCAGCGTCCCCGCTTGCCCCCGAAGGAGTGAGGTGGGTCTCCTGCACCATGGAAGGAGCCTCAGCGACAGTCAGGCTACTAGAAGCCGAGTCTCCCTCCTCCTCCTCGGTCCGTATAGAACTGGGAGGGGAACCCGGAGGAAAGGCAGAGAGTACACGCCTAACCCCAGAAAGTTGCGGAGCTCGCCCCACTTTCCACGCCACATTGCTCGATGACCCAGCGTCCATGGAGAAACAGATGTTGCACAAATCCATGTCGTGAAGCCGGTCAAGACACGTGAATGCAACGGTCGTGTTGGTTGGAGACAGAAAATTTATGGCTGCAAGGGCACCGTCGCATGGGGGCCATCCTGTCTTCAAGTCTTCTTGCCCTCTGACCCAGACACGACTGAGAGAAAAAACACCAAAAACAGACTCGGCGTCGCCAAGAATAAAAATAATTGGAAAGGTCTTCCTGCCGAGGGCCGAGTAAGGCAACTAGGAACCGGCAGGAAAGGAGCCGACAGACTGGCGGCACGGACGTAATAGTCAACGGAGTCGAAAAACTGTAACTGTAACTGCAACTGCAACTGCGGCCGGCAGTAGGCCTGAAGTCCTCTAGAGCTTCCCACAAGGCCACCTCGATGGCAGGAGATGAAGAACTGGCAGGCAGGCGGAGTTGACAGCGCCTAACGGCCAACCCACAGGCCGCCCACGCAATGGCCGGCCCATGGCGGGCGTCGATGATGGTGCGGCTCCGCCTACCAAAAAGAAAAATAGCTCCCGCAGGGTCAAGACCTCCAGCCAAATACCCAAAGGTGATGAATGGTGAAGACTGACACAGATAAGATCCTGTGTTCTGACTCACCTGGAACAACTTCTACTGCTCTGAGGCCTCGTCTCTCAGAAGAAAAAGGTCTGACAGAGAGGCAAACAGACTAGCCTGCCACCTGGGTCTAACAAAAATCTCTGTAAATTGGGAGAGTATCCCTCTCGGACAATCCTGATGACCCATACATCCGCTGGATTGGACTTCCATTAGGTATAAACCAAATCAGGTGCCTCCCACTACCACTCAAGAGGTGTCCACCTCAGACAGCTGAGGTGTGACCTGGGCCAGATCCAAGAGGATGGTATCAGGTGCTTTCAGACCTTGTGCCCTCTGCTGCGATTTAAATTATTTTTTTTTGCAGTTGAGGAGTTGGTTCCTGACAAAGGCTTCTAGGCCTCTACCTTGAAAGGACTGCCTGTTACAAGAATGACGATGGCGCCGTCCCTCTGAGGGGCAGCAGGAGTCTGAACGCCCTTCAGAGCTCAACCTGAGGGCTGAACCGATAAGCACCGTCAAGAAGATGTTAATCACCTGCTGCCAATGGCAGCAGCCCTAGGAGCAGCATCACAGGGGTCTATAAATGCTTTTAGCTAATTACTGGGCTATATGCTCCTAGCAATGGAGCGGTAGATTCTGAGAGGCTCTCAACCATTGAATTTAGTGTGTTCCACAGGGTGTACTCATACTGAGGAATGTAGGAACTCCAGACGTAGAAGTCTGCTTTGGTCCACAGATGAAGTATGAAATGTTATGGTGGACCATATATCCCTGAGGAAAAACTGAAAAGAAGATCTTCCAACACAGGCTCTGCTGATACAGAAGGCTTGCATTCCAGCCCCTAAAATGAGTTATCTGCTGTGTCTTCGACAAAGTAGGACAGGCAGAGACTCATCCAGATCCACTTCTACCCAAGAAGAACCTCCAAAAGGCAGGTCCAGGCCATAATCATGAGAGACACCACCACCCAGAACAGTGTCAGGTGGTTCGGCACCATTCATGCGTGCAGGCACCACCAGTGCCAGCACCACTCATGGCGTCGACACCACTCGTGGCACCAGCACTACCTGCAGTGCTGGCACCACCACATGCAGCGTCAGGCATACTGGCCCAGACCTGAAGAAAAAGGGGAGAAGGAAAGCGGTACCCATGCCGGCCCCTGCAGAGAAAAGGTTAGGGGGTAGGCACACGGGGTTGACGTCGATGGTGCTGGCATTGGAGAAGGCACCACACACACCCTGCCTGCCTGACTCAGCCATGTCCCAGTGGCTCTGAGGCCTGAAGGCCCCGGAACTGGGTCAACTAGTCAAATCAACTGGGTAGACATCATACCCCCTGCTCTAAAAGAGTGGCCCAGAGGTGAAACTCCTCACCGGAGCCCCATCGAGGACAGAAATGGGGCCTGGTGTTGAAGATTGTGGCCGTTAAGAATGGAGCCACAGAGGACCCCACCAAAGTCGAGTCAGGCCTACCACTTGCCACCACCGATGACCCCCGTGCAGACATACTAGAGGGTGACTTTGAGCGGTACTGTTTCTTCTTCCACTGACAGGAGGAAGAAGAGCTCGAGGTTGAGCAGAGCCAGGTCCCGATTGAGGCTGGGAATGGGCCCATTGATTTTGTGCTTCGAACGGACTGTCCACCCCCTGAGCACTGGACTGCCCATGGTCGGACCCCCCCTCCGCAAAGGGTGGTGGACTGGACACAGCCCCACTGCCATCACAGCTTTCAAACAAAGTCTCCCTACCATCACCACTACTGTCTAAGGTCGACTCTGTTGATGACAAGCTGAGAATTTTTTCCTCTTCTTCTTGTTCATCTTCTTCTCTTTTTTTTTTTTAAATAAGAAAAGAACACTAAAAGTAGTAAATTAATCGAATACTGAAAGGCTATAACTGCTGTCATATAGATGAAGACTTGACTCCTGGCAGGCAAGCAATGACGTCATCGAAGCGCACTCAAAGGCGGGAGAAAAGGCATTGAGGCTGTTGGAGGGTCAACGCTGAGATAGCCTATATGGCGTAAGCTATTCTCTCAGCGCCGTGCATGTGCGGTCCTATCCCAACGCCGGCCCTCCTGAAGATTTCTGGCTCCCATGGGGTCCGAGCACCTCCGGCGTAGTCCCATTAGTGTGAATGAGTGGTGGAGACTTTTAGTCCAGGAAGACTGTTGCAGCCAGAGTCTTTGGTCACATGTTATGCTAACTGTTTCCAGCAGGGGCTTTGGAAACCCCAAATACCCTCCTAACAGTCTGAGTCTGTGCCTCGTGCTGATGAGCTGTCCCTGCATATGATCCTGAATAAACTAATCTTGTTTACTATTTTCTGTGTCCGATTCAGTTTGCTCGGTACCAATAAGTCGACTATTGCAGAAGCACCAAATGGGCAAGGCAGACTACAGGAAGGTAAGGGTCTGTAAGTGGCAGACCAAACTAAAACACCACAAACCGAAGGTCACATAAAGGCTCTTTTTAGCATAACTAAAAGTTTAATGTTACTAGGAATGACCTGTGTAGAATTTAGTAAAACATTGTAATAAAAAAAACTCTGTCCTGACTTCCCAAAGCATCATAACCCAAATCATACGATCTATTGCAATTATTTATGAGATGAGAAAGCCCATTATATAGTATTACAAATCCCAGGATAATGCAATATGCCTCTAAGTAAAAAAAACTTCATATTTAGCTATTATAAGTGTTTAAAAAACCTACAATATACCTATCAATTCAAACACTCCAGGAATTTATGAATCATAGTACATTATAAAAACATTTATACTCTAACTTACTACTAAAGCTGCACTAAGTTCTAGGTGTAGCACAAGTTAATAAACAAATTATTTCTACCGAGTGGTGCTTGCGCCTCAGTCAGGCCGCGAGCTGTTAAGGCAGCAGGCTCCTCCCCTTCTAGCCTGGTCCGCCAATGAGCTCGACGCCGAGCTACCCTTGTTAGCTGTTACTGGCAGCTGATTCCAGGCACAGGGGAAAACGGGTAACAAGTAAACAGGCGCTAATGAATGAAAGTTCAGTTTTTTTAGCAGCAAGAGTACATAAAGTCACTGTAAAGTGTTAAAATATCTTGCTTTACCCGTTTGTCAGCCGGCAGATGCAGGAGCAGATTACTTGGCAGAATAAAGTGCAAATGCTGCCACACCGCTCAGTCTGGCATGAGCTTTTAAGGCAGCAGGCTCCTCCCCTTCTTCTTACTTGGTGGAATAAAGTGCAGACGCCGCCTGGAAAAATTACTATGCCTTTGTCCTGTCCTCTACTAAGGGCATTTCTTTTAAGTCAGCTGGTGACTCTTTTTCATGAGGAGGGACAGATACATGCTGGATTTTTTTGGGGGGAGGGGGGACATGTTTTTCTTTTTGTTTTTTCTTAGCATGCACTGTTTTTGGTGTCTGCTCAAAGGATCTTTTATTTTTACTGGGTTCAGGGTTTTCCCTTTCAGACACCCTGGTTTCTGTACCAGATTTAGCAGCTTTAAGCCATAAGGATTTTTAATTGTTTAGCCCTTTTGTTTTGTGAACTGGCTGGAAGTGAAGAGAGGACTTCGGAGTGACTGCTGTCTCGGGCGAAGAAATAAAGCTGACATTAAAGTGCAGGGGTGAGTATAACCACATAGAGCAGAGTTTGAATTTAGTTCCAAATTTCATAATTTGCATAAATTGCAACGCTCTGGGGCTGGTCATTCCAGGGGAATGATTGCACTTGCTAAACTTGGTCAGGGATTCCTGGGGTTGAATGAAAAACACAAGACTAAATAAGTCTTTAAATTAAGAAATAAACCTTTAGCACTTGTACATCAGTTCTCATGCCTAACAGCTGGGTTTGTCCTATGAAAGAGGTTAAATTGGCGACAGGTAAGTTACTCACGTTTGTAGATTAATCTTTTTTTTTGTTTGTTTTTCCCAGTTGTCATAGTTACTGAGAATTCTGAAGCAGTGCAGTGATATTTCTATGTAGTTATGTCAGCTTAGAAAACAAGTTCCAAGACTTGCAAGGCATTTTCCAGGAACCCCTCCCCCCCCCAAAAAAAATGAAAATGACATATTCACTGTAATTCTTGATCTTCCAGGATATCTTCAGCATCCGTCACTGGTGGGTTCAAACCAAAGGTGCAAGACTCTGCAGGGCATATAGCTTTAAGATTTTGGAGTGAGAGCCAACGTCAGGGACGCAAGTACCTACAAGGCGGATGTATGATGGCGCTATGGACTGGCCAGTAACTGACACCGACTTCCCCTCTGCTCAATTCTGTCTGCCTAGGAGAGGATGAAAAGAGTTAGAAGACAGAAAGGGGTGGGGCAAGGGAGCCCCAACCAGAAGACATGAAAAGGAAATTCTGGACGAGGGAGTTTAGGCTAGCCAGGAATGACCAGGAAAACTGGGCAGACCAGAGAAGGAGTGAGAGTGAGAGTAAGAGAGAGAGAGAGAGAGAGGAGAGAGAGAGAAAGGCATTGTACCGCTGGTCAGGACAGATGTGTCAGAAAAATAGCCAGCTCTCATGAGAAATGTAAAAGCTTGACACTGCTTGAAATTGCACCCAAACAGGGAATCATCCCAGAGGAAAAGGGGGCAAGTTTAGGAGGGTTGGAGAAAGGGGGCCTCCTTGAGAATAAAGCAGACCCATGAGCACTGGACTACAGTAAGTGAAAATATATGTCCATCTGAAGGAGAAGGACATACAGAGTGAGGTCATGGTGTCATATGACCAGGCGTGAAGGAGCAGACCTTTGAGTACAAAGGGTCTAAGGCTAACCAGGGCTCAGGCTACTAAGAATCTCCATTGCTGGAAATGATAACCAGGAGAAGAAGGTACTTCTAAGGGAGTGCTGGAGAGCAGGGCAGACAGGAGATCACCCAGGTAGCCAGGGCCCAATCTGTATAGGGTTTATGGGTGAGCAGGCACACTTGAAGGTAATTCTCAATTTCACTCACAGTCCATCGTCAAGGATGACGCTCATATTTTTCACCTTAGTAGATGCATCTACTAAGGTGAAAAATATGGGCATTATCCTTGACGATAGCCTGACACTTGAGGATCAGGTGTTGATCATCGTCTGGAGTGGTTTTTACCACCTTAGGAATACCACCCGGATTAAAACCTTAATCCTGCCTGACAACCTGCCCTCACTGGTAAATGCCTTTGTTATTTCTAGATTTGACTACTGCAATGCTCTTTACCTTGGGGTTAGTGGAGGGGCTCTCCATCACTTGCACCTGGTGCAGAACGCAGCGGTCAGGTTGCTAACAGGCCTTCCAAGGCTTTGTCATGTGACCCCGGTACTGCATGAACTGCACTGGCTGCCAGTAAGATGGAGAATTACCTTCAAGGTGGGTCTGCTCACTTATAAAACTATACAGATTGGGCCCTGGCTACCCGAGAGACCTCCTGACTCCTGTCCGCCCTGTGTGCTTGCTCTGCTCCACTGAGGGCCTCCTGGTAGTTACTAGGGCCCATCTGAAGACCTCTGGAGATCAATCGTTTGAGGAGGTGGGCCCTGTCTTGTGGGATCTACTTCCCAGATCCTTGAGAGAGGCCTCATCAGTGGAGGTGTTTAGCCGGGTCTAAAGGTGCATCTTTTCAGACAGGCGCTTATGAACTTTTAGGAGTTTGGTAACAATGAGCTGCTGAATTATTCATATCAGTAGGGATTTTAGTTAGGTAATATGTATTGTTGGTTGTTCTCATTTTTTAAATTTGTTTTAAAAGTGATGTATGTTATTATTTTTACCTTGCTTACCCATACAGTACCCAGAGTCTCTGGGATGGGGTGCTCGAAAAAATACATGTTGACTTACTTACTTATCCTGAAGCACAGGCATTAATAAGAGAACAAGGCCTATGTGTACTTGGAAAGGTTTCCTTTTTTTTTTTAATATATATAACAGGAAAAGGGACAAGATGCCCAAAGAAGAGTTGCCTTCCCATAAAAGTAATGGCTAAGAGTAGCCAAGACCAAATGTTTTTTTTTGTGTGTGTTTTTGTGAGGCTCACCTGGAGAAGAAGGTCTGCTAACCTAGAGATTTGCCACTACAAAGTGAGTTCCCCTTTCTTTTTGGTTTTGTTAAAGAAACAGGAGGAAGATGGAAGAAGGGAAGTGACGCTGCCCAGAACCTGGCCATAGTGGAGGATGGTGGGCAGGTAGCAGTGATGAATGGTGAAGACATCCTGGTAGATTAGGAATTATGGTGAGTACGTAATTTTCATATCTTTCAAGGATCAATCTTCACCATTCATCAGTGGTGGGTTTGAGTACCAAGCCATTGTCTAAGGTGGTGTTGGCAAACCCTGAGGGAGAAGGTTGTTCCCTCATTCTTCTGTGGGGGAGACACAGAAAGGTGGGGGCCCCTTATAGGTCAGAGGAAACGCAAGACTGGTCAGGGGCAGGCAGAGGCTCCCACAGCCTGGGAGAAAGAAGATGCCCTACCAACTCACGCCTGATGCTGCAGGAAAAGAAAAGGGTTTCCTGGAAACATGAGACATCACCTAATACAGGGCAAAGAGTGACAACGCCCTTGACTGGTGTCTTGCCAGCTCCAGACCCTGCATGGAAAAGTGAATGGCCT
Source organism: Neoceratodus forsteri (assembly GCA_016271365.2). Taxonomy (NCBI): domain Eukaryota; kingdom Metazoa; phylum Chordata; order Ceratodontiformes; family Ceratodontidae; genus Neoceratodus; species Neoceratodus forsteri. Next base: position 48,323,663 of record JADMNL010000025.1, read on the forward strand.
GCCTGGTCGCCTCACAGTCAGGCATGGATGCCAGGAGTTGTCCCAGCATCTCCTACAGGTGCCTGGCATAAGCAACCTGATGTACCTGGTGTGCACTGAATGCACAACATAGGTGCACTGCCAAAAAGCTCTTCTACCCCAGTGGTCAAACTCAGCAGAGTTGGACTCGGGTAGGCAATTATGCCTTGGGTGATGATGCATAGAGGGGGTATCTAGGAGCTCCACTCCCGAAGAGGTGTGGGGCACAGCACCAGGAGACCCCTGGAGTGTGCAATACCTGCACTGACAGTCCTTCAGGGCTGGAGTGGGGGCAGAGGGACACAGTCAGACATTGTGCAATGCCTTCATAAATGGCCAAGGCCATGAAGGAATGATAGTGGTGTCAGAGCTGTACTCGCCAAGGAAGGACAGCATCGCTCGAGTAGGATTGTGTCTGACAAAGTGGGAGATGTGTAACTCCTCCATCATCCCCAAAAGGAAGCACTGATATCTGGTGAAATCAGCATCGGAGGTGTGGTGGCCGGATGTATCCTCTACCTCAGTGGAGGAAGATGAAGATGCAGAGGAGCTGGACTCAGGGGGAGGTGGTTCTGGGGGTTCAGATTGGAAGATGACCTTGTCCATTGCCCTCAGGTACCTAGGGGAAAGCACCTGCCATGGCCCTGAACTGTTCCCAGGTTATAGGCCCCATAGGGCCAGAGAAACCTGGAAGAGGAGGAGGAGGGTTGTGGCAGACCAGACTAGGTCCTCTGCCAGGGCTGCAGAAGTGAGCAGGGGAGGGAGCTGCACAACCCACCAACCATGGAATGCCCAACCATTTAGTGGGCAAATGAGGTGGTGCCCTCGGAGAGAAACCCTCAGGTGGGGAGGGAGGAAGGAGCCATACAGGTCCCACAGGGTGGCCCCTTTCCCCACTTATTGCAGAGTCCGCTGGTTCTGGAGGGGAAGGAAGGCCCCAGTCAACACTATGACTTCTCTCAGGGCCCCAGCAGCTCTGGAGACAGAGCACGGTGCCAACCTAGACCTCCCAACCCGTGCCTCACCTGACAGAACTCTGCCTCTCAAAGAGGGCCTAATGCTCGAAGTAGAGCCTGAAACCTGGAGGGGAGGTGGACCTGCACCTGAATGGCACCAGAATCCACCTCAGCGCTGTAGACAGCACTGCAGCCTTAATCAGCACCAGAACTCGACTCAGTGCTGAGGATGGCACCAGACCCCAACTCAACACCAGACCCAGCACCACTCTCCCCCAGTGGTGCTGGAATTTGACCATTGACATCTCTGGCACTGCACGTGTACCTGAGGTATGTAAAGGAAGCATCACCATGTCCAGCACCGAAGAGGGGACTCTGAGGCTCCACAGATAGCAAAGGCCTAGAACTATGTCTAGAAGGGTCCAGTGAGTCATCGGAGTTGGGTCGCCAGTTGGGATCATCCCAATCCTCATCCTCTGAGTCAGAGGACGAGATCAGGGAGATCGCCTGCTGCACAACCCTCAGGACCCTTCCTCTCTTAATACTGTGAATCGGAGCCAGAGGGTACCTAGTCGCATGGGTAGCATTACCTTGCTTACCGACACCAGGGACGGTGTTGGGAGCTGAAGCAGCACTGGGCTGCACTACTGAGGGATCTGCCACTGCAGGCCCCTGTACAAGCGACCCCACCACTGGGTGTCCAGGGCCCTGAGGGGCACTGGACTTCAAGGTGCTCAACTGGCCCCCCTCCACAGGAGGCCAGCTGTCACACAGACTCCTTATGCAGGCCTCCCCTCTCCGCGAGGTGAGGAACTGCAGAGGCCTGCTCTCCCTTAGTACATTTACTACAGGGGAGGGGCTCAGGGGAAGAGCCCAAGGACCTAATCCTGGCATCCCAGGTGCAATGCTGGCCTCCAAAGGTTAGTGAGTCCCACCCCAACCTCAAGGCCTGAAGCTGAAGTGTGCGAAGGTTCATGGAGAAGCAAGCATTGCACGTGTCCATATTATGGTTTGGACCCAGGCAGGTCAGGCACTGGTCATGACAGTTGGTGACAGTCATGGGCTTCCCACAGGGGCACCAGTGACATAGGGGGAAGCCCCACCTTGGATTTCACCGATTTTTTTAGGCCCAGGACCAGACATGACCGACAGAAAGGGAACAAAACAAAAAGGCAGCAAAAACAACATTCAGCGCCATACTAAAGGAAAAGAAAAGAAAAATGTTGTTGAAACCAATAAAATGGCATCCAACTACGGTACAGCACAGAGTTAAAAGCGGCAGCAGAACTGTGACACAGTGTCTTTCACTAAGTGCTCCCACAGAGATGCAGCCCTGATGGTGGGAAAAAACAGAACTGAAGAGAGGGGGAAGCCAGTGTCGGTCACTGGCCAGTTCACAAGCACCACGTCATACGTCTGCCTTGTGGGCAGTGCTGTCCCTGATGTTGGTGCCCCCACTCCAAAATCTTAAAGCTATATGTGCCTGCGGAGTCCTGCACTTCCGGCTTGAACCCACCAATGGTGAAGATTGATCCTTCGCAGATCAAGGTGCTGCGTCAGCAGGTGGTATGAAAACAAAACAAAATGGTAATACTGAATGCATGCTGAAACTAGAAAATAAAGTTATAATCGCCATTTTGACCATAGTTGTTCTTCAGGAATTATCTAAAAAGAAAAATATTTTCAGACCCATGCAGTTATTAGTCAATTACTGCACAGGTCTTGGCATGTTATGACCAATCAAATCACTGGATTTTTCTTGCCCATTCCATAATGAAGATTTAACTGTTTCGGTTTGATTTCACTGCTTTGTTTTGAGTGTAGCTGTGGTCACTGTGATGTTATCAGGTATTATTCAAGCTGCTGTCCTACCGTTAAGAGCTCCTTTGTAACCAACCTGAAGAAATGATAAATAGTGATGACCCATCAAGAATAAGGAACAATTATTTATCATCATTTTAGGTATTCAGCCCATATAAATGAATCATTTGTCTGTAAGGTTTCATTCTCACCTACACTGTATAAATAAGATCTTATGAGGTTGCATAGATTTAGCAGCAGAAAGCACGCTAGCAAAGTGTAACAGAAATGTTAAAAGGGGAAAGGCATTTAGTAATGTCAAGTGTCAATACAAAACCTTTCACTTACATTGACTTCCACGCTGGGGAAGATTGTACAGTACTTTGCGGATACTTTCTTATTCAATGCCTGCACCATGTTCTTCTTATGGGAACACTGGGGTCCGGACACTAGTTTATAGAGATCTAATTTCAGCTTCCTCAAGCTGCATTTTTTCATCCACTTAAATGAGAAAAGAAAGTTAACCCTTAGGCTGCTGACAGAATTAGAACGATAGGAATTTTGAAATGATATATTAGTCCATGGCACAACAAACGTTAATAAGTTAAACAGCTGAATAAGCAAATGTTCAGGTGTGGGCAGATGGAATCAAACGCTGCCAGGGCCGAGGAGTGATTCCCAGATGCAGAGTGAGCTAGCCTTGGCAGGTGATGGCTAGATCCCATACTGCAGTGGCACCTCGTGGTGGGATGTGGAGTCAGCTCCCTTACAAGTGGCAGTGCTTGCACCCAGTGTGAGAAGTGACACTGTAAGTACAGTCAACAGAGGCCATACTCAGTATCAGGGGAGGTAGGAGGAGAAAAATTAACATTATGTACTCACCATGACTGTTGATCTTCCAGAATATCTTCACCATTTATTGCCCCCATGGGTCTGTGCCAGAGGCACTAGGACCCCGCAGGAGCAAAAACCTTCTCTAGCTTACTAGGATTAGCCAGTAACCAATGCTAGCCCCCTGCTCACTTCAGTTCTGTCATGCAGGAGAGAGAAATGAAGAAGATGGCAACGCTGTCAAGGGATACTAAAAAAAGACATAGGATGTAGAAAGAACAAAATGAAAATTACGTACTCACCGTAATTCTTGATCTTCTTGGACGAGTCTCCACCACTCATTCACACTGATGGGACTACGCCAGAGGCACTAGGACCGAGCAGGAGACAAAAATCTTCAGGAGGCCAGTGCGGTAGGACCGTGCAGGTGCGGTGCCAAGCCAGCCTTGTGCCATATAGGCTACCTCCGCATCGATCCTCCAACTGCCCTCAGTACATTTTACCGAGGAGGTGCAGCTGAACTAACCTAGCGAAACAACCTATGTTGGACATGAGATAATCTGGATGACCCGTACAAGAAGGGTCAACACAACAGCACCTTCACAGCCCAGCCATCGAGGGAGTGAAGACCAAAAACAGATAAGTGAGTTTGGGGGATGGAAGGTGGGCATGGTGGAGACTTCATCCAAGAAGATCAAGAATTACGGTAGGTAAGTAATTTTCATATCTTCCTGGACATAAAGTCTCTACCACTTATTCACACTGACGGGAGCGTATCGAGCTAAAATAATCCCCCGAGAAGGGCGTTAGGAGAGAGGAGCTCACTCAGGACAGAAGTCCATTAAGGACTGTCCTGCTAAAGGATGGATGCTGTCTGGCATAGACATCCAAAGTGTAGTGCTTCACAAAAGTGTGCAAGGAGCTACAAGTAGCTGCACTGCAGATGTCTGTAATGAGTACGTTCCGTATTTCTACCAGAGATGCCACGACTGCTCTGGTAGACTGGGCGTATACCCTGCCTTCCAGCTTGACCTGCGTCATGGAGTAGCAATGCTAGACAAGTTACCAGCCATGCCAAAATACACCTGATGGCAACTGGCTGACCCAGCCAAGCCATGCTGAACGAGACAAAGAGTTGCTCTGACTTGCAGATCTCTTTCCTTCTGTCGATGCAAAACCGTGAAACTCCTTTTAACAACCAGAGAATGTAGGGTACACTCTCCTTCATTCTGGAAGTCTGCAAAGTAGGTTGGAAGGACCAAGGGCTGGTTTAGGTGGAACTCCGAGACTACTTTGGGGAGAAATTTAGGATGAGTTCTGAGAACCACCTTGTTCTTGTGAAATACTGTATAAGGAGGGTCTGTGACAAGGGCATGTATTTCAGATACTCTGCGAGCGTAGGTAATGGCTATGAGGAAGGTGGCCTTCCAGGTCAGGAACTTCAACTCAAAGGTTGCTAGAGGCTCAAAGGGTTTACGAGTGAGCATGTCTAGCACAAGATTATACCCAGCGGCTACCAGTCTCCTGACTGGTGGCCTAGTGTGGAGGATACCCATAAGGAACCTCTTAACTAAGGGCAACTGAGCCATTGACATAGTGCAGATAGGCTCATGATAAGACGAGATCGCGCAGAGATGAACCTTCACCGTTGAGCATTGTAGCCCTGTATTTGACAGGTCCAGAAGATACTCTAGGACTTTGTTTGGTGGGCAAGAAAAGGGGTCCAGGGAGGACTTTGCACACCAGATGGAAAATCGTTTCCACTTTGCTGTGTAAGTTCTCCTAGTGGATGGCTTGCACGCTGCTAGGAGAATGTCTGAGACTCTAAGGAAGACATCAAATCTACCCACTTCTAGCTCCTCAGGAGCCAGGCATGGAGATGAAGGGACCTCAGGTTGGGATGGACCACCGGGCCCTGGGTCGGAAGGTCCATTTGAAGTGGTAGTTGTCTCGGTGGAACTTCTGATAATCTGTTGATTAACGGAAACCAAATCTGATGAGGCCAGAATGGGACAATGAGGATCATTCTGCCTTTCTGTGCCTCCAGCTTGAGCAGCACCTCTGAACTAAGTGAAGAGGAGGCAATGCGTAGAAAGCGTCTTGTCCACTGCAGTCTGAATGCATCCTGACAGAAAATGCCAAGTTCTGGATTTCTGGAGCTGAATAGAGGCAGTTTTGCGTTGAGTGGGGATGCAAAAAGGTCCAGGTCTGGGGTACCCCACTCTTCGAAGAGTGACTGCACGATGTTTGCATGGAGAGACCACTCATGTGGATCCACCTCTGTTCTGCTGAGGTGATCCGCTAGATCGTTCTGGACTCCAGGCAGGTAGACTGCTTGGATCAGAGCTTCATGATCCAGGCACCATTCCCACACTCTCATCGCTTCCATGCAAAGAGGGGAAGAGTGTGCTCCATCTTGTTGCTGATGTAGCACATCACCGCCTTGTTGTCCATCTGAAGGAGAATTACTTTGTGACAGATGATGTTCTTCAGGGCTTGGACAGCATACAAGATAGCTCTCATCTCCAGGACATTTATGTGTAGTTGAGACTCGTCCAGATTCCACAGACCCTGGGTGTGGAGATCCTGACAGTGAGCTCCCCAGCCGACTAGAGATGCATCTATGGTGATGGTGATCTGTATCTCCAGTGGAGCAAAGGGAAAGCCTTGAAGCAGGTTGTCCTCCCTAGTACACCAGGTGAGTGACCGCTTAGAGGTTCTGTCACCTTGATGTGAAAGGGACTGTGGATGTGTGATTGAGGACCACTGAGTACTGAGCATCCATTGAGTGGTTCTCATGTGATGACGAGCCAAAGGCACCATGAACACTGATGATGCCATGAGGCCCAGCATCCGCTGCATAGAGAACTCGAACCGAGTCGTTCTCCTTGATGAAGCGAGCCATCTGCAGGATATCTTTCTCCTATCCTCCGGAAGGAAGGCTCTTGCTCTGGAGGTGTCCAGGAGGGCTCATATGAAGAGAAGTTGTTGGGAGGACTGCAGCTGTGATTTTTCCAGATTATAAAAAGGGTCTGAAAAATGGAGCTTTCTGATTGGCTGCAAACATTCTAACAGCCTTATGTTAATCTTTTATTAACATACATGTAGAGCATAGCCATATGCCTAACAAGGTTTAACACTGTTTAAAAACATTTTTTATTATAATAGCAATAAGGCACTTCCAGGGATTATGTTAATGGTCAGTTAATCCACCATGGGATGGGCAGACTGGATGGGCCTTACGGTCCTTATCTGCGTCAACTTCTATGTTTCTATGTAATCACCCTCTCAGATGTGGCACTGCTACACCGTGCCACAGTACACCCCTAAAAGGTGATTAATAGACCATTAACATAACCCTTGGTCATGCCTTATTGCTAATTCAACAGGACTCCCATGGCAGTGAGAGAACCTGGAAGCCATGGTCACCACTTCCTGTGTCCCTTGTCTGGAGGAGCTTGCTTAGAGCCAGTCGTCCAGATATGGAAATACTTGAATTCCAAGTTCCCTGAGACGCGCTGCGAGTACTGCAAAGCAATTTGTAAAGACTTGTGGCACCGAGGACAGCCCAAAGGGCAGTACTCTGAATTGGTAGTGCTGACCCAGGGCCACAAATCAGAGATACATGTGGTGGCTTGGGTGCACGGGAACATGTTGGTAGGCATCCTGTATTTCCAGTGAGGCCAGCCAATCATTTTGATGAATCAGAGGTAGAAGCGTACCGAGCGATATCATCTTGAATTTCTCCTTGAAAGGAATGTGTTTAACTTCCTTAGGTCTAAAATAGGGTGCATACCACCTGTCTTCTTTGGAACTAGGAAGTAATGGGAGTAGAAACCTGTGTCCTGTTTCTGCTGCAGAACTACTTCTACTGTCTTGTTGTTCAGAAGGCCTTGAATCTCAGAAGAGGAGGTCTGACTGAGTGACAGACAGTCTGGGCTGTCGTTTGGGTGGATGATCCGAGGGTTTCTGAAAAATTTAGAGAGTAACCTGTAATTATCCTGAGAACCCATTTGTCCATTGTGAATGACTTCCACTGGTTGTAAACTGAGTCAGACACCCCTTACTGTCAAGAACAGTCCCCTCAGACAGCCAGGTGGGACTTGGGCTGGAATCTCAGAGTGGCACTAGGCACCTTGGACCTTGTGCCTCTGCTGCTTTTTTTCACGGATGGGGTTTGTTTCGTTGAAGCCCTCTGCTTTTACCACGTAAAGGACTGACGGTTATGAAACTGTTGGCTGCTTCTGCCCTGTTGAGGGCAGCATGGGCCGGGCTGGCCGTCTTAATGGCAGTCCTAGTTTTCTGTGTGGCCTCCAGTGTCTGTTCCACCTGGGCCAAAGAGATAAACTCCATCAAATGGCAAATGCATGACTTTGCTGGGCATCATTTGTAAACCCTGAAGTCTGGTAACCATGAGTGGCGCTGGTGCATATCCAAGCTGCCGCTGCCCTCGAGCCAGTGTCAAAGGTGTCCATAACAGCCTTAAGTTGCTGGTTATTGGACTCAATACCTCTAGTAATGGCCTGAAGAAGCTCTAAACTAATATCCAACTCTGGAAGAGCTTTGACCGAGGTTTTCAGCAAATGCCAGACGGTATACTCATATTGTGAGAAGTAGCCCTGGTAGCTAGCAATATGGATTCCTAGGGTAGCAGTGGCGAAGACTTGCTTCCTCAAAGTGTCAGTCTTATGGGATTCTTTATTTACTAGACAAGTCGTAGACTCCTAATGGAGAACTGCTTTGTCGTTGTCTGCCAAGACCACTATGGCATCTGCAAAGGCTTGAGAGGCTAGGATTGGTCGATCCTCAGGGGAAGTGTACTTCCTATCTATGGGCTTGGCCACAGAAAGAATATGCGCCATATTATCCAACACCATCTGTGTGAGAGTCTCGAAAGAGGGCTGTACCGGAGGAATCATTCCACAGGGATTTCCAGAACATGCAGATATTGAAGGTGCAATCGCTTCCCCGGATCAACCTCCGAAGTCTGGAGAGAGGATGGAATTCATATTCTTCAATAGTGATTTAAAGGACAGGTCCTTAACCAAAGGCTCTGCTGAAGTAGAGGGCTTACTTTCCACTCCAAGGATGAATCTTCATCTGGGTTGTCCCCTAATTGTAGCTCAGGATCAGGCTCAATATCATCTCCTCCTAGTCCAGAAGGGATAGTATATAAAGGAAAGGAGGAAGAAGCAGGAGGATGTGCTCCTTGAATTGGAGTCGAGAATCCCAGCACCTGAGGCAGCGTCGGATGTGGGGCCTCCAAGACCAGAATCAAAGGCAGCACCGCAATCCGCGCTGTGCGAGCACCCAGGGACCCCAACCCAAACCTCAGGGCACCCAAGGATGAAGATCTGAAAACATGAGTAGGAAAAGGTGGTACCCGTGCTGGCCCCTGTGCCACAGCCATGTGAGGGGGAACCACAAGAGCGCGGTGTCGACGGTATCAAAGAAGGTGCTGCGTGACAAGACTGACCCAACTGCCCTGCCCGCAGGTTCGAAGGCCCCGGGGCCAATTCTGCAGGCTCGGGGAGTCAGGACAACCGCCGAACCCACTACCCCATAAGAGTGGCCCAATGATGAAACTGCTCACCGGAGGACCACCCAGGGGACAGGGAGGGACTACAGAGTTGAGGATGCCAGCCACCAGGAACAAAGGCCGCAGGTGACCCCAACAGATTGGAGTTGTTCTCCTGTCCCTGCTACTGATGACTGACATGCAGACGTACCAGAGGGCAACCTGAGTGGTACTGTTTCTTCTTGACTAGTGGGCCAAGAAGAACTTGAGGTCAAGTGGTGCTGGACCCACCCCCACCCCAGTAGAGGGAGGCAGACCAGACCCAGCCCTGCTGGAAATACAGCTTTATACAAAGTCTCCGTACTGTCACCAGCCCTGCTCATGGTCACTCTGCCTAAGGCGGGTCAAGAGGATTTTCTGTTCTTTTGCAGAAGAAAAGAAAAGTTTTTTAAACTGAATAAATAATACTAAAAATCAAATACTGAACAACTAAAGCTGCTGTCGATAGGCGTGAAAATTTGACCCTGGCGGGCGAGACGATGTTGTCACTGAAGCACACTCTGACGGCAGGACAAAAAGAACTGAGGCAGTTGGAGGGTCGACACTGAGGTAACCTACACAGCGTGAGCCTGTCTCATGGGACCGCACCTGCGCAGTCCAACCTTGGCGCCGGCCCTCCTGAAGATTTTTTGCTCTCGCTCAGTCCTAGCACCTCTGGCGTAGTCCCATCAGTGTGAATGAGTGGTGGAGACTTTATGTCCAGGAAGATCAATAAAACCCAACTACTAGAGAAGAGAGAAAGAAGATGGGGGGATTGGGGGGGGTCAAGGTAGTGTTTTTTTTTTTTTTAAACAGAGGCTGAGGCCATCTGGGCAACAGTTCTCTAGTAAGAAGGGGTATCTTAAGAAGACCCTATAGTAAGGAAAGCTAAGCTGCAGGATAGAGAAGAGGTGGAGGAGAAAGGAGGAATGACAGAATTCTGTAAAGGGCTATCCTGAGAAGAAGAATGTAGGGAAACTGGCTGGAGACCTAATGGTGGGGCACCCAGAGGGGAACCAAAACGGGCCCAGAAGAGAGAGCTGTGGTCCTAGGGAGGGCAGAGAGGCTACATTCAGTGTTGTCCTGCAAGTCCTAGCCTCGTAACAAACACAGGCTCCGAACAAAAAGAGAAATAAAGTAATGCAAGAAAAGCAAATGGCCTGTCTGGTTGACTCGCAATCTGGCAAGGACGCTAGGGACTGACCCAGCGCTGACCACAGGTGCCTGCTTTAGGTTGCCTGATGAGTCTGATGCGTAGAGAGATGAACAACATGGCGCGTGCTACCGAAAAAACCCTACAACCCCAGGCATCAAACTTCACAGGGTCTGACTCTGAAGGATGGTCCTGCACTGGGTGCTGATGCCCACGAGCTGGATCACAGAGCAGGGATGTGGCATGGCTCCTGGGGACCCCACGGGTGTGCAATGCCTGCATCAGATGTCCCTCAGAGCTGGAAGGGGGCACAGGGATGGAGCCAGACATCCCTGGATGCCTCCATAAATGGCCTAGGCCATGAAGGGATGACTGTTTAGTCATGGCTGTAATCCCCAAGGAATGACAGCACTAGATTTGCAGGACTGTGGCCTGTGAAATGTCCAGTTCCAGCTCCCTCATCATCTCTGTGAGGAACTCCTGGTATTGAGTGTATTCCACATCAGAAGAGAGGTGCAGGAAGGCGTCCTCTTCTCACAGGAGGAAGATGGAGATGAGGAAGAGCTTCAGGCTGAAAATGGTCTGGTCTAGTGACTGGAGGTACTGGGGACAAGCACTCACCAGTGCCCTGAGAACTGTTCTAGGACAGGGGACCTGAAGGACCCAGAATGCCAAGAGCAGCAGGTGGAGGCAGAGGAGGAGGAGGGGTCATGAATGACCAGGCCAGATCCTCTGACAGGGCTACAAGAGTGCTCAGGAGACCTCACCTGGGGATAGGGCCTAGAAAGCTCATCCATCAAAGAGTGCTCAACAGGCAGGGAACAGTCAAGTTGGTGCCCTTGGGGAGAAGCCCCCCTCCGGTGGGGAAAGCGAAGCTGTAAAGGTCCCATGGGGTGGTCCCAGTTCATACAGTAATGGGGAGGAGCTCAAGGGAAGAGCCCAGAGATCTTACCTTGGAGTCCCGAGTGTGTGGCCTACCTCCAAAAGTGGGGGTTGGTGATCCCCCTCATTGCACGGATCTCAAGGGTGTGGAAGTCCATCAAGAAGCAGGTGTCACAGTGGTCCTTATCATGGTCAGCTCCAAGGCAGGTCCAGCAGCAGTCATTCCGATCCTGGATGGACACAGGTCTCCCGCAGGGGCACCGACATATAGAGGTCCATCCTTGTTCTTCTTCTTGTCCTTTTGTCTTTTGCCCCTGAGAGCTGGACAAGACTGAAAAGCAGAAAATAATAAAAACAGCAAAAAAGAGCTTGTGCGTAAGACAGAAAAGGAAAGAAAGCAGCACTGAAAATGTTCAAAAACTATGGTACTTTGGGAAAACTGTGGCGAGAGAGGTATGATGCAGTTATGGAAGCTGAAGCTCTCATGGTGTTGCCTCGATGGTGGGAAAACAGAACGCGGTGAACAGGGGCCAGTGCAGTTACTGGCAGTTCATAAGCACCAAGTCATACATGGGTGCCATAACCAAATGTCGGCCTCCTAGCTGTAAGCTAGAGAAGTTTTTGCTCCCTATGGGGTCTTAGGTGCCGGCACAGACGCACAGCTGATAAATGGTGAAGATTGATTCTGGAAGATTGGGGCGGGGGTTAAAAACAACACCACCATCATGACGATGGCCAGTGGTTACCTTGGACCTTGCCATAAACTCCCACGGTAAAGAAAGCAGGGGCAGGGTTGGTCAGCATGGGAGTATGCCCCCAGGCCCATGGACTGGGCAGATAGCGTGGAGGAAAAAAAAGCTAAATTAATAAAATAACATGTAAACTTTAAAGAAATAGCACCCCTCCATCTCCCAAAAAATTTTAACAGATTTGAACATCTCTAGTTTTGCCACAATGAAAAACACAGACACAAGCAAGAGTGTATTATTTTGCCGTCTTCACTGGACGGTTCCTCAGTGGTCAATACTCAAGACAGTCACACTGCCCACATAAGAAAAAGCTGACTTGGAATTTTGGTTGAACGTTTATTTCTATATATACTCCAGACTTTTGCAGCCTCATTATTGGTGAGTTTTTAAGTCATTTGTTATTATCAAGAAATTCTATATTGCCAGATTTATATTTTTTGTTCATATTTTCAATAAAAAGAATATTACAAAAAAGGTGTACAAAGAGAGATAGCAGTTGTTAACTCTGCACCCCATTCCAACTCTTGACCTTACATTTTGGTTTTCTTACTACCGTTAACATAATTTTGCTACAAACACCTTATTATGAAAAAATGTCTATATTTTATTGAAATGGCATTTTATTACTGAAAGTCAGGTATTCATATTTAGAAGCATTAACACAAATATAGCAGATGTAGGAGATCCTGTACCTCTTTTGTTGAACATATTTCTTCTTCTTTTGGTAACGCGGCAAAGGGAATGGATATTCGTACACTCTTTGTCTTGGGATATTTTTTGTAAACAAGTCCTAAGCAGTTTAAAAGAACAAATAAAGTGTTTGCTGTTAAATACAAATCTAGCCAGTAACTGAATTGTAATATATAGCTATTGATAATAATAGTATTAAGTCGCACGCTTTTTTCCCCGTAATACCATCGATGAACTCCATTGATACTATTATGAGATCCCATAATACTATCATTGAACACTCATTGGGCCCTATTCAAGAATGGCTGCGTAGCCACCACGCAGCTGCCCCGCCACTGCACCAGCTCTGTCGCATTCACCACTCAGATGTGCCCCCACGCACCTGATCCTCGGCTGATCGCGGGAGCCTGCACAGAGGCTGGCTGAGGGCAGTGCAGGGTGAGCCAGCACTCATGGCATTAACAACACCACAGAGTGCTGTGAGCAGGGGTTCCTGGATTTGTGTCTGGGAGGCAGCCATAAACCTCTAGGGCCGGCTACATGCCCCCCCGGGGAGGCTGCCTCCAGAAATAGTGGGGGGCATCGGCACCCCCAACAAAGCAGCCCCTGCCATCAGGGCACATCTGGAGTCCTCGGTTGGGTGGGCAGGGTGACCGCCACAATGGCTCGGTCAGTGCTTTGTGCACCGGCCAGCAACATGATGCCAGAGGTGCATAAGGGATCCACTGAGGGTCCCTGTCTGGGCAGCGAATTGGCTGCCTGCCACAATCCGCACTCCGCACCCGTCTGACCCCCACGGACCCGCACACCGCGGGGGTTGGGCAGGGGCCAGTGTACATGAATGCGGAACTCCCTTGGGTGCGGAGCTGCATGCACCTATACGCACCTCTTGCACATCCATACATGAATAGGCCCCATTGATAGTATTATCAGATCCCGTAATACTATCGATGCTTCTTCTAATGTTTCCTCATGCTTCCTGCAGTTCATCAGCTGAGCACGAACAGGTTTTACTGTAACCGCTATGTACAGTAAAAGCTGGCTCGCCACTAACTAACAAATCATCCAGTCTCTCTGTCTTCTTTACATCTCTCTCTCTCTACAACCCCTGCTGAACAAAAAAAAAAGCATACGAATTTTAAAATAAAAAGACATGGTCGTAAAGTGCAGTTTTGGTATTTGTTCTTCACTCTCTCTCTGGTAGCCCCCGCTGCTTACATCTTGCTCCCTCTCCCCCTCTCTCTCTCAACCTCTACATAAAAACAAATACAAGTTTTAAATAAAATAAAAAGAACCTTATGGGGAAAGCAGGTCTATTTCAGCAATATGTATACTGTAATTTTTTAGCCCTGACTCATCAGCTAAGCTACTGGTGAGTACAGTCATTTTTACAATGAAATAAACAAAGTGAAATGTTCTTGTATCCATATTTAAAAAAAAACCAAATAGGGCACTGTGTGTTTCTCGGCTATAGAATCGTCTTGAGGTTCTGGTGACATGTTGGAAGCTCTTGAACTTCACTCTTGAAGTTCATATGTCACCAGAACCTCTCGATGGTATTATAGCCTTGTAATACACAGTCCACTATCTATTATTCTATTTGATGTAGCTAGGCATGAAACTTGTTTTTCCTGTTTTTTCAAGTACAAAGGACGTAGTACTGCTCAACGCCTACTTCTCTGACATAAGGAAGGGTATCAGGAATGAGATGAGTCTCTTTGCAGATGACTCAAAACTGAGGACAGTGGTGGATGGGGAGGAGGGAAGGGTAGCCCTACAGGGGGACCTGGAGGCTCTGGAAAGGTGGTCTAGAAAGTGGAAGCTGAGGTTCAATGCAGGGAAATGCAAGGTACTGCATGTGGGAGCCAGAAACCCGGGCCAAGTGTACACCCTGGGGGGGGGGGGTGCTAGCAAGTCCTCGATGGCTGAGAGGGACCTGGGGTGGTGGTGGATGTCAAGATGAACAACTCGGAGACTTGTAGGAGGGCAGTGGCAAACGCCAACAGGATGCTTGGATGCATCGCTAGGGGGATCACCTCCAGAAGGAAGGAAGTGATACTCCCACTGTATAACTGCTTGGTGAGGCCGCACCTCGAGTACTGCATGCAGTTTTGGAGGCCACATTTAAAGAGGGACATTGAACTCCTGGAGAGGGTCCAGAGGAGGGCAACCAAAATGATTTGGGGCTTGGGGGATAGGACCTATGGGGAGAGGCTCGAAAGCTAAATATGTACACATTGGAAGAGAGAAGGGACCGGGGGACATGTTAGAGGTCTTCAGGTACATGAAGGGGTAAATAGAGGAGGAGCAGTCAGATGTCTGAAGGAAGGAGGGGGCAACTAGAGGGCATGGGTGGAAACTGGAGGGGAGATCTCAGGGAGAAAGGAGGAGGAGCTATTTCACTGAAAGGGTGGTGAAGCCATGGAATGCACTGCCCAGGGGCTGGTGGAGGCAGAGACGGTGGAGGGGTTCAAGAGTCGGTGGGACAGGTACAGGGAAGGGTTCTGAAGCAAAAATCAGTGCAGCGAGAATATCCGGGACTGGGAAGGGAGAAGCCAGAGAGGGAGAGGGCAGCAAGGTCAGCTCCCAGGGTGCGGCTGACTAAACGAAGAGACACGAAAGACCATTAGGCCTATTCTGCTGGCATTTTAGTATGTTAGTATTGCTATGATATTTTGTTTTCTACAGATGGTCATTTTCCAAAATTGAAAAAAAAGGCTCATATTCATCAGACACAAGAACACCTCACCCCTAAAGGCACCCTTTCCAGTCCTTTAACACAGAAAATGGAAATTACGTATCTACTGTAATTCTTGATCTTCTTGGACTAAGTCTCCACCACTCATTCACATGAATGGGAATATGCTGGAGGCGCTAGGATCCAGTGGGAGCCAAACTTTTCAGGAGGGTCACGGCCGAGATGGAGCCACGAGGAAGCGGCACCGCGAGCCACGCCATGCATTATAGACTATCTTAGTGTTGACCCTCCAACCGCCTCTAGTACCTTTTCACCGAGGAGGTGCAGCATAACTAACCTAGAGAGCACTAACTCAAAAATCGGACATAAGATAGTCCAATGACCCATGTAAGAAGGGTCAAAACAAAGTCTTCACAGTCCAACTACTGAGTGAAGACCTAAAACAGAGAAGTGAGCTCGGGGGATGGTGGGTGGGTGGGCATGTGAATGAGTAGTGGAGAATTCGTCCAAGAAGATCAAGAATTACGGTAGGTAGGTAATTTCCATATCTTCCTGGACATAAAGTCTCCACCACTCATTCACACTAATGGGAGAGTACCGAGCTAAATAATCCCCCGACACAGGTGGCAGGAGAGAAAGAGGAGCTCACTTTTTTTTAGGACAGAAGTCCATTAAGAATTGTCCTGCCAAATGACTGATGTTGTCTGGCATGGAGATTCAAGGCATAGTGCTTTACAAAAGTATGCACGGAGCTCCAGGTAGTCGTATTGCAAATGTCTGCAACGGGACATTATGAATTTCTGCCGAGATGCCGCGACTGCTCTGGTAGAGTGAGCGCATACTCTGCCTTCCAGCTTGACCCATGCCATGGAATAGCAGTGGCTAAGGCATGCCACCAGCCATGCTGAAATGCACCTGATAGCAACAGGTTGACCCAGCTGGTTGTACTGAAGGAAACAAACAGTTGTTGAGCTTTGAATTCTTTATGTTTCATCCAGATAGAACCACAAGGCTCTTTTCAGTCTAGAGAATGGAGGGTACACTCTCCTTCATTCTGGAAGTTTGCAAAGTAGGTAGGAAGGAAAAAAGGTTGATTCAGGTGAAATTCTGAAACAACCTTAGGAAGGAACTTAGGATGAGTCCTAAGAACACTTTGTCTTTGTGAAATACAGTATATGAAGGGTCTGTGACCAGAGCGTGTATTTCTGATACCCTACGAGCAGAAGTAACGGCCACCAGGAAGGCCGTCTTCCAAGTAAGGAATTTCAGCTTGCAAGTGGCTAGGGGCTCGAAAGGTTTATGAGTGAGCATATCTAGCACAAGGTTAATGTTCCAGGCTGCAACTGGATGCCTAACAGGAGGTCTGGTATGCAGAATACCCTTAAAAAATTTCTTAAACACAGGTAACTGAGCCAAAGACTGGGAATTCACTGGCTCCTGATATGTGGAAATTGCGCAAAGATGAACTTTGACTGTAGAGTATTGCAGACCTGTGTTTGAGAAGTCTAAGAGATACTCCAGGAATTTATGTGGTGGGCAGGAAAAAGGGTTCCAAGAGGATTCTGCACACCAGACAGAGAAACGCTTCCACTTGGCTGTGTAGGTTTTCCTGATAGCTGGCTTGCGAGAAGCTTAAAGAATATCTGAAACCCTACAAGAAACATTAAACCTATTCACCTCTATCACCTCAGGAGCCAAGCATGGAGGTGAAGAGTCCTCAGGTTGGGATGGACTACAGGGCCCTGGGTCAGAAGGTTCATCTGAAGAGGAAGCAGTTTCAGAGAGGTTTCTGACAGTCTGTTGATTAGGGGGAACCAGATCTGACGAGGCCAGAAGAAAAAATTACTCACCTTAGTAACTGTGTTTCTTCTAATGGAGTCTTGCTGTATTTTGACATATGCAGTTAGCCCCAGCACTTGAACTGCTCCGGAGAGGAAAGAGTCAACTCTATGCCAGAGCATAGAACGTTGGGCTCGAGCTCGGTTCAAACCTCTGACTGCTGCATTTCAAAGTGTAACCGTCAGATTCTTATGAGATAATACTAACTACACCTCCTAGGTGGAGATTGTAAATAAACTAGCCAACAGGCAACCAATTTTTGTGGGTCCCCAAAAGACTCAGGTCAAGAACCCCAAAATAATAACCAGGTAGTGAACCAACATAACTACAAAAACAACATAAACATAACCCACTCTCCTTTCTAAAAGGGGAGTGCCAACCACACCCTGAGGTGCAACACTGTACCTGCCAGCCCACTTCCCAAAAATCTGGTTCTGACAGGGAGGTAGGGAGAGTACAGAATACAGCAAGACTCCATTAGAAGAAACACAGTTACTAAGGTGAGTAATTTTTCTTCAAACAACATGAAGTCTTGCTGTATTCTGACATATGCAGACTACTAAGCAGTACCTCCAAGGAGGAGGTACAGAACCTATTTTGGGAATAGGCTCTGCAGTACTGCTGTGTAAACCTAGCATCACTCCTAGCCTGGATATCCAGAGGTAATGCTTGGTGAATGTATGGAGCGTTTCCCAGGTGGCTGCGTGTATATTTTAGTAGTGGTATATCTCTGGCAGCCAGAGAAGCAGATGTACCTCTAGTCGAATGAGCCGTCAGGCCTGAGGGGGGTATTTTGCCTAGCTTTTCATAGCAGAATTAAATACAAGAGATGATTCACCTGACAATAGTTCTCTTAGTAGCAGGTTTACCCTTTCCCACTTCACCATAAGTGAGGAACAACTGAAGGCAGACAAACCAAAGTGCCTTAGTACACTCAATGTAGTAGCTAAGTGCCCTCTTAACATCCAAACTGTGTAATCGTCTCTGTCCTGAAGAAGAATGATCAGTGAAAAACACAGGAAGAAACATGGACTGGTTCGGATGAAAATCTGAAACCACCTTGGGAAAGAACCTCCAGCTGATTCTAAGGACCACCTTATCTCTGGAATGAGATAAAATCAGGCTTCACTGACAGAGCTTGTAATTCACTAATACGCCTGGCAGAAGTGATAGCTACCAGGAACACAGTTTTCCAAGTCAAATACTTAAGTTCTGCTGAATCCAAAGGCTCAGAAAGGGGTTGTAGAAGCTGAGCAATGCAAACATTAAGATCCCAAGCAGGGGCAGGGTCCTTAAAGGGAGGGTTGGTATGGAGCAAACTTTTAAAGAACTTACAGAAAACAGGGTGAGATGTCAGGGAGGAAGCCTTCTCCACTGACAGGAATGCAGAGACAGCTGCTAAGTGTACTTTCAGAGTGGCTGGCCTGAGGCCTAAGCCATTAAGATGAACCATATAATCCAGAACTGTAGCCAAATCAGCAGTATCTGGTAACACATCCCTACTGAAACACTAAATGCTGAATCTTTTCCATTTGGAATTATAAGTTTTTCTGGTGGCAGGTTTTCGAGAGGCTTTAAGAATATCCAGAACTCCCTGAGACAGATGCAGACTTGCATACTCTAAATCTTCAACAGCCAAGCCTTGAGGTTGAGAGACCGAAGGTTGGGATACCATATCCTTCCCTGAGAGGAGGTTAACAGATTGTGTTTCTTGGGAAGAGATAGGGGAAGATGGACTGCTAGGGACATCAATAGAGGATACCAAGGTTGCCTGGCCTAGTCTGGTGCAATCAGGATCACTTTTCACGATTGTGACCTTATCTTGACCAGAACCTTGAACAACAGAGGAAAGGCATACAGGAATTTCCCCTCCCAATCCAGAACCAGAGCATCCAGGGGAACTGAGCCCATGACTGGGGGTCTGCAGCAGAAGAGTGGGAGTTGATGATTGTCTGGGGCTGCAAAGAGATCTATCTCTGGAGTGCCCCACCTTGAGAAAATTACTTTCAACACCAAGGGATCCAGGGACCATTCGTGATGGCCCTGAGATATCCTGCTCAGAGTATCTGCTAACACATTGTCCTTCCCTGGAAGATGGACTGCTACCAGAGATGTCTGCAGGGAATAAGCCAGAGACCATAATTTCATGGCTTCCGTGCACAAGGCCATAGACTGAGTGCCTCCCTGCTTGTTGATGTACCACATGGTGGTGGTGTTGTCTGTCCTGACCTGAACCACCTTGTTCTGTACTGAGTCCGAGGAAGCTCAAAGAGCCAGGTATACTGCCCTGAGCTCCAGAAGATTGATATGAAGTAGAGACTCCTGAGGGGACCACACTGCTTGTGTTGTGAGCACTCCTAAGTGAGCTCCCCATCCCAGGAGAGAAGCATCTGTGGTTAACACTGCTGAATGAGTCTGGCTGATGAATGGGACTCCTTGTCTGAGACTGTCCTGATCCAACCACCACTGGAGAGCTTGGATCAGAGTCTGAGTCACTGGAATCAGTTTGGTTAGAGGGTCTTTTTTTCTGAGACCAAAAGGACCTCAGATGGAACTGAATGTCCCTCATCTGAAATCTGGCTCCCTGCACCACTGCAGTGGAAGCTGCCATGTGACCCAGGAGCTGAATAAAATGTCTTGCTGGTCGGGACACCAGAAGGTAGAAAGAAGAAGCCAGGTCTGTAAGGGCCTTTGCCCTTACCAAAGGAAGAAAAGCTTTTGCTTGGACAGTATTCAACTCTATCCCTATTAAGGTCAGTAGTTGCACTGGTTCGAGAACTGACTTTGGAGGATTGAGGAGGAATCCCAGAGAAGTGAGCAACTGTTGTATCACTTGTAGGTTTGACTAGACTTGGTCTGGAGACTTCCCCACAATGAGCCAGTCATCCAGGTATGGAAAAATGGAGATGTTTTGTCTCCTTAGAAAGGTCACTACTACTGCTAGGCATTTTGTGAATACCCTTGGAGCTGATGTTAATCCGAAGGGCATTGCTGTGAACTGATAACGGCCTGAAGGCAACTCGAATCTGAAGTACTTTCAGTGGGAACACCTGATGGGAATGTGAAAGTAGGCATCCTTGAGGTCCAGGGAGGCTAACCAATCCCCTGGCCTCAGAGAGGGAAGAATTACTTGGCTTGACAAGGTGCTTGTTTAGGTATCTTAAGTCTAGGATGGGCCACCACTCCCCTGTCTTTTTTGGGGTAAGGAAGTATCTAGAGTACAGACTCTTGCCCCTGTGTGGAGTAGGAACTCTCTCTATGGCTCTGAGAGCCAGCAGAGAGGAAACCTCTGCCTCTAGGGCAATGGTTTCGGAGATGTTTGCAGGTGGAAAAGACCTGACCCTCAGTTTTGAAATTGTTTGAAGCTGAGGCCAGTCCCTCTTACTACCTCCAGAACCCACTTGTCTGAGGTAACAGACTTCCAGGCCTGGGAGTAGTAAGTCAACCTTCCTCCTACTGGAATAGGGAGTCGACCCGGCTGACACATCAGGGTGTCTGCTTGGCAGAAGCCTTAGGTTGAGGGGTGGATGAAGCCCTGCTTATCCCCCTCTGCTTATCCCTCTGAAGAACCCCCTCTGGGGAAAGGGAGAAGAGGCCTGTGCTTGGTAGAAAGGCCTGTGAAGGCCTGCCCCTGCCCCTAGACTGCTGCTTCTGAGGAGTTGCCTGCCTTTCCTTGGCCTGTGCACTCCTGTAGGTGGTCCTGTATTCATCCATCTTTTTCATGTAATTCTCTGTCTGCTCCCCAAACAAAGAATTACCCACCACAGGGAAATCCATGGCCTTAGCCTGGGTGTCCTGTGAGAGGCCAGTACATCCCAGCCAAGCAACTCTCCGAAGAGACACAGATGTAGCCATGACTCGTGATGACATATCATTTGAGTCCACAGCAACATGAAATGGATCTTAGTTGCCTCAAACTCCATCAGCAGCCACCTCCTCCAGCTCCTTAGCTAGCTGGGAGAAGCCTGTTTAGCCATTTCCAGAACAGTATCCTATCTGACTTCTGGTATTTCCGAGAAGTATCTCAAAAGCTGAAGCACCTACTAACCCCAAAATGAAATCGAACACAGAGCTACTATTTTAAATATTTATTTCACCAACCAGTCCACCTAGGTGTTTGACTTCATTTTGGGGTTAGTGAGTCCTTCAGCTTTTTGAGATAATGTTCATGATTTAGCTGATAGCACCACTGTCTCCGAGTGCATGGTTCTTTTGTGGAGATATGGTACCTGGCAGTGTAGGCCATATAGTTTGCTTGCCTGAGTCCCAAGGAGGATGCCAAGTACTGTTTTTTGGCCATAGCATCCACCTTCCTAGAGTCTTTATCTGGGGTGTGTGAAGCCAAGGGTATATTAGCCTTGTCACAGGCTGCAGCCTGCACGACCCCAACATGGCTGCATTGTTGGAACAAGAACTCTGTACTTGAGCCTGACAGCATATACCTCCTGTCCATTCTCTTGTCCACAGGAGGTAAAGAATTTGGTGTTTGGAGAATTTTTTGTGTCTGTTTTCCAAAAGATTTACGGGGGGGAATAGACAGTCTTTTAGACTCTGGGATGTCCATCATTTCCTACAAAGTCAGGCTCCTCTTGTTCATCAACAGCTTCAACCAGAGGGAACCGGAGGGTCTCTGCCACTTCTTTGTAAAACAAATAGTAGTGGGATGGGGACTCAGAAAGCCTGGGAGGGGAAACATTAGAAGGCCTGTCTGGGGAGATGTCTGGTTCAATGGGCTCATCCAGACCTTCCACACCATCATCACCATCGTCGTCGTCGTACTCTTCCTTCCCTCCCCTCCAAATCTGGTTCATAATATTCATCCGGACAATATTCCGGAACCGGAGGAACCGACCGAACCGAGCACCTACCAAGAGGTGCCGGATCGGATGGAAATGGACAGAGCGATTCTACAATACTTATCATTCTGGCTATCTCTTTCGCGGTTGGACACTGCAGTTCTGGATCCGCTCTCCTTTTGCCCGGTAGTATTGAGGTCAGTGGGCACTCCCTCAGGTTGTTGGAACCAAAACCAGGCTGGCCATCCAGATCAGTGGACTCTCGCCTCCTTTTCCCTCAGCCTACCCAATCTCTTATCCAGGGTGGCCTTCAGAAAATTCTTACAGATTTGGCAGTCTGAATCGAGGTGGTCAAACCCCAGACAATAAACACAGGTGGTGTGAGGGTCTGCCTTAGCAAAGGCATCCCCCACACTCACTACAGTGTTGAAACCCAGTGGGCCCGGTTTTTCCCTTGGGTTTCTCAGACGTAGCCATCCTAACCACTTACCCTTTAGCAGCTTAAAAGCCAGGCAAGACCCCCCCCAATCGGTTACCAACCATGTTACGGGCTGTGGAAAAAAAAAGTCTAAAATTACAGTTTTTTGAAACAGATAGGGACCGGTACCTCTTACTAAGAAATTAAAGAAATAAGATAAACCAAAACAATCGATTCCTAACAGGACCGATTGACAGATTTTATCATTTCCACACAGAAATAACGATAATTAAACTAAAGTCCACTACCTACAACACTTACTGTACCGCAGACAGGGATCTGAACTGAAAAATAAAGATGAAAAATGGTATGAAACCGACATTTTACTAGGACCGAAACGACAAGCGAAGGAGCAATCTCCGGAGAAACTGTTCAGTTAGGCGGAGTAAAGACTCTGATGGTTACACTTTGAAGTGCAGCAGACAGAGGTTTGAACTGAGCTCGAGACCAATGTTCTATGCTCTGGCATAGAGTTAACTCTTTCCTCTCCAGAGCAGTTCAAGTGCTGGGGCTAACTGAATATGTCAGAATACAGCTAGACTTCATGTTGTTTGAATGGGGCAAAGAGAATCATTCTGTCCCCCTTTGCCTCCAGTTTGAGCAGTACCCTCTGAAGTAGGGGAAGCGGAGGAAATGCGTATAGAAAGCGTTTTGTCCACTGCAGCCTGAATGCATCCTGACAAAAAATGCCAGGTCCTGGATTTCTGGAGCAGAAGAGAGGCAGTTTTGCGTTGAGTGGGGACGCAAAAAGGTCCAGGTCCGGAGTTCCCCACTCTTCGAAGAGTGACTTGAATGACGGTTAAGTCAAGAGACCACTCGTGAGGATCTGTCTCCATTCTGCTGAGATGGTCTGCCAGCTTGTTTTGTACCCCTGGCAGGTAAACCACCTGAATCAGAGCCTTATGCTCTAGGCACTATTCCCACACTCTCATTGCTTCCCTGCATAATGGGTAAGAGTGTGCACTGCCCTGTTTGTTGATGTAATACATCACTGCCTTATTGTCCATTTAAAGGAGAATGTTCTTGTGGCAGAGTATGTCCTTCAAAGCTCAGACTGCATAGAGGACGGCTCTCATTTCCAGGATGTTTATGTGAAGTTGAGACTTGTCCTGAGTCCACGTACCCTGGGTGTGGAGATCCTGACAATGAGGTCCCCAACCCATCAGGGAGGCATCTGTGGTAATGGAGATCTGATGATCCAGAGGGGCGAAGGGATATCCTTATAGAAGGTTGTCCTCCTGAGACCACCAGGTGAGTGACCTCTTCAGAGGTTCCATCACCTTGATGAGAACGGACTGAGAGTGAGTTGTTGGGGACCACTGAGTACTGAGCATCCACTGAGAGGTTCTCGTGGAGACGGGCCAAAGGTACAGTGAACACCAAGGATGCCATGAGGCCCAGCATCTGTTGCATCGAGAGAGCTCGAACCAAGCTGTGTTCTCTGATGAATTGGGCCATCTGTAGGATATCGCTCCTTCTGTCCTCTGGAAGAAAAGCTTTCATGCAGGAAGTGTCCAGAAGGGTTCCTATGAAGTGGAGCTTCTGGGAGAGCTGCAATTGTGACTTTTTGAGGTTCAGCAGGACTCCCATGGACGCGAGGAAGTCTAAGGCTGCCAGTTTTCTTGGGAACCAGAAAGTAATGGGAGTAGAAACCTGTGTTTCATTGATCCAGAAGAACTACTTCTACTGCCCTGTTGTTTAGAAGGCCTTGTACCTCGGAAGCAAGAAGGTCTGACTGTGCTGCAGACAGCCTGGGCTGCCACTTGGGAGGATGATCCGAAGGGGTTTCTGACAGATTGAGAGAGTACCCTCACGGATTATCCTGAGGACCCATTTGACTGATGTTATAGAATTCCACTGGTCATAGAACTGAGTCAGACATCCTCCCACTGTTCAGGAAGATTCCCCGGCAGCTGAGGTGGGACCTGGCCATATAACTCAGAAGGTGGCACTGGGCGCTTTTGGGCCTTGTGCCTTCTGCTGCGTTTTCTTTTGCAGCTGAGGGGTTTGGTTTCTGTTAAAACCTCCTCTGCCTTTGCCATGAAAGGACTGACAGTTGTGAAACTGACACTTGTTCCCACCTCCTCGAGAAGGAGCGGGCGGAGGTCTAGCTGCCTTAATGGTAGACCTAGTCTTCTGTGTGGCCTCTAGAGCTTGTTCCACCTGAGGCCCAAATAGATACATACCATCAAAAGGTAAAGCCATGACTTTTTGTTGGGTGTTATTTGTAAAGCCGAGGTACGCAGCCAGGAGTGGCGACGTGTGCAAATGCCAGCCACCGCCACCCTAAAAGCAGTATTGAAAGCGTCCACTGCAGCTTTAATTTGTTGATTATTGGACTCGATACCTCTAGTTATGGTCTGTAGGAGCTCTGAGTTAACCTCCGACTTGGGCAGAGCTTCTACCATCGCTTTGAGTGAATGCCAAAGAACATACTCATATTGAGAAAAATAACCCTGGTAACTAGCAATATGCATGCCCAGGGTCGAGGCAGCAAAGGCTCTTACCCAAGGTGTCTATCTTGTGAGATTCTTTGTTTATAAGATGGGCTGTGGATTCCTGAGGGAGGACAGCCTTATCATTCTCTGCCAGGACCACAATGGCATCAGCAAAGGCTTGTGAGGCCAAGATGGTGTGATCCTTGGGAGAGGCATATTTCCTATCTATGGACTTGGCCATAGGGTTACCACCTTTTCAGAAGCCCAAAGTGGGACAAAAGTGCGTGACCTGACCATTGGCAGCCAACTCTGCGTGCCGCCGCGGGTCCACGGCATCCTTAAGACACAGGGTACCAATCAGTATATTTGGGATGCTTTGTCATGTGCCACTGCCCTCCCCATGTATGCCTTAACTCAGCATTCCTTGCATGCACCCATAGAATAGTATTAACATTGTGCTCAGAACCTTTGCTAACTTGAAATCAGGAAACAGACAAATGCAACACTGCAAAGAATGCATTTTTTATTACACAAAAGAAATAGTAAAGAAACAAGTCAATTTTCAAGCGGAAGGACATTTTCAAGCAAAAAAAAAAAACAGATATTCACCCTTTCAAAACTGCTCCACCTCTTCTTGCTCACAGCTCTACACCTCATTTTTTGGCTTTGAAATGATACTTAGCATTCGATTTAACAGCCTGCAAAAGGGATCTGTTCCACATAATGTTTGAATGGAATTCTCCACATTTCATTCGGTAGTTTATTGTGACCATAAGTTCAGCTTTTATCAATTCCACCTGCAACGATTTCTTACATCAGTCCACTTGTTCTTTAGGAGAGAAAACACTCTCTCAGCAAAAGCATTTGAAGGTGGGATGCTCATGATACGTGCAATTACTGGATACAGAGCAGGCAGGTCTGGTGCATCGACAAATCTTTTGCCACTTTTCTGCTGGTGCTAGGTCCAGTCTACACAACTCTGGCATAAGGGGCCTGATGACTGAATAGTCCTGAAAGAGTTTGTCTGCATCTATTGATTCCTGCAGAGAAAAGGCAGCAACAACATTTAATAAATCATCAAGGCAAAGGTTCCTTCAAAGACAGCATAGACATTTTCTTTAGATAGCTGTCATCACTAAAGTCAAACCACTGCTCCAAGTATTTGACAGCAGTTTCAAGGAAAGGATAAAATCTGTCTCCAGCTTTTACAGGAGACAGTATCCATATCCCTCATGAATGCCCGAAGCTTTCCCCCAAAAAACCTGTCTGCTGCTCGGGCTTCAAGTTTTTGTTTAAGTGAGACCATCACTGCAAATGTTTCCATAGCTGTCAGTTGTGATCTTTCTAGGGTGGCTATGTGTTCATTGAAATCAACCAGAATGGCACTAAGGAAATACAGGTAGCACTGTGGCAGTGTTGGAAGTGTGCCCTTCCCATGTTCATTGTCAGCAAAATATTGCCAGATCTGTCTAGGTGTATCCTCTCCTTGTGAGAGGAAATAGGACTGCAGTGCAGCAAGGTTTTTGACTATTCTGTCAATTGCTGGCAGCAATGACAGCCATCTGGTTGGCACATGCCTCAGAAGGGACTCATATTCCATGCCACAAAATTCAAAGAACTCTTTTAAATCTCTTGTTCTTGTGGCAGACCCTGAAAAATGGCTAAACATTTTTAGGACGAACACCTCCACATCATATGTCAGTTTTGCTGCTGCCTTCTTTGCAGCATTGTGAAGTATGTGAGCAGGGCAGTTTGTTTTTGAAGTGATGGGCAGTTCTCTTTCAGTCTAGTATACACACCTGACCGCTTCCCATAGTTCACACTGGCATTGTCAGCACCATATGCCGACACAGAGTCCCACGGCAAGGAATGCTCTTTAAAATAGATGAAATCTGCTCAGTTATGGCTTGAGCAGATTCATCTGGGTCTTCATAGAAGTCCAGGAGAGCATTAACCACACCTTCTTCCTTTTGAAATATCTTACTACCAGTGGAAATAGTTTTATGCTGCCCTTGTTGGATGCATCTGATGCTATTGAAAAGGACACCCCTGGACTTTGCAGGTCTTTTCAGAAGGCATTCCAGAGAATGTGGTCCCAGAACATTCTCTACAATGGCTTCAGCCTTTGTTCTGCCACAGGCAAGTTTTTTGGCAGTCTCAGAAGTCCCCATATAGCTGACTGGCCAGCTTTAGGCCACAGTCCAAGGAATTGTAAGACATGTTGTGCTGCACTGCATGGAACACCTCAGCCGCTTCTGCTGCAGTAACCTTCAGCTCTGCTCCATCCACATTAGTAGTTCTGGCCCACTTTGTCATCAGATGGCTGTGTTTGGCTTGCTGGATTGCCGTCTTGTGTTGCTCGGTGCTCTCATGTCTTGTTAGATCATTTCGTCCCCCATGCACACCAGGATTTCTCACGACAGTATCTGCAGGAAGCTTTAATGTCGCTGCACTTGTCAACCCAGTTGAACTCCGCCTTCCACACATCTTGCCACTTGCAGAGTCTCTACTGTTTGAGGATGCAGTCACCGCAGATCGCTTCATTGTCTGAGCCCGGTACTTACCTCAGCGCACTTGACAAATGTTGCAATATTCTTTAGTAGATAAACACATTAACTGTTGCAATATGAATCTTATGTTCTGTGGAGAAACTATAACATGTGTCTAATCATTGTCTGAAAGCACAGTGCAACTCGCCTTACATGGCAGCCAGACAAAGCACCAAAAGAGACAAGCCAGCCATTATGGCTACAGGTTGTGACAAATACAGCACTACAACAACAGGTATGAAGGCAGTTAACAGCATGCAATCTCATTGCATGGGCCTTGAAAAGTTTGCCCTCGTGTTGGAAGCATAATGCAACAAACACACTGCCAAACAAAGCTAGACATACTGACTGAAAAGAATGACAACAGGGTTTCTTTCCAATTGACTAATTACAAATGACATGTGTCTGGAGCAAAGTACATCCAGCGAGCCTTGGTTTGAATGATCCAGCTAACAACTTAATAAACATAACAGTGATGCTCCGCAAACGCTCATGATAGACAGCTAAAACACACCACACCAAATTCTAGCTGGAGCCCCAGCCACCAATTTACCACAGAATCAGGCCTGTCTTTTCAAAATATTTCTATCTGCCATCAAATAATGTAAATATGGTGTGGTATCTGGATGAGTGGGTGTGCACATGTGGGCTCTGACAATCTTGACATGCAAAAAGAAACCGTAGCTTTACATTATTCTATCTCAGGGGAATCTGTGGCAAGACTGGTAGCTCCAGTCTGTGTAACGACAGCTCCCCGAAATATATTAGCACACAGTAGAATTCTATTTTTCAGCACCCAGGCTAGTAAATTTGTTTTATCTGCAGTACGTGAATGATTAATTCCCCCCTGGCATGCATCTGTCACAATGACTCATTATAATTCCCATAGCAGACATGCCAAGAAACACAACAGCAGGCTAAGCAAGCAGTATGTCATAATAGATAAAGGCTACGTCGGGCACCACGTGCCAGTGCGGCACGTGGTGCCTGCGAACGTAGCCTTTATCTATTATGACATACTGCTTGCTTCGCCTGCTGTTGTGTTTCTTGGCATGTCTGCTATGGGAATTATAATGAGTCATTGTGTCATGGTGCTACTTGTTTTACATTCATGGCATTATCCAAGATGACACTGGGGACTGGAACAAATAACAGCTGTCAACACCGATTATAGGCACCGAGCCATGCCGACATTCTCAGCAGAGAAGCATGAGAGAATAATTATGTTTGAAATTATTGTAAAGAAATTACATATGCCTGCCCACCCAGAGGCAACTACATGGTCAGTTTATCATGGCTAGCCCATAAATGTATTTGGCACACAAGACAAGACACAGCAGCAGGGGAAAATCAATCGATCTATGGCTGTCATGCTAACAATTAAGAAGGCTGTAAAAGCAAACCAGCAAAACAGTTTTTCTGCTAGAAGGCCCTTTGCCCAATAATTTAACTATTGTTTTCACGACCTACCTACCAGGCACCAGGGAAAAATCATATTGATTGGCATGCGAGCCAGCAGCCAGGCTACTGAAAATTTACCAGCACTACAGATGGTATTTCCACTGGTCCAGACGGTGTACATACTGAAGTCTTGCCTTCTCCAGTACAAGTCAGCAGGACTATGAAAATCTAACTAGCCTGGTTTGGTTTCACAGTTATAGCACGAGTACAGCTGTGTTTTGAAAACATGTCTACACTGCAGAAGAAAAAACTGACCTCAAACAAGTGCTTCAATAACACAACTGACTAAAAAAATTAATTCTGCCAAGTACAGTCACATTCCCTTCTGCATCCCCTGAGTACACACATCACACATACCTCTCAACCTCCTGCCGCATAAATCAGGGACAAGGCTTAAAAAAAATCACGGACAAAGGATCAAAATCAGGGACACATCTTCAAAATTAGAGATATCCACCCAGAAAGCTGGTAGAATATGGTGCTTGGGGCAAAATGCATTTTCTAAAGTCTGTAACTTTAATGCTTGACATTGTTTTGTGCTTACAGTCCCCATTGTTTAAATTTTAGGAGGGACAGAGTAAAATTTTGAGGCGAAATCAGGGACGTCCCTGAAAATCAGGGACACTTGAGAGGTATGACATCACATACAAATACCATTTAATTTAATGCACTAACAGCAGGGAAAAAAAAATGCTGGCTCGGCTAGAAGCCCACATACCTGGCTTATCGCAGCAGAAGTCACTCTTAGGTGATAGCTATGCTTGTTGAAGAACCAATAACCTCCTCTGACTCTCTGGTGGTAGCAGACAGTAGTTCAGACTGGAAGGCAAACAAGGAATGCTGATCAAAGCTCTGGGCAGACAGTGACTACAGCTCTTTTATTGTGAGCTTGTCTTCCCCAGTCCTTTTCTTCCTCTGGACCTCTTCAGACTTAATTGTTGGAGACAAGACAAATTCAAGGCAGTCTGCTCTGCTGTTTCTGATGGTCAGACTCCTGGCCGCCTTGTACCTTCCTTGCTGTCCTGTCCTGAGAGCCTCTAGCCTGGTACTTGTGATTCATGCTGGGTGCTACCCTCTCGCTGGCTTTTCCTTCGGTCAAGTGTCTGACAACAAGCAGCAAATAATTCAGCACAGCGCTTTATTTCCTCGTCCTCGTCTCCGTGCGTCTCTCCGTCTCCTCCAAGTGATCATCTGATCGCAAGCACTCCTCCAGAACACCAGCTCCTATACCCCTATCCCACTGGCAACACCGGCATTTAAACATGCCGCCAGTGGATAACCACACCCCCAGATGACTCGTCATCAAAGCCGAGCGGACCTGATTGAGAACCCTGGTGGGGGCGGGAAGAAACAAAAAACCCAACACACTGACTGGCTGACTAGTCTGCGCACGCTATGACGCCATCACGCCACTCCAGCAGAGTGCCAGAGTCGGACCTGATTGGGAATGGGGGCCGGGAACACGAAAGACGTCACGATGACACCCCCCTCAGCTCCTCCCACACCAAAGCCCGCGAAACCACCTGGCTAACAAAGGGAGTACTTCTCAGCAGCCCAGCCAGTGCTCCAGTCGAGTATCGAGTATACCTCCCGCGAGTCCCGCTCTGCCAGTGTGACACTGCTGCAGCCCGTAGGGATTGGGAATGGCAATGGCTCGCTACGGCATTGAAGTTAACTTGCAAACACAGGACATGCTCCATTCCAGGTAGGGGCTGTGGTGCAAACCGGGACATTTGGTGACCCGGGTGGGGGCGGGAGACGGACGGGACCTCTGAATCGGGACTGTCCCGCTGGAACGGGACGGGTGGCAACTGTACTTGGCCACAGAGGGAATAAGAGCCAGATTCTTCCACACCATCTGGGAAAGAGTCTCAAAAGAGGGCTGTACTGGGGGGGTTAAATCCATCAGGATTTCAGAACATGTAGATACTGGAGATGCAGAAGCTTCCCAGGATTGATTTCTGTGGTCTGGAATGAAAGAGTAGAATTTAAATTCTTGAGCAGAGACTTAAAGGAAAGGTCTTCAACAATAGGCTCTGCAGGAGGACTGATCCCTGCCTCAGGGCAGAATCAGCATCAACATCATCACCCAGTCAAAGATCTGGATCGGGCTCAAAATCATCTCCTGACATCCAGGGAGGGGACTGTATAGACAGGAAAGGAAAGAAAACCAGGAGGAAGAAGAGGAGGAAACAAAATCAGAGTCAAAAACTTCTGGAAACTAGACAGCACCGTACACATCCTTGGCACCATCGAAGACAGAGGCGCTGAGTATAGAGACGGCGCTGACACAGAAAATGGTGCCACACTAGATGCTGCCT
Source organism: Neoceratodus forsteri (assembly GCA_016271365.2). Lineage (NCBI taxonomy): Eukaryota > Metazoa > Chordata > Ceratodontiformes > Ceratodontidae > Neoceratodus > Neoceratodus forsteri. The sequence goes on from JADMNL010000025.1 coordinate 48,354,879, forward strand.
GGAAGCACGGCACTGCACACAGCACTGACACCACCCCATCACTGAGGACGGCACTGACAGGGTGCGCAGCACCGCACATGACACCGAGGACGGTGCTGACAAGGCATACGGCACCACAGACAGCACCAACAGTACTCGCAGTGCTGAAAAAGACCTCGGCGCCTAGAGAAACCGGCACCACAGGCAATGGCAATGCTGCAGAAGTCTGAGAACTGTGATTTGAAGGCAAAGAATGAAAAATAGCAGGAGATAAAGGCATTAGGTGGACCCTCGTGCTGCAGCCATGTTAGAGGGACAGACACAGGGCGTGGAGTCGACGGCACCAAAGAAGGCACCAAGGGACCAGGAAATCCTAACTGCCCTTCCTGCCAATCCAAAACTGACAGACTTGAAGGCCCCAGTGAGGGACTGGCTGGATTGGGCAGTCGGGACAACCTCCAAGCCCACTGTTCAATAAGAGCGGCCCAATGGTGAAACTGCTCATCGGAAGCCCCTCTAGAAGGCGGAGAGGGGCTTCGATGTCAAAGAAGCCAGCTGCCAGGGACAGAAACTGGTGATTCTGAAAGAGATGGAGACCAGTCCCTGACCCCAACAACTGACCATCTAAATGCAGACCTACCAGAGGACAACCTCGAGTGATGCCATCTCTTCTTTGGCCAGTGGACTGAAGAAGAAGAACTCAAGGCCGAACAGTGCCGTGAATGGACAGTTTCTTTTTATGCTTTCAGGGGACTGCCCATCCCCAAGCACTGGACCGTCTGTTGTCAGACACCCTCCGGAGAGGGTGGCGGACCAGACCCAGCCCGGCTGACTGAACAGCTTTCAGCGAAGTCTCCCTACTGTCACCTGCCCCACTCATGATCGACTCCATCAACAGAGGGCTGAAGACTTCTTTCTTGTACAAGTAAGAATAAGTAAAATGTAATATGTACTTTCTGTGATAAATGCAAAATAACAAAACTGAAAACTAAGCTGCAGTTTGAAGTTTGACTCTCGGAGGTCGAGCGACGTCGCCACTGAAGCACACCGACGGCAGGAAAAAAGGAACTGGAGGCAGTTGTAGGGTCGATGCTGAGATAGTCTATACTGCACGAGACTGACTGCATGTGCCGTCCTCGCAGCTCCATCTTGACTCCAGCCATCCTGAAAAGTTTGGCTCCCACTGGGTACTAGTGCCTCTGTGTACCCCATTAGTGTGAATGAGTGGTGGAGACTTTATGTCCAGGAAGATCATAAAATATGGCAGAAAAGGACTGCTTGGCCCACCCACTCTGTCCAATTTTTTCCCTACCCACACCAACACCGCAGACGCTACTTGATCTCCAATTCCATCACCCCCCTTTGCTTTCCACTAAGACTCCCTTATGCCTTTCCCATGAATTCTTGAATACCACCACTGTTTTCACCCCCATGACCTCAGCTGGAAGACTGCTCCAGGAATCTGCCACTCTTTCAGTGAAGAAGTACTTGCTCACATCTCTTTTGAATTTACCCTCTTCCAGCTTCATTGCATGTCCCCTTGTTTTGTTCCTCTGAAAAATACTCCCATCCTGTTCCTTATTTATCCCTGTGAGGTATTTATAGGTCTCTTTTATGTCCCTCCCCCCTTAACCTGTTGCCTAATCACAAATCCCCACCTCCCAACATCCACATGGTATGTTCAGAAATAATCCCTGCTAGTGAAATAAACCAACCACGGGTGACTTCTCATCTTCAGTCTTCATAAACTAAGTAATACCTGAGTGCAACATCTTGCTGACTAACAAAAACATGGACGATGGGTGGGGAGCATACAGCTAGCCTCAGGGCTCAATACATGCAGAACTGCTTACTGGGGGTAACTGTGATCTGAGGTGGCAGGGGTCAACCTTTACATTTCTTTGCACTAGCCAGCAGGACAAGTTGATTCAAAATTGCACTAGCCCGCAGATGGTTGCACTAGCCCGCAATTGTAATTGTAAATGTTGATCACTTATACAGGAAAAAATGCAAGCCAAGAAAATACTCCCAATTATTGCACATGTATCCTGCTCTTATATTGCTTCTGGCCCAGCTGAAAAAAAGACTGCAGAGCCATCACACACAGTGTGCCCCCATTGTTTTGTACCTTGCCCTCCTCTCTTCTTTCTGCACCCCCTGAACCAGAGGATATCACAGCAACAAATGTTCAGTCAAGTAGGCCTTGCTCTGCACACACAATAGCTGGCATCATAATGCACCTCACCAAACTCTCACCGCCACCCACACTGTAATAAATAGAGACTCTGGTAGAGAAAGACACTCTCAGACCCCACCCGAGATCAGCTGGAGCCCAGCACTTCTGGAAGTTTTCATACGGTGTCAAGTGAGCCAGGGGCACATCTAGGATTTCTTTGGGGAGGGGGCTACACAAGCTTAAGGGGACTGGGAAACAGAAAACGTTGACATTTATATTTAAAAGTATTGATTTTAACATGCTATGCCCCAACAGTAACATTTCTTAAACATTCTCCTTTCCTCAGGCCAGGGTAAGCAGTACACAGGCATGATACTATACTACCCCTATATCTATATAGGATGATCTATGCACCCCAGGAAAGCTTATTTTAACTTTTCAAATTATATGTTTTATTGAGGTATTTTATACCATACATGCCTCCAAAGCTTTGTTTTTAGGATGAAGGGACGTGCTGAGTAGGATATGGGTGGGACTGTATGTATGGTGTTGGCTGGCATGGTCCATTTTGAAGACTGGGGACCCCTACATTTGCCAGTAAGGGCAGCAATGTGTCTATGGATAGTCATTTCAGAGTATGGTCTGCAGGGTTGTCCAGGGAAGGTACAGAGTTGAGAGATTTGGAGAGGAGAGGGAGCAGGTATGTTAAGCCTGGGATAAAACCCACCACCTGCAGAGCAGACTCTGTATACCTCTTAGCATTTTGTCACTGAAATATGTATTTATTTCAGTAGCAGATTAATACCTTTGAGCCAGGATGACTCTTTTACAAAGGTTCCTTGTCAAAATAAATGTAAGACACAGTCAGCACACAACATCAATTTCAAGATACTCTCTAACATAACAAACAAATATAGACTAAATTACAGGGACATACATTAACATAGAAACATAGACTTTGACGGCAGATAAGGACCACTTGGCCCACCTAGTCTGCCCATTTCCCTATCTAGAGGATAAGCTGCAGATCCTATTTAACCAACAGAGTATTTCTTCCTATCCCCCACAGAAATTGCCTTATGTCTGTCCCATGCATTCTTGAATTCTCCCAGTTTTAGACCCCACAACCTCCTCAGGAAGGCGTTCCATGCATCCACCACCCTCTGTGAAAAAACTTCCTCACATTGCCCCTGGGACATCCCCTCTATCTTCAAAGTATGTGAAGTGAAGTGAAGTATGCCTAGTGGCAAGTGCAGGGCATCAAAAGGTAGCAGCCGAAAAGGGCTTTGTAAATGCGATAGAGGTAAGGGGAGTGAGAGGATGGGAATGAGAGCATGATGCAGGTAAGGAGTAGGAAGTAGGGAGTAGGGTTACCACCTGTCCCTATTTTCGCAGGACAGTCCTGATTTGGGCAGCTGTGTCCTGCGAAAAAAACATGAAAAATACTAAATGTCAGACATTATAGTAGAAAAAAATATTTTCAGACTTTCCTCTAAATGTTGCAAAAACTACAGTACCTTAACTAAAATACCTCAAACTGATAGGAAACACTAGGGAACACCTAAAACACTGCAAAACTTAGTCTTAATTTTGATTATTTAGAGAAAAAAAATCTGTTGTGTTGGTTGAGGTTACATACTGTCCTGCAAAAAAATCATGTTTCAGTAAGAAATGTCCCACTTTGTGCTTCTTAAAAGGTGATAAACCTACAGGGAGCAAAGTGGGCTCTGACAAGGAGTGTTTCATTTTAGAGGAGGGTAGGTAGAAAAAGAGGAGGTTAAGGGATGAGGGAGAGAAGATGAGGTTCTGTAAAAGGGTGGCCAAAGGTCAGGAATAGCAGACACATTGGAGCTCTTGGGCCAGGTGGATGTGCAGGGCATTTTTATAAGGGCCAATTTTTTGTGTGTTCCAGTGTCAGGAAGGTCAATATTAGATACAGACACTCAAAATGTAGTAAAAAAAGAAGAGAAAGTACAGGATTGAGAGATTTGAATAGGAGAGGGAGCACCTTGCGAGGCTGGGATAAATCCACCACATGCAGAGCAGACCCTGCATGCCTTTTAGCATTTTCTCACTGAAATGTAGGATACAGATACTCAAAATGTAGGGAAATGAGAAGCACTGGTCTTAATAATTTGGGACAAATTTGTCAGATAGATACATTCAGAAAACTGGAAGCTAGTGACTTAACAGCTTCTAGTCTTGATCACACCCTGAACACTAGCTGAAAATTCTGACAGTGGAGTGATAAGTACCACACATTGAGCCTTTGTGGGATCCGTTCTTGAACTGCCAGATACCTGCAGCACTTAATGAGGTGTTAATCACACCAGATAGATCAGCATGATGACCAGAGCCTGCTAAAGTATGGACATTTTTAACTTCATTAACAGCCATGGAAAACCTGCACTAGTCAAGGTGCACAAGTACAGGGTTAGCTGCACTAGCCATGTGGCCAATTTGCACTAGGTTTGGGGCTAGTAAAACAATGTTAAGGTCAGACCCTGTGAGGTGGGCGGTGAAACCATGACTAGCATACTGGACACCAGCTGCATGTAGATGCTGTTTCTGTTTTAGGTTCAGATGCATTTAGTTCAAATTTAGTTTCAAACCATTCTAGTCTGAAACACTTGAACCAGCCTGGTTGGGTGAGGTTGGAGTCAGGTGTTTCACTCACTGTTTCACCAATGCCCAGTTGCCTCCCTTAATGTTAATATACAACAAAACCCATGATAAATGAAAGCACTAATAGATGTGGCAGCCTGATGGGTCACACTGCGCTGCCTTGCTGGTGACCCGGGTTCTGGAGTGGATGTGGGAGCTGGGTTCAGCTTGACAAAGGGATGGGACAGCGCTGCAAATAAAAGAAAATAAATTGTAGCAGACAAATGAGATAAAATGCAGAAGTACACTTTATCTTATACAGTGAACATGCCATTAGCCATCCTCACAGCTACAGAATTTACTTCCCGCTCCACGATTTGGTATTTCAAATATGAATGAGTGTGGGACCGTCTGTGTAGTGGTGAAAACAATCTAAGCAAGCGGTATTAGCTTAAGACCAGTTAAGGAAGACACAGTCTTTCAACCTCAGCAAGGCAAATTTTGGAAATAAAAAGACTGGATCTGTGCCTCGACAGAGAAATACACTGACCCCACCAGGGGGAGAGTAAGTCCTGGGGAAATACTGTGGTGAAAGTAAGTTCTGAGAAAAGTTGGGGTGAGTGAGCTGGGGCGACTGGTACAAAGAAAGTCAGCTGGCACGTGGGAAGGAGTGGAGCATTCAACTTGCGGTGGTGCAAGTACCATTGCGCCATGCGCAAAATCCCCATATTCAAACGATGACATGCAAATGGGGCCATAATTCATGCAAGGTGCAGGGGGGGCCATTTGCATCTGATTATGGCCCCATTTGCATGCCATTAGCATGCAGGTGCGCCGATCCCTGAGGACTTGCGCCTGGCACCCTGCCAGGCAGCAGCCGTCGGGGACTGACGCCCCCTGCAGCCCGATCGCGGGAGAAACAGTGTACAATCCCCACCACCACCCCCCACTGGCCCAATCGTGGGCATAGTTTAATCCCCACCAGCCCGATCCACGGCAGCAATGTGGCCCCCATGTATCCCTGGTGGTCCAGTGGCGAAAAGCCGATCGCAGGCAGTAGTTGTTTAAGAACCCCGCATTCATCCTGGTGGTCCAGTGACCGGGTGCCTGAGCAGTGGCGGTCATTTGCAGCCTCGGTCGTTTTGTCGGTCTAGTGTCCTCTCATCTACTCACCCGCCACCGCCTCCCCGCAGCCGGGCGGGCGGCAGCATCCCAGCCGCTTTCAGCCGTCGCTGCCGACCGACTGTTCGTACAGACGCTTTCATTGCAGAGCAAGAGCCATCGGGTGTGCAGCTCCATAACATACAAGACAGTCCAGTTTTGTGAATGAACAACATATTCATTCACAAATCTGACTGTCATGTTCGATGGGCTGCACGCCCATTGGCCTTGCTCTGCACCAATGGGCGGCAGAGTCCACCGGGCAGTCAGCGGCGGGGCGGCGGGTGGCAGGCGGGTGATGCTGCCGCCCGCCGCCGCCGGGGAGCGGGTGGCGTGGTCGGTGGGTGGGGTGGGGGACACTAGCCACCAGGGCTATGTCTGGGGGTTTCTTAAATGACTACCTCCCGCGATTCTTTTCGTCCACTGGACCACCAGGGATGAATTTGGAAGGGGTGTATTAGATAACCACCGCCGCGATCGGGCTTTTCGTCCACTGACCACCAGGGATGAATGCGGAGGAGGGGGTTCTCAACAACCACTGCCCGTGATCGGGCTTTGGTCCACTGGACCACCAGGGATACGCTCGGGAGGGGAGCTACATTGCTGCCCGCGATCGGGCTGGTGGGGGATTAAACCATGCCCACGATCGGGCCAGTGGGGTGTGCGGGGATTACAGTCGCCGCCCGCGATCGGGCCGCGGGGGCAGGATCATTAGCTAGCCACAGGTGGCAGCTGCTGTGTTGCACCCTGCAATGCAGCAGCTCACCTGTGGGTGGCCCTCAACTTAAGCCTTTTTGGCTCAATGTTGTGCAAGCGCAGGTTGGGGTTGCGCACACTCTCTGCACAGCCCTGCTGAATATCGGGCTGTGCAGTTTAAGCATGGTTCCTCCCCCTTCAGTTCGGCATGCATTCATTTGCATTGCGCTGTTGCTCAGCATGTTTTCTGTGGCGCAACTGCCTCCTGCTGAATATGGCAGAATGAAGCAAGTTCGGACTTGCGCAGGCGCAACCCTATTGCACATGGCGCAACCCTTTTGAATATCTGGGCCCTTGTAGAAAAATAAAGAGCAATAGATACTACGAAACAAAAGAACACCTATATGGATGACCAACAGTTTAGACAGTAAGCAAATAACAGAGAACAGACTACATCAGGGATGCATAACAATGAGGGGGTTAAAGAACAAGGGAGACTAAAAATTGCTTATGCAGCAAAGACCAATCATGAGACATTTTTAAAATACGTAAGAAACAGACAGCCCTATGAGATAGCATCACACTATCAGTAAAGAGACCCAGACTCCATTCTTGATCGCAACTTCCATGCTTCAGACTGGCAGGGATCGGAACAAATGGGGAGGTAGGCTGCAAGCCCGGGAGGGTTGTTGTTGCTCATTCTGCAGTGCTTCTCCTGTGGGGTGAGACCAACCTTGATTTTTGCGGGTGACCATGTGATTTTGGCTCCTCCTCTCCAGGCCGGCACAAGTGTTACAGTGGACATGTTCATCACAATCTCAATATACCAACTACAAATAGTGTTCCACCCCTAGAGGAGGCACAGGTATCTGACTCCCCCCATAGAGGGAAGTGAACTGGTTGGAGAGAGGGGACTGACTGGTGATGTGATGCACAGAAATGAAGGAGAAAATTTTAAAGTCAGTAAAATACTTATAGTTGGGGATTCAATGTTAAAGGAGATAGCAAATGTTTTTTACATAGTTGACTGCCCTTCCATTTTGGTTTCCATGCCAGTTATGCATTCTGATATGCTTTCACCAATTTTTGATAAAGAAATAATCTAGCTTTGGGGTGCCCTCAGCTTTACATAGAGTTCCACCTTCCTCAGCAGCTACTTCTCTTTCTTTTTATGTTTCTAAGACATTCCATGACATCTGTAACACCATTCCATGCTCTCATCCGAATGGCCTGGAATGGTGTTACTGATGTTGTAGAATGTTCAGGCAGTATGGAAAGACAGAGCAGCAACTGCTGAGGAGAAAGGGATTCTAAGTAGATAAAAAGAAAAATAATTTTTTACTAATTTAAGAAAAAAAATCAAAACATAGAATATTGGATAGTCAGTAAAAGGAAACAGGAAGGCATAAAGAGGTGTCAACAGGATTGTGTACAGAAGGAGAGAGACGACTAGATAACTTGGATGCCTGCAAGGTCATCTGTTGTTTGGGATGTTGACAGGATAGAAGAATTGTTGATAAATTAAAGGAAACTGGAGACATGATACACTTAGGTACAAATGACCTTGTAAACCAAACACTTGAAACAGTTAAAAGAAAATAGGTGATAAACTGAACAGTAAGGCAGCTTCATTGCTTCCTGTATGGGACAGGGGAAAGAAATGGAAGCTTTCAAGAAATGGCTGAAATATTGATGCAAGGAGAATAGATGTTATTATGTTGAGACTGGGAGACTTCTGGGACAGAAGGCTATGTAAAGGAGATGGTCTTCACTTAAGAAGGGAGGCAACTAGTGCTCTTAGGCAGAAATTGGATGTTTATTATAGAAGAACATTTAAACTGATTGTGGGGCAGCCTATTACTAGGAAATCCCTTGTAGCAGAGAGGGATGAAGGGCACCTAGCTAAGGCTCACTCAAGAGATTGGAAGAGGGCTAGGACATTTTAGAAATACCTTTATAGGGATTCAATAAAATTTGAGAACTAATACAAATTGGGATATATTCAACAATTTGGCAAGGAACATTAAGAATAGAATAGAATTAATATGGGAGGTACAAGGGTAGAGGCAATGATAGAACTAGGGTAGTAAAACAGAACTTGGAAACTAGTCTGCCTAAACACCTGGAGCATATGTAATACTGCAATAAAAAGTGAGCTTCAGGCTTTGGCACTAATGCCAATTTAGATCTAGTAGCAATTACTGAGAAAATGGGCCTCTGGGACAATGACTGGAAACTGGCTTTACTAGGGTATACTCTGTACAGGAGGGTTTGAGTTAACGGTAAGGGGAAGGGATTGCCCTAGTTATGACAGATGAAATAGAATCTGCATGGGACAATGACCCGTATGATTTTTTTGTCAATAAGATTTTGTTAACGATTTAAATAAACTCAAAAATAGTACAATATCATACATCTCCAATAACTTAAAACAATTAATTTTAAATACTATAAACATAAACAAGACTTAGATTTAATCTAGCTGTGATATAATACTAAAATGTTTCTAAGAAAATAAAAAATATAACTTCTTGGTAAATGCATACATAACAAGTAAAGACCAATGGGAAAGTTCTCCATTTGATAAAACAGATATAAGGACAGATCATCAAACATGGAAATACAAGCTCGGAACACTGTGGAAACCATTGTGTTTACTTTTGATTTAGCATCTATAAAAATCTGAATTTATAGCTGATTCTCTGTGTGGGTAGTAGATGTTCCACGAGGGCTAGTAAGGAATGAGCAATTTTGAAGGGTTAAATGAGGAATGTATCTTGTAAACAGGGATAGTTAAGTGGCATAGTTACAGCTAAAAACAAATTTGGAGAAAAAATAAAAATAGGATTTGTTTGTAGTCCACCAGGTCTAGAGACTGAGGAAGATAATTAAGGGAGAAAATCAGGAGGGGGCATCAAAAGGGGATGTAGTAGTTGTTGGGGACCTCAGTTTACCAGATATAGAATAGGATCTAGAAACAAAGAAACATAGAAACATAAAATTGGACGGCAGATAAGGACCGCTTGGCCCACCTAGTCTGCCCATTTTCCTACCTAACAAATAAGCTGCAGATCCTAGTTAACCAACAGCTTACTTCCTCCTACCCCCACTAGGACTGCCTTATGTCTGTCCCATGCATTCTTGAATTCCCCACTGTTCTTGACTCTACCTCAGGAGGCTGTTCAATCATCCACAACCTCTCGGTGAAAAATATTTCCTCACATTACCTCTGAGCTGTCCCCTCTATCTTCAAGTTGTGCCCCTTGTTCTTGCACATCTCTTTTCTGAAAGATGCTACCCTCTTGGACTTTGTTGATTCCCTTGAGGTACTTGAAAGTTTCATTCCTGTCCTCTCTCCTTCTTTTCCCTCAGCAGTATGTTATATTTTGTTTTTTCAGAGTGTTGGAGGTGAGACCTGCATTTGTTGCTCTGACAGTTTCACTGTTCATACCAGAGGGGTCTCATATTGGGCTCAGATGGTCTCACCAATGTCTGTATACAGACAGTGAGTGAGACCTCTATCTGGAGTACTGTGTGCAATTCTGAGACCCCATCTCTGCAAAGACATAGACAGAGTGGAGGCTGTCCAGAGGAGGGTTAACTCAAATGGTGCAGGGTCTGCACCAGAAGACATACTAAGAAAGACTCAAAGGAGCTAATATGTGTATCCCACCTCTTCCCTGGGTACACCTGAAATGAGCCTTGGCTCATTCACCATCCCTTGTCACCTATTAGTAAATAAATACATAAAATTCACCTACTACTATTATTTCTTCAGTTTGCTTCATCTCTTCACAAAATATATAAAACTCAAAATTTAAATACAGTACTTTTTCAGACTTGCTTGAGCCTCCCCTGGAACAGGTTGGGGCCTCCCCAGGGAGGCTGGCCTCACCATTTGAGAACCGCTGGTATAGAGGGATAACAACCTCCTGTTTTCTACTATTGATGCCTCTCCCTATGCATCCCAGTGTCCCCCCAGCCTTCCTTACTGCCTTCTCACATTGTTTGCCCACCTTTGGGTCATCGGATATAATTACCCCCAGGTCCCTTTCCATTTTTACTGTTGTCAGTATCTCGCCCCCCATTGTGTACTCTTCCCCTGGGTTTTTGTTTCCCAGGTGCATTATCTTGCACTTCTTTACATTGAATCTGAGCTGCCATACATTTGACCATTCCTCAAACCTTGCCAAGTCCCTTCTCATCCTTTCCACTCCATCTTGTGTATCAACCCTGTTGCAGATCTTTGTGTCATCTGCAAAGAGACATACTTTTCCTTCCAGTTCCTCTGCAATGTCACTTATAAAGATATTAAAAAGGACCGATTCCAGTACTGAACCCTGCTGTACCCTGCTAGTAACCTTCCTTTCTTCACTGCGGACTCCGTTTACTACTACCCTTTGCGCCCTGTTGTCTAGCCAATTCTTTATCCAGGCTACCACCTTGGGACCCACTCCAAGGCTGGCTAACTTGTGTATTAATCTTTTGTGTGGGACTATATCAAATGCCTTGCTAAAATCTAGGCAGGCCATGTCCACAGCCCCTCTCTGGTCTACTACTTTGGTCACCCAGTCAAAGAAATCTATTAGAGTCATCTGATACGTCCTTCCCATCATGAATCCATGCTGCCTTGGGTCCTCTGCCCCACTGGCCTCTAGGTACTCAACAATTCTTTCCTTCAGAAGTGATTCCATCATTTTCCCTACCACTGAGGTCAAACTAACTGGTCTGTAGTTTCCTGCCTCTGTCCTGCTCCCACTTTTGTGAAGAGGAATCACATCCACCCTCCTCCAGTCCTCAGGTACCACCCCATCCTCCCATGATTTGTTAAAGAGAGTAGTCAACGGTGTCACTAGTTCTACTCTTAGTTCTTTTAGAATTCTTGGGCGAATCCCATCAGGCCCCATTGCTTTGTCCACCTTCAATTTTATTAGTTCTTTCAGAACCCTTTCTTCTGTAAATGGACTAGTATCTACCCCCATCTTCAGAGTGTTCTCTTGTTTGGTTTAGGTACCTCCCTCCTCTTCCTTTGTGAATACTGAGCAGAAATATTTGTTCAGTATCCCTGCTTTTTCACTGTCACCCTCTGCCCACATTCCCTCCCCTTTATTAAGCCTCAGTATCCCTCATTTAGTCTTTCTTCACTCCCTAATGTACATATAAAAGGTATTATCCCCCTTCTTAACAGAGTTGGCTATCCTTTCCTCGGTTTGGGCCTTTGCTATTCTGACTGCCTTCCCAGCCTCTTTCTGCTTTAACTGATAAAGTTCTCTGTCGTGCTCCTCCTGTGTTTCCTTATATTTCCTGAATGCTATCCTTTTCTCCTTAACCTTCCCTGCCACCTCTTTTGAGAACCATAGCGTTTTTTTCCTTCGTTGTGGTTTGTTGATTTGCTTTACACAAAGGCTTGTTGCCTCTGTGATGGCTGTTTTGATTACTCCCCATTGTTCCTCCACCCCTCCTTCTTGCCTGTTTGCTAGTGCTTTTCTGAGGCACTCTCTCATTTTCCCAAAGTCAGCCCTCCTAAAGTCCAATACTCATGCCTTTGTATGACTTGATTGTATGGCTGTGTTTATCGTGAACCACACTGTTTGGTGGTCGCTTGTTCCCAGATGGCTACCCACTTCTAAATCTGAGACTCTTTCTCCATCTCCATTTGAGAGTACCAGGTCTAAGATTGCTCCCTCCCGAGTGGGTTCCAATACTTGCTGTCTGAGGCATGCCCTTTGTAGGGCATCAAGAATGACCCTGCTCTTGCATGTGCCTGCAGCAAAGGGGCTCCAGTTAACATCTGGCATATTCAGGTCCCCCATCAACAATATCTTCCCTTTTTCTGCCATTCTAAGGATGCCTTCTATCATTTCCTTGTCCATTCCCTCTCCCTGAGATGGGGGTCTGTATACAACTCCCATGCAGATTGTGGTGCCATTTCCTGTCTCCAGGGTGACCCAGAGTGCCTCATCTGCTCCCTGTTTACTCTTTAGTTCTGTTGCTTTGATCCCTTCCTTTACACTGAGCTACTCCTCCTCCTCCTCTTTACCCTCCCTGTCCTTCCTGTAGATTGTGTATCCTGGTATGTTGACATCCCAGTCATGGTTCTCTGTGTACCATGTTTCTGTGACTGCCACAATATCCAGGCAACCCTCTTCCATCAAGGCCACTAGTTCAGGAGCTTGTTACACAGACTACGGGCATTGGTACTCATCACCCTCCACTTTTGATGCCTTACCCTTTAGCCCCATCCCTGTCCTTACTGCCTTTGCCTTTTTTTACATTTACCTCTGCCCTGTTCCCAATGACTTCTCTACCTTGGTGTTTACCTCACTAATTACCATGTTTTTTGGGGAGGCTGGGATTTCCCTGCTCCTTTTCAGTGCCTCCCCCCTTGGCTAGTTTAAATGCTTGCCAATGAAGCATTTAAACCTCTCACCTAGGATCCTGGTTCCCCTGGACAGATGCAGACCATCGCGCCAGTATAGGTCTGCAACCCTCCAAGTGGCTCCCCAGTCCCCAATGAAGCCAAAACCCTGAGCTCCACACCAGTTTTTCAACCATTCATTGAATTCCCTGGTGAGGAGTACCCTAGCATCACCCTTGCCATAGACAGGCAGCACCTCCGAGAAGGTTACCGTATGCGCTACTTGTCTAAGGCCCCTCCTGAACTCTACAAACTCCTCTTGCACTGCTCTGATCCCATTCCTAGCCAGGTCATTTGTCCCTAGGTGGACAATGACATCCAGCTCCCTCCCTTATGCAGCTGCTCCCATGATCCTGAGGATTCGCTTCCTGTCCCTCCAAGCCGTGCCACCAGGCAGGCACCTTACTTCCTCTCCCTTCCTCCCCACTTCTACCCCTAATGACTGAGTCCCCCATCAGGAGTTGTTTCCTTTCCCTGTGGGGTCCCATGCCACCCTCCTGTGGGTCTCCTTTGTGAAGGTTCCCAGCATCCTCCATGGTCTCCACTGCAGGTGCCTCCATAGAGGAACCACTATCCACCAGAAGAGCGTATGAATTGTGGAGAGGTACAGCTGGAGGGATGCAACTCTGTTCCACCACCCTCTCCCTCCTTCCGAGCCCACCCTGGTCCAGCTTCTCCTCTTTCTTGGTAACCTCTGAGGTAGTGACATTGGCCCTGGTGGTCCCTGGGTGGGGGAGGAGGTTTCACAAATCCTAGCCAGGTCAGCCTGGAGATGGGCAACCTCCTCCCTCAGACCAGAGAGGCACCTGCAAATAGGGCAGCATTGCAGCCTCCAGAATGTCTCCCGGAACACTGCTGCCCCACAGCCATTGCACTGTACCACTCCTATCATGTCTTATTTTGTGTCCCCTCTCCTGTTTCTCTGTATGCTTACTCTCTCCTCTCCTTACAACTCTCATCCTTCCTGTTCTGGGACAGCAACTTCCTATATTCTTCAGTAGCCCCCTTCTTCCTTGGTCAGTATCAGACCACCAGCAGCTTGGGGGAGAGCAAGCTACCTTCTTCCCTTAGGGTTGACAAAACTAATGTTTCTCTATGATCCTTCCCTTCCTACTGCCAAACAGGAAGTTCCTGTTGTCAGTCAAATCCAGTGGCTATAAAAGTAGAACTGGCTTAGGGTGGGCGGGTGGATGGAGGGCAATTAGTAAGAAAAAAGGCTAGCAACAGGAAGTTGTAATTGGAGTCACCTGCTTTTATATTGTCTAAGCCACACCCCCAATTAAGCTCTCTCTCCTCCTACTGACTTAGCAAAGTAAGTTGATACAGTACCCTTCCCCGAACAGAACACACACTGACTTTCTTTCTTTTCTTTTTTTAACCCTACAAAAGACCCCTTCTACTTCTAATAAAGTATCTGTCTGCTTAATCTCAACAGACACTGACTCCTGCTGAGCTGAGATAGAAGTGTTAAATTAGTAAGAAAATCGTAGCTTCTTTTAGTTAGCTGCTTTCTGCTCTATAAGCAAGATTTCTGTCTTCCAAAGGTTAGCAACAGGAGCAAAGAGTACAAGTAGTCAAGCCGTGCTCGAGGACCTTCAGGATTCATTGCTGGTGCAGCTGGTCAAATAACTCACAAGACAAACATCTATTCTAGAGATTGTTCTAACCAACTCAGATATGGTGGGTGGATAGGTGATAGGGGAACCACTGGGAACCAATACAGTATGGTTTGACTTGACTTTTGGTAAAGGCAAATCCCTGTCAAATGCTGTGGTTCTTGATTTCATGAGGGCAGATTTTATCATGATGGGAAATATAGTTAGAGAGAAATTATTATATGTGGATAAAGATGGGAGGTTAAGAAGAAGTGGGAAGTAATTAAAGGGGCAGTTACTGAAGCAACTAATTCATGCTTACAGTCACCAAGAGAAACAAGAGAGCACCTATATGGGGATGTCAGAGTAATGGTAAGCAATAACCCGAGGTCTTTCTCCTCCTCCTCTGTGCTCTCCAGTGATATTCCATCAAGACAGTACACTGTTCTAGGATTCAGGTTCAATGCTGTCTGTCCCAGCACTTTCATTTTATTTATTTATTTTTATTTATTTTGAAATCTTGATAGCACCAGTGAGCGGATGCTCGTTAATTGGTTCCACATCAGTTACAAGTACAGAGTGATATATAAATATTCAAATACAGAGTGGTTCGGTAGCAAATATACAAAGACATGTTACGGCACAACAATACAGATAAAGTTCATGGTTACAGTATACTAAGGCCTTGTACAATGTATGCACAGATCAAGGAGAGACAGAAATCAGTACAGTAGACAGAGGGAGGAGAAGGGGAGAAGATGGAGAGGTAATGGTAAGAGGAAGAGGGTGGGGATAGGAGGTGGAGGGATAGGGGTAGGAAAGAGAGGTGGGTGTGTAGCAGCAGCGCCATGGGAGAGGACGGTGGGTTTCATTAGTGAGCAAGGCATTAAGAACCTCTGTAAGAGTTGTTATTCTAAATGTGAAAGATTATGCAGTTTGAGCGACCAGTCCATCAGTCATGACCATAGAGTCCGAACAAGTCTTCTAAGACCTGAAGCCAGGGTTGGTGTCTTACATCTTGGGACTGCACGGCTGACATAAAGACTCAGAGGAAAACTAAGACAGAAAGAAGTCTAAAATGTTTACATGTCAATTGCCCACAGAGATGAAACAGGAGGTTGCTAAAGAACCCTGACATCTGAAGCCACATTGAAACAATGCAGTTTATAGAACATCACTAATAAACTTTTGTTACTAGAATTATACATCATCAATGTAGAGGATTCAAAAGAGATGTGATGAGTTTGGCAGAGACCATGATTTGGAGAGTAGAGGGAAAACAGAGTGCAGTGGGCAGCGGTACAAGGCACATGTTTGCACAAGACACATCATGCTGCTTCAGGACACATCTGGAAACAAGCTATTTCAGCTCAGTATGTCTTTCCTAGTAAATCGTTTGAAATAAATAAACGTTCATAATTGGATTAGCTCTCCATTGAGGCAAGGGCTAATTACTGTACTTTGAAGGCTAAGTTCATAGAAGATAACACATGGAAATGCCCCACAGTTTTTGCAGGATACGGTTATTCCACTTATTGACTATGGCAATCTTCGATCTAGTACTATTATCAAGTTAAAATGCCCCTTTGGGAGGACAGTCTTCGGTAAACACATTTTCTCATTCCATACTGTCAATTATTGGAATCAAATTAAACCAATATTAAAAAAAGTCAGTCTGTATACACTTTTAAATAAAATTTCTAAAGTTTTTTTTTTTACTTGAAACTGAGAAATGTAAATGCATGCAACAGTTTGTATGGCATATCTCGATCCACATTTGTACACTGTTGTTATATTTGTAAGCTATTATGTTGTATCATTGTATTGTTTTACCTGCAGCATGTATTTACCCTAGAGCCCTTCCAGGTATTGATAAAATTAAAATTAAGAACATTCTAGAAGCCTGTGCATGCACATATTCTAATGTTAGAAAATGTGACTATGGTTAATCCGCACCACAAGAACCTATATCAATTCAGCTTTATTCAACTGATATTGAATTGAAAAGACTGGATGAAGCCACATTAGAACAAATTATCTTTTATTTTACATATATTATTTAATTTTATACTTACCCACATTTGCTCCTTCATCTGTATAAAACACAGAGAAGGATGTCTTTAGCTGTTTCTTCTGTTTAACTTCTTTTTCTCCAGTACTCTGCATCCAGTCCTTAAAAGGCTGCACTACAAAGGCAAGCATATTTTGTTAATACCTGAGAATCAGAAAATGGTTTGCACTGAATGTATACACAGATGACAGCCTGACTGGCAGACATACAGACAGATACGTTTTGTTTATACATCAGAATCATAAAGTATTTTGTACTGAAAATAAACACATACACGCAGTGCAGTACATACATGCTAGACATATGGATGGATGTACACACAGACCAGAGAAAACTGGGGATGGCAGTATACCTTAGAGGTTAGAGCAATGAGCTGTAAATGAGCCTGGTACACCCAGCAGACCTGGGTTTGTATCTCACAACCTCAACTTGCATACTGTGTGACCCTAAGCAAGTCACGTAACCTCCCTGTGTTCCCAGGATGGACCTGGAAATAAGCTTCAGCTTAGTGTACCTTTCCCAGCCAGAAATGTTAATTTGCATTCAACATCATCCTACCTATGTGGGTTTTTTCTGTTTTCTTCCCTCCCTTGAGACACTTGGCTGTGAACTTGTGGTGTGCATACACAATAAGCATGCGCACTGCAAAGTCACTGTATCTCCCCTCCCACTGCCATTCCCGATTGGTTTGTGCCTCCTGGGCACACCCTCAGGTGGCGCTTGTACAGTGGAGAATTGTCATCCACCCACCCAAGGAGGAGAGTATCCCATGGGATGCTCTGCCATCCATCCCTTGCCAGCCAGCCTGCATCCCCCGTTTATTCCTCAACTCAGGTCACAAGCATTGCGGGTGGCACCCCTGCTGCTGCGGTGACGGGTCAGCCAGAATGCACTGTCACTTGAGTGTGTTCCCTGATATAGCAGGCAATTTGCACTATTGATTGTGCCCCATTCTCGGGGGTAAAGGACCAGGTTTAAGTAGAATCCAGGATTGCCTAATTAACTGCAGTGTCTGGGAGGGTATCAACTGTGACTTCTGAAGACTGAGTATGATTCCATGGACATCAAAAAGGAAAATTACGTACCTACCGTAATTCTTGATCTTCTTGGACGAGTCTCCACCACTCATTCACACTAGTGGGATTGGCGCCGAGGCACTAAGACCCATCGGGAGCAAACTTTCGCTGAGGTCGGCGAGAGACCGGGCGCCATGAGACACGCAAGGCCACGAGCAGCGGCTCGAGCGGTAATGACCATCTCGGGCGACGACCCCTCCAACCGCCTTCAGTACCTTTTTACCAAGGAGGTGCAGCGCAACTCAATCTAAAAGGGTAAACCTAATATTAAAAACGGACATAAGATAGTCCGTATGACCCGTGTAAGAAGGGTCAGCAAAGAAGTCCTCACGGCCTAAAGATTTGAGGGAGTGAAGACCAATACAGCGGTGAGCTCGGGGGATGGAGGGTGGGCGTGTGAATGAGTGGTGGGGACTCGTCCAAGAAGATCAAGAATTACGGTAGGTACGTAATTTTCCTATCTTCCTGGACATAAGTCTCCACCACTCATTCACACTAGTGGGAGAGTACCAAGCTGATAATCCCCCAAAAGGGCGGCAGGAAGCCAGAGCTCACGCGTCTAAGATAGAAGCCCATTAAGGATAGTTCTGCCGAATGCGGAATGTCGCCTGGCATGAACATCCAGTGCATAGTGCTTAACGAAAGTATGCACTGAGCTCCAGGTAGCGGGCGTTGTATATATCTGCAATTGGAACATTGCTAATTTCGCTAGGGATGCTACACTCCTAGTAGAGTGAGCGTACACTCTACCTTCTAATTTAACTTGAGCCATGGAATAGCAATGACGAAGGCATGCCACTAACCATGAAGAGATACATCTAATAGCGACAGGTTGACCCAGCCGGTGTCGCTGAAAGAAACGAACAGTTGCTGAGTCTTCGCGAACATCCTTGGTTCTATCTAAATAGAACCGCAAGGCTCTTTAACATCCAAGAATGAAGAGCCTGTCCCCTTCATTTTGGAAATTAGCTGAAGTAAGCGGGAAGTACCAGAGGTTGGTTCAGATGGAATTCTGACACAACCTTGGGAAGAAATTTAGGATGAGTACGGAGAACTACCTTGTCCTTATGGAATACAGTATACGGAGGGTCCGTAACCAGTGCATGTATCTCAGAGACCCTGCGGGCTGAGGTAATGGCCACCAGGAAGGCAGTCTTCCAGGTAAGAAATTTTAGCTCACAGGTAGCTAAGGGTTCGAAAGGCTTCCGAGTGAGCATGTCCAGCACCAGGTTAATGTCCCAGGCTGCAACTGGACGCTTAACAGGGGGTCTGGTATGGAGAATCCCCTTAAGAAATCTCTTCACCATAGGTAACTGAGCCAGAGTTAAGGAAGAAACCGGCTCATGGAACGCTGAGATGGCACTAAGGTGAACTTTAACTGTGGAGTATTGAAGACCTAAGTTTGATAGGTCCAAAAGATACTCCAGAACCTTGCCAGGAGGACAGGAAAAGGATTCCAAGAGGATTTTTCACACCAGAGAGAAAACGCTTCCATTTGGAAGCGACTGTTCGGGTGGCTGGCTTCCAGCAGCCAGAAGGATGTCTGAGACTCTACGAGAGCGTTGAACCGATTCTACTCTATCTCTTCAGGAGCCAAGCATGAAGGTGAAGTGATTTCAGGTTGATGGACCAACAACCCTGAGTCAGAAGACTGATTTGCAAAGGAAGTGGTCTCGGAGAGGCTGCCAACATACTGTTGAGTAGAGGAAACCATAGTTGCCGAGGCCAGGAAGGAGCAATGAGAATCATCTTGGTCCCCTGAGACTCGAACTTGAGGAGTACTTCTGGATTAGAGGAAGTGGTGGAAAGGCGTAAAAGCGCTTTTGTCCACCGCAGCCTGAACGCATCCTGACAGAAAATGCCAGGCCCTGGATTTCTGGAGCAGAAGAGAGGCAGTTTTATGCTGAGTGGGGATGCAAAAGGTCCAGGTCTGAGTCCCCACTCTTTGAACAGGGACCGAGCTACGGCTGGATCGAGACCACTGTGAGGGTCTGCCTCCTCTGCTGAGGTGATCTGCTAGGTCGCTTTGTATACCTGGCAGATAAACCGCTTGAATCAGAGACTTGTGCTCCAAGCACCACTCCCACACCCTCATTGCTTCCCTGCAAAGGGATAAGAATGAGCACCGCTTGCTTGTTGATGTAATACATCACTGCTTTGTTGTCCGCTTGAAGGAGAATGTTCTTGTGACAAAGGGACATCCTTCAGAGCTCGGATTGCATAGAGACCGCCTCATCTCCAGGACATTTATGTGGAGATGAGTTTCAACTGAGTCCATACACCTTGAGTGTGGAGGGAGAGACAGTGAGCTCCCCATCCCATTAGCGATGCATCTGTGGTGATGGAGATCTGATGATCCGGGGAGCAAAGGGGAATCTTCCAGGAGATTGTCTTTGAGACCACCAGGTGAGAGACCTCAAGGGCCCGTCACCTTGATGGGATAAGACTGGGGGTGAGGTCGGGGACCACTGAGTGGAGAGCATCCACTGGGTGGTTCTCATGTGCAGTCGGGCCAGAGGGACAGTGAAGACCGGGGCGCCATGAGACCCAACATGCGTTGCATCGAGAGCTGTAACCGATTGGTTCTCCTGATGTAACGGGCCATATGGAAGGATGTCGAGTCTTCTGTCCTCTGGAAGGAAAGCCTTCGCTGAAGAGGTGTCTAGAAGCGTCCCTATGAAAAGGAGCCTCTGGGAGGGTTGCAGTTGAGATTTTTCAAATTCAGCAGAACTCCATGGGCGTGAGAGGAGTAGGTCGCTTGCACGGCTTCCAAAGTCCTTGGCCGAAGGGCTTGCTAGAAGCCAATCGCTCCAGGTAGGGAAACACTCGAGTCCGATTTTCCTGAGATGCGCCGAGAACTGCACAACACTTTGTAAAACTTCATGCGCCGAGGATAGCCCAAAGGGCAGGACTCTGAACTGATAATGCTGACCCAAAGCTACAAACCTGAGGAATTTCGGTGGTCGGGTGGACGGGATATGCTGGTAAGCATCCTGCATATCCAGAGAGGCAGCCAGTCGTGCTGATGCAGCAAGGGTAACAGGGTACCTAGGAAATCATCTTGAATTTCTCCTGGGGAGGAATTTGTTTAACTTTCTGAGGTTCAGAATGGGGCGATCCCCAGATTTCTTTGGAACCAGAAAGGGTGGGAGTAGAACCCTGTGTTTCGCAGGATGCGGGGCACCAGTTCTATTGCCCTGTTGTTCAGAAGGCCCTGGATCTCCTCCGCGTGAGGAGATCTGACTGAGAGGCGACAACCTGGGTTGTCGTGGGGAGGACACCTGGGGGTTCCAAGAAATTGAGAGAGAAACCTCGCGAATTATCCAAGAACCCATTTGTCTGAGGTTATGGACTTCCACTGGTTGTAGAAGTACATCAGACGACCTCCCACCGGAGGAGAAAGTTCCACCTCGGGCAGAGTGGATGGAACTTGGGCCAACGACTCATAAGGTAGCGCTGGGAGCTTTAGGTCCCTGCGCTTTCTGCTGCGTCTTCTTTTGAGGTTGGGCAGGTTGGCTTTTATGGAAGCTTCCCCTGCCTCTGCCTCGAAAGGACTGACGACTATGAAACTGACGTCTGTTCACATGCCCCCGAGAGGGGGCAGGCGGAGGTCTGGCCAACTTAATGGCCGATCTAGTCTTCTGAGTGGCCTCTAAGGCTTGCTCCACCTGAGGGCCAAAAAGAAAGGAGCCATCAAAAGGCAGCGCCATCACCTGCTGCTGAGCATCATTCGTGAAGCCAGAAGTACGCAGCCAGGAATGGCGCCGGTACAAATCCGGCTGCTGAGCGAGAAGCAGTGTCGAAAGCCGTCCATGGCGGCTTTGACCTGTTGGTTATTGGACTCAATACCTCTAATAACGGTCAGAAGAAGCTCTGACTTGGAATCCGAATCTGGAAGAGCTTCAACCATTCTTTTCATAGAGTGCCACAGGATATACTCATACTGAGAAAAATAGCCTTGATAACTGGCAATACGCATACTTAGAGTGGAGGCAGCAAAGACTCTCTTACCTAATGTATCAATCTTACGAGACTCTTTGTTAATAGGTTGAGCTGTAGTAGTTTGAGGAAGAACGACCTTGTCATTCTCTGCCAGGACTACAATAGGATCCGCAAAGGCTTGGGATGCCAAAATGGGACGATCCTTGGGAGCTGAATACTTCTTATCAATGGATTTAGCCACTGAGGGAATAAGAGCAGGGTTATTCCATACCATTTGAGACAGCGTCTCGAAGGAAGGCTGAATCGGAGGAGTCAAATCCGTAGGGATCTCCAGCATGAAGATACTGGAGTCTTAATATCTTCCCAGGATCGATGTCTGTAGTCTGGAGAGAAAGAGTGGATCCCAGGTTCTTCAACAGAGACTTAAAGGACAGGTCCTCGACCACAGGCTCTGTAGCAAAGAAAGATCCTGTTTCTCCACTTCATCACCCAACCGAGGTCTGGGTCAGGCTCAAGATCATCTCCTGATGGTCCAGAAAGGACTGTTTGGACAGGAAAGGAGGAAAATTAGGAGAGGAGGAAATGGCAGAAAACAAGGAGAGTCCCTAAGGCTCGCCGGCGCCAGACGGCAAAACGGGCTGAAGACGGCACCGAGGAGGCGCACGGGCGCCAAGAGGCACGTGGCCTGCGAACGCCTCGTGGCGCCACTGGATGACGCCACGCACCGCTGCCAACAGCGCCATGGACGACGACGCTGAATAGCGCCGCTGATGACGCCCGCTCAACGGCATCGCAGACAACGCCGCTAACGGGCGCCGCCTCGATCTAACGGCATTACCGGCGGCGCCAGCGAGATAACGCTGGGCGCCACCAACGGCGCCGAGAGACCACGCGGCGCCGCCAACGGCGCCGCAAGCTCCGGGCGCCCCGAAAACGGCGCCGACACGCCACAGACCCTGCAGAAGGCGCCGGAAAAGCCCCGGGAACCTGGAAAACAAGAGAAGGAAAAATACCAGGAGATAAGGGCATCGGTGAGGCCCCCTGCGCCGCAGCCATGTGAGGGGGGGAAACACCTAAGCACGGAGTCGCTAGCACCGAAGAAGGCGCCGCGCGACTAGGAAGGTCCAACCGCCCTACCTGATCGCCGGAGGAGCCCGAGGGCTCCGAGGTAACCGAGCCAGGCAGAAGAACCAACCTCCGAGCCCATCGCTCCATAAGAGCGGCCCACTGATGAAACTGCTCATCTGGAGCCCTACCTATAGGCGGGGAGGGGTTCCGATGTCGAGGACGACGATTATCGGAAGTTGGCGACTCCGAAGAAGGAGACCGCACCAGCAACGATAACCGACCGCCGACCAAGAGACATACCAGAGGGCGACTCTCGGTGATGCCTTCTTTTTGACCTGTGGGTCAAGAAGAGCTTGAGCGCGAACGGGCGCGAGAATGCGCACCGCTTATTTTTATGCCGGCGGGGACCGCCCATCCCCGGCATCGGACTGACCGTAGTCGGAACCCCCGCTGAGGAGAAGGAGGCTGACCGACCCAGCCCGCTGACTGAACAGTTTACACGAAGTCTCCCTACCGCCACCTGACCTGCTCATGGTCGACTCGTCCAGTAGGCCGAGACTTCTTCAAGTAAGTTAAATTTAAATATTAGAAAAATTTACGAAAAATAGAATAAAACTAAGCGATACTACTATCGTGATAATGTTACAAAAACAAACTGAAAACTATGCGCTAGTTTGAAGTTTGACTCTGACTGAAATGACGGCGTCGTCACTGAAGCGCACTCGGCGGAGAAAAAAGGAACTGAGAGGCGGTTGGAGATCGTCGCCGAGAGATGGTCATTACCGCTCGAGCCGCTGCTCACGGGCGCCGTGTCTCGCGGGGCGCCTGCCTCTCTCAGCCGACCCTCCAGCAAAAGTTTGCTCCCGATGGGTCTTAGTGCCTCCGGCGCCAATCCCACTAGTGTGAATGAGTGGTGGAGACTTATGTCCAGGAAGATCTGGCACTTAAAGGATACTGCTGTTTCTGTCTGCTACTTGGATTGGCCCTTAACAAGCCAATCGTCCAGGTGAGGGAAAACTTGAAGTCCCTTCTTTCTGAAATTTGAAGAAAGTACTGTGACGCTTTTGGTAAAGACAAGCGGGGACTATGCAAGCCCAAATGGTAGAACTCTGAACGGGTACTATTTGAGACCCACACAAAAGTGGAGGTACTTGCAGTGACAGAGATGTGCTGGATATGCATCCTGCATGTCTAGGGATGCCACCCAATCCTGGGTTCTCAGGTATGGAGGAAGAGAGCCAAGAGACACCATCCTGAATTTCTGTACCTCATGAACTTATTTAAAAAGACAAAGAACCTCATCACAAAAGCACAGAGGCAAGGGTTACCCTAAAAGGGCACTAGCAACAAAGCCAGGTTTCAGTAAAATAAAAAATCACAGTTGTCCCATAATGCAAAGCATCATGGGATATATATGAAAATCACCATTACATTTGTGACTAGTTCTGCTTTAAGCAGGAAAACATGGCGCCAAAGAGCCTCTCACACAATCTGCAAAGGGTGAGAACAGAAGACAGACACGTGTTTATTTGATTTATTTAGTTATTTGAGTTTTGGTGACCGGGTAAGTCCACTGAGACAAGTACAGTCCCTTTTTCAGGGTCGACCTGGGTAACAAGAGTTACAGAGCGCATTAAACATTGTAACAAATAAGAGAGATACAAAAAAAAACCCCCAAAAAACAGTGTGACCACATCTTATACAAAATCGGGTTGACAGAAAGTATATATACATATTATGTACAATTGGCAAGGAATATACAGGTAGTCAGTACAATGTAACGAAAGTTAGTAGCATTTTCTATGGTATATATAGGAGATTAAAGACATACAGACAGATAGGTACTGCAGCCTGAGACACTGGAGGCAGAGCAGTAGGACTTTAACCAAAGTAAGAGCATGCTGCAGAGGCAGTAAGGGAGGTGAGCAAGGAGGATTGGAACTTATGGAGAGAGGAGCAAGACAGGACAGCGGGAGGAAGTGACAAGTGAGTTCCAATCAGAAGGATCAGAGTAGGGAAGGACTTACAAGCAGTAGCAAGATGCAAGCTAGGCTTGATAAGAAGAGGAAGTGACGCTGAGTGGAGAGAACATGGGCCTTGTTTTAGACAGATTAGCCCAACTAAGGAAGGGGGGTTAGATATAATTACCAGTTTGAACAAGAGGCTAAGGGAGTAGTACCTCAATCTGGACAAATAAGGTAACCATCCCAAGGAGGAGAGGACATCGCAGCGATGTTGCTAGGAGCCGACCCCCAGAGCAAACCTACTGACCCTGTGGTAGGCCTGGGAGAGTATGGATACTGTAGGGTCGAAGAGTTTGCAGGGGCCAGCAAAGGAGCTCCATAAGTCAGAAGAGGTATAAGGGAAGAGGTTGCAATCTTGTGGTAGGAGATCGAGGATAGGAACGGACAAATCCTATAGAGGAGGCCGAGCTGCTGGTTGAGCACTTTAGATACAGTGGAGGCATGCAACTTAAGGGAGAGAGGAGGGTCCAGAGTGATGCCTAGGTATTTAAAGGAGTGGATGCACTCCAAGATATCACCACTAAGGGAGGTAATAGTGAGGGGTAGGTGGGAGTGCTTGGCTGGTGAGAGATGGAGAAGAGCATACACTTTGTTTTTTTTTTTCATTCAGGACAAGGTGTTTGCTATAGAACCAACCCTCCAGAGAGGAGAAGTTGGAAGACAAGGCACTGTTAATCCAGCCAACATTGGGGAGGAGCGCTAGATGATTGCATCATCAGCATATAAGTGAACCGATGCCCTTCCACAGGAGTTGGGTAGGTCGTTGATAAATAATGAAATAGTATAGGATCGAGGATGGAGCCTTGGGGACTCCATGGATTATTGCTTTAGGATTAGAGACAGAGCCAGACCATTTGACACTTTGTGAGTGGCAGGAACGTAGTTTTCAATCCAGGTTAAGGCACTGAAGTCGAAACCAAGAGCACAGAGCTGATAAAGTAGAAGGCCATGATTCACCAGGTCAAACGCTTTTAGTAATGTCCACAAAGATGGCTCCAGTGGTGGGTCCATGGTCCATAGCCTGGTAAATGTCACAGGTAACTTTATCAGTGCAGTAAGGGTACTGTGATTCCTCCTAAATCCATGCTGAAAGGAGAATAACAGAGCATGGAATTCCAAGTAGTCCTGCAGGTTATTATATACAATTCACTCCAGGATTTTTGCCAAGGGGCAGAGGACAGAGATGGGACGGAAATTTTCAATGTTAGTGTTGGGTACACCCTTATGTACCGGGACAAAAACAGCTACCTTCCACTTGTCAGGGACAACACCAGAGAGGAACAAGTGATTTATTAGATCACAGACTGGGCAGGCAAGTGCAGGGGCACCTAGTTTGAGAAATTTTGGTTCCAGCGAGTCGTGATTCATCCTGCACATTACGGCTTGTTCATTTTCCCCTGGGGTCTAACACAGATGAGGCACATTAATGAGTCCTGTGTAGGATGAAACACGTGTCTGTGTATTCTGTTCTCAAGCTTTGAAGATTGTGTGAGAGGCCCTTTGGCACCATGCATTCCTGCTTAAAGCAGAAGCAGCCTAAATTTTCATGGTGACTTGCATACAGTATATATCCCATGATGCTTTTCATTAAGGGAGTATGTAATATGTGATTATGTACTTATTTAGGTGCCTGAGGTCTAAGATTGGGTGCATGCTGTCCATCTTTTTTGGGAATGAGGAAGTATCTGGAGTAGAAGCCTTTGCCACCTTCTGACTTCGGTGCTTTCTCTACTGCCCTGTCTGTGGCAGCCATGCTACTTCCAAGGAAAGATGGTCTGCTATCAGGACTGTAACTGTTAGATGATGACAATTCCCTTGGAGGTGGTCCAGTGCTCTCTCCCACTGTGCTAGGGAGTAACCATCCTGAATAATATCCAAGACTCACTTGTCCGTGGTGATGGTCTCTCATTGCTGATAGACTAGGGCTAGTTGCCCCTACCAGAAATTAGCAATACACCTCAGGCAGCAAGGGTGGACATACGACTAGCATCCCATCAGAGAGTAGCCCTGGCTGCCTTTGCCGCTTGTGCCTTCTGCTTTTGCTTCTGCCTTACTGCTGGAAGGGCATTGGCTTAAACTGCAGCTGGAAACCTCACTGGGTAGGCTTGCCATGAAATGGCTGTTGCCAGTGAAAGAAGCCACACACCCTACCTCCCTGAGGTGGAGCATGGCGCTTATATTCTAAAATGTCATTTTCTTTATTACGACACCTTAAGGGCATCCTCTACATGTTGACCAAAGAGATACGTTATATTAAACGGAATGTTCATAATCTTCTGTTGGAAACTGACGGAGAATCCTGCTGTTCACAGCCAGGAATGCCTCCAGACATAAATTCCTGTAGCATGGCATCCAAAGCAGCTGTCAGTTGGTGGTTATTAGACTCAAACCCTTGTGTAATAAGCAAAAAGAAATCTTGCTTTGAGGAGGACTCTGGCAGGTTCTTTGTGATACCTCTGAACATGTTCTATATGAAGTATTCGTACCTTGAAATATGGGACTAGTAGCTTGCAATCCCAAGGCCTAGAGTAGCTGCAGCAAATACAGTTTTTCCCATAAAAGTAACTGAAGCAAATACACTTTTCCCATAAAGTTAATCTTATAAGACTCCTTATTGGGAGACTGTGCCACAAATCTTTAGCAGCAATAGACTTACATAGTTAGCCATGATAAGAGTAGCATCTGCTATAGGCTGAGTGCAGTAAACTGGTTTTGTCCAAGGTACCATATCCTTCTTATCTGGCAGTCAGGGGACTACTGGAATGAAAGCAGGTTTTCTCCAGGCTGCATCAGTGAGGGTCTCAAGGACAGGGCTGCAGGAGTGAGTAGGGAAATGGGCAGAGTACATGGACCGTATGGTCCTTATCTGCCGACAGATTCTATGTTAGGTTGGATAGGTGGCCCTAGATATATATGGGTAGAGAAGGTATACTGAGATACTCCATCTGTATCTTCTTGGCTTCATCCACGGCCACTGCCTCAAGGTTCAGACCTTAGTGCATGTTCTTCAGCACTGAATGAAAAGAGAGCACCTCCTGAGGAGAACTCTTCAAAATCCTCTGACTCATTATCAGTCGGATTTGGATTGTACTCTTGTTTGTCCTCCAACACGGGGGAAGGGGTTAGCAGGGCTAAAGGATAGTTCACCGTGACACTGAGGCTGGTCTCCGCACATTTGCAGTGCTCCATGAAGAGGTTACACCCACACTGACGAAAACCCAGCGACAAGGGAGGAGTCAGCATTGACAGCGGTGCTGCCACTGATTAAGACACCAGCATCAACAACAATACCAGCACAGACGCTAGCCCTGGCACCAGTGACTGGACTGCTGGTGACACTGGTGATGATAGAGGTGCTGGCACCAAAGAGGGCATCGACTCAGAGATAGTCCTGGGCACTGCAAATGCACCACAAGCAGAGACAAAAGAGTGCAGAGGATCGACTGCTCCATGAGAGCTGTCCATTGAACTAGCAGCTTATCCACTGCATTCCAGAAAGCAGGGGATACACTGGAGACAGAGGGTCAGGCCCTAAACATGCAAGGAAGTTCAGAGTGATATCCTGCCCTGTCGAAGGTGATGAAGGAGGGGACACTGGGACTCCTGCATCCAAAAAGATGGCTGCCTCGGGTCAGAGTAGTGAGAACCTAACCTAGGCCTTGTTGTTGCTATTCTTTACTCTTTGATGTGAGGATGAGGTAGACGTCAAATGGTTCCTGAAACAGACACTGAGCATGATTGTGACCAGGAAAATTTTTTATTTGACTATAAGAGGACTGCCTAGCCTCCCAGCCATGAGATTCCCAGTACCAGAACACTCGCCCAGAGAGAAGTGGTGGTGGTTGTCAGACATAACCTCATTTGCAGAGCAACTAGCTATTTCAGCCACCCTACCTGTCATAATGATTTCTGAACATCATTGAATGAGGTAGAGCTGTGAGAAAACCTGATGGCTTTAAACTACTAAAACTTATAATAAAACAAAAAAAATTAGAACAATACGGTGATCAAAACACAAACAACTGGACTAGAATGCTATCTGTATGCAAACTGGTGTTCTGGTCTCTGATGGAGACAGTGCTGCACTTCGATGGCTGGTATCCAGTTGCACCCCCCTCTCAACCAAACCCTTCGTGGGCATCCAAATTATTTACAATGTACACCCTGCTAGCCCTCAAGGACTGGCACAATACTCCGCTCACCTCCTTGTCCGGTCACTGTCTGACCCATATCACAAAAAGCACAATTACTCATGTCACAGTTCTGGCCATTCATTCAACTGCATGGTGAGGTTTTTATACAACTGTATGAATGAGCAGCACTGTGGCATGACTAATCACACAGTGATATGGGTCAGAAAGCAGCTGGTGAAGGGGAAGTGGAGGGCTGTGTCAGTCATTCGTGGGTGGGGGGTGGGGGAGCGAGCAAAGGTTGCAACAAAAGTAATGTGATGCCTGCCTGGGATGGGGTGAGGAAAGGGAGGTTCACCAGACATCAGGGAGTCAGGAGGCACAGCATCTGTTCCTTTTTCAAAATTCAGTATTCTATTCAAGGCGATGGGCGATGAGTGGGTGCCACTGCACAGCAGGGATTTTTTTTTATTACACAGGATGAAGTTAGGCAGGGGGTGCCAAATCTCAGACTGGAGTAGTCAGAGTTTGCACAATCCGATCTGAGGTCCAACCTCAGACCAGATTTTGGATAGGAAAGTACAACATCCAGCTGATCCGATCTCTGAGAAAACGCTCAGATTTAGACAGATCAGATTTTTTCGGATCATAACCAAGCAACACTGAAAAATAGCAGACAACAGCAGCAATGCTGAAACAACAGCAATGATAATTCTAATCAATTATGCATGAGGCCAGTGCACTGTGTGATTGACTACAGTACTGGGAGCTAGTCTCTTAGAAATGCTCGGTACATCTCACAGCATCATAGCATGCATTAATTTAAACTAAAAAGAAAAAAAAAGATTCCTAACTCAAAATTGGAATTATAATTGCAATAACACACACTTACAACTGGTCATTTCTGGTGGATTAAAGCCCAGTCTCGGATTGACGAAGCCTCAGTGTTAGAAGCAAAGCAACGGTTTACCAAATACTTTTTTTGTACTGCCTCAGTGCTTTTTAAGCTTTCTTGCACTTTTTTGCACAACCATAGCTGTATTTATATATTCTAAAGATATTTGTATCTAGCATACAGTAGCTTTTCAACTTTTTATAGTTCTTGAATATCTCTGAGTGCCAAGGGCTTTGTGTAAAAGATTCTGAGTTTAATGACCCCTGGCTTCACCATGGACCATCAACAGTTCCCAGCTGGGCTAAGCCCTGAAATGCCTGGTTGGTTGGGCGTTATTGCTTAATTATAATGCAGGTTCCAATGCCATAATGCAGGTTGTGACCTAAAATGCAAACAATGCTGGATCCTTCCTGCCTCAAGAACTTGGTATTTGGCAATCAGCTACTATTTTAGCAAACAGGATGAAGCAGTAGCACGATTGTACTGGTGCATATTTAAAATAGTATTTGCCAGCACAAGTCTACTAGTTTGTCATCACTTAGATCCAACCTTTCTTACATGACATAAAAAATACTTTACTTTCTATTTGCTATTCATAAATAATACCAGGCTCAAGAAAAACAAGTTAGTCATCTGTAACTGTAGTTCTAGGAGTGGTATATGGTGTGCATCCACACTTCTGGCAGAATTCCTTTCCCCTTTAAATCTGTCTGGAAGGTCTTCAAGTCTGCTCCTACCTCCCACCCAGGTGGTATCCTCCTCAGCACTAACATGTGACATCAGATCTGACCCACTGGAAGCCAGACCAGTGTGCCACTTGCCAGGGGAGGTCAGGTTAGTTGTACGGATTTACACCATACATCACAAAAAGAAATGAAAATTACGTACCTACCGTAATCCTTGATCTTTCTGTGTATCTTCACCATTCATCACTAGTGGGTACTGCACGGAGCTAGGACCCTACAGGAGACTTCTTTTTTTCAACATGGGTGGAGTCGACGCAGAGCTAGTGCGGCCCTCGAGGCCGACGTTCCACGTGGCGCTCGAGGGTTGGCCGTTAGCTGCTGTCGACTCCACCCCAGCCCCAGTTCTGAGTGTAAGTAAGGGAGGGTGGGTTGAGGCAAGAGAGCCCAAGGGATAGATAAAAATGAAAGGAATAATAAACTAAAAGGAGAAATAAATGACCACGAGGACAGAAGGAGAAATTAAAAGGAAATTGGGAGAGGGGCCAATCTCGGAAGGAGAAGGAGGAAAGGGAGGAGAGGTAAGGAGAGGGAGGGGAGGGAAGAGTAGCACACCCCAGGAGCGATATGCACTCTGACATATTTAGGAAGACTAGAGTCCAGCCTTGGACTATCAGGCTCAGCTGCAGGAGGCAAGCAGCCCAGGTCTGGAGACCAGAGAATAGAAGGTGCAGGCTGAGGTGTGTCTCAAGCTCCCGCCAAAATGGGAAACTTAAACAGCCAAAGGCATAAAGGATAAGAGTTCAAAATAGGAGACTCTAAATAATAGACACTTGAGTAAAAAGGGAGGGAAGAGAGAGGTGGCTCCTCACACCAAACTCCCAGAAGGGGAGAAGAGAAAAGGGAACCCCCTCCACCCAAATCCCTATAAACCCCCCCCAAGGGTTTTACCCCTCTGCATCTCCACAGTCCCCTCCCGCCTAAATGCAAGGGAAAGGAGAGTAAAGAAAGAGAAGACACACAGGGGATAGGGAGGAGGAAGTCCAGAGACTGAGGCCCACAGGGGGAAGGAGGATGGGATTTAGTGATGAATGGTGAAGATACACAGAAAGATCAAGAATTATGGTAGGTACGTAATTTTCATATCTTATCTGTGTCAGTCTTCATCATTCATCACTAGTGGGTGAGTACCGAGCCCCCCGAAAGAGGACCCTGAAGTACCCTAAGGGACTAGGTCCCTTAGCCTCCAGTGGTGAGACACGGAAGGAGAACCTTACAGGCCTGGGGAGGCCTGGGACTGGTCTGGATGAGATGGGGATCTCCCAGTGGGGACCCCAGAGCCTCCATCTCACCTTTCAGGAGAGAGATGGATTCTCCGGTATGTGGAATAAATCACCCTATGCCAGGCCAGGGGTGATAACTGGGATAGGCGGGTTATGCAGTCCGCCAAGGCAGATTGCTGTCCATACCACTCTGGATGCCACCTCATTGGCATCATACAATGCCATTTCTTGGTGCCTTGCTAGCTCTAGGCCCTGCGCAGAGAGGGCAATGGCTTGCCTGGTTTCCTCTGAGTCAGGCATTGAAGCTAGGAGCTGACCTAGCCTAGACCACAAGAACCTGTTGTAGGCTGCAAAGTGGGCCTGATGTGCTGTGATAGAGAGATCCATGCCGAGTAGAACACTCGTCTCCCCCAGAAGTCGAAATCCGGGGGCGGTCACGGTAAGGGGTTCGAGACCCCAAGGGGGTGTCCAGGGAGATCAAGCCCAGAGGGGGATGAGGCAGAGAACCTGGGGACCCAGGGGGAGCACAATACCGCTGGTGTAAGTCCCTTGGGGTTGGAACAGTGAAGAAGGGATGAAGCCAGAGCAAATGTGATGCCTCCTGAAAAGGAATAGGCCAGGTGGGAGCCACCAGGTGGGCCGCACTGTACTCACCTAAGAAGGCATGCATCACATGCTCAGGATTACTGACTGGGACAGGGGTAAGATGAAGCTCATCTAACATCCTCGCAAGGAAGTGCTGATAGGAGGACAGATCAGATGCTGGGGAGATGTGGACCGAAGGTTCCTCTCCCTCCATAGAGGGAGAAGAGGATAAAGACGAGCTTCCAGGTTCAGGGTCCAGCTGCACGGGAGTGTGGTGGAACATTGGCTGGTCCAGGGCATGGAGATAGGTGGGAAAATGTGCAGCAGAACCTCTGAACTGTTCCCAGGTGAGAGGTCCACGAGGACCGGGAATACCTGGGACCACCGGGGATGGAGACAGAGGCTCAGGGGACAGGCTCCTGGCAACAGGAGAACAGTCTCTGTCAGGGCAGGGGCCAACAGAAAACCCTTCACAGGAGGGGACCCAAAGCCACTGCAGCCACAGCTACAGCCATTCAACTGGGTCAGAAACGGTCAGAGCTGTGCCCAAAGAAAGAAACTCCTCGTGAGGTAACTAGGACCGCTGCAAGTCCAGAAGGACAGCCCTGACCTCAGAAGTTAAAGTCCCTCTCGGGGACTTCTCCAGGGAAAGGTGAGGGCCCGCATTTTGGCTCCTCCCAGAACCCGGCTGGTCTCTGGGGTGGGCACACTGTGCCACACCTCTACCTCGCAACCCTTCGGAATCAGAGAGGGACCTCATCCTTGTAGCCACCAGCATAGGTAGCTGGCAACTCTGGGTAGCCTACGAGGAGTCCACCCAGAAAACCATACCCTCCCCCTCCTGGTGTGCCCCGGGCTGCCCTAAACTTGGGCTGTCCAAACACACCAAGGAGGGGGGGTGCCCCAACTGGAGGAACAGCAGCACCAGTGACCCCAGGTTGCACAGCAGTAGTCACAGGGGACCACCACTGGCTGGTCAGACCCCTTGACCCTAAGGTCCACCAACGACAACCTGACTCTAGAGGAGGCTGGAAGGGGGCCGAGGTGTTGGAAACAGAGGGTCCAAGATTTTGAAGAACCTGGGAGCCAGTCTGGATCAGATTTACAGTCTGCCTCCGAAGAGGCAGACTCTAAGGTCTGGTGCCATACAACTCCTTGATCCCTTCCAGTTCCTGGACCCCGAAGTGGGACACCCTGAGATTTGGTACCGCCAACAGCATCTGAGGGTAGCACAGCCCCATGCCTGGCACCGACACCCACCCCAGTGCTGCAAATGGCATCGGAGTCGGGCACGACCCCAAGTACAGCCCCATGCTCCCCCCCAGTGCCGTCAGCTGCCAAACTAAACGTGGCACCATGCTTGACCCCAACACCCACCCCGGCACTGCGAGTGGCACCGAAGTCAGGCGCGGCCCCGAACACGCCGCTGCATAACACTTCGGCACCATGAGCGATGCTGAAGGCAGGGCTGGCCCCAACTGCGGTGCCAACCCCATCCCCAGTGGTGCTAGTGGCGTAAAGATAAGAGATGAAGCCGGCTCAAGCCCCGACGCTGTGCATGGCGTCAGGCCCAGAACCAGGCCCAGAAACTTCCAAAACACCACCCAGAGTGCCGCCGAGAACTCCAATGCCGTGAGCAGCATCAGAATTGATGGCAGCACCAAGAGAAGGCCTAACGCTAACCGTGATGCTGTACTCAAAGCCCACACTGCCGTGAACAGTGCTGGGGCCAAGAACAGTGCCACAAGACGACGCCGAGGATGGTGCCAGGCCAGGCACCGAAGGGCTCGGAACACGACACTGAGGGAGCTTTCACCACTGAAGAGGTGATTGCAGATGCGGTGCCTCCCGACTGACCCCCAAGGGGGCCGGCCTGGGCCTCCTAAACTGCGGAAGAAACCCCCGCCATGACAAGGCTAGAAGAGGCGGGAGTTCCTTCCTCCACGGCCCATATAGGACCTGGAGGGGACCCAGGGGAAGGGCCGAGAATCCTTGCCTTGGCCCAGCGACTGCACATTCGACCTCAGAAAGTCGACGGCGTACATACGACCTTCAACTCGCGGGTCTCAACAACACGGTGGTCCATAGAGAAGCAAATGTCACAGTTATCCATATCGTGGTTGGGGCCGAGGCAGGAAAGGCAATGGTCATGCTGGTCCATCGGGAGTAGAGGCGCCACGGGCACCGACACATAGGGGCCACCCCACTTTAGACGCCTTCTTGCCCCCAGATGAGACATGACTGAACGGAAAATAAACTATAAACAGTACTTGACCGCTTAATAAAAGGAAAGATCTCACCGGTACTTGAAGTGACGCCACAGGTGAGCAGAACTGAGGCAACTGTAGTTTTGAATGCAGAATCGGCGACTAGCCACAAAACTCGGAGTCCCACACAAGAGGTAGCACACTGACCGGTGAGAGAAAGAACTAGGTTGGGTGGAGTCGACAGTAGCTAACGGCCAACTCCTCAAGCGCCACGGAACGCCGGCCTCGAGGGGCGCACCGCCTGATTCGAGCCCATGTTAAAATAAATATAATCTCCCACAGGGTCTGAGCTCCGGCCCAGTACCCACTAGTGATGAATGGTGAAGATTGACACAGATAAGATCTACAGTTACATGTGACTAACTTGTTTTTTCTAGGGGCGTGGATATGGTGTACTGTCCACGATTCTGTCAGACTCTGAGTCCTAGCTGTTTTCCAAGAAGAGTGGACAAGGTGCACACCTCCTATTTAGGGAAGAGAGACTGGAGAACCGAGGATCCAAAACCAGCATCTTGGCATGACTCAAGGTTGATGTGGCAATAGGAGATGCAGGTGAGCACGACTTCCAGGTAGCAGCCCTGCACTTCTTCTGAATAGGGATGTCCCTGGAAGCAACCACCAAGGCAGAAGTATGTCTGGTGGAATAAGCCCTAAGCCCTTTGAGAGGCTTCCTACCAGCCAGCTTATAGCAGAGGTCAATGCAGAAGACTATCCACCTGCCAAATGTCTGCTTTGATAATGGTCTGCCAGGTGCGGCTTCAGTATAGGTGACAAACAGCTGGCAAACCTCTCCTCAAACTCCAGCTGTGTGCTCCTCACAGTTGGTGTGTGAGCGCCGCAGGTCCAGAGTATGAAGCCTGTGCTCAGCCTCCAAGGTGTGATTGGTAAAATACACTAGGAGATTGATCACCTGGTTAAGGTGAATCTCCGAGATGACATTCAGAAGGAACTTCAGATTAGGGTGAAGGACAACCTTGTCCCTGTGGAAGACCAAATAAGAGACTCCACCAAGAGCACCTGGAGCTCATTGATCCTTCTGGTAGATGTGATGGCCATCAAGAAGGTGGTCTTCCATGACAGGTATGACAACTCACACCTGTGCATTGGTTTGAATGGCATGCCCATGAGCATTTCCAACACCAGCAACAAATCCCAAAGTGGTGGTGGTTCATGCACCAGAGGGGAAATGTGGTCAAGGCCCTTAAAGAAGAGCCCAACCATCTTCTCTTGCATCACTGCTGGCATACCAGCCAGCGCTCAGTATGTAGAAATAGCCACCAGATGAACCTTGAGGGTCGTCGACCAAAGGCCCAACTGAGAGAAGGACCATAAGCAATCAAGGATGCTAGCCACAGGACAGGACAGGGGGTCAAGCACCTTACCCTGGCACCAAATGGAGAATCTCTTTCATTTGAAGGCATAGCACTGATGAGTTGACTCCTTCTGAGAGGCCTCAACTACATGGAGGACTTTGTCGGAGAGACTCAGAGCCTGGAACTCTAGCCACTCAGGAACCAGGTTGACAGGTGCAGGGACTGAAGGTCCAGGTGGAGGATCTTCCCCTGAGAGCAGGTCCACGCGAAGTAGCAGATGCCACGGAGGCCTGCTGCTGAGGCTCAGGAAATCGGGGTACCACAAGGAATGGCCAGGATCATCCATGCCTTGTCCCTCTGAGCTTTGATTAGAACCTTGTGGATCAGAGGAAAGGGAGGGAAGGCATACAGGAGGCCGGGGGTCCGGGGCCTCGCAGAGGCATCCCTCTGCAATGTATCCCGCTGAGGGGCATGGGCACAAAACAGCCTCAGCTTGGTGTTCTCCTGGGGGGCAAACAGGTCCACCAGAGGGGTGCCCACTGGGAGAACAGATGGTCCACTACCTCCTGAAGAAGGGACCACTCATTAGATGTCTCGCCACATGGTTCAGGGTGTCTGTCAGCCGACTGGACACTCTGGCCACATGAATGGCCAGTAGGCTGTCCTGAGGCTGAGCACAAGGGTCCAGATGTGTAGAGCTTCCCTGCACAGAGGTAGGGAATGCACCTCACCCTGCTTGTTGGGTAGCACATGGTCTTCATGCTGTCCATCTGGACCTGGATGATCTGACCCTGGAGATGTGGAGAGAAGACTGTCAGGGCCAGGCGAACAGCTCGAAGCTCCAGCAGATTGCTGTAACATGAGGACCAGAGGCCGTGGACCCTGTGTTCCTTCAGGTGGACACCCCAGCCCATCAGGGAAGCACTGGTCATGAGAGTGACCATCGACTCCAGGCAGACAAATGGGACTCCTTCCTGTAGATGTTCTTGACAAACCACATCTGCTGGGTCACCATGACTGGCTGGTCAAGGTGGCCCTAACACTGAGACCACTGATAGGCCAGACACCACTGCAGGAAGCGATTTCTCCAGTGGACCCAATGGACCACACTGGTGCAAGCCATCATGAAGTCCAGGAGGCACAGGAAGTCCCTGAAAGGGTGCAACTGCCCAACCTGAAATGATCGGGCAAAGAAGGAAAGATCTTCCACACTGTCTACTGGAAGCTGGGCAAGGGCTCAGCAAGAGTTGAGCTCCACCCTGATGAAATGAATCACATGTGAGGGGATGAGTTCTGACTTGGCCTCGTTGACCAGGAGGCCAAGGCGTAAGCAGGTCTGGAGGGCCAAGTCCTTGGGCTAATCCACCTCCACCATGGAGGGGCCTGCAGTCGGCTAATCATCCAAGTATAGATACACCCAGATCCCTCAGTGCCTCAGGAAGGCTGCCAACACTGCTGTGCATTTGGTGACAACCCTGAGAGTTGAGGAGAGGCTGAAGGGTATGGCCTGGAACTCATAGAGGGTTGGATGGATGGATGGGGACATGGAAGAAGGTGTCCCACAGGTTCAGGGATCAGAACTGCATATTCTGCTCCAAGGGCAGAATGATCTGGTTCACAGTGACCATTCTGAAGGTGCTTGACCATAGAAACTTGTTCAGGTCATGCAGATCCAAGATGGTGTGCCAGTTCCCCCCCCCCGAAGGTCTGTTTGGGAAACAGAAAATATCTGGAGACAAACCCTGGATCAGCTGTTGGGTCCAGGATGCAAACCACCACCTCCTTCTGGAGTAGCAGGGTGGTGTCCTCCCAAAGGGAGGGCAACATGTTTGCAGACACCACATCCTCTCAAGTGGCACGGGCTCAACTGGGTTGGAGAGCCTCGAACTCCAGGAGGCAAGCCCTGACCAACCACTTTGAGCACCCACTGTCTGTGTTAATACTGGACCAGGCAGAAAGAAAGTGTCAGAGCTGGCCCTCCACAGGAGGATCTAGGGGAGACAGGATGGGAAGGGAGGGGGCACCCCCCAACTCATCACTGGGCAGGCTTTAAAGTGGAGGCAGGGCCAGTGGAGGACACTTCTGGACCTTGACTGCCAGGCTTTGAGACCACAGAAGTGACCAACCTCGGCCTGGGATGCCAGGACTGCTGGTGCCCAGCTGGGGTCTGGGTGATTTGGCTACAAGGGCTGGGTTGGGCTGAAAGGACTCTTTGGGGTTTGGAGCCTTGACATCCTTTTGAGCCAAGGTGACAGAGTCCAAGATGGTGTTGGACTTTTCAGTCCTAATGAGATGACCATCCACCCCTGGCCTGAACAAGATGGTGCCCAGCATGGGGACATCCACCAATTTGTGCTGGGTATCTGGCATAAAGGTTGAGATCGCAGCCAAGCCCGGCGGTGCATAGCCACAGCCATGGCCACGGACCTGGTGCAACAATCACCAATGTCCATGGCTGTCTGGAGCTGCTGTTTAGCCACAGCATGGCCCTGGTCCCAAACTTGATTGACCATCAACTGAAGGTCATCCAGGAGTCGAGGGAGCACCTCGTCAAGAGTGCTCAATAAAGCATGGGTGAAGTGGGCCATCATTACAGCTGAACTACCCTGCCTGAGGGCAAGAGATGAGGTCACATACACTTTCTTGGCCACACAATCCAGTATCTTGGATTCCTTGTTGGGGGGGTTTATCAGCATCCCCAACATTGCCTGTCTGGTGAAACACTAAGTCGGCCCTAAACCCTTAGCCGAGGGGTGTTCAGTGAACCCAGAGAGGGAACCCATAGGGACTTAGACATTTCCAGGCCACATGGGCCAACAGTGTAGTGCAGAGGACTGAGCTGCCAGAGCTCCAACACGGGCCCAAGAATGGCCTGGCCACTGGAAAGGCGACTCAGAGTCATCCTGCCGAGGATTTTGGTAAGGGATACTTAGCTCATTTCTGAATGGGCCTGGCTGGATCCCCAGCCTCTGAAATCAGGCACAGCATAGCCTCTGAAGGAAGTGGAACCAAGGTCTGTCGACAACCACCCAACTCCAGGCCACCCAGCCTGGAGTGCATGGAGGAACCCCTCCGATTCTGAGGATTCACAAAGACCAGCTGACCTCCTGAGTCCCCACTAACCTTGTGGGGCTTGTTGGACATGTATGATCAGGACTAAAAGCCACCAAGTAAGCCCTGGAGTAGTACGGGCATCCTGGATGGTGGACCACCCTTGGCTAAATCAGTTGGGGTTCCACCTAATGGGTGGAGAGGCCAGAATCGTTACGGAACAGGTTTGGGATGCTGTGAGGTATGCAGCCAAGGGAGTGTCAGGAAGGGGTTGGCACTAGCTTAGGCCCAGCATTTAAAAGAGCTGCTGCCACATAAGCTCCTCATAGCAGTGTTGCAACTTGTGGCAGAGTTGATCCTCCCCAAGAGGAGGAAGAGAAGAATAGTGACAACAACATTCTCCCAAGTGTCGAGAAAGAGACCGTTGACTTCGGCGAGGGCTATGCAACTGCGAACTACAGGGTCACCGACCTCGACCACCAATGAACCAGATGGCGAGGAGAGGCAAGGAACCGCAAGTGATGCCTGGGGTCCCCCGCAAGCTTGATGTCCCGAGTGTTAGGGATCAGGTGATGGAGCTGATCTGACCCACCTTGGGACTGGAATGTCAGGACCGGACTCCTGGAGAGGGAGGTATCCCCCTCGTCCTACAAC
Organism: Neoceratodus forsteri; assembly: GCA_016271365.2. NCBI lineage: Eukaryota > Metazoa > Chordata > Ceratodontiformes > Ceratodontidae > Neoceratodus > Neoceratodus forsteri. The sequence goes on from JADMNL010000025.1 coordinate 48,394,550, forward strand.
AACAGGTCAACTGTGTCAAGAAAATCTCAACCAGCTGGTCAGCCCGCGTCTCAGACGACAGGCTCGATGGGGACACCATTCAGCCAGTGGCCTAGACTGACGCATCGTCTGAAGTCGATCTGCCAAGAAAGGTCATGCTGAGTATGGCTGGGAATCAAAGGTCCAGGAGCACTCACGGTCCCATGAACTATAATGGGACAGTTTGGCTTTTGCTTTGGAGTCCTGTTTCAAGGAGTTGGACCCATGGGAAGGGCCATCCCTGAAGGTAGGTAGGTAGGGACTGACATAAGTTACAGAACACCCTGCTAAAAGAGATCCCAAAGCCCAGCAGGAGCAGCGTGGACACCAAAGAAGAGCTCATGGCCACCTGGGTGGCAGCTTCCATGAAAGTCGCCAATTGTTCAGCAGACCCCGCAGCTGCGGAGACTGCCCCGTGGGTATCCTTACTGAACAGGAGGATCCTGCTCGTTCAGACGACCCAGGAAAGCCGTGTGTACCAGTCCTCCAGGGTGGAAGGGTGCAAAGTAGGGCACAGGCCGCAAGCCTGGGAGTCGTATGCTTGGTCCAGATAGTAAACACATGTGGCGTGAGGGTCCATGCATAACATCTTCTGTCCACGTGGACAAAGCTTGAACCAGGTGCCGACTTAGAAGTCGTTGAGTCTATGATGCCAAAAATAGTGAAACCGCAAAGTAACATGAAGACCAAAATTGAAAGTTTTTAAAATGAAGATAGGGCCTACACAGGCCCTATCTAACACAGAGTGCTATGGAGGGAACCTGTCTCTTCCAGCGGAAAGGAAGATCTGACATCACGGGGAGGTGCAAAGGAGGATGCCACCCAGGTGGGTGAGAGGAGCCAGCTTGAAGACCTTCCAGACAGATTTAAAGGGGAAAGGAATTGTGCCAGAAGTGTGGATAGTACACCATTTCCACATCCCTGGAAGTAGTTTTTACTAGCAGAGAAATATCTGGACAGCAGCATGCCTATCTGTTCACAGAGATGTTCTAGTATTGCCAATATTTTCTAATTGCCAAAAAATGGAAATTACGTTACTGTAATTATTGATCTTCTTGGACAGTCTCCATCACTCATTCACACTAGTGGGATAGCACCGGAGCGCTAGGACCAAGTGGGAGCCTAGTATCTTTCAGAGAAGGGTCGGGCGCCGAGACAGGAACACACTCTCTTAGCTCAGCAATCATGAGACTAGCTCGCGCCTGTGTAGGCTATTCCCGCACGACCTCCAACCGCCTCAGTACCTTTTCGATCGTGAGGTGGTGTAGCTGCACTAATGAGAATAACTCATCTCTGAGTTTCTGGGCCTGAGAGGGCCCAGATGGCCTTTGCAAGAAATGTCAAAGAACAATGTCTTCACAGTCTGAACCACAGGACTATGAAGACCAAGAAAGAAAACGAGTGAACCCAGGGGATGGTGGGGATGTGAATGAGTGATGGAGACTGTCCAAGAAGATCAATTAAGTATGTAATTTCCATATCTTCCTGGACTAAGTCTCCATCACTCATTCACACTAGTGGGAGAGTACCGAGCTAAAACCAACAACCCTGAGTAGGGTGGTAGGAGATAGGGTTCACCCAGAAAGGATGGCCAAGGACTGTCCTGCTAATAAAAAGAGCTGTCTTGTAAAGAGCATCATAACATAGTGCTTACAAGATAAGCACTCAGCTGTAACTCACCACTTTGCAGACGACTGCAATAGGCACAAAATGAAAGTCTGCCAGGAAGCCGCAACCACTCTAGGAGAGCGGCAAGAACTTGATTTCTCACAATTTGGTCTAGGACCAAAATTATTAGATGTCAAAGACATGTATTAATGTAACATAAAGGGACCTCAGGAACTGAAAGAGTTGGAGGTAAATTCTACTGGTTCAGAGTACACCAGAAAGTGCAGATGGAACCCCCACTACCAAGTATGGCTGACTTGTAAACAACAGGTCCAGGAGCACTCAACCCCTTACTTGGTGAGCAAAGGGGTCCAGGTGGAGTTAGCCCATCAAGCAGAATGGTCTCCACTTAGTCACTGGGACCTCCCTAATGGAAGGCCAAGCACGACTTAGAAGCCTCTTGTGGTGGTCAAGTAGAACCAGATCCTACCCACTGCATTTTCCAAAAGGAATCATCCTGCTCCTGTGTGTACAACTGTAGTAGCAGTCTCTGAACTCAGGGAAGAAAGGAAAAATGTACAGAAGGACATGTCCACTGCAGAAAAAAAACATTCTGACAGAAAAAAACAGAGACTGGATTTCTAAGGCAAATAGAGGCAGATGTGCGTTGAGGAGAGACACAGCAGGACCAAGTTAGGGCTAACCCATTCGCTGAAAGTGACTGAAAGTGGCAGTGACTCAATGCGGTGAGGCACTACTTACTCTGGCCTCCCTGAAGGGAGTAGGAAAGGATTCTAGTTTGTTTGCTAAAAACAAACATCACAACTCCATCATGCACTTGGAGAGGATAGCTTCGTGAGCAACTGGCATGGACCAGTGTGCAGAAACCGAAGGTGTGAATATTTGAGAAGCTACCTCCGAAAAAAGACGTACTTGACTTTCGGTCAAGAAGGAGTATATCACCTGTTAAGTTAAAGCAAGCAAGGAAGTAGGAACCTGAGTTCTGACTCGGTGGAGAGTTGCTTCTGTTGCTGCGAGGCTCTGCTCAAGTGAAGAAAGTCTGATAAAAGAAAGGGAATTAACAGACTGGGCAGTCGCCTAGGTCTAGGAAATATCTCTGAATGAGAGAAATCTCTTCTGGAGAAAGAGATGACCCATACCACCGCTGGATCGGACTCCTCTAGGGGAAAAAAGGTCAGGTACTTTACCGTACTTTTGAGGCTGAGGGGCTGAGGGAACCTGACCAGATCCAAAAAAGGGGGGTATCGGGTAATTTCGGCTAGGCCCTGTGCTGTGATAACACTTTTTTTTTTTCAGTCCGAGCCTAACAAGGCTTTCAGGCTGCTATTTCGCAAGGATTGTCTTCATACAAAATGACGAAGATGTTCTCCATCTGAGTGCAGAAGGAGCCTGAGCGTCCATACTGAAATCATGACCAGACTAATAATCACAGCTGGAGAGATGTTAACCACCTGTGCCGAAGAAGCCACCGAAGGGGCAATATCACAAGGGGGCTATATACCTCTACCAAAGGAGCGGAAGGGCCTGAGCGGCTCCCGACCATTAAATTAGAATGTTCCACAGAGTGTAATTATCTTGATGACTGAAAAAGTCTAGACGCAAAAGTGTATGGTCCACGGACGCAGTCTGAAATACTATAGTGGACCCCAATACTGAGGAACTACTGAAAAGATCTTCTATCACGGACTCTGATGATAGAGAGGATGTCTCTTAGTATATAAAATGAGTCATCCACTGTATTACTGACCAGAAGGACAGGAAAGACCCATCTAGATGCACTTCTACCCCAGAAGGACCTCTAAGGGAGGTCTAGGTCAGAGCCACTAGAGACTCCGCCACCAGGAAGGATGTCGAGGAGCTTGATACCACGAAGGGAGCCAAGAAAGTGCTAAGCGGAAAGAGAGATTCCACAGGCAGAACAGTACAGCAGTGTTCTATCAGCAGAAAACCGCTGGATGACACAAGATCCCACATGGACTGCCACTCACTAAGATGTGCGGAAAAATAATCCGCAGAACAGGACTTCATTCTGCAGAAAACATCCCGACACAAGTTCTGCGGAGAAGAAGTCCGAAACTGAAAAATGTGTTATTAATTCTGCCAGACAGCACCCACTAGCACCCCTGCGGTACCAGCATCACTCATGGCACAGGAGGGCACCAAGCAGTGCCTATGCCAACCTGGGTGATACCCGAGGGCACCCACGGCAGTACCCACAGGCACGCCCAGCACCCATGCAGCAATGTCACCCGAGGGCACCCCCGACACCCATGGTACCATGGCACCCATGGCACCATGGTACCCATGACACTAATGGCAAGAATGGCATCCAAGGGCACCAGTGGCACCCATGGCACCCGAGGGCATCAGTGGCACCCGTGGCACTACCCGTAGCACCCATGGCACCCGTGGTGCCACCTGTGGCACCCATGGGTGCTCACATTGCCCTTGGGTGCTTGGCACCACACGTGGTTGCACGGCACCACCCGTGGGGTGCTCAGCACCACTCATGGGTGCACAGCAGCAACCACACCTCATGGCGCCCACACAGAGAGATGGTCCGATCCATGGCGCCAACCCAGGTGCCGACCAAGGCACCCACGCTGACCAAGGCACTGAGGCACGGCGTTGAACAAGGCACCGAGGCTCGGTGCTGACCAAGGCATCAAGCCATGGCTCCGAGGCATGGTGCCGACCAAGGCACCGAGCCATGGCGCCGAAGGAAAATGCCAATGGAAATGCTGAGAAGAAAGGGAGAAGGAAAAAGGTGGTGCCCATGCCGGCCCCTGCATGGAAAAGGGAGAGGGTGGTAGGCACGAGGGGTCGACACGATGGCGAAGGCATCAAGAATGCACCTCACCCATCGTGATCCAATCGACCCACTCCGATCCAACGGCTCTGAGGCCCAGAGGCCCCAAAATCAGGAACAGAGCCAGGAAAACTGGAAAAGTCAAACCCCCTGCTCCACAGGAGCAGCCCAGAGGCGAAACTGCCCACCGGAGCGCCAACAAGGACAGAGATGGAGTTCGAGTCGAGAATGCAGCCATTAGGAGCGGGCCAAAGCGAACCCACCAACGTTGGTTCAGGCCCACTGCCCCTGATGAACAATCCTATGCAGACGTACTCAACGGGCAACCTCGAGTGGCACCGATTCTTCTTCCCCAACAAGGAGGAAGAGCTCAAGGTCAAGCAGAGCCGGATCCCGGAATCGCTTAGATTTGTGCTTCGTGGACTGTCTCCCTCGAAGCACAGGACTGTCCATAGTCGGACACCCCCGTTAATTAAGGAGGGCAGACCGACACAGCCCTCTGCCATAAAAACTTTCACACTAAGTCCTTCTACCGTCACCGCTTATCGCTTAAGGACGATCCGCTGATGGCAGGAAAGAATTTCTTTTCTTTCTTCATAATCTTCTTTTCTTGTTCGTAAATAAGAAATTACTACTTAAAATATTAAATTAAATGCTAAAAGCTGCTGTCGATAGATGAAAACTTAGACTCCGGCAGATGAGCGACGCTGATATCCAAGCGCACTCGATGGCGGGAGAAAGGAACTGAAGGTAGTTGGAGGTCAATGCCGAGATAGCCTACAAAGGCGCAAGCTAGTCTGGAAGCCGCGATGCGTGGTCCTGTCTTGGCACCAACCTTCTGAAAATGCTAGGCACCTTTGGTCCTAGCACCTCCGCGCTATCCCACTAGTGTGAATGGAGTGATAGAGACTTAGTCCTCAAGATCCAACCTTTCTGTAGATAGACATACCTGGTGGGATTGTGGCTTTGCTACTGTTAGGACGCCAGGTCAAAGCTTTAGCTGTTGGGTGATTCTTCTCACCATGGTCATCTTTCACATTCTGAAAGCAAGATGGAAACCTTTCTTAATATCAACACTGTTCAATGTGGCAGCAACAGGGATGGTGGGAGATGTGAGGTCAAGATGTTCTTGCCGCCTGAGTGGGGATGCATCTGCCCTAAGTGTAGGATCTTGGTGAACTGCAGTTTTACTCACTGTGTCAGGTATGCAAGGAAGATGGGAGATTGTAATGGATAGATGTCACCTGAATGATGAAGTGGGAAGCTACTGCACCTCCCTTGCTGAAGCATGATGAGTGATGTTTCAGTTGACTAAGCATTCTTTCCCAGATGCAACCCTTCTCCCATATACTAAATGTAGCTCATATAGGTACACAGGTGTTAAGGGTGAGAGGACTCAATCAGTACAATCCAAGATATGCTGCACTTTAACCAGCTTAAATTCAATTAAATTTTATGAAAAGACACAATTACAACCCAAAGGTTGAAGACTGCATGGAATATCCACTCAAACTTACTATGATAATAAACCAACAGCCATTTAAAAATACAGACATCAAAAAGTTTGTGTTAAGAACAAGTAGTGTTTCCAAGCCTGGTGGCTCTGAGGGTTGAAGTCCTGGGGCACTATATGCCTTGCTGAGAGAATGAACACATTTTACAGGGATGTTCTAATTCTTCTAGTTAGTGTATATATATATATATATATATATATATATATATATATATATAAATATAAAAGCATTTTCAATGCAGAATGTTCAATGCTTGTATTGATGTTGTACTGCGTCTTGCTTGTAAACATTTGTACTATATGTTCACCCAGGATAGAGTAGATGAGATGCAAGAAAAAATTACTCACCTTAGTAATGTTGTTTCTTCTAATGGAGTCTTGCTATATTCTGACATATGCAGTGAGTCCCAACCTTTGAACTGCCCCGGAGATGAAAGAGTTAACTTTCCATGCCAGGCATGGAACGCCGAGCTCGAGCTCGGTTGAGACTCTGTCTGTTATTCTTCAAACTCAAACTGTCAGATCTTTACGAGCTAAACTCACCAAGGTCCTGTGTGGAAGCTGTAAACCTACACTAGCCAACTGGCTACTAAACATAAAACGCATTTTTTGGTCCCAACACCAAGATTCAAGTCAGGAAACCCCAAAATGAAAACACAACACCCACTCACCCCAAAAAGAAGGGGTGAAATGAAAAGGTGGGCACCTACTAAGTGCCAACACTGCACTGCCCACCCACATCCCAAAACAGAGGTTCTGAGAGGGGCAGGCGGGGGAGGTCAGAATATAGCAAGACTCCATTAGAAGAAACAACATTACTAAGGTGAGTAATTTTTTCTTCAAACAACATGAAGTCTTGCTATATTATGACTATTGCAGACTACAAAGCAGTACCTCCATGGAGGAGGGACAACCTACTTAGAAATAGGCTCTGAAGCACAGCTGTGCTGAACCGAGCATCACTCCTAGCCTGGATGTCCAGGGAGTAATGCTTGGTAAAGTGTGAACTGTTTTCCAGGTAGCTGCTTGACATATCTCTAGAATAGGATGTCCCTGGCAGCAGCCAGGAAGCAGCTGTACCTCTGGTAGAGTGAGCCCCCAGGCCTGAGGGGAGAACTCACCCAATTTTCCATAACAAAATTGGATACAAGAGACAATCCACCTGGCAATGGATCTTTTAGTGGCAGGTTTCCTTACCAACCTCACCATAAGTGAGGAAGTAGGAGGAGTCAAACCTGTGACCCTTGGTACGCTCTATGTAGTAACTAAGGGCTCTTTTCACATCTAAACTGTGCAGTCTCCTCTCACCAGAGGAGGAATAGTCAGTGAAGTAAACTGGAAGAGACATAGATTGATTAAGGTGGAAATCTGAAACCACCTTAGGCAAGAACTTCCTGTTAGTCCTGAGGACCACCTTATCTCTATGAAAGGAGATAAAATCAGGCTCCATTGACAAGGCTTGTAATTCACTTATGTGTCTGGCAGAAGTGATGGCTACCAGAAACATAGTCTTCCAAGTTAAGTACTTAAGCTCTGCTGAAGATAAAGGCTCAAAGGGGTTGCATAAGCTGAGCAATGCAAACATTGAGGTCCCAGGCAGGGGCAGGGTCCCTGAATGGAGGGTTGGTGTGAAGCAATCCCTTGAAAAACTTGGAGAAAACAGGGTGAGCTGAGAGAGAACAGGGTTTACCTGCTGAAATAAAAGCAGATACAGCTGCCAGATGCACTTTCAGTGTAGCTGGTCTCAGCCCCAAGCTATTTAAGTGAACCATATAATCAAGGACTGTGGGCAGATCAGCAGATTCTGGGAAATATGCTTCCCAGAGCACCATATGGAAAATCTTTTTCCATTTAGAATTATAGTAGTTCTGATGGAAGGTTTTCTAGAAGCCTTCAGGATATCCATTACACCTTGGGAGAGGTGTAAATCAGCAAACTCTAACTCTTCAAGAGCCAGGCCTTGAGATTGAGAGATTTGAGGTTCGGGTACCAAACCCCCCCCTGAGCACAGGTTAGCAGGTTGTAATTCCTGGGAAGACACAGGGGAAGATGGACTGCTAAGGACAGAAGGAGTGGATACCAGGGCTGTCTGGAGCAATCAGGATCATCTTGCAAGGTAGAGATCTGATTTTTACTAGCACTTTGAACAGGAGAGGGAAGGGAGGAAAAGCATACAGAAACTTCCCTTCCCAATTGAGAACTAAGGCATCCAGGGGGACTGAGCCCAACCCTGGGGGTCTGCAGCAAAAAAGGGGAAGTTGGTGATTGTCTGGGGCTGCAAAAAGATCTATCTGCGGGGTGCCCCATCTGGAAAATATCACCTCCAAGACCAGGGGATCCAGTGACCATTCGTGATGGCCCTGTGAAATCCTGCTGAGAGCATCTGCCAGGACATTGTCCTTTCCTGGGAGGTGAACTGCCGTGAGGGAGGTGTTCAGGGAGTAAGCCAGAGACCACAACTTCATTGCTTCGGTGCACAAGGCCATAGACCGAGTGCCTCCTTGCTTGTTGATGTACCACATTGTGGTGGTGTTGTCTGTTCTGACCTGTACAACTTTGTTCTGAACAGATTTGGAAAAAGCTTGAAGTGCTAGAAATACTGCTCTGAGTTCCAACAGATTGATATGGAGCAGAGATTCCTGAGGGGACCACAACCCCTGGGTGGTGAGGTCGCCCATGTGAGCCCCCACCCCAAGAGGGAGGCATCTGTGGTAAGGATTAAGGAGTGAGACTGAGTGACAAAGGGAACCCCTTGTCTCAAATTGTTCTGACCCTGCCACCAGTGTAGGGTCCGGATCAGGGTTCGAGTTACTGGGATCAATTTGGTCAGAGGGACCTTCCTTTGAGACCAAAAGGCTCTCAAATGGAACTGAATGTCCCTCACCTGAAATCTTGCTCCCTGCATTACTGCTGTAGAAGCAGCCATGTGCCCCAGGAGCTGTAGAAAATGCCTTGCTGGTCGAGACACCTGCAGGATGAATGAGGAGGCCAGAGAGACCAGGGTCCTTGCCCTGTCCCGGGGAAGGAAGGCTCTGGCCTTCTCTGTGTCTAGCTCTGCGCCTATGAAGGTGAGGAGCTGGACAGGCTCTAGAACTGACTTTGAAAGATTTAGAAGGAAACCCAAAGAAGTGAGCAGTTGCTGAGTTATCTGTAAGTGTAACTTGACTTGGTCTGGGACTGGCCTACTATGAGCCAGTTGTCCAGGTAAGGGAAGATGGCAATTTTCTGCCTTCTTAGAGAAGCAACTACTACTGCCAGGCATTTTGTGAATACCCTGGGAGCAGAGGTGAGGCCAAAGGGCATTGCTCTGAACTGGTAATGGCCTGAGGGCAGCTCGAACCTGAGGTACTTTCGATGGGAGCTTCTGATGAGAATATGGAAGTAGGCATCCTTGAGGTCCAGGGATACTAGCCAGTCCCCTGGCCTTAGAGAGGGTAGAATAATTCCCAGAGTCACCATTTTGAATTTTGGTTTTAAAAGGTGCTTGTTTAGGTATCTGAGATCCAGGATGGGCCACCATTCTCCTGTCTTTTTTGTGGGTAAGGAAGTACCTGGAATACAATCCTTTGCCCTGGTGTAGGGGTGGAACCCTTTCTACAGCTCTGAGAGCTAGGAGAGAAGAGACCTCTGCCTCTAAGGCAAGTGCCTCTGATGGATTTGCAGGTGGAAAGGATCTGGTTCTCATCTTTGGAAACTTTTTGAAGCTGAGAACCAGTCCCTGGCTTACTACTTCCAGGACCCATTTGTCTGATGTCAGAGACTCCCAGTCCTGGACAAAGTAAGCCAGCCTGCCCCTACAGGTAGCTGAGAATCGGCCCTGGCAACCCCATCAGAGTGCCTGCTTGGCAGGGGCTTTGGGTTGGGGTGGAAGCAGGCCTGCTTGTACCCCGCCTGCCTCCTCTAAAAGAACCCCTCTGGGCGTAAGAAGAGGAGGCCTGGGCTTGTAAAAGGCTCTATGAAAAGGCCTTCCCTGCCCCTGGGAAGCTGCCTTTGAGGAGGGGCCTGCCTTTCCTTTGCCTGTGCACTCCTATAGGTGGTCCTATACTCATCCATTTTTTCATGTAATTCTCTGTCTGCTTCCCAAACAGAGAATTACCCACAACAGGAAAATCCATGGCCTTAGTCTGGGTATCCCAGACAGGTTAGTACATCTGAGCCAAGCCATTCTGCTAGTGCCACAGATGTAGCTATGACGCTTGATGACACATCATTAGAGTCCACTGCAGCATGGAATTGCACCTTGATGCTCAATACCATCAGCAGCCACCTGCTCCAGCTCCTTGGCAAGCTGGCCAGGGACCTGTTTTGCTAAAGCCATGACAGTGTCCTTCTGGATTTCTGATATCTAGCCACATAAGCTCATATAATCTGCCTGTCTGAGTCCCAAGGATGCTGCCATGTACTGTTTTTTTGCCATGGCATCAATCCTCCCAGAGTCCTTGTCCGGGGTGTGAAGCCAAGGAAATATTTGCCTTGTCACAGGCTGCAGCCTGCACTACCCCAACATGGCTGCATTGTTGTGTAAGGAACTCCGATGAGAGCCTGACAATGTGTACCTCTTGTCCATTCTCTTATCCACAGGAGGTATAGTGAGGAGTTTTTGAATTTAAATGTCTGTTTCCCAAAGATTTATGCAAGGGAATAGACAGCCTCCTAGACTCTGGGATATCCATCATTTCTACATAGTCAGGCTCCTCTGATCATCCACAGCTTCCTCCATAGGGAGCTGGAGGGTTTCAGCAACTTTTTTATAAAACATAAAATGAGAAGGGGACTCAGAAAGCCTAGGAGGAGACACTCCTGAAGGTCTGTCTGGGGAGATGTCCGGGTCAATGGGCACATCCAGACTTTCAAATCCACATTCACTCTCCTCATACTCCTCTTCCCCTTCCTCCGGTTCATAATATTCCTCTAAATCATACTCTTGAACCGGTGGAACCAGCCAAACCGAGCGCCTACTTGACGGTGCCGGTTCAGTTGGAACCGGGGAAAGCGACTGGACAATTTTGATCGCTTTGGCTATTTCTTCAGCGGTTGGAGAGGAAGGTTTTGGCTCCACACCAGCTGATTTCCTAGTCCTTTTTGCTGGAACCGACTACTCAGAGTCGGATCTCCGTTTGCCCGAAGAAGTCTCACCCTGGTCAGAGGGCACTCCTTCTGGTTCGGTTTGCACTGAACCGGGCTGGCCATCCGGTTCAGCGGACTTTTTGGCCTCCCTTTCCCTGAGCCTACCAACTCTCTTTTCCAGGGTAGCTGCAGGAAAATTTTTACAAATCTGGCAGTCTGCATTGAGATGGTCAAACCCCAGACAATAAACACAGGTGGTGTGGGGTCCAGCTTCAGCAAGACTTCCCACACACTACAGTGTTGAAACCCAGTGGGCCCAGTTTTTTCTTTGGGTTTCTCAGACATAGTGCCAATCCTATCCAAACTTACTCGTTTATGGCAATCCACCAGAAGACCCTCCTATCGGTTCCCAACCATGTCACGGTCATGGAAAACGTAATAAAATCCTTTTTTTAGAACCGATGAGAACCGTAACCACACTCTAAAATTACAATTCAAGATTTTTAAACACTTGATCGGTTCAAACCGAACTGATGAACTGTTTACAAGTTCCACACAGAGTAGATAAAATATAACCTATCTAGTACTCACAAATACCACAGACAGAGACTGAACTGACAGGTTATGGTTTCATTTCGGCGAAAACCGAGAAACGGCACTTTAACCGACAAAATGAACCGAGCAGAAGAAGAAATCTCCGGAGCGACTGTTCAGTGAGGCGGAGTAAAGAATCTGACGGTTTGAGTTTGAAGAACAACAGACAGATTCTCAACCGAGCTCGAGCTCAGCATTCCATGCCTGGCATGGAAAGTTAACTCTTTCATCTCCAGGGCAGTTCGAAGGTTGGGACTCACTGCATATGTCAGAATATAGCAAGACTTCATGTTGTTTGAAAGCCTCATTTTCAGTGGTGTCCTGCTGTTACACATTGGTAGACTGTAATTACCCAGGACAGGGCAGCTGAGAGACAATATCTAATTTTCAGTGGGCCCCCACATTTTGACCCCAAATTTCCAACAGCCTTTTTATGACCTGATGTTATGATCAAGACAGGTCGAATTTTTAAAATCCCATCTGAAAGGTAATGTTGCTGTGTGACTGTGGCAGCAAGTTTCGGAGGAGATTCCAAAAATGACACCTGCCACGTTTAGGAGGTGGTGTAACACAAGGGATATGTTGAACATTACGGGCCAAAATCTGCAGAAAGAAAGTTATGGGTAAATAGTGGAACAATTCAATGTTTCCTCATAACTTACTTGTTTTTTTTTCGCATTTTTACCCCACATTTTCAACAGAGTATTTTTATAACCACTCCTTCTGCACATGACAGGTGACATTTAAAAAGTGGCCGAATGTCTTTGCGCCTACAAGCATCAAAACACATTTTGGCTAGGATTTGAGAAATGACAGCTGTCACATTCATGAGGTAGTGTGAAGAAATGACTTGAAAATCTGGGGTCAAAATACTGAAAATTATCAAAGTCACGAACGTGCATTGAAAATTTTCAACATGCACTCATAACGTTGTTTTTTAATATTTTTACCCCACATTTTCAATATAGCCTTCTTATGACCCCACATAGCATTCCTATGACTCCACCTCATGAACAATGGTGGAGAACATTTGATTTCACACCTCAAGATTAAAAACACATTTTGACCAGGACTTGAAAATGACAGCTGTCACATTCATGAGGTAGTGGAAAAAATGACTATGTTAAAAGTTGCGTGAAAATATTGAAAATTACCAAAGTTACTAGTGTACTTTTGAAAAATCAATGTAGGCTTATAACTTTGTTGTTTTTCCATAGTTTTACCCTACATTTTCAATATAGCCTTCTTATGACTTTTTTTTCAAAACTGAATATTACAAAAAAGCTGGAAATTGACTGGTCTGATTCTCGTTGTTTTTTGGGACAATGTCAATTCCTAGATTAACACTAAAGACAAAGGAGCAATTCAATTTCTGAAGGTCAATGATAACAAGATTACAGACCCTTTTGAATATAGCTAATTCCCCTAATTCAAAATGTTCTTATTATAGTTTGTTCACCCTTACTGTGCACCCCCTCTCTTCTTCTGAGGCAAACGTTCCCTATAATTGGCCTGTTTTTTACTTTAACCAAGTCACTGTTAGTGATGTTCTTAAATTACTTTCCTCTGCCCTGATAACAGTTCTGATTGTGTGGCAGGGTCGGACAGATTTTTTTAAGTTAGTTAATCTTTAAATTGCCTCTTTGTGTGTAATATTTACTTTATCACTTATTTCCCAGCGGTTTCCTACTGCTTGGAAGTACGCTAGGATTGTGTCTGTTCTTAAGAAACCCCATGCTGGTGAAGATTTTTGTCCTATTTTGATCTTAAATCCTCTTCATAAACTTCTAGAAAAAATTGTAGCTGAACAAATAATTGGAAAAACATAATATTACTTGTCGCCGGCAGCATAGATTTCACAAGGGTTTTGGAACTGGGACTGCCTTGGTCAGGTTCAAGAACTTGGTCCTGTGTGGTATGGATAATGGTTTCCTTACTGGGGCCATGTTGGTGGATGTGACCAAGGCCTTTGATCTTCTTGATCACAAATTGTTTTGTTTAAAGTTAACATTTTTAGGTTTTTCATCTAACGTTGTTTCTTGTGTTAAATATTTTTTAATGGATCGTTCTCAATCTGCTGTTTTTTTTTTTATATGTATACATTGTATGCTCATTACTGCCCCAGCTGCCCCCTTCAGACCGACCTCCCCAGCCCCGTCACCCTGTTATCATCTTGACTTACTACTGCCTGGTCGCTGGGTGTGAAGCCTGCAAGAGGTCATTCATCAGCAGCAACTGGAGGTGTTTTTCTGCCTTTTTCTCCCATCCCCTGTGCTGGGGCGTGCAAGCAGGACGTGCGCACGTAGAGGCGTATGTGCATCTTACAGTTCCACACCACCCTCCCTATGTCTGGCCCCACTGACCCACACTACCCTCCAGCCTCCACCTGGGGGTAGTCAGTTGGTGGGAATGCCAGTCCTCCCTCCCCGGGAGAGGAGAGCTGTCCTCCGGACGCTCAAGCCTCTCCCTCCCCTGCTGACTCCCGATGACCTGTGTTCATTCCCGAACATGGGTTGCCGCCATGGTGCAAGGTGTGGTATCCAGCACCTCAACCCTCAGCACCACAGGGCCGGCCCATCTGTTGGGGTTTCTAATGTGATGTCTAGTATTAGTAAAATTGATAGGGGTGCATCTCAGGGATCAATTTTAGGGCCACTTATGTTTACTATGTTTGTTAACTTTTTCCATCTGTAATTACAAACTGTCATTCATTACTTTATGCTGATGATCTTATTCTCTTTCTTCAGCTAAGAAAGTTTCTAAGTTGACTCAAGATCTTTAGACTGAATTTCTCTGTTCATAAATGGTTTTCTAAGAATTTAATTATTCTTAACTCAAAGAAAACGAAATTTATGATTTAGTTTCATGCTAAATAACTGCCATGCTCTTAAGCTTTATGACAATCAAGGTAACTGAACTGAGCAAGTGCCCAGTTTAAATAGATTCACTACATTTCAGTAGTAGCCTGCATCTCAAGTGCTTGCATTTTACTCCACAGCAGTACAAGATTCAAGTTGCGCTTACAGCAATTCAGTAGGTTAATCCTCACCATAAAAGTAGTACCTCGATCCTGCGACTTCCTTTTTTCTTCTCGGCCATTGCCACTGCTATCCATGTTAGATAGCGTTTCGCACGTGTCAATGGGTGCCAGTTTGCTTCATTTTTACCCAGATGGCCACCGTATTTCGAATGGCACCAGTCAACCAATGCGGCCTTGTTAGTCGCACCGTGCCCACGCTTTTATTACACAGTGCCATTCTAAGATTAAAACCAGCTGCAAGCTGGCACCCATTGACTGTATTGAGCACGCCTCACGCCTTTCCTAGCATCTCGCTATCAGGCTAGTGAGCGTGAAGTGGAGCAGGCAGAGAAAAAGGGAAGTCCTTGGGACCCGGAGTATTGCTTTTGACGAGTGAAATTACTTTTTTACAGATTACTTTTTGGGGTGCAGCTTGGAATTATAGAACTGCTGTGGAGGTAAGGCACCCATACATGGGGTGCAGGGGCAAAACTTGGTGGATCTTTTTAAATACTGGGGAGTTATTTGGATCCCTTGCTTACTTTTTCTGATTATACTAAGCGTGTTTGTT
Organism: Neoceratodus forsteri; assembly: GCA_016271365.2. NCBI lineage: Eukaryota > Metazoa > Chordata > Ceratodontiformes > Ceratodontidae > Neoceratodus > Neoceratodus forsteri. Next base: position 48,409,770 of record JADMNL010000025.1, read on the forward strand.
GCAATATTAATAAAAAAATTGGAGCCCTTTGCAAGTTTCATTTTTTTCTTTTGAATCAAGCAAAGCAATTGCTGTTGGTTCTTCTACCTCATTTTGATTATGTATTTAACCTTTCTTTTGAATTAGGTTCTAAGGAGGTACAAAATCTTTCTGTTGTCTATAACAACATGTGCTGTTTTGTTTTATTAGCTCCTTCATGTACTCACCACTGTTATTTATACTCACAGCTTGTTTGGTTATCCTCGGTGCAAGTATACAATATTTGTTTGGTTGTTTAGTTTACAAATATTTTTCCCTCCACCCTTTCCCCACTCTGATCTACTTTCAATCAAGGATATGTTGTCCAGTTTGCGGTCATCAACTGGGGTTGTTCTTAATGTTGGATCTTGTAAAATTAGAGCTGGTTTACGTTCTTTTATTGCAACTGCTCCTTGATTCTGGAATAGCTTACCTGAATTTTTATGTATTAATTCTTCTCTTCAAATTTTTAAAAAGCGATTAAAATTATATTTGCTTGTTTGATGTACTTGTAACTGTAAATTAATGTTTTTGCTGACTGTTGCATATTTTTGTTCTGCATAATTTGCCCAGGTCGAGTCTGAAAAAGGACCCTCGGTTAATAAATTAAAATAAATAAATGATCCCACATAGCCTTCTTAAGACCCCGCCTCATGAACAAGGGCAAAGAACATTTTCAAATCCTGGAAGAAAGGTGATTTTGTGCCACAAATGCGATAAACACATTTTGGCAAGGATCTGAAAAATGACAACTGTCACATTCATGATGTGATGTGAAAAACTGGTTATGTTGAAAATTTGGGGTCAAAATATTGAAAATTATCAAGGTTATGAACATGCATTCAAGAAGTTCAACACAGACTCATAAATTTGTTGTTTTTTTAATATTTTTTACCCCAAATTTCCAATATAGCCTTCTTATGACCCCACCTCATGAACACGGGCAGAGAAAATGTTCAGATTGTGCCCAAAAGGTGATTTTGCAGTGATTGTAAAATCACCTTTCAGGTTTGATTTGCATAATTCCACTGTCATTGTTTATGAGGTAGGGTCCCAAAAAAGCCATGCTGAAAATTTGGGGATAAAAATACAAAAATAACCATGCTATGATGACGAGTTCAAAACCTGCTGAAATAAATTGAACCTTATACCTGATTTCCTCAGTTCACGGTCCAGCGCTGAAGAGTGAAAATGTGTCTCTGGTCCAGACAGGACTACCGTGTTAGACCACAGGAAGATAACTAAGGGATGTATGGTGCTGGGTGCTAAGTGGGAGGGTCACGTGGGGGGAGAGTAACAGCGGCAACACACACTGATGGACAGTGTTCTGTCCCATATGGGCAGCATCTTTTCCATGTAGGGTGGAGTACTTCTGACAGGTAAAATGGGGGACATCCCTCATAATGAAGGACAGTTGAGAGTTATGAATGGAAGAAAGGTCTGATAGAAGTTTAGCTTCATAATTCTTCACAGTCTTCTCTCTCTCCTGTCTCAACCCCCAGCCCCACATGAGGAACACCTGGCAACAGGGATGGGACATACTGGTGAGTGTGTACTAGGGAGCTGGTTGGCCACCGGGAAGTCCCATTTTTACTCCCCCCTCTTTTGCTGCTGGTATGCCCTTATCACGCATGCTGCACAAATGGTAATAAAGTCCCATTGTTGTCTGAGAACCCCCACAGTGGCACAGGACTGCTCTGTGTGTGTGGGGTGTCACTTTGGGTGGGTTCAGTTTTTTGTTTAGGAAGTGGAGCCTTGAAAGCAAAGAATCATGATTGCTGCTAGGATGCTCTTATCACGTATGTACTGCACAAATGGCAATAAAGTTCTATTTCTATCTGAGCCCCCCCCATGGTGGTACAGGACTGCTCAGTGTGTAGGGTGCAGCTTTGGGTGGGTTCAGTTTTGTGTTGAGGAAGCGGAGCATTGAAAGCAAGAAATGTGAGAAAAAGCAGAAGACTGCAAAGGGACACAGCACTGCTTCATTTGCATGTGTTTACAACGCATTGTATATGGGAAGAGAATCCTTTATAATTAAATAACGGGTGTCCAGTCTGCCCAGTAACACAATAACAAGGTACCCAGCCGCTGTCCTTGGGCCCTGTGTAGCCCCCTTCCACACCTCTATGTGGAGTGCCCAGCACGATTCAGGTAATTCGAAAACAATTTCCTCACACAGCTGTTCAGTGCGCACCTAGTACACAGCAGGCTGATCATCACACAACAAGCCGTACTTGCTGGGCAGCGTTATGCAGATCAAAAGAAATGGCCACCCTATTATTGGGCCAGCTTTCTCCTTTGAACTATACACAGTTTCTGCCCAGCAAGCCAGAACAGTGTCATAACCAGTCTGGCTAATGATTGGTGTGACACTGACAAGCCCCGTGCACTGGCCTGCACAGGACTAACAGTGACACACCTCTCAAAACCCACTCCCATAACAATACATTTGCTCGTGCAAGCACATGGCAAACATAAAAATTGTTTCAAGGGTGGGCCACTAAATCATTTCAGCAAAACCTGACAAATGCAACTGAGAGCCGAAAAGATTCCAAGCCACACAAAAAAAAACAGTGTTAACTTTAATGTATTTTTGGAGAGAAAAGTTTTTAAATAACTAAAAGAAATCAAACCATTCTGGACAAGGTGAGTGCTGTAGGCTTTGGTGGAGGCAATTTCTGTGGACTGCTTTTCTTAACAAGCATCTTCAAGTCTTTCTCTAGGTAAGCGTGATCATCTGCTTGTTTTCCAGAACGCTGCTTCAGGGACTCCACCAAGAAGGAACACTGAGTTAACAAACATGAAAAGGGTATTGTTCTTGTGTCTGTATAATTGTTTTGCATAAATAAAGCTGCTTACAGTAGTACTGAATCACATAGTAGTTATCCTTGCTAGTTCACATGTGTGTGCATACATTTTCTTTATGTACAGTACACTGCTAAACTGGTTTCTAATGTTTTAGAGCCACTGGCATAGGAGGTGCAGTCACTTTAGCAAGAGTCAGGTAGGAGCTAGCACCCGAGATGAAAAGCCTGCAGATCTCCAACCGTATCTACATTTGTGCCACAAAGTTTTACTTTCTTATATCAAGACAACATAAAGATTATGTTACATGAGGAGATCTGTTTCACAGATAGTGCTTTAGACAAAAAAATGTATATTTTGTAAAAAAAAAAATCAGCTGCAGCCATGGTGTCATGCAAACCAGTGCACAGCCATCCGGCAGCCACATATAGGCCCTGTATGGCACCCACTACCCATATGAATTTTTTTTTTATTTAGCTGTTTAACCAGGAGTAGCACACTAAGCTGAAAGGTGTTTTACAGGAGCGACCTGGGAGCACAGGGAAGTTAAGTGACTTGCTCAGGGTCACACAGTATGCAAGTGGAAGCTGTGGGATTCAAACCCAGGTCTGGCTTGCTGAATATAACCAGATTAGCAGCTCAGAGTCTTAAACACTGCGCTATACTGCCTCCCTTATTAGGAGTATATTAGGAGAATATTAGGCTTTGGTAGTGCCACACAAAGAGCATATGCACGGCACACCACAGCTCTCTGCCGGCAAAAGACCCCCAGGAGTAAAGGGGGACAGCCTGACCCAAACAGGTTAGCACTTTAGCCCCTAGGTGCCACATTCAGTGACTGGCATGCTAATGACCACATATGGCATGCAGTGGCCAAGTAGCTATTTGCATGCCATTATGTGACCAGTATCAACTCTGCTTAATGTTCACACATCTGCATGTGCAGTGGCATGGTGCAGAGTTCTGTCCATTGCTTCCATCCTCACCCAGTCCCTGTTCCCTAACAAAGAAAGCCTGGTAGGCTAGTGCCCCCCCCTCATTCTGATCACTACTGAAATACATACCTGCTCCCTACGTAACGGCTCCCTGTAGTCTAGTGGTCCCCCCCCCATCCTGCCCTGATCCCTGTTATACAACCTCGTAACCCTCCACGCATTTACTCAGCCCACCCACCACCCTACACTTCTCATCTGTCACAACTCACCCGAGAAAAGTCCATCCTGGACTGTGTCAGAGCGTTCCATGGCAAACAGCACAGATCCCTCTTCTCACAACCTCAGCCAGCCGATGGCTGAATGAGAGGGCCTGCAATTCAGATGGTGGCCGGCTGAGGTGGTAAGAGAATGGTCTGTGCCAGCTACCATCTGATACTTTGCCTGCAGTACAGCACAGGCTTTTCTTGGGTGAGTCTGTGCTGGACAAGGGGTGATGGGGGTGTTTTGTGAGTGGGCTGAAGAGGGAAGGGAGGGGTTATCAGGTTTTATAATGGAGATCAGGGTGAAAGGGGGTATCATTAGACTATTAGGAAGTAGTTCTGTATTTCAACAGGGATAAGGGCGGGAGGAGGCACCACTAGACTATCACAGAGAATTTACATATTTCAGTGGGGATCGGGAGGTGGGCAACCACTAGACAACCAGGGATAATTTGTGCATTTCGGATGGGATTGGGGCTGGAGGGGGATGGGTGTCCTGCCACTGTCTGGTACCAGTGCTGCCGGGAGGGGGGCACACACCATAATATGTGTTGATAAGAGAAGGGATTTGGAAGTACTAAATAGCACTGCCTCAACAGACAATTAGCACTTCCAAGAGTTTCTCACTATACCACTGCACCCTGCATGCAAGAGGTTTCCCCTCATTTGCATGGACGGTGGGGGGGGGAGCTTAGATACATAACAGTTAAAATACATTCTGTTTATAGACTATTCAAAGTGAAAAGATTCTTACAGCCCTGCCCTAGAAAGTAAGAGTTTCATCTAGGCTTGCTGAGTATTTGCACTGAATACTAACACATTGTCTCAGTTATTACAATTCAACTAGAGAATACATTTTAAAATGTTCAGTTTTCATGGTTTATAACACACCTTGGTAGCCTGAGAAGTGTGTATAAAAAAGCATTTGACTGTCCCCAACTGACCTCATGGTGCCTTTGTCTATGACGTCATTATGCTCACCATGACAACAGACTGTGAGGTCACAAACAGCACTTCTGAGGTTAGTTGGGGGGCAGTTACATTGAACAAGTAACTCCAATAACAGGAAAAGTGAACAAAATCGGAAAACACTAACATTACAACTACAGTATTTGTTAGTCACCAGGCAGTTGTTTTCAGTAGTAATGTTCTTCTGGCAAAAGCATCAATATGCACATTTTTATTTTCATTTTCTTTCATTTCTGAACACATGGGATTTTAAAGTTTTTAAAAGTTCCCACTCTCATGCCAAGCCCCGCTGTGAAAAATTAAATATCTTGGTACAGTGTTGCGCTGTTCACCATCAGAAAATCAAATTTGGTAGATCTCAAAATTTTGGCTGTCCTCCCTCCCCTCTTACATCACCTCTCTCCTCACCTTTCCTGCACCTTCCTCTTACTCGCTTTGTAACTCTACCCTGCGATCCTTCGCACTCCCTTCACGTAAATCCCTCGCTGGCCAGGCAGCTTTCTCTTTCTGCTTTCCCACACTTTGGAACTCTCTCCCCCAACCATTCACCACTCCTCTTCCCACCGCTCACTCACCTCTCTTCACCATGACTTTACTAAGCATTCCTGCAATTGGACCAGATTCATCTGCCTCTTCACTTCCAATTACCCCACTCGCTCTCTCTCTCTCTCTCTCTCTCTCTCTCTCTCTCTCTCTTTCCCCCTCTCCCTCTTTTCCCGTTTTTCTCTTGAGTAAACCCTCCTCCTCTTCCTTCCCTCATGGAGCAATCTAACCCTACGTTGCCACCACAGTCTGAATTACTGCCCCTGAAACCACTGGGCTGATTCCAGCCTGTTCCCTGTATAATTTGCACACACACACATATATGTATTTCTTGCTTACTGCCTATTGTATATACTGCCTGATGTATATTCTGCCTATTGTAATTTATTAGCCCTAGTACTGTATAGTATTATTCTTTTATTCTGCTGCTTTCTTGCACTCCTCCTCCCCTTTCCGCAGGATGCATCTGGAAATGCGTTGTTACCAGCTCAGAATGTCTTTCCTGGTGAAACATTTGAATATAAATAAATAATAAACAGAAGCATGTGCTAGCACCATCCTAATACATCCACAGTGTGAACTAATAAGTACATTCAAGGGGTAACCTCAAAGGAAGAGATTTTTCAAAATTGTGAGTGGCAGCCATCTTTAATGACATGAGTCATTAATTTAAACGTCAGTTATAAAGCAGGGCACTCCACTGGTTTCTATGAGGCTTTTTTAATACAATTTGTAACGCTTTAAAGGGCCAATTTGAACAAATCTAGGCCACCGCTCACCTAACAAAGGCCTTGTTAATTGAGGGATGGCCTCGATTCATTTGACTTGGCCCTCTAAATCATTATAAATTGTAGTTAAAAAACTAAACACACAGAAACAATGAAACATGGCCCCATGCTCCCCAGACTTTTCCATCATGAAACATTAAAACACAGGGATGTGGCTCAGTATAGGGAAGTGGAATGGGTTGGGCTCTCAGTAGTAATCATTTTTATTCATAAGATGTATATGAAGAGGATAGATGGTACAAAACTCCACTGAGCGATGGCTCAATTCCAAGGAGGAAATGGATTCATCTGCCTCTTCAGAGCCTAAATATGATTCTTTCCCTTCCTAAACTCCAACAATACATTTTTTTCTGCATCCTTGAACTCTGGGCCAGGTAAAGGCCAATGACAAATGATGTCTCTGCGACCAGAAAAGGTGTTCTTAAGTAAGCAATAACCCACAACAGCATATGGGGTTACTGCACATTAAGCAACACCCAGGTGTGTTGTGAGGCATGAGGCTGCAGGCTGAGTGTCCTCAGAGCACCTGGGTGTTGAGTAATCCCAATAACCTCATACCCTGTCATGGGTTATTGCACTTATAACATGTGTTATGTGCACAACAAGGGAAAAACAAAAAAGGTTTTTTTCCCCTACTTAAAGCAGCAGTACTACCTAATTAGGAAGTGATCTGTTTCCAGTTGTTGTAGATCTACAGAAAATATGGTGGCTGCCCCAGCTACCTATTTTTTACTGATGCTGTCAACATAGCAGGTGGCAGAAATAGAAACAAAAACAAAGGGAAACTGAGCAAATTATGGGGTGATAGTACAATGACAGCAGGAAAGATTACCAGGAAAAGGCTCAACAGAGCACAGGGAATAAACTGTCGAAAAAGTGCAGATTTGTTTTACATAGTACTGCTGCTTTAAATAGCAAAAAAGGTACCGTATCCCGCCACCTTGCAAAATAGTCCCCAACAAATAATCCATACGTGACTGATGTTATGCACATAGACATGTCAGACATACAGTACTGTGAAAAGAGGCTTTGGGGAGCTTTCGATCACCTTTTGAAACATCTGTTTTTTCATAGTTTGGAATAAGATTTCACTAATAATCATTAAAGCCAGTTTGACCTTAGGTGGATTATCTGTGCAAACTCTTTCCTAGTGCTATCATTATCAGTTATAGTCTGGCCTGATTAACTATTTTATAAGCTTGGTGTTGTGCCGAACCAATACTGTGAATCTTGAGAATACAAGGGCGTGGTTTTGATTAGTAAGCCTTACATAGGAGAGTACCACTTTCTGAAATCTTAAAGTATTACTACTGGTAAATTTAGAATTGCATAATTTAATATTAGGTTAAACAGGTCTATGCCTATGAAAGCTCTTTTTCATGCAGATTTAGAGTTATAGATCAACTGCTGCTATTGTTACTTATCTGTTTGTGAGAGTAGTAGTCAATTTAGCTTAGTCTGTTAGAGTATATTCATCTAAACTTGCAAACACCTTGCAGTCCTTCTTCAGTGTTAAGCAGCTTGTAGCCTGTAGGATATTTTTTGTATTTATTTGTGTTTATCCCCTCCCCGTTTGTTTTCTTCTCCCTTCTCTCTCATCTTCTTTCAGGTTAAATTACTTTTTTCAATTAAGTTAGTCAGTTTGGGTTTTCTTTTCCTTGTCACCTTTTCTGCATCAAATAAGTAACATTTGTCATCTCAAATAAATACTACGCTGATTTTTTATTTGCTGTAAACATCTCTAAAATGGGTTAAGCCAATCTTACTATAGGAACATGGAATGTTAAAGGCTTAGGCTCCCCTACAAAGAGGAAAAAAATACTTTCCTCTCTGCAAAGAAAAAATTTAGATATAGCCTTATTACAGGAAACACACCTCTTGGTAGAAGAATCTGAGAAGTTGACTAGGGCATGGGTAGCTCAAGCTGAGTTTAGCATTTTTAATACTAAGAAGAGAGGGACTGCAATTTTAATCAGAAAAGGGATAAACTTCACTAAGACCTCACACTTCGGAGATCCAGAAGGTAGGTTCCAGATCTTGACTGGAACACTAGAGGGAAAGGAAGTGGCAATATTGTTTATTGTTTATTGAAAATTTCGGAATTACAACCTTTGAGTCAAGGACTCCTTTGCAAAGGCTCCACGTCAATCACGCCAGAATATTAGGACAAGACTGTTTGTACAAAAGTTTTCAAGACAGAGACATTACATTTTGACACAAATGTTCAAGATCATAGCATAAGCAAGGCTACATGTCAGTTTCAATACAACATTACATAGAGCAAACAGATATTACATTACGACAAAAAATTTAATATCATAGCATAAGTAAGGCTACCGTCAGTTGTACTAGGGATACACAGGAAACCGTTGTATTGAAGTTTCAAAACAGGACATTACAATGGTTCAAAGATTCACTGTAACAGGTATTGCCTAGGCTCAGCAAATATCTGAGAATAGAGATGCTCCTAACGGCGAGGAGACCCCGGTGACCGACCACCTAAGGGGAAAGAGGGAGAACAGGTACAGGTCTCAGAGTTAAGTAGAAACTTCTTGATCCCAGCTTTGAATAGACTTAGATTAGGGGCAAGTAAGACGGAGGAAAGTAGATTGTTAAGCCAGAGCGGAGCTCGATAGCGGAAGGATCTTTGCCCTAGAAATGTCCTACAATGGGGGACTGTGTAGAGGTACCAGCAAGTCATCTAGTGGTGCCCTATGAAGGGCTGGGCGGATGAGATGGTGGAGTCAATTGGTGTTTGTTTCATAAGGATCTTTTGGCTTGGAGGCAGGTTTGGTACTAAGCCTCCCTTCTAGGGTTAGCCAGTCTGCACGATAGTAGAGCAAACAAGTGTGAGTTTGTCTATTGCTGTTAGTGACCATGCGGCAGAGCTTTGTTGAGTGCTATATTGATGCTGCTTAGGGCAGATTTGTCAGCAGCGCCGTAAATGGTTATTCCATAATCGACCAATGAGAGGACAGAGCTTGTAATGGCTAAATAAGCACCTGTGGGGTAAGGCAGTGTTTGTGCCTGTAAAGAATGCCAAGTCGGTATTGACTGAGGAGGAGAGAAGTTTAATATGATGATGGTATGAAAGGGATGTGTCCAGAGTGATGCCTAGATATTTAAAAATGAGTGACCTGTTCAATGAGGGTACCCTGTAAGTTTGAGATAGATAGTTGGGAGTTACTGAGGGGGTTTTGGCGATGGGCAAACATCATGGATTTAGTTTTGTCATAGTTAAGTATTAGCCGATGGTCAGAGAACCAGTGTTCAGGTTCCCTAAAACAACCTTGAAGGGCGCTTTGGAGTTGGATGAGGTTGTTGTGCTTCCAAAATAACACTGCATTGTCAGCATATAGCAGTAGCTTTCCACTGCAGGCTTGGGGGAGTGAGTTCAGGAAGAGAGTGAACAATAGAGGGCCAAGTATAGACCCTTGAGGGACGCCAGAACGAGCTGGTTGTTTGGACGAGATTGTGTTACAAATTTTTACTTGTTGTGTTCTGTCGGTCAGATAGTTTTTGAACCAGGAGATAGTTTCAGGAGCAACATGGAGGGACACAAGGGCACAGAGTAGAAGCTCATGACTGACAGTGTCAAATGCCTTGGTCAAATCAACATAGATTGCCCCAACTGCTGACCCTTGTTCAAGAGCTTCATGAATGTAAGATGTAAATTCTAGTAGTGCCGTGGTAGTACTGTGCCCTTTTCTGAAACCATGTTGCTCATGGCAGAGAAGTCCATATTTGTCTAGGTATTCCGTAAGTTGGTCAGACACAATTCTTTCTAGTGCTTTTGAGAGGGGAGGAAGGATCGTAATGGGTCTATAGTTGCCTGGGGAAGTTGGATCATCCTTTTTTAGGATGGGTGTGATAATACCTCTTTTCCATAGCGTAGGGACTTGGCCAAGGCACAGCGAGTAGTTGAGGAGTTTGGTGAGATGCGGCAGAGTCTCATTAAGGGTAAGCCGAAGAATTTTAAGGTCAATGGAGTCACTGCTATAATGCGAGTTATGAAGGACTTTTAAGGGGTAGCGCTTTGCCTCATTGTAGGTGACAACGCGCAGCCTGAAAGGGGGGTGTGTAGGGGGACAAGGTGTATCAGTGGGTGTGTGGGAAATGGGTCAAAGAAGTTTGTAGAGGACAATACTAGGTCAGAGAAAGTGGTGTTTAGGGTATGGGATATGGCGGTGGGGTCAAGAGAGAGGGTACCTGAACTAAGAGCTGGGTAGGTTCTGTGTTAGTGGTTTTCCACAGAGTTCCTTGACATTGTTCCAGAAAGATTTCCCAGAGCTCCAAGTAGCAGTAAAAGCTTGATGATAGTAAGTGGCCTTGGCTTGCCGGATAGCCCTCGTGCATTTATTTCTTGCCTCTCTGTAGAGTTGTCTATCATGTGGCAGCTGGGAAGATAGTGCCCTGTGCCAGAGATTGTCCCTATGATGCATAAGTTGTAAGAGGGACTGGGTAATCCAAGGTGTGTCCCAGGTTTTTATTATCTTTTTTGCGATGGGGGCAAATATGTCACAGGCGGTGTAGAAAATAGTAATAAATGCAGTGAGCGCAGCGTCTAAAGATTGGGCAGTATGGACTGTATCCCAGTCACAGGTGGCGAGGTATACTCTGAGGCGAGAGAGGGCGTCTTTTTTGAGGTGCCTTTGGAGGGAAGTTTTAGGTCTGTTAGGAGTATTTTTATTTTTATTTGTCCACCGGCATATGACAGGGAAGTGGTCGCTAAGTACATCAGGAAGCACACTGACATTGGAGAGATGGTTTGGGAGGTTTGTAAAGACAAGGTCTAAAAGAGTGGAGGAGCCTGTCCAAGGATCCTGCCTAGTGGGTGTCGGTACTACTTGGGTAAGGTCATAGGCACGAGCTGCCTCTTTGTAGGAAGCCGACGTAGCAGACTGCCAGTTCACATTAAAATCACCCATAATAACCAGTTCACTTTTTGGGGGAAGATATGTGATTGCAGATAGGATGGAATCAAACACTAGCTTTTGGTTTGCTGGGGGGATGTAAACTGCCATAATATAAAGTGGTTTACCAGGAGTACCAAGGGCAACTTTGATGGTAATGGCCTGAGCTCCATGTTCAGGCTTTGGCAGTGGTACTAGGAGAGGCTGGAGGGATGTTTTAGCATAGATGGCACATCCCCCACCCTTTCTGCCTATCCTATCAGCCCTGAATAAGGTAAAGTCCCTGAGGGAGACCGAGGCATCAGGGACATTTTTTGAGAGCTAGGTTTCTGATAAGGTAAGGATGTCTATGGGGTGTTGAGCAAGCCAAGCCTGCAGCAGGGTAAATTTTTTTGGTAGGCTGCAGATATTGAGGGAGGCCAGGAAAAGGCCGTTATGTGCGCCCTTCTTACTGCAACTAGGCATGGGAGGACCTGGATTGGGATGGACATTGCCGGATATTAGGAGGAGGAGAAGGAGAGTATGCCGGAGAGCGAACATCCTAAGCAGCTTATTTGTATTGCAGCAATATGTAACATCTATGCACCCAACTCTAGTTGAGCAGAATTTTTTAGGGATATTAACTATAGATTGAGTACAATTAAGCACAAATATATCATTTTGGGGGGTGACTTTAATGAAACACTTGACCCTGTACTAGAGAGAAGTGGAGTGCCATCCTCCATTAAGCTCTCAGGTTCTCAAAGAGCCTTAAGGTCTTTGGTAGAAGAGTTAGATACGGTGGATTTGTGGTGCCTGCTTAACTTCACGGTAGGGATTACATATTTTACTCACATAGGCACTTTTCTTATAGTAGATTAGACATGATTTTGGTCTCTAAAATGCTAGCTCCAGATTTGTTATCATCCCAAATTGGTAATATAATCCTTTCAGACCACGCAATTTCAAAAACAGTCCTTTCCCTCTGAAGTAAAAAGAGTAAAACTTCTAAGTGGAGATTTAATATCTCACTTTTACAAGATCCGGCATTCACCAAATGGATTAATCAAGAGGCTACGGGGGTTTTTCAAAATTAATGACAAAGGAGAAGCAGGGTTTGGTTGTTTGTGGGATATCTTTAAAGCTTTTATAAGGGAGCAGGATCATCAGTTTCTCTGTGGGAGGAAAAGGAAAATTACAAAGATCTTTGGAAAAGGAAGATCAGTTATCACTCCTGGAACAACAATTTAAAGGTGGCCCACAATTCAAAAAACATATCCTAGGCCAAATTACCAAAATTAAATATGAGATAAACAAAATCCTTTCAGGTAAGGCCGAATATGCTCTATTCAGAGTCAGACAGTCTTTTTGGGAATCCGGTGAAAAAGCCGGTAAATTGTTGGCATATAGACTTAAAAAGAAGATCTCCCATAATAATATTGCTGGCATTAAGGATGTGCAGGGTAAGGTAGTAGTGGCCAGTAACAAAATATCAAAGGAGTTTTAAATATTTTACAAGGAGCTATATCAAAATAGACAGAAAGGAGAAGTGGGTGGAACTGAAGCATTTTTTTGTCATCTGTAGATTTACCCAAATTGTTTGATTCAGACAAGGATTTACTAGATAGACCCATTTCTGCAGAGGAATTTCAGAAGGTTATTCAGGGACTGCCAATAAATAAAACTCTGGGTCCGGATGGCTTGTCTGGGAAATTTCACAAATCTCTAAACCCTGAAAATCATAACTACCTTCTACAAACACTTCAAGCTGCTTACTGCACGGGGTTTTTACCTGATTCGATGAAAAAAGCTTATATACCTGTATCACTTATCCCAAAGAAAGATAAAGATCCACAAAATTGTGAAAGCTATCATCCAATTTCCTATTAAATGTTGACTACAAGATCCTGGCAAAAGATCATGGCTAACAGACTGAAAGGATTAGTAGTCAAATTGTTGGGAGAAGAACAGTTCGGTTTGTTCCAAATAGACATGGTTTTGAGAATATAAGAAGATTCTTAAGTTGTCTTTTCTTAGCAAGCAAACTTAAAGACATAGCTTTAGCAATAGCTCTAGAGTTTTCTAAGGCTTTTGATTCCTTGGAGAGGGAATACCTCTTTGCAACGTTGGACAAGTTCAATATAGGCAAGAGGTTCATCTCTGGTATTAGAACCCTTTATACCAATCCTTCAGCGCAGGTGATTACTAATGGTTTTATATCCAATCCTATTAATATGTTTCGGGGGACAAGGCAGGGTTGTCCGCTTTCACCATACTTGTTTATTTTAGCCCTTGAACCCTTAATTTGGAAACTCATGGACAACAAATTAATAAAAGGTATCAAGGCAGGTGCAATAACGAATAATGTATTCACTTTTGCTGATGACATCCTGCTCACCGTCTCAAATCCTTTATCGGCTATAAAACCATTAGAAGACGTTTAATTGGAAGAAAACACAGGTATTGTCACTTAACGATGTTAAGGGATGGGACAAAGCATTGGGAAAACTTGGAAAAGAAACACGGTGTCCCGAGTATTTGACTTACTTAGGTATTAAGATACCAAAGGACAGTAAAAAAATCTTAGATCTGAACCTTACGCCATTGTTAAATGAGATTGACAGAGATTTTAAAAAGTGGACTAAGTTGAATCTTTCTTTATGGGGGAAAATTAATTCTGTTAAGTTGTTAGTAGCTCCAAAATTGTTTTTTCTATTTCAGAATACCCCTTTCATAAACTACAAACAATTTTTTAAGAAATTCAATGCTATGGTTAGGAGGTTCTTATGGGGATGTCTCCAAGATTGTCATCAATATAGGTGAGGTTAGACGAATCAGTAGGAGGCTTCGGACTACCCCACTGGGAAAAATATTTAGTGGCTTTAGATTCAAACAAGCGGCATTGTACATTACTTCAGATAACAATTCTAAAGAACCCTATGGTTTAGAGTAGAGAAACTGATGATTCTTCCTTACAAACCTTCTGATCTTCTGTTCTTGTCAAGGCCTGGAAATTTAAAAGGTTATACGTGTCTTGATGATTCCCTGTCTAGTATTAAGGCACTCCAAAATATTTTAAAAATTGAATAAATTCCTTTAAGATTAACTACAGTTTGGAATAACCCCAAATTACTCTATAAAGGAAACATTGTAAAGGATCCAGGGTGGGGGATATTGGGTATCACAAATCTTGATGATCTTTTGGATCATTCAGGCACATTGCTGTCCTTCGAGGAACTGAAACCGAAGTTTGGATGAGATAAATTCCACTTTGTCATTTATTTACAACTCAGGAAAGCGCTGTTGGAGTCAGTACTAGGCATGAATCTCACCCTACCAGAAAATAAAGAATGGGGAACTATATTGTCTCTGTCAAATCTCAGAAAAGGGGTAAGCTTAGGCTATGAGCAACTAAATGGAGCTACAGAGCATTCATTATTAACATGTCCGGCTAAACAGAAATGGGAAGAGAACATAGGTGTTTGCATTTCTGATCTAGAATGGTCCTCTGCTTGGAAAAGTGCATGTATAGCCAGCAAAGAGGTTATAGGGAGCACTATACAGTACAAGATTTTGCATTATAGAGAATAATGTATGGGGTGGTGTGTGTAACGAGAAGTTTACACACACCCGAGGGGTAAGATGCTACATAAACCCCTACAGTGAAGCTCGAGGGGTTTGTGCAAGCATCTTACCCCAAGGGTGTGTGTAAACTTCGAGTTTACACACAACACCCCATATTTTATTTTTTATAATTAATGGTGATTTGAACTGTTTGCAGCTTTGAGCGACTTAGCACGGCATTGCGCGGTTACAGGAAATTATGCCACAGTTTCCCTATGGGAAAAAGGGGAAGCCATTAATTATATTATAATTATTCCCCAAAGAGACTGCATTCAATGGGTTATCGTCTAGAAGGGCCTTGCTGGAAATGTAATCAAAAACATGCTAATCTACTGCACATGCTCTGGGATTGTATGCACATATATCCCTTGTGGAAGATGGTGCATAACTTTTGTTCGTCTGCTTTTGAGGTCACAATACCATTTACCCTGCAATTTCTGGTATTGGGCATAGATCCAGAGGACACAGCTCTCAATATGCAACAGAAGGCAGGGATTTGGGCTACTGCTCTAGTATTCAAAATAACCCTGCTTTCTAACTGGAAGGTGAAATGTGCTCCTTCTCTCCAAGAATGGTACAATAAATTAAGTGAGACCATCAATAATGAACAAATAGCTCATGGTATTGCAGGCAAATCCCATCTCTTTGAGAGCACTTGGTCACCGATTTTGGCCATGTTGGAAAATATGTGCTAAGTTCCAGCTCATATTATTTTTAAAATACATAACTCCCTGTGTGAGCCAATCTAATAGATAACTCTATAGGAATGTGGTTTCAAGAGGTATAAGCAGCAAAATGTTTCTCATCCTTGTATGAAAGATCTTTCATTTCATTCATAAGAAGTATGTATGAGGGTCAAAGAAGAGGTTAGACTGAGGTAATTAAATTCAATCCAAATGTATGTAGAAAGAAGATAAATTCACTACTTATCTGTGATTGTACAAAAGAAAATGTTATGTTCGTAGGCATGTAATGTTTTCTTTCTAATTTTGAAATCTCAATAAAATCTCGACTGGAAAAAAGACATGCAGTACTGACATGAGTTCTCACATTTCTGTTGCATAACATACTGTCCTACACTGCCTACAATGTGTACTATCCTGCCCTTACCACACACACATGCAGGTCACAGCACAAAGTCAGCGGTCGGGATGTCTCTGTCTCTCTCGTTCCCTCTCACACCTCACATTGTCTGTGTGTCTCACCCCCCTCTCTCAGCTGCCTGTCAGTCATTTTACCCATTGTGTCACACAGACAACACATGCACTTCAATGGCTACAGAATAAATAATAACTGAAAAAAGGAATGGAAATTATGTACCTACCGTAATTCTTGATCTTCTTGGACAAAGTCTCCACCATTCATTCACACTAATAGGATCTACACTGGAGGTGCTAGGACCCAGAGGGAGCAAACTTTTTGCAGGAGGGTCGGCGCCAGAGATGGAGCCGCGAGGAGCAGTGCCGCAAGCCTCAGCTCGTGCAGCAATGACTATCTCAGCGTCGACCCTCCAACCGCCTCAGTACCTTTTTTTCTGAGGAGATGCAGCGTAACTAACCTAGAAGGATAGCCTAACAAAACCTGGACATAAGATAGTCTGGAAGACCCGTATAAGGAGGGTCAGAAAGAAGTCCTCACAGCCTAAAGATTGAGGGAGAGAAGACCAATAACAGAGGTGGGTGTGGGGAATGGTGGGTGGGCGTGTGAATAAGTGGTGGAGACTTTGTTCAAGAACATCAAGAATTATGGTAGGTACGTAATTTTCATATCTTCCTGGACATAAAGTCTCCACCACTCATTCACACTACTGGGAGAGTACCAAGCTAATAATCCCCCGAGAGGGCGGCAGGAGAAACCATGAGCTCACAAATTTAGGACAGAAGTCCATTCAGGATGGTTCTGCCAAACAAAATATGTCGCCTGGAATGGACATCCAGGGCATAGTGTTTGACGAAAGTATGCACTGAGCTCCAGATAGCCACATTACAAATATCTGCAATGGGCACATTGCGAATTTCCACCAGGGATGCCGTGACTGCTCTAGTAGAGTGAGCGTACACTCTGCCCTCCAGCTTAACCTGCACCATGGAATAGCAGTGGGAAGGCATGCCACCAGCCATGCTGAAATGCATCTGATAGCGACAGGTTGACCCAGCCAGGTCTCGCTGAAGGAAACAAACAGTTGTTGAGCTTTGCGAATTTCTTTTGTTCTATCTAAATAGAAATGCAGAGCTCTTTTAACATCCAAAGAATGAAGGGAACACTCTCCTTCATTTTGGAAGTTCACAAAGTAAGTAGGTAGGACCAAAGGTTGGTTTAGATGGAATTCTGAAACAACCTTAGGGAGAAACTTAGGATGGGTCCTAAGAACTACTCTGTCTTTATGAAACACAGTATACAGAGGGTCTGTGACCAAGGCATGTATCTCAGAGACCCTGCGGGCCGAGGTAATGGCCACAGGAGAGCCGTTCCAAGTGAGAAATTTCAGCTCACAGGTAGCTAGAGGCTCGAAAGGCTTTCGAGTGAGCATGTCTAGTACAAGATTAATGTCCCAGGCTGCGACTGGATGTCTGATAGGGGGTCTGGTATGCAGAATTCCCTTAAGAAACCTCTTAACCACAGGTAATTGAGCCAGTGACAAGGAAAGTATTGGCTCATGATAAGCTGAAATGGCACAAAGGTGAACCTTGACTGTAAAGTATTGCAGACCTGAATTTGAGAGGTCTAAAAGGTACTCTAGAACTTTAATTGATGGACAGGAAAAAGCATTCAAAGAGGATTTTGCATACCAGAGTGAAAAATGCTTCCATTTGGCTGTGTAAGTTTTTCTAGTGGCTGGATTGCACACAGCCAGAAGAAAAGCAGTGCCTTTGGAGGTGGGCAGATGACCTATTTAGGAGGCTCTGCAAAACTGCTATACCAAACCAGGCATCACTCCTGGCCTGGGTATCCAAACAGTAATGTTTAGTGAATGTATGGACTGTTTTCCAGGTAGCTGCTTTACAGATTTACAATAAAGAAATATCTCTTAGAGCTGCTATAGACTCAGCTGTCCCCCTTGTAGAATGGGCCCTAAGCTCCTGAGGGGCTGTTTGTCTATTTTGCTATAACAGAACTGGATACATGCCACAATCCATCTTCTATGGATCTCTTAGTGGCAGGTTTACCTTTTCCCACTTCCCCACAAGTCAAAAGAGATGGGTTTTATTCTCTACGACTTTTGTATGTTCCAGGTAGTAGCAGATAGCTCTTTTAACATCCAAGTTATGCAGTCTACATTTATCCGAAGTAGAATGGTCAGTAAAGAAGACTGGAAGTGTGATGGATTGATTAATGTGAAAATCTGAAACCACCTTTGGAACGAACTTATTATTTGTCCTAAGGACCACCTTGTCCCTATGGAATGCCACATAACCAGGCTCTATGGACAAGGCCTGGAGTTCACCGATCCTCCTGGCAAAGATCATGGCAACCAGGAACACAGTATTCCAAGTCACATACTTGAGATCAGCTGTCGCCAAGGGTTCAAAGGGTGGTTGCATAAGCTGTGCTATGCAAATATTAAGATCCAGTACTGGAGTGGGAATTCTGTGAGGTGGGTGCAAGTGCATCAGTCCCTTAAAGAAACTCCTGAACACAGGGTTAGATGCCAAGGAAGATGTCTTACCTGCTGACAAGTAGCAGAAACTGCAGTCAAATACACCTTCAATGTGGACAGCATTAAGCCCAGAGGTGAAGCGGTAAGGTAATCCAAAATCACAGGCAATCCTGCCTGATTATGGTTCAGGTTTTTATTCTGACACCAAATAGAAAATATTTTCCACTTGGAAGAATAAATCTTTCTTGTAGAAGGTTTTCTAGAAACCCTGAGGACTGCCAAGACACTTTCTGAAAGATGCAATTTGGCATACTCTAGGTCCTCAAGAGCCAGGTCTTGAGTCTGAGGGACCGAAGGTTCTGATACAGGATCCTGCCCTGGAATGAAGTCAATAGGTTGTGCCTCCTAGGAAGGCTGATCGGTTTGGCTATTGATAGATCCAGTGCCATGGAGTGCCAAGGTTGCTTGGTCCAATATGGAGCAATTAGAATAATTGTGGCAGACTGGGATTTGAGCTTGATCAGAACCCTTAGTAACAAGGGAAACAGAGGGAAGGCATACAGAAAATGAAATTACAGTACCTACCGTAATTCTTGATCTTCTTGGACGAGTCTCCACCACTCATTCACACTATTGGGACTGCTTCAGAGCACTAGGACCCATCGGGAACAAACTTTTGCTGGAGGGTCGGTGTCAGAGATGGTGCCGCGAGGCATGGCGCCGTGAGCCCTAGCTCGCGTGGCAATGACTATCTCGGCGTCGACCCTCCAACCGCCTCAGTACCTTTTTTACCAAGGAGGTGCAGCGCAACTAAACTAAAGGTAACCTAACCTTAGGCCCGGACATAAGATAGTCCGGGCGACCCGTGTAAGAAGGGTCAACAAAGAAGTCTTCACGGCCTAAAGATTTGAGGGAGTGAAGACCAACACAGTGGTGAGCTCGGGGGATGGAGGGTGGGCGTGTGAATGAGTGGTGGAGACTCGTCCAAGAAGATCAAGAATTACGGTAGGTACGTAATTTTCATATCTTCCTGGACATAAGTCTCCACCACTCATTCACACTATTGGGAGAGTACCGAGCTAATAATCCCCCGAGAGGGCGGCAGGATAGACCAAGAGCTCACGTTTCTAGGACAGGAGTCCATTAAGGATAGTTCTGCCAAAGGTGGAATGTCGCCTGGCATGAACATCCAGTGCATAATGCTTAACGAAAGTATGCACTGAGCTCCAGGTGGCGGCATTGCAGATGTCTGCAATAGTACGCTAAGCAATTTCCGCTAGGGATGCCAAAGGACCGCCTGGTAGAGTGAGCGTAAACCCTACCTTCCAATTTAACCTGTGCCATGGAATAGCAGTGTCGAAGACATGCCACTAGCCATGATGAGATACATCTGATAGCGACAGGTTGACCCAGCCGGGTCTCACTGAAGGAAACGAAAAGTTGTTGGGCCTTGCGAAAATTCTTGGTTCTATCGAGATAGAAACACAAAGCCCTCTTAATATCCAAAGAATGAAGAGAACGTTCTCCCTCATTTTGGAAGTCCGCAAAGTAAGAGGGAAGGACCAGAGGTTGGTTTAGATGGAATTCTGACACAACCTTGGGAAGAAATTTAGGATGAGTACGTAAGAACTACTTTGTCCTTATGGAACACAGTATACGGAGGGTCTGTGACCAGGGCATGCATCTCAGAGACCCTATGGGCTGAGGTAATGGCCACGAGGAAGGCAGTCTCCAGGTGAGAAATTTTAACTCACAGGTAGCCAGAGGTCTGAAAGGTTTCTGAGTGAGCATGTTCTAGCACAAGGTTAATGTCCCAGGCTGCAACTGGACATCTTATAGGAGGTCTGGTATGCAGAATTCCTTTAAGAAATCTCTTAACCATAGGTAACTGAGCCAGAGACAAAGAAGAGACCGGCTCATGATCGCTGAAATGGCACTAAGGTGAACTTTGACTGTAGAGTACTGAAGACCTGAATTTGAGAGGTCCAAAAGGGTACTCTAAAACCTTGTCTGGTGGACAGGAAAAGGGATTCAAGAGGACTTTGACACCAGAGCAAAAACTTCCCACTTAGATGTGTAAGTTTCCGAGTGGCTGGCTTCGAGCAGCCAGAAGAATGTCTGAAACTCTTGAGAGACGTTGAACGGTTCACTTCTACCTCTTCAGGAGCCAAGCGTGAAGGTGAAGCGATCTCAGGTTGGGATGGACCACGGACCCTGAGTCAACAGGTTCACCTGCAGGGGGAGTGGTCTCGAAGGAACTGCCAACATATTGTTGAGTAGTGGAAACCAGAGTTGTCGAGGCCAAAAGGGAGCAATGAGAATCATCTTGGTCCCCTGAGACTCGAACTTGAGGAGTACTCTCTGAATTAGAGGAAGGGGCGTAAAGGCGTAAAGAAATCATTTTGTCCACTGCAGCCTGAATGCATCCTGACAGAAAATGCCAGGCCCGGGAATTCTGGAGCAGAAGAGAGGCAGTTTTGCGTTGAGTGGGGATGCAAAAAGGTCCAGGTCTGGAGTTCCCCACTCTTCGAATAGTGACTGAACTATGACTGAGTCGAGAGACCACTCATGAGGATCTGCCTCTGTTCTGCTGAGGCGGTCTGCCAAGTCGTTTTGTACTCCTGGCAGGTAAACTGCTTGAATTAGAGCTTTGTGTTCCAAGCACCATTCCCACACCCTCATCGCTGCCCTGCATAAGGGGTAAGAGTGAGCACCGCCCTGCTTGTTGATGTAGTACATCACTGCTTTGTTGTCTGTTTGAAGGAGAATGTCTTGTGACAGAGAATGTCCTTCAACGCTCGGACCACATAAAGGACGGCTCTCATCTCTAGGACGTTTTGTGAAGCTGGGACTCGAGTTGAGTCCACACCCCTTGAGTGTGGAGAGTGCAACAGTGAGCTCCCCACCCCATTAGCGATGCGTCCATGGTAATGGAGATCTGATGATCCAGAGGAACAAAGGGGAAATCCTTCCAGGAGATTGCTCTCCTGAGACCACCAGGTGAGGGACCTCTGTAAGGGTTCTGTCACCTTGATGGGATAAGACTGCGGGTGAGTGGTTGGAGACCACTGAGCACTGAGCATCCATTGAGTGGTTCTCATGTGCAGCCGTGCTAGGGGTACAGTGAACACTGAGGATGCCATGAGGCCTAACATACGTTGCATCGAGAGAGCTGTAACTGATCTGTTCTCTCCAATGTAACAGGCCATCTGAAGGATATCGTTCCTTCTGTCTTCTGGAAGGAAAGCCTTCGCACAAGAGGTGTCCAGAAGAGTCCCTATGAAAAGGAGTCTCTGGGAGGGCTGCAACTGAGACTTCTTGAGGTTCAGCAGAACTCCCATGGACATAAGAAGGCGAGAAGCCATCTGTACGGCGTCCAGAGTTCCTTGTCTGGAAGGGCTTGCTAGGAGCCAGTCGTCCAGGTAGGGGAAACACCTGGATACCGAGTTTCCTGAGATGCACTGCGAGAACTGCACAACACTTTGTAAAGACTCGCGGCGCCGAGGATAGCCCCAAAGGGCAGGACTCTGAACTGATAGTGTTGACCCAGAGCCACAAACCTCAGGAATTTGTGATGCCTCGGGTGAATAGGAATGTGCTGGTAAGCATCCTGCATGTCCAGGGAGGCTAGCCAGTCGTGTTGATGAAGCAACGGTAACAGGGTTCCCAGAGAAATCATTTTGAATTTCTCCCTGGGAAGAAATTTGTTTAGCTTTCTGAGGTCTAGAATGGGGCGCATTCCCCCGGACTTCTTTGGAACCAGAAAGTAGTGGGAGTAGGACCCCATGTTTCGCTGATGCAGAGGCACCACTTCTACTGCCCTGTTGTTCAGAAGGCCCTGAATCTCGGCGGCGAGAAGGTCTAACTGAAGGGTTGACAGCCTGGGCTGTCATTTGGGAGGAGCGATCGGAGGGTCTCCAGAAAATTGAGAGAATACCCTCATGAATTATCCGAAGGACCCATTTGTCTGAGGTTATGGACTTCCACTGGCTGTAGAAGTGCATCAGGCGACCTCCCACCGGAGGAAAAAGTCCACCTCGGGCAGTTGAGATGGGACTTGGGCGGCAACTCATAAAGTGGCGCTGGGCGCTTTGGGCCCCTGCACTTTCTGTTGCGCCTTCTTTTGAGGTTGGGCAGGTTGGTTCTTATGGAAACTTCCTCTGCCTCTGCCCGAAAGGACTGACGATTATGAAATTGCTGCCACCGACATGCCCTCAAGAAGGGGCAGGAGGGGGTCGAGCCAGCTTAATGGCTGACCTAGTCTTCTGTGTAGCTTCTAGAGCTTGCTCTACCTGAGGACCGAAAATATAAGAGCCGTCAAAGGGCAACGCCATCACCTGCTGTTGCACATCATTCGTGAAGCCCGAAGTACGCAACCAGGAGTGACGGCGAGTACAAATACCAGCAGCTGCTGAACGAGAAGCAGTGTTGAAAGCATCCATGGCTGCTTTGACCTGCTGGTTATTAGATTCAATACCTCTGTTAATGGTTTGAAGAAGCTCTGGCTTTGAGTCCGAGTCCGGAAGAGCTTCAACCATTTGCTTGATAGAATGCCACAGGATATACTCATACTGGGAAAAATAACCCTGGTAACTGGCAATACGCATACTTAGAGTGGATGCAGCAAAGACTCTCTTACCTAATGTGTCTATCTTACGAGACTCTTTGTTGATAGGTCGAGCTGTAGTAGTTTGAGGAAGAACTACCTTGTCATTTTCTGCCAGGACTACAATAGGATCCGCAAAGGCTTGGGATGCCAAGATGGGACGATCCTTGGGAGCTGAGTATTTCCCTATCAATGGATTTAACCACCGAAGGGGTAAGAGCAGGATTATTCCATACCATTTGAGACAGCGTCTCGAAGGAAGGTTGAATCGGAGGAGTCAAATCCGTAGGGATCTCCGAAGCATGAAGATATTGGAGTCTTAACAGCTTCCCAGGATCGATGTCTGTAGTCTGGAAAGAAAAGAGTGGAGCTCAGATTCTTCAACAGAGACTTAAAGGACAGGTCCTCGACCACAGGCTCTGTAGCAATAAAAGATCCTGTTTCGTCCACTTCATCACCCAGCCGAAGGTCTGGGTCAGGCTCAACGTCATCTCCTGACAGTCCAGGAGGGACTGTATGGACAGGAAAGGGATGAAAGCTAGAGAGGAAGGAGGAAAAGAGACAAAGGAAGTCCCTGAGCCCCTGGTGCGAGGCGCGCAGCGCCGAGGAAACAGCGCTTCGAACCACACAGCACCGAGGGTGGCTGCAGCACCACCGGTGCTGAATATGGCACCTTGCAGCGCCGCCGGCGCCACAGACAACGCCGAGAAGACGCTACGCGCTGCAGGCGACGCTAGGACAGCGCCAAGAAGCTACACGGCAATCAAGGTACTCAGAGACCAAAAATAGGCTTTGAAGTATAAGAACAGGAGATAAGGCATCAGTGTGGCCCCTTGCGCCAAAGCCATGTGAGGGGGGGAGACACCTAAGCACGGAGTCGACGGCACCGAAGAAGGTGCCACGCAACCAGAAAAGTCCAACCGCCCTACCCCGTCGCCCAGAGAGCCCGAAGGCCCACGAGCGACCGAGCCAGGTAGCCGAACCAACCTCCGAGCCCACTGCTCCATAAGAGCGGCCCACAGATGAAACTGCTCATCTGAAGACCTACCTGCCGGCGGGGTAGGACTCCGATGTCGAAGAAGTCGGCCATCAGAAGCCGCTGCCGGCGACTCCGAAGGAGGAGACTGGCAACTAGCCCCGATATCCAAATGCCTATGCGCAGACGTATCAGAGGGCTACCTCGAGTGATGCCTTCTCTTTTTAGACCTGCGGGCCGAAGAAGAGCTCGAGGCCGAACGGTTCCGAGAATGCGACCGTTTGGCTTTATGCTTCCGCGGGGACCGCCCATCCCCCCAGGCACTGGACTGCCTGATGTCAGACCCCCCTTCCGGAGAAGGCGGCAGACCGGATCCAGCCCGACTGACTGAACAGCTTTCATATGAAGTCTCCCTACCGTCACCTGACCTGCTCATGGTCGACTCCGTCAAAGACTTCTTTATCGTTTTAATTTAAAAATAAGAATAACTTAAGCGATACTGTATTGAGATAATACTATATAAAATAATAAAAACTGAAAACTATGCTGCAGTTTGAAGTTTGACTCCCGACAGGCGAGCGACGTCGTCACTGAAGCGCACTCGACGGCGGGAAAAAAGGAACTGAGGTGGTTGGAGGGTCGACGCCAACATAGTCATTGCCACGCGAGCTAGGGCTCACGGCGCTGTGCCTCGTGGCGCCATCTCTGGCGCCAACCCTCCAGCAAAAAGTTTGCTCCCGATGGGTCTTAGTGCCTCCGGCGCAGTCCCAATAGTGTGAATGAGTGGTGGAGACTTATGTCCAGGAAGATCTTCCCTGTCCAGTCCAGAACTAGTGCATCCAATGGCACTGAACCTGTCACTGGTGGCCTGCAACAATATCTTGGAAAGTGGTGATTGTCTGGTGAGGTGAAGAGGTCTCTCTCTCTGGGGTCCCCCACCTTTTGAATACTACTTGTAGTACCTGACAGTTCAGGGGCTATTCATGGTGGCTCTGATGTATTCTGCTCAGTGCATCTGCCAAGACATTGTCTGTGCCTGGCAGATGAACAGCTGACAACTGTATATTTAGTGAATAAGCCAGGGTCCATATATTAATGGCCTCTATGCATAAAGGAGTGGACCTTGTGCCTCCTTGTTTGCTGATATAGTACATTGTGGTTGTGTTGTCTGTTCTGACCTGTACCACATTCCCCTGAAGCATGCTGGCAAATGCATGAAATGCTAACAAGACTGCCCCGAGTTCCAGAAGTTTGATGTGAAGCAGGGACTCTTGCTTGGACCACGAACCATGGACAGTATTCTCCTCTAGGTGTGCTTCCCACCCTAGGAGGGATGCATCCGTGGTAAGCACCCTGGAGGGTTGCACCTGTAGGAAGGGAACTCCCTGCCTTAGGTTATCTTCTATCCCCACTGCAGAGCCTGCACACACGTTTGGGTTACTGGAACCAGCTTTGACAGTGAATCTTTCTTTTTGAGCCAGTATTGCCTTAGATGATATTGAATATCTCTCATCTGAAACCTTGCTCCTAGCACTGTAGTTGTTGGTGCTGCCATGTGGCCCAACAACTGTAGGAAGTGCCTGGCAGGCCTGAGGCTGCCAGGTTTGAAAGAGCTTGCCAGCTATACCAAGTTGCTTGCCCTTTCCTGCGGAAGAAAAGCTTTTCCTTTCACCGAATCCAGTTGAGCCCCTATGGATTCTAGGAGCTGCACCAGTTGCAGCGCTGACTTTTTT
This sequence comes from Neoceratodus forsteri, assembly GCA_016271365.2. Taxonomy (NCBI): domain Eukaryota; kingdom Metazoa; phylum Chordata; order Ceratodontiformes; family Ceratodontidae; genus Neoceratodus; species Neoceratodus forsteri. The sequence goes on from JADMNL010000025.1 coordinate 48,435,517, forward strand.
TGATTTATTAACAATCCCAGGGACTGCAGGAGATCCTGTGTGAGCACCAGGGTCTGCAGGAGATCCTGTGTGAGCACCAGGGACTGCAGGAGATCCTGTGTGAGCACCAGGGACTGCTTGGCCCATTGAGGAGTTTGCCCTACGACTAACCAGTCATCTAGGTAGGGAAATACTTCCACTCCTTGTCTCCTTAGGTGTGCCATAACTACAGCCAGACATTTTGTGAACACCCTTGGAGCAGAAGTGAGACCGAAAGGCATTGCCCTGAACTGGTAATGGCCTGAGAGCAGTTTGAACCTGAGAAATGTTTTGTGTGACTGCCTTACTGGGATGTGGAAGTATGCATCCTTGAGGTCTAGGGATGAAAACCAATCATCTTGCTTTAAAATGGGCAGAATTGTAGAAAGAGTGACCATTTTGAATTTTGGTTTCAGTAAATACTTGTTCAGATGTCTGAGATCCAATATGGGTCACCACTCCCCTGTTTTCTTGATAGTGAGGAAGTACCTTGAATAGAGGCCTTTCCCTCTCTGCTGCATGAGAAATGGCTCTATTGTCCCTAGGGATAGGAGATTTAATACTTACTTCTCTAGCAACAGAGTCTCTGCTGGGGAGGAAGGTCGAAAAACCTTTGCCCTCAGCCTTGGTTTTAATTTGAAACTGAGGACCAGGCTTTGGCCCACTACCTCCAGGACCCACTTGTCTGTAGTAATGGATTTCCATTCCTGGAGGTAATGGGCCAACCCTCCTCCTACTGGTACCGGGGAGGCAACCTGAGCAGACCCCTCAGGGTGTCTGCTTAGGTTGGGAAGCTGGCTGAGTGATAGGGGCTATCCGGTTGCCACCCCTTCTGCCCCTGCCTCTAAAGTAGCCCTCTGCTGCTGATACTGCTGGTACTGGGCGTAAGCTTGGGGCTGAAAGAAGAAAAAATTACTCACCTTAGTAATTATGCTTCTTCTAATGGAGTCTTGCTGTATTCTGACTATTGCAGTTAGCCCCAGCCTTTAAACTGCCCCAGAGAACAAAGGGTTAACTTTCTATGCAGAGCATAGAATGCTGAGCTCGAGCTCGGTTGAGGTCTCTGTCTGCAGCCCTTTGAAATCCAACCATCAGATTCTTACGAGCAAAAAACTCTCTAACTATCCTATGTGGAAATTGTACAATTTTTACTAGCCAACTGGGAACAAGAGTTTTGAATTCCCAAGGAAGACTCAAGTCAGGAAACCCAAAACCAAAAACCAATCCAAATAAGAATAACAATAAAACAAACACCCAAACAAAAAGGAAAGGGTGTAAAAGAAGCACCACTGAGGTGCAATACTGCATCTGCCCACCCACTTCTCAAAAACAGGTTCTGAGAGGGGAGGCAGGGAGGGAGGTCAGAATACAGCAAGACTCCATTAGAAGAAACATAATTACTAAGGTGAATAATTTTTTCTTCAAACAACATGAAGTCTTGCTGTATTCTGGCCACTGCAGACTACCAAGCAGTACCTCCAAGGAGGAAGGACAGCACCTACTTTGGGAATAGGCTCTGAAGTACTGCTCTGCCAAACCAAGCATCACTCCTAGCCTGGATATCCAGAGAGTAATGCTTGGTAAAGGTATGGACTGTTTTCCAGGTGGCTGCTTGACAAATTTCTAAGACAGGAATATCCCTGGCAGCAGCCAGGGAAGCAGCTGTACCTCTGGTGGAGTGAGCCCTCAGGCCTGAGGGTGGAATCTTTTCTAGTTTCTCACAGCAGAATTGTATACAAGACACAATCCACCTGGCAACAGTTCTCTTGGTGGCAGATTTGCCCTTTCCCACTTCTCCATAAGTGAGGAACAACTGGAGGGAATCAAACCTGTGACCCTTGGTATGCTCTATGTAGTAGCTAAGGGCCCTTTTAACATCTAAACTGTGTAGCCTCCTCTCTCCTGAAGAAGAAGAAGAATCAGTGAAGAAACAGGAAGAGACATAGACTGATTCAAGTGGAAATCTGAAACCACTTTGGGCAAGAACCTTCTATTGGTTCTAAGGACCACATTATCCCTATGAAAGGAGATAAAATCAGGTTCCACTGACAGGGCTTGCAATTCACTGATAGGCCTGGCAGAGGTAATGGTTACTAAAAACATAGTTTTCCAAGTCAAGTACTTAAGCGCTGCTGAGGACATAGGTTCAAAGGGGGTTGCATAAGTTGAGCAATACAAACATTTAAGTCCCAGGCAGGGGCAAGGTCTCTAAAGGGAGGATTGGTATGAAACAATTCCTTAAAAAATTTATAGAACACAGGATGAGGTGATAGTGAGGAAGACTTCCCCATTGACAGAAAAGCAGAAACAGCTGACAAGTGCACCTTGAGAGTAGCTGATCTGAGGCCTAAGCCATTCAAATGGACCATATAATCCAGAACTGTAGGCAATTCAGCAGTGTCTGGGGAAATATGTTGCTTGGAACACCAAATGCTGAATCTCTTCCATTTGGAGTTATAGGTCTTTCTAGTGGAGGTCTTTCGAGAGGCTTTGAGGATATCCAGAACCCCATGAGACAGATGCAAATCTGCATACTCTAACTCTTCAAGAGCCATGCCTTGAGATTGAGAGACTGAAGATTGGGGTACCAAATCATCCCCTGAGAGGAGGTTAACAGGTTGTAATTCCTGGGAAGAGACAGGAGAAGATGGACTGCTAGGGACAGCAACAGGGGGTACCAAGGCTGTCTGGCCCAGTCTGGAGCAATCAGAATCACTTTGCAAGGTTGTGGCTTTATCTAGTCTAAAAATGTGAACAGTAGAGGAAAGGGAGGGAAGGCATACAGAAATTTCCCTTCACAGTTCAAAATCAGAGCATCCAGAGGGACTGAGCCCAAAACTGGGGGTCTGCAACAAAAGACAGGAAGTTGGTGATTGTCTGGGGCTGCAAAGAGATCTATCTCTGGAGTGCCCCATCTTGAAAAAATCACCTTCAACACCAGAGGGTCCAGGGACCATTCGTGATGGCCCTGTGAGATCCTGCTCAGTGCATCTGCTAGCACATTGTCCTTCCCTGGAAAGTGGACTGCTATCAGAGAGGTTTGCAGGGAATAAGCCAGGGACCATAACTTCATGGCTTCTGTGCACAAGGCCGTAGACCGAGTGCCTCCCTGCTTGTTGATGTACCACATGGTGGTGTTGTCTGTTCTGACCTGAACCACCTTGTTCTACACTGACTGAGAGAAAGCTTGCAGGACCAGGAAAAACTGCCCTGAGTTCTAGGAGATTGAGACGGAGAAAGGATTCCTGAGGGGACTACAGTCCCTGGGCAGTGAGGGCCCCCAGATGGGCTCCCCAACCCAGAAGGGAAGCATCCGTGGTAAGGAACACTGAATGAGACTGAGTGACAAATGGGACCCTTTGCTTTAAATTGTCCTGATCCTGCCACCATTGAAGGGCTTAAATCAGAGCCCAAGTCACTGGAATCAATTTGGTAAGGGGATCCTTCCTTTGGGACCAAAAGGCCCTCAGATGGAACTGAATGTCCCTCATCTGGAATCTTGCCCCTTGGACCACTGCTGTAGAAGCTGCCATGTGGCCCAAGAGCTGAAGGAAATGCCTTGCTGGTCTGGACACCTGAAGGCTGAAGGAAGAAGCCAGTTCTATAAGAACTCTTGCCCTTTCCAATGGAAGAAAGGCTCTTGCTTTGACAGTATCCAGTTCTGCCCCTATAAAGGTAAGGAGCTGCACTGGCTCAAGAACTGACTTGGGAAGGTTGAGAAGAACTCCTAGAGAAGTGAGCACTTACTGGGTCACTTGCAGGTCTGACTTGACTTGGTCTGGAGACTGGCCCACTATGAGTCAGTCATCCAGATATGGAAAAATGGAAGTCTTTTGCCTTCTTAGAAAGGCAACCACTACTGCCAGGCACTTTGTGAATACCCTTAGGGCTGATGTTAGACCAAAGGGCATTGCTATGAACTGATAGTGGCCTGAGGGTAACTCAAACCTGAGGTACTTTCTGTGGGAGCACATGATGGGAATGTGAAAATAGGCATCTTTGAGGTCCAGGGAGGCTAACCAGTCCCCTGGCCTTAGAGAGGGAATAATTATTCCCAGAGTTACCATCTTGAACTTTGGTTTTAAAAGATGTTTGTTCAGGTATCTTAGGTCTAGGATGGGTCGCTACTCCCCTCTCTTTTTTGGGGTAAGGAAGTACCTGGAGTACATTCCTTTGCCCCTGTGTAGAGTAGGAACTGTCTCTATGGCTCTTAAGGCCAGAAGAGATGAAACCTCTGCCTCTAGGGCAAGGGTTTCTGAGAGACCTGCAGGTGGAACAGATCTGGCTCTCATCTTCGGAAATTTTTTGAAGCTGAGAACCAGTCCCTGGCTTACTACTTCCAGGACCCACTTGTCTGAAGTAACAGACATCCAGTCCTGGACAAAGTAAGCCAGCTGGCCTCCTACTGGAATAGGAGAGTCGACCCAGGCAGACCCATCAGAGTGTCTACTTGGCAGGGGCCTTAGGCTGAGGAGTGGATGCAGCCCTGCTCATCCCCGTTCTGCCTCTCCCTCTGAAGAACCCCCTCTGTGAAAAGGGAGAAGAGGCCTGTGCTTGGTAAAAAGGCCTATGAAAAGGCCTGCCCCTGCCCCTAGACTGCTGCCTTTGAGGAGTTGCCTGCCTCTCATTGGCCTGAGCACTCCTGTAAGTGTCCTGTATGCATCCAATTTCTTCATGTAATTCTCTGTCTGCTTCCCAAACAGAGAATTACCCACTACAGGAAAATCCATGGCCGTAGCCTGGGTGTCCTGTGAGAGGCTAGTACATCTGAGCCAAGCCATTCTCCGAAGAGCCACAGATGTAGCCATGACTCTTGATGACACATCATTGGAGTCCACAGCAGCATGAAACTGAACTTTTGATGCATCAGTCCCATCTGCAGCCACCTGTTCCAGCTCCTTGGCCAGCTGGGGGGAGGCCTGTTTAGCCAGTGCCTGTACAGTGTCCCACCTGGACTTCTGGTACCTGGCTGTATGGGCCATGTAGTTTGCCTGACTGAGTCCCAAGGAAGATGCCATGTACTGCTCTTTTGCCATGGCATCAATCTTCCTGGAGGAGTCTTTGTCTGGGGTGTGTGAAGCCAAGGGAATATTTGCATTGTCACTGGCAGCAGCCTGCACTACCCCAACATGGCTGCACTGTTGGTATAAAAACTCTGTGTCTGAGCCTGATAGTGTGTACCTCTTGTCCATCCTTCTGTCAACAGGAGGTACAGTATTGGGAGACTAAGATTTTAAGTGTCTGCTTCCCAAAGGATTTGTGGAGGGGAATAGACAGCCTCCTGGACTCTGGGATGTCCATCATTTCCACATAATCAGATTCCTCTTGATCCCCCATGGCCTCCTCCATAGGGAGCTGGAGAGTCTCAGTCACCTTTCTGTAAAACAGAAAGTGGGGAGGGGACTCAGAAAGCCTAGGAGGGGAAACACCAGAAGGTCTATCTGGGGAGATGTCCCTTTCTACAGGCACATCCAGACTTTCACCATCATCACCATCATCTTCGAACTCCCCCTCCTCCTCAAACTCCGGTTCATAAGAATATTCAGGTGTAAAATCTTGAATCAGGGAAACTGACCGAACTGAACCCCTGCCAAATGGTGCCGGATCAGTCGGAACCGGGCGAAGCGATTCTACAATCCGAATCGATCTGGCTATTTCTTTGGCGGTCGGAACATGAACCTCTTGGATTCAACCGTCGATTTCTCTTTGCGCTTCCTTTGTAGAACCCACCCCTCAGGATCAGCTCTCCTCTTGCCCCAAGAAGCATCGCCTGGTCAGAGGCACTCCTCTGGTCCGCTGAACCGAACCGGCAGGCCATCCAGGTCAGCAGACTTCTCGGCCTCCTTTTCCCTCAGTCTACCTAATCTCTTTTCAAGGGTAGATTTAGGAACATTTTTACAAATTTGGCAGTCTGTATTGAGGTGTTCAAACCCCAGACAGTAAACACAGGTGGTGTGGGGATCAGCCTTAGCAAAGATCTCCCCACATTCATTGCAGTGTTGAAACCCAGTGGGCCCTGTTTTCTTCTTGGGTTTCTCAGACATGACCAACCTAACTAAACTTACCCTTTTTATAGCAACATGAATAGACTCCTGATCGGTTCCTAACCATGTCATGGGTGTTGGAAAAAACGTTCAAAACACTTTTTTTTTTTTTTTAGAACCGATAAGGAGTGGTAACCACACTCTAAGTAAAGAACTGAAAATTCACTAAAAGTGATCGGTTCAGCTGAACCGATCAAACAAGTTTACAATTTCCACACAGAATTTAGGAAAAAAAAAACTATCTCGTACTCACGGTACCGCAGACAGAGGCTGAACCGACTAAGCGGAGCAAATTCAGCTTAAAACCGACAACTTTTACAGACACTTTAACCGACTTTCGAACCGAGCTGAAGGAGAAATCTCTGGAGCGACTGTTCAGTAAGGCAGAGTAAAGAATCTGACGGTTGGATTTCAAAGGGCTGCAGACAGAGACCTCAACCAAGCTCGAGCTCGGCATTCTATGCTCTGCATAGAAAGTTAACCCTTTGTTCTCCAGGGCAGTTTAAAGGCTGGGGCTAACTGCAATAGTCGGAATACAGCAAGATTTCATGTTGTTTGAATGGTCTATAAGACCTGCCTCTGGGACCCCTGGCTTGCAGCTTATGGGGTGTAGAGGGCTTCTCTTTAGCAGCAGCACTTTGATAGGCTGTTTTGTACTCGTCCATTTTCTTCATGTAAGCCTCTATCTGCTCTCCAAACAGAGACAGAGGCTCACAGGGGAAGTCTATTGCTTTGGACTGGGTGTCCTGAGTCAGGTTTGTTGTCCTGAGCCAGGCAAACCTTCTTAGAGATATAGAAGAGGCCATTTGTCTGGCAGTGGTATCATTACTGTCTACTGCCATACGAAATGGCACTTTAGATGCCTCTATGCCCCTTTTTGCAGCTTCCTCCAAATCCACTGCCATAGGGGCTGACACTGACTTTGTGATTTCCATCACAGTGTTCTACAAAGTCCTCTGGTACCTTGCAACATAGGCCATATAAGATGCCTGCCTTACTGCAAGAGAAGACCCCAGGTACTGTTTTTTGGCAATGGAATCTATCCTCCTGGAGTCTTTATCAGGAGGATGTAAAGCTAAAGGAATGCCAGCCTTATCATAGGCTGCAGCCTGCACCACTCCTTCATGGCTAGGGTGTCCAAACAAGAAATGAAAATTACGTACCTACCGTAATTCTTGATCTTCTTGGACGAGTCTCCACCACTCATTCACACTAGTGGGATCTGCGCCGGAGGCACTAGGACCCATCGGGAGCAAACTTTTTGCTGGAGGGTCGGCGCTAGAGATGGCGCCGCGAGGCATGGCGCCGCGAGCGGTGGCTCGCGCGGTAATGACCATCTTGGCGACGACCCTCCAACCGCCTCAGTACCTTTTTTACCAAGGAGGTGCAGCGCAACTAACGTAAAGAGTAAACCTAACCTTACAAAACGGACATAAGATAGTCCGGACGACCCGTGTAAGAAGGGTCAGCAAAGAAATCTTCACGGCCTAAAGATTTGAGGGAGTGAAGACCAACACAGCGGTGAGCTCGGGGGATGGAGGGTGGGCGTGTGAATGAGTGGTGGAGACTCGTCCAAGAAGATCAAGAATTACGGTAGGTACGTAATTTTCATATCTTCCTGGACATAAGTCTCCACCACTCATTCACACTAGTGGGAGAGTACCAAGCTGATAATCCCCCAAAAGGGCGGCAGGGGAGCTAGAGCTCACACGTCTAGGACAGAAGTCCATTAAGGATAGTTCTGCCGAAGGCGGAATGACGCCTGGCATGAACATCCAGTGCATAATGCTTAACGAAGGTATGCACTGAGCTCCAGGAATAGAAGCATTGCAGATATCTGCAATTGGAACGTGTAATTTCGCTAGGGATACGCGACCGCCTCTAGTAGAGTGAGCGTACACTCTATCTTCCAATTTAACCTGTGCCATGGAATAGCAATGTGAAGACATGCCACTAACCATGATGAGATGCATCTGATAGTGACAGGCTGACCAGCCGGTCTCGCTGAAGGAAACAAACAATTGCTGAGTCTTGCGAAAATTCTTGGTTCTATCTAAGTAGAACCGCAAGGCTCTCTTAACATCCAAGGAATGAAGAGACCGTTCTCCTTCATTTTGGAAGTTCGCGAAGTAAGAGGGAAGCACCAGAGGTTGGTTTAGATGGAATTCTGACACAACCTTGGGAAGAAATTTAGGATGAGTACGAAGAACTACTTTGTCCTTATGGAACACAGTATACGGAGGGTCCGTAACCAGGGCATGCATCTCAGAGACCCTGCGGGCTGAGGTAATGGCCACTAGGAAGGCTGTCTTCCAGGTAAGAAATTTTAGCTCACAGGTAGCTAGGGGTTCGAAGGCTTGCAGTGAGCATGTCTAGCACAAGGTTAATGTCCCAGGCTGCGACCGGACGTCTAACAGGGGTCTGTATGCAGAATTCCTTAAGAAATCTCTCTTTACCATAGGTAACTGAGCCAGAGACAAGGAAGAAACCGGCTCATGGAACGCCGAAATGGCACTAAGGTGAACTTTAACCGTGGAGTACTGGAGACCTGAGTTTGATAGGTCCAAAAGGTACTCCAGAAGCTTGTCTGGAGGACAGGAAAAGGGATTCCAAGAGGACTTTGCACACCAGAGAGAAAAGCGTTTCCACTTAGAAGCGTAAGTTTTTCAGGTAGCTGGCTTCCGAGCAGCCAGAAGGACGTCTGAGACTCTACGAGAGACGTTGAACCGGTTCACTTCTACCTCTTCAGGAGCCAAGCATGAAGGTGAAGTGACCTCAGGTTGGGATGGACCAACGAACCCTGAGTCAAAAGATTGATTCGTAAGGGAAGTGGTCTCGGAGAGGCTGCCGACATACTGTTGAGTAGAGGAAACCATAGTTGCCGAGGCCAGGAGGGAGCAATGAGAATCATCTTGGTCCCCTGAGACTCGAACTTGAGGAGAACTCTCTGAATTAAAGGAAGCGGTGGAAAGGCGTAAAGAAAGCGTTTTGTCCACCGCAGCCTGAACGCATCCTGACAGAAAATGCCAGGCCCTGGATTTCTGAGCAGAAGAGAGGCAGTTTTATGCTGAGTGGGGATGCAAAGGTCCAGGTCTGGAGTCCCCACTCTTCAACAGTGACCGAGCTAAGGCTGGGTTGAGAGACCACTTGTGAGGGTCTGCCTCCGTCCTGCTGAGGTGATCTGCTAAGTCGTTTTGTACACCCGGCAGATATACCGCTTGAATTAGAGACTTGTGCTCCAAGCACCACTCCCACACTCTCATTGCTTCCCTGCAAAGGGGATAAGAGTGAGCACCGCCTTGCTTGTTGATGTAATACATCACAGCTTTGTTGTCCGTTTGAAGGAGAATGTTCTTGTGACAAAGAACATCCTTCAACGCTCGGATCGCATAGAGGACCGCTCTCATCTCCAGAACATTTATGTGGAGCTGAGTTTCGAGCTGAGTCCATACACCTTGAGTGTGGAGAGAGAGACAGTGAGCTCCCCATCCCATTAGCGATGCGTCTGTGGTGATGGAGATCTGATGATCCAGAGGAGCAAAGGGGAATCCTTCCAGGAGATTGCTTTCTTGAGACCACCAGGTGAAAGACCTTCGTAGGGACTCCGTCACCTTGATGGGATAAGACTGGGGGTGAGAGGTCGGTGACCACTGAGCGGAGAGCATCCATTGGGTGGTCCTCATGTGTAACCGAGCTAGGGGTACACAGAACACTGAGGATGCCATGAGACCCAACATATGTTGCATCGAGAGAGCTGTGACCGATCGGTTCTCCCCGATGTAATGGGCCATCTGAAGGATGTCGAGTCTTCTGTCCTCTGGAAGGAAAGCCTTCGAGGAAGAGGTGTCCAGAAGAGTCCCTATGAAAAGGAGCCTCTGGGAGGGCTGCAGTTGTGACTTCTTCAGATTTAGCAGAACTCCCATGGACGTAAGAAGGCGAGAGGCCGTTTGAATGGCTTCCAGAGCCCCTTGGCTGGAAGGACTCGCTAGGAGCCAATCGTCTAGGTAGGGGAAACACCCAGAGTCCGAGCTTCCTGAGATGCGCTGCGAGAACTGCACAACACTTTGTAAAAACTCGCGGTGCCGAGGATAGCCCAAAAGGCAGGACTCTGAACTGATAATGTTGACCCAGAGCTACAAACCTCAGGAATTTGCGATGGGTCGGGTGAATGGGGATATGCTGGTAAGCGTCCTGCATATCCAGGGAGGCCAGCCAGTCGTGCTGATGCAGCAAAGGTAACAGGGTACCTAGGGAAATAATTTTGAATTTCTCCCTGGGAAGGAATTTGTTCAACTTTCTGAGGTCTAGAATGGGGCGCATCCCCCCAGATTTCTTTGGAACCAGAAAGTAATGGGAGTATAACCCTGTGTTTCGCTGATGCGGGGGCACCAGTTCTATTGCCCTGTTGTTTATAAGGCCCTGGATCTCGGCGGTGAGGAGGTCTGACTGAGAGGTCGACAACCTGGGTTGTCGTTTGGGAGGGCAATTCAGGGGGTTTTTCAAAAGATTGAGAGAATAACCCTCGCGAATTATCCGAAGGACCCATTTGTCCGAGGTTATAGACTTCCACTGATTGTAGAAGTACATCAGACGACCTCCCACCGGAGGAGAAAGTTCCATCTCGGCAGTGTGGATGGAACTGGGGCGGCATCATAAGGTAGCACTGGGGCTTTAGGCCCCGCGCTTTCTGCTGCGCCTTCTTTGAGGTTGGGCAGGTTGGCTTTATGGAAGCTTCCTCTGCCTCTGTCTCAAAGGACTGGCGACTATGAAACTGACGTTGCTTACATGCCCCGAGAGGGGTAGGCGGGTTCAGCCAACTTAATGGCCAACCTAGTCTTCTGAGTGGCCTCTAGGGCTTGCTCTACCTGAGGCCCAAAAAGATAGGAGCCATCAAAGGGCAACGCCATTACCTGCTGCTGAGCATCATTCGGAAGCCAGAAGCACGCAGCCAGGAATGGCGCCGAGTACAAACACTATGGCTGAACGAGAAGCAGTGTCGAAAGCGTCCATGATGCTTTGACCTGTTGGTTATTGACCCAATACCTCTGATAACGGTTAGAAGGAGCTCTGACTTGGAGTCGGAATCTGGAAGAGCTTCAACCATTCGCTTTATAGAGTGCCACAGGATATACTCATACTGAGAAAAATAGCCTTGATAGCTGGCAACACGCATACTTAAAGTGGAGGCAGCAAAGACTCTCTACCTAATGTATCAATTTTACGAGACTCTTTGTTAATAGGTCGAGCTGTAGTAGCTTGAGGAAGAACGACCTTGTCATTCTCTGCCAGGACTACAATAGGATCCGCAAAGGCTTGGGATGCCAAATGGATGATCCTTGGGAGCTGAATATTTTTATCAATGGATTTAGCCACTGAAGGAATAAGAGCAGGATTATTCCATACCATTTGAGACAGCGCCTCAAGGAGGGTTGAATCGAGGCGCCAAACCGTAGGGATCTCACGCATGAAGATACTGGAGTCTAATATTTTCCCAGGATCGATGTCCGTAGTCTGGAGAGAAAGAGGATCTCAGGTTCCTCAACAGAGACTTAAAGGATAGGTCCTCACCACAGGCTCTGTAGCGGTGAAGGATCCTGTTTCCTCCACTTCATCACCCAACCGAAGGTCTGGGTCAGGCTCAACATCATCTCCTGATAGTCCAGGAAGGACTGCTTGGACAGGAAAGGAGTGAAAGATAGGAGAAGAAGAAAGAGCAGATAGAAAGGGAGAGTCCCCGAGGGCCCCCGGCGCCGAGGAGGCGAAAGGAGTCGAAAACGGCGCCGAGGAGGTGCACGCGCGGTAGCACCCGGCACCGCAGCGGCACCGCAGGCGCTCGTGGCGCTGCTGGCGGCTCGAGACCCGCCGGCACCGCTGGGACGGCGCTGCAAGACCCAGCGGTGCCGTGGATGGCGCCAAGAAGGCCCCTGCGGCGCGAAAATGGCGCCATCAAGCGCAGCAAATTCCCACGGGAGGCGCCGAGGACACCCTTGGAACCTGGAAAGGAAGAGAAGGGAAAAAACCAGGAGATAAGGGCATCGGTGTGGCCCTCGCGCCGCAGCCGTGTGAGGGGGAAACACCTGCACGGAGTTGCTGGCACCGAGGAGGCGCCACGCCGACTAGAAGGTCCAACTGCTCCTGCCTGACGCCGCCTGACGAGTCCAAGGCTCCGGGCAACCGAGCCAGGCAGAAGAACCAACCTCCAGCCCATCGCTCCATAAGAGCGGCCCACTGATGAAACTGCTCATCTGGAGTCCTACCTATAGGCGGGGTGGGGCCCCGATGTTGAAGACGGTGGAAACCAGAAGTTGGCGACTCCGGAGGAGGAGACCGGCAACTAGGTACGATAACCGACTGTCGACACACAGATGTATCAGAGGGCGACCTCGAGTGATGCCTTCTCTTTTTTGACCTGTGGGCCGACGAAGAGCTCAAGAGGCTGAACGGTACGAATGCACTGCCATTTTATGCCGGCGGGGACCGCCCATCCCCCGGCACGGACTGACCGCTGTCGGAACCCCCGCTGAGGAGAAGGGGCTGACCGACCCAGCCCGACTGACTGAACAGCTTTCATACGAAGTCTCCCTACCGTCACCTGACCTGCTCATGGTCGACTCGCCCAGTAGGCCGAGACTTTTACTATAAGTTAAATTCTAAAATATAACAGAAATAGAATAAAATTAAGCAATACTACTATCAGATAGAATTACAAAAAATAAACTGAAAACTATCAGCTGGTTTGAAGTTTGACTCTGACAAGCGAGGCGGCGTTGTCACTGAAGTGCACTCGGCGGGAAAAAAGGAACTAAGGCGGTTGGAGGGTCGCCGCCAAGATGGTCATTACCGAGCCACCGCCAGCCGCGCGGCGCCTCATGCCTCGGGCGCCATCTCGCCGACCCTCCAGCAAAAAGTTTGCTCCCGATGGGTCCTAGTGCCTCCGGCGCAGATCCCACTAGTGTGAATGAGTGGTGGAGACTTATGTCCAGGAAGATTTCTGCTCCACCCTTCATTACCCAGTACTTTTTATCCACTTTTTTTTTCAGGGGTGGAATGGAAGTGGGGGTATGCAGTACTTTCAGGACCTGTTTCTTTAGGGATTTATGGATGGGTAAGAAAACTATTTTAGAGGTTGGCACATCCATCATCTCTTTGTAGTCTTGTTCTTCCTCCTCATCAGTGGATTCTTGAGTGAGAAGGCCCAAAGACAGCGCCACCTGCCTAATGAACTGAAAATTAGATGTATAATCCACAGTCCCCCTATCAGGGGAGTCAGGTCTGTGAGGATCTGGGGAGATATCCGGTTCAATGGGCTCCCCACAGTCCTCTTCTTCCTCATCGCCATCATCTTCATAATATTCCTCTGCATAAACCTCCACTTTGGGGTCCCCTGAACCAAGCCCTGAAGCAGAGCCTGCAGTAGCCAAACGCGGTCGTTTTTCAACCGGGATCTGATTGGTCTGCAATGGCTGAATTATGCGAATTACGTTCCCTAAGTCCTCAGTAGTTGGAACCGATGCCTTTGGTTGCGGTTCAACAACTGTGTGTTTTTCTTTCTTTTTTCTTTTGCCTGAATGCGCTGAGTCAGTGGCCAGTTCAGCAGATCTCTTTTTAGTAGATGAGGAGTCACCCTTGTCAGAGGGCTGGTCCCCTGGTTCCTTATGAGTATCTGCTACAGGTCCAGCGGTTTTCTCAGACATTTTCTCCTGCAGTCGTTTAAGTCGCCTATCAAGATTCGACTGAGGGAAAGTTTGACAAATTTCACAGTCCTCCTGGAGGTGGTCAAACCCCAAACAAACAAACAAATTAAATGAGGATCTGTTTATGAACGGTTCCCACATTCTGTACAATGTCTGAACACGTGGGCCCGCTTGCTTTTTAGGCTGTGATATTTATCGGTTGGTTGGAACCGAAGTGAACCAAGAATTACCTCGGTAAATATTATAAAAAAGTTTAAAATAACTAAACCGCCTTACCAGATGGTACCAAAATTAAAGTAAATAAATTCAAACCAAATCAAAGCATCGGTTCCTTCCTGGTTAGGGAGAACCAGAGAGAAACTGATAAAACTTACCAAACTAACACTATCTAATTAATTCTACCTGTGAACCAAGGACAGTGCTTCAAAAATCAAGCAAAATAAAATGGACTACAATTTAAACTGAGAAAATAAATTCTTCAAATGAAGTGAAGGAGAGCTCACTGGAGATGTCTTACTGAGGCAAGTGGAGTAAAGAATCTGACGGTTGCAGGAAGTGCAACCAGGGACAGTGATTTGAAAACTGAGCTCGAGCCTAACATTCCATCATTCACAAAGGCAGAAAAAGCACAGGGAGTGGGAATCCTTGTGCAGTAGTTGGGCACCACACGAAGCACACTTATTCTTGTGCTTGACTTTAGACGACAACATGCACAAAATAAGAAAAATAGTTGAAGAAAAGGAAAATAAAGTGGATACTGATCCGAAAAGCAGTTGGAACTACAGAGCATGATCTCCGTAAGGTCTGACTGATCAGGTCGATGGCCAGAAAGAACTGGAAGGCGGGCATGGGGATTGCCCACTATATAGGATTACACTGATGTTGGCCACGTAACATTGGGTGGGTGGTCACCCGTTAGACACCGTGGGAGGCAATATAGCATAGTAGTTTAAGGTTCTGAGCTGCAAATCTAGTGACATCCAGCAAACCAGACCTGGGTTTGAATCCCACAGCTTCCACTTGCATACTGTGTGACCCAGAGCAAGCCACTTAACCTCTCTGTGCTCCCAGGTCGCTCCTGTAAAAAAGCTTTCAGCTTAGTGTGCTACTCCTGGTTAAACAACTAAAATAAATTAAAAAAAAATAAATAGACACTGCTAGCTAAAGTTTCTGTGTGGTTCTGACGCCAAGGGGTGCAATTCTCAAGTTGATTACCTACTGCAAGAGCCCTCTCAAAGTAAGATCAACAGTCGTTTCAAGATGGGTCACTAAACTGCTTCAGGAGTTGTGTACTGCTTCAGCAGGGCACAGGAGGGGGAACAAAACTGTGGCTTCAAGATGTGTCACTAAACTGCTTCACAGAGACAGAGAGAGAGACAGACATGACACTGCCGCAACTATGCACCACCGGTCCCCATCACACCATCAGTGTGTTTGTCTCTCTTCCTCGCTTTCTCTCTCTCTCACCACTGAGTGTCCTTGGTCGCTTTGTCCGGGGGGGGGGAATGGTGGAACAGAGACACCAAGGAATTGTGCTGGCCTCCATGTGTGACAAGGGTAGAGCTCTCTCAGCTAACAAACAGCGCCTGTCCCTCTCTCTCTCTCTCTCTCTCAGACATGTGCACGCTTCCTCTGATGTAACAGCAAGCCCTGTATATTGACATGTATACCAGCCTGTCACATGTGGCTTTCTGTCGGTGCGGACAACACATCATGGTCACCGTCTGGCAACAGCATATGGCTGCTGCACTTGTTTCCATTCTGCCTACACATGATGAGAGCCAGTGGCACGGCACCTAACTCCCTCTGCAAAGCCGTGCATTAAAGAGGCTGCTTAATCCACGGCTATGCACGGCTGCTGCACCAATCGGGTGCTGCGTTCTGTACAAACCATGTTATAAAGAACTGTAACTTAGCCTTTGTATATAAGGAATACCTTTATTGATTTTTATGCCTTGAAACCAAGAAACAAACTACATTCAAATTTGATAACTGCAATAAAAATACATTAAAAAAAAAAAGAACTGTAACTTTAAGTCCTAACTGTAATTGTTTAGCTGTAATGAATCACAACAGTCACTAAAACAAGTAAAGAATATCTGTAACTGACACAAAAACTGTTGTTAGAGGTTTGTGAATTGAATCTGAACAAAACAGAAAGTGAAGAGGGTACTGCCTGAACTCACCTTTTGAGAGTAATTGATTGCCTTTTCCATTTCTGTCAATATAGAATCAATATCGTCACTTTCAATGATGCCTGGAAACATAACACAGATGGGGGGTTAATGCAGGTACTATAAAGTCAGCAAGTGAATGCTGCCTTCATCCAAAGTTGCAAATTTAATGAGCCTACACATCCTTGAACTCTAAAAAAGTAAGCTAGTGACAGCCCCGTGGCGTTGAGGGCTGAGGTGATGGACACACCTCACGCTGCACCAGCGAACTGGGTTTGAGAACAAGCTCGGGGGGGAGGGAAGAGCTGGACTGAGCCACCATCAGACATCTCTCCTCTCAGTGGGAGGGTTGGGCACCAATCCAACCAGCGGACGGTGTCGGGAGGGGAGGGCGCAGTTAGGTGCCTGGCAGAAGCTGTGCCTCTGCACAGCTTCCAGCCTGGACCTTCGTCCTTCATGCCAGCACCTGGGGGCCGGAGTTAGGCTTCCAGTGCTACTTCCGTAAAAATTCGAAAAACCCACACTCCCTGCCATGCCCTGTGATCCCCGTACGGGGGGGGGGACGGAGCAGATGATTGGTACGCTACCACCAAGCCTCGCTGACAGTTGGGGCAAGAAATGACCTAATTAAAAAAAAAGTTAGCTAGCACTATGCTACCAGAGGGAAAAGGTCTAACACAAGTGTACATCAAAACAAGAATTAACATTTTTTAAAGCAATTTAAAGCAGCAATATATATTTTTTTTATTATATTGTTAATTTTAATGTAATACATTATGCACAACGCCTGCAGGTAGGCATAGTACAGTTTATAATATATCAAAACATTACAACATTCTTGCAGCAACAGAATCCAAATGCCCCATCCCTTGTTACATCTTGCAGGGGTTGTCAAAAAATGTAGTATTTTCTGTTTAATTTAATACAGTATCGTAAGTCCCAATATGTCCAACATTTAATTATAGTTAATGGCCATTGTAGCCATGAGCAGGGATTTCAAATAGGACATCTCTACATCGCGCACCCTGCTTGTAAGGGTTAAACATCCCCTATCATTCTATAAAGTACAAAAAAAGCAAAATTACATACTCACCATAATTGCAGATCTTCCTGAGTATCTTTACCATTCATAACTGGTGGGTCATAACCAGAAGCACCGGACCCTCCTGGGAGTGTTTAGCTTTAAAAATTTTGAGCTGGGGGAGCCAACGTCTAGGACTGCACCACCCACGTGTTTGACATATTACGTGGCACTTGCGGATTGGCCAGTAACCAATGCTGGCTCCTCCTAGCCCTCAATTCTGCTTGCCGGAGAGGAGAAAAAAGGGGAAGAGGAAAATAATGGGGGGGGGGGGGCCAAGAGCCGAAGGGATAGAAGAAAAAAATTATTCACCATAGTAATGTTGTTTCTTCTAATTGAGTCTTGCTGTATTCTGACTATATGTAGTTAGCCCCAGCACTTGAACTGCTCTGGAGAGTAAAGGGTTAACTCTATGCAAAGGCATAGAACGTTGAGCTCGAGCTCGGTTTTCAAACCTCTGTCTGTGGTACTCTGAAGCGTAACCATCAGATTCTTAAAAGCCCTAAACTAACTAACTCAAAGTAAGAAATTGTTTCAAATTTTTTGTGCCAAGTGGCAAAACAGAGTTTTAGGGTCAAAGACTCAGGTAAAAAAAAAAAAAAAAAGAACACAACAGGTAGTGATTCACCAAACAAAGAAAAAAATCCCAAGAGATGGAGGCATGTCCAGAGCACCCCTGGGGTGCAGCACTGTGCCTGCCCCACCACATCCCAAACTACTAGGTTCCAGGAGGGGAGGCAGGGAGGGAGGGAAGTCAGACTACAGCAAGACTCCATTAGAAGAAACAACATTACTATGGTGAGTATTTTTTTCTTCAAACAACATGAAGTCTTCCTGTATTATGACTATGTGCAGACTACCAAGCAGTACTCCCTTGGAGGAGGGAGTTACAGAACCTATTTTGGGAACAGGATCTGCAGCACAGCTGTGCCAAACCTAGCATCACTTTGTGACTGAATGTCCAAAGAGTAATGCTTGGTGAAGGTGTGAACAGATTTCGAGGTAGCTGCTTTGCATATGTCCACTAAAGGTATATCTCTAGCTGCTGCGACTGAAGCAGCTGTACCTCTAGTAGAATGAGCCCTCAGGCCTGAGGGAGGCTCCTTCCCAAGTTTAGAGTAGCAGAATTGAATACAAGAAACAATCCACCTGGTAATAGACCTCTTGGTAGCAGGCTTGCCCTTTCCCACCTCACCATAAGTGAGAAACAACTGAGAACAATCCTTCCTATGGGCCCTAGTATGCTCAACATAATAACTAAGAGCCCTTTTCACATCAAGACTGTGTAACCTCTTCTCTCCAGAGGAAGAACGATCAGTGAAAAGACAGGCAGAGACATAAACAGGTTCAGATGAAAGTCTGACACTACCTTGGGAAGGAACTTTCTATTGGTGCAGAGGACCACCTTATCCCTATGAAAGGAAATGAAATCAGGTTCCACTAATAAGGCCTGTAATTCACTGATTCTCCTGGCAGAGGTAATGGCCACCAAGAGTACAATTTTCCAAGTCAAGTATTTCAGCTCAGCTGAAGATAAAGGTTCAAAAGGGGGCTGCATAAGCTGTGCAATACAGATGTTCAGATCCCAAGAAGGAGTAGGCTCCCGAAAGGGAGGATTGACATGAACTAAGCCTTTGAAGAATTTCTTGAAAACTGGATGAGAAGCTAGGGAAGAGCCCCTACCAGCCAAAACAAAAGCAGACACAGCTGCTAAATGCACTTTAAGAGTAGTAGGCCGGAGGCTGAAACTGTTAAGATGTACCAAATAGTCCAAAACAGTGGCAATGTCAGCCAGCTCTAGCTGAATATGCCTACTGGAACACCAAAAAACAAACCTTTTCCATTTGGAGTTGTAAGCCTTCCAAGTAGCAGGCTTCCTGCTAATTTTCAAAATATCCAAAACTGATTGGGAAAGATGCAAACTTGCATATTCTAGCTCTTCAACAGCCAGGCTTTGAGCCTGACAGTCTGAAGGTTGGAGTACAGAATCCTCCCTTGAGAGGAGGTGAGAAGATTGTACTGCCTGGGAAGACACAAGGGCAGTGTTACTGACAGTGACAACAGTAGAGGATACCAAGGCTGTCTGGTCCAGTCTGGAGCCACCAGAATCACCTTGCAAGGCTGAGACCTGATTTTTATCAGGACCCTGAATATCAGAGGTAAAGGAGGAAATGCATACAGAAACCTGCTTGTCCAATTTAGTAGAAGAGCATCCTGGGGAACAGGACCCAGAAGGGGTGGTCTGCAACAATAAAAAAGAAGTTGACAATTGTCCGGGGCTGCAAAGAGATCTATCTATGAGTGCCCCATCTCCTGAAAATGACTTGAAGAATGACAGGGTTCAGGGTCCATTCGTTGTGACCCTGGGAAATCCTGCTGAGAGCATCTGCTAGAATGTTGTCCTTCCCTGGGAGATGCACCGCCATTAGAGAAACCTGAAGGGAATAAGCTAGAGATCAAATTGTCATGTCTTCTGTGCACCAGGCTGAGGACTGGGTGCCTCCCTGCTTGTTGATATATCACATGGTTGTGGTAATGTCTGTTCTGATCTGCACCACTTTCCCTTGGACAACCGTTGAGAATGTCTGGAGAGCCAGGAAGACAGCTCTTAATTTGAGAAGATTTATGTGCAGAAGGGACTCCTGGTGTGACCAAGTTCCCTGAGCTGTGAGATGATCTAGGTGGGCCCCCCACCCCAATAGAGAGGCATCTGCGATAAGAATCACAGAAGGGACCTGACTGATGAAGGGGACCCCTTGTCGAAGACTGTCTTCCTCCAACCACCACTGAAGGGCCTGGACCAAGGTTTTGGAGACTGGAACCAGTTTGGAGAGAGGGTCCTTTTTCTGAGACCAGAAAGATCTGAGACGAAACTGAATATCCCTCATTTGAAATCTTGCTCCCTGAACTACTGCTATAGAAGCTGCCATGTGGCCCAGCAGCTGTAGAAAGGGTCTAGCTGGCCAAGACACTAGAGGATGAAAAGAGGAGGCCAAAGTCACCAGTGACTGAACCCTTGAGAGAGGAAGAAGTGCTCTTGCCTGAATTGTATCTATTTCCACCCCTATGAAAGTGAAAAGTTGGGCCGGCTCTAGAACAGACTTCTCTAAATTTAGAATGAAGCCCAAGGATTCTAGAAGTCTTTGGGTGACCTCTAAAGCTGACTTGACTTGGTCTGAGGACTGGCCCACTAGAAGCCAGTCTTCCAGATATAGGAACAGAAGGATGCCCTACCTCCTGAGGAATACCACCACCACTGCAAGACACTTGGTGAACATCCTTGGGGCAGATGTTAGGCCAAAGAGCATGGCCCTGAATTGGTAATGGCCTGAGGGCAATTCGAACCTGAGGTACTTTCTGTGGGAATGTCTGATAGGTATGTGGAAGTAGGCATCCTTGAGATCCAGGAAGGCTAGCCAGTCTCCTGGTCTCAGAGAGGGAAGAATTACTCCCAGAGTCACCATTTTGAATTTGGTTTTGTCAAATGTTTGTTCAGGTACCTTAAATCCAATATGGGTTGCCACTCCCCTATCTTTTTGGGGGTAAGGAAGTATCTTGAATACAGTCCTTTTCCCCTGTGACAAAGCGGTACCTTTTCTGCTGCTTGCAGAAGAGATGAGATGTCTGCCTCTAAGGCCTTTGTCTCCAAGGGAGAGGGAGGACTGAAAGACTTTGCGCTCATTCTTGGGAACCTTTTGAAACTGAGAGCAAGTCCCTGGCTCATTACTTCCAGGACCCATTTGTCTGAAGTAATGTACTCCCAGGCCTGGGAGAAGTGAGCCAGCCTGCCCCCTACTGGGATTGGGGAGGCGACCCTGACTGACGCCTCAGGGTGTCTGCTTGGACTGAGTAGCTGATGGGGTCCTAGTTACCCCACGTCTACCTCATCCCCTAAAGAACTCCGTCTGCTGAAAAGAGTAGGAGGGGGCCTAAGCTTGGTAAAAAGGTCTGTAAAAAGGCCTGCCCCTGCCCCTAAACTGCTGCCTCTGAGGAGTGGTCTGCTTCTCTTTGGCTGCAACACTCCCATAGGTGGCCCTGTATTCATCCATCTTCTTCATGTAATTCTCTGTTTGGTCCCCAAAGAGAGTTACCAGTTACAGGAAAATCCATGGCCTTAGCCTGGGTATCCTGTGAGAGGTTGGTACACCTAAGCCAAACAAACCTCCTCATGGAGATAGATGTAGCCATGACCTAGGAATAAACATCATTGGAATCTACAGCAGTGTGGAACTGCACATTAGATGCCTCTATACCATTTGCAGCCACCTGCTCCAGCTCCTTGGCTAGCTGGGGAGGGGCATCCTTAGCCAGTGTCAGAACCATATCCCACATAGATTTCTGGTACCTGGCTGTGTATGCCATGTAATTGGATTGTTTGAGTCCGCAAGAGGATGCCAAGTACTGTTTTTTTTGCCATGGCATACACTTTCCTGGAGTTCTTATCTTGGGGGGGGCTGAGATGCCAGGGGAATATTAGCCTTGTCACAGGCTGCAGCTTACACTACCCCAACATGGCTGATGTGATTTGAAAGGAATTCTGTCCCTGGACCCGACAAAGCATACCTCCTGTCCATTCTTTTTTCCACAGGAGGAATGGATGTAGGAAACTGTAAATGTTTTTGTTTCTGCTTCCCCAAGGATTTGTGTAAAGGGATAGACACTCTCTTTGACCCTGGGACACCCATCATTTCTAAGTAGTCAGGTTCTTCCTGATCCGGTTCGGCCTCTTCCATAGGAAGCTGAAGAGTCTCACCACTTTCTGTAAAACAAGAAATGAGAAGGGGACTCAGAAAGCCTGGGAGGAGAAACCTGAGACGGCCTGTCTGGGGAGATGTCAGGCTCTACCGGCCCATCTAGGCCCTCATCCTTTTCATCGTAATCTTCCTCCTCCTCCCAATTGCCCTCATAGTAAGCTTCAGGATCTATGTCTGAAGCAGACATTTCCGACCGAACTGGCCTGCTTTGAACCGAAGCTGGTTCGGTAGGAACCAGGCAAAGCGACTGGACTATAGAAATTGCTTTTGCTATCTCTTCAGTGGTCGGATCATGGGAAGCGGGATCCGAACCAGCCGAATTCCTCTTTCTTTTGCTCGGAACCGATTCCGCAGAATCGGCTCTCCGTTTGCCCAAAGAGGTATTGCCCAGGTCAGTGGGCACCTCTTCAGGTTCGGCCGCAACCGAACCGAGCAGGCCATCCGGGTCAGCGGACTTCTCTGCCTCCCTTTCCCTTAGCCTACTCAAACGTTTATCGAGAGTGGCTTTGGGAATGTTCTTACATATCTGTCAGTCTTCCTTGAGGTGGTCAAGCCCCAGACAATACACACAGATGAGGTGAGGGTCGGCCTTAGCAAAGGCCTCCTTACACTAGGTACAGTGCTGAAACCCAGTGGGTCCGGTTTTCTTCTTGGGTTTCTCAGACATGCCTTAAACTAGAAAAAAAATCACCTTACACAGCGGTTAAGCCAGGCGATTACAAACTCAACGGTTCCAACTGTATCACAGGTCAGTTAAAAAATCCTAAAATATCAGATTTTTTTAGGAACTGATGAGTACCTGAAAAACCCCACACACAGTAATAATAATCAATAAAAAAATGATGCTTCGGTTCTGAATCAGACTGTGACCGGGAGCTCCTGCCACTCTTGAAGACCGACCTTTTCTTGGATCTGTTGCAACAGTTCTTCTGTTTCTGAGCCTAATCTGTCCTCTGCTGTTTCTAGTCCATGAGGTTGGCCACCTGTGGGAACCCCCTTCCTTCTCTTGACTATGCTACAGTGCCCTGTTTGGTTTTCCTTTTCCCTCTCAGGTCCTCGTACAGGGAGGTTATTGTGACGACCTCCACATGTATGTAAAACAGGTTGTGTTAACTGTTGTTGGATTTAGTATGTAATAGCACTACTATGTCATAAAATACCTTGAGATATATATATATATATATATATATATATATATATATATATACACATTATGTTTATGAAACCTGTAAATGTTAAATATCATGGCACCAAGTGTTTTGATAATGGTAAAACATACTAGGTGACTATTATGTAAATTAAGTTAGTTGTGCTGTTTAAAATTGATGTAAACTAAAAAAGTCTAAATGTCATGGTGATTTGCATATATTCCATGATGCACTGCATTATGGAAGTATGTATGATGATGTATCAGATGTATGTAGTGTCAGTGGCTCAGTAGGTAGCACACTCGCCTCTGAGGCACAGGAGATCAGAGGGCTGTGGGTTCAGTTCCCACATCTGGCACTTGGGTTAATATCTGAGTACTGACACTGTAGTGCAGCATGAGAGGGGTGCTGCACTTCTGAGGTGCTGTCTTTCGGATGAGACGTTAAACCGAGGTCCCATCTGCCTGGATTGGTGGTAGTTCAGGTGGATGTTAAAGATCCCATGGCACTTATCGGATAGAGTAGGGGAATTTCCCTGATGTCCTGGCCAAATTTCCCTCATTCACTAAAAATACCAGCAACAGCTTAATCTGGTTCAAGGTCAGTTGGCATTCATCTGTATCCCCCTCCCCTGGGTCGTGCCTGAAAAGAGGCAGGATTTTATCTAGTACACTTACCCGGTCAACAAAAACTAAATAAATAAATAATAATAAAAAAAATGTATTTCTTTGAAACTTGATTTGTTGCCAATGCCTTTTGGGGTAACTGTTCTTTCAGTGATTCTGCATTGAGGCTCTTTGTTCATAGCTTGTTTTTTTGTTTGTTTTCTTTTTCTTTTTGAGCCCCCACTACGTAAGCAAATAAGGCCTGCATAGGGGTTATGGCTACAGCTCAACTCGTGAGTTGGATTAGGAATCAGTGTCAGTAGGTGCTGGTTAAGTACAGAGAAAGGACATTCATAGTCAGTTGCTGCAAACTGATGTAGTAAAGAAGAAATATGCCATTGCAGAAGGTTATTTCTTGTATTTTGAATAAACATCACACAGAGATTGTGTGTTGAACCTGAAGTTTGGTGTCTGGTCCATCTGTTATCCCACAACCTCTCCACACGGACCGACCGGCAAAGAACCGAAATAAAACAATTTCTTAGCAAACAACGCAGAAAATATCAAGTACCTATAGCTACCACTTACTGTACTGAGACAGAGGTAAGAATACTGAAATGCAGAAAATCACGGTTGAAAAAACTGACCGATTCGAACTAGACCGAACAGAAACGCAGGAGGAATCTCTGGAGCAACTTCACATTAAGGATGAGTAAAGAATCTGACGGTTACACTTCTGAGTATCACAAACAGAGGTTTGAAAACCAAGCTCGAGCTCAACATTCTATGCCTTTGCATAGAGTTGACCCTTTACACTCCAGAGCAGTTCAAGTGCTGGGGCTAACTGCATATAGTCAGAATACAGCAAGACTTCATGTTGTTTGAACAAGGAAAAGGAAGTGAAGAAAATAACAGAAGCTGAAAGGACAGAGAAAAAAAGAGAGAGAAAGAGAAAGGAAGGGTATCGCTGGAGAGTGGGCTGGTGAAGTGAGGACCAGAGCCTCTGGGGGACCTAGAGGACAAAATAGGTAAACAGGGAAGGAAAGATAGACAAGCAGATTGGAGAGAGAGAGAGAGATACACACACACACACACACACACTTGGTTCTCTTTGGAGACCTGGTGAGGTGAGCTACCTGAACCTAAGGGACTTAGAGGGCACAGAAAATGGGGCACTAAGAAGCACAGTGGAGACCCCTACCTGAGTCTCATGTACCATGCGTAGACTGAAAATGGCCTTGCACTCCTCTTTGTTCTTTTATTGAGGATAGCCAAATGGGGGGAAAAAAGTAGGAGAAATGAGTTGAGAAAGAGCTTGGTACATCCAGCAGAGCCTGGCCCAACACCACAATCTCCTACTGCCCACCGTGGGACTGAAAGCAAGCCACACAAGCTCCCCAGTGCTCTCGGGTCACCCTGACTAGCATGCACCTGTGCCCAATGGCCCCTAGTCGGTTACAAAAAAGAACAAATATAGTTTATTTATTTATTTATTTAGTTGTTTAACCAGGTATAGCACACTAAGCTGAAAGCTTTTTTACAGGAGCGACCTGGGAGTACAAGGAGGTTAAGTGACTTGCTCAGGGTCACACAGTACGCAAGTGGAAGCTGTGGGATTCAAACCCAGGTCTGGTCTGCTGGATGTCACCAGATTTGCAGCTCAGAGCCTTAGACCACTGCGCTATAATTAAATGAACTGTGTTTCACTCTTTCCATGATGAAGAAGGAAAAAGTGCCCATAGCCTCCCTCTTTGAGGCAGCAGGGTAACCCCCCCTTTAAAAAAAAAAAAAAAGCAAAGACTGGACAAATGGAAGGAAAAAGGTAATGAGCAGGAGAGAGAAAACTCTCTCCTGAACAACCTCCAGGGGCGCCGAGGGATTACACTGCATAGGGTCCAGCAAACAAGCATATTATGAGAGGATCTGGAAAAGAACCCTTGGGCACAGAATTGGAAACACGTGTGCTTCTAAAGGGAGTGGATTAAGGACCACAATGGCATCAAACACTTAAAACCCTCATGTAGCAGTGCAAGGCTAGATGCTGCACCATATGGAATGCAGCTGAGGCTGAGATAATGACCTCCCAGTGTTTTGTCTCCTTCATTACTCAGGGTTTGCTCAAGAAGAAACATGTCCTGCGAATAGGCCAGGGAGAAGGAGGGAGGTGATACACCACAGGAGCCTGGTCACAAGGGGATGGAGGAAGGAAGGGAAGCAGTTATGAATGGTGAAGATACTCAGGAAGGTCTACAATTACAGTGAGTACGTAATTGTTCCATCTTACCTGACTCAGTCTTCACCATTCATAACTGGTGGATCAGAGTACCATGCTACCACCCTTGGTGGTGCCTGGCAAACCCTGAGGGAATTGATCCCTAAGCCTTCTGTGGGGGAAAAACACATGGAGGCGGGGCCTCTTATAAGTCTGGCTGGACCCAAGACTGGTCAGGGGCAGGCGGAGACTCCTGTTGCCTAGGAGAGGGAGGGTGCCCCGACAGCTCGCGCCTAACCCTCCGGGAGGAAAAATGTGCCCCCTGGAAAGGCGAGGCAATCACCCTACACCAAGCCAAGGGCGACAACCAGGAGAGACAAAGCCATGCCGTCCGCTTGATGGAGACTGCTGTTCCCACCAACCTGGAGGCTACCGCATTGGTGTCATATGATGCCCTCACTTGATGTCTCGCTAGCTCCAGACCCCTCGTGGAAAGGGTAATGGCTTGTCTGCTTGCCTTGCTATCAGGCAGAAAAGTGAGAATGTGTCCCAGCATCACCCACAGACACCTGGCATAGGCTACATGGTGTGCTTAGTGCACCAAAAGGCACATAAGGAGTCATGCTGCTGAGAAAACCCTTCTACCCCAAAGGTCAAACTCAACAAAGTTGGATTCTAAGGGGCGTTCGCGATGGGGGCGACGATGACCAGAGGGGGTGTCCCACAGCCCCAGACCTGAAGTAGGGTGGGGCATAGCTGCTGGAGAACCAGGGGCTTGTAATACCTGTGCTGGCAGTCCCTTGGGCTGGAGAAGAGGCAAAGGGATGCTGCCAGGCACCGTGAGACTCCTCCATTAATGGCTGAGGCCACAGAGGGATAACGGTGGATTCAGAGCTGTATTCAACCAGGAATGACAGCATCACACACTCAGGGTTGCATCCAGAATATCCAGGAATGTGCAGCTCCTCCAACATCTCTGAAATGAATCGCTGATATGCAGTGTAATCAGCCTCTGGGGAGATGTGGCCAGAAGGATCCTCTCTCTCAGAGCAGGAAGCTGAAGAGGTGGAGGACCTGGATTCAGGGGGAGGCATAGCATGGGATGGAGGTCTGAAAATGAACTCATCAATTGCCCTGAGGTAGCTAGGGAACACATGCACCACAGGCCTGAACTGTTCCCAGGTCATGGGGCCCCTAGGTCCAAAGAAACCTGGGGGGGGGAGGCAGAGGAGGAGAAGAAGGGGAGAATGGCCATGAGAGACCGAAGAAGATCCCCTCCCAGGGCTGCAGGAGCGAGGAGGAGAATCCTCCCAGGGTAGGGGGCTGCGTGGCCCGCACACTGGCATATTCTCAACTGAGGAGGAGCGAAGGTGGTGCTGCCCTTTTGGGGGAGACCACCTGGTGAGGAGATCAGAGATGTTCTGGTCCACAAGGGTGGCTCCTGTCCCCACCAACTGTGGATCACTGTTGGTTGGGGGAGAGGCATGGGGTCAGAGCTCCAACTTCACCCAGAGCCTCCAGTCACTCTAGGGACAGACGGGAGCACCGACCATGACCTCAGGCACCCACTCTCCCAGGTAGAGACCCACCCCTCAAAGGAGGCCTTTGGGGAAAGAGAGAATCCAGCACCAGGGTCAGTGCCAGAACCCTCTCAGTGCTGAATACGGCGCCACCAGCCGAAGTGGTGCCAGGCCCGACAACAGGAACAGCCATGGCACCAGAACCGGTGCTGTCCTCATCTTGGCGATGATGTCAGTACCCCAGGGGTCCTTGGTACCGGGAGCGGCACCAATGGACTCAGAAAGGGTGGCACCGCAGTCAGCACCGGGCAGAGGAAAAGACTGCAGAGAAGGCCTCGAGCTTGGCATAGAGAGATTTGGAGCTCCAGAGAGCCAGGACGCCATTTAGGATCATCCCGATCTAAATCCAAGGAAGAGATTGGGGAGATATCCAAAGAGGCGACCCCAGAGAACCTCCCTCTCCCAGCACCATGAGCAGTGTTGGAAGGGAACCCAGTAGCACCAACGGTGCTGCCCTGCTCTCCAACACTGGGAGCGGCGTGGGGGAGCCAAGGCGGCACTGGGCAGCACCGCCAAGGGAACCACTGGCGTAGGCCCAGCGTATAGCTGAGACCTCAACACCAAAGGTATCCAACCCCTCAAAAGATGTCCCGGGCTGCAAGAGGTGCTAAGTTGACCCCCCAGAGAAGACTGAATGTCCACCTGACCCTTTGCACAGGCCTCCAGTCTCAGCAAGACCAGAAACGGAGGCCTGCTCTCCCTCAGTATGTATAGTAACAAGGAGAGGCCCCAAGGAAAGGCCCAGGGACCTGGCCTTGGCATCCCTGCTGCAACTCCACCCTCAGAAAGTTACGGGTGGTCCTGTCCCGCTTGGCTGCGTGGATACAGAGGATGTGACTGTCAATGGAAAAACAGGCATTGTAACTAGCCATATCTTGCTGTGGACCCTGGCAGAAAAAATAGCAATTGTGCACAGTGACAGTCATCGGCTTGCCACAGGGGCACCATCGCCCTAGAGCATGCTCCTCCTTTGACGACTTTGTAGGCCCTGGACTGAACATGACCACAGTAGAAAAAAACAACACAATGACAGAAAAGTACTCGATGTTGCACTGCAAAGGAAACTGAAAGAAAAAAGAAAAGGTATGACTTGCAAACTGGTACGGCGCAGCACAGTGCTTGGTGGCGAGCAGACTATGAGGCAGTGTTTTCTTGCTGCTTACTCCTCATGAGGTGCTGCCTCAATGGCAGTAAAAGCAGAACTGAGGGCTAGGGGGAGCCAGCATTGGTTACTGGCCAGTCCACAAGTGCCATGTAATATGTCAGCCTCGTGGATGGCACCGTTCCCAATGTTGGCTTCCCCGGCTCAAAATTCTTAAAGCTAAACACTCCTGCGAGGGTCCAGCGCCTTCAGCTATCACCCACCAGTTATGAATGGTGAAGACTGACTCAGGTAAGATCATGAATATTTGCATAAGCATTCCAAACTGTGCTCTATAAGCTTCTCTTTTAATTTAAAGTGGAAAACATGATCAACCTGGAGTATTATCCCGAAATACAGAAAATATCTCACAAAAACTGGATTGTAACATGAATTAATTAACTGTGGTTGAATTAGAAAACAATCTCATAATATAGTTTTTTTAGCTGGTGGAATGAGCCCTCAGCCCTACAGGGAGGCTCCCTACCAGCCAACCTACAGCAGAGGTCAATGCAGGATGTTATTCACCTGCCAACTGCCCGCTTTGCTGCCAGTCTGCCAGATGTGGCTTCAGCAAAAGTAACAAACAGCTGGCAAGCCTCACCCTGAACTCCAGTCATGCACGCCTTATAATAAGTGAACGCCCTCCACAGGTCCAATGTATGGAGCCTGCAGTCAGCCTTCCATGATAGTTTGGTAAAATATACCGGAAGGTTCAGCACCTGGTTAAGGTGGAACTCCAATATTACCCTCGGGAGGAACTTTGGGTGGGGCAAAGGACAACCTTGTCCCTGTGGAAGAACAGATATGGAGACTCCACGAAGAGTGCCTGAAGCTCACTGATCCTTCTGGCTAATGTAATGGCCACCAAGAAGACTGTCTTCCACGACAGGTGTGACCTCTCATACCTGTGCATAGGCTCAAATGGCTTGCCCATGAGCATAGCCAGTACTAGCAGTAGGTCCTACAGTGATAGGGGTTCATGCACCAGATGGGATAGGTGGTCAAGACCTTTGAAAAAGTGCTTGACCACTTTCTGGGCCACCATCAGCATACCAGCCAATGCCCAATATGTAGAGATGACTGCTACATATATCATAAGGGTCATCATTCGTAGTCCCAGCTAAGAAAGGGACCAAAGGTACTCAAGGATACTAGCCACAGAACAGGCAAGGGGGTCAAGCTCCTTGTCCTGACACCAAATGGAAGACCTCCACAACATGGAGCACAGCTTCCGAAAGACCCAAAGCCTGAAACACTAGCAGCTCAGGAACCAGGCTGTGATGTGCGGGGACTGAAGGTCTGGGTGCAGGACTGTCCCTGGTTGATCAGTCATCAGCTCCGTGTGAAGAGACAACTGCCACAGAGGCCTGCTGTTAAGGCTGAGGAGAGTGGGGTACCAGAACTGCCAGTTCTGGCGAGTCCAGAGCTATCAGGATCATCTGTACCTTTTCCTTCCAGGCCTCGACCACCACTGTGTGGATCAAGAGAACGGGAGGAAAGACATACACATGGCCTGGGGTCCAGGGCCTTGTGAAGGCATCCCCCAGCAGTGTCCTGGACTATGGGTGGGCGGGCACAAAACAGCCTCAGTTTGATGTTCTCCCAGGAGGCAAACATCCCCAGACGGGTTCCCCCTTGGGAGAACTTGTGGTGTATCACCTCATGATGCAGGGACCATTCATGCCATGTCTCTGCCACCTGATGAGACTGGGAGCATCTGCCAGCTGACTGTTCACTCCTGCAATATGAATCACCAGGAGATCTACACCCAGAATGTGTACGAGGGTCAAGGTGTGGAAGGCCTCCAAAGACAGGGGAATGGAGTGCATTTCACCCTGCCTGTTCAGGTAGAACATGGTTGTGATACTGTCCATCTGGATCTGCACAACGTGACCCATGATTACAGGAGCAAATTCCATCAGAGCTAGTTGCACTGCACAGTGCTCCAGCAGGTTCATGCAGTGACAAGACTCCCTGGTCGACCAGAACCCGTGGGCTCTGTGATCTCCCAGGTATGCTCCTCACCCTACTAGAGATGTGTCTGTCATGACCATGATGGTCAGTTCTGGATGGACAAATGGGATTCCTTCTTCCAGATGTTCTGGGATTGACCATCACTGCATGGCATCCCACACTGGTTGGGTCACTGTGACCTGCTGGGCCAAGTGGCCTAGGCATTGGGACCACTGATGGTCCAACTCCCACTGCAGGTGGCACGTCTGACTGCAGGCCCACTTGACCACACTGATGCAGGATGTCATGTACCCCAGCAGCAGGAAATCCCAAGCAGGGTGCGAGAGCCCAACCTGAAATGATCGGCCAAAGGAGGTAAGTTCCAGTGCCCAGTCAGCAGGGAGATAAGCCTTGGCCCACAGGGAGTCTAGTTCTGCCCCGATAAACTTGATCATACGCAAGGGGATCTGTTCGGATTTGTCAGGCTGACCAGCAGGCCCAAGTCTCTGCAGGTCTGGAGGGCCAGATCCCTGGACCACTCCACACCGCCCTCTCTGGACAGCCTGGCTATCAGCCAGTCAGCCAGGCAGGGATACACCTCGATCCCCTTGCACCACAGGAAGACTGCCATCATTGTCATGCATTTAGTGAAGACCCTAGGTGTGGACAAGAGCCCAGAGAAATGACCTGCAATTGATACAGAACCCCTTCTGCGTGGAACTGAAGGTGCCATCAGTGGGACAGATGGACTGAGATGTGGTAGAAAGCATCCTGGAGATCCAGGAAGCTGAACCACATGCCCTGTTCCAGGGCTGGGATGATGTGGTTCAGGGTGACCCTCCCGAACCTGCACTTCCGCATGAACTGATCCAGGTCATGCAGATCCAGTATGAGGTGCCAGCCCCCCATTCATTTCAGAACCAGGATATACGTGGACACATAACCCTGACCTGCCAGGGTGTCTGGGACATGGGCTATGGTTCCTTTTGCAAGGAGATGAGTGATGTCCTCCCTTAGGGTGGACAGCATGCCCTATGATTCTGAAGATGTCCTACCAGTGAGATTTGTAAGGTGGGAGAGCTTTAAAATCGAGAGGCAACCCTCTGCCTACCACCTCTATTTATCCACTTGTTCATAGTAATTACGGAACAATGTGGCCAGAAGTGGCGTAGCTAACCCCCCTCAGGGAGCTGGGTCAGGGGTTGGACAGGCAAGAGGTTGAAACCCACCAACCTGTCGCTGGGCTGCTTTGGAGAAGACACCAGCTGCTGGGGCTGGAGGGGCACCACTTCTCCTATCCCCCCTCCGCTGGACCCCTGGCCAGAGAACTTGGCCTTGGGATGCGAGGCATGATATTGCCCCTGCTGGGGTTGCTGACAAGGCTGCTATGACTGAAAGGACCAAGATTGAAAGGCCTTCTCTTTATGTTTCTGGGCCTCAGAGTCCTTTTGGGACAAAGCCACTGAGTCTGGGGTGGCACTGGACCTCTCAGTCTTGGTGAAGTGTCCTTCCCCCCCCGGGCCAAAGAGGTCAGTAGCCAGGAAGGGGACATTGGCCTGTTTGTGCTGAATATCTGCCGTGAAGATGGACAGCTGCAAGCAAGCCCTGTGACACATCATGATGGCCACTGCCATGGAATGAGGCCATCTGGTGTTTAGCCAGTGCTTTACCTTGCTCCTTGACCAACATCACCGGCAGCTGCTTGTCAGCTGGAACGTGAGGGAGGATTTCATCCAGCACTCTCAACAGGGAGTGACTGAAGTTGGCCATCATCATGGTGTAACTTGCCTGATAGAGCCCAAGAGAAGAAGTGGCATAAATAATTTTGACCGTGTGGTCAAGCTTTTTAGATTCCTTGTCCGGGGGGCGTTTGTTCATGTTCCCTCGACATCCGGGCTTCTGGAAGACTGAGAACAAAACCAGTCCCTCATCTGAGGGATGATCTGAGAACCCTAAAATGGACTGAGTAGGGACTGCGTACTTGCAGATTCAATGGGTGGAGGACACCAGACAGGACGCTAGATGCTGCCAGAGCTCCAGGGCCAGTTCCAAGATGGCCTCAGCCATGGGAAAGGCAACCCCAGAGGAGTCATCCTAGTCCAAAATGTCCGTGAAGGGGTATTCTGCCCTCTTCTGGGCTGGTTCCAAGGATATATGGATGCTCTCTGAGATTAGATGGAGGACAGCCCTGAACAGCACCAGCCCACGGTCGTTGGAGAGGTCCTCAACCAAGGCACAGTTGAAAGTGTGGGTCCTTGAGGACAACATGATCGACCCATCTGAGTCATCCAAAGACTCTTTGAAAATGGCCTGGGGCCATTTGACACATCTAACCACCATGGAGTCTTCCATCTGGGTGATTTCCACTAACAGACGATCTGGCGTACTGGCTGCAGCACAAGAGTCCTTAGCTGGGGCTCCCACCAAAGGTGCAGTGGAGGCAGCTGCACCTACAAGAGAGGAGAGGCAGATGCCAGGGACATCTGCTGAGGGTGGACTGGCATGGGCAATACTCGTGCCTGACAGTTGACCAAAGGTCCAGAGAGCCCTACTCCACCCCGCAATGGTCCATTGCTGCCATATAAGTTCATCATAGCATCAGTGCATCTAGCAGCGGTACCTCTCCTCACCCAAGGACAAGGAGGACAAGAAACACAGATGGCAGAGCCTCCCGGTCAAGTGAGACTGACATTGTGAGGGGCCATGACAATTACACTGAATGTCAGCCTGAGGGTCAACACCGAGAAGAAAACACATGCGGGTCAGAACAGACCACAGGTTGAGGTGCATTAAAAAGCATCAACTTTGGTGGCTTGACCACCGGTGGAGAGAGATCCCAAGTGAAGCCCATCCGGGACTCTGACTGGTCTACATCATCCTGGGTGAGGACCCAGAAAACCGTGGTCTTGGAGATTGACTCCGCATCGATCTCCTCTGACAACTGGTTGACAGGGTCAAGAAAAATCTTGATAGCCTGATCGTCTGGTGTTGAGGTCGACAAGCCCGACAGGGCCACCGTGGAGCTGTTGACCAATCCCTTGACCAAGTGCATGTCGATTGGAGTCAAGCGCTCAACATATGTCAAGAGGTTGGGATGTCAAAGGAATGGGATGACCATGATCTCTCCTTACAACTGGCACCAGTGGTACTTGCGTTACTATGATGGCCAAGGCTCTCCCCGTAGGCCTGGAGGGCCTGACACATTTCATGAAAGATTTCCATGAAAGACCCTCTGAACTGGCCCCAGCCAGAAGCAGTGCAGAGGCCAAAGAGGTGGCCAATGTGGCAGCCGCTGTCGCGTCTTCCATGGCCACAAGCTGAGCAGCAGACCCCGATGCAGCAGAGGCCATCCTGGGGCTCTTCAGATGGAGTTTGGGATCCTTGTTGGCCAGCTAGCTGAGAAGAAGCCTGGACGAGCAATCTTTCAAGGAGGAGGAAAACAATGCCAGACATAGGCCACAGTCGGAGACATGATGCGCTGCCCGTAGGCAGTAGAGGCAAGATATGTGTTGGTCCATCTGTGACATTTTCTGACAACACGTGATGCAGAACTTGAAGGTGCAAATTCGATTCACTTCCTCATAGTCCATATTCCATCAATGAGGCAGAGCAGAAGCAAAGAGGTGGAAAGCCCTCAAGGAACACTGTGATTCTTTTGAAGAAAGATGTAACAAATTTTCCAAAGGCACACTGTGGTAGCCTACAATGCTGCAGAGCTGTGAAGGAGGTGACCAGACTCTTCCAGTGGAAAGGAAGATCTCACGTTCTGTGGCAGAGCCCAGGTACGGATTTACTGTAACACAAACTACGCATGTGTGTAGGGCCCGTGGTTATCAGGGGGCCTCTGAGCTGAGCAAAATTCACTGTTCGTATATCATGTGTGATGTTACATTTTTTGAGCAGCTGTGACTCAGCAGCTTGCTGCGGAGTCTGTGCATATGCAGCTTAGGGAAGGAGGTTGCATGCATATGTTGTAGGCTGGCTTGTTGCTCTTGCCTAGTTTGTCTCGGCTCTGCCATTTTATTGGCTGACAGGAGCTGAGCAAGTGCAACCACTAACATTTTCAGACCATTCGGAGACAGTCTCCATGAGACTAATGCCAAAGTCAGTAACCAGCCCAGCTGTAACGGGTGTGAGTGTGAGTGATGATCGTTGGACAAGGAATGAGGATTTGGGCATTCTGTGAGGAAGACTGAGGTGGATAAGATATAACGGTAATGGGAGGGCAGGCTGGGTGGTGAGTCAGCATCAGCAATTGGTGATGGCCTTTTTAAATTTATTTTATGAGGGAACAACAAGTCTGAGCCCTGGCCTGTGAGATCATCAGGCACAGGCAGTGAGTGGATCTCGGGCTGGGTGCCATGGCATGACTGGCAGAAGCAGCCGAGCTGAGTGTGGTGGAAGTGGCAGTGAGCCTGAGAACAGCAGCAGGATGGATGTGGCAGGCAATCATGGACAGTAAGCAGCTTCCTGAGGTCCTGGACCTTCCCTGTAAGTTAGTTTATTAGGTTCTGCTTCTGCTCCCAGGATCATGGACTAACAGGTACTGCACTTTAATTATATGAATAATTTCATAATGCGTAGAATTCAGACACTGAGCTTTCATGTGGTAGTGTGGGGACTCATTTATAATATTTAAAGCAGCACCATGGATGGTAGCATCATCGAAGCATAGGTCAAGAAGCATAGGAAGACCCGGAGCAGTTGTAAAATTCTCAAGTAGTGTTTTATTCTTATCAGTAACAGTAAAACAAAAATAATAAAATTGTTCAGTATAACTATTTACAAAGGCAGTACAGACAAAGAAAATAAAGTCCTTTGCCTGAGGGCATCTCTAATTCCAAGTGTCAGTCTCTCTACAGCAAAAGACTGCTGCTCTTTTTATAATAAGTCTTTACATGGTAATTAACTTCTGCAACCTCGGCTCATTAACAGACATCCTGTTTCTCATAAAATATATTAGAACTTTGTCAAATTTCCTAGCAGGTGCAACAAAATAGAACATGGTGTCCCAGAACTGACCTCCTACTGACAGCTCTGCAAAAGAGTCTGCAAACAAGCCTGAGAGGAGTTCAAACTGCATCTCAGGTTAACCCCCTAAATTCCAAATAGTTTTTTGTAATCATTTTAACAGTATAACTATATACAGTTTCAAACAAAGGGATCCCAGTATCATAGTTTCACACAAAGATTCACATATATTTTTATAACTACGGATATGCAAGGGGGAAGAAAAGACAGAAACAGCAAGTGAAGGCAGAGAGCTAGCGAGAGGCAAAGAATCGCAAGACCATCAGAGTGATCAGTTCCTAGGCCTCACAAGAACATTTGGTTGCGCAACCAGACAGACAAGAGACAGAAAAGGAGAAGATAGAACAGATCCTTGCATTTAACTCTTTCTGCATAACAAATGGGACAGGGCCTTGTTCAACTCTGTCACAGGTAGGGATGCAGGTTTAATTAAAGATTGGTAGTGGTCTGCATAATATTGTTGAAACATTAGTGATTGGATAGAAAATGTAGATCTGGAGGTTGAGAGATGACCAGCAGTGCTTTGAATTTGAAACATATTTGATTCAGAGTGTATTCGCAGCATATGACATGCTAACTTGCTCCCTCAGAGCGCTGTAAATTGGCAGTAATATGGGGGATTATGAGATGCTGAGTGCCCTACAGAACTGTGCTGGAATACAGCATAATGAGTGTGCTAACAGATCTGGGCACTATGCAGCCCTCAAAGGAAAGGAATGCAGCACAGGCAGTATGTTGTCTGTTTTGATCTATTTGTGAACATATCTGTGGAACCAAAGGGAGGGAAATCAAGATAAAATGTGCTGTAAAAGTCCTGATTAAGTATTTTAATGAGAGCTTTTATGTGACACTGGGGAGAGTACATTACCAAGTGTACATATGGTGGGGGTGCAACACTATGGATGTGTGAGGGCCCATAGTTACTTTTGTGTGTAGGGCCCTTGGCCATGTAAATCTGGTCCTAGCAGAGCTGGAGGATATACTGTCCAGCTGGTGGGAGGAGCTTTGCTTGAAGACATTCCGACAAATCGGCACTTCCAGTGGAACTGC
Source organism: Neoceratodus forsteri (assembly GCA_016271365.2). Taxonomy (NCBI): domain Eukaryota; kingdom Metazoa; phylum Chordata; order Ceratodontiformes; family Ceratodontidae; genus Neoceratodus; species Neoceratodus forsteri. Next base: position 48,472,005 of record JADMNL010000025.1, read on the forward strand.
CAAAGTGTGGGTGAACTATATCCGCACCCCTAGAACACAAGTTTCTTCAGTATGTAAGAACTTAGCTCCTGTGGGCTAGCCAAGAAGAATCCTCAGGACTGGTGGAGGGGACGTCTAAGCAACATCCTCCAGTCTTGAGGAAAGGTGACGCTGTTGGTTGTCTGGAGAAAAATAAGAATGGGGGTGGTGGTCATTATTCTCACAGCTTACCTGTTTCTCTAAACCAGTGGAATCTTCCATTACCACTATGTGCTACTTCCTTGAGAATGATGGCTGTTTCACTTGGAGTGGCATAGCGGGCAGGAACTGTTCCATTAAAGTCAAAGTCTTTAATGCTGAAGAGACAAACATGAATCCGCAGGTCACAGCCTGCACAGACCTCCGCAACATAGGAACTGACAGCGCTGCAATATAAGGGCACAAGTTACAACAACCTGTTCTGGGACCTCTCCTATCTGCTTGGATATTGCTTTTTTTTAATCCTGATTTCCACTATTGAACATTTTGTGATAAGTACATTTGCACAGTAACTGAAGCTGCTTCAAGGGCCTTTGTCAGCCAGTGGTAAGTGCACTGCACTTTCTAAGTTTCCAAATGTCAGGCTATCAGACAGCACCAATTTTCCAATGTGGCTTCTCTTTGGTGTAGTTTACAATAAAAAAAAATCTTCAGCTATAAGTTATTAGGGTCTCGGAGAGGTGTCTCTTGAGGTATAAGACACTCCGAGCATGAGGTCTGGCTGAGAAGACCATGAGGCTGAGTGGTTCTGCCTGCCCAATCCTCACAAGAAGAGTCTACGATACTGTAAGAAACACCCTCCAGAGGTCCTATTATATTAAAGGAATAATGTATGACAGGATGATGTGTTGGGATAACACACCTGTCAGGTTGGCACGACCACAGGACGAGTGCGTCCAATGTCCCAGGCATGGCGTTATCCCAGCATGACACACACCCTGGAGTGCATTATTCCTATTATACAATGGCTTGTTGTTATCAGAATAAAAAAAAACATGTTAAAGAATGTTTTTGTTACTGTGGAAAATTGTTTTTGTTTCTTACTAACATACTAACATACTAAAATGCCAGCAGAATACGTCTAACTGTCTCTCGAGTCTACTCGATTTCCAGCACCCGCACTGAGGGCCGATTTTGGTGTCCCCCCTCCTCCTTGGGTTATACTGTCCCCAGTCCCAGATTCTTAAGAGAAGATGATAAAACAATGCTAATCCAACAAATCCAATGCAGTCAGTCAGGAAGTTCACAGTGAGGCTGAGACTAGACCCGTGGTGTTATGCTGGGATAACGCCACAGGTCCAGCCCCAGACTGACCAATCAGAAGCCAGGATTCTTTCTTGCAATTGTATAATTTATTATAAATCACTCGAGTTTAGCTCAAGTGATTTATAATAAGTTTAGAGTATTTCTTTTATTTTACTATGCCATCATTCCCTGGCGCTGAAGTGGAGCGTTCCTTCTAATGCTCCCACCCTGTACACAAGACAAGAGGTACAGCGGTTCTGCATGCTGCTTGACTAAAATCACATCAATGATTTATAATATTGTGCTGAGACAGTTTTCTGAGAAGGAGTCTTTGACTGGCGTTCTTGGAAAGGACTCAGTGGAACGATAGCAATCATAAGTATGAAACTCTTGCCGATAACGAGAGAGGGAAATAAGCCACAGTAGACAATCCTAACTATTGTGGTGAATGCATGTTAGCACTATTTTCACCAAGAAAGTAGTTACTTACTGTAACAGAAGATCTTCGAGAATCTCTCCATTGAGCCACACCTGTAGACTATAGATGCCCCTCGTGACAGAACCACTAGGAAACTTTTGCTTAGCTGAGGCCACCCACCATGACCCACATCACTGGCACCTATATAACATGGGTGGCTTCAAACTTCTCAGTCCTATCCACTTACCAGAGAGACACATACAACAACAGCCAAACCGACACGAAACCTTGCAACCCGCCCTCCCCGTTGACTGTTCAGTGAGAGAGACGATGGGGTGAGAGAGCAGTACAGTAAGCCCAGTAAAAGGCAAAATGACAAAGGATGAATTAGTACAAAAAGACACATCCCCACCCAAATACCACCCACAGCAAAGATGAAAGGAGGGAGGGTGAGCTGTGGCTCAATGGAGGAGATTATCTTGAAGACCTACTGTTACAGTAAGTAACTGCACTATCTTCTTCAAGGATATCTCCCTTTGCTGAGACACACTCTATTGAGGGAGATGGGTGACATGATCAGAACCTTTAAATACCTTAGGGGTTCAACATAGTGAACTCTGAAGGTCTCTTCAACCTTAGCGGAAACAAGACTACTAGGGGCACTGCCTCAAACTGGTGGAGGGACGCTTCAGGAGGAGAGGAGGTGGCACTTTTCACTGAGAGGGAGTAAGTGGTATGTGTACCTTTATTTACCCCCCCGTAAGACATTCAAAGGTCTGTATCATATTCCCCTGCTCTCTCCTCTGTTCCAGGATGTACGTTCTGAGGTCCTTTAGTCTCCCCTCATACGACTTTTGATGCAGACCCTGCACCATTTTAGTTGCCCTCCTCTGGACTGCTTCCACTCTGTCTATGTCCTTCCGGAGAACTGATCTCCAGAACTGGACACAGTACTCCAGGTGGGATCTTACCAGTGATCTATACAGAGGCAACACCACCTCCCTCTTTCTGCTGATGATACCCCTCCCTATGCACCCCAGCATCCCACTAACCCTCCCGACTGCCTTGTCACACTGCCTGGCCACCTTTAGGAAATCCGATATGATTACCTTCAGGTCTCATTTCTGCTTGGTGGTCGTCAATATCACTCACCCCACTTTGTACTTGGCCCCTGGGTTTCTGTGCCTAAATGCCTCTAGGTTTCCTCGGTCCCTGCTCATCCTTTCCACCCCTCTGGAGAGTCCACTCTATTGAAGATTTTGGTGTCATCAACAAAGAGGCAGATCTTCCCTTGCAACTCCTCTGCAATGACATTTATAAAGGCATTAAAGAGGACCTGTACCAGCACTGATTCCTGAGGCACCCCACTGGTCACCCTCCCTTCCTCAGAGTGAACACCTTTACCACAGCCCTCTGTTCCCTATCCCCTAACCAATTTCCTATCCTGTTTACCACATTTGGACCCTCTCCTAAGCTACCTAGCTTGCTTACTAGTCTCCTGTGTGGAACACTGTCGAAAGCCTTACCGATATCTAGGTAGGCCTCGTCCACCACTCCACTCTGATGTAAATCCTTTGTCACCCAGTCAAAGAAATCTATCAGATTCATTTGACATCGCCTCCCCCCTGTGAAACCATGCTGCCTCGGGTCTTGTAACCCAATGGATTCAAGGTATTCCTCAGTCCTTTCCTTCAGCAGTGATTCCATTAACTTTCCCACCACTGAAGCCAGGCCAACTGGCCTATAATTGCCAGCCTCTTCCCTAGACTAGATAGACCATAATGTTTTTTATGCTGGCTATTTTCATATGTATGTATGTACACTTGTAGAATGATTCACAGGCAGTACTGCAATGACATGCAGAGGGAAGCCCAAGACAAAGGGTAGTTAAGACTCCAAAAGGGAGGCCAGAAACCACATCAGTAAGCAGTGGGAGCACTGACCTGGAAAACAGGCGCCGTCCATGCCAGGGCAAGGCAGAACCAAAAGTCCATGATAGGAGACACACAGCAGCCAGTGATGCTGGAAATGGTGACGACAAAGCAGCAGCCAAAAGACCAGAAACACTGCGATCATGCACAGAACCAAGGTCTAACGATGAAGTGCAGGAGTGTTAGCTCGATAAAACTCCAAGGTTGGTGAGGAAAGACAAGTGGATCAAACAATGATGGGGACATCAATGAAACAGCAACAGGAAGCGGCATAAGAATGATGGTGGTACGGCAAAGCCAAGCAACAACCACAACAGGTGCTGAACACCACAAGAAGCAATGATAAATCAGAGACAGACTCTGATGAAGAACTGATGCTGAGTAGGGGAAGCAGCTGGAATGTCAATGAGGCAAATCCAGGCAGATGGCAGACGTCAAGGGTAACACAGTGACGAAGATGCAACAGAGCCACTGAAATGGCAGAAGGCCATGCAGAAAACAGGAGTACAAAGGAGACAAAGCCACATGATGACCAACATGGATGATGATGCCAGAAACAAAATGACAAATAGGAACAGGCTCTGTATAGGAAAGGAAAGACAGATGAACATCAACATGGTAATGCCAAGTGAAAAAACATCACAATGACGACAGGGAACCCGTCAACAAAAATGTGAAAATTACCTGCAGAGATGGCAGTGCCCAAACGGTAACAATGAAGGGGAACAGGCACAGTGTACAAATTAAGAGCCAGGCAAACAGAATGAACATTGATGAGGCAAAACCAAGCAATGAACAAAGTAACCAACAATGGGAAACCCAATGATAGAGCTCGGAAGCAGCCACTGCACAAAACAGAGAACTACTGCACACAGCACAGGAACGTCAATGATGCAAAGTCTAGTGGTGGCCAGCAGCAACGGAGACCAGGTAAACAGTGATGCCTTCCCAAACAGCAAGAATGTTGATTAGGAAAAGCCAGGCAATCTAGCTGATAGGACCAACAAACACCATGGTAATGCCGAAATGTCAAAAGCCGACCATGGTGTCCCAGAGGAAGGTTGGAATGACAGCAGAGGCCAACAGAAAGCCCAGAAGTCACCCTTTTTGTCAGTCACAATGGAATCTAGAGGGAAGGAACCAAGACACCCTAAAAAGAAGCAGCACAGGCAGGATGGCATGACAGCTGTCACTAGAGGCCCAAGGGGCAGAAGACCAAAAACAATGATGGGAGGGAGACCAATGATAGCCATGGAAAGGAGGCAAACAGCCCCCAGGAGGCGGGAGACCAATAACAGTGGACTGGAGAACTAACGCTGTGGGAGCACCAGCCCTGGTAGCCAGGGAGGTGGTGATGTTCCAACAGCAACATATAAAAAAAGAAGGCTAGTGGCCTCTGCATATAGTGGGGAACTGAAAACACAGGCCCCAACACTGCCAAAGTAAATCACAATGAAAGGTAAAATAAATCAGTAACGCAGTTTATTCCAGGATCAGGGGGATTCTCCTTCGGTCGGACGGTGAGCCAATGGCAAAAGAGAAAAAAAAAGGAATGTGAGGTCACCCATGATACATAGGTGCCGACGATGCACCTCACCGTGAGCAGTCCCAGCTGGGCAAAAGTTTCAGAGTGGTCTTGGTGCTGGTGGCATCTATGTTCTACTGGTGTTGCTCTATGGAGTGAGAGATCCTCGAAGAAGATCTGTAATTTTTTGGGAAAAACTACCTGAGTACACTGTGGATGCTGACAGCATTCCAGTTTTTTTGAATATATTTATCATGTATTTTTGCCCCGTTTTTCACCCGTTCTGTACCTCAGCCGCGTGTGAACATGTGGAGGCATGTGCATCCTGCAGCTTGAGGTGCACTCCCACGACCTGTCACCCCCTTCCGCCTACACTAGCCACTGGACCTCCACCTGGTGGCAGCAGAACTACGTGGGGGATAACAGCCGCCCAAGAGAGGAGAGCTGCCTTTCAGCTGCTCAATCCTGCTCTCTCTCTCCCTCCCCCAATGCTGGTTCCCCAACAACCAAAGTCCATTCCTAAACTGGGTCACCAGCGTGCGCAAGTTAAGCCATCCAGCACCTCGGCCCTCTCATGCCAACAGGCCAGCATCATTCCAATTTTTAAAAAGAGACTGACTGACTATCTAACAGAGACTAAAGTTACTCAGGATGATACCGAGTGGTAGCAGAGGGACACACAACACAACTACAAGACTGCAGTAGAGTGTTTCAGAGGAATGGGCAGACATCTACTTCCTTATGATCTCAGAGGTTTCTGCAATTGTTGATTTTTTTTCTCTCTCCTCAGCACCAAGGTCCATAAGTATAAGTATAAGTAAATATAGCAAATTGTCAGTGGCTCAGCAAATTAAGTTAAAGTTACTGATGCCGCAAGAAGAACTTTCAAAAAGATAATATTTTGACATAAAGCTGCTTATATTTCTCATTGACTGTGTAATTCTTATCCCAATTACTTATTACTGAGGTCATTTACCTCAAAAACAGGATACTTGTTTCTTGAAGGTTCATCACCTCCTGTTGCTTCTTTCCAACCTGATGTCATAATACTCTGCTTGTGACACCACAGTTGTTCCCATGGCAACAGACTGTGATGTCACATCAGCGTTATGATTTCTAGTAGGGAATAAACTATAGAGGTAGATGAATTCTGAGGGATACAGATCTTGTTTTGTGAATTTCTTCAGTAATAAATAACAGAGAAGAGAAATCTATACAAGGTATATGAAATACAAGCTGACCTGTGTCCAAATATTATGTTTTCCAAAGTTATCACAAAGGCGTCAGCTGCCCTTTAAGTGTCGGTGGCTCAGCAGGTTGCACACTTGCCTCCAAGGCCAGAATATTGGAAAACTGTGGGTTCCATCCCCACACCAGGAACCTGGTGTAAATCCCAATACTGACACTGTAGTGCAGCATGAGGGGGATGCTGAACTCCTGAGGTGCCGTCTTTCCGAAGAGACATTAAACTGAAGTCCTGCCTGCCTGTTCTGGTGGTTGTTCAGGTGAATGATAAAGATTGCACAGCACTTCTCCAAAACAGTAGGGACTTTCCTTGGTGCCCTGTCCAAATCCCACCCCCATCAGTACACAAATACATGTCTAAATATCACCAACAGCTTAATCTGGTTCAATGTCAGTTGGTTTCCATCTGTATACCCCCATTCCTGGGACAAGACTGAAAATAGGCAGAATTACCTAGTCCTCCTTTCGGTCAACAAAAACTTTATAAAGTGACTCCTAAAATGTTTTGCTACCCCAAGATGTATGATGCCACTGCCGTGATGACAGGAGTTGAACCAGATGGAAGGCTGGGGCCACCTACACAGCTGCAAATTCGTGGTAAATGTTGTTGGAATGACCACTCTACACCACTTTACCATACCCAACTGGGATGCAAACCTTTTACTGTACGGTCCCTCAGGGCATTTGGACTGTGTGAGGAAAGGTGTGGGGACGGCCATGGAAAGGTGGCACTGGTGTGCTAATGACTGCTAGCCCGACCCCTCTGCTGGACACTAGAGAGTGCTTGTGGTAAGGGACTACTGATGTTGGTGGCATTAGGACCACCATGGAGTAGCCAGCAGATCCTATCAATGTGTTACCAGAAACAGGCACAAGGTGAGGGAGAAGAGGCGGGTAATGACTACGATGGCTGGGCATGACACCTTCCCACAAGGTGAGGGAGGGAGGAAGTGAGGAACAGCTATGGCAGGACACTGTACCTGGTGCACTGGGAATGACACAGCACCATGGAGTTGGTGCTATGTTGTGCTCAGGCTTCTGTAGGTGGCACAAGGCAAGGGGAGTAGGTGAGGAAATGACTGGCAGCAGGTCTTTGTATCTAGGCACTGGGATGACACGGGACCATATAACTGGTGCTATGCTGTGCCCAGGCCTCTGTAGGTGGCACAAAGGGAGAAAGGTTGTGGAGGAACACTACAGTGGCAGCGCTGTGTACTGGGGCATGGGACACCCCCAGGTGGTGCTATACTGTGCTCAGACCTCTGTAGATGGCACAAGCCAATTAAAAACCTGTGGCGTATACATCTGCATTGCAGCTTAGTTGCCCAGGAGAATCCTGCCCTCAGAGATCAAGTATTTTGTGCCAGGAAGTTTTTGGTGGTGACCCAAGAGGGAGTGTGTTGCACCCCAAGTCTGCACCCCCACCATCTGCTGTGACTGTGTATGGGGCCCAGGCCTTCTTCTTCCGTCTCATAGTCCCTACATTTCAATAAGGATGTCAATGACAATTTTGTTTCACGATAGCCACAATAATTTTCACTGATGGTATTGATATTGTGTCTATTTTCCTATATCATTATTATTTTTCACGATATACTATGATACATCATGGTCAAGTATGAAAAATTTTGTTTCTCAATCTACTACCCTGTTTTCCCTCAGAAATGTAGTGTGGAGGATCCCTCCCACAAAACCCAAACCAGACACCATAATATTGCGATAATACGACAAATGTGATAATTTGCAAAGGTTATCATACCGTGAAAATTTTCATAGTGTTAAAATCCTACATTCTAGTACTTTATCTTAAAAGGTTCCTTTTACTATATGCTTGGTATTGTAATATGCACTTATCTAGTAGGACCCATGTGGGTTTTGTTTACGCAATAAGACATGACAAGGTATGCTTTGTACTGGGATAATAGCACATATCAGGTGGGTTGAAGTACAAGACCAAAGGCTGAGTGCTTCCACTACCCAAGAAGTGCCATTATTCCAGCAAAAAGCATGCCTTATTGTGATTATGAAAAAGGGTCCATTAGGATTCATTAAAGACATTTTTTTTCATTTAAATGAGTAAAAATGAGAAAAAAGGGTAAAAACAGGAGAGAAAGAAACAGTAGTCCTGTTAAGTTATTGTAGTTTTGCTGTCTGGCTAGACGATGACAGATGCTTCTATTTTTTTTAATACAAATAAATTGAGGTGTATTGATACAACTGTGCCTGCTTAATATAAACAGGTCAGTGAGGCCAAATATCTTTTCCCAGTATTGTTGTGAAGAGATAGCACCAGTGGGTTCCGAGCTCCTCAGCCAATCAGGTTTCTGGATTCTTTTTATACCCATTTCATAATTCAGTTTAACAGACTATTGGAACATCTTTGTGAAAACTTTTGGACATGTACTCTGCTACCAAGTGGACACACTTGTAATTAATTTTGTCTGTGCACCTTCTCCTGGTCTGGAACTCCACTGGTGAACAAGTAGATTCCTTGTGATTCCTCATAGTCTTTGTGCTCGAGATGAACTTCTATTGCATTTTTTAGTGCAGCCAGTACATTTCTACTGCCTTTACACTGCAGGCCCAGAATCCATCTAAATGAGACAATGAAAGAGTTCTGTAGTACAGAATCAGACAAGCAACAAACACGACACAGGTAGGTCATTTTTGCTATCTTTGGCATAGTAACTAAAGCAAAAGTATAAGCCAACATCTACATATGAACTGCCAAAAGTACAAAATAAAATGTGTTATAAGTCAAATTATTTATGAACCCAACATGTGCTCTAACTGGCTGCTACACTGGCCTTAATCTCGTAGAAATGCCCGGTACAGTACAGAGAGGTGCGCATTTGTTTTTTTTGTTTTTTTTCTTAAGTTGTTTAATTAGGAGTAGCACACTAAGCTGAAAGCTTTTTTACAGGTGCATCCTGGGAGCACAGGGAAGTTAAGTGACTTGCTCAGGGTCACACAGTATGTAAGTGAAAGCTGTGAGATTCAAACCCAGGTCTGGTCTGCTGAATGTCACCAGATTTGCAGCTCAGAGCCTTAAACCATTGCGCTATACTTTCTTTTTTAACACAAATACCATTTTTTATCCTTACTATTGCAAATAGGCTTATAATAATTCCCTTAGAACCTGGCATTTCCAAGGGCTTAATGCCGTTGTGGGGTTAATGGTCCTCGTATGCACCTTGCCAGGTGTTAATCCCAAGGAAATTACAGTTTTGGGGGCATTGTTGTTTAAATATTATTTACATTTTTTGCCCTACTTTTATATTTCCTGCAGTGGGCAAAGTGAGGCGAGCAGCTGACTTCATCAGCAACATCAAAGCTGTTCTGTGACTGGCAGGCAGCATGGTGGATGAATGCTTGGCAGCCCACACTCTACCTCCCTGGGAGCTGAGCGTCCACACTTCGCATGGATTCTGAGTCTCCAATATGAAGCAAAATTTTCCAAGCAATGCCATGATGCACTGTCACCTCACCACATACCATGCCCTTCATTTAACTTTTAGACTGAAAAATATCGATGTGAGTGACTCTCCAGAGAGATCCAGCTGTTCCTGGAAAGACAACAACACACTTGCATAGAGGAGTGGGTCCCCTGTGGTAGGTAATCAAGAAAACAGCAAAGGATGAGATTGCTTATTCACCAAAATGTTTTCCAAATGTTACTTACCAATCGAGTAATACCATAAATTAAATTTACGTACCCACTGTAATTCTTGATCTTCCAGGATATCTTCACAATTCAGCATTGGTTGGTACCAGCCAGAGATGCAGGACTCCGCAGGAGCAACAGCTTTAAGATTTTAAGAGGGAGGAGCCGACGTTGGACACAGCGCTGCTCACAAGGCTGACGTATGATGTGGCACTCGTGGACTGGCCAGTAACTGATGCCGGATCCCTCTCCTCCTCAGTTCTGTCTGCAGGAGGGGGGAAAAAAGAGTAAGAGAAAATAAGGGTGGGGGAAGGGAGACCAAAGAATAGGAAAAAGGAAAGGATTTAAGTAAAATAATAAAACCTGGCCACAGAAGAAAACGTAAAAAGAAACTCTGGGCAGAGGGCTTAAAAAAAGACCCAGGGGGAGAGAGTGAGAAATAAAGAGAAAGAGAGATAGAGAGAGAGAAAGAGACAGAGAGAAAGAGATGATCCCAGGATTTTGGTCAAAAGGAGTTTGTGGAGAGCTGGTCTACTCTCACACCAGGCCATGAGTAAGACACCCTAGGTAGTGCCACCCAGGGAGGAAAACTGAGCCATCAAAGAAAGGAATGCAAGGAAAGAAGTACTTCTCAGAGGCAATAAGATAATCTGAGAAATTTGAGCCATGTGTGGGCATAGTTTGCTTGTAGTTGGCCCTCCGAGGAAGAGGTACGGTACCAGTGCCCTACCTGAGCAAGGATTATAGGAGCACTACACCAACGAGTACTGGCATCTGAGACAGACCTGTAAAAACTGATTGCAGGCTGCAAAAAAAACAGAGAGAAGTACTTCTAAAAATAGACAGAGAACAGGGATCCTGTCAGATCAGGACCAGCAGGTATGCTAGAAAAGGTCTCCTCCCTTCAAGACAAGTCTGTAGGAGGATGCCAAGCCAAATGGCTGCAGTAGCAGACTAAGCACCAGCAGAACTACAGATCATCTGAGTTGGAAGTGAGTAGCTGTATCTTGTACACCACAACCGAGATTTGTTGCAAGCTTTGTCCCTGGAGGAATCAGAACACAGTCCAACGGCAACAGAGATCCTCCACTCGATGAGAAGAGGTGAGTGAGGAGAAGGAGGAAACACCAGGGCAAGTAAAAATGTCTCCTGGCTTTCCCTTTTGCCTTTTTTTTTTGAGGACCAAAGGGTCTGAAGAAGAAAGTATAGTCATAGACATACCCCAAAAATGTATGTCCATCTTCCTGAAGAAGGAAAAAAAAAACTTCTTTTAACATAGTAAAGAAAGGGCAAGTGCCCTAGAAGCAGCTGCCTTCCCCCTAAGTAGGATAGACAAGAAGTCCCAAGAAGTAGAGGAAAAATATTTTTTTTTTTAGGGAAAAAAGGGATTTTTCCCTCAGGAGTAACTGACAGCCAGCATCCTCCTTATTGTTCTTTTTTTTTTTTTGAAAAGGGGGAAGGCAAGAAGGGGAGACACTGTCCAGAAACCTGGTCATGTGGGGGAAGGTGGGCAGGTAGCAGTGCTGAATGGTAAAGATATCCTGGAAGACCAAAAATGACGGTGAGTACATAATTTTCGTATCCTCCAAGGATCAATCTTCACCATTCTGCACTGGTAGGTGAGTACCAAGCCACCACCCTTGGTGGTGTTGACATACCCTAAGGGAAAAGGATCCATTAGCCTCCTGTAGGGGAGACACAAGAGGAGGGAGCCCCCTACAGGTCTGGTAGGACCCGAGACTGGCCAGGGGCAGGCAGATGTTCCAAAGACCTGGGAGAAGAAAGTCACCCCGACAAATCATGCCTAACCCTGGGGGGAAACGACAAGCTCCCTAGAACCATAAGGCAACCACCCTATGCCAGGCCAAGGGTGACAACCATGAGAGGCGAAGCCATGCCTCCCGCCTAATACAGACTGCAGTTCCCACCAACCTGGAAGCTACCTCACTGGTGTCATAAGACGCCCTTGACTGGTGTCTCGCCAGCTCCAGGCCCTGCATGGAAAGGAGAATGGCTTGCCTGGTTTCCTCACTGTCAGGCATGGATGCCAGGAGTTGCCCCAGCATCACCCACAAATACCTAGCATACGCTGCCTGGTGTGCCGGGTGTGTAGCAATACAGAGCATGAGGCACACTGCTGAGAATACCCTTCTACATCAATGGTCGAACTCAGCTGATTTAGATTCTGGGGGGCAGTCATGTCTTGGGCGACAATACCCGGAAGGGGTGTCAAGGAGCTCCGCCCCCAAAGAGGTGTGGGGCATGGCACCAGGAGACTCTGTGGGTGGATAACACCTGTTCTGGCAGTCCCTCGGGGCTAGAGAAGGTGCAGAGGGATGGTGCCAGACATTTTACGATGCCTCTGCAATGGAATAACAGTGGAGTCTGAGCTGTACTCCCCCAGCAAGGACAAAGTTGCACAAGCAGGACTGCGAGCAATGAAGGAGGAAATATGTAAGTCCTCTAGCATACCCACAAGGAAGCGCTTGATAGCTAGTAAGCTCAGTGTTAGAAGAGTAGTGCACTAACAAATCCTATTCCTCAGAGGAGGAAAATGGGGAAGAAGAACTTGTCTCAGGGGAAGGCGGTGCTGGGACTTCGGGTCAAAAAATGACCTCACCCATGGCCCTCAGGTATCAGGGGAAAGCACCTGCCACAGGCCTAAATTCTTCCCAGGTCATAGGACCAGAAAAACCTTTTGGGGGGAGAAGGAGGAGGATGGCTGTGGCAGACCATATTAGGCCCTCTGCCAGGGCTTCAGGAATGCACAGGGGACCCCTCCTAAGGGAGGGGGCTGTGCAACCCAGCCACTGCAGGACACCCAATCGCAGTGAGGTGAACAGGGTGGAGCCCTTGGGGGACCCCCAAGTGAGGAGATTGGAGCCATTCGCGTACCACAGGGCAAACCCTTTTCCCACCTATTGGACAACATGCCAGATCCCTAGGGGAGGGAAGGGCTGAGTTTGCACTGCAGCTCATCCCACAGTTTGCCCACGCTCCAGGGGTGGAACATGGTGCCAGACTCAACCTTCTGACCCCAGTGTCACCGGACACAGCCCTGCCCCTTAGAGAGGACCTAATGGCCAAAGGCAAGCCAGAAGTCTGGAGGGTAGCAGGCCTGGCACTGGCCATATTACCAGGACATGCCTCCGTGCCGCAATGGCCCCCGAGTCAGAAACGATGTAGACCGCAGCACCAGAAGCCAATCTGGCATTGAAGGTGGCACCAGATCCCAATCTGGCACCAGATCTGACACCGACATCCCATCACTGGCAATGTCCACAGTGCTGTAAGCAGTGTCGAGGGACACAGGGGAAGTGGCACCATGGCAGGTGCTGGGAAAGGAGTTCCAGGGCTCCACAGGCCGCAAAGGCCTGGAACTAGGCCCAGAAAGATCTAGTGACTCTGAGGAGTTGGCTGCCAATTGGGATCATCCTGGTCATCATCCTCCGAGTCAGAGGTTGAGCTCAGGGAGATCTCCAACCGGGTGACCCCCTGGACCCTTCCTCTCCCAAAAATGCAAATGGAAGAAGGAGGGGACCTAGCCACATGGCTGGCACCACCTCGCTCACCGACACTGGGGGTGGTGTCAGGAGCCGAAGTGGCACTGGACCGTACTGCTGAGGGGTCCATCAGTGCAGGCCGAGCATGTAACTGCGACACCACAACCAGAGATATCTGGACCTCCGAGGAGGCACCAGACTGTGAGGGAGGTCAGCTGTCCACCTGACACAGGCCTCCAATCCCAGAAAGACCAGGACTAGCAGAGTCCTGCTCTTCCTCATTATGTATAGTACTTGGGAGTTGCCCAAGGCAAGGGCCCAGGGACCTGATCCTGACGTACCTGGTGCGATGCCACCCTCCGAAGTTTGGGGGGGTCCTGCAGATAAACAAACAGATAAGTGAGCTTGGGGGATAGCGGGTGGGCATGTGAATGAGTGGTGGAGACTTCATCCAAGAAGATCAAGAATTACAATAGGTACATAATGTACATATCTTCCTGGACATAAAGTCTCCACCATTCATTCACACTGATGGGAGAGTACCGAACTAAAATAATCACCCGAGATGGGCGGCAGGAGAGAGGAGGTCACTCAGGACAGAAGTCCATTAAGGATTGTCCTGCCAAAGGATAGATGTTGTCTGGCATGGACATCCAAGGTATAGTGATTTACGAAAGTGTGCACGGAACTCCAAGTGGCCGCACTGCAGATGTCCGCAATGGGAACATTGAGGATTTCTGCCAGAGATGCTGCGACTGCTCTGGTAGAATGAGTGTATACTCTGCCTTCTAGCTTAACCTGTGCTATGGAGTAGCAGTGGCGGAGGCATGCCACTAGCCATGCTGAAATACACCTGATAGCAACAGGCTGACCCAGCCGGGCCGTGCTGAAGGAGACAAACAGTTGTTTAGACATGCGGATTTCCTTAGTCCAGTCTAAGTAGAACCGCAAGGCTCTCTTCACATCCAGGGAATGAAGGGTATGCTCTCCCTCATTCTGGAAGTTGGTGAAATAGGTAGGAAGGACCCGGTGCTGATTCAGATGGAATTCTGAGACAACCTTGGGAAGAAACTTGGGGTGGGTCCTAAGAACCACTTTGTCTTTGTGAAATACAGTTTACAGGGGATCTGTGACCAAAGCATGTATTTCCGACACTCTGCAGGCAGAAGTGATGGCTACCAGGAAGGCCATCCTCCAAGTCAGGAATTTCAGATCACAAGTAGCTAGAGGCTCGAAGGGTTTACGAGTGAGCATGTCTAGCACAAGATTAATGTCCCAGGCCACTATTGGTTGCCTGACAGGTGGCCTAGTATGTAGAATGCCTTTAAGAAATCTCTTGACAACAGGAAGCTGAGCCAGACACATGGAATGTATGGGCTCATGGTACACTGAGATTGCACAGAGGTGAACCTTAAGAGTCAAGTATTGCAGGCCTGTGTTTGAGAGGTCTAGAAGATATTCTAGGATCTTACTTGGTGGGCAGGAAAAAGGATTCCATGAAGATTTTGCACACCAGATGGAGAACCGCTTCCACTTAGCCGGTAAGTCTTTCAAGTAGCTGGCTTGCGTGCAGCTAACAAAATATCTGAGACCCTGCATGAAACATTAAACCTGTTCACCTCTATCTCTTCAGGAGCCAGGCATAGAGGTGAAGGGACTTCAAGCTGGGGTGGACCACAGAGCCCTAGATCAGCAGATTCTTACGAAGTGGAAGCTGTCCTGGTGAAGTTTCCAACAATCTGTTGATTAATGGAAACCAGATCTGATAGGGAAAGAGGAGAAAATGCGTGCAGAAAGCGTTTTGTCCACCGCAGTCTGAATGCATCCTGACAAAAAACTCTAGGTCCTGGATTTCTGGAGCAGAAGAGAGGTAGTTTTGCATTGAGTGGGGATGCAAAAAGGTCCAGGTCTGCAGTTCCCCACTCCCACTCCTCAAAAAGTGATAACACGATGCTTGCATCGAGAGACCACTCATGAGGATCTGTCAGTGTTCTGCTGAGATGATCAGCCAGATCGTTCTGGATTCCTGGTAGGTAGGCCACCTGGATCAGAGCTATGCGCTCTAGGCACCATTCCCACACTCTCATCGCTTCCCTGCATGGGGGTAAAGAGTGTGCTCCGCCCTGCTTGCTGATGTAGTACATCACTGCCTTGTTGTCTGTTTGAAGGAGAATGGTCTTGTGACAGAGTATGTCCTTCGAGGCCCAGACTGTGTAAAGGATGGCTCATTTCCAGGACATTTATGTGAAGTTGAGATTCGTCTTGACTCCAATGACCCTTAGTGTGGAGATTCTGGCAGTGAGCTACCCATCCCAGCAGGGATACATCCATGGTGATGGAGATCTGGGGAACTAGAGGGGTGAAGGGATAACCTTCCTGAAGGTTGTCCTCCTGAGTCCACCAGGTGAGTGACCATTTCAGCGGTTCTGTCACCTTGATGTGAAAAGACTGTGGGTGTGTGGTCGGCAACCACTGAGTGCTGAGCATCCACTGAGTAGTTCTCATGTGAAGGCAAGCCAGAGGCACAGTGAACACTGAGGATGCCATGAGATCCAGCATCTGCTGCATCACGAGAGCTCGGACTGAGTTGTTTTCTCTGATGAAGTGGGCCATCTGGAGGATGTCACTCCTTCTGTCCTCCGGAAAAAAGGCTTTTGCGTTGTAGGTACCCAGAAGGGCTCCTATGAAGAAGAGCCATTGGGAGGGCTGCAGCTGTGACTTTCCCAAGTTTAGCAGGACTCCAATGGACATGAGGAAGTTTGAAGCCATAGCTATGGCTTCTTGAGTCTCTTGTCTGGAGGGGCTTGTGAGAAGCCAATCGTCCAATACGGGAATACCTGAATTCCAAGCTTCCTCAGGTGCGCTGTGAGAACTGCAAAGCATTTTGTAAAAACTCGAGGCGCCAAGGATAGAATTGATAGTGCTGACCCAACACCACGAATCGGAGGTATTTGTGGTGGTCTGGGTGAATGGGAGCGTGTTGGTAAGTGTCCTGCGATCTAGAATAGGGCGCATGCCTCCTGTTTTCTTTGGGACTAGGAAGTAATGGGAGTAGAAACCCGTGTTCCACTGATCTGGTGGAACTAATGGGAGTAGAAAAAAAATTACTCACCTTAGTAATGTTGTTTCTTCTAATGGAGTCTTGCTATATTATGACATATGCAGTATAACCCCAGGTTAGAACTGCTCCGGAGGTGAAAGAGTTAACTTTCCATGCAGGGCATGGAATCTTGAGCGTGAGCTTGGTTGAACATTCTGTCTGTTGTAGCTCAAACTTAAACTGTCAGATCTTTAAGAGCAAAAACTCACTAAGGTTCTGTGTGGAAGCCGTAAACCTACACTAGCCACTGGCTACTAACTACAAAAACACATTTTTGTTCTTGATCCCAAAACAAAGACTCAAGTCGGGGGATTCAAGAAAGAAAAAATACACCTAAGCACCCTAGAAAGGGTGAAAATAAAGTGGGCATCAATGAGTGCCAACATTGCACTGCCCACCCACATCCCAAAAATAGAGGTTCTGAGAGGGCAGGCTTGGGGAGGTCATAATATAGCAAGACTCCATTAGAAGAAACAACATTACTAAGGTGAGTAATTTTTTCTTCAAACAACATGACGTCTTGCTATATTATGACATATGCAGACTACACAGCAGTACCTCCATGGAGGAGGGACATAACCTACTTGGGAAATAGGCTCTGAAGCACAGCTGTGCCAAATCAAGCATCACTCCTAGCCTGGATATCCAGGGAGTAATGCTTAGTAAAAGTGTGAACTGTTTTCCAGGTAGCTGCTTGACATATCTCTAGGATAGGGATGTCCCTGGCAGCAGCCAGAGACGCAGCTGTACCTCTGGTAGAGTGAGCCCTCAGGCCTGAGGGAGGAACCTTACCCAGTTTTTCATAGCAGAATTGGATACAAGAGACAATCCACCTGGCAATGGATCTTTTAGTGGCAGGTTTCCCTTTACCAACCTCACCATAAGTGAGGAACAATTGAGGATTTGAACCTGTGACCCTTGGTACGTTCTATATAGTAACTAAGGGCTCTTTTGACATCTAAACTGTGCAATCTCCTCTCACCAGAGGAGGAATGGTCAGTGAAGTACACAGGAAGAGACATGGATTGATTAAGGTGAAAGTCTGAAACCACCTTATGCAAAAACTTCCTGTTAGTCCTGAGGACCACCTTATCCCCATGAAAGGAGATAAAATCAGGCTCCACTGACAATGTTTGTAACTCACTTATGCGCCTGGCAGAGGTGATGGCTACCAGAAACACAGTTTTCCAAGTCAAGTACTTAAACTCTGCTGAAGACAATGGCTTAAAAGGGGGTTGCATAAGCTGAGCGATGCAAATATTAAGATCCCAAGCAGGGGCAGGGTCCCTGAACGGGGGGTTGGTGTGAAGCAACCCTTTAAAAAACTTGGAGAACACAGGGTGAGCTGGAAAGAAGAGGGCTTACCTGTTGATAAGAAGGCAGACACAGCTGCCAAGTGCACTTTTAGGGTAGCTGGTCTCAGCCCCAAGGAATTCAAATGCACCAAATAATCCAGGATCGTGGGCACGCCAGCAGATTCTGGGGAAATATGTTTACCAGCACACCATATGGAAAATCTCTTCTATTTTGAATTATAGGTAGCCCTGGTGGAAGGCTTCCTAGAGGCCTTCAATATATCCAATACACCTTGGGAAAGGTGTAGGTCAGCAAACTCTAACTCTTCAAGAGCCATGCCTTGAGATTGAGAGATTTGAGGTTCGGATACCAAACTCTCCCCTGGGCACAGGTTAACAGGTTGTGATTCCTGGGAAGACACAGGGGAAGGTGGACTACTAGGGACATGAGGAGTGAGTACCAGGGCTGCCTGGCCCAATCTGGAGCAATCAGGATCATCTTGCAGGATTGAGATCTGATTCTGACTAGCACTTTGAAAAGCAGGGGGAAGGGGGGAAAAGCGTAGAGAAACTTCCCTTCCCAGAGGAGGAAGGCATCCAGAGGGACTGAGCCCAACACTGGGGGTCTGCAGCGAAAAAGGGGAAGTTGGTGATTGTCTGGGGCTGCAAAGAGATCTATTTGTGGGGTGCCCCATCTGGCAAATACTACCTCCAGTACTAGGGGGTCCAGTGCCCATTAAGTGATGGCCCTGGGAAATCCTGCTGAGAGGCATCCGCTAGGACCATTGTCCTTGCCTGGGAGGTGAACTGCCATAAGGGGAGTATTCAGAGAATAATGCTGGTGACCACAACTTCATTGCTTGGCACAAGGTCAGACAGAGTGCCTCTTCTTGTTGATGTACCACATTGTAGTGGTATTGTCTGTTCTGACCTGAACAACCTTGTTCTGAACAGATGTGGAAAAACCTGGAGTGCTAGAAAAACTGCTCTGAGTTCCAGCAAATTGATGTGGAGCAGAGATTCCTGAGGGGACCACAGCCCCTTGGGTGGAAAGGTCGCCCATGTAAGCTCCCCACCCCAAGAGGGATGCATCTGTAGTAAGGGTCAAGGAATGAGACTGGGGAGTGAAGGGAACCCCCTGTCTCAGATTGTTCCGATCCTGCCACCACTGAAGGGCCTGGATCAGGGTTTGAGTCACTGGAATCAATTTGGTTAGAGGATCTGTCCTTTGAGACCCAAAGGGCTCTCAAATGGAACTGTATGGCCCTCATCTGAAATCTCACTCCCTGCACTACTGCTGTAGAAGCAGCCATGTGCCCCAGGAGCTGTAGAAAATGCCTTGCTGGTCGAGAGACCTGCAGGGTGAAAGAAGAGGCCAGAGACACCAGGGTCCTTGCTCTTTCCAGAGGAAGGAAGGCTCTGGCTTCTTTTGTGTTCAGTTCTGAGCCTATGAAGGTGAGAAGCTGGACAGGCTCCAGAACTGACTTTGGAAGATTGAGAAGAAAACCTAGAGATGTAAGCAGTTGTGGGTTACTTGTAAGTGTGGTTGACCTGCTCTGGAGACTGGCCTACAATGAGCCAGTCGTCCAGATAAGGAAAGATGGCAATCTTTTGCCTTCTTAAATGAGCAACTGCTACTGCCAGGCATTTTGTGAACACCCTCGGGGCCGAGGTGAGGCTGAAGGGCATTGCTCTGAACTGGTAATGGCCTGAGGGCAGTTCGAATCTGAGGTACTTTCGATGGGAGCTTCTGATGAGAACATGGAAGTAGGCATCCTTGAGGTCCAGGGAGGCTAGCCAGTCCCCTGGCCTTAGAGAGGGTAAAATAATCCCCAGGGTCACCATTTTGAACTTTGGTTTTAAAAGGTGCTTGTTTAGATACCTGAGATCCAGGATGGGCCGCCATTCTCCTGTCTTTTTGGGGTAAGGAAGTACCTGGAGTACAACCCTTGCCCTGGTGTATGGTGGAACCCTTTCCACGGCTCTGAGAGCCAGGAGGAAGAAACTTCTACTTCAAAGGCAAGTGCCTCTGATGGGTTTGCAGGTGGAAAAGACCTGGCTCATCTTCGGAAATTTTTGAAGCTGAGAACCAGTCCCTGGCTTACTACTTCCAGGACCCACTTGTCTGATGTTAAAGACTTCCAGTCCTGGACAAAGTAAGCCAGCCTGCCCCCTACCGGTAGTGGAGAATCGGCCCTGGCCACCCCATCAGGGAGCCTGTTTTGCAGGGGCTTTGGGTTGAGGGGTAGAAGCAGGCTTACTAGAACCCCTTCTGCCCCTTCCTCTAAAGAACCCCCTCTGGGCATAAGCAGAAGAGGAGGCCTGGGCTTGGTAATAAGGCCTATGAAAAGGCCTGCCCCTGCCCCTGACATGCTGCCTTTGAGAAGTGACTTGCCTTTCTTTGGCCTGTGCACTCCTATAGGTGGTCCTATACTCATCCATTTTCTTCATATAATTCTCTGTCTGCTCCCCAAACAGAGAATTGCCCACAACAGGAAAATCCATAGCCTTAGACTGAGTATCCTGTGGTAGGGCAGTACATCTGAGCCAGGCCATTCTGCGAAGAGACACAGATGTTGCCATGACTCTTGATGAAACATCATTAGAGTCTACTGCAGCATGAAATTGCACATTGGATGCCTCAATACCATCCACAGCCACCTGCTCCAGCTCCCTGGCAAGCTGCTTAGGGGCCTGTTTTGCTAGGGCCAGGACAGTATCCCACCTGGATTTCTGGTACCTAGCTGCATAAGCCATATAATTTGCCTGTCTGAGTCCCAAAGATGCTGCCACGTACTGTTTCTTTGCCATGGCATCCATCCTCCTAGAATCCTTTTCAGGAGGGTGAGAGGCTAGAGGAATATTAGCCTTGTCACAGGCTGCAGCCTGCACTACCTCCACATGGCTGCACTGCTGGGAGAGGAACTCCGTATCAGAGCCTGATAAAGCATACCTCTTGTCCATCCTTTTATCCACAGGGAGGATAGAATGAGGAGTTTTCAGAATTTTTACTGTCTGTTTCCTAAAAGATTTGTGCAAGGGAATAGACAGTCTCCTAGACTCTGGAATATCCATCATTTCCACAAAATCAGGCTCTTCTTGATCATCAACAGCTTCCTCAACAGGGAGTTGCAGAGTCTCAGCAACGTTCTTGTAAAACAAAAATGAGAGGGACTCAGATAGCCTGGGAGGGACACTCCTGAGGGTCTGTCTGGAGAGATGTCCGATTCAATGGGCACATCCAGACTTTCAAAATCACACTCACTCTCCCTCATACCCTCCTCCCTTCCTCCGTTCATAAAAATCCTCAAAATCATAATCTTGAGCGGAACCGTCCGAACCCAGCGCTTCCCTAATGGTGTCGGTTCGGACGGAACTGGGAAAAGAGACTGGACAATTTGAATAGCTTTGGCTATTTCCTCAGCGGTTGGAGAAAGAACTTTTGGCCCCAAACTAGCTGACTTTCTAGTCCTTTTAGTTGGAACCGGCTCCTCAGAGCTGGCTCTTCGTTTGCCCGAGGAAGTATCGCCCTGGTCAGAGGGCACTCCCTCAGGTTCAGTTGGAACCGAACCAGGCTGGCCATCCGGGTCAGCGGACTTTTTGGCCTCCCTTTCCCTGAGCCTACCAACTCTCTTTTCCACTGTGGCAGCAGGAAAATTCTTACAAATCTGGCAGTCTGCATTGAGGTGGTCAAACCCCAGACAATATACACAAGTGGTGTGTGGGTCAGCCTTAGCAAAGACTTCCCCACAGAGGCCACAGTGCTGAAACCCAGTGGGTCCGGTTTTTCTTTTGGGTTTCTCAGACATAGTGCCAGCCTAACCAAAACTTGCCCGTTAATGGCAATCCGCCAAGCAAGACTCTCTTATCGGTTCCCAACTGTGTCACGGGTCGTGGAAAAAACGTAATAAAATCCGTTTTTTTTAGAACCGATAAGAACCGGGAACCGCATTCTAAAGGACTAGAAAGTAATTTTAAACCCAATCTGATCGGTTCAAACCGAACCGAAAAAGACGTTTACAAGTTCCACACAGAAGAAAATGAAAAAAAAAGCCTATCTATTACTTACAATACCACAGACAGAGCTTGAACCGACGATTATTGTTAAATTTCGTAAATAACCGAGAATTACACTAAACCGACAAACCTAACTGAGCAGCAGGAGGAATCTCCGGAGCGACTGTTCAGTGAGGCGGAGTAAAGAATCTAACAGTTTAAGTTTGAGCTACAACAGACAGAGTGTTCAACCGAGCTCGCGCTCAAGATTCCATGCCCTGCATGGAAAGTTAACTCTTTCACCTCCGGAGCAGTTCTAACCTGGGGTTATACTGCATATGTCATAATATAGCAAGACTTCATGTTGTTTGAAACCTGTGTTCCACTGATCCGGTGGAACTATCTCTACTGTCCTGTTGTTCAGAAGGCCTTGGATCTCGGAAGCAAGAAGGTCTGACTGAGATACAGATAGCCTGGGCTGTCTTTTGGGTGGAAGATCCAGAGGAGTTTCTGAGATATTGAGAGAGTACCCCTCACAGATTATTCTGAGCACCCATTTGTCTGATGTGACTGAGTCAGATGCCCTCTTACTGCAGAGGAAGAGTCCCCCTCGGACAGCTGAGGTGGGACTTGGGCGGGAAACTCAGAGGGTGGCACTAGGCGCTTTGGGGCCCTGTGCCTTCTGCTGCGTTTTCTTTTGCGGCTGAGGGGTTTGGTTTCTTTTAAAGTCCATTCTGCCTTTACCATGAAAGGACTGACGGTTATGAAACTGATGCCTGTTCCCACCTCTTTGAGGGGCTGTGGAAGGTGGTCTGGCCGTTTTGATGGCCGTTCTAGTATTCTGAGTGGCCTCTAGCACCTGCTCAACCTGAGGACCAAACAGATCTGTACCATTGAAAGGCAAGGCCATAACCCTCTGTTGGGCATCATTTGTGAAGCCTGAGATACGCAATCAAGAGTGGTGATGGGTGCAAATACCAGCTGCCACTGCTCAGGAGGCAGTGTCAAAAGCATCCATGGCAGCTTTGAGCTGTTGATTATTGGATTCAGTACCTCTAGTAATGGTTTGAAGGAGCTGTGTGTTAACTTCCATGTCTGGAGGAGCTTCTACCATAGCTTTGAGTGAATGCCAGAGTGTAAACTCATATTGAGAGAAGTAGCCCTGGTAGCTAGCAATATGCATGCCCAGGGTGGACACAGCACAGACTCGCTTCCCCAAGGTGTCGAACTTGTGAGATTCTTTGTTTGTTAGACGTGCCGTAGATTCTTGTGGAAGAATGGCTTTGTCATTCTCTGCCAGTACAATGATGGCATCAGCAAAGGCTTGCGAGGCCGGAATGGGTGGATCCTTGGGAGGGGCATTTTTTCTTATCTATGGACTTAGCCACAGAGGGAATAAGCACCAGATTATCTCACACCATCTGCGAGAGAGTCTCAGAAGAGGGTTGCATGGGAGGAGTCAATTCCACAGGAATGTCTGGGATGTGCAGGTACTGCAGCCGCAGCAACTTCCCAGGATCAATATCCGAAGTCTGGAGAGAGAGAGAGAGAGAGAGAGAGAGAGAGAGTGCTATTCAAATTTCTGAGCAGAGACTTAAAAGAAAGGTCCTCAACCAAAGGCTCTGTTGAAAGAGGTTTATTCACTGCTCCTAGGAAGGCATCATCATCGAAGTCATCCCCCAATCGAAGATCAGGATCAGGCTCAATGTCGTCTTCCACTTGTCCAGAACGGACTGTATAGATAGGTAAAGGAGGAAATGAAGAGGAGGAGCAGTGTGAATCGGAGTCGAAAACCCCTGCATCACATGCAGCACCGCAGGCGCTCCTAGGACTGCTACAGGAAGTGCCACCAAAAACACAGGCGATGCCGGCACAGGATGCAACGCCGAGCATGGCACTGGCACAGGATGCGGCACAGAGTGTGGCACCAGAGAAGCCAGCACCACAGCCAGTGGCACTGAACCAGAGGTTCCCAACCCCCAACTCGCTGAGGAAAAATGAAGGAATTCAGCAGGAGATAAAGGCACCAGTGTGGACCCCTGTGCCACAGCCATATTGGGGGATAAACACCAGAGCGTGGTGTTGATGGCACCGGAGAAGGCACCATGAGACTAGGAAGCCCCAACCACCTAGCCCGCAGGTCCAAAACCGAGAGGCTCAAAGGCCCCGGCGACGGGCTCGTTGGCTCGGGTAGATGGGACAATCGCCGAATCCACTGCTCCAGAAGAGTAGCCCAATGGTGAAACTGCTCACTGGAGGACCCCGAGTGGGCAGGGAGGGACTCCAGAATCGAGGATGCCGCCACCAGGGACAGAAACTGGAGGGGACCCCGGAAGAGGCAGAGTCTGGCCCCTGCCACCAGTAACCGACAATCGATGCACAGACATACCAGAAGGTGACCTCGAGTGGTGCCATTTCTTTTTTGACTGGGAGGCCGAAGAAGAACTCGAGGTCGAGCGGTGCCGAGTCCTTGACAAGGATCGAGAATGGGACCGCTTCTTTTTGTGCTTTCAGGAGGACTGCCCATCCCCCGAGCACTGGACTGCCTGTAGTCAGATCCCCTTCTGTAGAGGGCGGTGGACCAGACCCAGCCCTGCTGACCGAACAGCT
Organism: Neoceratodus forsteri; assembly: GCA_016271365.2. NCBI lineage: Eukaryota > Metazoa > Chordata > Ceratodontiformes > Ceratodontidae > Neoceratodus > Neoceratodus forsteri. The sequence continues at coordinate 48,496,555 of JADMNL010000025.1, forward strand.
TTCATGCGAAGTCTCCCTACTGTCATCTGCTCCGTTCATAGTCGACTCCGTCGAAGGAGGGCTGAAAACTTCTTATGGCGAAATCTACTTAATAAATTATTTTAATACTGGTAAGAAAATAATAAAACTACTAAAACTAATCAAAACTGAAAGACTGTAGCTGCTGTCATATAGACAAGAAGTTTTGACTCCCGGCGGGCGAGCAACGTCGTCACTGAAGCACACTCAACGGCAGGAAAAAAGGAACTGAGGTGGTTGGTGGGTCGACACCGAGGTAGCCTATACGGCGTGAGCCGGGCTCACAGTGCCACTTCCTCATGGCCCTACCTTGGTGCCGGCCCTCCTGAAGGCTTCTGGTTCCCACTAGGTCCTAGCGCCTCCGGCGTAGTCCCATCAGTGTGAATGAGTGATGGAGACTTTATGTCCAGGAAGATATGAAAATTATGTACCTACCATAATTCTTGATCTTCTCTTGTATCTTCACCATTCATTACTGCTTGGGTGTCAGCCGATGCCCACCCTCACAGGGAGATTTTTTTTTGAGTCGGCTCTACTGCGCCACCCACTGAGGTGGCGCACTGTATCATGTGTGAGGGCGGCGTTAGGCGCCACAGACTCCTCCTCCATCTCAGTTCTGGTAGCCGGAGAGGCCAGAAAAAGGTTAAAGGAAAAAAGGGGAGAGTGAGGCAAGAGAGCCGAGGGATAGAAAAAGGAAAGGATATAAACTGAAAAAGGAATAAGCCGGTAGAGGACAGATGGAAGAGGGAGAATACCTATCCTAGGGGACTGCAGGGCCTCCCATCTGGGGCGGCTCTAAGGGAGGAACAGATAAAGAGAAAAGGAAGAGTAAGCAGAGGAAAGAGAAGAGAGAAGGGATGTTGAGAGGGGAGAACACTGCCCATAGGTATATCAGTTGAGAGGGTTATAAGCTCGGAACCAAAACCAAGGGAGCAAGAATCCCTTCTATAGGATTGAGGAAGGTTCTACTGAACCGCTTGTAAAGTTGGACACAAAGGGCAGGTTCTCTAATATCTCATCATCCTAACCTCCTACACTCTAACTGAGAGCTTACAGACTACCTGGACAGAGAACTGTTCCAGAAAAAGAGCGCCCAACTATGAGGAGTGGGGGTAAGCCTCTTAACACCTTATTAGGCGCTAACTAATCAAGTGTGTGGAGTGGGGATTAGGGCCTCACAAGAGGCAGCTTCAGGCGAAGGATAGAGTGTACTCGATCGGGCTGCCAGAAGGCAAGGCTAGGGCAGCAGCTCTAGGTTAAGAAATGCAGAAGCACCAACTAGAATGAGCTGACAATTAATAATACCTGCCAGGGGGGAACCTAAATTTTTGAGGCAGAGCCAAAGGGACGATCTCTTGAGCTGTGAGCTGAGCATCGTGGTTAAGGAGCCCAGAGATCACCCCCTAGGGACAGTCAGAAAGAGTTCCCTCAGAATAGGTGAAAAAGACCCTACTAGTTCCTCTTTACCTTGAGGAAAAAAGATCCATTCAAGAAGAACGGAAAACAGAATGATTTTTTTTTTTTGGCATAAAGGCCAAAGGAAGGGAGAGGAATGAGACGGGAGGGGGGAAGCCACAGTAGGAGGCCACTGAGGGGAAGGTGGGTGGGTATCAGTAATGAATGGTGAAGATAAAGAGAAGATCAAGAACTACGGTAGTGCGTAATTTTCATATCTTTCCTTGTCAATCTTCACCATTCATTCCTATGAGTAAGTATAAGCCCCGGATAAGAAACCCTGAGGGATCATGACCCCAACCTCCTGTTGGTGAGAAACAGAAGGGGAGACCCTGGGCTAATCAAGTGAGAAGTCTATGGTGGAGGAGACCTAGGAGGTGTCCCCCGAGGACGGGGAGATGGAGGAAGCTCCTGCGGAAGTCTCCTAGCTCTGGAGTAAAAAAGGCGGGTCCCCCGGAAAGCAGAGCAAATCACCCTACGCTGGGCCAGGGGTGACAACCTCGATAGACGAAGCCATGCCATCCGTCTAATATAGATCGCTGTCCCTGCAAGCCTGGAAGCCACCTCATTGGCGTCATAAGATGCCCTTGCTTGGTGTCTTGCCAGCTCCAGGCCTATAGCAGAGAGGGCAATAGCTTGTCTGGTTTGCTCCGTGTCAGGCATTGATGCTAAGATTTGGGAAAGCATCGACCACAAATGCCTACTGTAGGCAGCATGGTGAGCCTGATGTGATGCAATGCATAACATCGCACGAGAGAAAGAAAACACTCTTCGCTCTCACCGGTCAAATTGTAGAGAATCTGCGTCCAGTGGATGGTCGTGCACCAGGTGACGGCACCCGGAGGGAGTGTCTAGGTATGCCAATCCCGAGGGTGGGTTGGGGAGAGTACCTAGAGATTCCGACGGGGCACAATACCTTTGTTGGCAGTCTGCCGGGGCTGAAGAAAGGGCGGCAGGTGACTGCCAGGAATGGATAGACGCCTCCTGGAAGGGAATAGGCCAGGATAGTACCACTAAATGCTGGGCACTGAATTCACTAAGGAATTCACGCGTCTCCCGTTCGGTATTGTCTCGCCTAATATAGGAGATACGAAGATCCTTCACCATCCTCGAAAGGAATCGCTGATATTCAGTGAAATCAGCATCGGAGGAGAGATGAGCAGTGGGTTCCTCTCCCTCAGAGGAGGGAGACAAGGATGATGGAGAGCTCGAATGTCCAGAGGACTCCTGCGGCGGTGGGGATAGGCGAAAAACCCGCTCATGCATGTAACTAACATATATGGGGAAGGCCACCGCACAGCCTCTGAACGTCTCCCAGGATAACGGTCCCGTGGGACTGACATGGCCTGGGAGAGAGGGGGTGGCTGCAGAGGAATGGGAGAGGGGCACCTACGGCGAGGCAACTGTCCTCTGCTGAGGCTCTGGAATCCGGGGAATGGAGCCCGAGCTGGCGGGATCCTGGACAACAAACCAGGTCGCAAAACGGAACCCTGGGGATGCGAAGCCTGGAAGAGCCTAGAAGGGGATCCTCCCCTGTGAGGAACCTGGGGCTGCATGGATCCAGAAGGGCAGCCCACAGCAATGCCACCAGAGGGGTCCCTGGGGCTCAAGAGGGAAAGACGGGGCCCAGTGCTACGGCTGGTACCCACCCCCCGTGGGGTGGCAGGTGAAGACCAAGGCGCCTGAACCCTGTCCCTCGACCCCTCGGACTCCGAGAACACCCTCCTCCTCGACCCCAGTGACCCCCCACCCCAAGGGGGTGCAGCAGCACCAGGATCGGCAGCTGCCATGACCCCCTCAGGAGGGAGAGCCCCTTCCTCCATCACCGCTCCATCCCCCCCCAGGGACCCCAGACCACCCCCTGCCTGGGAGGCCTCAGGGGAGGACAGCAGTGAGACAGAGGAATAGGCACGCTGGGCTGCCTAGCACCTCGTCCCACCGGAGACCCTGACTCCGAAGAGTCAGGGTGCCAGGACGGGTCCACATCTGAATCATCTTCCGAGGAGGAGGAAGAGACCAGCTGGACCACAATACTGACAACCCTGGGGGTCTCCAGTGAAATGGCGCCAGATGACTCCAGACCCCCCGTAACACCTAGACCGAGCCCCAACTCCCCAATGGCACCGGCCAGACCCACGGCACCGCCCTCAGCATCGGGACCCGACTCGGTACTGCCAGAAGAACCAACCGGGCCCATGGCGCTGAGAGCCAACACGGTGCCACAAATGGCGCCATCTCAATCACCGCCGCCGCGAACGGTGCCGGGATCCAAAATGGCACAGGAAGGCGGCATCGAGGGTCCACCAATGCCAGGCCCAACAGACCTGGGCCTCGACACTGGGGGGAGCCTGCACCTCCGAGGAGGTAACTGCGGCGGTGTCCCCTGACCCGGAAGGGACCTTGGCGTTCCTCCGACACACAAAAAAGCTTCCTCTTTGGCAGAGAAGATGAGAAGCCTCCTCCTCTACAGACCACATAGGCCTGAGAGGGTACCCAGAGGAAGGGTCTAGAGACTTTACCTGGGAAGGGAGCGATGCTGTCCCCAGAAAGTCGGCAGGGCCTTGCTGATCTTAAACGTGCGGACTTCCAGGATGCGATGGTCCATCAAGAAACGGCATCGCATGCATCCATATTGTGGTTGGGTCCCAGGCAACGAAGACAAACATCATGCCGGTCCGTGATGGAAAAATGCCGGCCACAGGAGCACCAATGCATAGGGCTGCCGCCCGCTCGACTTACGTTTGCCCTGAACCTGACATGATGTGAAAATATTGAGACTAAAACAGCAAAGCTCTCGGCACCGTCGAAGAAAGTGTGAAAAAGAACGGTCTTACCGGTGACGGCGTCGAGAAAAACAAGAGAAGGAGTCTGGAAATTCGATGATGCAGGTAGGCCTAAACTGTATCTGACCGCACAGCAGGTGTAGCCTCGACGGCAGGAGAAACAGAACTGAGATGGAGGAGGAGGAGTCTGCGGCGCCTAACAGCCGCCCCGCGTACATGACACAGCGCGTCGCTCTCATGGGCGGTGCGGTTAGAGCCGACTCGGAAAAAAAAAAATCTCCCATGGCAGGTGCGCACCTCCGGCTGACACCCAAGCAGTAATGAATGGTGAAGATTGACAAGGGAAGATCTGCGTAATACGGTATCAAGCGAACCAGCAGATCCAAGATGGCAAAGTCTTCTCGCTGAAACTCCCACACAGTTACAGCCTTGACAGCGGGAAAAACAGAACTTTGGAAGAGAGGGAGGTGGTGTCAGATACCGGCCAGTCCACGAGCGTCATGTCATACGTCAGCCTAGTGGGCGGCACTGTCTCAGATGTCCGCTCCTTCCTCCTAAAATCTTAAAGCTATCGCTCTTGCGGATTCCTGCACCTCCGGCTGGTACTCACCAGTGCTGAATGGTGAAGATTGATCCTTGGAAGATACAAAATAATTGAAAGAACTGACCACAGTAAGTGCAAGTTACAGCTGTTTATGGCACGCCCTTCAGCCACTTTGTCATGGATAGTGATCTTACATGTGTTGGAAACTTCCATTTTATATACTATAAGGGCATGGTAGTGTCCATATTTTAGGGTTGAGAAGGATATTAATGGTGTGGTTCTTACTGACATTTACAATTCTTTAGAATTAATATTTCTAACAAGTTTGTTAGCTAGTTACAGTATATTTATGTGACTCCTGTTAATTTCTGAGAAGGGTCTCTCTTCTTTATTCATACGGACATACAAAATAGCCAGCAGAATTAAGCCTTATGGTCAGTCGAGTCTGGTTGATTGCGGTGCCCCTGATGGAGAGATAACAATGGGCCACACCTCCCCTTCCTGCCAACCCTGACCTCCCCCCTTCACCCTGTACCACCCTCTCTTGAGCTCCCTCCCACCGTCTTTTGAGTGACGATCTCAGATGGGAGTTGATTAGACCCCAACACCAACTATTCTGCGATGTGCCTCCTGACCTCCTTCTTCAGCCTTCCCCTGCCAGCTTATTTATTTATTTGTCCGTGATGGAAAAATGCCGGCCACAGGTTAGAGGAATGGTCAAATGTATGGCAGCTTAGATTCAATGCTAAGAAGTGCAAGGTAATGCACCTGGGAATCAAAAACCCAGGGGAAGAGTACACAATGGGGGGTGAGATACTAACAACAACCAAAATGGAAAGGGACCTGGGGTAGTCATATCAGATGACCTAAAGGTAGGCAAGCAATGTGAGAGGGCAGCAAGGAGGGCTGGGGGATACTGGGATGCATAGGGAGGCATCACCAGTAGAAAACAGGAGGTTATTATCCCTCTGTACAGACAGCTGGTCAGACCCCATGTGGAGTACTGCGTGCAGTTCTGGAGACCCAGTCTTACGCAAGACATAGACAGGATGGAAGCTGTCCAGAGGAGGCAACTAAATGGTGCAGGGTCTGCACGGAAGACATATGAAGAGAGACTTAAGGAGCTTATATGTATAGCCTCGAAGAAAGGAGGGAGGGGGGGACATGATAGAAACTTTCAAGTACCTCAAGGAATCAACAAAGTCCAAGGCGGTAGCATCTTTCAAAAAAGAGGTGTGCAAGAACAAGGGGCACAATTTGAAGATGGGGTGGCTCAGAGGTAATGTAAGGAAGTATTTTTTCACAGAGAGGGTTGTGGATGCATGGAGCGACCTTCGGAGGAAGGTTGTGAGTCAAAAACAGTGGTGGAATTCAAAGCATGCATGGGACAGTCATAAGGCAATTCTAGGGGGTGGGGGTAGAAAGAAGTAGGCTGCTGGTTAACTAGGATCTGCAGCTTATCCATTAGGTAGGGAAATGGGCAGATTGGGTGGGCCAAGCGGTCCTTATCTGCCGTCAAAATCTATGTTTCTATGTTTTTATTATGTATTTGATAACTGGTTAAGTACACTGGTCTAAGGGACTGTTTTCAGGTACAACCCAGGCCATCTAGGCGGAACATAGTACATGAATCATAAACAGCTCATAATTACAATAACAGTTTACAATACGATTGTTGACAATAAGATTATCACAAGTCCAGAATAAAAACATTTAGCTAGGCACAGTGGGAGAAACAACTAAAGTATCACGATGAACAGATATCACTTGACTCATGTGAAGTGCATAAAAACACATAAGTACACAGTCCAGCTTGTAATCCTGGTTAACAGTTACAGTACGCTTTGGGTGTTACTGCATTCTTGAAGTGCTTTTTGAAAGTCAGAGGGGATCCCAGGGAGTGAAGTTCCTCCAGGAGAGTATTCCAAAACTTTGGGGCTGCCCAAGAGAATGCCCTTTGTCCCATAACTGTGGATAACCTGGGGCATTCCAGAAGGCAATTTGCGGAGGACCTCAATTGTCGCAAACAATGTTTGACGGTTAGCAGGCCCATTAGTGGGGATTTAGCACCCTGGTGGAGAGTTTTAAAAATGAGTGAACCAAACAACAGATCTCTACCTGCCTGGGGAGAGAGCCACCCTATTGTTTGATACAAGGTACAATGGTGGGTGCTGTAAGGGGCTAGAGAAACGAATTAAGAGTGCCCCCTTACGGTCTTATCACTGAGACAGAAAAGTTCCCTGCCATCCATCTTGTTTATACCCTTCAGGTACCTGAAGGTTTCAATCATGTCCCCTCTCTCCCTCCTCTCATCGAGCGAGTACATGTTGAGTTCTCTCAGCTTGTCCTCAAATGCATTGTCCTGTTGTCTCCGAATCATCTTCATCACCTTCTTCTGAACTGCCACAAGCAGAGTGACAGTTTTTTTTAGGCAAGGGTTCCAGTATTGCATGCTGTGCTTCAGATGCAGTCACACCAAGGACCTGTACAGCGGTAATATAACCTCCTCTCTTCTGCTCAGGAACCCTCTAGCAATACAGCCTAGCAATTTGTTTGCCTTGGCTGTTGTGTTCCTTCACTGCATAACCTATTTAAAGGAGAACTGTGCTGAACTTGTAAGCCATTTTCACCTGTAGAAGCTGATTTTTAAATACTGGTTCCAATTCTGTTACTGTTCCATTTCTACAGGCTTTTTAATTATCCTAGTGGGTGTTTCTGATTTATGCTCTGCAGGTAAGAACCATTTTAGAACTGTACGATGTAGATTATGTCCCTTGTTCAGATCTTTCACTGTTGATACAATGCATTCATGTTCTATTATAGACCTCTGTGGCTCAGAGGGACATAAACTGCATCATACAGTTCTAAAATAGCACTTAACACCAAGGCGTAGATCAGAAACACTCACTGGGATAACTAAAAAGTCTTTAAAGATGGAACAATGACAGAATTAGAACCAGTATTTAAAAATGTGAAAGTTATGTACCTACCATAATTCTTGATCTTTCTGTGCATCTTCACCATTCATCACTGGTGGGTGTCTACCAGAGACAGGCACCCACGGAGACTTTTTTTTTTTGGAACTGGAGGGGCCGGCATGTCCCGTGGAGACTCGTGGGTTTGGCGGTAACGGCCGTTGGGTCCTCCTCCACCTCAGTTCTGCAGGAGAGAGACAGTAGAAGAAAGTAAAGAGAAAGGAGGGTGGGGCAAGGCAGCCCAAGGGACAGTAAAGGAAAGGAATGAACTGAAAAGAGTATGCCGATGAGAGGACAGGAAAGAGAAGAAGGGGCCTGAGGGTTGTGGACCAGGAGGCCCCCGCTCCTGAGCGACCAAGGAGGAGAAGGAGAAACTAGAGACAGAGAGAGAGGAAGAGAAAGGGAAGAAGGAGGTATGGGATGAGGGAGGGAGGGGAATGGCGTATGGTCCCCAAACAACAGGGGCAGATGAGGAGGGACACCAGGGAAGAACCCTGGTGAGAGCTGTGATCTGAAGCCTAAGTGCTCTGAAGCAGGAATGTAGCAGAGCTGCAGGACTTTACCGAGGAACCCCCCTGGTTCAGGCAGAGTCAGCATTGCTCAGAGGTTGAGAGGGAGCACAAGATGAAAGGAGGTTGTGCCAAAGAGATCGAGGATCGGGAGGCCACCCCAGGCTCAATCCCAATAGATCAAGGACTGACACAGTTCTCACTCCCCACCCCAGAACACCAAAAGATTCGGGGAAAATACAATGGAAGGTGAGGCACCTGGGAGGCCCAAGGCACCTCTGCCAGACCGGCCGACCCAGAGAGGGGCCTCCAGGACTCCAGGATTAGAACCCGAAGAGCTCGAGACTCGCTTGAACCTAGACCCCACCTCACAGACCCCCTCCCCCAACAACGCCGGGAGAACTCGGGAGGAGGAAGGGGGTGAGGGTGAGGGTAGAAGGGAGGCGGACGCCCAGGGACTGAGGCCTCAAGGGGAAGGTGGGTGGGTGGGATTCAGTGACGAATGGTGAAGCTACACAGGAAAATCAAGATTCGGTAGGTACATCATTTTATATCTCACCTGGGTCAATCTTCACCATTCATCACTGGTGGGTGAGTATCGAGCATCCCCAAAGGGCCCAATAACCTGATGGAAAACATCTCAGTTCCCCGGGAGAACGGGGGACCTCCACTAACCAGTTTAAGGCAGGGACTCATCAGAGTGAGACGGGGTGCCCTGAACCTTAGGGGAAGGAAGGCGCCCCTAAAGCTCCCGTCTCACTCTATGGGAAAAGAGATGGGTCCCCTGGAAGGTGAAGGCCAATAACCTGCGCCAGGCCAAAGGTGACAACCTCGAAAGATGAAGTCATGTCATCCGCCTAACGCAGATCGCTGTCCCTGCAAGCCATGAAGTGACTTCATTGGCATCATACGAAGCCCTTGATTGGTGCCTTGCCACCTCCAGGCCTATAGTGGAGAGGGCAATGGCTTGCCAGGTAGTCTCCGAATCAGGCAGCAATGCTAGGGCCTGTCCCAGCATCGCCCACAGATGCCTGTTGTAGGTAGCATGGTGAGCCTGATGTGAGATGATTGCTAACAGGCTCTGCACTGAAGAGAAGACTTTTTGCCCCATCCAATCTAACTCTTGAGAATTGGTCTCAGAGGGCATATCGCAGACTGGGCATCGAAGCCCGAAAGGGGTGTCCAGCCACATCAGTCCAGAAGGTGGATGAGGCAAGGTACCTGGAGACCCGCGGGTTGTACAATACCTCCTGCGGCAGTCCATAGGGGCTGGTTCCTGAGAATATGGATGCTGCCAGGTACTGTACAATGCTTGCCGGAAGAGAACTGGCCAGGACGGGACTACCAAATGGCGCACCTCATATTCGCCTAGGAAGGCCTGCGTCACACGCTTGGTATTGTCCCTAACGTAGCAGGAGATGTACAAGTCCCTAACCAACCTCGACAGGAAGCGCTGATACTGGGCTTGATCAGCCTCTAAGGATAGGTGGACCGAAGGTTCCTCTTCCCTGGTGGAGGAAGACAAAGAGGTCATGGAGCTTGACAAATCACTCTGGCTGCGGCGGGGGAACTGGTCAAAAGACCTGCTCATCCATGGCCCTAACATACTGAGGGAACGCTGCCTGAGACCTGAACTGATCCCAGGTCAAAGGTCCCAAAGGCCCAATGTAGCCCGGGACAAGGGGAGCACTGCACAGAGGTAAGGGCAAGCCTGTCATCTGACATGACATGCCTCTGCCAGGGCTAGCAGAATCCACAGGAAAGCTTGGCATCAGGGGAACATCACAGGTCTGTATATTCTCTGTCCTCTCCTGGAAATTGAAATGGTGAAGGCTTAACCCTGTAGGGTGAGCTACCCTATGAGGGGTCCAGGGCTGCATGGATCCAGAAGGGTGGACCCCAGCTCCACCCAGAGGGACCTCCATGGGAGACTTCAAAGGGAGAACAAAGGGCTCGGCACTACAGCTCCTCCCCTGACCCTGAAGGGTCACGGAAGTGTGCTGCAGTCTCTTACCCCTCATCCTCAGCCCCAAGCACTCCAAGGAAGCCCTCTTCCTCAATCCCTGTGCCAAGGGCTCCCTTAACTCCACAGGCCCCCCAGAGAGAGCCTCAGGAGGAGGGGGCTCAATCTTGATTCTGAGAGGGGGGAATGGCACCGGGGACAGCAGCCACTCCCTCACTCAGGAACCCAACTGCCACCCCAGCAGCAGAGGGACTGGAAGGTCACAGCTGGTCTCCCAAGCCAGGGGTGGCTGGGCGATCTGCATGAACCCCAGTCACCTGAGCCACTGGAAGGGGGCACCTGGGGAGACATAAGGGTGCTGGGCCGAGGAAAACCCTCTGACTCCAAACAGTCAGGCAGCCAATCTGGATCCATTCAGAATCATCTTCTTCCGAAGAGGAGATAAAAATGAAGGGCTCCAGATCGGCAGCACCGAGGGATCTCCCAGTCATGGTGCCATGAGCGGCATCACAACCCGGCCCCGCACCCTTGTGCTTTCCACTCTGATCACCGGTGTGCATGTGCTCGGGATCCAAGATAGTGTGACGGGTGGCACTCAAGGGGCGCCTGCGCATGCATCTGAGCCGCCGGGCCCCGACAACAGGGAGCCTGCACCTCCGAGGAGGTGACTACCAAGGCGGTGCTCCTGGCCCAGCCCTGAAAGGGGCCAGACCGGCCCTCTGGCACCGCAGTAGGGACCTCCTCCACGGCAAGGCTGGAAGAGAAGGCTCCCTCTTCACCGGACCATATAGGCCCACGAAGGGACCCAGTGGTAGTGCAGGGAGTCCTGTGCTTGGACTGGTAGGAGCAATGACACCCCCCAAAAGTCAGTGGGGCCCTGCTGACCTTTAATGTGTGATGCTCCAAAACTTGACAGTCCATTGAGAAGCAGGCGTCACAAGCATCCATATCGTGCTGGGGATCAAAACAGGTGAGACACACATCATGTCGGTCGGTAATGGAAATCTGCCAGCCACAGGGACACCGACACATAGGGGGACAACCCATTTTCTTGGATCATTTCTTGTCCCAATGACCAGACATGATGGAATGGTAAAAAAATTTAAACTCAGAAAAGACTCAACACCAGCAGAACTGAAGCGGAGTTGAGGATAATGGCATTGAACTAGGCATCGCAGAAACTCTAGGCTGCAGAAGTCTCTAGTTGACTGGGGTGCTGTCTCGATGGCAGGAGAAGCAGAACTGAGGTGGAGGCAGACCCAACAGCCACTACTGGCCAACCCGCGAGCGCCACGTATTACATTGGCTTGGTGAGTGGCGCAGACAATGTCGGCCCCTCCTCCAAAAAATTAAAGTCTCCCGCGGAGTGCCTGTCTCCGGCAGACACCCACCAGTGATGAATGGTGAAGACTGACACAGGTAAGATCAGCTTCTACTGGTCAACTTGACTTACAGGTTCAGCACAGTTCTCTTTTAATGTTGCTGGTGATGGCTATCCCCAAAGTTCTTTTCCTCCTCTGATTCAGTGGCCTTGTCCCTCCCTAGACTGTATTCAGCCCTCAGGTTCTTCTTTCCTTCCTTCCTATGTGCATGATCTTGCACTTCTTCACATTGAACTTCAGCTGTCAGATACCTAACCACCTCTCCAGCTGCGCTACATCATCCTTTAAGTCTTGCACCCCTTCACCCACGTACACCCTCCCATAGAGCTTAGTGTCATCCGTAAAGAGGCAGATCTTGCCTTTAATGCTGTTCCCAGTGTCGCTAATGTACACAGTGAACAGCACTTGGCTGGGCACTGACCCCTGCAGGACACCACTTGTAATCTCCTTTGTTCTTGAGAGCTACCCACCAACACCACCCTCTGGGTCCTGCCACTGAGTCAATTTGCCATCCACCTAGTTAATTTTTTCCCTGCCCCTAGGTCCTCCAACTTCCTAAATCAACCTCTTGTAGGGCACAGAGTCAAAGGCCTTGCTAAAATCCAAATATAGGAATGTCAACCTCCAGACCCCTGTCCATTGCTTTCACTACCCAGTCAAAGAAGGAGAGCAGGTTGGTTTGATAGGACCTCCCTGATATGAACCCACGCTGCCTCTTATCCTGGAGCCTGTTGGCTTCAAGGAACTCAGCTAGTCTCTCCTTCAGAATGGTCTTCATCAGTTTACCCACAATGGAGGTCAGACTGAATAGCCTGTAGTTCCCAGGGTCATCCCTGGCCCCACTCAGAGGTACCACATGTACAGTTGTCCACTACTGCAGTACCAACCCCCATATCTAGAGAGCTGTTGAACAAATCCACCAGCAGACCTGACAGCTCCACCTCCGGTTCCCTCACCACTCTAGGGAGCATGCCATCTGGTCCCAGGGACTTGTTTACCTTTAGGGACATGAGCCCTTTCCTCACCCTGACCTCTGTTACCCTCTCCTCAGCCATGATCCCCCCTCCTTTTCCTCCCAAATCCTCCCTTGCAGCACTGTTCCATCCTTTTCTTTAGTAAAGACAAAGCAGAAGTATTCATTCAACACCTCTGCTTTCTCTTTACTACCTTCACCCACCCTTCGTCCTTTTTAACTTCATTAGGCTACCTTTGTGCCTCTCTTTTCACTTATATAACTGAAAAAAGCTATCTCTCCCTCTTTAACTCCTTCTGCAATTTGCAGCTCCTTCCTTGTCTTGGCCTGCCTCACTATCCTTACGGCTTCCCTAGCTTTTTCCATGTAGAACCCCTCATCCTCATCATTCAGGGATTTCCTGTACTTCCTGTATTAGACCCTTTTAGCCTCATTGCCTGGTTCACCTCCTTACCAAACCAACTTGGTCTCCTGGTGGACTTCTTCTCCTTCTACTTAAGATGAGATATTAGTGGCTGCAGCTGTCCCTTCCTGATCACTGTCCACCTCTGATCCACACTCATGCCATCCTTAAGGCTAGCTAGTTACCCCCTCAGTGTCACACTCATTTTAACATAGCTGGCCATCTGGAAGAGGAGCACTTTTGTCTTTGTGCTTGCTGTTTCCTTCTTCATGGCAACTCTGAACCACACCATTAGCTGGTAATTATTCCCTATGGGCTTCTTGATTGGTATGTCCCGGATGTGAGCCCATTAGTTAACACCAAGTCCAGGACAGCTCTCTTGTCAGCCTCTGAACCAGAAATCCATCCTGGACTGCCTCCAGAATCAACTGTCTCCTGGTACAGGTGGGGAATGGGACACTCCAATCCACCTTAGGCAAACTGAAGTTCCCCATTACTACCACTTTGCCCTTTTCAGTCGCCATCCTGATCATGTTACCCAGTTCCCCATCCTTGTCTTTGTCCTGGTTAGGTGGCTTATACACTATGCCAAGCCTAAATTTCCTCCTAGCTGTCATTTGGATCTGTACCCAAAGAGCCTCTGCTTTCCCCTCTCCTGTTTCCTCCCTAGTGGTAGCAAATGCCCTCCCTGACATAGAGTGCCATCCCTCCTCCTTCCACTTCTCACTGTCCCATTGAAGAACGGCATACTCATTATTACGATATGAGGTTTAACACTTAAAATGATGATTTTATCCTCTTATTTATATATCTTTTTGTCTGTTGTAGCTAGATTAGACACAAGGAAAATGCTATGCTTTCAAATACCAGTCTGTAACAATTTAGCAGATTTTGATTTAAGCAGTTTCAGACCGATCTTTGTGCTTTGTATATAAATGTACATATGTTTATACTGGAAATGAACATCAATACTGACAGCAATGCATTTAAGCTATGTGACCAGGCAGAGGCGTAAGGGATTTGCAGCGGTGTGAGCAGGGCTGCACACTTTGGGTGTTACACATGCCCTGCAGTTTCCAGCTAAACTGAGGGTCCATTATGCTGGTGAAACTTCTATTCATTCTGACCTGGTTGAAGCTGGCAAATGACTCCATCTCATTAAGAAAGACTTTGCGCAACAACCAACTGCCTCTGATCCGGATCAGGATGTTGATACTTAAATGGGACAGTGAATATTAATGTTGTTTTATTTCTTACTATAGGGTAGTTCTGACCCTAAGACTAGGCTGTTAATCTAATTTTGCTGTCTGCTGAGCTGCTTTTTTTCAATTATGGGATTGCCCAAGGATTTTTCTAAGTTGCCAGAGTATTAACAGGCTCAGCTTTTCTTAGACAATGGCGCACTTTTTATTTGCCATGGGTGTGAGTATGTTATTACACTGGCTGTACTGGGCCTTACTGTTTAGCTCTCTTTCATGTTTTTACTTATATTAAATTGTATGTAGCTCCCTTAGGCAGCTCACTATGCTTTTTATTATAGGTCATTAGATATCCTGTGGAGCGCGTTTAGCTGTAATAGTCTTGTTATTGGATCCCTTACAATGTTACCTATCTTATTTTGTCTTTTTTTTATTGCTGTTGAAACATTTTGAATTATCTCCTTTTAGCACCATTCACTTGGGACAGCCTAGGTATGTCCCATTGACAGGACTCAGTTTGATATGTTCTAAAAGTTTGCAGGGATGTCTTATCATTTTGTAGCTTTTTTGGATTATAAAATGCCATTGTGGCATTAAGGGTTTTAGTTACCCGGGGGATCCTTTCTTCTGACCTTTTTGGTTATATCCATAAGCATGCTGCAATGACCGCTATAGGAACTGATTGGTTTCTGGTTGCATGCTTTCATGCATTTCCCCCAAATGTTGTAACAGGGGACAACGAGCATCATATCCGGTCATTACATTTATTGTCTACTGTTTTCCATGCTCTGCACCATGGGAGTGTTTGCTTTTGTTTTATATAGTGAAACTGAATAAACAAATTAAAGCAAAAAAAATGCTGCCTGTAAATGGAATTCGACCTTAATGTATCCAACCTCTTATAAAACAAAACACACACACACAAAATTATTTCATTTTAAAAGTTTTTTTGTTTTTTACAAAAAAATAGCATTTTTAATCTAGGAGAGGACATTGTGCATGAAGGAAAGCTCTGCTTAGAATTATAAGAGGAAATTGCACCTGACCCAGTGGCACCAATGGTTGCACATTGTGCTACCTTGTGGTGGACCCCAGCTCACATCACAGACCTGACCACTTGACTCTAGGCTGGTGGAGTCTGGGGTGCAGTGCTGCGACACTGTATTCTGATTCCAGGGGAAGAGAGCAGGGTCAATATAATGAGATGCACAGTAAAACCACATTGTTATGTTGTTTTTTTAAACTTACTTCCAGGCATCTTGCAAGTTTTCTGCAGTTGGGGGGACCATTTCCGACTGCCATGCTTCAGTTTCAGAGCCAAATCTGCAATGATTAAAAAGAAGAGACATGTCACAATTTTACTAATAAAGAGACATTTATACATGTATGTTTCAAGTATATATGTGCATTTAATGCCTATAAAGTAGTGGACATACTCAGGGTGATGTTGGCACCAGAACAGCCCAGGGACTAAAAACTCATGTGCCTCGTAGAAAGCCCTCCTCACCCTGTATGTAACATAAGAAACAAGCATTTGTCAATGCCGAATGTTGCTTGCTTCTATGTGCTGTTTAGGTATTTGGAAGTCATTGGAGTGCAAATATTGAAAATTTGTGAACTTGCATAGGAACTGAGCAACGCACGCCATAAAACAGTCATTTTTAGGAATTTTTTCACCAAATTTTCAACATAACCATTTTAAGACCTCTGCTCATGAACAGTGTCACTGTGATTTTGTTAATGTGTCCCATACATTGAGTTTGCACACCGACTGCGCCATTGTAATGCGCTACATGGGCGGAAACACGCTTTGGGCAGGATGTGAAAATGACAGCTGTACTGCTCATAAGGAGGTGTGGTAAAATGGTAATGTTGAAAATCTGGAGTGGAAATATTGAAAATTCGCAAACCCACGAGCCGCAGCATGGAACTGTGCAACGACACCGTGAAACAGTCATTTTAGGATTTTTCACTCATTTTCAACATTGCCATTTTAAGATCTCTGCTCATGAACAGTGACACTGTGATTTTCTTAATGTGTCCCATGCACTGAGTTCGCACTGACTGTGTCATTGTGCGCTACATGGCAGGAAACATGTTTTGGGCAGGATGTGAAAAATGACAGCTGTACTGCTCATGAGGAGGTGGTAAAATGGCAATGTTGAAAATCTGGAGCGGAAATATTGAAAATTCGCAAACCTACGAGCGTGCGTAGGAACTGCGCAACGCACGCTTGTAAAACAGTCATTGTTAGGAATTATTTCACCAAATTTTCAACATAGCCATTTTAAGACCTCTGCTAATGAACAGTGTCATGCTGATTTTCTTAATGTGTCCCATACATTGATTTCGCACACTGACTGCGCCACTGTGTGCTACTTGGGCGGAAACACATTTTGGGCAGGATGTGAAAAATGACAGCTGTACTGCTCATAAGGAGGTGTGGTAAAATGGCAATGTTGAAAATCTGGAGAGAAAATTACTGAAGTCTCACGAATTTACGAGCTCCGCGTGAGGAACCGCTGAAATCCATCGCCGTAAAACAGTCATTTTGGGAATTTTGGCACCAAATTTTCAACATGGAGTTTTGGGACCCTTCTCATGAATGATGTCACTGTCATGGCGGTATTCAGGCCCGAAGGGTGATTTCGCAGTCACTGCACAGTCACTGCGCTAAATCACCCTTCGGGCCCGTATAACGCCATGACAGTGACATCATTCATGAGAAGGG
Source organism: Neoceratodus forsteri (assembly GCA_016271365.2). NCBI lineage: Eukaryota > Metazoa > Chordata > Ceratodontiformes > Ceratodontidae > Neoceratodus > Neoceratodus forsteri. The sequence goes on from JADMNL010000025.1 coordinate 48,513,490, forward strand.
GTCCCAAAAACCCCATGTTGAAAATTTGGTGCAAAATTCCCAAAATGCCTGAGATATGCAACAAAGTTGAAACCCCCTATCTAGCCCATTATACAGCTTACCGGCATTTCCTCAGTTCGCAGTCGGCTTTGAAGAGTGCAGACGTGTTCCCGGTCCACCGAAGATCGCCGTGACGAGCTCCGGAGGTAAGTTTGGGGTGTGGGGTGGGGAGGTTGCGCGCAGTGGTGGGTGCAGGTTGTGGGGGTTGGGAGATGCGCCGCAGGACCGCTTTCGCGTTACAGGTTTAAAAAAAAGACGTGAGAACGCTTGCCATGCTGGGTGAGCTCCCAGCGTGGCAAAAGGAGGTGGTGTTCAGCTGACGGGGACTGGGCACCTGTCAAGTAAAGACCGCTGCCACGCTGGGGTGGCTCCAGTGTGGCAGCTACTACTGGGGATTTAGTCAGCCGACGGGATTGGGCACCTCGCCGGCTATACAGTGCGCGGGGCGCCAGATGCTCGTAGGGGAGCTATGCCAGAGCAGCCGATATTTTATCGGGTGCTCACTGGAAGCGTAGCTCCCCTTTCGAATCTGTATGCCACTGCATTTGAGGTGTCATAGACAGTTCCAAATGCATTGGCTTACAGGGGCCGCGCCTGCCAGCACACTGACTGAATTGGAGGAGGAGGTGACACACCTCTGAAATCTCCGATGATGGCACTACGTTTCTTGCACATGCGTGCAAGCAACACAAAAATTACTCACCATTGAAATGTTGTTTCTTCATAAGGGTTCCATCAGTAATATTTATAAGCTGCATCTCAGTCTACCAAATTGAGTTGCCCCAGAGATACAACTTACGCTACTTATGGAATTTAGAATCAGAATGAAGTAAGCATGCAAACTTTTATTTATAAAGCACAAATTGCCATGGGCTCTGAGTGCTGTACAATACACAATATAGTACTATAGCACTACATACACACCACAGGTTTAAAAAGAATAGCCACAAAAGCAAACCAGTAAAGATCAATATTACATCTCAATCAAAGTAATTATAAAAGTGAAATAACTAGAATAAATATAAATAAAATACAATAAAATAAATAGACTAAACAGCCTGTAAACTAAGACAGGCAAAAGTTGCTATAAAAAAGTTGGGACTTCAGACCCCTTTTGAAGGCTTTCAGAGAGGTGGCCTCCCTCAAAGATCTGGGAAGCAAGTTCCCCAGGGTCGGGGCAGCAACAGCAAAGGCCCTCTCACACGAAGATTTTAACCAAACCCTGGGAGCCGCAAGGTGAAACAGAGAGGGCAGGAGGTCTGGTGAGCTAACAGAAGGTCCTGCAATTAGTTAGGGCCAAGTCCATGTAAGGCTTTATAGGTCAGCAAGCTGACTTTGAAGAGAATCTGCTACATCACCGGCAGCCAGTGCAGCTCAGCAGATGATGACCCAGGGATATACAACAGGACCTGGGAAGGCCCATCAGTAACCTGGCTGCAGCATTCTGCACTAGCTGCAGGTGATGTAGGGTCCCTCCGTTCAGCCCAATGTAGAAAGCATTGTAGTAATCAAGTCTGGACGTCACAATGAAGTTCAAACTCTACACTGTGGTCACCCCCTCCTCAAACTGCCTTTCTTCAGATTTGTTTCTAAAGCTGGGGGAGCTGTGACCACTAAAACAGTAAACAATAAAAAGCAGACTTTTGATTAGGCCACTTACTCAGTGTTGTAACACAATAATAAGTGAAGCTCAAGCCAATAAAAAAGAAACTGATTCTTGTCTGAACCTATTTCCAGGTTCTGCAAGGGGAAGTAGGATAAAAGATTGTAAATATTACTGATGGCTCAGTATATGTTCACAAGCTACAGACTCCATAGCTGCACCTTGGGAGGCTGGGTCCAGAACCTATTTAGGGAAAAGGTTCTGCCACAGCAGTGTCAAAGTTGGCAGCTCTCCTGGATTGTATGCCCAGACAGTAATGTCTGGTAAAAGTGTGTACTGTTTTCCATGTAGCTGCTTTACAAATCTCTTGAAAGGGGGTGATGTTTGCTGCTGCCACAGAGGCAGAGGTGCCCCCAGACCTCTTGGGGGCAGTTTGCCAGCTTTCTCATAATATAATTGAATGCAGAAGGAATTATCCAGCATGAGATAGCTCTCCTAATTACTGGTTTGCCTTTCCCCACTTTACCAGAGAGGATAAAAAGCTAAGTGCTAGCTGGACCAGTGGCATGGAGGGCTGAGGCATCTGTGCCTTACCTCCTGCCACGCCGGTGACCCATGCTGGCAGTGTGAGCAGGCTGCTGGGGGTTGGCTAGGGAGGGAGAGGATCAAGCATCTGGAGGACTGGAACTCCTGCTAAGTGACTGCCCCAGGGTGAAGGCCCATGAGTGGTGCATGTCTGTTGGATGCCAAGGGAAGTGGAGGGTGCTGTGGGACTTCCGCTGATGTGCGCGTGACTCCACACATGCACGTCTGGCTGTGTGTGCCCCAGCAATGGGGAAGGGATGAAAAAGAGGAAAAACCCTGGCTGCAGGATGACACTTGACCCTCTGCACCCGGCGACCGGGCTGGAAGGTAAGTCCCAGTGATACCAGGGTGACAGGGCTGGGGGGGTCAGACAGAAGGGGGCAGCTGGGCCGAGGAGGATAAATACCTATATGGAAAACACTGAGGGCTGTTGAACCAGACATTTTTTTGTGTTGTCCAGGTAGTGGTTCAGTGCCTTTTTACATCCAGGCAGTGGAGGTTTTGTTTGCCTGTACTGGACTGCTCAGTGAAAACCACAGAAAGGGCAACTGACTGGTTCAAGTAGAATTCTAACACAACCTTAGGGAGAAATATCCTATTGTTCCTGAGAACTACCTTATCCCTATGAAAGATGATAGTTCGGATCTGTGCAGAGAGCTTGGAGCTCGCTCACCATCCTAGCACATTTCATAGCCAATAGGAATATTGTTTTCCAAGTGACATATTTAAGGTCAGCAGTAGCCATGAGCTCGAAGGGAGCTTCCATCAGCTGGCCAATGCACATATTTAGAACCTAGGGAGGGACAGGATCCCTCTCAGGTGGGTACAAATGATTGAGACCTCTAAAGCACCTTTTGAGAATAGGCTGTGAGGCCAGAGACTTTTCCTTGTCAGCTAATGTGTAAGTGGATACTGCTGCCAAATGCACCTTCTGGGTGGAGGGCCTCAATCCTAGGGACTGCAGGCGCACAAAATAATCCAAGACTGTAGGCAGACCTGCCTGCATGGGGGTTGCCTATCTATGAGAACACCAGATTGAAAATCTCTTCCAGTTTGAAGAATATGTTTTTCTTGTTGCTGGTTTTCTAGAAACCTTCAACACCCACATTACTTTCTGATAAACTTAAACTAGAGAACTCTAGATCTTCAAGAACCATACTCTTAGATGTAGGATTCTGAAATCTGGGCATGTTACCCTGCCCTAAGACAGGGTCAGCAAGTTGTGCTTCAGTGGCAAGTTGACTGGAGACTTGCTGGATAGGACCACAAACATGGACTACCAGGCCTGCTTGGCCCACTCTGGTGGTATCAGAATCGTTGTTGCTGGCTCTCTCCGGAGCTATTGAGCGCCCGCCCCGAGCTGCTAGAGGGCTAAGCTCTATCTCTAGGGATTATTCATTGAACTGTGCTGCATTTTGCTGTATGAAACATCTTGTGTGTCACTAACTGCACTTTACTTGGAGCCCTGTTCCAGCAGGAACAGGAGGAGGGCAGGCAGTGTGGTGCACTCTGCTGCACAAACTACCACGCTAGTGTTTTAAGCTTGTTTTGTGCCTGGAAAACACCTTGGGCACTAACTGCAGTACAGAGCTTTAGTAAACGGCTCTTTCTGTTTTTATTTAGCTTAGACAAACCTTGCAGCACAGCCTCGCTGCATGACCTCCGGAACACTTCCAGGCCACAGAACTGTATAAAATCTCATCCTGCGGCGAGCAGGGTGAGCGCGTGTCATTGCACGCGAAGACAGCGGTGAGACACGACATCTGTGCGTGTTTGTGTTCATGCAGGGCCCAGTGGTGGTGGACTTCAGTAAATAAGACTAAGAAGCAAGCCCAGATAAACCTTACCTTATATTTCCTACTTGGGTTGTATAATTATATAAATACACTAAAATAGTATCCACACCCTGCTGTTGTTACGCATCATTAAACCCAACTATGGAAGGCCCTATTAAAATGTGCACTACCTGTCTAATGTAGGAATTACAGAACAGATTTCTCTCCTTAGAAATCGAGGATGATGTTCAACCCAGAACTGATACTCCAACAACCTCTGTAGTACCCAAAAGAAAACCATCCCTCACAGATCTACACCACATAAATTAGAGAATAGGATCTCTGCAAGTTTTCCATCAATATCTCCACTGATGTCTGATTCTCTCCTGCCCAACAACCTAACTCTGTGACCAAACTACTCCTACTCTCATACGGTCCAACCAAGACAAATCTTTGTGCTTGGGATTCAATGATCAAACATATAGATTGGATTGTATGTAATAATGACAAAGAAAATGGAACATGCTCCAGCTTTAGAGGGCAAAATCACACAACACAGCCATGATACCTAATATATTACATAATGCAGGCAGCAACTCACTAGTACTCATTCATGCCAGCACTAATGTTATACTACATGAACATCTGGTAGACATAAAACAGGACATCATTGCCTTAAGTAATCTTTTGATTGACAAGGGTTGCACTGTCTGTATATCTGAAATTCTACCAGTCCTCAGAGCCACTTCATTGATTACTAACAAAATCAAATCAGTTAATGAATGGTTGCGCAAATGGTGTCTTAAAAAAAACATAACGTGCATAACCCATTGGGAGAGGTATGTTGGCAGACACTCTTTATTGCTGGATGGGCTTCATCTTAGTAGATGTAGCACCCTTCTAGGTAAATCATTCCTCACGACCATCAGTAATTCTTTAAACTAGAAGGAAGGGGGAGAATGGGAGCGCCCAAGCCTCTGAAATGACATGCTAAACATTCACCCTTATGCAAAATTCTATCTTTAAATGCACGTTCACTAAATTAGACTAAACAAACAGAATTGGAAGCCATCATAATAACACACAACATCAGAATAATAGCAATAACGAAAACCTGGTGGTATTCAACCTCAGCTCTGATGAAGGAAATTAGGGCTTTAAACTCCACCACAAAGATAGGGAAGTAAGTAGAAAATTTATTTTAAGCGCTTTTCTTAAACCAAAGCGCTGAACAAATAATAAATAAATAACAGAGAAATATCAAACATTGAATAATAAAATCAGACATCATAAGCTTTTGTAAATAAGAATGTTTTTAACTCTGCTTTAAAACTCTCGAAGGTCAGGCAGCTTTGTATCCGACGAGGTAGAGAGTTCCACAGGGCAGGAGCAGTATACGAGAACGCACGTGCTCCAGATATTTTCAAATGGACCCTGGAAATCTCTAGCAATCCCTCATCAGCTGATTGGAGCGAGCGAGAGGGGCAGTAGGGAGTAAGGAGATCTTGCACATACTGCAGTCCCTGTTTGTGTAGGGCCTTATAGGTCAGTAATCCGACCTTGAAGGTAATCCGCCATTGAACCGGCAGCCAGTGCAGCCCATGCAGAAGAGGTGTAATATGACTATTTCTAGATGTTCCAGTCAAAAGCCTAGCTGCTGCATTCTGCACTAGCTGCAGGTGGCGGATATCAACCCCAGTAGCCTCAGGTAAGAAGAATTGCAGTAATCAATGCGAGTGGTCACGAAAGCGTGGACCAAAGTTGGAAGGTCAGCCGGAGGAACCAGGTGTTTCACCTGGGCAATATTCCTCAGATGATAAAAAGAGGACTTAACAACGGCCAACACCTGAGATTTCATGGTCAAACCACTGTCAACAATAATGCCCAGATTACGCACCTGGCTTGAGGGCCAGAGTGGGCACCGCGAGCCAAAGGCCCGGACGAAACCCCAGCCCTATAACCCACCCTCCAGGCGACCTGGGTCCATGATCAACACCTCGGTCTTATCCGGGTTTAACCTCAGCCAGCTGGCACTCATCCAGTCGTTGATCTCGCTAGACAGCTGTTAAGCAAAGCGACTGCATCATCCTGTCTGGGAATAAGAGACAGATACAGCTGGGTATCATCTGCATAGCAGTGAAAACCCAGACTGTAACGCCTAATGATATCTCCTAATGGCAGCATAGAAACTGCGAACAACATGGGTGCTAAATGAGCTCCATGCACCGACAGGACAGAGAGATGACATCAGAGGAATAAATTCCTGTGACAACCCTCTGAGTCCACTCTGTGAGGAAAGATCGAACCATTGCAGAACTGTACCAGACAGTCCGAAAGGAGCCGTAGGTGTTCCATAAGCACACCACGGTCCACAGTATCAAATGCTGCAGAGAGATCAAGAAGGACTAGAATAGTACAAGCCTTTCAATCTCTCACTATTAGGAGATCATTTAAGACCTGGATGAGAGCAGTCTCAGTGCTATGTCTTTTCCTGAACTCCGACTGGACAGCATCATAGATATTGTGATTCGTAAGATGGTCATCCAACTGTTGTGCTACCACCTTTTCAATAACCTTACCCACAAAGGGCAGGTTAGAGATAGGTCTGTAGTTAGCTGGACAGTCTGGGTTCAATGAAGGTTTATTAAGGAGTGGTCGAACGACTGCCTCCTTTAGGGGATCAGGAAAACACCCCTCGGGCAGATAACATCTATGCAACCTATTAATAGTGGCATAGGGCCCAGACCAAACTACAGCTGGTAGGTCGTACAGTCTGAACAATCCTCACAACATCCATGAAACCCGGCCTACTAAAGTCAGACCAGGTGACACAAGGGTTCGCTTCACTTCGCCGATCACCGCATTTCCCTAGAGAGGGAGCAGGACGGATTCCCGACCTGATGCTGGCAACCTTACCTGTGAAGAATCAAACAAGCTCATCACACTTTATTTGTGAAAAATCTCTTCCGGACTGCAGACAGAGTGGCTTGCACAATCTGTCAACAGTCTGAAAGAGTTGAACTGGTCTATTCCACGCAGCAGCAATCTCCCTGGGCAGGAATTCTGCCTTCTTACGGGTGATTGCTGATTGATAGACACGATAATGGTCCATCATTTTAAGCCTGTCAACATCTAGGCTGGACTTCCGCCATGCTCTCTCTAACCTTCGCCCAACTCTCCTCAGCTCCTTCAGAAACCCAATCAAACCATGAAGATCTTAGGCGCTGAGTGAGCGGCGAACACTTAACAGGAGACAGGTGTGGGGAGTGTTTCCATACAAGAGAAGACATACACTCCCATGAAATACAATACACAACCTTAACAGAAGGTATATGGGTATCCATTCAGTCTAAGGGTCAGCCCCAAATTATCCTTGGGAATTGTTATAAGCCCCCTACCCTCAACCCCACCTACCACACATAACTGCTGAACGATATTTCTTACTTCACAGATAAGGGGGATACCATCATTCTGGGAGACTTCAATCTTCCAGGTATAAATTGCTTATATTTAGCTGGTTCTACCAACCAGGAGAAATTATTTCTCTCATGTTTATCAGACCACGGACTCTCACAGTTTATTACCTCTCCCACTAGAGGCGCTAACATCTTAGATCTTCTTATATCCAATATTTGTGAAAATATTACTGATATACATATTAGAACTCCCCTTGGCACCAGTGACCATTCTGCTATTCTTTTCACTTTCAAAACAGGACATCCTAATTTACAAAACACACAACATTAAAACATTACAGCAAAACAAATTTTAATGAAATCAACAAATGCTTTTTTCAAATCTTGGACAAATTATTAAACCACTTATCAGTTTATGAAGCGTGGAACTTGTTTAAAACCACAATCTACCAGATTGAATCAAAATGGGTCCCTATAACTAAGAAATATAACACTAAGGGGAACATTCCAAGATGGTTCAATTCAAAAATCAATTCCTTAATTGAGAAAAAACAAAGATAGTTTAAAAAACTGAAAAATAAAACATTACCAAATCAAGATTCCACCTATTCAAAATATAAAACCATCCTATGATCACTAAAACATTCAATTAAACTAGCCAAAGCTACACTCAAATTCAAAATTGCCCATACTACAGATTACCATAAATCCTTGTACACATATCTCAACAGTAAAAAGGGAACACTAGGAAGGTGAGACCCCTTTCCCACGATAACAAAACAGTTAATTCTGATATAGACACAGCCAATACATTCAGCACCTATTTTTCATCTGTTTTCTCACCCAAAGATGCTATATCTACAACCCCCCACCCACCTAATAGCACCACTAAATATGACATCACCGACACTATGATTGTCAAAGCTCTTTGTACCCTATAAAAAACATCCAGTCCAGGTCCCAATAATATTAGTCCCAGATTTCTCCTGGAAACCTCCAGTGCCTTACTGTCACCTTTGAACATCATCTTTAATAAATCACTTGTAACTGGAGTCAGATCCCTTTCGACTGGTTATCAGCCTCAGTGACTCTCATCTTTAAAAAAAGTAATAAAGCCAGTGTTCAGAGTTACTGCCCTATAAGTCTCACATCTGTAGTTTGTAAAATCATGAAAAAATCATCAAAACATTTATAGAAAAACAAATGGACTCATTATACCTGATTGATAGAACACAACATGGGTTTAAACCAGGGCATTCTTGCACTCCAATCTAGTTTCCTTTATAATAACATAAGTCTTAGTCTGGATAAAACATTCCATCCAATGTTGTATTACTAGATTTCAGTAAGACTTCTGTTAAGGTCACTCATGGGAAACTGGTAGCCAAACTAGAAGCCTTTGGCTTTTCATATTGCATTACAAATTGAATTAAACAGTGGCTTACCTACAGAACGCAAAGGGTAAACATTAACAGCTCCCTGTCCAACCAATGCCCAGTCACTAGTGGAGTACCTCAAGGCTCTGTCCTGGGGCCCATCTTGTTCAACCTATATATGAGCGATATAAAAATAAATTCTAATAACTGGTTAGTCAAATTTGCAGATGACTCCAAACTCGGGTGGGGGACGAACACTGATGCAGACTTATTAACTCAGTGAGTCCTGGGACATTTTGGGTCAGGTTCTGTAATAGATAGTGCCGACGCATATGGTGCCTACTGGACCCAATGAGTTTTAATTCACTTTCTGATCTAACCACCATAGAACAATGGGCACTGCACAACGGGATGGAATGCAATGTAGATAAGTGTGTCATCCTCCACTTTGGAATGAAAATCAAAAAATACATACAAACCTAACCACACACTGTTAAAGGCATCTACCACTGAAAGAGACCTGGGAATACTCAACAATAACAATTTCACTACCCACAAGCAATGTCAAAAAAGAACTAATATGGCAAACTCCCTCCTTAATCAAATCAGACAGTCCTCTGTCATTAGAACTGAGCAATGCTTAATCCCCCTTTATAGATCCCACATAAGACCCCACTTAGATTACAGTTCACCCCTCTGGAATCCTTATTTGAAAGGTGACATTATCCAGTTGGAACGTGTCCAAAGGAGAGCAACAAAAATGGTGTCAGTGTGTCCCATAGGACTTATTATGAAAGACTGCAGATCACTGGACTGCATACCCTTCAAAGGAGATGCTATGGTGGGGGGGGGGTATCTTGCGTCTTTACAAGGTTTTACAATCTCCTCAGCTTATGACAAACTGTCGAATTAGCTTCTTTAATACTTCAAGAACACTCAGGTCTCACAACAAACAAATTGCAATAAAAAAAACAATAACAATAAAAGGAACAATTTTATAACAATCCAGGGCTCTAGACTTTGGAACTCTCTCCCACAAGGTTTAATCAACATTAGTAACTTCGAAACATTAAAGAAGCATCTCAACATCTGGTTTACAACTAACCCAAACAAACATACTAGCCCACATTGTGTGGGGGAAAAAATCTTGATGGCCTTTGGCCTCCTTTTTTTCTTAAACAAAAACTTAGTAAACTTAGTAATGCAGGAAATGAAAATCACGACCTACCATAATTCTTGATCTTCCTGTATATCTTCACCATTCATCACTGGGTACCAGCTGGAGGCATCAGGACTCCTCAGGAAACTTTTTAGCTAAAGCTTTCTATCTGGAGGAGGGGCTGGATATCGAAGAAGTGCCGCCTTGAGGCCGATATATTACATGCTTGCAGGTTGGCCAGTAACAGACACCGGCTCCTCCACCACCTCAGTTCTGCTCATCTGAGAGGAAGATTGAAACAGAGAAACAATGGGTGGAGGATGGCAAGGCTGCCCATGGGATAGAAAAAGAAAGTATATAAACTTAAAAGGAATAAGATGGCCAGAGAAAGGTATAGACCCATGTTTTGAGGGAAGGGGACCCCAACCACTGGGCAGGCAAGAAGGGTTGAGAGAAAGGGAAAGGAGGCAAGAATGTAAGAAGAGCTAGAAAGGATAAGGATAAGGAGGCGGGAGGAGAAAGAAGATAATGAAAAGACAGGGAGAGGAGGAGAGGAGAAAAGTGGACCCCGATAGGACAACCCACCAAGGGGATCCTGAACTGGCTAAGAAGCAAAGAGAACTTCTCTTACCTTTTTTTTTTTGTTTGTTTTTGCCGAGGCCCTGGAAGCCATCGGATTCTCAGCCATAAGAAGCCCTAGAGGGCAAACAGAGAGGATTTCAGAAGCTACTCCAAGAAGCAACCCTACGCCACATAAAGAAAGATGGGGTTTAATCAATTCTTCTCTCTGTCTCTCCTTCCCTCTCTCCCCATCCCTGGCCCACTATGTAGGGGTGAGGAAAATGGAAATTACGTATTACCATAATTATTGATATTCTTGGACAGTCTCCATCACTTATTCACACTAGTGGATAGCGCCAGAGGTGCTAGGAGCAGCGGAGCCCAAATTTTCAGAGGGTCGGTGCCGAGACAGGACCACTTGATGCGATGCACCGCGAGACTAGCTCACGCCTGTGTAGGGCATCCGGCCGACCTCCAACTGCCTCAGTACCTTTCGACAGAGGAGGTGCAGCATAACTATGAGAATAACTCATCCTGAGTTTCTGGGCCTGAGAGGCCCAGATGGCCTTTGTAAGAAAGGTCAAAGAACAATGTTCTCACAGTCTGAACCATAGACTATGAAGACCAGGAAAGAGAGTGAGTGAACCCAGGAGATGGTGGGGGGGAATGTGTGATGGAGACTGTCCAAGAAGATCAATAATTACGTAAGTACGCACTTCCATATCTTCCTGACTAAGTCTCCATCACTCATTCACACTAGTGGGAGAGTACTGAGTTAAACCAACAACCCTGAGTAGGGTGGTAGGAAATAGGGTTCATTTCAGAGACAGCCAAGGACCGTCCTGCTAATAAAAAGAGCTGTCTTGTAAAGAGCAACTAGAACATAGTGCCTACAAGATAAGCACTCGAGTTGTAACTCACCACTTTGCAGACGACTGCAGTGGACACAAATGAAAGTCTGCCAGGAAGCCCAACCACTCTAGGAGAGCGGCAAGGACCTGGCTCTCACAATTTGGTCTAGGACCAAAATTAATAGTGTCAAAGACATGTACTAATGTAACGTAAGGGACCTCAGGAACTGAAAGGGTCGAGGTAAAGTCTACTGGTTCAGGGTAGACCGGAAGTGCAGATGGAAACTCCACTATCAAGTATGGCTGACCTGTAAACAACAGGTCCAGGAGCACTTGAACCCCTACTTTGGTGAGCAAGGAGGTCCAGGTGGGGTTAGCCCATCAAGGAGAATGGTCTCCACTTAGTCACAGGAACCTTCCTGATGGAAGGCCAAGCATGACTTAGAAGCTCGTGGTGGTCTAGTAGAACCAGATCCTACCCATTGTATATTCCAAAGGAATCATACTGCCCCTATGTGTACAACTGTAGTAACAGTCTCTGAACTCAGGGAAGAAAGGAAAGTGTACAGGAGGACGTGTCCCCTGCGGAAAAAACATTCCACAGAAAAACAGGGCTGGATTTATAAGACAAATAGAGGCAGATGTGCGGAGGAGGGACACAGCAGGACCAAGTTAGGCTAACCCATTTGTTGAAGTGATTGAAAGAGGCAGTGACTCAATGCGGTGAGGCACTACCCACTCTGGCCTCCCTGAAGGGAATAGGAAAGGATTCTAGTTTGTTTGCTGAAAAACAAACACCATAACTCCATCACACACTTGAAGAGGATAGCTTCGTGAGCGACTGGCATGGACCAGTGCGCAGGAACCGAAGGTCTGAACATTTGAGAAGCTACCTCAGAAAAAAGACCTACTTGACCTTCCATCAAGAAGGAGAAAATCGCCTGTTAAGTTAAGCAAGCAAGGAAGTAGGGCCCTGAGTTCCAACTCGGTAGCGAGTCATTTCTGCTGCTGCAAGGCTCTGCTCAAGAGAAAAAAGCCTGATAAAAAGAAAGGGGAATTAACAGACTGGTCAGTTGCCTACGTCTAGGAAATGTCTCTGAATGAGAGAAATCTCTCTTAGAGAAAGAGATTACCCATACCGCCGCCGGATCGGACTCCCCCTAGGGGAAGAAGAAGTCAGGTACTCTTTACCGCATTTCTGGAGACGAGCTACCAGGGCTGAGGCGGAACCTGACCAGATCCAAAAAGGGGGGTATCAGGTAATTTCAGCTAGGCCCTGTGCTGTGATAAACTTTTTTTTTTTTTTTAGTCCGTACCTAACAAGGCTTTCAGGCTGCTATTTCGCAAGGATTGTCTTGATACAAAATGACGAAGATGTTCTCCATCTGAGTGCAGAAGGAGTCTAAGCGTCCATACTGAAATCATGACCAGACTAATAATGATAGCTGGAGAGATGTTAACCACCTGTGCTGAAGAAGCCACCAAGGGCATATCACAAGGGGCTAAATACCCTATCAAAGGAGGGAAGAGCCAGAGCGGCTCCGACCATTAAATTAGAATGTTCCATAGAGTGTAACTATCTTGACGATTGAAAAGTCTAGATGCAGACGTGTATGGTCCACAGATGCAGTGTGAAATACTATAGTGGACCCCATTACTGAGGAACTACTGAAAAGATTTTCCATCACGGACTCTGATGATAGAGAGGATGTGCCCTTCAGTATATAAAATGAGTCATCCGCTGTATTACTGACCAGAAGGACAGGGAAAGACCAATCTAGATGCACTTCTACCCTAGAAGGACCACCAAGAGAGGTCTAAGTCAGAGCCACTAGAGACTCCGCCATCAGGAAGGATGTCGAGGAGCTTGGTACCATGTAGGGAGCCAGAAAGTGCTGAGCAGAATGAGATTCTGCTGGTAGAGCAGTACAGCAGAGTTCCATCAACAGAAAACCCAGGATGACACAAGATTCCACGTGAGACTGCCACTCACTAAGATGTGTGGAAAAATAATCCAGAACAGGAGTTCATTCTGCGATAAACATCCCCCTCAAGTTCTGTGGAAAGGAAGTCCAAAAGGAAAAATGTGTCACTAATTCTGCCAGACAGCACCCACTAGCACCTGTGCGGCACCAGCATCACTCGTGGCACAGGAGGGCACCAAGCAATGGCTATGCCAACCTGGGCAATACACGGGGACAGCCACAGCAGTACTCACAGTCAACCTCGGCATCCATTTAGCAATGGCACCCGAGGGCACCCCCGACATCCATGGTACCATGGGACCCATTGCACCATGGTACCCATGACATCCATGGCAATAATGGCACCCGAGGGCACCAGTGGCACCCATGGGCACCTGTGATGCCACCAACAGCACCCACAGGTGCCCCCCAGTGCCACCCATGGTACTCATGGCACCAGTGGCACCCATGGCACCCGTGGGCACTCACAGCACCACCAATGGCACCCACAGGTGTTCCTGGGTGCCACCTTGGTACCCTTGGCACCCATGGCACCTCTCGCGAGGTGCACAGCACCACCGTGGGTGCTCAGCACTGCCGTGGGTGCACGGTGCCACTCAGACACCCGAGCACCACTGACGGTGCCAACAACCAACGGCAGCAACAAGTGCACCTACTGCACCACACAGAGTGATGGCGCTGACCAATGGTGCCAACTAGGTATGGCACCAACCAAGGCACCGAGGCACGGAGCTGACCAAGGCACTGAGGCTTGGTGCCGACCAAGGCACCAAGCCACGGCTCCAAGGCACAGTGCCGACCAAGGCACCAAAGGAAAATGCCAATGGAAATCCTGAGAAGGGGAGAAGGAAAGATATGGTGCCCGTGCCGGCCCCTGCATCAAAAAGGGAGAGTGGGGTAGGCACGAGGGGTTGACATGCTGGCAAAGGCATCAAGAGGGCACCTCGCCATTCATGATCCAATCGACTTGGCTCCGGTCCAATGGCTCCGAGGCCCGGAGGTCCCAAAATCAGGAACAGAGCTAGGAAAACTGGAAAGTCAAACCCCTGCTCCATAGGAGTGGCCCAGAGGTGAACTGCCCACCGAGCTCCAACGAGGACAGAGATGGAGCTCGAGTCGAGAATGCAGCCATTAGGAACGGGCCAAGAAGAACCCACCAAAGTCGGTTCAGGCCCATCGCCCCCACGAACAATCTTCGTGCAGACGATAACGGGCAACTCGAGAGGCACTGATTCTTCTTCCCCAATGAGAAGAGGAGTTTCAAGGTTAAGCGGAGCGATCCTCGAACCACTAGATTTGTGCTATCCTCCTCCCAGAGCACAGTACTGTCCATACTCGGACCCTTAATTAAGGGCAGGACTGGCACAGCCCTCTTACCATAAAACTTTCAAACAAAGTCCTCCTACCATCACCGCTACCGTCTAAGGATGACTCCGTTGATGGCAGTAAAGAATTTCTTTTTCTTCTTCATAATAATCTTCTTCTTGTTCATAAAATAAGAAATTACTACTTATAATATTAAATTAAACATTAAAAGCTGCTGTCGTATAGACGAAAACTTAGACTCCAGTAGACGAGCGAAGTCGACATCCAAGCGCACTCGACGGCGGGAGAAAATGAACTGAGGCAGTTGGAGGGTCAACGCTGAGATAGCCTACACAGGCACGAGCTAGTCTCGCAGTGCCGTGCATGCGTGGTCCTGTCTCGGCGCTGACCCTTTAGAAAATTTAGGCCTCGCTGGTCCTAGCACCTCTGGCGCTATCCCACTAGTGTGGAATGAGTGATGGAGACTTAGTCCAGGAAGATCATGAGTTCCCACCCGGGCAGGGTTCCTTTGGTTGAGATTGAGGCAATCCCCTTGCTAGATGGGGCCCACTTTATTCAAGAGGAGGGCTGCCTGTATTCTAATATCCCACCAGGTAAGGAGGTGGGAAATTTAATGACCCTAGGCTGGAAACCTGCAGTGTGTATATAAAAGAGCCATGCATGGCTCCTGAGTCAGCTGAAGAAAAGAAGAGTGAGGGGGAAGAATGGGGGGAAGGGAGTCAGCCCTGATGATCATGCCAGGGACCCAAGGAGGAGGTCCTGTGGTAAGTAAGCTCTTCCTCTTACAGTGTCCAGTTCCACCCCTATGAAGAATAGAACTTGAACTGGTTGCAAGACAGACGTCTTTAAGTTTACTAGGAAACCCATGGACTCCAGAAGATCCTGAGTTGTCCTTAGAAACTCCTTTACCTGCTGTCTCTGTTTTTTCACCAAAAAAGGTATTGTTTTCAAAGGGAAACTCTATAGCCTTTGCTTGAGTGTCCTGGGAGAGGTTGGTGGCTCTGAGACATGAAAATCTCCTCAGGGATACAGAAAGGGACATCCACCTAGCGGCAGTGTCACTGGCATCCACTGCCATTTGAAATTGATATCTGGATGCCTTAGTACCAAACCTTGCAGTTTCAGCAAGGTCAGCTGCTAGACCAGATGGGGCCTTCTCAGACATAGCCAGCACCAACTGTCATAGGAATTTCTGGTATTGGCCAGCATAGGCCATGTAATTAGCCTGTCTGATAGACAAGGAAGTTGACAGCTTTTTTTTGCAATGCTGCAGCTTCCTTGAATCTTTTCTTGAGGATGTGATGCCAGGGCACCTTAGCCTCTCACAGGCTGCTGTCTGAACAACACCTTTGTGACTAGGGTGGAGAATAAAACTCAGTTCCCTGTCTAATTGGTACTTCCTGTCAGCCCTGATGTCCAGAGGTGGTATGGAACTGGGTGTTTGGAGGATTTTGTAATATGTTGCTTAAGAAACTTATTAATAGGAAGTAAATTTATTAGTGGTGTTAAACCCATGAGGTTGAGGAATTCCACCTCTTCCTCATCCTCTGCTACCTCAGAGGTAGCAATATCCAAAGCCTCTACCATTCTTCTTACAAAAGTATGGCGAGAGGAGAAATCCTCAGTTAGTCTAGAGGGAGACTTGAACTCCTAGTCAGGAGAGACCTCTGATTCTATGAGTTCTCCTTCAACCTCACCATAATCCTCAAATTCCTCATAATCCTGTTTATCCAGATTAGAGGTCTGAACTGGTGCTGTCGGTTGCTGAATTGGAGAGTCCGGAACCAGTGCCAACCTCTGCAAAATTTTAATAACCTTCAGAGCCTGGGCTATCTCTTCGGATGAAGGAAGTTCAGCTTGGCCAGCTGAGGCCCCTTTCGGTTTTCCAGCCGGGGTCTCCATATGCTTGGTCTTTTTCAATTTTTTAGAAGGACCCATTTTTTTCCACCGGTTCCCCAGTTCTTTTTGCCTTTGAAGGCTCACCCTTGTCAGGGGTAGTGTGACAGGGTAGACTAGGACCCTGTCCCACTTGTTATGGAGATAGTGTTTAAATGCTAGGATATCTCCTTTCCTTTTCCTGTCTCTTCTGTCTGGTTGCGCAGCCAAATTTTCCTGTGAGACTTCATACTTGATTAACCCGAAGAGTCTCACAATTCTTTGCCTCTCACTGTCTCTCAGTTTTCTCTTGCTGTTTGTTTTCCCTTGCATATCTACATCAGCTAATATAAAAATATGTGTAAATCAATGTATGGAAATCTAACTGATATTGGGATCCCTATTGTTTAGAAAAAATATAGTGTTACTGCTTAAATGTATATATTTATATTTTGAGATGACAGCATAAACTCTAGAGGTTACTTGAGTGCAAATGTTGAGATTTTTGCAAAAGCTGAGGGGGAGGGAGGGGCTCAGCAAGCACAATGTGTTCCTGCCTTGCACTTACCTGAAATACACAAGGACAGGATGTTTGTTTAGATTGGGGGGTTGGAAAGAACTTATAAAAGAGCTGAGCTGCAATTGAAGAGGTTTTAGAAGGAAAAAGGGACACACCGAGACCGAAGAAAGATTTTATTTTATTTCTCTGTACATAGTTATTCTGAACAAGTTTATTTATTTTTTTGTTATTGTTACCATAAATAAATAGTTTTGGTGAATTCTACAACTGCTCCTGGTTTTCCCTATACTTCCTGACCTGTGCCTCGATGACAGATGGTGTCAGCATAAGTGGGATTTACACTGCATGCCCCTAAGACAGGAGTTTGTGCATGGGTACTGGACCTAGTACCAGGGAAGGACAGAGGAAGGTATGGATTCTGTAGCAGCAATCCAGGAGTGGTTACCAGGAAAATGGCAGCCAAACTAGCGACAGAAGTTCAGTCTGAGATTGTACAGCCAGCACAAATTATGGAAAAGAACAGGCAGTGACAGAATCTAAAAGCCTGATGGACTTTTTCAAATGGTGGGCTATACAACAAAAGAGACGGAGAAGCAGAGAACAAGAGAGTCAGCGAAGTGGAGAGGAGAGATGAAGCAACAAGAGCAGCAGATAAGAGAAGAGATGCAGTGACAGGAGCGATGGCTGGATACCTTGCAAGCTATCACAGACCCAGATGAGCAACAAAATGCAAGCAACTTAAAACCCATTAAACTTACTAAGTTGTGTCCCTTGGATGATATTGAGGCATACCTGACAACCTTTGAAAGAGTTGCCACAACCTGCCAGTAGCCAAAGCAGCAATGGACAATCAGACTGGTACCCAACTTGCCTACAGCAGTATTGACACTACAAAATCAGAAAACTCTGACCTGGTGAAAAACAAAGTCCTAAAAAGGTATGACATCTCCGGAGAGACCTACAGGCACAGACTTCGATCTCTGAGGTAAAACTCGGTTGACAATCCTTGAGGAGACTTCACCTGATTCAGAGAATTCCTGATAAAATGGATTCAACCAGAGAGCAAAACAGTCCCACAGATCATCGACACATTTGCCATGGAGCAATTCATCAGCATCTTGCCTACAGATGTGCAGCTGTGGGTAAAGGAACACCAACCGAAGACTGAGGAAAAGGCTGTTTCTTTGGCTGAGGACTACCAAATGGCCAGACAAATGCCACATCAGCGTTGTAACAGCCAAGCACCGGTAAGACACTCTTTTTCCCATTTAAACTCCAAGCCTAATAAGAACTCTGGTGTGGGTAACACATCTGTGCCAAACGACGCTGTCTGCTATAACTGTAATAAGCCAGGTCATTTTGCAAGAAACTGCCATAATAAAGAGAGTGGCACTGGAGCAGATTTGTCCTTGGCAAATTTGGGCAAGTACCTAACAGATGTGAAGGTCCACTGAACAAGCACTCCTCCACATCCCCAGATGCAAAACAGCAATGGGTACCCGGGCGTTCTCACATATTGCACCAAAGTACTGGAACTCTCTTCCACAAGCAAATTGTCTTGCTCCATCCCATGCCACTTTCAAGAGGATGCACCACAAACATTTAATTGTCTCCACCCCCTGTGCCATTTTCCAACCCCTGTAGGACTCCCATCCTCCCTCCTGTTTGTCTCCACTGTATCTTCCCAACCCCCTTCAACCATATCCTTGTCTCACATCACCACCCCCCACTCTCTCTCACACTCTCTCTCTCTCTCTCTCTCTCTCATCCCTCGGTTCCCTCCCCTTCTTTTGTTCCCCTAAACAGAAGAAAGCACTTGCCCTCTGGGTCTCTCTCCCTCTGAGCTGTCCTTCCACTACCTTCCTGGACCTATAGTCCCCTGGTCTCAACTAAAACTGACCGTTTATTCTGTGCTCTAATTCGACTCCCAGCGGAACCTCACATCTGCACCTTGCAGAGCTATCTCTCCCAGTCTGCATCCCTCAGATAGAAAAAACTGCACTTATACTGTTTTACTGCTATGTTTACTTATTGTTACCTACTGTTGACTCGTACGTACTGCAAACTTGTTTGATACTGTATTGATCTCTACCCATTGTTTTTCCACCCACTTGCTGTTATCTCTGTAACCCTGTATCCTCCCGGGTTGTGTCTGTAAATAGGCATTGCTATGCCTAGTGCACTTACCCGGTTACCAAAAGCAAATAAATAAATAAAGGTGGGGAATAAGACTGTGAAGGGACTCGTTGATTTGGGAAGCAGACAGACCCTAGTGCATGTTAAAGAGCTTGGAAAACACTGTGCTAAGGGACCAGGTACTGGTGTCATCTGCATCTATGGGGACACTCAATATCCCACCACCCAAGTAACTCTGACAATTAAGGTGTGTCACACCAAATGAAAGTGGAGGTAGTACCTAAGTTACCTGTACTTTGATTATTGAATGACTTTCCAGGATTTACTGAGTTGATCAAAGAATGAGTAATCCTGATGTTTCAGCAGCTGTGGTGACAAGAGCTCAGGCAAAGAAAATTTCAGATGGTGGAGACACTTTTTCTTTCAGTGATTTTGATTTGGACTTGTTTGAGCACAGTTCCAAGATCCAGAAATCCCAAAAAGAAAGACAAAGCCTGAAGAAATTATGACAACAAATGACTAATGGACATGAAGGGTTAGAGTATGAAAATACTGAAACTAAATTGATAACCGATTGTGATTTTCTTTCAGAACAAGCTAATAATGTTTCTCTCCAGGGTTACTTTAAGCAGCTGGGGACCAAAACAGCGTGGATAAATGTTTGAAAATGTGATAGGTTACTGTACAGAGTTTAGGTTAAACCTTAGACACAGTAACAGACAGAACAATTGGTTATACCACAGAACTATAGAAAATTGTTACAGATAGCACATGATAGTCCTATGGCTGGTCACCTCAGGAAGGGATCGCACCCTTGCCAGATTGTTATACAGATTTTACTGGCCTGGAATTCATGAAGATGTTGCTACCTATTGTAATTCCTGTGCTAAGTGTCAGAAAGTAGCCCCAGTCACTAGAAAAGACAAGGTGCCCCTGGTGCCCCTACCCTTAATAGATATGCCTTTTGAGAGAATTGCAATGGATGTGGTTGGTCCTTTAGACAAAAGTAAAAAGGGTAATAGATTTATCCTGGTAGTATGCGACTGTGCTACTCGATACCCAAAAGCAGTTCCAATGCGTACTGTTACAACCCCAAAAGTTGCAGCAGAGCTTGCCAAAATTTTCAGCAGAGTGGGCATACCTAAAGAAATTATTACTGATCAGGGAAGTCATTTTGGTGCTGCATTGCTTAAAGAGCTGTACAGATTATTAGGTATCACTGCCATAAGAACCTCCCCCTATCACCCTCTGACAGACAGTCTTGTTGAGCGTTTTAACCAAACCCTAAAATGAATGTTAAAAAGGTTTGTAAAAGGGGAAGGGAAAGACTGGGACCAATATTTGCCTTACCTACTTTTTGCTTACAGAGAAGTGCCACAGGTACCAACAGGGTTTTCACCATTTGAAATGTTATATGGTAGGTAGCCAAGAGGGCAACTGGATGTGATGAAAGAAAAATTGGGGAAGATGACCCTACCCGGAAACAATCTATCTCTTCTTACATGTGTGCCCTAAGAAAGAAGCTGGCAAAATACGTTGAAATTGCCCACAGTAATCAGGAAGAGGCTCAAAACCAGCAGAAGGTATATTATGGCCATGGGGCAAAAGAAAAAGTTTTTGAGCCAGGAGAAAAGGTTTTGCTACTGTTACCCACAACAGAAAACAAGCTGTTAATAAAGTGGCAAGGGCTATGGGAAGCCATTCAATTCAAAATGACAGTTTTCAGAATATAATTAACAGTGAAATGTCTATGACTAACAACAAAATGTTTACAGCATAATATTATGAAAATGACAAACATGAAAATGAGTATATCACACACCGAAATGGTTATGAGACCTTTTGAAATGGTTATGACCTATACCAAAATGTGTATGACACATACCAAACTGAATATGACATACACCAAGATGGATATGACACACACCAAGATAGAAATAACACTTATTAAAATAAGTATGACATATACCAAAATGGCTAGGGCACATACTGAAACAGGCAATATGGATATCAAAATAGATATGACACATACTGAAATGGATATGACACACACTAAAATGGGTATGATACAAACCAAAATGGATATGTTATACCAGGATCGGTATGATGCATAAAGAAATAATTATGACACATATTGAAATGGAAATGGCCCACACTGAAATGGTTATGACACATAGCAAAATGGGTATGGCATATCGAAATGGGTATGACACACACCAAAATGGGTTTAGCACTAACTGAAATGGATATGACACACACGGAAAATGGTATGACACATGCTGAAATAATTGTGGCACATACCTAAATGGATATGACCTATACTGAAATGGCTATAACACATAGCAAAATGGGTATCACATACCAAAATGGGACTGACACTAACTGAAATTGGCATGATACACACTGAAAATGGAGTGACACATGCTGAAATAATAATGACACATATCGAAATGGATATGACCCATCCTGAAATGGCTAGGACACATAACACAATGGGTATTATATACCAACATGGGTATTATATCCCAAAATGGGTATGAGACAAACTGAACTGAATATGGCACACTTTGAAATTCGTGTGACACACACTGATAGAGCCCTGACACACAGCTAACTGGATATGACCCATGCTGAAATGGCTATGACACATAGCAAAATGGGTATGACATACCGAAATGGTTATGACATACACCAATATGGTTATAGCACAAACTGACATGGATATGACAGACACCAACATGGGTATGTCAAATACTGAAATAATTACTACAAATACCAAAGTGGATATGTCACATGTTGAATGGGTAAGACCCACACCAAAATGGGTATGACAAAAAAACAAAATGTGTGTGATATGCACCAATATAGATATGACACATTCTGAAATAATTATGACACATGTCGAAATGAATATGACCAATACTGAAATGGATATGACAGATAAAAAATATATATAACACATACTGAAATAATTATGACACATGCCAAAATATACGTGACCTAAACTAAAATGGATAGAATACATAATAAATAGGGTATAATGTATACCAAATGAATATGACCATACTGAATGTAGATTATATTTATTTAATATATTGATACTCTTGATAAATGTGTACTGTAGTAAATAAAATGGTTGTGAAGTACTGAAAACAAAATCATATATTAAAATGTGTATGCTGCATACTGAAATGAGCAAATAGCAAACTGAATTGCCTAACTTGCAAGGCATAGACTGAATAGAGTGTAACATGTAGCAAGGTGTGAATACAGCAAACTGAAATGAGTATAATACATACTGAACTGAATATAACACAGTGAAAAGCACATGACTTGTGTAACCAATCAGATTGCAGCATCACCCCTGAGATTTTGTAGGACTCCACCAGTTCTTGTTCAGCTCCACTGCAGGTAAAAGCTGCTTAAATTCTGTTAATCAGGAATGTGCACAATGTATATTATTCCATTGTTATTTTGCTGCTGTACCAGTTTTATTTTTAATTTTTTAGTTTCTGTTAAGACGACCTTTGTTTTCAAAAGTTTTATCTGATTTTTATCAAAAAAATTACTGTTATATGTGTTCTTTGTGTAAGGTTATATTTAATACCAGATAAATCCACCATGCACTTGTCTTCTTCCAGTGTTTTGCAAAGTTATACAGTATGTTGTGTTGTATAATATTTGTGTTTGCCCTGTAAAAGAGGGGGCATTACCAAAAAATCTGTAGCTCCCCCTGGATTATCTCATTCCTTTGTGTTTTAACTGAATTTTACCAAGTTACTGAAGGTTAGAGTTTTCTTTGCTGCATTCTGAAAACTAATGTCAGTATTTTACCACTTTTATGGACAGTAAATTAAATACATTGGCCATTTGTTACTTTGCAAGAATAAGTGCCAGGAACACATATTTTACACTACTGGAAAGCTGAGAATATCTAATGCTATAACCCAGTTGTTTGTAGCTTATGACATTATGGAGCATATAGCCCCATTATTAATGTCCTATTTTCTTCTAAAAATGCAGTTTGTGAATCTAGTTATTCATCAAATTATTAATTTTACTGCCCTTTCTCCCCAGATTTCCTGACGTGTTATAAGAGGAGTGTTACATTGTTACAGGCTTCAGTATATGAGCTGAACTACTGAATCCACACCCAGGCTAGTGAGCTACTGTTTTTTTTTTCTTCCGACTGTATTGGTGAGGATAACTATTTATAATGCTGGCACAGCATGTTTAGTAGTAGGTTATTCATTTGCTTACGTTGCCTGGTTTATTGCCACTATTATCTTCATTTCATTTTGAGCAGCATTATGGCGTGGTAGTCAGGTAACTGTATAGTAAATCTGTGAGGTGGTAGTTGGTGAGAGGCTCTTTATCTTTGTATTCAGTCTCTTTTTAGAACTCTTTATTTTAAAGGGACACTGTCAAGTTCCCAGCTTCAGATTTTACCTACTGTAGAAAACACTGCTTGGTTGCACACGTTATGCAGAAGAGGCTGATGCAGCCAATAGTTTGACTCGGTTATGATTTTTGTCATATATAGCATAAATTCGAAATCTGTGCGGTCTGCTGCAAAGTCGCGTGCTGGTCGGGAAGCATGGTCACATTTCTAAATGGCACCAAAGTGCTCGCAAGTTGGCCAGTAACCAACACCGACTCCTCCACCACCCCAGTTCTGCAAGCTGGAGAGTGAAATCAGGAACAGAGAAAGAAAGAGGGCGGGGCAAGGGAGCCCAAGAGATAGAAAAACGAAAGGCTATAAACAGAAAAGAGATAATGCCAGCCAAGAGGACAGAAGGGCAAACCTAGGGTCTGGGACAGGAGGCCCCAGCCTCTGGGCAGGTGAAAAAAAAATGGGGGAATAGAGTAAGGGAGGGAGAGTGAAAAGGGATAGGAAGACGAGGAAGAGAGAGAGAGAGGGGAGAGGAGATGAGAGACCCCCTGCTGACCCATCAGAGGCCAAAGGCCTCTCCGAGACTGAAGAAAGAGGGGCACTACTGTCTAAGTTACCCTTTAACCTCTGAAGTCTATCCTGCCCCAAGGACAGTGTGCAGAACAGAGACTCCCCCGGGTTTGAGAAGGGTGAGAATGGCCAACCAAGATTTGGTTCAGCCTGCCAGTAACAGCCAGGGTGCTAGGCTAAGCGCCCTTCCCCCAGAAAGGAAAAGAGGAATGGGCAGTAAGGGTCTCCCACTACTGTCCTTATGCTACCCCAGAGTAGGGACAGAACCCACCACGCTGCACAGTCCCCCTGAAGAAAGACTTCTCACATGATGATCTAGAGATGGATGTCGCTCTTTCTAGAGCGAAGCCAAAAGAGAAGAGGATGCCTGAAGACTTTTTTTTTTTTTTTTAACAGACACATCCATGCTGGTTTAGAGGAGGACCCTGCACAGGAGAACTGAGCTGGAAATGGAAAAGAAAGGAAGGAAGCATAGCTCCTGAAGGGGTGGAGGAACTAGTGGACCCCAGGGCCCTTCCACTCCCATTACGCCCCGGCGAAGGTCCCACAAGCCAACAGTTGAAGAAGGCAATCTGATCCCCAAGATGGGGACAGAAAATCCCTCGAGGCAATGGAGCCCCTTCCAGGAATGTGAGAAGAGGGTCCAGGGAGCACTCAATAGGAAAGGCAAGTGCCCCTTGTTTGCCCTCCCACCAATGGTGGGTTGCTGATGCTTCAGAGAAGTGGCAGGAAACCCGGAGGTACCAGTGGAACTTTACCCACAATTGGCTTTAATTGGGGGGAAGGCAAGCAGGGAGGAGGCACTGCCCACAATCTGAGGCCCAAGAGAGGAAGAAGGGTGGGAAACAGTGATGAATGGTGAAGATACACAGAAAGATCAAGAATTTCGGTAGGTATGTAATTTTCATACCTTATCTGTGTCAGTCTTCACCATTCATCACTGGTGGGTGATTACCAAGCTCCCCAAAGGGGACCTGGTACCTCCCTGAGAGAGGAATGTCCCTCAGCCTCCTGTGGGGGAGACACAGGAGGGGAGAGACCCTTACAGGCCTAGTTAGGCTTTGGACTGGTCAGGGTGAGACAGGGTCTCCCTCTACCTAGGAGATGGAAGTTGCCCCTGAAGTTCCAGCCTCACTCTGAGGGAAAAAAGGTGGGTTCCCCAGAAGGAGGAGGCAATCGCCCTACGCCAGGCTATGGGTGATAACTGGGAAAGATGAAGCCATGCTGTCCGGCTAACGCAGATCACTGTCCCCACTAGCCTGGATGCCACCTCACTGGCATCATACGATGCCCTTGCTTGGTGCCTCGCAAGCTGCAGGTCACAGGTGGTGAGGGCAATGACTTGTCTAGTTGCCGCCGTATCAGGCATAGATGTTAGGATTTGTCCTAGCAAGGACCATAGGTGCCTGTTGCAGGCAGCATGATGGGCCTGATGTGGTGCAATGGAGGAGAGAGATGTGCTGAGGAAAAGGCTCCTCCTCCCCAGTAGTCAAACTCCGGAGTCCGCATCTAGGGGCTGGTCACGCCAAGCTTCTATGCCTGGATGGAGTGTCCAAGAGTGTCACGCCCAAAGAGGAGTGAGGTAGGTCTCCTGAAGATCCCTGGGTGCGCAATACTTGCACTGGCAGTCCATTGGGGCTGTGGAGAGGACTGATGGACACTGCCAATTGCTGATACGATGCCTCCCAAAAGTGGGAGGGCCAGGTGGGCCCCACCAGGCTGCTCTCACTGTATTCGCTAAAAAGCGCACATCACCAGCTCAGGATAGGGTCTCACTAATCGCGAAATGTGGAGCTGCCAACCAACCTTGAAAGGAAACACTGATAGAGGTCTGATCAGAGTCCAAGGATAGGTGGACAGAAAGATCCTCTCCCTCATGTGAGGAAGATGAGGAGTCAGAGTCCACCTGCCGAGGGGTGAGTAATGAAACACCTGCTCGTCCCTGGAGCTAACTTATGTTGGGAAATGGGCAGCCGTGGCTCTAAACTGTTCCCAGGTTAGAGGCCCCGTAGGACCAGAGTGGCCTGGGAGAAAGGGAGGGGAAGGCAGAGGTAAAGGGGCCAAATACCTCTGAGGGAGAGGACGTCCTCGGCCAGGGCTAGGGGACTGCACAGGTGATCCGACACCCCAGAAGGATCTGTCAGTCGCGGCAGTCACTGTCCATTCAACCATTCTGAAACAGTCAGGACTGAGTCCCTGAAGGATTCCCTCGTAAGGCAACCAGGGCCACGTGGATCCAGAAGGAAGGTCCCTAGCCTAAAGAAATGAGATCTTCCAGGGAGAAGACAGGGTCAGTGCTGTGGCTCCTACCTGAACCCTTGTGGGCTACCAGGGAAGGGTCTGCTCTTGGCGCTGTCCCCTCAACCCTTCAGTCTCAGAGAGGGACTTCTTCCTCAGTACCAACTGTGGAAGCTCAACCTCACCCACCAGCACCCGAAGGGCAGCCCTTGAGGGAACCTTCGCCCGTGTCCCAGATATCTAAGCAGGTCCAGAAGTGGTCCCAGCCTGGACACTTAAAATGGGGGGGTCACCTCCTCTAAGTCCAGAGGCCCTACCAGCTCTGGTGAACCCTTCAGTGCCTCCCCCAGCTCCGGAAGATCCATCACCGGCAGAAACCACCGGCTCTGAAAGAGAGGGTTGGACAAGTGCAGAAGTGCTGGGCGCGGAGAGTCCGAGGACTCCAAAGAATAGGAAAGCCAGGGCAGATCCGACTCCAAATGTCATCCCCCAAGGACAAGCAGATCCAGAAGACCTCCTGAACCCTCTCATTCCCGGCGCCGGAAGCGGCACTGTGAGTCAGCCAAGCACCGCCCATGGCGCCGCCCCAATCATGGTGCCACGAACGGCGCTGGGATCCGAGGCAGTGGCGACAGGTGGCACTAAGGAAACAACCAGGCCAGGACTGGCAGACACAAGCCACGACACCAGAGGAGCCTTCACCTCCAAGGAGGTGATTGCCAGAATGGTGCCTCCAGCCCAACCCCTGGAAGAGTCGGACCAGGCCTCCAGCACCATAAGAGGGGCCTCTGCCATGGCGAGGCTAGGAGAGTCAGAAGCCCCTCCTCCATGGCCTATAGAACTGGGAGGGACCCGGAGGAAGGGTCAAGGACCTGCATCTGGCATTCCTAGTGCCGACTGTCCTCCAAAGTTGGCAGCCCGCGGCCAAGTGTAAATGCACAGAGTTCTATTACTCTGCAGTCAATGGAGAAACAGGCATTGCAACAGTTCATATCATGGTCGGGGCCCAGGCAGGTCAGGCAGTAATCATGCCGGTCTGAGACGGAATAAAGCCGCCACAGGACACCGCCACATCGGGAACCAGCCCGCTTTTGAAGAGTTCTTCTTTGTCCCCGGACGAGACATGATCAGATGGATAAATCAATAAACAACATAGCAACAGGTCTCAGCACTGAAGAAAAGAAGGAAACGCCTTACTGGTTGGTGCAGAAAACGCAATGGCTCCTGCAGAACTAGGGACGGACTCGGACAGACTAGGCTGCGATGTCGCAGTTCTGAATCACTCAGTCACAAGGTCACACTCACTCTATGGTGGGAGAAGCAAAACTAGGGTGGAGGAGAAGTTGGTGTCAGTTACTGGCCAACCCATGAGCACCATGCAGTGCTTCAGCCTCGGCGGGAGCCATCCATGGCACCGCTCCTCCTTTTAGGAAAAATGCTCCCCGCTGAGTCCTGCTCCTCCGCCTGAACTCACCAGTGATGAATGGTAAAGACTGACACAGATAAGATCAGCACATTGTAAGCTTTTGAATGATGATAGGATGATTGGTTGCTATTGCCCCAGTTGCTGTGCAAACCAGTACTGCAGAATCAATGGCAGATGGGTCCCCCTCACTTCCTTCAAGCATGCCAATCACCTGCAGATTCGCTCCATGTGCCTGGGTCTCCAGGGATTCTAGTCTGGCATGGAGATGGGAATTCTCCTTTGTTAGTATGGATGCCATGCCTAACACCACACTGACGGGTTTTTGAGGCCTCCATCATTGCTGTTTTAATGGAGTCCATACTGGTCTCCAAGCCAAGCACTCCATTCACGAGTCCCTCGAATTTGTCCACCAAGCCAGATGCCACCTTGATCAGACAGTTGATTTGAATCCCCCAGTGACTGTAGGGTTTCCACAGTAACTGCCTCTGTGGGACAAGCATGCAACCTTGCACAGACCACATGGTGGGAGCTCCCACTGATGTCTTGCCTGTAGTGCACTAAGGCATTCGCTTGTCTTTGTTTGGATTTTCCATTTTGTTCCTGAGATCTTCTTAGACAAGCACATTCAATTTATGAGATCTGTAGACCGGAAAATTGCATTTAACAATTTAAATTAGTGCTGATTGCTGTGCTGTAAACCATGCGGCCATCTTGCTTGGGTTCCAGAGTGCCCCCTCCAGTGTCAACCAGTCTGAATCTTTCTTTTATGTATTTCTTCCAATATCTCAGGTCTAAAATGGGTGGCTTCTCCCATTTTTCTTGTGTGTCAGGAATATTTGGAGAAGAGACTCTGTCTCATTGTGTGGCAGGGACTTTCTCCAACGCTCTTGCCTACATAGTTTATTTACCTCCAGCTGCAACAGGATTTTTTTCTGGGTTGAGAGGCAGGAACAGTTTTGGACTCTGCAGTTTGGGGAATTTTCTGAACTGCAGGGACAAACCTTGGCTCACTACTTCAAGGACTTACTTGTTTGTGGTAAATTTTAGCCATTCTTTAAAGTAGTGAGTCAACCTTCCCCCACTGGCAATGGTTGGGACACCTGTGAAGAAATGTCAGGGGTCTTGTTTCTGCTGAGACTTGGGGTCTGGTGTTGCAGCTGCATGCCTAGTGCCCCTTCTACCCCTGCCCCAACAGTAACCTCTTTGGAGTGGATACTCATAAGGAACATAGGGTCTTGGGTAGTAATCCCTACCTCTAATGAGGACATTTTCTACTTTTTTCCCATGCAGCTTTTTACCCCTCAGATGGCTATCGGCTCCTGTCCCCCTCTTTCCATGGCCAGCATCCACCTCCTCTGGACTTACCTGGTCCCCCACGATTGCCCCCTGTGACGGGCTGGAAAAGGAGGGGGACTGCCCCCCCCCCCCGAGCTACATATACAGATGCTTCAGGTGTCTAGGTGGTAGTGCAGGTCTGGAGAGAGGTCCAGGGCTTCATGAAGTGCTTGAGTCCTCTTTCTGTTTTCTCCCTTGAGCTACGGAGGAACAGGCTATGCATGTATGTGGAGTGCCATACATCCCATAAACGTGTCTCCCCTGCCCCTGACTTTCGTCTGCTACTCATACGGTGGCACTGCCAGCAGGCCTACACCTGCTGGCAGCCAAGAGCAGGGTATTAAATAGCTACTGTAGCATGACAAAACACTACACAAAATAGGAGGTAATGCAAACCATTTCCAGAAATGCATAGCAGTAGACTGCTAACCATTCATAATAGACAAAATGAATAAAAACAATATATATTTTTAAAATGTTGCTAATCATTCTGTGCTAAGTGCTACGCATTTTCACAGCTGAGTAGCACTTTCATGCAAAGAACTGCTAATCAAGTTTTCCAGCTTATTTAATACCCTGAGAACCTGAGTTAGCAAGCTACCCTGATCAGGAAGAGGAAAGCTGCCTGACGGTTGCCTGATCCACTCCCAGCACCCCACCCCACCCTACCTACCCCTGCAAATCCGAGCTCATTCCTGAATTTGGATTGCGCGTGATGCAGGCACGGCATGCAGTGCCTTAGCCCTTTGCACCATTGGACTGGCAGAGGGCATCTTCTCCTTATTATCTCCTGCTCTTCTCTGTTCAGGGGAAGTGGCAGTGACATTTTTTGATTTAAATTTGTTTCTGGCAGGAACCGTTTCCAACATCTGCTCAGAGGCTCTTTTATTTATATTTTTGCCATCAACAGATTCAGGGTTCCCTCTTTCAGACACCCTGATATCTGATCCACCTCTACCATGCCTTTCAAATGGCTGCGCAGCTTTATCTTTTTTCTTGTCAAACGTTACATTTTTTGTTCCTGCTATTGAACACGAAGTGACAGAATGCTCTGATGTATGCTTCCCACCATCAATAGGAACTCTCTCAGCACCTTGTTTTCCACAAAGGTTTTTATCCTTCTTGGCAAATCTGGGTGGCTATCAGCCCTGTCCTCATCCCCCGCTGTCATTCCTACCTCTCTCCTGGTCCAGAAGCATGTCTCCACCCCCCACCCCATCCCCACCCCCAGCAGACATATCCAGATCATCTCTGGGATTGCAATCGCAGGCCCCCAGATTTTTTTTCCATTTTTTTGTCCCTCCCCTGTGCCAAGGTGTCAGTAACTGTCCGTGGAGGTGCACCCATCCTATGTCACTACAGCTTCGAGTTGCTCACGCTTGCACTACCTCAGGGCATCCACCCAATGGCAGTCATAAGCTGAGATGGCTTGACCACCCTCCCCGGGAGAGGAGAGCAGTCTCTGGGATGCTCAGTCTTCTCCCACCCCACTGGCCCTGGCAACCCATGCTCATTCCCAACCACAGATCGCTGGAGCGGCAGGAGGTAAGATGTGCAACACCTTAATCCTCCATGCTGCTGGGCTGGCCTACCTCAGAGCCTTTTTATTATTCTGGGGTGATAAGGAGGCAGACTGAGAAGCCATAATACCTTCTAATTTTTTTTTCCTTTATTTAGAGTTTTTTTTTAGAGGGGGGCAAAACAATGCTGTTAAAGTTGTGATTTAAACACAGGCAATCTGATTTATGTTCTTGGCAGTTTGCCTTTGCTAAGAACTGAAAAACAACGTTTTGAAAATATCTTAGCTTCTGAATGTACTAGGACTCTCTGTTGTGCCAAATAGAGAGATCCTAGTGATAAAATAAAAAGCATCTGTCAATGCCGAATGTTGTCTCGCTGGCATTGGCATTGGCAGTGCCGGAGCTAGAGATGTATAATAGGAATGGCAGTGAAGTATTGAAGTGGCGTAACCCCACCCCACCCTGTAGAGCGACAGGTATTGGGGTGTGCCTTTGGGTTGTCAGCTATATCACTCACGCCATTGTACCTCACCCTGCCCTGTAGACACTGACAAGTGCTGTAGTGTGCTTTGGGGTCCTTGGGCATTATACTTACCCCATTCCATAAGGAAATATGCTGATGTGGGTGCAGTATAGGAGAGTGGGGTGAATTTTGCGGCCAAACAGTGCAAGGCACATGACGATGCCTGTCAGTGGCTGCAGGGGGGTTGGGGTGGAATGGTGTGAGCATTACATCCGATGATCCCAAGTTACACCCCTGTCACCTGTCAGTCTGTACCAGGTGGGGTGCTACAGTTGGAAACCCTAACACCGTAGGCGTGAGGTGGTATTTTCACTCCAAATTTGCAACATGGGCTGTTTGAGAGCCCACCTCATGAAAAGCGGCACAATCAGTTTGTTAGCTGAAAGGTGGTTTTGCACAGTGGCTATGCCATTTGGCGACACAGAGACAAAAACACATTTTGGGCAGGATGTGGAGAATGACAACTGTATTGTTCATGAGGAGGCGTAAGTAATGGCAACGTTGAAACTGTGGAGTTAAAATATGGAACATTGATAAAGTCATGAGCATGCATAGAAACTGCGCAACACACGTCCGTAACCCAATTATTTTGGGGAGTTTGTTAGCCACATTTTTAACATAGGCATTTTGGGACCTCCCCTCATGAACAGTGGCGCTGTGATTTAGTTAATCTGTCCCAAAGTTGATTTCCCACAGTGACCACGCCATTGTGTGCCACAGGTGCGGAAGCACATTTTGGGCAGGATGTGAAAAATGACAGCTGTGCTGTTCATAAGGAGGTGTGAAAAAATGCCAGTGTTGAAAATCTGGCATGGAAATATTGCAAATTTGCAAAGTTACAAGGGTGCATGGAAGCTGCGCAACGAACGCTTGTAACAGTCATTTTATGGACATTCAGCACCAAATTTTCAACATAGGCATTTTAGGGCCTCTGCTCATGTACAGTGTCACTGTCATTTCCTCAAACTGTCCTGAAAACTGATTTCACACAGTGGCCATGCTATTCTATGCCAGACATGCGAAAACACATTTTGGGCAGGATATGTAAAATGACAGCTGTACTGTTCATCAGGAGGTGTGGGAAAATGTCAGTTTTGAAAATCTGGAGTGAAAATATTACTAATTCACAACATTATGAGCGTGCGTGGAAACAGCATAACGCACGCTCGTAAAACAGCCATTTTTGGGAGTTTTGTCACCAAATTTGCAACATAGGCTTTTTGAGAGTGCCCCACATGAACAGTGGCACTGTTGTTTCGTTTCTCAGTCCTGAAAGGTGATTCTGCGCAGTGACCGCAAAATCACATTTCAGGACCTGATAACACCATGTCAGTGACTGAATTCATGAGGAGCGGTCCCAATAACCCCATGTTGAAAATTTGGTGCCAAAATTCCAAAAAATGCCTGAGATATGAACAAAAGTTGAAAAAAAAACCCTATTTATGCCATTATACAGCTTACCGGCATTTCTTCAGTTCACAGTCAGCTTTGAAGAGTGCAGACGTGTTCCTGGTCCACCGAAGATCATCGCGCCGGTCTCAAGAGGTAAGTATGGGGTGAGGGGGGGTGTGAGGAGGCAGGGTGCACAGAGGGTGGGTGTGGGTTGCGGGAGGGGGCAGGGAGACGGCGAGGGACCATTTTCTTTTTACACAGTTTTTAAAAAAAAATGTGGAAAATTTTTTTTTGCAGGGCATGTGGCATGCTGGGGTGGGCTCCCAGTGTGCCACCTAGAAAATGTTTACAGGGGGATTCTGTAGCTAGGCACCCCGGCTGGCACATACTGAGGTGGGGGGACTCAAGCTGAGGGGACTGGGCACCCCTCGGCAAGCAACAAAAGGAGAGGACACATTATGTCGACAGAGTGGGCTCCCCATTGGCAAAATACAAGAGGACGGGATAAATGCCATCGGGGATTGGGCCCCCATCGGCAAAGAAAAACTGTTGGTGGGGGGCGATGATGCTGAGAGGGATTGGGCACCCCCTTGGCATACATTGTACATGGAAGGGGGGTAATTATGCTGACAGGGAGTGGGCTCCCCCATCAGCATTATGACAGGAGGTGGTGGCAGTCACTTCTGCCATGTTGCCTGCACTTAGGGAGGCCTGTTGTGGTCCCGCTGCATGAGAGCTTTGTTCTCATTGCAGTGGACCTTTTCTTAGATCTGGTGGCCTCATTAAGGATGTGTGAGGTCACCGCCTGCTGCTGGCCGAATGGGGAATGAGGGGCACACCTTCTGATGCATGCCCTGCATTCACCCATCAGTGACTGCACCTCCAAATCTGCTACTACCGCAAGATGTTGGCTGCGCAAGTGCGAGCCAACATAATGATTCCAATAAAATTTAAAAAGCCAAAATACCTTAAAAGTAAGAGCCAAATAGTAATCTCTTACCTTGAAAAAAATATGTCAACGGTCAAACTGCGACTTACTGTACAAGATGCAACTAAATGAAGGTGAAAGGGCATAGGCTGAAAAGGAGGCAGTATAGTGCAGTGGTCTAAGGCTCTGAGCTGCAAATCTGGTGACATCCAGCAGACCAGACCTGGGCTTGAATCCCACAGCTTCCGCCTGCATACTGTGTGACCCTGAGCAAGTCACTTAACCTCCTTGTGCTCCCAGGTCGCTCCTGTAAAAAAGCTTTCAGCTTAGTGTGCTATACCTGGTTAAACAACAAAATAAATAAATAAATGAAAGTAAAAGCGGTTCCATTTCCAAGCAGAAAACCTCAACAGGAACAAACCACATACTCAAAAAAGGAAAGGTGTGTGGTAAAAATAGCAAAATTAATTAAAGAAATAAATTAGGCAGCCAAAGAAGCTCTCCGGTTCCCAGGAATCAAAACGGGAACTGGACAGCCAGTGTAATAATACAAAAATACCTGAACTAAAGCAGAGTGCTGTATTAACAGAAAAAATTAAAAAATTACTGAGTGCTAGTAATTTTAAAATAATAATAAACAGATCTTCCTTTCCCCCCCACCACACACACACACACGCATTCCACCTATGCCTTTGCTGACAAAGCTATGCTCTGGCTGCTCCTCTACACCTTTCTAGTCTGCCACTTAGTTAGTACTTCAGAACTCTGCTTTTCCCTACTCTCACTATACACTCCTATTCCCTGTTCTCACCCTCCCTGAACTTACATCTCACAGTGATTGTGTAGTTTGTTGGACCAGCGGCTGAGCTGCGCTTAATTCGTAACTGACAATGAGCAAACGTCATGTTAGTGTACTACATGCAGAGATAGCCCAAACTAGAGGGGGGGTGTGGGGGGCACAGCCTCCCGATGAAAGGCTAAGTACATTGATTAAGTCTGCCATTATGTTTGTTTTTTACACTTTTTCATGATAATTTATTTTATTTGTGGTTGGGTCAGTTGACACGCATGTCTCGTTACGTAAGCGTTACGCTAAGCTTATGTTTACAGCGGAAAGCGGCATGCGATTCCCATAGCTTTTGCGCTACGCAACCTGGGTGGTCTGACTCTGCACACAATCGCCCATCTCACCATCCTAATGCATTTATGTATACTCAAGTACTGTTGGCTTCCTGAATGCCTAGTTTCAATGATTTCTCTTCGCTACAGTCTGTAACTTTGTAACTCATTTTGCAAATGTTCTGTATTGACTCTGTAACTATGTGTTGTCTGTCTATCTTTATACCTTAATTGACTTGGAACCTTTGTAAATGAGTCTCAGACTCAAAGGTGTTAATCCTAATCTGAAATAAATAAATAAATAACTGAAAGACCGTAACTATACTTAGGCTGACCTTTCTCTCCAAGTGGAGAAACAAATCTGACAACGGCCAGGGTAGAAAATGGCAGCAGAGTTTTTTTCAAAACACATTATTCTTCTAAATATTCAGTTCTTAGAATAGTGCTGTCTCCGGGGCAACGGTCTCCGTGGAGAATGATGCACAGAGTGAAACCATAAGTGAGGGATTCCTGGGCTTAGAACTACTTTTCAATGCAGGGTGCCTTCCTAGTTCAAAATGTTTAAAACCACCTGTCCCTGTGATGCTGGGGATATTGTGCCACAGTACCACGTGACAGACGTGGGTTTCAGCCCCAGCAGAAGCCTAAGCTGAGGTGAAAACGTTGGGACACTTTTGTGTCAGTT
Organism: Neoceratodus forsteri; assembly: GCA_016271365.2. Classification (NCBI taxonomy): domain Eukaryota; kingdom Metazoa; phylum Chordata; order Ceratodontiformes; family Ceratodontidae; genus Neoceratodus; species Neoceratodus forsteri. The sequence goes on from JADMNL010000025.1 coordinate 48,548,826, forward strand.
GCATGGTCTCCCGCAGAATGCGTTTATGTATTTATTTATTCCTCTGCTATTCTGTATTTGCACCCTGCTTAATGCACTTTATTATGCATGCATACATAGACAAAGATAACTGAAAGGCCTGTCATCTCATCTAGTGCACTCACCCCACCTAACTACTCTGCACTGGCCCAGGGGCCATCTTTTTCCTTTATTTCTGTCCCCACTTTCTTAATTACCCCCCAAATGCCTAGCCCAACCCTGCTTTAAACTGCTCACTGTTTTGACCTGTACCACTTCCTCTGGCAGCTTGCTCCACTTGTCCACCACTCTTTATGTGAAAAAATGCTTATGAAAGCCCCATTTGAATCTCCCCCTGCAGGTTTAAGTGAGTTCCCTCTTGCCCCTGCAGTTGAACTCAAGGAGGAATGTTCCTTGGGGCCACCCTATTAATACCGTGTTGGTTCTTGTATGTGTAATCACCCAGTGCCCTGGGGATACTAGAATCCCATTAGTACTAGTCTTAGGCAGGTAGAAAAGGCAGCTGGTAGGGAGCTCATTAGGGGCTTTCTACATAATTACATCATTGTTTACTCAGCTAGCCTGAGGGAGGGATGATTATGTCATATTAGAACTCTCTCAGCAGCATAACCATTTTTGAATCAGCTGATCAGGGGACGTTTAGAATGTTCAGTTAGTCTGAGTTAGAGTGTTAGAGTGGTAGAAGGTCTGCCAGTGGGGCTCTGGAAAGGAAGCCCTAGTCGTTTCTCACCCTAGTTTTGGTAAAATCCTCAGTTTGCCTGTGAAGTGGTGGAAACCATTTGCCAGCAGGACTCTTAGTTTCACTCCAGGAGGAGTGCGAGGGATGGCAATGTCTAGTGTATCCACGGGACAATCTCCTGAAGGTCCGAAAGTTTTCAGCTGCCTTGGAGAAGGACTGTGAATGGAATCTGACAAGCTACCAAAGAGAAAAATGTGCCTTTCTGTTGTTCCTTTCCAGGACTGGAAGGATGGAGCAACTGGTCTGTGACTACAGAATTGGAGCACATGTTCTCATTGGGAGGTTGTCTGAGATGGAGTGCCCAAGATAAGGCTACATCACACCATCTAGGACCCTTTTTCACTTCAGGGTGCTAATTTGAAGTAAAGTTCGAGTCTTTAGCAATTCAGTGGGGACTGAAGGCTTCTTTTCATGTAACCCTGAAAGAATGGCAGAGACTGTATCTGGGGCAAAGGGTGGAATAACACCATCTGGAGTTTCAATGCAGGGCTAACTGGTTCATTGATGGGTACCAAGATACCCTATTAAAAGCCAATGCCAGAATGAATTTTAAATATGTGGCTCAAGTCAGAGTTTTGCCATTTGGAATGTGTTTTGGAAATGGCTCAAGTATGTGGTTCAGGCCACAAACACTTTGGAAAGAGGACAGAGATGTTTCTGTGGAAAACTGTACTGCCTAGCAAATGTGTTTCTGGAACAAGTGTGTACCTGTTTTGCCATGACCAACCATTGGGAGGTCCACTGGTGCTTTAAAGTAACATCTGTGAATAAAGCCATACTGCACAATCCCAGTTATGGCTTTGAACATTCAGCTTTTTGCTTCTGTGTGAACGTTATTGCAGCCCCTCAGCAGTTAGGTTTAGCATACGCCTAGCATCCTCTCATGGACCTGGATGTAAATGTAAAGATTTATTTTTTAGTATTGTACCCCCACCCTCCATCCAATGAGCCTGGTATACACTCTAACGCTAGGGGTGATACCAATTTAAAAATGCTGCCAAGAGCAAATTGCATGCCATGTATTGGGCACTGGTTCTTTTGGGGGGTGCCAGCTGAGCAAAGTGGCTAGGGGGTTACATATGTCTCAGTCATGTCACCCCTCTCCCTCCTTTTCTCAAGGGTCTGCATGTTCAAGTCCTGAAGCCTCTCCTCGTATGTCTTGCCCTCTAGTCCATGGGCCATTGTGGTTGCCCTGCACTATACTGCGTCAGTCTTATTGCAGTCTTGCCCCCTAGTCCATGGACCATTTTGGTTGCCCTACACTATACTGTTTCACTCTTGCTGCAGTCTCTTCTCAGGTGTGGACTCCAGTACCTTGTGCAGTGTTTAAGGTGTAGTTGCACTAGTAAGCTGTACAATGGGAGGATCACCTCCTGATTTCTACTGCTTATCCCTCCCTATGCAACCCAGCACCTGCCTTGCCTACAGCTATTACAATGTGCTGTTGTTTTAGGATTTCCAGTATCATGACCTTTAGGTCCTTTTCCTCCATGGTGCTTTACAGCACCACTTGGGTTCCTCTTCCCAATGTGCATCACGTTACATTTCTTTGCATTAAGTCCCAGCTGCCAGATCTTCGACCTGCTAGCCAAGTAACCTAGATCCTCCCTGATTTCCTTATTCCTTCCTCTGTGTCCAGCCTCATGCAGACCTTTATGTCATTTCGGAAGAGGCAGGTGTTGTCATGATGCCTTCACCTATGTCAGAGATAAATACATTGTAAAGGACCCAGCCCAGCATTAACCCTGTGGTACTCCACTTGTTGCTTCCTTTATCTCTGAAAACTCCCATTAAATACTACCCTTTGTGTTCTTCCCCTTAGCAAGTTCTCCACCCAAGTTGCCAATTTTCTCCTACCTCTAAGTCTCTTATCTTCTTGACCAGTCTCCTGTGGGGACAGAGTCAAAGCTTTGTTGAAATTCAAGATCATCACATCTACTTCGCCTTCTCCTATATGTTGCCCTGGTCATCCTGCTGAAGAAACTGGCTAGCTGTCAGGCAGGACCTTCCTCTCGCAAACCCATGTTGTCTTCGGTCCTGTAGCCCATTTTCCTCTAGGAAGTCCACCAGTTCCTCCCTTAGTAATACTCCATAATTTTTACCACTATAGATGTCAAGCTGACTGGTCTATAGTTTCCTGACTCATCCTTCTTTCTGCTCTTGTGTAGAGGGACCATGAACTAAGACTGTAGGGGAACATTAGGTTCCAGGGCTATACAGGAAACTTGGGAAGACTGGATGGACCTTGCTCTTTTTCTGCCATAATTTTCTGTTTCTGTGTCTACTGTCCTCCAGTCCCTAGGGATCAACCCTGTGGTCAGTGAACAGTTAAATAGGTCTACAAGTGGCCCTGCTATCACTTCTGCTACCTCCTTCAACATCCTCGGTGTAAGCCATCAGATCCCATAGATTTATCAACTTTCAACCCTGTAAGCTTTTCCAATGCCTTATCTCTGTTATTTTGACCATGCCACTCGAGCCCTTGCTCTCCTCCCTTCATCGCTTAACCCTGCATTCTGGCAGTGGCTCATCCTAGTAAATACAGAATGAAAATATTTCGTCAGTGTCTCTACCTTCCCTTTGTTCCCCTCTTCCCATCCTTTCTGTTTCTTCAGTCTCACAACACCCCCTTGGATCTTACGCTTCTAACGGATGTTCCTGAAGAATGCAGTTTCCCCCTTGCTTTACTCCCTTTGCCCACCTGGAGTTCTGTTATTGCCATGGCCTTCCTCACCTTCCTGCTGGCTACCTTTGTTGTCTACAGGTACTTCCCCCTATCATCCTCCCATTGGCTTTCCTTATATTTTAACAATGCCCTGCTTAAACCCAGTCTGATGATATGGATGTCTGGGACACTGGGGACCTTACCTCCCACCGCACCAGCTACCTGGGTTTGGAAACAGACCTGGGTCACTTGGGGGCTTGCTGGGGAGGGAGGATTGAGCATCTGTAGGACAGCTCTCATCCCCCTCAGAGAGGGTGACTGCCCATCCCATGGATTGCCTAGGTGGCAGTACCGTGGGATGGCCAAGGAAGGGGCCTGCAGTACCGTGGGATGGCCAGGGAAGGACCCCGCAGTACCGTGGGATGGCCAGGGAAGGGGCCTGCAGTACTGTGGGATGGCCAGGGAAGGGGCCCACAGTACCGTGGGATGGCCAGGGAAGGGGCCCCACATCTGGATGCTGGGGTGTTTACACAGAGGTGCAGTGTGCACAATGCATCACTGCATGCATGGGCCCCATTAGTGAGAAAAACAAAGGAAAACTCTCAACTGCAGTGCCATGATAGCCTGGTCTCTCACAGACCTGAATCAATGACTGGGCACGATCCTGGGGCAAGACCCACCAGAGAAGGTAAGCCCCAGAGACGTCGGGTGACGAGGCCAGAGAGAACATTTCAGATGGAGATTGGTTGAAGAAGTTAAGGAGATAAACACCTTTCTAGAAACAAAAAGAATGCCCTCCTTTTGGCTCTTACCATCATCTTTATTTTAGCAACCACATTGGACCCCTTGCCCTTTTTCCCTTTGATACCTTTGCAACCAAGCTTTCCGATGCTTCTGTCATTGCTTGTTTCAATACTTCCCATTTTTGTTCTGTCCCCTCCACCTGCTGTATATGCCTTACAGTTTTTTCCAACTGTTCCCTCATCTTGCTGAAATCCAAATCTGCTTTTCCAAGGTCCCATACCCTTACTGCAATCTCCACCTGATCCCCCAACTCACCCTAAAGCCCTCACTGATCTCGATCTTCTTTCTAATCCCTCCTCAATCACCCTCTATCTTCCCTTCTTTCCCAATCCCACCCTCCTCCAATTGCCCCACCCTTGTTCTCAACAAAGCCTACTCCAGCTGAACTTCTCCTGTGTCTTACCCCAGACAAGTCGCTGGCTGCACACCACTCCACCGACTACAGGGATTCCTCCCAACCTGTCTGTCTCTCTGCACTTTCACAATGACTTTTAACAGTACTAATAATGTGCTGGTCGAATGTACACTGAAACTCAAATCTGTGCCACTGGAGTTCCTCTTGTTTTTAATTTTCTCGATTTTATTTTATTTTAATCCTTAGTGTTGACATTAACTGCAAGCATCTGTAACAACTGTGTGTTTCTACCTATATTGTTATGCCTTGTATTGCATTTTACTATATTTTGTATTGACTGACATGGAACCTCTGGAAAAAGAGTCTCAGTCTCAAAGGTATGAAACTGAAATCAATAAATACTGTGTTTACCATATTGGTGGTCCCTATCTGGACTTCCAGCACCAATGTTCTGTACTCACTGGAACAAGGTAGTTCCAAGATTGCTACATTTTGGTTCCTCTCTGTGTTGGTGAGCATCAGATCCAGATTATGCACTTGTGATCTGTGCTACATGCACCCATGTCTTTTTAAATAATAAATAACATTTGATACTGACTTTTCAGTTGCTCCTGCCTTTTATGTGCTGCTCCCTTTCATTTTTTATGTTCCTGGGTTTTAGCGCACGCCTGACTCCCATGCCCTATGTTGGAGGAGTCTACAATGTGTTGCAGCAGCCGTGCACATAGACTCCTTGGGGCGGCAGGTTTAATTGCTCTTCTAGCAACATGTCCTGTGCTGGAGGAGTCTGGGAAGTGCTACAGAAGCGTGCACATAGACCCTTTGGGGCGGCAGGTTTAATTGCTCTTCTAGCAACATGTCCTGTGCTGGAGGAGTCTGGGAAGTGCTGCAGAGGTTGTTCATATATAGACTTGGATGGGGGCAGGTGTAGTCAGTCTAGCTGCATGTTCTACAGTGGGAGCCAGGATAGCATTGATGACCATCATCCAGGTAGCAGTATTACAGCAGAGCAAGATGCTCTTCCTCCCTGGAGGAGGAGGAGGATTGAGCCCCATGGGCTTTGTTTTTTTTACACTGGGGTGGGGGAGAGGGTAACTCAATCTAACATATTCTGCTTGCTTTTTGTGTTTTTCCTTAATTTATATTTTCTTTTCAAACGTACACTCAAAGCAGTTGATATATAGATATCAGAGTATTAAGAACTGCATCTAAATATTAGCATAGAATACATCCACTGTGATTACTTTTGTTATTTACATTGGGAGTGTTAATGTCAAGCATGCTCTGCCCATATTTGCAGTACGTGGCACTCATTCATCTACCGCAGAAGGCTGGTGGCCAAGTTGAACCAGACAGAATACGACTTCACAATTATCTGACTAAATCACAGTTCTTGTCTCCTTCAGTAATCAGAAATCCAACTAAGTGCTAGACGACTTACAATGTTTAACTTACCCAATGATATTAAATGAGTCCTTGTTTGCCATTTGTTGCTCTAGAAGAAGGCGGAGTGAGTGCTGAATATGAATGATGTACGTGGAATTTGTGACTGAGAGGTCAACAAGAATCACCCTAGAACAAGAGGTAAACTCGATTTAACAACTTCAACAGCCAGTAATACCCTAATTATTTACTGAGAGAAATGCATGCATACCAGTCCATCAAACCATCTTTTGATATTCACTGAAACTGTGATGATGTGATATTCTTTCGTAATGCTCACTTTATGAAATTCCCCACACTTCATTTGTGATGATGTTCTGGAAATCAGCTGTCAAATCCTTTTCACAGAAATGCTAACAAGAAGCTCAGTTTAAACACTGAACTTGATGGCAGAAGGGGATCAAGGGTCCATCAAGTCTGCCTATACTATGCAATACTACCTCACCTCACTAACCTACTGTACTGGTCCTGTCTCCCTCTTCCCCAACTCCCTCATTCCCTCAATCCCGTGTTGCCCCTCCCCCAGGGACTGAGTCCCCTTGCCTTGTCCTAGCCATGTTTAAACCCCTCTAGGGCATCTATATTCCAACATCAGTCACTTAGAAAGAGGGGCTAGACTTTCCAGTGATCTGTAGGTCAGCATGGTATGGTGCTGGCCTCAAGTTGTGGTTTACACTTCAACTTAGACTTGATTTCCAAAATATTGTTTTGCGCCTTTTAGGCTACGGGTTGTAGATCAATGTGTAGCCTGTTTGGAATGCAAAATCATTCATATCCAATCCTTATAATTAGAAACCTGAAATGTTTAAGTATTCTATTTATTCACAGATTTTCTCTGGATTCCCCTTAAATCATTTCAGTCATTTCATTCTTATATGGCAACTTTCCAAATTAATATGCAGAAATACATGGGTGGCGTGGCACTTTTATCGCTGTAAGAGGGGTTTCTCCCACATTCTTCAGTGATGAGAGCAGCGAAGTGAAGGTGAGCTATTTAACTCTAAAGGGCATTTAAGTGGAAGTACTCTTACAATGGTAATAGTGCTGAATAGCATTACTATATTGTAAAGTGAGTAAGAGAAACCAAGTGACTGAAAACAATGTGGTCACACGACCATACATTACTCAAGCACAACAGCACAGGCCAGAAATAATTATCTTTCCGAACCTTATTACTCAGTTTTTAAAAGTAAAAATCCAGGGAGCCATTTTCTGATTGCAAGAAGGCTCTCTGGGGTGTGAGTAATTGTGTGAAAATGGCACGTCTTGGTTCGTAACCCAAGGCACACCATGATCCCACATTTTACTGTAAAACGTTTCCCTCAGCAAATCATATTGCAAAGCTACTGTCCCGTTACTCTGCCAGTTCAGAACAGTAGATGCATAAATGGGACTGCATGCTAATTGCTGCATTTTGATTGGTTGGTGCACCATCCCACCATGTCTGACCTTCCTGCTCCCTCCAAAATGGCTTTGTTGACCACTGTGGCAAAACATACCCAAATGTTGGCAACCCTCACCTCAAACTTCATTCCAGCTGCTCAAATCCTCTTCCAAGTCCCATACCGTTCTAAATAAATTAAATGCATGATTTGGGCTCTTGCTATTTAACAGACCTCCTGTCAGAATACAATCCTGTTCTCCCCCTTCATTCCTCTGATGCAGGTCTCCTGAGAGTTCCTAACTCCCAGCTGAAGTCTTCAGATGACCGGGTACTTGGGTTTCTTGCCCCACTGTTGTGGAACTCTTTTCCACCAGGTAGTCAAGCAGCCCCAACAGTGAACATATTAAAAACATTATTAAAAATGTATTTATTGAATCTAGCTTTAGGGTCCAACTAATTTAAACTAAAGTATTTTGACTGCTGCTATTATTATCATACATTTTATTGTAATGATATCATACCTCCTCGGAAACCTTTGCTGACATCTCTGATGAAACCATTCTGCTCTCTGTAGCGTTAACAGCCAAACAATTTCTGGCTTTACTCAGATGTGCTGTACCACTAGGAGATAGTGCAGTTTTGCCTTTCTGACTTAAAAAGTTCTTCTAAAGGACTTGGCAACTTGGAGAAAAAGATTCTTGCAACTGGGAGGAAGGTGGAAGGGTCTGGCCACCAACACTAGGTAGTGTCTACCATGCTGACTGACTAGGCCTTGGTGGGGGTGGGAGACTGTACAAAGGTGATTTTTTAATTCCATTTTTCAGTATAATAGATATGGCGGTTGGGGTTTTACTCTGTATAACCATATCTGGAAGAACATAAATACCTCAGCCTGCAGCATCAGGGTTCAATAACTCCCAGATATGCAGTTATTACTTAGTAAGCCATGCTTCTGTGACCTAGCTAAAACCATATCACAAAGCCTGGTCTCTGACTGTGTCACAAGACTGTTGCCACGTGGGGAATGGGTAGCCTTGTCCTCTGAGAATCCAACTATATCCCATTCATAACATGGCTACAGGGGGTTGTGAAAAGCAACATGGTCAGCCTTTCCTCTTCACAGAAATCCTATCTATTTTAGATTATGGTGACACAATTTATCGTAATACCAGTGCTTCTAGTCTTTCTCTAGTGGAAACTATCTACTATAAGTTCACAAAGTTTATATTGAATTCAGAAAGGAATGAACATCACTGTACCTTACTTATACAACTGAATTGGCTTTCTCCTTCATTTTAACATACCCTTCATTGGCTATCCTTGATATATAAAACTATAAACCCTTGACACCAGCAAACTTCTTCAAGACCTGGCCTAGGCCAACTGGTCTCCTGTCCTCTCCATCTCCGTGGACGCTGCCCTCTCTCACTTTACTTCAATTTTTCTAAGTGTGTGGGATACCCATGTAAATCCCGTGATCAATCGTGGCATTTATTTAAGATCTCACAGAACCCAATTGACCATCAGACCTATTCTACCCTCCACAATTCTTGTACGAGACGTATCCGACAGGCCAAATCAGATTTCTTCAAAGCTCGCTTGCAAGCCCCTAATAGCAATCCTTCCTCCTTCTGGAATGATCTCCGCTTGCTCATTCATCTTTCCCCAGATTTACCCCTACCCACTCTCTGTGTGTCTGGCACACCAATTACTGAGCCCTTTCTTGTTGTTGAAGCTCTAAACAAGTTCTTCACAACTTGTGCTGTACCACACAGTCCTCCTGCCTCCCAACCCTTTCCCCCATCCCCCCTCGATCCACCAACTTCTACCTACAGCCTGTTTCCCCTCTGAAGTCTATAGAGTCCTCATCTCCCTAAATCCCTCAAAATCTAGCCCTGATGGCTTGCACCCAAAGCTCCTCAAAATCTCTGCTCCCTCAATTGTCGACCCCCTAACCTTCATTCTTAATATGTTCATCTCCTACTCTACTGTCCCAGCAGCTTGGAAGTTCACAACAGTACTCCCTCTTCAAAGGAGGGGATGCAGCTGCCCTGGCAACCACTGCCCCATTTCACTTCTTCCTCACTTCAAAGTCCAAGAGTCCCTGGTCCTCTCCAGGTTAAATGAGTTCCTCCACACCTCCAACACTCTGTCCCTGTTCAATTGGGATTCAGAAAGAACCACTCTACCACTACCTCCTTCTTACGCTTCACAGATGCTATCCACTCGGCCATGGTCCAAGGCTCATCACCTCAGCCATTTTCCTTGATTTAGCCAAGGCCTTTGACTTGGTGTCTCACCCTCCTCCTAAACAAACTAAGTGACTCCAGCCTCTCACCTCCTGCTGTTTCCTGGTTTAGATCCTACTTACTGGCAGCTCCTAATCAGTAAAATCAATAACGTCTTACCCTCTTCCCTCCCCATCCTAGCAGGTGTCCCCCAAAGCTCGATCCTCGGTCCTGTCCTATTTTCCTTGTTCATAAACAGTCTCCCCTCTGTTTGCTCCCGTGCCAGCATCCACATGTATGCGGATGATACCATCCTGTTCTCGTCTGGCCTATCTGCCTCAGCTGTTCAAACTCCTCTGCATGAGGACTTCACGGCAGTTACTGCTTGGCTCAATGCGAATAGTCTCAAACCAAACACCAAAAAAACTGTTGCAATGACTTTTGGAACCAAGCAAAAACTCACCAGGAGTCAAGCTCTACCCTCCTTCCTCTCTGATGAGGACATTCTCCTTGAGAACATCCCTGCTTTCAAGTTCCTTGGGGTCTGGCTTGATCCCTCACTCGACTTCTCATCCCAATTCAATACTCTACTTTCAAAACTGCGTCCAAAGTTGGGGCTGCTCTATTGGCACAAGGCTAGCCTCCCCTCCCTGTCAGTCACCACCTTGTGATCAAATGGATCATCCCACCTTCAACTATGCCGATATGGTCTACAGGGCAGCCCCTCGACCTACCTAACCAAACCTCGACATCCTCTACCATGTCTTCTGTCAGTTTGCCACAAACTCCCTGTGACTAATTCACCACTGTGACCTCTGCTCTTCTCTATCCCTCCAATCCCTCTCCCAGAGATGCTTTGCACACTGCTCCACCCTCATTTCCAAATTGTGGTTCGGGACTCTCCCACCTTACCTCACATCCCTCCTTAAACCTGCCACCGCTTCCCCATACAACTCACGTTCAATTGGCGCCCGTTCCTTTGCACTCCCATGAGTCTGCACCTCAGCTGGTCAGCTGACCTTCTCTTACAGGTTTCCTTCCCTCTGGAACAGCATCCCCCTTCCTACCCACCTCACCCCCTCCTTTCCTGCCCTCAAGAGCCTACTCAGACCAGCTCCAACTTCATCCTGCACCTGTTCATATCCCTAATACACCATCTCCTTCTTATCCTCTCATCTCTCCTCTCCCTTCTCCTGTACCCCCTTCCTTTTCTCTGTAGCCTTCCCTACCTGAGATAATCTGCTCCCCACAGCTCATAAACTCGTTACTGAGCTTCTATATCACATTAATATGTTGTAAATACTATTGCATTATATTGTATATTACTGTACCCCTAGAAGCAAATTTATGTAACAATCTGTGTGATTTGCCTGTTTTTATGATCTAACCTCTGTGGTATGTGTCTCTGTAACCCCCTCTCTGGGTCATACCTGGAAATGAGCTTCGATCATGGTACCTTTCCTGGTTATCAAATTTTAAATAAATAAATAAACCACCACACACCCTCTTATCTCTCTGACTGACTTTTAATCTCTGCTCATAATCACGGTTGAGTGTGACATTCCTAATCGTAGTTTAGTTTTACCTTTAGTTAAAAATAACTTTTGAAAAATAGTTTTCATGATGCCTCCTTGTCTTGGAATAAACTTTCCACCTCTTTGCAGAATTCTCTTTTGAACATTTTTAAACAAAGTTTAAAGAGGCTACTTTTACAGAAACAGCAATGCATTTGCTTTAAATAATTCCAATGATTTAAATATTGTACTGGTGATTGATGTAGTATGTTTTATTGTTAATATCATGTACTGTTTGCGCTATGTTTCTTGTATGATTGTTTCACATGACTTGGGACGTTCTGTAAATGAGACTTGCATGTCATAGAACCTATCCTGTAACCACTAAACTTTTAAGTAAAAAAGAAAAAGAAAGGGACTGCATCATCGTCATGGTGCCCCCCACCAGCACCAACAACCTCTGAACAGGAGATCTGAGGCTGTGTCAGACCTCACAGAAACACAGACAGGGTCAGCAGAAACAGACCACTGGCCCATCCAGAAGAAGAGAGATGTAGTAGAGGAAGGGGAGTGGGGGGGGTAAGGGGGAGGAGGTGAGAAGGGAGGAGGTACAGGAGGCGAAGGAGTTAAACTCTGAGGCAACAGAAAGGGAATCAGAGATAAGCTGGCCTGCCGCGCAGTGGTTGGATTTCTGCTTATGACGCCAGCGACCCAGGTTCAGGAATGGACCCGGGAGTTGGAGGGCTGGCTGGGGAGAAGGATTGAGCGACCTGAGGCTGCTCTCCATCTCCAGGGGAGGCTGGGAGACTGCCCAGTGTCACGAGACTCTGGCGGAGGCCAGGAGGAATATAGCCTTGAATTAAAAAGAATTGCGGTAGGCGGACGCAGGATGTCATTGCACGTCTCGCCCCTGGGGTTCAAAACAAGGAAAAACCTTGCTTGCGACCGCCAAGCATGACACCCACCCCTGACTCTAATTAGCCTCCAGGCCAGCTCCAATTCTGCTCCCACGTTTGCGGCACTGAGCTCAGGTGCCACAACCCCATCCTAAGGGGGAAAGCCGGGGGCGTCGGGGAATCACAGCCAGTATGGAGGTGGGGGTTCAGGGGTCTGTGACTGGGCCGAGGATTTGGTGGCCATGGGCAGCATAAAGAAAAAAAGAAAAAAAAGAAAAAAAGAAAGGGAGTCAGAGATGAGGGTGTCACCCACCTTGAGGATGGGGAAGGAGGACTGGTAGGAGGGAAGAGAGGGAATGGATGTCATTCCAGAACCCAGAGGGTGACTTAGGTTGCTCTGGAAGGTAGAGGAAAAGTACTCAGCCTTGGCAAGTATGGTGGTTCCTATACAAGCATTCCAAGGGCTCGGTACCAAATAAGTTCAGCTGGGAGCCAGAGGACTTGTGAGTCTTCCAGGCCAGATCACAAGCACCTAGGCAGGCCAATAATTCGTCTAAGATCCAGGGAGGAGAGAACCATGGACCCTAGTTTTCCTAAGAGCATGCAGATCCCAGATTGCCATGAATTTGTTGTGAAAGTAATTGAAATCTGCTGTACTATACCTTACACTAAATGATCAGATCCAGGTATATAACTAAATAACTCAGACTTCTTAAAATATTTGACAAATGTAAGTTGCTTTAGAAAACCTTATAACATGGGTTGGAAAAAGGAGGACATGTAATTGGTCAAGGGACATCACCTGACCGTGGAGTAAATCTGCTATTTAATCCACAGTTGGAGTGAATGTCCCTGATGAAATATCCCTGCAAATGTTGGCACTCATTAGGTTGCTCTGGAAGGTAGAGGAAAAGTACTCAGCCTTGGCAAGTATGGCGGTTCTTGTACAAGCATTCCGAAGGGCTCGGTACCTATTAAGTTCAGCTGGGGGGCCACAGGACTTGTGAGTCTTCCGGGCCAGATCACAAGCACCTAGGCAGGCCAATAATTCGGCTAAGATCCAGGGGAGGAGAGAACCATGGACCCTAGTTTTCCTAAGGGGGGCATGCAGATCCCAGATTGCCATGAATTTGTTGTGAAAGTAATTGAAATCTGCTGTACTATACCTTACACTAAATGATCAGATCCAGGTATATAACTAAATAACTCAGACTTCTTAAAATATTTGACAAATGTAAGTTGCTTTAGAAAACCTTATAACATGGGTTGGAAAAAGGAGGACATGTAATTGGTCAAGGGCCATCACCTGACCGTGGAGTAAATCTGCTATTTAATCCACAGTTGGAGTGAATGTCCCTGATGAAATATCCCTGCAAATGTTGGCACTCATTAGGTTGCTCTGGAAGGTAGAGGAAAAGTACTCAGCCTTGGCAAGTATGGCGGTTCTTGTACAAGCATTCCGAAGGGCTCGGTACCTATTAAGTTCAGCTGGGGGGCCACAGGACTTGTGAGTCTTCCGGGCCAGATCACAAGCACCTAGGCAGGCCAATAATTCAGCTGAGATCCAGGGGAGGAGAGAAACACGGACCCTAGTTTTCCTAAGGGGGCATGCAGATCCCAGATTGCCATGAATTTGGTATGAAAGTAATTGAGGGCAGAGTTGATACTAGTCCATGACAACCAAGTCTCATGGAGCAATGGTAAGTCCAGCGATCGGAAGGGTTGGATCTTGGAGGATTCTAGGAGGGCTTTGGGTGATGAATTTTGTATACGGAGTAGATCATATGGTGGTCACTAAGGGCATCAGGAGGGTGCCAGCTGCTGTGATACTGTGAGGGTGAGGTAGGCACCAGTCCAGTAAGAAATGATTGTGAGATTTAGGACTGTGTTGGGCTGGGTTCGAGATCAATTGAGTCAGTTGAAGACTTGATATTTTGGCAGAGTTTTGATTGTGAGGAGAGACAATTAATATTAAAGTCCACAAGGATGAGTAGTTCTCCAGGCGAGGCATGGATTGAGATATTAGTGGTGAGGGGTTGTGTGGCCGCTTGGAAACTAATGGACGCCTGCTAGATCGCGCTGTTTAGTCCATCTATATTTAGATTTATTTGACAGTTTTTCGTGGAGGAATAAATAAGGGAAAGCTGAAGAATCTTAGTTATTAAACACCAAACAACAACGAGTGAGTGTATTTACGAGCTGTCCTTTCACCATAAGTCCGTATTTCTTTTTGGTAAAACGCAATGGTTCAAAGGCTTCACACGGCAAACAGCAGCCTGACTGAGAACTGAAGGCCAACATCAAGTCAGCATAACACACAAACTGCTGGTATACCCACTAATGATATGGCAAGTAAGAATGACATACTACAAATAAAAAGAACTGCTTAATGGGCTAAAAGAAAAAATTACTCACCGTAGTAATGTTGTTTCTTCTAATGGAGTCTTGCTGTATTCAGACATAATGCAGTTAGCCCCAGTACTTGAACTGCCCCAGAGAGGAAAGAGTTAGCTCTATGCAGAAGCATAGAACGCTGAGCTCGAGCTCGGTTTTTAAACCTCTGTCTGTTGTACTTCTCATAGTAACCGTCAGATTCTTACGAGCATACTAACTAACATATTATAGTATGGAAATTGTTCAACATATAGCCAAAGGGTAAAAGATTCTTTTGGGGCCCAAAAGACTCAAGTTGAGAACCCAAGAAGGAAAGGTAGTGACAATATTTAAGTATAAAACACCAGAAAAAATAACAAGAACATCCACCCCACCCAAGAGGGAGGGTACAAGGTACACCCCTGAGGTGCAACACTGTACCTGCCAGCTCACTTCCCAAAAAACAGGTTCTGAGAGAGGAGGGGGGGAGGTCTGAATACAGCAAGAGTCCATTAGAAGAAACAACATTACTATGGTGAGTAATTTTTTCTTCTAACAACAGGAAGTCTTGCTGTATTCAGACATAATGCAGACTACCAAGCAGTTCCCTATGGAGGAGGGAATGCAGAACCTACTTTGGGAAGAGGCTCTGCAGTACTGCTGCACCAAACCTAGCATCACTCCTAGCCTGGATGTCCAGAGAGTAATGCTTGGTAAAAGTATGTACTGTTTTCCAGGTGGCTGCTTTACAGATCTCTAACAAAGGTATATCTCAGGCTGCAGCTAGAGAAGCAACTGTACACCTAGTCAAATGAGCCCTCAGGCCTAAAGGGGGCATTCTACCCAACTTGTCATAACAGAATTGTATACAAGAAACAATCCACCTGGCAATAGCTCTTTTAGTGGCAGGCTTACCTTTCCCCACCTCCGCCATAAGTGAGAAACAATTGAAGACAGTCATTTCTATGTGCCTTAGTATGCTCAATGTAGTAGCTAAGGGCCTCTTAACATCCAGACTGTAAAACCTTCTTTCATCTGAAGAAGAATGATCGGTGAAAAACACAGGGAGAGATATAGACTGGTTCAGATGAAAATCCAATACCACTTTGGGCAAGAACCTCCTATTGGTTCTTAGGACCACTTTGTCCCTATGGAAGCAGATGAAGTCAGATTCAACTGACAGAGCCTGTAACTCATTATTCCGCCTGGCAGAAGTAATAGCTACCAGGAACACAGTTTTCCAAGTCAAGTACTTCAATTTGGCCAAGCCAGAGGTTCAATGGCGGTTGCATAAGCTGAGCTATGCAGACATTAAGATCCCAAGGTGGGTGGGCTCCTAAAGGGAGGTTAATGTGAACCAGGCACTTGAAAACTTTCTGAAAACAGGATGAGATGCCAGGAAGAGCCCTTCCCTGCTGAGAGGAATGCAGAGACGGCTGAGATGAACCTTCAGGAGTGGCAGGCCTAAGGCCCAGACCATTCAGATGAACTAGATAGTCTGAGGTTGTGAAAATGCCTGCAGAATCAGGCAGGATGCCTTTCTGAGAGCACCAAATACTGAACCTTTTCCTTCTTGAGTTGTAAGTTTTTCTAGTGGAAAGTTTTCTGGAGACCTTCAGAATATCCAGAACTCCCTGAGAGAGATGTAGTGCTGCATATTCTAACTCTTCAAGAGCCAGGCCTTAAGATTGAGAGACTAGAGATCGGGTACCAGATCCGCCCTGGGAGAGGACAGGAGATTGTATGTCCTGGGCAGAGACAGGGAACGTGACACTGACAAGGACAGCAGTACAGGATACCAAGTCTGTCTGGCCCAATCTGGAGCCACCAGTATCACTGTGCAGGATTAAGTCCTGATCTTGATCAGAACTCTGAACAGCAGAGGGAAGGGAGGGTAGGCATGGAGAAACCTGCCCTTCCGGTCCAAAATGAGAGCATCCTGGGGAACCATCCCCAGAACTGGAGGTCTGCAACAAAACAGAGGAAGCTGATGATTGTCCGGTGCTGCAAAGAGATCTATCTCTGGAGTGCCCCACCTGGAGAAGATGTAAGGATCCAGGGACCATTCCTCAGAGCATCTACTAGTACGTTGTCCTTCCCTGGAAGGTGAACTGCTACCTGAGAAGTCTGAAGAATAGGCCAGAGACCACAGCTTCATGGCCTCTGTGCACAAGGCTGAGTACCGAGTGCCTCCCTGTTTGCTGATGTACCACATTGTGGTGGTGTTGTCTGTCCTAACTTGGACCACCTTGCCCTTGACTGAATCCGAAAAGCTCTGCAGGGCTAGGAAAACTGCCCTGAGTCCAGGAGATTGATATGAAGGAGATACTTGTGGAGACCAGACCCCTTGAGCTGTCAGAGCTCCCAGGTGGGCTCCCCACCCTAGGAGAAGCATCCATAATTAGAACTACTGATGGGACTTGAGGGAGAAATGGAACCCCTTGTCTGAGGTTGTCCTGGTCCAGCCACCACTGGAGAGCTTGGACCAGAGTCTGAGTCACTGGAATCAGTCTGGTAAGTGAATTCTTCTTTTGAGACCAAAATGGCCTTAGATGAAACTGAATATCCCTCATCTGGAACCTTGCTCCCTGCGCCACTGCCGTGGAAGCTGCTATGTGGCCCAGGAGCTGGAGGAACTGTCTTGCTGGGTGGGAGACCTAAGGTCGAAAGGAGGAAGCGAGATCCACCAGGGCCTTCACCCTTGCCAGGGGAAGGAAGGTTTTTGCTTGTACAGTGTCCAACTCTATACCTATAAAGGTGAGAAGTTGAACTGGTTCAAGGACAGACTTCAGAAGATTGAGAAGAAACTCCAAGGAGCTGAGTAGGTCTGGTAGTTTGAAGAGCTGACTTGACCTGTAAAGGTGACTGACCCACTAAGAGCCAGTCGTCCAGATATGGGAAGATGGTGATACCCTGTCTTCTGAGGTAAGCCACCACTACTGCAAGGCACTTTGTGAACACCCTTGAGCTGATGTTGGCCAGAATAGCATAGCTCTGAATTGGTAATAGCCTGAAGGCAACTCGAACCTGAGGTATTTTTTGTGGAGTACCTGATAGGAATATGGAAGTAGGCATCCTTGAGGTCCAGAGATGCTAGCCAATCCCTGGACTTAGGGAAGGATTATTCCCAGAGTTACCATTTTGAATTTGGGTTTGAAATGTGCTTGTTCAAATACCTTGGTCTAGGATGGGTCACCACTCCCCTGTTTTCTTTGGGGTAAGGAAGTACCTAGAGTACAGTCCTCTTCCCTTGTGCTGAGTGGGAACTCTTCTCTATAGCTCTGAGAGCTAGAAGAAAGGAAACCTCTGCCTCTAAGGCAATGGTTTGAGAGTGATGCAGGTGGAAAAGACTTGGCCCTCTTTTGGAAATGTTATGAAGCAGAGGCCAGTCCCTGGCTTACTACTTCAAGGACCCACTTGTCTGAGGTCACAGACTTCCAAGACTGGAAGTATTAAGCCAACCTGCCTCCTACTGGAAATGGGGAGCTGACTTAGACTGAACACATCAGGGTGTCTGCTTGGCAGGAGCCTTAGACTGAGAAGAGGAAGGAGCAGCTCTGTCATTCCCCTCCTGCCCCTCCCTCTAAGAACCCTCTGTGGGAAGGGAGAGGAGGCCTGGGCTTGTAAAAGGCCTTTGAAAGGGCCTGCCCCTGCCCCTCAGACTGCTGCTTGTGCAGAGTGGCTTGCCGCTCTTTGGCCTGTACACTCCTGTATGTGATCCTGTATTCATCCATTTTCTTCATGTAAGCCTCTGTCTGTTCCTCAAACAGAGAGTTACCTACTACAGGAAAATCCATAGCCTTAGTCTGGGTATCCTGTGAAAGGCTAGTACATCTGAGCCAAGCATGTCTTCTGAGAGACATAGATGTAGCCATGATTCAAGATGCCACATCATTGGTGTCCACAGCAGCATGAAAATTGCATTTTGGATGCCTCAATTCCATCAGCAGCCGCCTCCTCCAGCTCCTTGGCTAGCTGGGGAGAGGCCTGTTTAGCCAGTTCCAGAACCATATCCCATCTGGATTTCTGGTACCTGGCTGTGTAGGCCATATAAGTAGCCTGCCTGAGTCCAAAAGAGGATGCCAAATACTGTTTTTTGGCCATGGCATCCACTTTCCTGGAGTCCTTATCCAGGGGTGTGAAGCCAAAGGAATGTTAGCCCTGTTACAGGCTGCAGCCTGCACTACTCCAACATGGCTGCAATGACTATAAAGGAACTCCACAGCTGAGCCTGATAACATATACCTCCTGTCCATTCTGTTATCCACAGGAAGTATTGAATTAGGGGTTTGTAAAATTCTGTGTGTCTGTTTCCCCAATGATTTATGAAGAGGATAGACAGTCTTTTGACTCTGGGATGTCCATCATTTCCACAAAATCAGGGTCTTCATCCTCCTCTGCAGCTACAACTAAGGGTAGTTGCAGGGTTTTCTCACCTTTTGTAGAACAAAAATGTGAAGGGGACTCAGAGAGCCTGGGAAGAGAGACACCTGAGGGCCTGTCTGGGAGATGTCCAGTTCAATGGGCACATCCAGACCCCTGGTCGTCTGCCGCCATCATCATCATCACCGGATAGTCTTTGTCTCCTCCCACTCCTCATAATAAGCGCCTGATCATACTTGAGGAGATGGATCTGATCAACTGACCGCTTAACCAGCGGTACCGGTTCGGATGGAACCGTCTAAGCGATTGAACAATGCTAATCGCTTTGACTATTTCGGGCCCGCGTTGAGAGTGCGACATCGATCCAACCGCAGACTTCTACGCTTCTTTTTGATGGAACCACCGGGGTCGGCCTCCTTTGCCTGAGGAGGTATCGCCTAGGTCAGTAGGCACCTCCTCAGGTTCGGCTGCAACCGAACTGGGCTGGCCATCTGGATCTACGGACTTCTCGTCCTCCCTTTCCTTCAGCGTACTCAGTCTTTTGTCTAGAGTGGATTTAGGAAAGTTTTTACAGATTTGGCAGTATGACTTGAGGTTGTCAAACCCCAGACAATAAACACAGATGAGGTGGGGGTCAGCCTTAGAAAAAGCCTCCCCACACTCAGTACAGTGTTGAAACCCAGTGGACCGGTTTCTTCTTGGTTTCTCAGACATGGCCAACCTAACAAATTACCCTATTGCAGCTTTCAAGCCAGGTAATACACAACCGATCGGTTACAAACCGTGTCATGGGCTTTTAAGAGAATTGGCAAAAGGTCCAGTTCTTTTTAAATTGATCGGTACCGGAACACCACTCTAATCCCAGAAATAAAATTAAACAGAATGGGTTGGCTCCAAACCGGACCGGAAAGACTGGAAAGAAACCAAAGAAAAGAACAATTTCCAACTTTTTCACAGAAATAAAACACAGTCACTACCTATCTACACACTACGTGTACCGTAGACAGAGGCTGGAAATCTGAAAATAACAAAAAATATATGGTTTAAACCGAACGCTTTTACTTTTACCAAACCGAGCAGAGGAAATCTCTGGAGCGACTTCACTGTTAGGCAGAGTAAAGAATCTGACGGTTACACTGGGAAGTACCACAGACAGAGGTTTGAAAACTGAGCTCGAGCTCAACATTCTATGCTTCTGCATAGAGTTAACTCTTCCTCTCCAGGGCAGTTCAGTGCTGGGGCTAACTGCATTATATCTGAATACAGCAAGACTTCATGTTGTTTGAAATTGACATTTCTGAGATGAAACAAGAAAAGTTTAAAATACAAGCAGAAACAGAATTAATAAAAAAATTAGGTTAAAACTGTATACCAGCAAATTGATGAGCTCAAAGATACCGTATCTTATTTAAATTCAGTAACACAAAATCAGAACTCACAGATTGAACATTAATTGGGGAAAGTCGATGATCTGGAAAATAGGGGACGTAGAAACAACATAAGAATTACTGGAGTACCGGAGGGCTGGGAAGGCAACAATATGATTTATTTTTTTACAGTTGTTTATACCAGATCTACTTCACATTAGATGGGATCAGCCGTTGGAAATCGAACGAGCCCATAGATCTCTAGGTCCTAAGTCCACTCAGCGTAAACGCCCTAGACCTATAATTGCCTATTTTCTTAGGTTTTCTATAAAGGAGGAAATTTTAACAATTGTTAGAGATAGAAAATCACTACAATATCAAGGGTATAAAGTTATGATATTCCAGGACTTCTCCTCTGAACTAGTCAGTAAAAGAAAAGGTTTTTTTGAAATTAAGCAAGAATGTCAACGGATGGGCATACAATACAATTGTAAATACCCTGCTGTATTTCAAATTAGGGAACGGGGGGGGGGGTTCATGTGCCTCAGTCGAAGATGCCTGGCACTACATTCAGAGGACTAAGGAACCAGCAGCCATACCATCAAATCCTCCATTATCTGCAAACCGTCATTCTACAGCAAACAAATCAGCGCGTGGTCCCTATGCTGCAAACCGCATGTCTAGTCTCGCCACTCAGGAACAGCTAAGTCCAATAGAATCAATGGAAGCTTACCTTTCCCCCCATCAGCAGTGGCAGAGCCAGGTTTGGGAGCGTTTGGGAGCTGGGGGGGGGACATTCAGTCAATCACAGGCTCCATAATGGGCACTAAACAGTGAATAAAGATGGTGGCAGGGTACCACTACTAACACTTGGTCAGCCAGGAGGGGCAACTGCCCCCCAGCCCCCCCAGCTCTGCCACTGTTATCAGAAATGTCCAAGGACCCCACTCCACAACCTTACTCCATGATTGTCAGCACAGGAAAGCAGGAAAATAATTCTCTCCAAACAGCTCAATTCAGGAAAGTTAAAAATACATCTAAATATATGACAACAGCTCTAAGACAAGGCAGAGCCTGGCAACATAGTGCAAACAAAGGAAGAAGTAGAAGCAGGAGCAAACAATGCAGCACATTTGCCCCAAGTACCACTTCCTTAGATAACTCTTTGACCTAGAGGGAATTGAACTCTGAATAGTGCCCCCACTACAACAAGCTCCAGACCTCATTCCCCAAAGCTCATAGATGGAACCTTTGGGCAAGAACTATCACTTCCTGAAGGGACAGCTTCAGTCTTGCTCTCTAACGCTGCAACCACATGACTTGGAACTAAGAATTGCAGTATCATCGCGTTGCAAACACGGTGGTAGAGGTTTAAGAAATTCTGACTAAACTGGGTGAGAGGTTTACCTATTACCTGAATATGGCTCAGATTGCTGGAACATGTTTTTTTTTTAAAAAGAATACTTGCTATTTAATAGCGTACTAGTCCTTGTGCTTCTAAATAGGTAATTAGAAAATTAGCAAATTGCATAGTACTGTATGTCATGCTTTGTTTATTTTTATGGGCTTGTCTGCATATTTTACTTAAAGTAGTGCAGCCAAACAAAGTCCAATATATCTTTGTGTGTGCTAAAGGGAGTTTTTTAGTAGATTAGTAGTTGATAGATAATCTTTATATATTTTATATATGATGGGGATTACTATTTGAATTTCCAAGCAACATGGTTGTAGATTGAAAAATGAATATAATATAATTCATCTGCGAGGAATGTAATACTGGCCCAAATGGCTCCTCATTTGCAGGTTTTCCTTTTCTATGTACCTGTCAACCTAGGAACTCTGCATAGATACTTAACATCTATATACATCCTGCTGGGTTGACAAGGAACTACTTAGACAGTAACGATATTCAACACTCTCTGCACCCATTTGCAAACTTAGATTCACTTATTACATAGAATAATACTGAGCTTGCCAGGTAGGCTTACTGGGAGCTCTATAAACCCAACTATCATTTTAGCAGATAAGGGCTGATTCTGTGAAGGTGATGAAGGTGTAAACGGATTGGGTGCTAAGGAGAATGTTTAAAAAAATGCTGGTCAAACCTCTGCTTTTCCATCACCTTCGCCACCTAGATACTAACTAATTTTATTGCAGAAGAAGTTCTATTGCATGAGTTCCTAAGGGAAGAAATTTCTAGGTTGATGAGAGATGAGTATAGTATGGAAAGGGGAGAGAAAATGATCAGACTAGTAATGAGTTGAGTCAATCAATCCCGCTACAGAATATGCACTGATGGATAATCTTAACTACTTGATGATCCTGTATGGAACCTAGAAAAAGAGCAGCTACATCTAAGAAGTTTAACCTGTCTTAGCGCACCCTTATGATTGTGACTAGTTTAGGCTTATTTTCCTTTCTCTGATTTGGGTTATTAGCTTAATGTCTAAAAATACTCGTAATAGATTTATTCCCTTTGTATTACCACTATCACACATGTTGTTCCTCATAACTGTTAATAAGTTTTGTTGTGACTAAGTTAGATGGACTAAAAAAAAAATCAGAAGCAGTCCAGAGTAAGGGTTAGAGCGATTCCTTACATCACCACCTTGGACTGGGTGTTCGGTGGTTATAGGCTCATCGGTAGTTAACACCCTACTGTTATTAGAACTT
Organism: Neoceratodus forsteri; assembly: GCA_016271365.2. NCBI lineage: Eukaryota > Metazoa > Chordata > Ceratodontiformes > Ceratodontidae > Neoceratodus > Neoceratodus forsteri. The sequence continues at coordinate 48,571,668 of JADMNL010000025.1, forward strand.
TAGAATTTTGAGTTATTTAATACATTTATTTTACAACAATTACTATAATATTAAGTTGTTAAATTAAGATTGTATACTTTTTAAACACTTCCACTGTTTATCTTATTACAAAAGAGCTAAACAGTCAAAAAAAAATTTGATTGTATTGGGTAAAACAATTCCTTGAATTTCTATTATTTAAAAAGTGCCCCTTTTCAATCATTTTTTTTTTCTTTTGCAAATATAACACAGCACTGAAGTGTGATTCTATACGCTGCAGTAGAGGGGATCTGATAATATCAGATACTTATTATTGTTATCACTTTTATTGTGCATTTCTATTACTTAGAAACTTGGAGATCATACTCTTTATGAGATTTACTGAAATTTCTTCTTAGCCCCATGGGTCTAATCTTTTCTCACAATGGCTTTGCATACATATAATACAATTTCTTGGAATGTAAATGGTATTAGCACCCCTATCAAAAGAAAGAAAATTCTATCGCTATTAAACAGAATTAAAGCTGACATTACCCTTTTACAAGAAACTCATCTAGATGCTGTGGAAGCAGCCAAACTAGGTAGATCATGGGTAGCTTCAGTGGAATATAGTTCTTTCTCCTCTAAAAAGGGGAACAGCCATTTTAATTTGAAAAGGGGTTAATTTTGTGAAAGAAAACCATCAAGTGGACACCGAAGGCAGGTATCAGATCTTATCAGGAGCCATAGATGGACAGAAAATAACCTTATGTAATGTCTACGCTCCTAATGCACATCAAGCTGACTTCTTTACTGGCCTGACAGCTACCCTGAGTACATTTATAGACTATGAGATCATTTTGGAAGGGGACTTTAATGAAATTGTTGATCCAATTTTAGATAAACAATCCCCAATGAAAACAATTAGGGAAACCAAATCAAGACAGACATTGGTGGATCTAATATCCTCACTAAATGTCACTGACATCTGGTGTCTGTCCCACTCTAAGGGTAGAGATTATTCTTTCTTCTCTCATAGGCATCTTTCATTTAGCAGAATAGATATGTTCCTCACGCCAACCCCTAGCCAAATCAGTAGTAGACTCAAATATAAATCCCATTATTATTTCTGATCATGGAATAATTACTCTAGAATTGCAACTTGGGAGAAAAGAAATAAAATGAGATGGAGAATGAATGTTCATTCATTCTTAGATACAAAATATTCTGAATGGCTTGTGGAAGAAACTAAAACATTTTTCAGTATAAACGACAATGGTGATGTTTCACAAAATGGCCTTTAGGGAACGTTCAAGGTTTACATCAGAGGCAGAATTATTGGTTATACAGCTGCTAAAAAGAAAGCTAGACTGAAAATTTTTAAAGAAAAGCAGGACTTTTTACTACAGTGGGACCACAAACTTAAACAAACCACAAAGTTAGACCTTACATTTCTCTACAAAGTAACACAACTCAGATATGAAATAAATGCAACGTTATCTGAACAAGCAGAATATGCTCTATTTCGGGCCAGACAAAAATACTGGGAGGCTGGTGAGAAATCAGGTAAGCTGCTAGCATCTAGACTAAAAACCTTACACTCCCAAAATATTATTCCAGGTATTAAAGATAGGACAGGGGAATCTATTAACAAAAACTCAGATATTAACAATGCTTTCAGTGAATTTTATCAAACACTATATAAGGAAAAAGGCCACTTTAACAAAAATGCAGCTAAACAATTTTTAGAAATGGCCAACCTACCTAAAATCATTAAAATACAGCAAGACACCCTGAATAAACAAATATCCTCTCTGGAAATAGAAAAAGTGATTGCCTCCTTGCCCTTTGGCAAAGCCCCCAGGTCTAGATGGCTCACCAGGAGAATTTTATTCAAAATTAAGCCCTAATTTTTCCTATCATATGTTAGCAATGTTCAAAGAAGCCTGGGACAAGAAATCTTTACTTGCTTCAATGACACAGGCTATGATCACTTTGATTTATAAGAAAAAAAATCCAGTAGACTGTACAAGTTATCATCCCATTTTGCTTATGAATACGGACTACAAGATCCTAGCTAAAATATTTACGGCTCGAATTCAGGTTGTTATAGGACAGCTAGTGGACAGGGAACAAGTAGGTTTCATGCCAGGGAGAGCGGGATCTGACAGAGTAAGAAGACTACTTAATGTTATCTGGTCTGCAAACCATAACAAACAGCCTAATGCAATTTTATCACTAGATCTCCTGAAAGCATTTGACTCACTTGACAGGTCCTTTATGCAGACTGCATTGACAGAATATGGTTGTGGAAATTAATTTTGAGAATGGGTATCTATATTATATAAGGGGGCAAAAGCACAGATGCTTTCAAATGGAATTCTATCTGGATCAATCCTACTATCTAAGGGGACCAGGCAAGGATGCCCTCTATTGCTGTATATATTTATATTATCAATAGAGCCTCTTTTTAGACATATTCAAATAAATGGAGGAATTCATGGAATCCAAGTAATTTAGAAAATACACAAAGTATTTGCTTTTGCTGATGATTTGCTTCTAACTTTAACAAAACCATTACAATCCTGTGACGCTTTTAAAAAAAGTGCTAACGTATTTCATGATTTGACAGGTCTTCAACTAAACTGGCAAAAAACTCAGGCAATAGTGAAGTTTCAAAATGCCTCCCTAACTTCTCAGACTACTGATTTCTGGGATCCAAAATGGATATCTGATCAAATAACATTCTTAGGTTTGCAAATTAGTCCCAGTCTGGATACTTTGTTAGAAATCAACTGAAACCTTTATTGACCAAAATTGAGTTAGAACTAACGAAATGGAGTCAACTCAGCCTTTCACTCTCGGTAAAGTCAATGCCATCAAAATGAGTTTAGCCCCAAATTATTCTATATATTCCAGAACACTCCTATTCTTATGAATAAATCACACCAAAAAAATTGCATTCCTTGATCAGGAATTTCCTATGGAAAGCTAAAACACCTAGAATCAGTCTCAAAAAACTTCAAGCACCACATGATGCAGGCGGACGGGCACTACCGTGCTGGGAGACCTATCAGATGGCTTTCATCTTTAAACAAACATCACTTCATTTCCAAAGTACTTCTCCTTCGAATTACCATCCCTTGTGGTTGGACATGGAAAGAGAAATTTTATTGCCTAATACAATGACTGATTATATATACTATCCCGCACCCTCTAAGGTTGCAGATAACTGCTGTATTATTACCTCCATCAGACTGCTAAAAAAATCGACAAAAAAAGAGAACCCAGAATCTTCTCCACTACATTTTGTTCCTCACGGTACTGGATAATCCAAAACTGTTTAAAGACAAATCTAAGCTGACCAATGTAACTTGGGGAAAAGCTGGGGTGAGGCGCCTAAGGACTTAACTATCTACAGAATCAAACATTTTGATGTCATTTCCTGACTTAAGAGAAAAATACAAACTCAAAAATTCAATTCCATTATTATCTACAGTTGCGATTGTGTCTTTTAAAACATGTACTACAATCAGACTTCTCTATCCCTAATCACCCTCAATGGGAACAAATAATAGAATGGGGGTGCTCTTAAAAAAAGGGACGAGCTCTATTTATAAAATATTATCTAATGTTTCTGACCCACTCCTTCTGATCCTGCCAGCTAAAGACAAAAGGGAAAAAGAATTGAACACAGTAGTAGCAGAAGAAGACTGGCTTGATGCTTGGAAATTTGCATATCAGAGCTGTAGAGAGACACAAGTTAAGCTAATACAATTTAAAATCCTACATCACTACTATTTGTACCCAACAAAGATGTCTGATATGGGCTATGTAAATAACAATGGGTGCACAACATGTGGAACAGAGGAGGGTACTTTGTTACATATGCTTTGAGGTTGTCAGGAATTACTGGCATTATGAAAAGAAGTGCACAGAATGATCTCTAAGTGTATGAAAATAAACATAGATTTCTCCCAGCCAGGAATGTATATATTAGGCATCTTTCCAGAGAACTGTGTTCTTCTTCATTCTCAGAAGCTATGACTTCAAGCTGCTGCTCTAGCAGCTAAACGGGATTTTACTGAAACACTGGAAGGATCCAACAGCCCCAACAATAAAAGAACAATACAGCATGATGGCCTTCGTAGCCAATAACGAGAGAATTAGTTACATCATTATGGGAAAAAATGAGAAATTTGGTGAGATCTGGGGACCCTTCATTCAGTTAACATATTAATACAAAAGGATTTAGTAATTATATAAATAAAAAAAACTAGAACAAATTACAAATCTAAGATAAAACGTTTGAGAGTTGCCTTTGTTGTAATAGAGTTATATGTGTTTCATATTGCAATATTTACTCTACAGCATTAGATCACCATGTGTTGTGTAAACACTAATTTTGTGAAAAGTTATGCATATGTTTTGTCTATATGTATATTATAAGGATTTTATGTATTAATAAAGAAAAATGATGATGGGAGATAGTGGTAAGGAGCTCTGTTACTGATGAGGGGGACAGGCCAGGGCAGCAATAGACACTGGCCATGAAGACAGGAACAGAGAAGGGGAGAGAGTTTGAGTAGGAGAAGTTCATAAGCAGAGGGGAGGAAAGAGAGTACAGGAGTGAAATGGATGGTGGAAGAGAGGTATATGGCAACACCAACTCCCTTCTTTGCATGATCCTGCTGGGTGAGAGTGCACCCTGGGACAGTCCTCCCGTATCAGGGTTAATTGTGGAGCAGCACAGAATCACGCTGGCCTGCCACTGTACCAACTCTTGAGATGCTTTAGACACAAAACGTTGGTGTTACAGGAATTCTTAAATGCTGGGAAAAAGTGGAACTACTGATACCTTTTTTCGCAGACAGTGCCCCATATTGTTCTGCTGGCAGAAGAAAGCCAGTCTATTCTTCTTTCATATGTTTTCACTGTTTGGTTGAGCTGCTTCTGTTAATGCACATGGAATAAGTCAATTGTTAGATACAGCAAACTTTTAACATTTTATTTTCATTTATAATTTTAAACAATGTTGCACTTTACAACTAGCCAAGAAAGTATCACAAAAAAGATACAAAGTACCTGGTACTCGTACAATGAAGGCGGATCCACGTGAACATGTTTAACTGTACCATCATGCCATAAAAACTGCATCATGGCCTTCTGTATTTGGAAAACAAAAAGAAAAATGACTTTTCATGTTCTGCGTACTATACCTTACAATAAATGATAAAATCCAGGTATATACCTAAACAACTCAGATTTCTTAAAATATTTGACAAATGTAAGCTGCTTTAGTAGACTTTATAACATGGGTTGGAAAAAGGAGGACATGTAATTGGTCAAGGACCATCACCTGACCATGGGTTAAATTTGCTATTTAATCCACAGTTGTAGTGAATGTCCCTGATGAAGTATCCCTGCACATGTTAGCACTTGTTAGTTCCTCAGGGCAGCAAATGAAAACGGCAGCCCTTAAAAAACTCAGTGGGACATACTTCTTGTGTTTCCCAACTCATTCTCTATTGCAACTTGTTGGCATCCCCTGCCCGTACATTTGTCCCTGCTCGTACTTTCACCCTGTGAAACATTAGTCCCACTGGTATATTGTTCTTACAGCCATCCCTGGTGAAGCATTGTAGCAGGACTGAGCTCTGAAAGTGAGCAGGAAGTTCCACATTGCTGACCAACTGCACTGAGCCCTGCACCTCTTCTCACAGCGAGGGGGGAGGAAGGAGAGAGAAAGAGAGACACACAGACACTGACAGCGAGAGAGTGAGAGTAGGCCATGGAATTGTGAATTTCATACATGTACAGTATTGTGAAGCACTCAATGTTATGTAGTAGTAGAGTTCCACATGCGAGCTTCATATGTACATTGTTTTCTTCTGTCGGTTTGCTGGATGCTTTCTGAACTTTTCAGAGCACCATAATGTAGTACATTTGTCCTAGTTATTATACTCTTAAAGTTCCCTGCTGGTGTCTGTGACTCAAACCTGTAGTCATATAGAAAACTTATCAGTTTTCACCAGGTCATTTTTCATTTTAATATAATGAGTACTGCTTCTTCCGGCTTCAGTTTTAGTGGTAACAGTATAAATGTGATTTAAAAAGAGCCTCAGGAATTGTACTTGCATGTTGCAGAGTCACTGCTCCTTGCTGTACTGAGAGTCGGCAGAAACGAGCAAAGTCAATGAAACAACTTCAAAGAATAGCTGCACTGTCGGGTGCTCTGCTTCTTTCGCATGACGCTGTCCCTCAGTCCACAGCAGGTAGTGAATGGAAACCAGGAACCACAGCAAACTGACTCATGTATATGTTATGTATTTGATGAACATACAAATGTCAGAAATCATTTCAGGACTCAATTTCTGGCATTTGTATGTTCATAAAATAACATGCATGAGTTCTGGGGACTACGTTTCAAGTCAGCAGGATACATTAACATTTTCCCTATTTAAACAGCAAAAAAACACCTTTCTGTTTTTGTTTTGTAAACATAACCCATGTTATAAGTGCAAAAACCCACTCCAGGGTATGGGGTTATAGGAATTTAATCCACATCCCGGGTGCTGTGAGGACACTCGGCATGCGGCCTTATGCCTCACAACGTACTCGGGGCATGGATTAAATCCCTATAACCACATATCCTGTTGCTGGTTATTGCTTACTTATTTTTCACTCTGTTTTGTCATAAGATCATATTAGGGAAAGAGCTGCTTAATATTAGGATTGAAAAAAACAGAGTTATGTTTTAATATTTAACCCTGAGGATGCCAACAGAATTAGAACATATAGGAAATCTGGACTGATATATCAGTACACAGCACAGCAAGGGTTAACTCTTATTAAGGAATTTTCTTAAAAAAATTAGCAGGGATGACACAAAAACATATACAAGAAGTAAAACTAACCAGTCACAGTTTCCATGTTTAATGTTTAGTAAATATCAGCCACGATAAGGTGTGAGATATTATAAATCATAATATCTGCAATCAGACTTTAAAGGATACCAGTTTGTGTGCCATGCTAGTCTGAGGAAAGTCCATGACACACATGGGGGTGATAATACTTTTTACTAGACTAATAACAAAATGAAGGATTTCTACACAAACATTCAGGGCACTCAAAGATCTCTTCATCGGAAGCGGGGAAGAAAATTAATAAAAATGGAACAAAATTAATAAAAATGAAGGAAACAATGAGTTGTGGAGTAAGTTAATTATTTAAGACTGCGAAAACTAGCCAAAACATGGCTGTTGAAATCAATCCTACTACAAGAGTTGAGCTGAGTTGTTATCTCCTCTCCTAGTGTTAACAGCCCACATCCCAAACACCCTGGGAGCACCAGAACAGAGTTCCCTGAATAGGCTACAACTGAGGTTCACAAAAAAAGCACAGGGAAAGAAACATAGCCAATGTCAATTTTACATTAGGCAGTATCAACATCTTAATGTCATATATACTGGGCTTTATCCACAGTTTAATGTCACATACACAGGGCTGTATCTACATTTTAATATAATATACACAGGGGAGTTGTATCTACGTTATAATATAATATATACTGGGCTGTATCTACATTTTAATGTCATATACACTGGGCTGTGTCTACATTTTAATGTCATATACACTGGGCTGTATCTACATTTTACTGTCATATACACTGGGCTGTATCTACATTTTAATGCCATATACACTGGGCTGTATCTACATTTTAATGCCATATATACAGGGCTGTATCTACATTTTAATGCCATATACACAGGGCTGTATCTACATTTTAATATCATATAACTGGGCTGTATCTACATTTTAATGCCATATACACAGGGCTGTATCTACATTTTACTGTTATATACATTGGGCTGTATCTACATTTTAATGTCATAGACACTGGGCTGTATCTACATTTTAATGCCATATATACAGGGCTGTATCTACATTTTACTGTCATATACACTGGGCTGTATCTACATTTTACTGTCATATACACTGGGCTGTATCTACATTTTAATGTCATAGACACTGGGCTGTATCTACATTTTAATGCCATATATACAGGGCTGTATCTACATTTTAATACCATATAGAGAGGGTTGTGGATGCATGGAACGGCCTTCCGGAGGAAGGTTGTGGAGTCAAAAACAGTGGTGGAATTCAAGCATGCATGGGACAGCCATAAGGCAATTCTAGGGGTGGGGTAGGAAGAAGTAGGCTGCTGGTTAACTAGGATCTGCAGCTTATCCATTAGGTAGGGAAATGGGCAGACTGGGTGGGCCAAGCGGTCCTTATCTGTCATCAAATCTATGTTTCTATGTTTCTATATACAGGGCTTTATCTACATTTTAATGCCATATACACAGGGCTGTATCTACATTTTAATGCCATATATACAGGGCTGTATCTACATTTTAATGCCATATATACAGGGCTGTATCTACATTTTAATGCCATACATACAGGGCTGTATCTACATTTTAATGCCATATACACAGGGCTGTATCTACATTTTACTGTCCTATACACTTGGCTGTATCTACATTTTAATGTCATAGACACAGGGCTGTATCTACATTTTAATGTCATATAACTGGGCTGTATCTACATGTTAATGCCTTATATACAGGGCTGTATCTACATTTTACTGTCATATACACTGGGCTGTATCTACATTTTAATGCCATATACACAGGGCTGTATCTACATTTTAATGCCATATACACTGGGCTGTATCTACATTTTAATGTCATATAACTGGGCTGTATCTACATTTTAATGCCATATACACTGGGCTGTATCTACATTTTAATGCCATATACACAGGGCTGTATCTACATTTTAATGCCATATACACTGGGCTGTATCTACATTTTAATGTCATATAACTGGGCTGTATCTACATTTTAATGCCATATACACTGGGCTGTATCTACATTTTAATGCCATATACACAGGGCTGTATCTACATTTTACTGTCATATACACTGGGCTGTATCTACATTTTAATGTCATAGACACTGGGCTGTATCTACATTTTAATGCCATATATACAGGGCTGTATCTACATTTTAATGCCATATATAGGGTTGTGGATGCATGGACTGCCTTCGGAGGAGGTTGTGGAGTCAAAAACAGTGGTGGAATTCAAGCATGCATGGGACAGCCATAAGGCAATTCTAGGGGGTTGGGGTAGGAAGAAATAGGCTGCTGGTTAACTAGGATCTGCAGCTTATCCATTAGGTAGGGAAATGGGCAGACTGGGTGGGCCAAGCGGTCCTTATCTGCCGTCAAAATCTATGTTTCTATGTTTCTATATACAGGGCTTTATCTACATTTTAATGCCATATACACAGGGCTGTATCTACATTTTAATGCCATATATACAGGGCTGTATCTACATTTTAATGCCATATATACAGGGCTGTATCTACATTTTAATGTCAAATACACAGGGCTGTATCTACATTTTACTGTCATATACACTTGGCTGTATCTACATTTTAATGTCATAGACACAGGGCTGTATCTACATTTTAATGTCATATAACTGGGCTGTATCTACATGTTAATGCCTTATATACAGGGCTGTATCTACATTTTACAGTCATATACACTGGGCTGTATCTACATTTTAATGCCATATACACAGGGCTGTATCTACATTTTACTGTCATATACACTGGGCTGCATCTACATTTTAATGCCATATACACAGGGCTGTATCTACATTTTACTGTCATATACACTGGGCTGTATCTACATTTTAATGCCATATATACAGGGCTGTATCTACATTTTAATGTCATATACACAAGGCTGTATCTACATTTTAATGTCATATAACTGGGCTGTATCTACATTTTAATGTCACATACACAGGGCTGTATCTACATTTTAATGCCATGTACACAGGGCTGTATCTACATTTTAATGTCATATAACTGGGCTGTATCTACATTTCAATGCCATATATACAGGGCTGTATCTACATTTTAATGTCATATAACTGGGCTGTATCTACATTTTAATGCCATATATACAAGGCTGTATCTACATTTTAATGTCACATACACAGGGCTGTATCTACATTTTAATGTCATATATACAGGCAAGCAAGAAATGGGAGTTATCAGGTGGCTGGCTGTATTGCTCTAGTGGGTTCTGGTAACTGTTTGTTTTGTGAGGGGCAGGTTGGCTACATGGGGCTCCATTTACTGGGCCCTTCTGTGTCCCTGTTTGTGGTTTGTGCTATTTTCTGGGAGGGGAGGGGCTATATAGGGCTCCAGTGAGTCCTCCTATGTGCTGCTTTTCTGCAAGGGGAAGGCAGGCTAGCATATAAGGCTCCAGTGGGTCCTCCCGCTTGTGCTGTTTATGACCGGGGAGATGTTGCAGCAGGCAGGCTAGCTATAGGGCTCCAGTGGGTCCTCCTGGCCCCTCCTGTTTGTGCTGTTTTTGGCCAGGTAGGGAAGGGGCAGTTACAATAATGTTTAATTTCATTAATTTCAGTAGTTATTAATAAAGGGTAAAATACTGGGGTCATTTGGTTATAGTGTTAAGCAATGTGCTATGCGCAACATGCATCTTTGCTCAGGAACTAGAGTTCCACCTCCTCAGAAATCCCAATTTAACCCCTGCATAAAGGGTTGGATAAGCCATAAGGGAGACAGGTATCATGAGCATTGGCTCCATCTGAGAGCCCTTCTCTCAATATGTTGATGTCTTCTTAAGCCCATCCATCAAGTAATTGCCATCTTTTATTGAAGATAATGGTGACATCCTGAAGGCCCTTGATGACAGAGAGGTGGGACCAGGGGGGCATCCTAGCCACTTTGGAAGTGGAGGCACTCCATACAATGTTGCACATGAAGGGGGTCTTCATGTGCTGGTACACTTTGTGGATCACAGACCTCTGGGGAAAGCTCCAGACATTGCATTTCTGATTAGAAACATAGAGGTTGATGGCAGATAAGGACCGCAAGGCCCATCCAGTCTGCCCATTTCTTTTTCTACCTTATAAATGTGCCATTGACCTTTGCTCTGTCAGTGGCCTATCTATTCATACTCATCTGTATTGCTCCCTTATGCCTATCCCATGCCTGTTTGAAGCCCTGCACTGTATTCATAGCCACCACTTCCTGAGGTAGGCCATTCCATGCATCCACCACTCTTTCTGTGAAAAATAATTTCCTCACATTCCCCCTTAGTCGGCCTCCCTCTAATCTCATGCTGTGTCCTCTTGTCCTGCTGTTTTTCTTATATTTAAACATGTTAGACTCTTTCACCTTGTTAATGCCCTTACGGTGTTTGAATGTTTCAATCATATCACCTCTCTCCCTCCTTTGCTCTAGGGTATACATATTGAGCTCCGTTAATCTGTCCTCATATGTCTTCTGATGCAGTCCCTGTACCATTTTGGTTGCCCTTCTCTGGACTGCCTCAATTTGGTTAATGTCCTTGTGAAGGTTTGGCCTCCAGTACTGCACGAGTACTCCAGATGGGGCCTAACCAGTGTCTTGTAAAGAGGGATTATTACCTCCCTCTCACGACTTGTGACACCCCTACTAATATAACCTAACATCCCCCTAGCCTTACCTACTGCTTTAGAGGCCTGCTCGGATGATTTCAGGTCATCAGTGATGATGATGCCCAAGTCTCTTTCTTCCTTTATGACTGCCAGCAACTCCCCTCCCAGCCTATAGGTGGCTTCAGGGTTTCTCTTCCCTATGTGCATGATAGGTGAAGAAGCCAGAAGGTGAAGGAAGGAAACATATTCAATTCAGTGCTTCAGAGTAACTGGTAACTGGTATTTTTCTTTTAAACTTAGATTGCAGGCTTGTAGTGACACTATACTTTCTTTCTGTGTTGTCTTTACTTATAATTGTTTTTGGGCTGTTGAAAATTTAAAAAATAGTGGTGGTGTAATTCTGTGCTGTCTTTAATTGCTGCAAATTTTATCTTGGCTTGTCTGACTGTCCTGTAGCTGGGTGAAGGGTGTTAATTGTCTGGCCTCTGACCTCAGCTGCGTGATAACTGAAGGTGGGGCTTAGTCACAGTTAAAGCAGCAAACAGAAGTTCATCTTCTCAGAAGAAGCCAGAAGGTGAAGGAAGGAAACATATTCAATTCAGTGCTTCAGAGTAACTGGTAACTGGTATTTTTCTTTTAAACTTAGATTGCAGGCCTGTAGTGACACTATACTTTCTTTCTGTGTTGTCTTTACTTATAATTGTTTTTGGGCTGTTGAAAATTTAAAAAATAGTGGTGGTGTAATTCTGTGCTGTCTTTAATTGCCGCAAATTTTATCTTGGCTTGTCTGACTGTCCTGTAGCTGGGTGAAGGGTGTTAATTGTTTCGGCCTCCTGACCTCAGCCATGTGATAACTGAAGGTGGGGCTTAGTCACAGTTAAAGCAGCAAACAAAAGTTCATCTTCTCAGAAGAAGCCAGAAGGTGAAGGAAGGAAACATATTCAATTCAGTGCTTCAGAGTAACTGGTAACTGGTATTTTCTTTAAACTTAGATTGCAGGCTTGTAGTGACACTATACTTTCTTTCTGTGTTGTCTTTACTTATAATTGTGTTTGGGCTGTTGAAAATTTAAAAAATAGTGGTGGTGTAATTCTGTGCTGTCTTTAATTGCTGCAAATTTTATCTTGGCTTGTCTGACTGTCCTGTAGCTGGGTGAAGGGTGTTAATTGTCTGGCCTCTGACCTCAGCTATGTGATAACTGAAGGTGGGGCTTAGTCACAGTTAAAGCAGCAAACAAAAGTTCATCTTCTCAGAAGAAGCCAGAAGGTGAAGGAAGGAAACATATTCAATTCAGTGCTTCAGAGTAACTGGTAACTGGTATTTTTCTTTTAAACTTAGATTGCAGGCTTGTAGTGACACTATACTTTCTTTCTGTGTTGTCTTTACTTATAATTGTTTTTGGGCTGTTGAAAATTTAAAAAATAGTGGTGGTGTAATTCTGTGCTGTCTTTAATTGCTGCAAATTTTATCTTGGCTTGTCTGACTGTCCTGTAGCTGGGTGAAGGGTGTTAATTGTCTGGCCTCTGACCTCAGCTACGTGATAACTGAAGGTGGGGCTTAGTCACAGTTAAAGCAGCAAACAAAGTTCATCTTCTCAGAAGAAGCCAGAAGGTGAAGGAAGGAACATATTCAATTCAGTGCTTCAGAGTAACTGGTAACTGGTATTTTTCTTTTAAACTTAGATTGCAGGCTTGTAGTGACACTATACTTTCTTTCTGTGTTGTCTTTACTTATAATTGTTTTTGGGCTGTTGAAAATTTAAAAAAATAGTGGTGGTGTAATTCTGTGCTGTCTTTAATTGCTGCAAATTTTATCTTGGCTTGTCTGACTGTCCTGTAGCTGGGTGAAGGGTGTTAATTGTCTGGCCTCTGACCTCAGCTACGTGATAACTGAAGGTGGGGCTTAGTCACAGTTAAAGCAGCAAACAAAAGTTCATCTTCTCAGAAGAAGCCAGAAGGTGAAGGAAGGAAACATATTCAATTCAGTGCTTCAGAGTAACTGGTAACTGGTATTTTTCTTAAACTTAGATTGCAGGCTTGTAGTGACACTATACTTTCTTTCTGTGTTGTCTTTACTTATAATTGTTTTTGGGCTGTTGAAAATTTAAAAAATAGTGGTGGTGTAATTCTGTGCTGTCTTTAATTGCTGCAATTTCCCCCTCCACCCCTTCCCCAACTTAATTATATGCCCTGATAAATCTGATTGACAGGAGCTAAACACAGGGTATAGTAAGAGGTGAAGTAGAGGAGGGGCAGGGGGGAAAGAAGACCACCCTCAGCACAAGTGTTTTGACTCATTTATTTATTTATTGGTTTCTTTTCCTTAAAAAATATATATCTGAGGATCAGTTACAGGATTTTAATACTGTAAATAAATAAAAGAGAACTAAGAGAGCTTCAGTAGCAGATAAGTAGTTGGAATTGCAGTATAATGTGGGAGTGGTGTAATGTAGTGGCTGTGGGGCAGCCATATTCAGGCAGACCTCTGGACACTGAGGTGCTGCCCTATCTGCATGCATCTCTTGGGACTGAGGGATGAGGTAGCCAGACTCCAGAGCGGAAGTAAACTGGGTCAGGAGTACCATCACCCCTGTCCAGGAACCACCCAGTCCAATGCAGCTGCCTCAAAGGATGCCGAGAACGAGGAGCACTTGGATGACAGGGGCTCAGGGAGGGTTAGAGCAGTCGGGCAGAGGCACATCCCAGATCCTATTCCTTCTCAAGAACTCATATGCCACACTGGCAAATGAGGACAACCAAATAGAGGTACCCAGGAAGTGGAAGGAAAGGATGTGGAGGTTAGGCAAGGAGGTGACCTCAGTGGGGAAAGCAGTGGACCCCAGAGGAGGAGGAAGAATCCCGGTGGGGGACTCCATCATAAGAGGGATCCAGCTAGGAACACAGGAGGGGGAGGACAGGGAGGTGAGGTGCCTACCAGGTGCCACTGCATGGAGGGATGGAAGGAAGATACTGGGGATCACTGGGAAGGCAAGACAGGAGGGTGAGCTGGATGTCATTATCCACCTAGGGTACTAATGACTTGGCAAATGGGGAGCCAAAGGAAGTTCAGGAAGAGTTTAGGAAACTGGGAGGGTCTCACAAGTAGCTACTTCTGTCACTTTCTCAAGTACTACCTGTGAGAGGCAAGGGAGAGCATAGAGTGCATGCACCAGGAACTTTAACTCATGGTTGAAGAACTGGTGCTGTGAGGAAGGGTTTGGATTCATTGGTGACTGGGGACCCATCTGGAGGGATGGAGGGTTTGTTCTGCCTGACGCCTGCATCCATCCTGAGGGGGAATCAAGCACTCAATGATAAGTTTAAATGCTACATTGATGTGCACTTAAACTAGCAAAGGGGTGGCAGGCCAGCAAGGATGGTACCTACTTGCTCACCCCCACAGCTAGTAATGGAACCAGTGAACCAGAGGAGTGGCTATCTCTGCAAAGCAGCGTGCAAAGTTGAGATTAGTGTCCAAAAGGTGGATAAGCAGAAAAGGGCAAAATTCAGCAGAAGGGCAGACAGCAAGGAGAACCAGGGATAAATGACAACCAAGGAAGGGGCTGGAGTAGAACAGTGAAGCAGTCTAGGGAGGTCAAATCATGGAAAGCCATGTGTGCAAATGCCAGGAGCCCAGCAACAAGATGGAAGATCTGGAGGGCTGTCATGCAGGCAGTCAGACCTGGACATTGTGGCCATCACTGAAACCTGGTGTAATGATAACCATGACTGGGAGATGGCCATACCTGGCTACAACATATTCAGAAGAGACAGAGCAGGCAGGAAGGGAGGAGGAGTGGCACTGTATGTGAAAATGACAAGGGCCAACAGATCCAGGAGGAACAAATGGGGAGAGATACTGTGGTTAAGCTGAAAAGGAAAATGGGGCCAGCCATTCGGCACAGGTGTGGCTCATAGACCACCAGCCCAGGAGGAAGAAACAGATAGGAGTTGATGCTAGCCATCCAAAGGATGGCTGACAAGGGTGAGGTAGTACTGGTTGGAGACTTCAATATACCAGATGTGGACTGGAGCATCCCAGCAGCAGCATCAACTAGAGCAGATTTATCCTGGACTCCTTCAGGGTGCCTTCTCAAGCAACTGGTCATGGAACCAACTCGGCAGAAGGCAATACTGGACCTTGTGCTCACAAACAGGGACAGTGTGATGGGGGTAACAGTGGGGAGCACCTGGGCAACAGTGACCACCAGTCATTGTGGTTTGAAATCACAGAAAGAGCAGAACCAAACCACACAAAAACACGTATCCTGGATTTTAGGGGGGCAGACTTTGGGAAAATGGGGAGATGCTTGAAAGAGGCATTAAGGGAATGGGACAGGAATCAGGATTGAGGAACAGTGGGCAGTATTTAAATGGGGATTATAAGAACAACAGAATTATGCATTAAGCAGGTTAGCAAGAGGAAAGAAAGAGGAGACCATTATGGTTTTCCAAAGAGGTAGCAAAGAAAGTGAAAGCAAAGACTGTATTCAGGCAATACAAAAAGACACAGGCAGAAGGGGATAGGGAGAAGTACCAGGAGAAACAAAGGGAGGCAGGAAGTCAGTAGGAAGCCAAAGCTCAGACAGAAGAACACATTGCAAAATCAGTGGTTAAAGGGGACAAAACCTTTACAGGTACATAGTGAAAAAAGAAGGACAAAGGGAGGATAGTTAGACTGAAGGGGAGGATGGGAGCAGCGTGAGGATGACAACAGTAAAGCTGACATATTGAACAGGTATTTCTGCTCAGTCTTTACTAAGGAAGAGGGGTAATGGGTCTGAAGGGAGTACAAGGAGTGAGAATGGTGCAGAAATGGACACAAGTCCCTTTACACGAGAAAGGGTCCTGAAGGAACTGGAAGTAATGAGAGCGACAAAGCCAATGGGGCTAGATGGGTGCACCCAGGGTCCTTAAAGAACTAAGAGAGTGGTGGCTGGAACCTCTGGCTATCCTGTTCAGCCAATCACTGGAAACAGGGAGGTACCCAAAGACTGGAGGACAGCAGATGTAGTCCCCTTATACAAAAGTGGGAACAAAGAGGAAGCAGGAACTACAGACCAGTCAGCCTCACCTCGGTAGTGGGAAAGATCATGGAAGCACTACTGAAGGAGAGATTGGTGGAACATCTGGTTGTCAATGGACTACAGGACCCAAGGCAGCATGGTTTCACCAGGGGGAGGCCGCGTCAGACCAACCTCATTGAATTTTTGACTGGGTGACTAGGAGGTGGATCAGGGAGGGCAGTGGACATGGCCTCATCTGACTTCAGCAAGGCCTTTGACACTGTGCCACATAGAAGACTATTACACAAACTGGGAATATGGGTGGGGCAGGACAGTAGTGTGTGGGTGGGTAACTGGCTGGGTGGCAGGACACAGAGGGTGGTGGTAAATGGCTGTCACTCCACAGAGGGAAGAGTGACCAGTGTACCACAGGGATCAGTGCTGGGATCTGTCCTATTCAATATCTTCATCAGTGACATTGCAACACTATATAGAAGGCAGAATTTCACTGTTCGCTGATGACACAAAGCTCTGTAACAGAGTAGACACACCAGAGGGTGTAGACAGAATGAGAAGGGACCTGCAGAAACTTGAAGAATGGTCAAGGGTTTGGCAGTTGAAATTCAATGCAAAGAAGTGCAAGATAATGCATATGGGCACAAAAACCTGGCACAATATATCAGTTTGGGGGTGAGGATATAGCATGCACCAAGCAGGAAAGGGATCTTGGGGTTGTCATCTCTGATGACCTCAAGGTAGGGAAACAGGTGACAAGGCATCAGGTAAAGCAAATAGGATGCTGGATGTATAGGCAGGCATCACCAGCAGGAAAAGGGAGGCTCATAATTCGCTTATACAAGACACTAGTGAGGCTCCCACCTGGAGTACAGTGTACAGTTCTGGAGACCATACCTACGTAAGGACACATAGACAGGGTAGAGAAGGTTCAGAGGAGGGCAACAAAGATGGTGCATGGTTGCATCACAAATCCTATGAAGACAGGTTGAAGGAACTGAACATGTACTCCCTGGAGGAGAGGAGGGAGAGAGGGATATGATAGAGACATACAAGTATCTCACAGGAGGAACAGGGTGCAGGAAAACACTATTTTTAAGCAAAAGATGTTTCAGGACTAGAGGGCATGGGATGAAGTTGGAGGGAGGACGATTCAGAGGAAACATGAGAAAGAATTTTCACTGAACGGGTGGTAGGACAAGTGGAACACCCTGCCAGAAGAAGTGGTGGGGGCTGGAAACAATCAATGGATTTAAGAATGCATGGATAGACATAAAGGAATTCTAGAGGTCAGGGGTAAGGGAAATAGACTTCTAGGAAAACAAACTGAACTTACAAGCTCAAATGGGCAGACTAGGTGGGCCAGGCCCTTATCTGCCGACACTGTCTATGTATCTATGTATCTATGTATCTATGTATGATCTTGCACTTCTTTGCACTAAACCCCAGTTGCCACTCTTCTGATCATTTTGCTAGTTTATCCAGATCTCTTCTCATTCTTCCCACCCCATCTGGATCATCTACTCTGTTGCAGAGCTTGATATCATCTGCAAACAGACAAGTCTTATCCTCTAGTCCATCTGCAATGTCACTAATGAAGATATTGAGAGGACTGGCCCCAGGACTGATCCCTGAGGTACCCACTTGTGACTTGCATCTCTTCTGACTGTATACTGTTTACCACCACTCTCTGTTTTCTGCCCTCAACCAGAGTAGATGGGACAGATGTGTGCTGGGGTATAACCTCTTTAGCTTCATGGGTTAATACTTCCTTCAGGTGAAAGGTACTATGATGGGGCAATAACTGCCCCATGTTTTGCTGACTTTTACCTCGGGAAGTGGAGGAAGATGTAGTACAAAATCCAAGAGTCAGTCATTTCTGTCCCATTGGGCACTCTGAGATGCTTTATTGATGACATCCTCATCATGAAGCAGGTGAGTGTACTTAGAGTTTGTGCAATATTTGGAGAGTGTCAATAAAAATCTTTTTTTTTATTATCATATGACAAAAGAGTCATTTACTGGACCTTGAGATACAAGTAGATCAGTTGGGCAGCATCAGCACTGCTTTGTACAGGCTGAGGCAGTATAGCGCAGTGGGTTAAGGCTCTGAACTGCAGATCTGGACACCTGGGTTTGAATCCCACAGCCACCTAGATGCATACTGTGTGATCCCCTTATTCTGCAGCTGCCCCTTCCTCCCACCCTCCTCCTCCTTGCCCTGTCCTAGCCCCTTTTGAAGCTGCCCACTGTTCTACTGGATACCACTTCCGCTGGTAACGCATTCCACACAGCTACCACCTTCTCTGTAAAAAGTGTCTCCTCATCTCCCCCCGAACCTTTCTTCCTCCAGTCTCATATCATAGCCTCGGGCTTCCCGCCCCTCCCTTACTTTGAACAGCTCCTCCATACCTGTCTTCTTTATTCCTTTCACGTACTTGAAGGTTTCAGTCATATCCCCTGTCCCTCCTCTCCTCCAGCGAGTACATGTTCAACTCCCTCAGCCTCTTCTCATATGGTAAGTCCCCAACCTCTGGATAATCTGTTGCCCTGTGCTGCACTCCTCCAGTAACTTAATGTCCCTCTTCGATACGGGCACCAGTACTGCATCAGTAATCCAGGTGCGGTCTAACTAATGATGTATACAGTGGCAGAATCACCTCCCTCTCCTCGAGGATATACCCGCAGTGCAACCTAGAATTTTGCTGCCCTTTGCAACTGCCTTCCTACATTGTGCCGAGTTGTTCATTGACCCCATAATGAGCACCCCCGATCCTTCTCTCCTCTGTCTTGGCTAGCTGCACTCCCCAGCTGGTAACTCCTCCTTGGGGTTTTCACCCAAAATGCAGCACCTTGCACTTTTGACATTGAACTCAAATTGCCAGGTGGTCTGATCAGGTTTTCAGCTTTGTCAGATCATCCTGCAACCCTTGCCATCTCCCTAGGTCATCCACCACTGCTCCCATCTTGGTGTTGTCAGCAAACAGATTGGTCTTGCTCTTGATGCCCAACGATATGTCTGCAATGAATATCCCTAACAACACTGGTCCCAACACCGAGCCCTGTGAACACCACTCCATCAGTACCCTTGAGGATAGAGCTCCCCCACCCATGCAGTACCAGTTACATACTAAGCATAATCGTCTGGTGTTTTATTTTAGCTCTCACAGTACTGCAGCACAAGAGGTTGGAGCTATTATTAGAAAGACATCCTGATATTCTCAAAACGAACCTACTCTTGGGTCTCTTGTGACAGAGCCCCCATGTAGTCTTTAAAAGACCACAAGATTTGAAGGACATGTTGGTACACAGCTTGCAGCCACCGGCACCTCTGCTAGTTACCACTACCTCAAGCTACACTCTACCAGCCAGGTAAGATGGATGTTCTAGGTGTGGTCGCTGCAAGTTTTGTACACATCTAAAGCCAACAAAGGAGTTTCTTAACCCACATACTGGGCAAATAAACTGGATTAATCACTTCATCATCGTAATACCCAGGGTATAGTGTACTTGGCAAGTTGCACGTGTTGCTGTTTATGTGGCTGGAACAAAAGGAAGTTTAAAATTAAAGTGGCGAATGCACATAACAGCTGTGGCAGAATAGAATGTAAAACATGCCATAGTCAGACACATTATGAGAAAAGTGGTGCACAGCATGAACTGGTGTTTATTGGGATTGAAAAAGTCCACCCAAGTTGGAGCAGGGAAGACTTTGATAACCTCCCCCTACATAGGGAGGCTTTTTGGATCTATACCATTAGGGCAAAGCAGTGTCTGGGATTATATGGAGTGTTTGATCTGGGACATTTTTGGGAATGGCTACCAGTGCCGAGTATCCTATGACATGATTCAGTATGACACATAGTTAATTTTAGAGGTAAAATTTAGGTCAAGTTTATGAGACCATCAGGAGGTCAATGTAAATTATAGCATAGTTTGTGATCAAACCATTTTGAGTCTTCTTTTCCTTTTCCAGAACAGCTAGGAACATCTGATGATTTTCTTCCTGTGTCAGTCCTGTTATCTACTGCCATCTAGAGAACAATGGAATCCATCTGTTGGGGTTATTTTTGTTGGTTTTATGGGGCTGATTTTAATGTAACAGTAAAATGTTTTTAAGTTGTAGTTTTTATTTTCATAGTAAACTAGCACTGACACTATTTCACTTTAATAAACTGATTTTCCATATAACCCCTCCCTCTCCATCCCAGCTGTGGGACATATCTTTAAGGTTCCATGGAGCCTGTCTGCAGCACCAGCCACACTCACTGTTGCTCCCTCGTGTCCCCTCATTCAAACTCCAGCAGCGTGGGGATCAGACCAGGAGAGGAGGAGGAAGAAGCCAAGGATTTCTTCAGCATTTCCAGCACCCAAGCAAACACGGCTGCAACCAAGAGAGGAGGAGGAAGGAGCCATGGATTTCTTCAGCGTTGCCAGCACCAGCCACGCCACTGTTGCTCCTCGTGTCCCTCATTCAAACTCCAGCAGCGTGGAGATCAGACCAGAGAGGAGGAGGAAGGAGCCATGGATTCCTTCAGCATTTCCAGCTCCCAAGTGAACATGGCTCTGACCAGGAGAGGAGGAGGAAGGAGCCATGGATTTCTTCAGCATTTCCAGCACCCAAGCGAACATGGCTGCGACCAGGAGAGGAGGAGGAAGGAGCCATGGATTTCTTCAGCATTGCCAGCACCCACGTGAACATGGCTCCGACCAGGAGAGGAGGAGGAAGGAGCCATGGACGTCTTCAGCGTTTCTAGCACCCAAGCAAACATGGCTCCTACTGCACATCAAAAGCGCTTGCTGCTGATGAATGGGCACGCTCAGCATTTGCAGCTGGACTGGGGATTTCCTGATCACAAGCCTAACCCACCGACTGAAGCATGACCATGCAAGCACTACAGGGGGCACCAGTTAAACAACTAAAAGAAGGAGCCCTTTCAAACTAAAGAGTTTTGGTTCCAGTTCACCACAGGCAACCAGGCTGCTGCCAGCTTTGTGTTTCCTGACCCCATCTCTACAGCAACAGGGTCGGGGGTGGCACTATTAACCAATTAGACTTCTCAGCCTGAACGGGAGTCACAAGGAGCCCTGGGACACTGGAGAACTGCAGGAATTGCTGGCGCAAATTTGGAGCCAATCATTTGTTGAGTGATGGACCTTCATCCTGGCCTCAGAGGAGTGAAAGCTACATAGCCCAATGGTGAGTTGAAAATCCCCAGAGAAGCCCCTCCACTCTGTGTGTGACGGTGGTAGGATGCAGATCCAGTCTGCATGAGACTGCTGTGGAAAGATGAACAGTGGAACTGCTACAGGACCAGGCTGTATATCCAGTGGGAGTGAAAAGCAGAACTTTGCTTTCAGAAAAGGAGGAACCACGTGCTAGTCCAGCATGACACTGAATGCTGCAGGTTGCAGCTGAGCGAGACTTGAATGCTGCAGGTTACAGCTGAGCAAGACCTGAATGCTGCAGGTTGCAGCTGAGCGAGACTCTCGTGCTGCAGCTCTGCCTGAAGTTGCACTGAGGCCCCTGTTCAGCTAGAAGACTGCCTGATCAGTATTATAGCTAGGTACTGGTTATTGTCATCCTAAGGACTGAATGCCAGATGTACTGATGGGGCAAGAAAGAGCCATGCACAGAAGCAGAATGAGCAGAGGGCACAAGAGGCTTAGCAGAACAGTTGCAAAAGGGGGTAGTTGGAGTTCTCTATTTTCACTGATATATGCCATAAAGCAGTAGCACCTCTAATGAAAAAGCCATTTAAAGTTTGTGAATGAGCAAAGGGTTGAGCTGCTAATTTTGTGATTAGTTAGCTGAAGTGAGGGCTCTCCAGAGTAATCTTCCCAAACTTCTTTCCAAAGATATCGACCCCAAGCAGCATCACAACGGAGGCCGGAGGCAAAACGCAATCAGCCAGCAAGTGACTGGGGACCTCAACAGGGCAGAAGAAGGCCTACTTTGGGAGGTTGGCTCCCACCAAAGGGTGCTGGATAAAAAGAGTGGATATAAAACCCTAGGAATTCACTAAGCAAGGCAAATGGATGGAGAGTGAGACAAGAACACCAAACCAACAGCGTACTCCAGGTCTTCTGACCTGCGCCAGAAAAGAGTCCACCAAGAACCTGTAGGGCAGTCTCAAGAGTCAGACAGTCACCATGGCACTGTGATAGTTTTAAACTCATTCATGAACGAGTATTACTTTGCCATTGCCGATTTGAGCGAAGGGTTGGTTCAACAGAGCTGCTCATTCTGAGCACCGAGAGGACGTTATGACAAGAAAATGAGCATTGAAAGTACAGTACTACAAAACAAGTTTGGAACAACTGAGCCAAGATCCTGTGGGATGTAATCCTCAGAAGACCTGGGAGGACAGACAAATTCTTGCTCAGGTGAACCATCTGTTCCAGGGTTCAGCTCCTTCTCATCTTCATAATAATACTTCCTCCTTCACAGGCAGTTGGTATGGAACCAGAGCCTGGAAGGGGGGCAGGCAGCATTGGACTGAAATGGTTGGATACCCAGAGATTTCTGGGTGGGCTCCCCCTGCCATGCACAGCATAGCGTACCAGTAGAAGGAAGCTGCTAGAGAGAAACTACTGAGGACAAAAAGAAAAAAGAATGAACAGGGGTGTGGAGGACAAGTAAGTCACACTATCTGTTGCTCTGGGCCCCTCTGCCTTTGTTATTCACCGTAGGGCACCAGCGCCGCCAGTCAGACCAGTAACCTGAAATTAGACATGGTACAAAGCTGTTATCCGCCCCTATCACATCACACCTTCCTTTTTTATTGAAAAGTCCTGTAGCAGTGAAGTAATAGGGGCATAAATGTGTAAAGAGTAATGAGCACTTGTGGCAGACTGTTTAAAAACGTACTGTGCACTGGTGACCATCCGCACCCTGTTTGGCAGTCTTGGCTAGTGGCTAATGAGGTGAGCATAGGGGAGACAGACAAGCCACAGTGGCAAGGCAAGAGTCAAGACGGAGACAGAGAAAGTTTTGCCATGTTATTTAAAGGGACATTGCTTTAAGTAAGTGTAACCTGATTAAAATATTGTTTAGTGTCGAGTCTGCAAGAGTACAGTACCCAATGCTCACTTGCATTTGGAGGAGCAGAGCCAAAGTAGGATGGAGGAGGCAGGGTAAACTACAGAGAGGGAAATTATCTCTGACTCTCTGCCTCAAGGTCTGTTATAAAAAATTACCAATTACTATAATGAATAATACCACTTTCTCTCAGTGCAGTTTAACTTTCAAGGTATACATATTTTTTAGCAAGGATGGAATGAGAAGGGAAAAGTGTGGCCTACTGGGATTCAACCTCAGATCTCTGGTATGCCACTCCAGTGCTCTAACCATTAAGCTACAGGCTCACTGGTCAAAGCATCTGAGGAATTTCCTTACCCTCAGATGCTTTGACCAGTGAGCCTGTAGCTTAATGGTTGGAGCGCTGGAACGGCATACCAGAGATCTGAGGTTCGAATACCAGTAGGCCACACTTTTCCTTTCTCATTTCCATCCTTGATTTAAAAATATGTATACCTTGCAGGGGTTAAACTGCACTGAGAGAAAGTGGTATTTCTAACATTGGTTCCTAGTTGCATAATTGTGCAACACTAGAGAAAGGAGCGTGTGTGTGGCTGTAAGGAAATTCTTCAGATGCTTTGACCAGTGAGCCTGTAGCTTAATGGTTAGAGTGCTGGAATGGCATACCAGAAATCTGAGGTTCGAATCCCAGTAGGCCACACTTTTCCTTTCTCATTTCCATCCTTGATTTAAAAATATGTATACCTTCATATTCCTTCCTGAGGAGGCTGTGGGGTACAAAACTGTCGGAGAATTCAAGAATACATGGGAAAGACATAAGGCAATTCTTGTGGAGGATAGGAAGAAATAGGCTATTGGTTAACTAGGATCTGCAGTTTATCCTGTAGGTAGGGAAATGGGCAGACTAGGTGGGCCAAGCAGTTCTTATCTGCCATCAAAGTCTGTTTCTATGAGAAGATACGTACTGCTGCCTAAAAGTAAGAAATATTGGAGATATTCTCCCAGTGATCACACTGTCTGGTTGTAAGCCTGATTATATACCAGAAATAAATCACTTTTTGTGCTAGACACCACTTGTCTGTAATTTCTTCACTTTAGTGCAGTTTCAACAAGAACCTGAGAAGGTGATGGTTTTACCATCCCGTTACACATTTGATCTGATTAAGTTTTTAACAAAGAATCACTGTTGACATTACTTGCTGCTAATCTGTTCCTTTTGTTCTCTTTGTATATAAATTTGTATTCTCACCACTTTTTATGTACTTCACTCTGATTCCAAAATCAGTTGAAATGTTGCAGCAAGCCTACTTGCAGCACTGACACTGTGAGAACAGAAGCTTTCCAATGGAAGGAAAAAAGGTTACAAAAATTGGACCGTTCTTGCTATCTAGGCTATGATGTTCTCTGTTTCTAAGCTGCAATATAGCAGTGGACTTATCATCACGTCATATGTGAAATAAATGCACTGTTGTAGCAAATCCCTTGGAGTAGCTTTGGATGACACCTTATCTTCTGCACCACGTGTTGACAATCTGGTGGGCATAATTAACAAAAGACTGGATGTCCTGTACTAGAACAGGAACAAATTCACTGGGCCACTAGATGCCTAACTGTTGCCAGCTTCATTGTGTCACTTATAGGTTATGGACTCCCTGCTTACATAGCTGCCTAGGACACGATGCCAGTAAAGCTGATCTCTAATAAGGCGTGCCACTTTTTACTTGGTGCAAGTTACCGCACTCATAGTTGTATCCTTTATGCACAGACTAACTGGCTACCTTTACCCAGCAGAATAAAGCTCCAGACCTGCTTGCTAGCTAAAAATGCTGTCATGGGCCTAACACCCCCTGCTTTAACAAACTGCTTTCGCACCATCTCCAACCAGTACAACACCGAAACATGGCCATGAATGCCCTTACGCCCCTTTCTGGCATACTCAACTGGACAAGGGATCATTAGCTGTTAGGGCTGGTAACTGGATAAACAAATTGCCTGATACACTGCTGAATCTCCGCAAGTGAGATATTTGCAGTCTGCCTTTGCAGTCCAATGCAACTGTAAATTAAGAACAGTTTTAGTTGGTTTCTCTCCGTACATTACCTGTGACTTCTATACAATGATCTGTATTAATTTTTTCCAAAACTGTATCTAATTGTCCTGTCATAAGTGCTTTGAGCCATTTCTCTGGAACTGCTTATTATACTTGTAATGTTTTTTAGTGACTGTATTTGATGGGGACCCTTTGTAAATGAGCACTTGTGCTAAATGTTATCTGTGAAGTTTTCAATAGACAAACAAAAAGTGGTTATACATGGTTTTGCAGTTAAAATTCAGGCTATAGTTTGTCCGTCAGGACGTGCCGCTGTCCATAAAATCTGGGGTAGAGTATGTATACTAGGGCATACCATGGTTGGTACCAGGGCCCCCATGGCCCCATTTCCAGGTGGGCCCTTTGCTTACCAGTCCGACCCTGGGGGCAGGCATATTCATAAAATTTCCAATAGCCTAGAAGGCCTGTAAAAATTGCCATCCTCTTGCCACGTCCACTGCAGAGGACATCTGTCTTGTGTCAGTTTGTTTCTCTTCCTTTTTCAGGAGGAGTGACAGAGGCATGTTGTTCTTTCCATTTTATCTTTGCAGACACTGTTTCCAGTGCCTGCTCTGAGGTTCTTTTACTTTTGTCATCACTGGACTCGGGGTTTCCCCTTTCAGACACCCTGTGTTGTGAACCATCTCTACCCCGCTTTTCTGATGGCTGTGCAGCTTTATCAGTTTTATCTGTCCCCCTTTGACAGGGACTGCTGCTGATTCTGAGGGAAAGGACCCTTGTCTGAGCCTCTGCTGTGTTTTGGTAACATGGAGGCACACTGAGAAGATGTCAGGTCCTCCTTTTTTGGCCCTCATCTTTGTGTTTTAGGACAAACGCTTCAGAGTTCACAATTTATAAAATCAGGATGTGGACCCAGGCTCCTTGAACCAAGCTGGTGGCAGTCTGTCCTTGCGAGGAGCTGAATACAATTAGTACAATTTTTAAAGCCTGTAGGTCATGTGTTTTGCTTCTTCTTTGGTCTGTTAGTCATGCCAAACACAGGTAGGCCATATATATTTTATTGGTTTCAAAACAGTCAAATAAATTATGATAGAGGCCAAAAGATAATAAAAGGCACTGAGAGGAAATTTGCCAGTCCAGTTCCCAGAAAAACTGGAAGCATGGTCATTTTACCTCAAACCCTTTTAATATAAAAGTATGAGGTTGTTGAGTCAATTTCAGAATTTAGTTTGTAAGAGCAGTTTGGTTCCCTCTGATTGGTAACCTAACTTCAGTAGTACAAACCGCTAGTAAAAACGCAAAATAAGCAGTCATAATAAATGAAATAATATCTTGTCACCAAAAATTGGTTCCCCTATGGCAGGAACCTCATTAACCTATGACCTTCTCTGGTTCCTGGGAACAGATCGGGAACTGGAGAAACCGCCAAAATTACAATAACTCAAACAAAAACAACCTAATGGAGAGTATTGAGTAAGTAATTAAAATAATATTAAAAAAAAGAAACTGAATGGCCCCTAGAGGTGTATATTGCTGGAGAAAATGTGAGACCTCTCCTGCTACTCATGGTCACATTTTGTGGTCATGCCCTGTACTAGCACTCAACAGGCCTTTGAGAGATGTGGAGCCTAAGCCTACAGCTTGCTCCCTCACTTTTTCTTTTTTTTTCTGATGTTCTTGTAGGGTTCCAGACCCTGGATACACAAAATTACCGAACATAGTGATAGTTGCCGCCAGGAAAACAATTACAATACTCAACTTTGGTTGATATCACAGTCTCTTCTAGTGAAACCTGGCATAATTTAGCATGCAGCATTTACCAAATGTAGAAAATTACAGCTAATTTTACTAACTCATATCCCGTATTTGAAATCCACTGGCAGATGGGTGGTATACATCATGACTAAAAAATCTGATTTTATCCCATAAAGTAGTGCTTGAAGATTGCTGTTTGACTTTGACCGCACTAACTCACTTAAAAGTTCAAGAATTGAATTGTCATTGTCAACAAGATTAAGGTAACTTTATTGCATTCAGAAAGCCATATAGTACAGTTACAGTAGCAGCAGGCTACACCCATAAGGACTATGCCGTCAGGCACTCGGACGCCATGGAAAACTTCCAGCCAGCAGTACCTAGCTGGGGTCTGCCCCTTACGTTGGCCCGCCCACCTTCACCAGCTGTATAAAAGGGCGATCCCCAGCCCCACCTCAGTTCACCCGCCGGAGACCCGAAGGTTGCTCAGCAAGTGTCGAAGCAAATCCCAAAAAGGGAAACTCAAACAGGGGGAAGGAGGCAGGGAAAATAGCCTCTGCTGCAGGAGCTCATCTCAAAGATCTGTTATGCTAAGTTCTTACATAACTATACTATCTTACTTTGAGTAAGAGCTCCTGCAGCAGGCTACACCATAAGGACAGAGTCTCAAGCAGTGTCCCTCATGAGAATCAGGGAAGGAAGGATTTATAAATTATAAACTGTAAAACCGATAGTGTCTCTAAACTGGATAGCTAAATATTTTCAGGAAAGAAGCCCTTGGAGCACAGCAGGCCAAATCCTGCTCTTCTTCTGGAAGCAACATCCAAGGAGTAGTGCTTGATGAAAGTGTGCACTGAGTTGCGGCGTGGCTGCCGCTCATATGTCTGCTGTGGAAACATTTCTGAGGGCTGCAAGGAAGCAGCCAGGCCCTTGTGAAATGCCCCTCACCGGTCCTGGCAAGGTTTTGTCATACTTTTCATTAACAAAAGTGATGCAGTTGGACAACCATTTAGACGTAGTCTGCTTCGATATTGGCTTCCCCAAAGATTTGGGAGCGAACGAAACAAACAATTGTTCAGATTGCCTGACTGCCTTAGTCCTGTCCAGGTAATATCTGAGAATCCTATGGACATCCAGAGTATGAAGGGTAATAGGGTGTGGGATAAGTGACAACACCAGAGACAAAGTGTTCAGTTAAGTGCTCACACTGACTTCATGTGGCCCATTTATTCAAAAAAGTACATTAAATTCAGGCTGTTCCTGAGCTTTATCTTCCAAAACTTAAAGTAAGAGACTTCTTATTTAAAATAAACAAAAAAAAAAACAAAGTAAATTATTCAGTATAGCAACTGAGCTTCAGTATCCCCACATGGAATACTGCTACAGAGTGGTACCTACAAACAGATAGAACCACGATCATCTTTGCAATCCGCCTATCTGCCAGGTCCCTTGTCTCTTCTCTTTATATAATACTCCGAGGATGACACCATTGGTCACATGTTCCGCCCCTAACTCTAATACATCAAATAAACCTATTATAATACAATATTATGAAGCGTCACAGACCTATGTCTTTATTTTTACTATATTAATTTCACACATACCATATTACACACAGGAGTTTATCACAAAATAGAATTTACTCATGAATATAAAATTGCTAATTATGACAGGTGACCCTCCTACTTTTGGTGACCTCAAGTGTTGTTAGGACTATAAAACTAGCCACTAGAGGGCTGCCGGCCCTAAGGAACAGTCAAGCACCTAGCAAGGAGAGGAGCCTGTCCTTTGGTATGTTCAGGCACTTCAAACTTAAAAAGAAAAGTTTCCTCTAATAATGCTCTAAAAAAAAAAATTAATTTGTTTACCCTGGCTTAAGTATTTGTATCCCTCTAGGCTTCTTAACAATAAAAGAAAAATAAGCAGTAATGTAGCTCTGTATACACGGACTTCATCTGGGAGACTTTGATATTATGGGGTAGGGACATTATTATGGGCTGTTCCAAATGCCACAGGAAAACAACAGGCTAAAAGAAATTAAAATCCCTTTTCTTCTTGTCAGTTTCATCCCTTCATCTCCTTGCAACAGAAGAGGATTGTCTGACTTAGCTTCCCTTTTTAAAACAAAAAAAACCCAAATCCCATCTGTATAAAATAAATCAAAAGTATAACAGATGGAAAGGCAAAACGAGTGTTTTCCACTGGCAGACACTGGGGAGAGTTGGTACCGAATCAGAGCCTCCTCCTATTCTCTTTAAAAAAAACATAAATTACTCTGGCTCTCCAACTGTTGCTTAACATTCCTAAAGGGCAACAGAATGTCTGCGTTTTGCGGTTAGGCGTGAAGGCGCGATAGCGCTTTCATCTCGGCTTTTAAAATAAACACAAATCGGGAAACCGATTTATTTCGGCAACTGCCACAAGGAATAGGAGCCTTCAGTTCTCATATGCACAACCACAGTCCCCAGTGGGATTTAGAGAGGAAAACCAAACTGTACAGGGATTTTTTAATTATTTATTTAGCAAAGGTGGGTTGAAAACTTGAAAAGGGCATATGTCTGCTATTGAAAACAAAATGAGAAATGAGCTGCGGCAGTGAACTACACAATGCTTTCCCTTTCAACAAAGGCTAGTCTGCATTAAATAAGATGAATTTTCCAATGAGTTTGCGATGTTTTTATACTATTCTGACTATTTTAGTTTTGAGGAAGACCTGCCTAGCCTCTATCATAGCGTTTGAACCTCAAACCCCTTCTCACTATATGGACATTAGGAAAAGAAAAAGGGTATCATGATGGGAGGCCACCCCAGTATGATAAAAGAAGACAGGGATAGTCTAGAACAGAAGTACTACTGTAGGCGGTTTTATTAAGAAAGGAGAAGGAAGCAGAAAAATGTCCATACAACAAAAAGGGGGTTGGGGGTTGACTTCACTAGCACAGAGTGCTTCTTCTTTGTTAGAATACTCTGGGAAGTAGACAGGAAGGGAAATGTCCTGACTGAGTGTTACTCGAAACCACCTTGGGAAGAAACTTGGGATTAGATGCGAAAGACACCCTGTCTGTGAAAAATCAAGTAGGGTTCTTTACATATCAGGGCTTGCAGCTCCGAATTCTTCGAGCTGACGTGGACAGCCACTAAAAGCAGTGCCTTCCAAGATAGGAAGCATAAATCGAGTGAGATGCTGGTTCAAGGGGACAAAGTTAGATTCTAAGACAAACAGTAAACCCTAAGGCAGAACCGGATCCCTAATGGGTGGTTTAACGTGGAGAATACCCTTCAAAAGGTCTGTACTAGGTCCAGCTGCACTACCATCTTGCCTAGTACCGGTGAGTGATATGCCAAGATGGCACAGAGATGCACCTAATTGAAGAGTAAGCCAGCCCCTGATCTGAGAGTGCAGGGAGGTATTCGAGAATCTGATTCACCAAACAATGCATCGGGTCTAGGGAACATGCTGCCTAGATGCTAAAATGCTTCTACTTCATGGCATAAGTAGCTCTTGTAGAGGGTTTCCTAGCCTCCACGGGACTTCTGCTACTCTCTGAGAAACCCCATGCCTGGATCTTATGTCCGTAAGAACCAGGCATGTAGATGCAAGGATCTCAGGTCTGGATGGACCAGCTCCATTTCCTGAGAAAGAAGGTCCTGATGAATTGGAAGCTGAATGGAGATTTCACTGCCAGATGCGAAGTAAAGGGAACCATACCTGTTGTGGCCAGAGGAGCCACCAGGATCATTATAGCACATTCCTCCTGTTGTTTGAGCAGAACTTCTGAATGAGAGGAAAGGAGGAAACACATACAGGAACCTCCCTGTC
This sequence comes from Neoceratodus forsteri, assembly GCA_016271365.2. Taxonomy (NCBI): domain Eukaryota; kingdom Metazoa; phylum Chordata; order Ceratodontiformes; family Ceratodontidae; genus Neoceratodus; species Neoceratodus forsteri. Next base: position 48,602,843 of record JADMNL010000025.1, read on the forward strand.
CAGCAAAGGGACAATGCGTCTCACCAAAAACTCCATGCCCTGGATCTAGAGAGCAAAATTGGGCAGTTTTGCATTGCACGGGGCACAAAGAGGTCCAGCTCTGACTTCCCCATCTGCCAAGAGGTCGTCCACCACTTCTTGAGACAACTCCCACACGGGCTTTTGGAGATGAGCAATGGAGTTCGTCTACTAGAACGTTCTGAACTCCTGGAACATGGACTGCCGTGGATGGAAATCCTGTGCTCTATCGCCCGATACCACACTCTTATGGCTTCTCTGCACAGAGGGTAGAAGAGAGTCCCTCCCTGCTTGTTGATGCAGAAGACCACGGACATGTTGTCTGTCTGAATAAGCAGGGATCCTGGGATAGGTGAGCCGGTATGCTTGCAGAGCACACAGAATCGCCCTCATCTCCACATTGCTTGACGGCAGGGACACTTATAGCTCTGACCAAGTGCCCTGAGTACAATGACTCTGAAATGAGCTTCCCATCCGAGACACTGAAGCGTCTTGTGAGGATTTGGTCCAGTGAATCTGACTGGAACGGAGCTCACGCTTCTAGTGTAGGTGAAGTCAGCCACCAAGAGAGTTCCTGTTTGACAGCCTGTGACACCTTGATTGGCTAGTCCAGGCTGCCATCCGTCTGGTTCCACTGCGCTCTCAGGTTCCACTGTGGAATTCTCATATGTACACATGCTAGCTGAACTGTGGGTATGGCTGCTGCCATATGCCCCAGGAGCTGCAACATGGTCTGCACTGTGACTGAGTTGGCTGTTGTCACTCAGGAGGCCTGGTCTCTCAGCTGACTGGCCCTGTCGGGAGAAAGGCTGTTCCTTGCTGGGTATCCAGAATTGCTCCAATGCACTGGATGTGCTGGGATGGCCAAGGGCAGGACTTTGGGAGATTGACTGCTATTCCCAGTCATGCAAACAGCTGAAAAGTATCCGAGAGGGTGTGAATCAGCTGTTCCTTCATGGGAGCAGTTAGAAGTCAATCATCTAGGAAGGGGTAGACAAAGTGACCTTGCCTACGTGAGGCTACCGCCACTACCGCCAGGCATTTGGTGAACACTCTTGGGGCTGAGGAGAGACTGAAAGGCAAGCCTGAATTGGTAGTGGTTCCCCTGAAAGGTGAATCACAGATACCTTTGTGAGCTGGAAACACCGGAGTGCAAGTATGCTTTGAATGTCCAGACAGCAAAGCCAGTCCCTTGCTGTAACAGGGAATCAGACCTGGCAGCATGACCATTCTGAATTGTTTTGTGAGGTACTAGTTCAAGAAACTTAGATCTAGAATGGGTCTCAGCTCACTGGTCTTCTTGGGAACCAGGAAGAAGTGGGAATAATACCCAGTTCCTTGATGGTGAAGGGGGCAGGCTCTATGGCCTTCTTTTCTAGCAAAGATCAAATTTCTTCTGTGATGAGAGGAATGTGGGTAGGGAGGTCGAGAAAGGACTGGAGGTCTGTCTGGCGGAATTTCTGTGAACTCCAGTATGTAACCCTTTTCGATGATGTCCCTAACCCACTGGTCTGAGGATTTTGGTCCACCCTTCTGGGTGGAGAGAGAGAGAGAGAGAGAACTGACCTCCTGCTGCCTCCCCCATCTCTTCCGCTGAAGGAGGGGGGAGAGGCAGGGCATCATGCAAGGGGGCCTGGGGTGGGAAGGGGGTCGTGCAGACTTCACGGTGTCTAGCGCCACCAACTCCCGCCTGATGAAAGGGAGCCTTCTTCTTGAAGGGACCTCGGCTGCTGATTCTTTTGTCTCTGATGGCCCTGGTGATGAAAAAGCTTGCGCTTCTGTTGGCTGGGGCTCTGATCGATACATATGGTGTACCGACTGGACTGCTTTGCCTGAGTTCTGAAGTTTGGTGATTATTTTTGTACCTCTTCCCAAAGAGGATGGACCCATGAAATGGGGCATCTAAGATGGAATCTTGTAGGTCCTGCCTGAACCCAGAAACTTTGAGCCAGGCATGGCACCTCAGACAAATCCCAGTAGCTGCTGCCCTGGCTGCAGTGTCTGCCGAGTCGTAGGAAGCCCTAAGGATGTGCATCCCTACGTCAAGGCCTGATTGCAGCACATCCAGAAGCTCTGTATGGGAAGGGCTATCTGGCTGTTTTTGGGCCAGGTCAATAACTTTTCTCGCGAGGGACTTCTGATACTGTACTATGTGGGCCAAAAAGTTTAATGACCTGATGGAGCGGGCAGAGGAGGCATAAACCCTTCTGCTGAAATGGCTGAGTTTCTCTGACTCCTTATCGGGAGGCTGGGAACTCAATGCTTTGGCTGCTTGGTTCTGCCATGAGCTGCTGTAAGGACCATTGAATCTGCCTCGGGTTTTCAGCCCAAAGGATCAGCCTTGGGAGGCTTGTAGAGCCTGTTAGCTTTCTTGGGGACACCAGAGAAAGATGCTGGATGTTTCTAAGCCAGTCTTGTGAGGTCCTGAAAGGGGGGAACTAAGGGAGGGATGACCAGTGGCTTAGGGTCACTCATCCCTAAGAAAGTATGCAACCTCTTCCTCTCTGGCGCCATCTCCATTGTGTCCCATTGATTCAGATATTGAATGTGATGCATAACATCCAAGAACATAGGGTCATCGGGTGGGGATCTTGGAGAATTCTGGGGTCCTTCTGGTTCTGGAGAGAAACTCCTGGATGAATCCACTGATGAACTAGAATGACTTCTAGAGTAGTCTGAGGAAGAGGATCTACACCTTTTTTGGCCTCTCTGACTCCCGCTCCTGTTCTTGAAGAAGATCTGTCTGGATGACTGGCTACATTGGCTAGTGTGTCTCTCATCTGGGCCGACCAGGTCTGATCCTTAGGCGTGGGATTTCAGGAGGATGAGAGTCTCTAGGGAGGTCATCCGATGGAATTGGCTTGTCCAGGACTGGTGAAGGGGCATTGGAGGCTAGTGGAGGAGGAGGAGAGGAGGAGGGTTCATCCCATTTAACAGGTCCCCTTTAACCGTATTCCACCACAAGGTGAAAGATTTCCACCTCTGCCAGAGGTATCATAGGAACCTGAGGGTTTTTTCCTCTGATTCCTCTGTATCAGAAGGGGTGGCTGGGGCCTGAGTCTCCTCTGGAGACAGGAGGAGGACTAGAGGATGCCACCCGGTCCAATGTCAGGTCATCTGTCGATGGAGAGTCTGTCACCTGGTCTGCTGGGGCTTTAGGTTTTAGCAGTGGCCTGTCGACAGGTGGTCTGTTGTCAGCATGATGTACAGTTTTATCCAACGACAAGCCTTGAGGCGACTGCTCCCGAGGTTCCTGAGGCTTAGTTGGGGTTGCAGGTGTCACAGGATCTGACGCCTGGGGTGGGGGCGCGCCAGTTTCTGATGGTCGCCTGATTTATCGGATGGCCTGTCGTCAGGTGCAGGCATCAGGGTTTTGGCTGAGGTAACATAGAAACATAGAAGTTGACAGCAGATAAGGACCGCAAGGCCCATCCAGTCTGCCCATTTCTTTTTCTACCTTATAAATGTGCCATCGGCCTTTGCTCTGTCAATGGCCTATCTATTCATAATCATCTGTATTGCTCCCTTATGCCTATCCCATGCCTGTTTGAAGCCCTGCACTGTGTTCATATCCACCACTTCCTGAGGTAGGCTGTTCCATGCATCCACCACCCTTTCTGTGAAAAAGAAGTTCCTCACATTACCCCTTAATCGGCCTCCCTCTAATCTCATGCTGTGTCCTCTTGTCCTGCTATTTTTCTTATATTGAAACATGTTAGACTCTTTCACCTTGTTAATGCCCTTAAGGTGTTTGAATGTTTTGATCATGTCACCTCTCTCCCTCCTTTGCTCTAGGGTATACATATTGAGCTCCGTTACTCTGTCCTCATATGTTTTCTGATGCAGTCCCTGCACCATTTTGGTTGCCCTTCTCTGAACTGCTTTAATTTGGTTAATATCCTTGTGAAGGTGTGGCCTCCAGTACTGCACGCAGTACTCCAGATGGGGCCTAACCAGTGTCTTGTAAAAAGGGATTATTATCTCTCTCTCTCTCTTCTGACTTGTGATACCCCTACTAATACACCCTAACATCCCCCTAGCCTTACCTACTGCTTTAGTGGTCTACTGGGATGATTTCAGGTCATCTGTGATGATGACGCCTAAGTCTCTTTCTTCCCTTGTGACTGCCAGCAACTCCCCTCCCAGCCTATAGGTGGCTTCAGGGTTTCTCTTCCCTATGTGCATGATCTTGCACTTCTTTGCATTAAACCCCAGTTGCCACTCTTCTGACCATTTTGCTAGTTTATCCAGATCTCTTCTCATTCTGCCCACCCCATCTGGATTATTTACTCTGTTGCAGATCTTGGTGTTATCTGCAAACAGACAAACTTTACCCTCCAGTCCATTTGCAATGTCACTGATGAAGATGTTGAAGAGGACTGGCCCCAGGACTGATCCCTGAGGTACCCCACTTGTGACTTGCATCTCTTCTGACTGTATACCATTTACCATCACTCTTTGTTTTCTGCCCGTCAACCAGTTTGCCACCCAGTTGACCAACTTCTGACCCACCCTGATACTACCCAGCGTATTAATCAATCTTCTATGTGGAACAGTATCAAAAGTTTTGCTGAAGTCAATGTAGGCGACATCAACTGCTCCCCCTTGGGCCACCACTCTGGTTACCCAGTCAAAGGAATCTATGAGATTAGTTTGAGAGGACCTTCCTTTTGTAAACCCATGCTGTCTTGGATCCTGTGCTCCTATGGATTCCAGGTATTGCAGTATCCTTTCCTTAAGGAGTGCCTCCATAATCTTGCCCACTACTGAGGTAAGACTGACTGGTCTGTAGTTCCCTGCCTCCTCCCTGCTACCACTCTTATGGAGAGGGATCACATGAGCTCTTCTCCAGTCTTCTGGGACCTCTCTTGTGCTCAGAGACTCACTAAACAGTTCTGATAATGGCTCTGCTAGTTCTACCCTTAGCTCCTTTAGTACCCTGGGATGTATGCCATCAGGTCCCATTGCCTTGTCCACCTTGAGCTTATTGAGCTCTTGTAGGACCTTTTCTTTGTGAAGGGACTAGTGTTCACCTCCCTCCCCCCCCCGTGTCCATGGTGCTGAGCTGTGGGCCCTGCCCTTCCTTCTCTTCAGTAAATACTGAGCAGAAGTATCTATTTAGGACAGATGCTTTTACATGGTCCTCCTCCTCACTCGTCCCCTTATCTCCTTTGATCTTAGCAATACCCCCTTTGGACTTTCTCCTTTCACTAATGTATCTCTAGAACGTCTTGTCACCTTCTTTTACTGCCTGTGCTAGTGTTTCCTCAGTTTGGGCCTCTGCCTGCCTTACTGCTTTCCCTGCTTCCCTTACGGAAGTTTGGTATGCCTCCCTATCTTCATCCCGCTGCGTTGTCTTATATTTCCTGAAGGCCAGCCTTTTGGTTCTGACCTTTTCTGCTACTGTTTTTGAGAACCAAAGTGGCTTCCTTCTTCTTTTGCACTTCCTTTTCTCTCTAACACAATGGGACATTGCTTCAAGTATTGCATCCTTAATGCTTGCCCACTTTGCCTGTACCCCCTCACCTGTATTTCTTTTTGCCAGGGCTAGCTTAACTCTGTTGGCCATCTTCTCAAAGTCAGCTCCTCTGAAGTCCCATATTTTTGCCTTGGAGTGGGATGATTTAGTTGTAGTGGCCAAACTGAACCATACCATGTTATGGTCACTGGCCCCCTGGAAGCTGACTGCCTGTCCCTGGGGGAACGTTCCCTGGAGTGGGAATGATCCTGGTGTCCCCCGTTGTCACCACAGACTAACCACTGGCAGGACGAAGAGGACGCCTCGACCTTATCAGTCAATTTCCCTTTCTTAGGCCCTGAGGGATGCTGAAAGGGCCTAAGAGTAAGGGATGGGCCAGTTGGCCTGAGCCCCAAAGAGCTGCCACCAGAGGAAGCTGCGGTGGAGGTAGCCTTGGAAATCGACAGGCCTGCTGAATGGCCTGCTGGCAGGGCTGAATCCGCTTATTTGCCTAAGCAGGAGTGAGAGGGTTTCTCCCTTCGAGGAGAACTGGATCTGGCCTCCAACCTACTGTACTCCTTTTCCTTATGATGGTGCTTCCCTCTGGGATGTTTCTCTTTGTGGGATGTCGGCGATCGTGAGGATGAGGAGCTGGCCTTCGATGGGCGCTGAAGGGCGGCAAGCTGCTGCTCCATTATGTAGGCCTGGGGAGCCTTCTGTTGATGGATGCAGGTGCACTGGTTAAATTTAGCACAATCAGGGCAGGCCTGCACGTTGTGAGTAGGCCCTAGGCAGAAAAGGCACTTCAAGTGGCCGTCATTCGATGGAATCTGCCACCCGCATGGACACTTGCACTTCCATCGCAAAGACGAAGGAGATGGAGATGACATACACTGAGTCAATGGAAAAAAGAGTAGGAAAATCTAACAAAAGGTACTTTCTGACTGGAAGCAAAATGGCGGTTGACGAGAGCAATGAGCATCCAAGGAGTCGAAGCGCACGGGTTGATGGCGGGAAAAGAACTGAGGTGGGGCAGGGGACTGCCCCCTTTATACAGGTGGTGACATCGGCGGGCGGGCTGACGTAAGGGGCAGAGCCCAGCTAGGTACTGCTGGCTAGTAGTTTCCATGGAGTCCTAGTGCCTGACGACATAGTCCTTATGGTGTAGCCTGCTGCAGGAGCTCTTACTCAAAGTAAGATAATTAATTTTCTCTTCTACGAAAGTGGCGTTTTTCTTGTTTGTCATGGTTATCTTTGTTATACTTGTTAATATTTATTCTTCATTAAAGAGATAAAAGAAGAAAAAAGAAGAAGAAACTGAAATGCTAAACCATTCTGGAGGTGTGATGAGCAGAGATGTACTTCAGGATGACTGCTCTCTTCACGCAGAGAATCAAATCTGACCGTTGGTGGGAGTGTGACCACAGCACAGAGTATGAACTTAGTTCTAATTCTAAGATTCCAAAATTAACACAAGTTCTTTCTCCGAGGCAACTCAATCAAGTGGACTGACTGCTATTGCAATGGTATGCAGATGGATTTCTGGGGTTAGAAAATATGTTATTTGTGAGAAAAAACAACAACATAGACTTGTGTAAAATATAATGTAAAATGTGTGAAAATGATGCAAAAGGCACCTATTGCATGGCAAGAATGGCAAACAAATAACACAGGTCTGTGTGAGAAATCACGCAAGATGTGTGAAAGGACACACACTGCGTAAAGATGCACGTGAATAAGTAGACTTCTGTTGAAAATAAAGACTTGTGTGGAAATCACACAAGCTAAGTAAGAAAGACACAAATTGTGTGGAAAAATGCAAATTACTTCAAAAAGCAGGTTTGCATGAAATATACATAGACTTGCATGAAAATCATGCAGGAAAAGTGAGGGAGATGCTCACTGTGTGGAAAACCGTAAACTGTGAAAAAGCAAGCTTGCTTGAAAAAGACAGACTTGCAGGAAAATCCCTCAAGATAGGTGAATAAGATGCACTTCCCTGTAAGAGGTAGGGGATGTCTTTTTAAGAGCACTGCAGTACGAGAGGGAGGGGGCCACTTTTTCAAAGAGTAGTTCCCTATGAGGAGGAGGGGACACTTTTCTAAGAGCACTTCCTGTGCCTCCAACACTGCTTGTGCACCCAAACAGGGTAAGGCTTTAATCTCCCTCCCGCTGCCTGAAGGCGAATTTCACTTGAGTGGTGGTCCATGGCGGCATGGTGTCACTATAGTAAATATATAGAAGAGGCGACTTAGCTGTGAAAAAAATAATATATGCGAAAAACAAGATGCTGCCTTAAGGCAGCGCTGCACTCAGGGTGGCTTTCAGGGGACAAAAACTACTCATGCGTGAGAAGGAGATGACCACTTTTTCCAAGCGCACTTCCCTGTGAGAGGGAGGGGGCCTCTTTAACAGTAGTTCTTAGTGACAGGGAGGAGAACACTTTTTCTAAGAGTGGTTAACTGTGAAAGGGAAGGGACCGTTTTTTCTAAGTGCACTTCTCTTTTATAACAGCAGTTCCCTGTAGGGGAGGGAAAGAAAAGATCTGAGCACTTTCAGACAGAGGGTCACATCACTGAACTACTGTATGTCCAGTGGTAGCACTTACAGAGGCATACAGTGGCATTGCAGTCCACTACTACCAGTAAACTACGAAAAATAAAGAGCAGCCAGCCCAGGGGCATGGCGGTGAGTACTACCACCTGCCATACCGGCAGTCTGGATTCAGGAGCGGACACAAGTAGCAGGGGTCACTCAGGGGTGGGAAGAGGATCGAGGGTCGGACAGACTGGTTTCTTCTCCAAGGGAGGGAGGGAGGTTTGTCAGCCCCTCCACTGACTGCCACCAGGTGGCAGTCCAGGCGTGGGTGGCACAGAAGGGAGAGACTGCTGATTTTGCGAAGTGCGTGTGTGCCTCCACGTGGCACGCACTACAGCCTGTCTGCAGCAGCGGATGGGAGGGACCAAAAACCAGAAATGACGTGAGGGCTTCATGAAGCCCTGAATTCATCACTGACCTGCCACCACCTGGAAACGCCGGACTGGTTTGAGTTTGTGTTCCACGAGTGGGGAAGGATGGCCTCCCCTTTCTGGCCCCGTGGGTGGGTGGGGGGGAATTCAGGAGGAACTTTAGTCTGGTGAGTAGTGGGGAGGTGGCAGCTGGTCAGGAGAGTGGGATAGGGCTGATAAGCCTGCCCGCATGTTGCTGAGGAGAAAAATCTTTATTTATTTATTAAATTTTGTTAACTGGTAGGCCCTCTGGCCCCTAAGGTCCCTTTTTCAGGGGCGAAAAGGAACACAAACTGAATGCAAAATCACGCACCTAAACTAAGAACAGCCTTTAGGGTGGAGCATTAGCATTTGATAAAGTAAGATACGTACTTAACTCCCCAGAAATGGTCTGTCCCAATACTGTCAGTACTGTACATGCAGAAGTTTACAAAATGCGAATGAAGGAGCATGGACAATATTATTACCTCATGCAATGTTGAAGACACTGTTCTTCGAAGGATAGGCACAAATTCTTCTAACGGTGAGAAAGCATTTGGGGCCAGTACCTGATACAGGCTAAGTTTCTTAGCTGTAACGACATCATGAACATTGTTTGGTCTGTGCATTTAGAAATACTGATTCTCAACTTTTGTTTTTAAATAGCAGTTTACAAAAAACAATGTGGAATTCAAAGATGGAGTCTTGTCAACAGGGACTTCTCCCAAAACAAAATCACAAACTCAGCCACTCAGAAATGGATCTCAGACAACTGTTTTATTAATAAATTCAGCTTTCCACCTACTCCTGGCCTGACATTTAGACCAGGCGGGCTTCTTCAGGCGAAGTGGTGCATCTAGCCTTTTGGAAACCAGAGTAAACAATTTTCAAAAGAATCACAGGTCTCGTTAAAATTCACTCTCCTCAGCTCATCACACAGCTGCTGATGCTGGTCTCATGGGCTCACAGCTGTACTTTCAGCCCATATGGTTGTACATAGCGACTATGTTGTTTGATATCCATTTTTGAGTGGCCAAGCTTGTTATTTTTCAGTTAGATCTTGCCACCTGCCCCATCCATTGTATAAGGCCCCTAATGTGAAGATGAGGCTACCCAGGGATCCCCTCCCTGCTACACTTTACCAAAGCAATAATGAAATTCATTGCAAAACCCACCAAAACTGATGAGCCAATGAAGCTGCGGAAGTGCTTCATATTGCCATGTGGCAGATCGGGATTGTGTCCAACTGTGGGACCCCCTCCTCAGGCTGGCAGGTGTCTGAACACTGTTCCAGAGGTGATACACTACTCTCACATCAGGAGAGAGGGTACCAACAACCCAGTGTTACTGTGCCACTTTCTGAAATGACCTTGACTTTTTCTTTTTTTCTATATAGCTTTCTTCCTCTCAGCACCGGCCAAGCTCAGCCCACCCAACTGGCAGATGCCTCCCCTGACCACCCTCACAATTCCCCATGGATTACCCCTGTGGCAGGGCTAGGAGATGGAAGTACATATTACCCCCCAAGAGACTTCATCCAGAAGAAGTGGTCCTAGGTGGCAGCCCGGGTCAGGGAGAGGGACAAGAGTCATGCTCTGGCCCCTTTTCTGTTTTCTTGTCCCCTGGCCAGATGGTGTGTATTTCATATGTGTGCATGGAGATGCACACGTACTATGTGCCTGCTGCCAGCCAGCCCCTCTGAGTCTCCACCACTGCCCTGCCACCGCACCTCCACATGGTGGCAGTATCTCCCCGGGAGAGGAAAGCAGTTGTTGGACACTCAATCCTCTGCCCAGCCTCCAGTGACCTGGGCTCATTCCCAAACCTGGGCCGTCGGCATGGCGGAGGTGTGGTGTCCAGGACCTCAACCTCTGTGCCACTGGACCGCAAGTAAAATTGACTTTGCCAGCAAAGACAGATGCTTATCTTCCCTCCTACTCACAGGCTAAGGTGCAGTCAGGGCAACAGATGTGAGGAGTGAGAGTTTTAACGGAACTGTACATGGGAAAAGGTCTAAGACTAAAGGAGCAGGGAGTAAACCCACCTTACCTTCTCCAAGGCATAATGGACCCCATTCACAATCACAAAGAAGGACATGTGACCACTTAGTGCATCAGCTAATGCTGGGACCTCACAACCCCATTCTGAGAGATTGCATACAGTTTTTGTAACCAGGAGGAAAAGTCAGCAAGGTCACCATTCAAATCCACTCACAAAAACATGATGCCCCTCACAATCCTTTGTCACAGCTGCCTGCACCTCATCCAGTTTACTGCCTGGTACAACCAGGTAGTAATGGGGATGCAATGTTGTGACCAGGCATTGCAGCCCACAAGGTGACAGGAACTATGGGTTACACCATCGGACAAGGCATTAATGTGGGACACTGGGGGCTATCGAGGGGAATACCACTGGACTGCCAAGGACCAATGATGACAAGAGGAACGGGAAGGCCACTGGAACAGCAGGTGACTGGCCACCAAGCTACAGTGGGGATAGCACTGGTTCACCTGAACCCAAAATGCTAAGGAGGGTTAAGCAGGGTAAACATTTCTGGGTGGGATACCCATGCACTGCCCACTTTGACCAGGACACTTACAGCATACCATGTTGTGACATATTCATAGGCACACTCTAGCTTTTTTTCAGGTACAAAGCTAGATTAGAAATTTGCTTTGCACATATCTGGGGGACTCATAATTTCAGTGACATGCACCCCCCCCCCCTTGGTGCTATTTGGTGGAGGAGCAACGACATGACTGTAAAACAGTGTTCTGTACCTCCCCCGACAGTGACTGAGAACTAGCTGAAAATCTTTAGCCCCAGGGTGGGATATTCAAAGGTGTTGCACATGGCGCAACAGTGTTGTGCCATGCGTAACCCACTGATGCGCCCCGGCATGATATTCAAAAGGGGATGTTGCGCCGCACAGATCCCAATGCACCGGGGTGCACCAGTAATGTATGCGGTGCAAGTGTGAGGGGCGTGCCCATGCATATTCCGCACATCCCAATATTCAGCCAGGGATATGCGGCGCATGTGCTGGTGCATCCCCTACTTGCGCAGCACACTGGTGCTCAAAGTTGAGCCACAAAAATATAGGAGCAAGGGCTGGCTACCCACAGGTGAGCTGCCGTATTGCAGGGCGCAACACGGCAGCCGCCAGCTGTGGGTGGCCACCTGAGCTCCGGGGCCAGGGTCTGTCTGTGTCACGCCCCCCCCCCATGCCCAATCACGGGCATAAGTATAGTTAACATCACGTCCAACATCCCTGGTGGTCCAGTGGACTGCTTCCAGCCCGATCACGGACATAAGTATATTTAAATTCATTTTACATTATCCCTGGTGGTCCAGCGGTCCCCCCCTCCCCACCTGCACACTGAGACCCGCCACCCCGCCCCCCCCATCAGCGGAGGTGGCAGCCCCCCATCTGCAAGCCACCCAGCCAGAATGGAGCCATTCACATATCTGGACTGTGTAGTACGGTACAGTCTGCACGCCCATTGGCCCACACTGTGGACCAATGGGCGACTCGCCAGACAGTATGCAGTCAGTCAGTCAGCCGGGCAGCTTGCGGGTGGGGAGCTGCCACCGCTGCTGACGGGGATGGGTGGCGGGGCTCAGTGGTGGTGGGGAGGGGGTACCGCTGATGACCAGGGATAATGTATAAAGATTTTAAATATACTTATGCCCGCGATCGGCTGGAAGCAGTCCACTGGACCACCAGGGATATAGGACATTTTCTAAATATACTCATGCCCGTGATCGGGCATTGGGGCACTTTGCTGCGATGTGCAGGGGGTGTCGGTCCCCGACAGCTGCAGCCTGGCAGGGTGCCAGGCGCAAGTCGTAAGGGATTGGCGCACATGCATTTACATAGGGCCATAATGACATGCTAATGGTCCCAGTTGCACCTTGCATGAATTATGGCTCCATTTGCATATCCACCACTGAATATCGTGGCTCCTGTGCCTAGCAAACTGCACTTGCACTGGCGCATCCCCTACTCCACTTGCACTGGCGCAGTGCCACTGTGCCATGCGCAATGCGGGAGGCCAGGTTGCAGTATTCAACGGTGCTGAGCCATGGCGTAACTCGTTGAATATTGCTCAGTCCATGCCCTGGCACATGCCAGTTGCGCTGTGCTCTGCTTGCGCCCCTGCCAGGCGCATTTCTGAATATCCCACCCACAGAGTTTAGGGAACCCTCCAGTATATGTAATATTCCTCAATGTATGGCATATCACACTAAAAAAAATCCAACAAAAAGTTAAAAAATATATTTAAACAAGCTTTTTGTATATAAGTTTGTTGGCTTTGTGACAGAGAACATCCCTGCCACTGGGAACGGACCATTTTTAATTTTTAAAAAATCTCCTGGTTATAACCATTCTTTACTATTGCTGCCTCTTCACTTTCTAGTCCAGAAGGTAGGCCACCTTCGGGCAAACTTTTCCCTCTCTCTCTCTCTCTCTCTGAGCTATCCCTTTTTCTGTTATTCTTCTCTCTTCTTTTGTCCAAACCATTCAGGGAGGTCAAGTATGAATGACCCCCAATCCTTTAAAGAAGCTCATTATGTGTACAAGTATTTGGAGTAGCCCAAAGAAAATAAATGAGAACAGCCTTTGGGGCTGGAGACGATAGGAATGTCCCCGTTTGTATAATGTTCCCTATATGTTTGAGTTAAAAAATGTTCAGGTAATGGACAGGGGCAGCACTCCTTTTTCCCCCTTCTGTCTCCATACCCCTGCTGCTTCTGGTCCTAGAAGGAGGCCCTTAGAATAAGAATGAATAAGATGCCCTGTTTAAAAAACAATGCATAGTATGTATGCACACAGAGAGTGTGGTTACTGGGGCTGAGACGCAATGTGCACGGCTTGTTTCATTTTTAAGGCCATGTACTGTTGCCCCTGTACAAAATGCCACTATAACAGTTTTGGAACAGAGAGGAGCGGTAGAGATTTGCCAATATACAGTGCTCTCTCTCTCTCTCGTTCCGCTGTAGACGCACCATGCATCTTTTCTTGCACCAAGAAAAAGTTGCCGCACTGGAGCTGAGCTGAAAATATAGATTGCTGCTGATTCCATTGCCGCTTTCTCGCTCACCCTGGATTTTAGTGCGGCTCACAGAGAATATCCAAAGCAGCTATTGCCGCATGTTAAACAAAACCAAAAGGATGTTGGGGTTATAAATGAAACAGGGACAAGAGGAGCTAAAATAAAATGTTTTTGTAATGCTCTCTCTCGCTCGCCCATTGCAAGTACTTCAGCCCTTTCCTTTTCAGGGAACCTGGCACCATAAGGCTAGATATAAGCCAGGCTGCCACACACTTAATGAAGGAAGGTGGGTCCTAAAATAACACAGACCCCCTCCTTCTGTTGAGCACTTTTGGAGAGGCTCATTTAAAGTATGGATAAATGGGAACTTTGGCAGAAGGCCAAAATGAAATTTCAGCCGATGGTTAAATTGCCAATTGTCCCCTGATACCATAAAACAATCCTGGCAGCCCTCCCTACTCATTAAAACACCCAGAACAGATAAGAGCTGCTCCATTTTTGTCTTTATTAAGAAACAATTTGGGCTTTATATTTATGTTTACTTAGGTCATCAGAACATTTCAGGTTAAGACTGCTACCAACAGTAAAAGGGTACTCACTTGACTTTTAGTAACTCTCTTATTACGATAGAAAGCCCAAGAAGGTACATCTTTGTACCTATAAACTTGAAGTTGAAAATACTAGCCTACCACCCTGAGAGCTAAATGAAGCCAGCCTTACCTGTTCAGGGAGACTCTGTGAAGTGCCAGTCCAGGTGCCCTTTAGGCCGGCAGCGGACTCTTGTGGCCAGCTTTATAGGAGGAAAAACTGTCAATCAAAATAAGTGGAAAATTCTACTTCCCTACTCACTATTAAATCTGGTCCTAAGCTATTTTATTTAAGGACTGTATTAGTAGTACATCTAGGAAGCCCTCAGTAATTGTATTCATTAAAATGAGGGCTTAAAAAGTACATCTTTTGTTTTAGTTATGCTAAGTCACCTGACCACGGGGGGCGGGTAAAAAGCCCTCCTGTGCTTCCAGTAGACAGAGTCAGTTGCTACTGATCAGTGTAGGCTAAGGACCGAGTGGGTCTATGCTACACTAGCAAAACAGTAGGGGAAACAGCGTTGGTTTGCCACACGAGTTACTGTTTTTTTTGCTTTATAGTCTAATTGAAGTTTAATTTTGTTTTCTGTACAAAGTATTTAAATTTTCTTATTGAAAAAAAGATACAAAATAAACATCACGCAAGGAAAACAGTGAGAAACTTAAAATTTGCTGTTAAAGTACATCTGTTATCCCACACCTTTAACAGGCTTACATTACAGGAAATAATATTTTTAACTTACAGTTTATGGTCCTCACCCAGATGCCAACACCAGGCTTGGCCACCTCCTTACCTTAACATCCCCCACTTACCCTCACTCATGTTTTGGGGCTCAAACAGGGTGCAATCAGGGCTCAAGAGTGCTGGCCTCTGACTCTGGCAGCTGCCATAATCTGTACTCCTGATTTTCCTGCCCATTTCTATGCTGTCCCACTACTGCCACTCACTGTTGTCGCACTGGTGCCCTATGGCCTCACATGCACGTAGTATGCCTCTGAAGAGAAGCACGTACAGACCCACCATGGAGAGTTGAAGCAGCAAACACAAAGTCCTCCACCTACGGGCTGTGAAGGGATGCCATCAGCCATGCTTCTTTAGCCACAGTTGCCTAAGCCCTAGTGACCCAAGCCTGTTGCTTGAACCCAATCATTAGCATGTAAGTAGTAAGTCATGGTGAAGTGTGCATCATAGGATTTTAATGCACACCCCAGGGGTGTAGTAAGGCACAAGGCCAAGGGCCAAGTGTCCTTATGCCCCTGGAAAGTGCTTTAAAATCCCATGATGCACACGCTGAAGGGGCTTATTAAACTTATAAAATGGCTCTAAGTAGTTTTTTTTGGTAGGAAAATGAGATTCGACACCTGACCATATGTTTATAGAGATTTAATACACAGTTAGGTGATGGCTCTCAGCAAAAGAAATTTCTAGAATTTTTCTTGCTATTTAGTGTTAACATAACGCACAACAGTTGCATCAGCAGGTGGCTCTGCAGGAGGTAAATTTAAACTGATCATTACATTTCTAACACATAGCAGTGGCTAATTCATATAGGATACATGTATGGGTGACTGTGTGATATGAGCTTGTTATATATACTCCTGGGATGTTTTGCCACATAAACCACAAGATCAAATGTCGAGAGGTTTATAAAGGCAAAACACACTGAGGGTCGTTAAAGAAAAAAAAAAAGAGTAATCACACAGTCACCCATATTTTATTTTTTATAATATCTGTTAGGGTCTGATAACAACCAGAACTAGGACTTAGCAAGTGACAGAGAGCACAAGTAATCCAACAGACCCCATCACAGCTGTTTTCAGTTAGTGTGACAATGTAATGACTTCCCACACGAGTGACTACTCAGCTGCAACTGTCTTCATATCAACCTGGTGTGACATCACACCAGCTTGATAAGGAGAATACAGGGTCCGATTTCTAGATGATATCACACCCAAGTTATTAATATTATATATTTACACCTCATGCCCATGAGTGATAATTTTACGTGGTGTAGTATTTTATTGTTGCCTTAAATGCACTGATTCAAATGTGTATGTAACTACTGTTTTTTTGTATTAGTTCTGTGTAACTTTGCAACTGCTGTGATACTGCTCCACTTCCAAATCTGCTTGTTTATACTGTAACTCACTCCCTCCTTTGTACCAGGCTGAGGCTGAAAATAGACAATTTTGTATCTATTGCACTTACCTGGTCACCAAAAACTGACTAAATAACTAATGCTATGAATACCTTTCAGGCTGTTTTTCTTTAGCCAGTCTACTGAACTTTTGGCCTGGAAATCTGGCATTTCGATACTGAGAGGGCCATCATGATTCGGGGGTCGTGGAAGGAAACGAGTAGGTGGTATCTTAGCAACCTCAGAAGAAATCTAAATAAAAATCAAAAGAAAAATACGGTATGTTAATATTGTCATGGTGATTTGCATATATATATATATATATATATATATATATATATATATATATATATATATATATATATATATATACACACACACATACATACATACCATGATACTTTGCATTATGGGGGTATGTGTGATTTTGTATAAGATAAGGCAACTATCAACATTTTGTATGTTGTAAAATTTTGTATGTAATCCAACTGTTTTTAAATTTGTATTTTTCATAATTTCATAATTATTTTTATATGTTACCCTTGACAGCACTGTAAATGAACTGTGAATAAATGTTTTTTTCCATACATAAATACATAAATGAAAATAAGCACAGGTTAGGCTAACTATGTAAAATGTATCTACTGTGCTCCAAAGTGCTAGGTTACCGGGTTAGTCCTGTTATCTTACTCCCTTACGTAGAGTAGGACATTATAAAAACCTACCTTTCCCAGACATCCAATCTGGATGTTGGAACTGCCTGCTGACCAAAGTGGAAGTGCAGTGTACTTCCGTGCCAGGTACGCAAGTTTGGGAGCAGATTCTGGTCGCCGGAGACAGGTGGCCATGCTGGGTGAAGGGCCGCCTAGTCCAGCAAGTCCCAGCATTTGGAGGTGAGACGTCATTTCCTGCCACCTGAGCAATCCCTCATGGTAGGCCGGGGAGCCTGCTTTCTCAGGATGTGGATGATTTCAGGCTCCAAGGTGATGCAGTTTAAAAGGCCATCAGAGGCTCTGCATGATGTTGGGGAGGGGGCTCATGGGTCAGAGCACAAAATAAGCAAAGAATTCATCCAAGCTGAGCATACAGGGGAATAAAATCCCATGCATCATCTACATGACGGTGCAACACACATGGTCCTGCACCATGACACCAGACCTCTCTAATAAGAGGTGGACTATTTGGAGGGGGGGTGTCCTGCCACGAAGAGCTCCACTATGAGGGACTAACTGTGGAGGAACCACAAGGCTGCTCAGAGGTGGTGGTACTGGATGGTCGCTAAGAAAACAGATGGTGTGTGGGAGGAGTAAGAAGAATGATTCATCGCAGTAATGTTGTTTCTTCTCAGGGATCCTTCAATGAGATTTACAATAAGCATCATCTTCCTGCCAATGAGTGATACGCTGCATATAGAACTGTATGCCAATTAACAAACTTAAAATACAAGTTCAAACTCTGCACTGTGGTCACACTCCCCCTTGTGCTCAATGCCAGATTTGTTTCTGTAGCTAGGGGAGCTCTGACCACTAAAATGAGCTGAATGGCTACCAAAAAAATGAAATTTTTAAATACCAAACACATTTTTTACTTATATTTTATTGAGTTTGCATTGCACAACACAATACATTCCAGCAGGTAGATAAATACAGCATACTGTATACAGCATTATTTTTACAGTCAGGCAATTAATATTATCCCCGCGGTCGGTACTACACATGCAAACACATTTTTAAATGCAGACAATCTAAAAAATTTAACTGATTGTATTCAGGCAGTTGCTGAGGAACTACTGTAAGAAATGTTCAAAAAACCTAAGAAAAGGACTGTATCTTGTGTGAACCCATTTTCAGGTTCTGGATGGGGAGGTAGGGTCAGGGATTGTAAATCTCACTGATGGATCCCTGAGAAGAAACAACATTACTACGGTGAGTATTTTTTTCTTCAAACGGCAGGAGTTCATCAATGATGCTTTACAATTAGCAGACTCTCTAGCAATACCTTCAGAGGATGGGTACAGAACCTATTTAGCAAAAAGGTTCTGCAAGACTGCAGTTTCAAAACTGGCATCCCTCCTGGACTGTATGTCCAAGAAGTAGTGCTTTACGAAGGTGTGCACTGTTTTCCACGTAGCTGCTTTACATATGTCTAAAAGAGGGATGCCCCTTGTAAGCTGTCAGAGAGGCAGAGGTATCCCTTGTAGAATGTGCCCTTAGGCCTCTGGGAGATATTTTACCAATTCTTCTATAAAACAACTGTATGCAGGAGACTACTCAATGAGAGATCGCTCTCCTAGCTGCTGACTTACATTTTCCCACCTCTCCATAGGTAGCATCTGTAGGTAACCAAAAAACCGTGCACCATGGGACCTGACATCCTTTGTGTGGTCCAAGTATTGGTATTAATATTAGGAGCTCCACTCACTCTTGTGCCAAGATAATATTAATCCACCAAACTGAAAACCGTCACCAGGACCAAACACTGAAATCCTGACCAATTTGTTTATTCAGCGCAGTGCAAAAAGCATTCAAACACACTCCAGACTCCAGCAATACAAAAGGTGAATTAACAGCCCCAACTGGTTTCAAGCATTTGCACCTCTTCAAGGAGGAATTAAAACAAGAATCCAAAACACATAAATTATAAGGTACTTCTGACATGCACTTATTTTCACTGCTGTCTTATGATGGTGGTACCAGAGGTACTTGACTTCCAGCACTTCACCTCCACAACAAAAGAAAGCAGCAAAAGGTTCTGAAACGGCAGGACCCCAATACTAGACGACTTATTAATAAACTTCTGGAAATCCTGGAAGCATTATATTGAGATTTCTCTGGCAGGCAGCAGCCTAGAACTCACTTTGCTATCTTACAATTACCAAAGCAACAGGGTGGAGTGACTGTCCCTAACCTACTCAATTATACTTAAGTGGCTCATTTACATACAATTTATATACGGATATATTCTGGGCTCAACATCCCTAGAAATGCATCAAATTTGTTTTATATGATTTATTCAATATTGGCTCTCATTTTGGGACTCGTCCCATCCCTATCCTTACCACAGACTATGGCCCTTATACGCAAACCATCTTAAAGGTCTAAAACTCACTTTATCAAAACCATCATCTGGCTTTCCCTTTCATTTTCTCCAAGTGTTGTCTGTGGATCCGGATTTTACCCCACAGATAGACCAGGCCTTTCTAGATGGAGACAATTAGGCCTTTCTTATATATACCAGTTTCTAGATAAACACGGGTGATGCCCTTCAAATATCTCTAAGCTAAATATGGTGTGGTGGGTAGAACATTTTCACTATCTACAGGCCTGATCTTACTTATTATATATAACTAAAGACCGTACTCACTACTGGACCCCATGTCTATCCTGTTACACTTATTAGATGCCTACTGGTACTCCAGTGGGAACACCTGATTATCGCTTCTATCCGGACCTCCAGGTGTATCTTTCAGATTCCACCCAAACAATATTAGGTAGCTGGAATCAAAATCTTCTTTGCTGTCTCCAGCTCAACATGACACAAATATTCTTCCATAGCAGTTACAGTTACTTCATCTACTGTATGGCAAAAGTTCACTTGGAAATGTTGTTTATATTTCCGCATCTAGCAAAAATAGCAACATTTTTACCTTATACTCAAGGGGCCTGCTGGCGTAACTGTGGAACCTACAGTGCTGACCATGCACATATTTTCTGGTCTTGCCTTCACCTTGCCTACTTTTGGTCTGACTTTACAGCTCAAGTGGAACAACTTTCCATACATGCAGATTTGATATGTCTTACAATGATTCTTATGTTGACCACCTCACAGCATATTAAAATTACCGTATTTCACTATTTTGGTAACCCCGATTATTAACACTTCATTAGAAGTAGGCAAAAGATTATTAATAAAAGCCACCCCGATTTAAAGCCATGGCTTCTAAATGGTGTAATTGGTAGATCATATCCTACAGGAACTGAAGGCATTTAGCACAGAGATGTCCAGCAAATTTGAGGCCATCATTCACAAAACCAACCTTGAGCACAGAGAGGCAGATGCAGGTAAGCAAATCTTAGAGAAAGATGCTAGAATCATGAGCAAATGCTGAGCCTACATTCCACTTTTAAAAAATGTGCAGGCTTACCAGCTTAAATCTTGAATGCCCTACCCAGCTCAACTCATGGTGCAATTTTCATGTCAGACTGGTCTCTTTTAGATTTTAGTACAATTATGTCAGGCTTCACCCATGATTTGCTGCACACTTACTGAACAGTATTTTACCCATTGATGATCAGAACAATTTTCAGATGATGGAGTAAAAGTTAATACTGTAAACATGGTGCCTCAAATGTCAGCTTATAAATTAAAGCTGTTCCCGATTAGAAGCTGCCCTGGTTTAGAAGCTGCGGCTCAAAATAAAAATGTAATAGAACATGCCTCTAAATGGTGAAATACGGTACTTCAAGATTTATGGCCCTGGTCTGTATACTGGCAGCTAAAAAGCTATCAGTAGACGGTGGCAGCAATCTTCACCTTCAACTCAGACCTCTTGGCATGAGATAGTTAATGATATCCACAGGATGGAATGGATAATGGCTTACCTCAAAGGCACACAATCTAAGTTCCAAACTAAATGGCAGCCCTGGGTATAATACTGTATAGGTGGTTATTTTCACTATCTGTTTATTTCCACTATATTCACTATTGCTGACAATCAGGGAAAATAAATGGATGGTGAAAAATAAAGGACAGCTGATTGTCAGTAGTACTGTACTGAATAATAAGTCATCCACGCTAATTCTATCAGACGCTAATATGTATAGAAGGTTGACTAATGCTAAATTTAATGGACGCTAATTCAACCTGCTATACAGTATGTAATGCAACAGGATAACGACTTTGTTCTGTGACATTTTATTCTTTTATGGAAGTGCATTTGATATCAATTTCTCTGTCAGTATGTCCTGTTTTCACTTTAAAGTTTGTATGGTAATATGGCAGGCTGATGCTATATTGTCCTCTGGCCGTGATAGCAATATTAACTAAGAAGATACAGCTTGATGAGTTTGATTTCTTTGCTATTGATACACTGCTGTATACTAACTGTTGTAATGAACTCTCGCTACTCAATAAAACAACAAATAAATAAACAGTGGAGTTGTTTGTTCTCCCAAGAAGCAAACAGATCTATTTCTGGAATGACCCATCTTCTGAAGACTGAGAATTGCACCTGCTGGTTCAGGGCCCACTCATGGTTCCCCTGGCTAATTCTGCTTAGGGCATCTGTTAGGGCACTGCCCTTGCCTGGTAGATGTACAGAATGAATCCTTGTATCTTGGAAGTAAGCTATGTCCAAGATTTTCATAGTTTCTGTGCCCACCATTGAGGATCTTATTCCTCCTTGCTTGTTTATGCAACACATTGTTATGGTACTGTCTGTTCAATCTGAACAGACTGACTCCTTGTAACTGGGAGGAGAAGGACTGCACTGCCAGTAATACTGCTTGAGCTCTAGGAGGCTGATATGTTGCCGAACCTCCTTTGGGCTCCAGATACCACTTACTGTAAGCTCCTCAGGTGGGTGCCCCACCCCAGGAGTGAGGCATCAGTTGTGAGGACACTTGTTGGGATAGCTGGAAGAAAGGAATGCCCTCTGAGGTTGCTTTTCTCCTTCCTCCACTGTAGTGCACACACAAATGTCTTTGTGACTGGTACTAGCTTGACAGTGTGTTCCGCCTTTGAGATCAATGGTCCTTTAGGTGACAATGAATGTCTCTCAACTGGAATCTTGCCCAAGGCACCACCACACTGTGAATGATGCCATGTGGCCCAGTAACTGCAGGAAACCCTTGTGGGCCTTGGCTGGTCCTATGCTAATGATTTGGAGGTAGCAATCAGGTTTGATACCTTTCTTATTGAGGAAAGCTTCCTGAAGGGTATCTAGTTCTGTATCTATAAATTCCAACATCTGAACTGGTTCTGTTAGGGACTTTGCAGATTTAGCAGGAAACACAGGTTCTCTAGGGTGCACATTACCCTTTGATACAGCTCTTGCCTCTCGCTGTTTCCTGAGACACTCAGTCATCTAGGTAGGAAAACCACTACATCTTGTTTTCTCAGATGTGTTGCACCACAACAAGGCACTTTGTGAACACTCTTAGTGCTGAAGTGAGTCAAAGTGGAGGGGTATAAACTGACACTGGCAGTTTCCCAACCCGAACCTGAGACATTTTCTGTGGGTGGGTCTGACTGGAATATGAAAATAGGCATTTTGAGATCTAGTGACTACAGCCAATCTCCTGGTTGTGGGATGGTATCACTGTCCCCAGTGCAACCATCTTGAATCTCTCCTTTTGATATGTTTGTTCAGATATCTCTAGATCTAAAATGGGTCACCACTCCCATTTTTCTTGTGATCAGGAAGTATTTCGAGAACAGGCCCTTGCCCACTGTGAGGCAGGGACCTTTTCTACTGCTTTAGCCAGCAGCAGTTTTTTTACTTCTAGTTCCAGCTGAATTCTTTCTGTTGGTGGATACACTGGGAAATATTTTGATCTCTGCTGTCTTGGGAGCGTTTTGAACTGCAGGGAGAATCCCTGACCCACTACTTCCAAGACATACTTGTCTATGGTCATTTTTACCCATTCCTTGAAATAATGGGTCAGCCTCCCCCAGTAGCAATTGTTGCACAGCCTAGGCAGAACTGTCAGTGGTTTTGCTTTGGCTCTGGCTTAGGGGCTGGTGCTGCAGCAATACATCTGTAGACCTTCCTGCTTCTGCCCTGTAATAACCTCTTTGGGGTTGGTGCTCATAGCATAGGTCTGGGACAGTAGCCCCCACCCCTGCCTCACCTACCCTAAGGTCTGTAGGAAGTAGAGGCCTTTCTTTCTCAATGTTATTTTGTAAGTGGTCTTGCACTATCCACTTTTTTTCAAGTGTAACCACCCAGTCCCCTCAAGTTACTAGAATCCCATCAGTGTTAGTGCTAGTTAGGGAGGAAGGCAGCTGGTGAATAACTGGTTAAATGGGTTTTTCACCTACTCACTCTCTGTTTACTTGGTCTCAGCTGAGATGAAAGAGATGAAGTCATTTAGAACTCTCCGAGCAGCATAAGCCACAGCAGCTGGCTGTGAGGGAGTTTTAGAATCTTGGGTTAGTTCTGAGTCAGCAGTTGAAGAAGGAGGAGTGAGAGCTGCTGTGGGCTCTGAGAGGAAAGCCTATTTTCTCACCCTAGTCCTGAAAGTCATCTGCCTGCCAATAGAAGTGGTGAAAACCATTGTCTACAGCAGGAGCTCCTGATTTTCATCCCCAGAGAGATGAAAAAGACTGCTACAGGATGGATCCTAGGGGCAATCCCCTATTTGATCCAGGATCCTTTGAAGCTGCCTGTGTTGTTCTAACTATGCGTAGATTTGACTTTGTGCTTCCTGAAGAAAGTACCTGTACTTTGGTGTTTCTCTGTCAGAGGGAAAAGGTGCACTAATTCTGTTCTAGTTTGAGACTTTTCTCAGTTTAAAGTTGGCTGTCAATTGTGGGGTCCCGAGGCAGACTAATGCACATTGTTCAGGACTTTAATTTCTACACTTCTGGAGTAGTGTTTTCATATGATGGATGAAAGTTCATTCCAAGATGCATTTTTCTAAGTGTTTTCAAGAAGTTTTAAGTTGTAACTCTGAAAGAATGGCTGGGTATGAATGTGGAAGCAAAAGGTGGCAGCCACCATCTGGAGTAACCAGTTCAGCACTACAGGTTCTGTAAGGGTGCCTGGTTGTTCAGGACATGGTGGTCAATGCCTGAAGAGAAAGTTTATCCCTGATGGGTTGTGCTAATTATGAGCCCCTGTGTGTTCCGCTGGCCAGTGCCACTAGAAGGAATGGTTCAGTTGTGGCCAGCTGCCACTTGCAGAAGTGTTAAAGTCCTATGACATATGGGAAATGTGGGATCAGTTGTGTACAGTGCCACTAGGAAGAAATGCTGCTCAGTTAAGGCCATTGCCACTGAAGAGCATTCAAGGTCCTATGAAATATGGGAATACGAGAGTTTCTGTCAGATACAGTCGTTCTGTTGTTCTGTAATTCTTGTGCCATGATGTGTAAACCTTGGGTGTCCACTCTTGCTTTAGAGAACATCTTTTGTAATAAAGTCACTCTAGAACCCCAACCTGGTTTGGACATTTATGTTTTGCTTTCTGTGTGGCTTTACTGTGTACCCTCCAGAAGTATAGGTCTATAGCATAGCCCTAGCAAAAGGTCTCTCCTCAGGACCTGGGTTTTTGGTCTTAAGTTTTGCTTTTGTACACCCCAACCCCTTTTCTGACCTCGAGAGGTAACGAGCCTGGTATACATTCCCAAAGTTAGGGATGGTACCATTTCTGAAGTAGTTTGTGCCCAGTCAAAGGTACCAAGGGGATGCTAACTGTGTAAAGTAGCAGGGGAGGGGTTACACATGTATGTCTGTTTTGTCACCAAATAAGGAACTTACCTCAAAGAGGAAATCCATGGCTTGGTCTGGGTGTCCTGGGAAAGGATGGTGGCCCTCACCCAGGGGAACCTCCTCAATGCCACTGTATCAGCTAAGACCTGTGAAGCAGAGTCAGTCATTGGTGTCTACAGCCATTTGAAACTAGTATTTAGTGGCATCTAGAGCAGACTTTGCTGTGGCAACCAGGTTCTGCGACACCTCACTTTCAACCTTATCAGTCAGTGCCAGAACTGTATTCCATGCTGCTTTCTAGTACAGTGCTGTATATGCCAAATAAACTGATTCCCTAAGGAGCAGGGAAACTGTTGTATACACTTTTTTGGCAGTAGCATCCATTTTCCCTGAATCCTTCCCAGGAGGATGGGTGAAGGAGACACTTTGACCTTCAAGCAGATGCTTGGACTAATCCTTCATGATCAGGATGGGTGTACAGTTATTCCACCCCGTGCCTGTCTACCTGATATTTCTTTTCCACTTTATATCTATGCCAACAGTTGAATTAAGGCAGACATGATTTTTGAAGTAGCTTTTTTGAAGTGATTTTTGAATGGGGACTATCAGCCTTCTTATAGGACCTAGCTCCATCATCTCCATAAACTCCACTTCCTCCTCAGCCTCCTCCATTTCATGAGAGGGGATGCTGAGGGTGCTCACCATCTGTTTGATGAAAGAGGTGTAAGAGGTATAATAATCCTTTGCAGACCTAGGAAGGGAGCCAAACTTTGTTTGGGAGAACCATCTGGTTTTATAGATTCACCTTCCTCCTCCTCCTTATTATACATGTCCTCCTCCTCTACAGGCAGACGGTCCGAAGCCTGAGCCTGGGGAGGAGGAGCAGGCATATTAATAAGGTTTCCCATAGCCTGAAAGGCCTGGAAAAACTGCCACGTTTTTGCCATGTTCACTGTTGAGGGCATTTGTCTTAGGTCCGCTGACAGCTCCTTTTCCTTTTCAGAAGGAGTGGCATGGACATACTTTTGTTTTGCTTTTTCTTGGCAGGTACTGGTTCCAGGGCTCTATTATGCTACAACATCAACATCTTCCCGACGCGACCCTACAGTGATGGATTTATGTCGACTGCAATTTGCAGTCGACATAAATTCATTGGAGAACTGTTCATGTTTATCAGGGAGCTCTGCCTCCCGGACTTACGGATTATCAACTCCGAGTCGGAGTTGATTCAGGGAGAGGGTGCAGGACCATGGGAAAGAGTGCCGGGGTCCCGGGCGGAGTTTACAGCGAACTGTCGATGTCGGCATCGACATGTTCACTGTAAAGATTTTGCTGCAGGATCGGTAACCGCTGGTTCCAGTATGTGCTCTGAGGCTCTTGTATTTTTATTTTGCTATCACTGGACTCAGGGTTCCTTCTATCAGACACCCTGGTATCAGAACCATCTTTGCCATGCCTGCCAGATGGCTGAGCAGCTTTATATTTTTTAACTCTCCCTTGACAGGGACTGCTGCTGTTTTGAGAAATGAACCCTGTGATGTATGCTTTCCACCATCATTAGGAATTATCTCAGAGACTTTATTGTGTTTTGGTGACATACAGGCAGACTGAGAAGTCATACAACCTTCTGTTTTATTAACCTTTTGTCTTGAGTCTTAGAGTAAAACTTTTATAGAGCTTACAATTGATAAAATCGTGATCTGGACCGAGGCACCTCAAACAAAGCTCATGGGAGCCTGCCCTTGCTAAGAGCTGGAAACAGTTTGTACAATTTTTAAAGCCTCTTGGTCCTGTCTGTATTTTAGGTCTATCAATGATGCCTAAACACTGTAGACCTTGTAAAAAAATTCCCACTAGTGTAAAAAAAAAACTTAGTTACAGTACTAGGTTTCAAATAGTTTTAGTTTCAATTTTAAGTTTTTCTTATCCCTCACAGTAGTGAGAAATCACTGGGAACAGAGCGGTTTAATTTTTGAGCACAAACGTAGTTCAGTTCCTAGAAAATGGGAACCGAGTTTTAATTAAATGAAGAACTGCTTTTTGTACAAAGTTTACAGTTTTTGTTTCCATTTTTGACCAATTTCAGTCAGTCCCCTAAGTGCAGGAAGAAAAAATTACTCACCTTAGTAATGTTGTTTCTTCTAATGGAGTCTTGCTGTAATCAGACATAATGCAGTTAGCCCCAGCACTTGAAGTGCCCGGGAGAGGAAAGAGTTAACTCTATGCAGAAGCATAGAACGTTGAGCTTGAGCTCGGTTTTCAAACCTCTGTCTGTGGTACTTTCCAGTGTAACCGTCAGATTCTTACGAGCAAAACTAACTAATATACTATAGTATGGAAATTATTCAACATATAGCCAAAAGACAAAACATTCTTTTTGGGCCCAAAAAACTCAAGTCGAGAACCCAAGAAGGAAAGGTAGTGACAATATTTAAGTATAAAACACCAGAAAAAAAGGAAAATTACGTACCTACCGTAATTCTTGATCTTCTTGGACGAGTCTCCACCACTCATTCACACTAGTGGGATTGGCGCGCGAGGCACTAAGACCCATCGAAGCAAACTTTTGCTGGAGTGGTCGGCGTCGGAGACGGGCCGGGCGAGATACGGGCGCCAGCGCGAAAGCAGCGGCTCGAGCGTAATGACCATCTCTCGGCGACGCACTCCTCCAACCGCTTCTCAGTACCTTTTACCAAGGAGGTGCAGCCAATTCAACTAAAAGGGTAAACCCAACATTAAAAAAAAACGGACATGGCAGATAGTCCATGACCCGTGTAAGAAGGGTCAGCAAAGAAGTCCTCACGCCTAAAGATTTGAGGGAGGAAGACCAATACAGCTGTGAGCTCGGGGATGGAGGGTAGGCGGTAGAATGAGTGGTGGAGACTCGTCCAAGAAGATCAAGAATTACGGTAGGTACTGCACTTTTCCTATCTTCCTGGACATAAGTCTCCACCACTCATTCACACTAGTGGGAGAGTACCAAGTCGATAATCCCCAAAAGGGCGTAGGAAAGCCAGAGCTCACTGCCCAAGATAGAAGCCCATTAAGGATAGTTCTACGAATGCGGAATGCCGCCTGGCATGAACATCCAGTGCATAGTGCTTAACGTAAAGTATGCACTGAGCTCCAGGTAGCGGCGTTGTATATATCTGCAATTGGAACATTGCGACTTCCGCTAGGATGCCACACCGCCTAGTAGAGTGAGCGCACACTCTACCTTCTAATTTAACTTGAGCCATGGAATAGCAATGACTTAAGGCATGCCACTAACCATGAAGAGATACATCTAATAGCGATAGGTTGACCCAGCCGGGTCGCTGAAAGAAACGAACAGTTGCTGAGTCTTGCTAACATCCTGGTTCTATCTAAATAGAACCGCAAGGCTCTCTTAACATCCAAGGAATGAAGAGCTCTGCCCTTCATTTTGGAAATTAGCTTGTAAGCGGGAGTACCAGAGGTTGGTTCAGATGGAATTTGACACAACCTTGGGAAGAAATTTAGGATGAGTACGGAGAACTACCTTGTCCTTATGGAATACAGTATACGGAGGGTCCGTAAATCAGTGCATGTGTTCTCTAGAGACCTCATGGTTGAGGTAATGGCCACCAGGAAGGGAGTCTTCCAGGTAAGAAATTTTAACTCACAGGTAGCTAAGGGTTCGAAAGGCTTCCGAGTGAGCATGTCCAGCACCAGGTTAATGTCCCAGGCTGCAACTGGACGCTTAACAGGGGTCTGGTATGGAGAATCCCCTAAGAAATCTCTTCACCATAGGTAACTGAGCCAGAGTTAAG
The DNA here is from genome assembly GCA_016271365.2 of Neoceratodus forsteri. Lineage (NCBI taxonomy): Eukaryota > Metazoa > Chordata > Ceratodontiformes > Ceratodontidae > Neoceratodus > Neoceratodus forsteri. The sequence continues at coordinate 48,631,312 of JADMNL010000025.1, forward strand.
GGAAGAAACCGCTCATGGAATGCTGAGATGGCACTAAGGTGAACTTTAACTGTGGAGTATTGAAGACCCAAGTTTGATAGGTCCAAAAGATACTCCAGAACCTTGCCAGGAGGACAGGAAAAGGGATTCCAAGAGGATTTTGTACACCAGAGAGAAAAACGCTCCATTTGAAGCGTGACGCTTGGGTGGCTGGCTTCCGAGCAGCGCCAGAAGGATGTCTGAGACTCTACGAGAGACGTTGAACCGATTCACTTCTATCTCTTCAGGAGCCAAGCATGAAGGTGAAGTGATTTCAGGTTGGGATGGACCAACGAACCCTGAGTCAGAAGACTGATTTGCAAAGGAAGTGGTCTCGGAGAGGCTGCCAACATACTGTTGAGTAGAGGAAACCAGAGTTGCCGAGGCCAGGAAGGAGCAATGAGAATCATCTTGGTCCCTGAGACTCGAACTTGAGGAGTACTCTGGATTAGAGGAAGTGGTGGAAAGGCGAAGAAAGCGCTTTGTCCACCGCAGCCTGAACGATCCTGACAGAAAATGCCAGGCCCTGGATTTCTGGAGCAGAGAGGCAGTTTTGTGCTGAGTGGGGATGCAAAAGGTCCAGGTCTGGAGTCCCCACTCTTTGAACAGGGACCGAGCTCACGGCTGGATCGAGACCACTCGTGAGGGTCTGCCTCGCTCTGCTGAGGTGATCTGCTAGGTCGCTTTGTATACCCGGCAGATAAACCTTGAATCAGAGACTTGTGCCCAAGCACCACCCCACACCCCTCATTGCTTCCTGCAAAGGATAAGAATGAGCACCGCTTTGCTTGTTGATGTAATACATCACTGCTTTGTTGTCCGCTTGAAGGAGAAATGTTCTTGTGACAAAGGACATCCTTCAGAGCTCGGATTGCATAGAGGACCGCCTCATCTCCAGGACATTTATGTGGAGATGAGTTTCAACTGAGTCCATACACCTTGAGTGTGGAGGGAGAGACAGTGAGCTCCCCATCCCATTAGCGATGCATCTGTGGTGATGGAGATCTGATGATCCGGGGAGCAAAGGGAATCCTTCCAGGAGATTGTTTCTGAGACCACCAGGTGAGAGACCTTCAAGGGCCCGCCACCTTGATGGGATAAGACTGGGGTGAGAGGTCGGGACCACTGAGTGGAGAGCATCCACTGGGTGGTTCTCATGTGCAGTCGGGCCAGAGGGACAGTGAAGACCGAGGACGCCATGAGACTCAACATGCGTTGCATCGAGAGAGCTGTAACCATTGGTTCTCCTGATGTAACGGGCCATACGGCGGATGTCAGTCTTCTGTCCTCTGGAAGGAAAGCCTTCGCTGAAGAGGTGTCTAGAAGCGCCCCTATGAAAAGGAGCTCTGGGAGGGTTGCAGTTGAGATTTTTCAAATTCAGCAGAACTCCCATGGACGTGAGAAGACGAGAAGTCGCTTGCACGGCTCTAAAGTCCCTTGGCCGGAAGGGCTTGCTAGTAGCCAATCGTCCAGGTAGGGAAACACTGGAGTCCGACTTTCCTGAGATGCGCCAGCAGAACTGCACAACACTTTGTAAAAAACTGCAGCCGAGGATAGCCCAAAGGGCAGGACTCTGAACTGATAATGCTGACCCAAAGCTACAAACCTGAGGAATTTTAGTGTGGGTCGGTGGACGGGATATGCTGGTAAGCATCCTGCATATCCAGAGAGGCCAGCCAGTCGTGCTGATGGCAAGGGTAACAGGGTACCTAGGGAAATCATCTTGAATTCTCCCTGGGAGGAATTTGTTTAACTTTCTGAGGTCTAGAATGGGAAGCATCCCCCAGATTTCTTTTGGAACCAGAAAGTAATGGAGTAGAACCTGTGTTTCGTAGAGATGCGGGGCACCAGTTCTATTGCCCTGTTGTTCAGGAGGCCCTGATCTCCGCGGTGAGGAGATCTGACTGAGAGGCCGACAACCTGGGTTGTCGATGGGAGGACAATTGGGGGTCTCAAGAAATTGAGAGTAACCCTCGCGAATTATCCAAGAACCCATTTGTCTGAGGTTATGGACTTCCACTGGTTGTAGAAGTACATCAGACGACCTCCCACTAGAGGAGAAAGTTCCACCTCGGCAGAGGATGGAACTTGGGCCAACGACTATAAGGTAGCGCTGGGAGCTTTAGGTCCCTGCACTTTCTGCTGCTGCTTCTTTGAGGTTGGGCAGGTTGGCTTTTGTGGAAGCTTCCTGCCTCTGCCTCGAAAGGACTGACGACTATGAAACTGGACGCCTGTTCACATGCCCCAGAGGGAGGCGGAGGTCTGGCCAACTTAATGGCCGATCTAGTCTTCTGAGTGTTTCAAGGCTTGCTCCACCTGAGGCCAAAAAGAAGGAGCCATCAAAGGCAGCGCCATCACCTGCTGCTGAGCATCATTCGTGAAGCCAGAAGTACGCAGCCAGGAATGGCGCCGGTACAAATCTCGCGGCTGCTGAGCGAGAAGCAGTGTCGAAGCATCCATGGGCGGCTTTGACCTGTTGGTTATTGGACCTCACTACTTAATAACGGCCAGAAGAAGCTCTGACTGGAACCGAATCTGAAGAGCTTCAAACATTCTTTTCATAGAGTTCCAGGATATACTCATACTGTAAAAATAGCCTTGATAACTGGCAATACGCATACTTAGAGTGGAGGCAGCAAAGACTCTCTTACCTAATGTATCAATCTTTAGAGACTTTGTTAATAGGTCGAGCTGTAGTAGTTTGAGGAAGAACGCATCTTTGTCATTCTCGCCAGGACTACAATAGGATCCGCAAAGGCTTGGGATGCCAAAATGGACATCCTTGGGAGCTGAATACTTCTATCAATGGATTTAGCCACTGAGGGAATAAGAGCAGGGTTATTCCATACCATTTGAGACAGCGTCCTCAAGGAAGGCTGAATCGGAGGAGTCAAATCCATAGGGATCTCCGAGCATGAAGATACTGGAGTCTTAATATCTTCCCAGGATCGATGTCTGTAGTCTGGAGAGAAAGAGTGGATCCCAGGTTCTTCAACAGAGACTTAAAGGACAGGTCCTCGACCACAGGCTCTGTAGCAAAGAAAGATCCTGTTTCTCCACTTCATCACCCAACCGAAGGTCTGGGTCAGGCTCAACATCATCTCCTGATGGTCCAGAAAGGACTGTTTGGACAGGAAAGGAGTGAAAATTAGAGAGGAGGAAATGGCAGAAAACAAGGAGAGTCCTTGGGTTGCCGGGCGCCGACGGCAAAACGGGCTGAAGACGGGTATCGAGGAGGCGACGGCGCCAAGAGGCATCGCCGTTCGCGAACGCCCGGGCGGCGCGCAGGATTATACGCTCGCACAGCGCTGCTAACGCGCCACGGACGACGCCGCTAACGGCGCCATGGACGACGCCATGAATCTATCGCAGACGACGCCGCGAACGGCGCCGCCTGACCAACGGCACCACCGCGGGCGCCGCGAGATAACGCTGGCGCCACCAACGGGCGCCGAGATTACGCTGGCGCCGCCAACGCGCGGCAGAAGTCTCGGGCGTTTCGAAACGGCGCCGACACGCCACAGACCTGCAGAAGGCGCTGGAAAAGCCCCGGGAACCTGGAAAACAAGAGAAGGAAAAATACCAGGAGATAAGGGCATCGGTGAGGCCCTTGCGCCGCAGCCATGTAGGGGAAACATCTAGCACGAGTCGCTAGCACCAAGAAGCCGCGCGATCAGGGAAGGTCCAACCGCCTACCTGATCGCTGGAGGAGCCCGAGGGCTCCGAGGTAACCGAGCCAGGCAGAAGAACCAACCTCTCGAGCCCATCGCCTCCATAAGAGCGCCCACTGATGAAACTGCTCATCTGGAGCCCCACCATAGGCGGGAGGGGTTCGACAATGAGGACGACGATTATCGGAAGCTGATGCATCAAGAAGGAGACCGCAACTAGCAACGATAACCGACCGCCGATGCCAGAGATACCAGAGGGCGACCTCGAGTGATGCCTTCTTGACCTGTGGGCCAAGAAGAGCTTCGAGGCCTAACGGCGCTCGGAATGCATCGCTTATTTTTATGTCGGCGGGGACCGCCATCCCCGGCATCGGACTGACCGAGTCGGAACCCCGCTTGAGGAGAAGGAGGCTGACCGACCCAGCCCGCTGACTGAATAGTTTTTACACGAAGTCTCTACACACCTGACCTGCTCATGGTCGACTGGTCCAGGAGGCCGAGACTTCTTCAAGTAAGTTAAATTTAAATATTAGAAAAATTTTACTAAAAATAGAATAAAACTCAGCGTTACTACTATCGGATAATAAAGTTATAAAAAACAAACTGAAAACTGGCGCGCTAGTTTGAAGTTTGACTCGACAGGCGAGCTTATCGCCGCTACTGGAAGCGCACTGATCGGGGCGGGAAAAAGGAACTGAGGCGGTTGGAGGGTCGCCGCCGAGATGGTCATTACTGAAGCGCTGCTCACGGGCGCCAGGTCTCGCGCGTCAGCTCTCTCTCAAGGCACGACCTCCAGCAAAAAGTTTGCTCCCGATGGGTCTTAGTGCCTCCGGCGCCAATCCCACTAGTGTGAATGAGTGGTGGAGACTTATGTCCAGGAAGATTAACAACAACTACCCCACCCAAGAGGGAGGGTACAAGGTACACCCCTGAGGTGCAACACTGTACCTGCCAGCCCACTTCCCAAAAACCAGGTTCTGAGAGGGGAGGCAGTGGGGAGGTCTGACTATAGCAAGACTCCATTAGAAGAAACAACATTACTGTGGTGAATAATTTTTCTTCAAACAACATAAGTCTTGCTGTATTCAAACATAATGCAGACTCACCAAGCAGTTCCCTATGGAGGAGGGAATGCAGAACCTATTTTGGGAAGAGGCTGTGCAGTACTGTTGTGCCAACCTAGCATCATTCCTAGCCTGGATATCCAGGGAGTAATGCTTAGCAGTATGTACTGTTTTCCAGGTGGCTGCTCTACAGATCTCTAACAAAGGTATATCTCCGGCAGTAGCTAGAGAAGCTATCTGTACCCCAAGTTGATGGTAGCCCTCAGGCCTGAAGGGGCGTTCTACCCAACTTGTCATAACAGAATTGTATTCAAGAAACAATCCACCTGGCAATAGTTTTTTTAGTGGCAGACTTACCTTTCCCCACTTCACCATAAGTGAGAAACAATTGAAGACAGTTATTTCTATGTGCCTTAGTATGCTCAATGTAGTAGCTAAGGGCTCTCTTAACATCCAGACTGTGTAACCTTCTTTCACCTGAAGAAAAATGGTCAGTGAAAAACACAGGGAGAGATATAGACTGGTTCAAATGAAAATCCTGATACCACTTTGGGCAAGAACCTTCTATTGGTTCTAGGAGCACTTTGTCCCTATGGAAGGACGTGAAGTCAGTGTTCAACTGACAGAGCCTGTAACTCACTAATCCGCCTGGCAGTAGTAATAGCTACCAGGAACACAGTTTTCCAGGTCAGGTACTTTCAATTCGGCCATGCCAGAGGTTCAGGGGTGGCTGCATAAGCTGAGCTATGCAGACATTAAGATCCCAAGGCAGAGTGGGCTCCTAAAGGGAGGGTTAGTGAACCAGTCCTTTGAAAAACTTTCTGAAAACAGGATGAGATGCCAGGAAGAGCCCTTCCTGCTGAGAGAAATGCAGAGACAGCTGCTAGATGAACTCAGAGTGGCAGGCCTAAGGCCCAGACCATTCAGATGAACTAGATAGTCTAAGGTTGTGAAATGTCTGCAGAATCAGGCAGGATGCCTTCTGAGAGCACCAAATACTGAACCTTTTCCATTTGGAGTTATAAGTTTTCTAGTGGAAGGTTTCCTGAGACCATCAGAATATCCAGAACTCCTGAGAAAGATGTAGTGCTGCATATTCTAACTCTTCAAGAGCCAGGCCTTGAGATTGAGAGACTGGAGATTGGGGTACCAGATCCGCCCCTGGGAGGAGGACAGGAGATTGTATGTCCTGGGCAGAGACAGGGGACGAGACACTGACAAGGACAGCAGTAGAGGATACCAAGGCTGTCTGGCCCAGTCTGGAGCCACCAGTATCACTGTGCAGGGTTGAGTCCTGATCTTGATCAGAACTCTGAACAGCAGAGGGAAAGGAGGAAAGGCATAGAGAAACCTGCCCTTCCAATCCAAAGTGAGAGCATCCTAGGGAACCGCCCCAGGACTGGAGGTCTGCTAACAAAACAGAGGAAGCTGATGACTGTCCGCGCCTGCAAAGAGATCATCTCTGGAGTGCCCCACCTGGAGAAGATGACCTCAGGATGTGAGGATCCAGGGACCATTCGTGATGTCCCTGTGAAATTCTGCCTGTGAGCATCTCTGCTAGTACGCTGTCCTTCCCCGGAAGGTGAACTGCTACCAGAGAAGTCTGAAGAGAATAGGCCAAAGACCACAGCTTCATGGCTTCTGTGCACAAGGCCGAGGACCTAGTGCCTCCTGCCTGTTGGTGTACCACATTGTGGTGGTGTAGTCCGCTCTGACCTTGTACCTCTGCCCTGACTGAACTGTGAAGCTCTGCAGGGTTAGGGAAACTGCCCTGAGTTCCAGGAGATTGATAAGAAGGAGACACTCCTGTGGAGATTAGATCCTCTAGCTGTCAGGGGTCCCAGGGTGGGCTCCCACCCTAGGAGAGAAGCATCCATAGTTAAAATTACTGATGGACTTGAGGGAGAAATTGAACCCTGTCTGAGGTTGTCATGGTCAAGTCACCACTGGAGTATTTGGACCAGAGTCTGAGCTCACTGGAATCAGTTTGGTAAATGAATCCTTCTTTGAGACCACAAAGACCTTACATGAAACTGAATGTCCTCATCTGGAACCTTTGTTCCTGTACACTGCCGTGGAAGCTGCCATGTGGCTCAGGAGCTGAGAACTGTCTTGTTGGGTGAGACCTGGAGGCCTAAAGAGGAAGTGATCCACTAGGGCCTCTCACCCTTGCTAGGGAAGGAAGGCTGCTTGCACGGTGTCCAACCCTATGCCTATAAAGGTGAGGTTGAACTGGTTCAAGGACAGACTTTGGAAGATTGAGAAGAAACCCCAGGAGCTGAGGGAGGTCCTGGGTAGTTTGAAGAGCTGACTTGATTCTGTAAGCGACTGACCCACTAAGAGCCAGTGGTCATTCAGATACAGGAAGATGGTGATACCCTGTCTCTGAAGTAAGCCACCACTACCGCAAGGCACTTTGTGAACACCCTTGGAGCTGATGTTAGACCAAATGGCATGGCTCTGAATTGGTAATGGCCTGAAGGCAACATGAACCTGAGTATTTTCTTGGAGCACCTAATAGAATATAGTAGGTATCCTTGAGGTCCAGGATGCAGCCAATCCTGGCCTTAGGAGGGAAGATTATTCTAGAGTTACCATTTGAATTTGCGAATGTGTTTGTTCAAATACTTAGGTCTAGATGGTCACCACCCTTGTTTTCTTTGGGGGTAAGAAAGTACCGGAGTACAGTCCTTTCTCTGTTGAATAGGAACTTGTGTAGCACCGAGCTAGCGAGGAAACCCTGCCTCTAGGCCAAGGGTTTCGATGGAGGTGAAAAGACGGGTCTCTTTTTGAAATTTCAGCTGAGGTTGTCCCGGCTTACTACTCCAGACCCACTTGTCTGAGGTCACAGACTTCCAGCCTGAAGCAGTAAGCCAACTTGCTCCTACTGGAAATGGGCGGCTCTTCGGGCACATCAGGTGTCTGCTGGCAGGAGCTTTGACTGGAGGAGGAGGAGCAGCCCTGCTCATCCCCTCCCTCTGAAGAACCCCCTCTGTGGGAAGGGAGAGGAGGCCTGGACTTGGTAAAAAGGCCTTTGAAAGGGACTGCCCCTGCCCCTAGACTGCTGCTTGTGTGGAGTGGCTTGCCTTTCCTTGGCCTGTGCACTCCTGTACGTGGTCATGTATTCATCCATTTTCTTCATGTAAGCCTCTGTCTGCTCCCCAAACAGAGAGTTACCTACTACAGGAAAATCCATAGCCTTAGTCTGGGTATCCTGTAAAAGGCTAGAACATCTGAGCCAAGCATGTCTTCTGAGAGACACACATGTAGCCATGAATCTAGATGCCACATCACTGAAGTCCACAGCAGCAGCATGAAATTGCATTTTGATGCCTCAATTCCTTCAGCAGCCACCCTCCAGCTCCTTGGCTAGCTGGGGAGAGGCCTGTTTAGCCAGTTCCAGAACCGTATCCCATCTGGATTTCTGGTACCTGGCTGTGTAGGCCATGTAAGTAGCCTGCCTGAGTCCCAAAGAGGATGCCAAATACTGTTTTTTGGCCATGGCATCCACCTTTCTGGAGTCCTTATCCGGGGGGGTGTGAAGCCAAAGGAATGTTAGCCCTGTCACAGGCTGCAGCCTGTACTACCCCAACATGGCTGCAATGACTATAAAGGAACTCCACAGCTGAGCTTGATAACAAATACCTCCTGTCCATTCTCTTATCCACAGGAGGTATCGAATTAGGTGTTTGTAAAATGTTGTTTTTCTGTTTCCCCAAGGATTTATGAAGAGGGATAGACAGCCTTTTGGACTCTGAGATGTCCATCATTTCCACAAAATCAGGCTCTTCATCCTCCTCTGCAGCTTCAACCAAGGGAAGCTGCAGGGTTTCTGCCACCTTTTTGTAGAACAAAAAATGTGAAGGGAACTCAGAGAGCCTGGGAGGAGATATACTTGAGGGCCTGTCTGGGGAGAAGTCCAGTTCAATGGCCACATCCAGACCCCCCGGTCATCGTCATCATCATCATCACTGGGATAGTCTTCGTCTCCCTCCCACTCCTCAGAATAAGCGTCTGGATTATAATCCGGAGGAGACGGATACAACCAAACCGACCGCTTAACCAGCGGTAACGCCGTCCGGACTGGAACCGGCCTGCTGACAACAATACTAATCGCTGGCTATTTCATCCGGTTGAGAGTGCGATACAGGATCCAAAACCAGCAGACTTACGCTTCTTCTTTGATGGAACCGACCCTCAGGGTCAGCTCTCCTTTTGCCCAAGGAGGTATCGCCTAGGTCAGTAGGCACCTCCTCCGGTTCGGCCACCACCGAACCGGGCTGGCCATCTGGATCTACGGACTTCTCGGCCTCCCTTTCCTTCAGCCTACTCAGTCTTTTGTCTAGAGTGGATTTAGGAAAGTTTTTACAGATTTGGCAGTCTGACTTGAGGTGGTCAAACCCCAGACAATAAATACAGATGAGGTGGGGGTCAGCCTTAGCAAAGGCCTCCCCACACTCAGTACAGTGTTGAAACCCAGTGGGACTGGTTTTCTTCTTGGGTTTCTCAGACATGGCCAACCTAACAAATTACCCTATTGCAGCTTTCAAGCCAGGTAATACAACAACCGAATGGTTACAAACCACGTCACGGGCTTTGTAAAAGAACCGACAAAATGTCTGGTTCTTTTGAAACCGATCAGTACCAGAACACCATTCTAATCCCAGAAATAAAATTGAATTTAAACAGAATGTAACAAGGTTGGTTCCAAACTGGACTGACCAGAAAGAAACCGAGGAAAAGAACAATGTCCACCTTTTCAGGAAAATAAAACACAGTCACTACCTATCTACACACTACCTGTACGTGACAGAGGCTGGAAATCTGAAAATAACAAAAAATTATGTGGTTTAAACCGAACGCTTTACTTTTACCGAACCGAGCAGAGGAAATCTCTGAGCGACTTCACTGTTGGGCGGAGTAAATTAGGCGGAGTAAAGAATTTGACGGTTACACTGGAAAGTACCACAGACAGAAGTTTGAAAACCGAGCTCAAGCTCAACGTTCTATGCTTCTGCATAGAGTTAACTCTTTCTCCTCCGGGCAGTTCAAGTGCTGGGGCTAACTGCATTATGTTTGATTACAGCAAGACTTCATGTTGTTTGAACCATGTTGTAAGGGACCTTTCTCTGATTCCTGAGCCAATCAAGGACTGGAAAAGTGCAAATTATTAAAATACAATAAAATAAGTAACCTAACTAATGTAGAGAGTCAAGAAAATCTACTTAAACTTGTTAAAACTTGTATTCTAAGTTCTATTACTAGCTTACAGTTCTGTCTGTGGGCATCCTCATTGGCAGGAAAATGACACTTATAGTATCATTGATGGATTCCTGCTGTTTAAAAGCTTTTCTTAGCCCTTTGTTTTGAAAAGGGACCTTTGGTGCTCAGCGGACCTACCCGATTAACAAAATTTAATAAATAAAATAAAATATAATCTGGGTATAGAATGTGCTTTTGTAAGGTAACATTCCTAGTTGATGAATGCAAGACTCCCTTATCTCTGGTATTGGTAATTACCAGATTAAACACACTTCTCAGGAACTTAAGGCATGAGGCAATGCACCTGAAGAATGCGTGCATTATTGGGTGTGTCTGTAATTTGTATTTCTTTGTGACATGGCTTTGTTGCTAGTGCCCTTCCGGTAACCCTTGCTCAGTGTTTTTGTGCTGAGGTTCTCTTTTAGATTGCTTTCCTGTTTGGGCTCACCAAACCCAAACCTGTATGACAATCAGAAGGCTGGTTCATCCTTCCAGTGAGCTGAGATACAGATGAGGCACACCAGTGAGTCCTGAGAAGGATGAATGACTATTAATTTCACCTGGGGGGTAGGAAACAAAAGTTAAAATATTGTTTCCAGTTGATGTGTCCATTTAAACAAAAATCTAATTTACGTGGAATACCTCAGTAAAAATGTATGGAAACTGAGTCAAACAAACCACCAATTTCAGGGGTTTATATAATTCATCTGCAGTTTTTCCTGTGATAGTACTAACTGTAAAGAAAGCATGCATATAGGATTTCTAGCACTGTTATGTTTGTTAAACAAAGTGAGGCAAGTGCTTGCATTTTCACAATGTATTAGCACTTTCACGCACAAAACGCTAATCAATTTCAGAGTTCAATAAAACCTCAGATTTACTGCAATGACACATTGTCATTGCTTTTAATGGGTCCCCATATCTGTGGGTTCCTCTTCCCTAGCCAGATTGGATACCCTCTGTAATTAAATAGTAACCCCGTGCCATTTTGGGGGAGTTAATAGTTTGATGCCCTGTTGGCATCGGGAAGTGTGTGCAATGCCAGGCTGGCCTGAGGGCATGGCAAGGGAGAGGTGCTAATCGGCGAGAGGGGAGTCATCGCGAGGTGTTGGCAGTGGGTGGTGGTAAGAGGAGGAGCGGGCTGAGGCCTTCGCACATTTCGGGGCTGGCCACCTGTCGGGCCAGAGAAACCAGGGCCAGGGAGATTACTCCCCCGAGCCCCATCGAGAAAAAAGGATTCCACCAACCCATCGGTGGGATTGCAGCAGTGTTGGAGGTAGAATGAAGAAGAGCCCTCAGGGTGTGGAGCCCATTTGGCTTCGTGAGGAGAAGGGCCTGGAGGGTGGCTGCTACGGAGGGCCTGGGAAGCTGAGGTGGCAGAGATGCAGACTGGAGGATCCGGAGTGGCATCCAGATCTTTGCCTTACTGTGTCCACCCCAAAGAGAGCTGCTGGAGGAGGTAGGAAGGACTGTAATCTGGAGGGATGGCGATGACTGGCCTGCACGAACCCTGCCCGAGGATCGCCAGGTTCGGATGGTTCTTGGAGTGTGGATTGTGCCCAGAATTGTCATCAGAGCCCAGAGGAAAAGAAAAGAGGCCAAAGTTTGTTTAAATTGCCCCACTCTCACTGGCCGGGAGTCTTCTGCATAGGGAGTGCCAAAAACCTGTGAAGGGAGGTACAGAGTAAAGTTAAGGAGCCCTTCGTGGCTCACAGGGAGAAAGAGAGATGGTCGCTGGTTATGGGTTCAAACCCCAGGCCCCTCAACAAATTACAGTGCCACGGCGGCTTGCCATTGTTGTTTGCAACTGAAAATGAACTGTACATAATTGTGGAGATCTCCCTACAAGTGTGTGTGGCTTGAGCCTTTTAGAGTAATTTAAATAAAATACTGCTGGTTGCATGTAAGTTCCGTTTGACTGAAATCATTTAAATTCAAAGATTATTTGAGAAGCTGTGTTCCCAAAAGTATGTTTCAGGCCCTGTGAATTAGCCAGCTGAACCAGAAGTAGAGCTGGATGTCGGGTGTCTTCTGCATCGCCCAGGCAGAGATCAAGCTGTCGCCAGGAATCCTACTCTTTTGGACTGAGGTACTGTGTTCCCTGCTTTAAAATGTTTAAACTGCTCAAACTGGTCTTCAGTGCCCTCCCCCTTTCTCGGGAGACAATGCTATCAAAACTCTAGACAAGGAAAGGAGGGGGTAGTAGCCAGGATGTGTTACCCTGCTGTTTGGGAGTTATGCCTGCCTGTCTGCCATCTCAAACTGTAGTCAGGCCAACCCCTACCCCACAGGCAGGAGCTAGTGAAATATGAAACAAAGTGTGAACTATGGTCAAAGTAATAGATCTTCAGCAAAGCAGGGCAGCGGGTTATAAAGAGTATCCCGCAAGTCGGCAATATCTGGGGCTATGGCTGGATAATACCCTAAAATGGAACAAACACATTGATAAGATGCCAATAGTCTAAGTAGGAAGGTGGGTCTCTTGTACAGAGTGAAATATATGACCACTGAAGTGAGGCTACAAGTAGTAAATTCTATGAGAACACCTGTCCTGAATTACGGAGATATAATTTACTCTGGGTCACAGGCACCCAGATGGATAAGGTAGATTTGATGTTCAATAAGCTGGCACGCTTGGTATTAGATGTCTCCATAGCACCCACCAATGTATTTTATATAATTCTTTAAAGTAATCTAAACCACAAGAAAGAAGAAAACTTCATCTTCTCCAACTTATGTATAAACTATGGAAAGGTGTCTTCCCCAAATACAGTATATATTGGATTTTTTTTCAAACTAGAACAGTAAAGGAAGATCTGATATCAGCCAAGGGCATAGAATATAGTGTAATTAAATGTAACCTTGGGATAGGAAGATCATCTGTTTTGTTCAGGGAAGTAGTATTGTGCAATTTGATTCCTATTAATTCACGGCACGCTAATATTCCAGTTAGATTAATTGACTTAAAGAACTGGCTAAGAGATAGTGGTCAGGCTTTAGTATCCTGTTGTTTGGATGCTGTTATCTAATGATTTTATAATAGGAGACAGCATAGTTACTATCTCCTTATCGAATGTAGCAGTGGGACCCAATTCTGTCTTTATTAATATTTATCTGGATTGCTATTTATACATTATTATCTGTATGTTTTGTACTTTTTGTAAGTATTTGTTTCATGCACCAGGACCTTATTGGAAATGAGCTTTGCTCAATGGAGTGTTATCCTTATTCATGATTTGACTAAAAAGATCTACTGCTACTTCTGTCGCTTTGCTACAATCCCTCCTCACGGGCTCACCACTGCTCCCTATTCATCCCTCTCCATGCTCCCACTACCATCTTGTCACCAGTCTCACTGAGCCTCTTTCATTGCTAAATACTGGTTTGTGTCCCTTCCCATTACCTTTCCTCACTCATCTCCCTCGTCCAATCCTCTTCTTCTCTCTCTGGTCCAGGGACTCCCATCCCTCTCCATCCGGCAAGCTTCTTTCTCCTATTGCCTCTCCTCCCTCTGAACCTACTCCCTCTTCCTTCCACGTCCTCTCCTTCACTCTGGCATTTAGACAACTCCAGAGGCATAATTCTGTTCCCCCTGTACCTGTCAGCCCCCCTCCTGACCCGTCTCATCCCTCCTTCCTCTCTTATTCTTGCACCCCATCTTTACATCACCCTCCTCAATAGGCACTGTGCAGTTTATGGTATTCTTACACTTCTGTCTACATATCTTGGTGGCAAACCGTGATTTTTGTTATTATATACTGGACACTCCACACTTGCTCCTACACTTGTGATGCCTGCCTATGTATAAACAATTCTGACACTTTGTAAGTTGAATTTTAAGATGTCTACCTATGGATATGCAGATCAAGCAAAACAGGTAGCAGTCAAAGCAAAAATGCACCCCCAGACGAAGAGTCATGGAAAGACTCGAAGCACTGGGGTTAGTGCCATGGATTCTGCCCAACTTCTTTCCACTGGATGTTTGACTTTGTTTCATTTTTTCAAAAGTAACTTTGCATTTTTGCTTAGAGTGCTGCCTGTTTTACTTGGTCTGTCTGCTGTTAGGCAAGCACCCATTCGGGTTCCAGGGCACGGTTCCACCTGTTTGCTGCTACCTATATGCAATCTGATTCTTTGTAAGTTTAATTTTTAATTTTGTCTATACTGCTCATCCCCCCAGGTTGCACCTGGAAAGGAGCCCCAACTGAATGTGCCTTTCCCGGTTACCAATGTTTAGAAGTGGGTAGCCATCTGGGAACAAGCTTAACACCAAACAGTGAGGTTCATGATAAACACAGCGAGAGTCAAGCCACACAAAAGTGATGGTACTGGACTTTAGGAGGGCTGACTTTGGCAAAATGGGGGAGTGCCTCAGAAAAGCACTAGCAAAATAGGCAAGAAGGTGGGGTGGAGGAACAATGGGGAAACATCAAAACCACCATCAGAGAGGTAACAAGCCTTTGTGTGAAGCAGATAAACAAAATGAAGGAAAAAAACACTATGGTTCTCAAAAGAGGTGGTGGGGAAGGTTAGGGAGAAAAAGATAGCATTCAGGAAGTATAAGGAACCACAGAAGGAGCAGGACAGAGAACTGTACCAGTTAAGGCAGAAGGAAGGGAGGGTAGTCAGAATAGCAAAGGCCCAAACCAAGGAAAAGATAGCCAACTTGGTTAAGAAGGGGATAAAACCTTTTATAGGTATATTAGGGAGCGAAGAAAGACCAAGGAGGGATAGTGAGACTGAATAAAGGGGGGGGGTGGGCAGAGGGTGACAGTGACAAAGCAGAGATACTGAACAAACACTTCTGCTCAGTATTCACAAAGGAAGAGGAGCGGAGGTACCTAAACCAAATAACAGAGGCACACTGGATTGGGGTGCTATACCAGCCCATTGACAGAAGAAAGGGTCCTGAAAGAACTCCTAAAACTGAAGGTGGACAAAGCAATGGGCCTGACGGATTCAACACAGAATTCTAAAAGAATTAAGGGAGAACTAGTGACACCACTGACTACCCTTTTAACAAATCATAGTAAGAGGTGTGGTACCTAAGGACTGGAGGAGGGCAGACAAGATTCCCTTCACAAAAGTGGGAGCAAGGCAGAGGCAGAAAACTAAAGACCTGTTAGTTTGACCTCAGTGGTAGCAGAAAATGATGAAATCACTTCTGAAACAAGAAATGTTGAGTACCTAGAGGCCAGCAGGGCACAGGACCCAAGGCAGCATAGATTCATAATTGGGAAGATGCGTGTCAGATGAATCTAATAGATTTCTTTGACTAGGGACCAAAGTAGTAGACCAGGAGGGCCTGTGGACATGGCCTACCTAGACTTTAGCAAGGTATTCGACACAGTCCAACACAAAAGATTAATTAAGAAGTTAGCCAGCCTGGGAGTGGGTCCCAGGGTGGTAACCTAGGTAAAAAAATGGCTGGACAACAGGACGCAGAAGGTAATAGTAAATGGAGTCAACTCCAAAGAAAGGGGATTTACTAGCGGGGTACCGCAGGGTTCAGTACTGGGACTGGGCCTCTTAAATGTCTTTATGGGTGACACTGCAGAGAGACTGGAAGGAAAAGTATGCCTCTTTGCAGATGACAGAAAGATTTGCAACAGGGCTGATACACAAGGAGGGGTGGAAAGGATGAAAGGACTTGGCAAGGTTGGAGGAATGGTCAAAGTATGGCAGCTTAGACTCAATGCAAAAGAAGTGCAAAGTAATGCACCTGGGAAAGAAAACCAAGGAAGAGTCACAATGCGGGGGGTATAACAAACAAAAATGGAAAGAGACCTGGGGTAGTCATATCAGATGACCTAAAGTTAGACAAGAAATCTGAGAAGGCAGTAAGGAGGGTTGGGGAATACTGGGATGCACAGGAAAAGGCATCACCAGTAGAAAATTGGAAGTTGTTATCCTCACTACAGACAGTTGGGGAGACCCCATCTAGAGTACTGCGTGCAGTTCTGGAGACCCCATCTCCACAAGGACATGGACAGAATGGAGGCAGTCCAAAGAGGGCAACTAAAATGGTGCAGGGTCTGCACCAGAAGCCATACAAAGAGAGACTAAAAAGAGCTTAATATGTATACCCTCGAGGAAAGGGGGGGGCATGTTAGAAACTTTCAAGTACCTCAAGGGAATCAACAAAGTCCAAGTTGGTAGCATCTTTCAGAAAAAAGAGATGTGCAAGAACAAGGGGAGCACAATTTGAAGATAGAGGGGGACAACTCAGGGCAACGTGAAGAAGTATTTTTTCACAGAGAGGGTGATGGATTTACGAACACCTTCTGAGGTGGTCGAGGTCAAAACAGTGGGGGAATTTAGGAATGCATGGGACAGACATAAGGCAATTCTAGTCGGGGGTAGGAGGAAGTAAGCTGTTGGTTAACTAGGATCTGCAGCTTATTCGATAGGTAGGGAAATGGGCAGACTGGGTGGGCCAAGCGGTCCTTATCTGCCATCAAAATCTATGTTTCTATGTTTAAATAAATAACTAGAATGTGCCCGGGAGATGGAGGGCCAGCTGGGGTAGGAGACTTGAGTGTCCGGAGAATCACTCGCTTCTCTGGGGAGGGAGGGGGATTGAGGCTCTGTGCTTGACTGGCCTCTGGTGAAGGCCAGAGGTGCAGCAAGCATCAGAGCCACTCCAAGGGGTTTGGGCATGACGGATGTCAGCGGCTGCGCCTTGACATTTGGGCACAAGTCACACACCCCAGAATAGGGAAAAAAAATCAACTCTCGGAGACATAACTCCCGCTACAGACCCCATAACTCCTGCCTGCCTGTCCTGCCTAGATGCCCGATGAGAACAAGAAGGACTTCAGGGTGTACGGGCCCCACCTTGTACCTGTCTGGGGGGTATAGCCACAGCTCCATGGGGGTTCACCCACAGGCTCAGGTAGGTGGAGAGAGGGGCAGACAACACAGGTGACTCCAGATGGTGCAGGGGTCCGGGAGTGGGGAGGGGCGGAATAACAAGTACAAAAATAAATAAAATAAAAACATGAACTAAATCACACTGAAAACAAAAAAATAAAGTTAGAATCAACGAAAAGAAAAAAGTTAAGCATAGTAACTCTAAAGGTTGTCCACAAATTGCAGTTGTTGCTGCTCTATATGGCCTAAACATCAGGGCATAGAATATAACTTTTGGGGCACACTGTCACATACTGGAAACATTTTATTATTGACTGATTGATTGCTTACTGAATTTTTTTTACTTAACCTCATCAATAAAATTAAAGCAGCAGTGCAACAAAAATGTTTTTCCAAAAAGCTTGTTTCAGTTACAGTTACTAAAAATATTAGCACACCTGTCCAATCTGCTTTTCTTGGTACCTTTTATGCTGCACACCATTAGTTTTATTTAATTTTCTCAGTCCTAGCCCTTGCCAAGTCTACAATTATATTTCTAAGTGAAACTGAGGTACCATCTTTTTTCTTGAGAAAAAACTAAATTAAAACATTTATAAAATACTCAAATTTGAATGGAACTAGAAAATGTTACCACCAAGTAAAATTGGAAGATGCCTAGATTCTATTATAGTAAAAAAAAAATAGGCAGGGTCAATTTTTTGCCCACTTTCATTGCACTGCTGCTATAATGCACACATCTGAATGAAAAGCAGGACAAGTTATCAAACTAGAGCAGTCGTGCTGGTTGCGTAGCTATAGTATAGCGCATACAATAAATGATGGTAGAAATCAGCAGTGCCTGTGCTCGTTACCTCCTGCATTCGACTGACAAGTGAGTTGCTCAGCATTCCCTCCCTCACTTCTCTGATCTTGCGGAGCACATCGACGCCTTTTTGGGATTCAGCCAGCAGGAGCTGTAAATCACTGCTGGCGTAAGACTGATCCTAGATCAAAAAAGAGAAAACAGAGAATGACGTTTCTGCAGGGAAGTTACAGCAAAACTGAATGGTTCAGATGGGGAGTTGTGATGAATTTACTAATGACAGCTCGATCAGTACAACAAGGACTATTATACTGTACTCACAGGCATGTACATACTTTGGACAAATGTTGATCAACTGCCCTCATTAACAGATACAGACCATATACAAAATGGGAAGGAAGGCTCTACCATGCTGTTAAATCTCAAACTTACTGAGATGCCAGTTTTAAGATTTGAGATTTTTTAAACATACTGCAGACCCAGGGCTTGTCTTAGAAAAATAAATTACTGTAACTACTGATCTTCAAGAGTGTCTTCTCCATAGAGCACCACTCTTTGGTATTAGGATCAGAGCCTCCAGCCAGGGCCTGTCAGGGGAACTCTTTTTAGAGTATTACCGTATTAGGGCAGAATACCACCCCACCCCAGCAGGATAGTCACTTTGAGGAGAAAGATATCTACGTCTTCCTGGTGTTCCATGGCCATAGCATTGCACCAGACCCATATGGTGATCTACCACCATCGCCTATGACTCCAGATGCTTCAGCAACTATCTGGAACGCCA
The DNA here is from genome assembly GCA_016271365.2 of Neoceratodus forsteri. Taxonomy (NCBI): domain Eukaryota; kingdom Metazoa; phylum Chordata; order Ceratodontiformes; family Ceratodontidae; genus Neoceratodus; species Neoceratodus forsteri. The sequence goes on from JADMNL010000025.1 coordinate 48,649,786, forward strand.
ATGAACAACTCCACCGCACAAGCAAAGAACATGTAATTAGAGGCATGGCACCAGTTGTGGGCATTTTACTATCCAGTTAGGTGGACTCAGGCACCACAGTTTTGTCCGACTGCATTAGATGGATGTCAGAGCTGTGTCCATCCCAGTTAGTGCTCCTTGCTCCCAACAAGGTATTGAACACCTCCACTGGGGACACACCTTTTACCTGTGGGGTGAGGAGGGAATTATCTGAAACTCCCTGGTTCCTGCTCCTCAGCTGCCACTGCCTGCACCCATTTGTCCCTTAGTCAAGCCTAGCCAAGGTGGTTGCCCCCCTATGGGTGCCCTCACATAAAGAAAGCTGAGGCCCATGAAGCCTCAGGGTTGAGTTTACTCCTCCCTCCTTAAGGAGAGCTTGCTAAACTGACCAAAGAATGGGGCTCAATGGAGAAGACTGATTCTTACAAGATAGAGAAATTACTTACCGTAAATGAAAATTGCATATCATAATTCTTTATCTTCAAGAATATCTTCACCATTCAGTCACACTGATGGGTTTAAGCCAGAGGTGCTAGCACCACGTGGAAGCAAAGTCTTTTGCAGCCTAGGAGGGGACCGATGTCGGCATCAGTGACACCCATGAGGCAGACATAGTGATGTTGCACACGTGGTCTTGTCAGTAACTGACGCCAGCCCCCCTCCCTTCCTCAGTTCTGTTTTCCAGGACAGAAAACAAGTAGAAGAGGAAAAAGAGACAGAGGGTTACAGACTTCTAGCCTAAAGGGATAGGAAAAGAATAGAGGATAAAGGATATAAAAGTAATAAACATAATAAAACTCAACTACCAGCTTAGAAGAACTAAGGGTTTGGCCTAAAATGTCACAGGGGTAGCGGGTATAAAAGCCAGAGCCTAACTCAGCCACTTGGACAGGAAGGTGGAGAGAAGGGGTCGCAGTGCTGGCTCAGAGCCCTGGCTGATGCAAGAGGCCCAGTGAACCTCAGTGTAGTTAAGAAGGTGGGATGCCAACTTAACCTGAAGAATACAGGAAGTTGCTGTCCCAGAACAGGAAGGGTAAGAGTTGTAAGGAAAGTAGAGAGTAAGCATACAGAGCAACAGGATAGGGGAAACAAAATAAGACATGATGGAAGTGGTGCAATGCAATGGCTGTGGGGCGGCAGTGTTCCAGGAGACATTCTGGAGGCTGCGATGCTGCCCTATTTGCAGGCACCTCTCTGGTCTGAGACAGGAGGTTGCCCATCTCAAGGCTGACCTAGCTAGTATTTGTGAAACCTCCTCCCCCACCCAGGGATCACCAGGGCCACCGCCGCTACCTCAGCGGTTGCTAAGAAAGAGGAGCGGCTGGACCAAGGTGGGCTCAGGAAGGGAGAGAGTGGTGGAACAGAGGTGCATACCTCCAGCTGTACCTCTCCACAATTCATACACCGTTCTGGCAGATAGTGGCTCCTCTATGGAGGCACCTGCAGTGGAGACCAAGGAGGATGCTGGAAACCTCCACAAAGAAGATCCACAGGAGGGTGGCATGGGACCCCACAGGGGAAGGAAACAACTCCTGGTGGGGGACTCAATCATTAGGGGATTAGAAGTGGGGGAGGAAGGGAAGATGGAGGTAAGGTGCCTCCCTGGTGCCACGGCTTGGAGAGACAGGAAGCAAATCCTCAGGATAATGAGAGCAGCTGTGCAAGGGAGGGAGCTGGATGTCCTTGTCCACCTATGGACAAATGATCTGGCTGGGAATGGGATCAGAGCAGTGCAAGAGGAGTTTGTAGAGTTGGGGAGGGCCTTAGACAAGTAAGCGACATGGTAACCTTCGGAGGTGCTGCTCTATCTACGTGTAAGTGATACTCAAAGTACTCCACACCATGGAATTCAGTGAATGGTTGGAAAAACTGGTGGAGCCCAGGGTTTTGGCTTCATTGGGGACTGGGGAGCATCTGGAGGGATGCAGGCCTATACTGGTGCAATGGTCTGCATCTGTCCAGGGGGGGATCCAGGATCCTAGGTGATAGGTTTAAATGCTTCATTGGCAAGCACTTAAACTAGCCAAGGGAGGGGCACTGAAAAGGAGCAGGGAAATCCCAGCCTCCCCCCACAAAACACGGTCATTAGTGAGGTAAAGACCAAGGTAGAGAAGTCATTAGGGAGCAGGACAGAGGTAAATGCAAAAAAGGAGAAAGCAGTAAGGACAGGGATGGGGCTAAAAGGGTAAGGCCATCAAAATGGAGTGATGAGTACCAATGCATATAGTCTGTGTAACAAGCTGGTGAACTAGTGGCCTTGATTGAAGAGGATGCCTGGATATTGTGGCAGCCACAGAAACATGGTACACAGAGAACCATGACTGGGATGTCAACATACCAGGATACACAATCTACAGGAGGGACATGGAGGGTAAAAGAGGAGGAGGAGTAGCTCTCATGTAAGGGAAGGGATCAAAGCAACAGAACTAAAGAGTAAACAGGGAGCAGAAGAGGCACTCTGGGTCACCCTGGAGACAGGAAATGGCACCACAATCCGCTTTGGGGTTGTATGCAGACCCCCCTTTCAGGGGGAGATAATGGACAAGGAAATGATAGAAGGCATCATTAGAGTGGCAGAAAAAGGGGAGATATTGTTGATGGGGGACCTGAATATGCCAGATGTTAACTGGAGCACCTTTGCTGCAGACAGATCCAAGAGCAGGGTCATTCTTGATGCCCTACAAGGGCATGCCTCAGACAGTTAGTACTGGAACCCACTGGAGGGAGCAATCTTAGACTTTAGTACTCAAACGGGACGGAGAAAGAACTCTGATTTAGAAGTGGGTAGCTATCTGGGAACAAGCACCACCAAACAGTGTGGTTCACATTAAACACAACCATAGAGTCAGGCCATACAAAAGCAAGAGTATTGGACTTTAGGAGGGCTGACTTTGGGAAATGAGAGAGTGTCTCGAAAAGCACCAGCAAACAGGCAAGACAGAGGGTGGAGGAACAATGGGGAGTAATCAAAACAGCCATCACAGAGGCAACGAGCCTTTGTGTGAAGCAAATCAACAAAACACAATGAAGGAAAAAAACTACGGGTTCTCAAAAAGGTGGCAGGAAGGTTAAGGAGAAAAGGATAGTATTCAGGAAATATAAGGAAACACAGAAGGAGCAGGACAGAGAACTTATCAGTTAAAGCAGAAAGAGGCAGGGAAGGCAGTCAGAATAGCAAAGGCCCAAACCAAGGAAAGGATAGCCAACTCTGTTAAGAAGGGGACAAGACCTTTATAGGTACATTAGGGAGTGAAGAAAGACCAAGGAGGGATACTGATGCTTAATAAAGGGGAGGGAATGTGGGCAGAGGGTGACAGTGAAAAAGCAGGGATACTAAACGAATACTTCTGCTCAGTATTCATAAAGGAAGAGATGGGGAAGGTACCTAAACCAAACAAGAGAAACACTCTGGATGGGGGGATTGATACTAGTCCATTCACAGAAGAAAGGGTTCTGAAAGAACTAGTAAAACTGAAGGTGGACAAAGCAATGGGGCCTGATGGGATTCACCCAAGAATTCTAAAAGAACTAAGGGTAGAACTAGTGACACCACTGACTACTCTCTTTAACAAATCATGGGAGGATGGGATGGTACCTGAGAATTGGAGGAGGGCGGATGTGATTCCTCTTCACAAAAGTGGGAGCAGGGCAGAACCGGGAAACTACAGACCAGTTAGTCTGACCTCAGTGGTACGGAAAATGATGGAATCACTTCTGAAGGAAAGACTTGTTGAGTACCTAGAGGCCAGTGGGGCACAGGACCCAAGGCAGCATGGATTCACAGCAGCAGAAGGTCATGTCAGACGAATCTAATAGATTTCTTTACTGGGTGACCAAAGTAGTAGACCAAGGAGGGCTGTGACATGGCCTACCTAGATTTTAGCAAGGCATTTGACACAGTCCCACACAAAAGAGTAATATACAAGTTAGCCAGCCTTGGAGTGGGTCCCAGGGTGGTAGCCTGGGTAAAACATTGGCTAGACAACAGGACACAAAGGGTAATGGTAAACGGAGTCCACAGTGAAGAAAGGAGGGTTACTAGCGGGGTACTGCAGGGTTCAGTAATGGGACCGGTCCTTTTTAATGTCTTTATAAGCGACATTACAGAGGAACTAGAAGGAAAAGTATGTCTCTTTGCAGACGACATAAAGATCTGCAACAGGGTTGATACACAAGATGGAGTGGAAAGGATGAGAAGGGACTTGGCAAGGTTGGAGGAATGGTCAAAAGTATGGCAGCTTAGATTCAACACAAAGAAGTGCAAGGTAATGCACATGGGAAACAAAAGCCCAGGGGAAGAGTACACAATGGGGGGTGAGATACTGACAATAACAAAATTGAAAAGGGACCAGGGGTCAATTATATCAGATGACCTAAAAGTGGGCAAGCAATGTGAGAAGGCAGTAAGGAGGGCTGGGGGGATACTGGGATGCATAGGGAGAGGCATCAATAGTAGAAAACAGGAAGTTGTTATCCCTCTGTACGGACAGTTGGCGAGACCCCATCTGGAGTACTGTGCGCAGTTCTGGAGACCCCATCTCTGCAAAGACATAGACAGAGTGGAGGCTGTCCAGAGGAGGGCAACCAAAATGGTGCAGGGTCTGCACCAGAAGACATACGAAGAGACACTAAAGGAGCTTAATATGTATACCCTTGAGGAAAGAAGGGAGGGGGACTTGATAGAAACTTTCAAGTACCTCAAGGAATCAACAGAGTCCAAGAGGGTAGTATCTTTCAGAAAAAGAGATGTGCAAGAACAAGGGCAGAATTTGAAGATAGAGGGGGACGGCTCAGAGGTAATGTGAAGAAGTATTTTTTCACAAGAGGGTTGTGGATGCATGAACAGGCTTCCTGAGGAGGTCTGAGTCAAGAACAGTGGGGAATTAAGAATGCATGGGACAGACATAAGGCAGTTCTAGTGGGGGGTAGGAGGAAGTAGGCTGTTGGTTAACTAGGATCTGCAGCTTATCCATCAGGTAGGAAAATGGCAGACGAGGTGGGCCAAGCGGTCCTTATCTGGCCAAATTTATGTTTCTGTGTAACCTACACTCTTGTACTCACCCGAGGACAAGAATTAGGAGACAAACTCCAGACCTCCAGAAGAGCAAAGGCAAAGTAATAGAAAATCCACAGCACAAGACAGAATGTCTTCACACTCCAAGTGGTGCTGAAAAAGCACTGAAATAAAGGATTTAAATCTCACGATAAGGGTGTGGGAAACACCCTGCCCTCTGGCTCAGGGAACAGAATAAAAACACCAACTGTATCTGCCTCTCCCTAAGCTCGGAGTTTTATGCTGCACTCGTGCGAGGGCTGGAGACTGCCCATGACACAGGCTTAGGAGCATAGGCAAGGTAACTGTTTGCAGCAGCCAATGGATGCTTTGGACAGATCCCCATAGGGAGCGGGAAAGAGTTCAAGGGAAAACAAAACATCCCAGAAAAAAAAAAAAATTTTTGGCTAGGAAGAGGCCACCTCTTTTTTTTTTTTAAAGAAGTTTCTCATGCTTAGGTGAAGGAGAAAAGGAAAGAGCCTATCCCAAAGGCAGCAGAAAGATCTGAACCTCAAGGGAGGGGAGAAGCTCTGAGGGAATGGTAAGAAGTGCCAGAGTGCAAGCAATAGGGTGAACTGCCCAGACACCCTGGCTCTACCCGAGGGGAAAGGAAGGCATGGACTAAATGGTAAAGATATTCTGAAGATAAAGAATTACAGTGAGTATGTACTTTTCATATTTTCCAAGCATCAATTTTCACCATTCAGTCCCATTGATGGGTCAGAGTACAAAGCTTTCCCCCAAAACAGAGAAGGAGTTGACTCACCTTGAGGGAAAATTCCATCTCCTAGCCCTTCGGTGGGGGATAACCACTGCAGGGCAGGAACTCTTCACGGGTCGGACAGGACCCCAGGCTTGTCAGGGGCAGGTAGAGGCTCCTGTGACCTGGGACCAGGGAGCACCCTGACAACTCATGCCTGACCCTACCAGAGAAAAAGTGAGTCCCCTTGTAATGCAAGTTAAGCACCCTACGCCGGGCCAGGGTGCCAACTAGGAGAGCTGCAGCCATTCCGTCCACCAAATGCAAAGTGATTTTCCCATCAGCCTGGAGGACCTCATTGAAAATGAGCTATGCTCAATGGAGTTATCCTGATTCATTTAAATGAATAAAAATGATTTACTACTTACTACTACTACTACCTCACTGGCCTTATACAATGCCCCTGACTGGTGCCTCGCTAGCTCCAGGCCCTGGGCAGAAAGGTGAATGGCTTGCCTGATGACTAGCAATCTAACATGGAAACTAAAAAAAATGACTCACCATAGTAATGTTGTTTCTTCCAGGATCGCTCACTATGGTTTCACTTCTATGCATCATTCTCCATAGAGACCAATGCCCTGGAGACAAACACTGCTCTAAGAACTGAATTTAGAATTTAGAATGTGTGTTTGAAAAACTCTATAGCCACCTTCTATTCTGGCAGTTGTCAGATTTGCTTATATAGCCAGAGTAAAAGGTGGCTATTAATTCTAGCTAAAAGGCTACCAAAAATGTATGCAAATTTCAAATTTTTGAAAAAAAAACACCAATTAAACAGACTTGTAAATGTAAAATGTAAATATAAAGAAAAAATAACAACTTACGATTGTAGAGAAAAATTGCAATAGTAATGCTCACACAACCCAAGTAAAGCTCACTGATTATTGTGAGAACCTATCTTCTGGTTCTAGAAGAGAAAATTATTTACCATAGTAATCTTGTTTCTTCCAAGGCAATCTTGGTGTATTCTGACATATGCAGCATGGTCTCACCATAGGACTGTCCCGGAGCTGAAATGGTTAATAGAACCTATGCAAATGATAGAATGCTGGGCTCGAGCTTAGTTTTCAAATCACTGTCCCTGGTAAACAGTTCTAAACCATCAGATTCTTACGGAGCATGCATAATAGCAAGCTATCTAAACCATCCTACTTTGTTTATTTATTTGAAAGTTTCACCAGAAAGGCATACTGAGTAGACAACTGCTCATTTCCAGATGCGTCCTGGGAGGCGGGAAGATGGAGATGGTACATATGCATACAATAACAATGCATTTAGTAAACACAATAGTGGATAAAACAGTAGAATATTTACAGCAAATTAGGCAAGCACAAGTATACACTACAGGTTTCTACGCAGGAGACAACAAGGCCAGACAATCCGCATAATAGATAAGCAAGTGCTAGAATGTACTGGGTTGGTCAGACTCACGCAGTTGATTGGTAAGTTAGACATGAAGAAGTGGTTCTGCCGGGGAGGGGAGAATGGGGGGGTTAGGGTAGGGATAACAGGAGGTTAGAAGCAGGACCAGGTGTTGCTTAAGTGGGCTTTGAGTAGGGTGCTGAAATAGCGTGGGGAGGGGGTATTATGTAATGGCAGAGGGAAGGGAATCCCACAGTTTAGACAAACGATAAGAGAAGGCTGCCTGGCCTGCAGAGGTGGTCTTGTGAGGGACAGACAATATGTGGGAGTCATAGTGTCTGAGGGAGTGAGAGGTGGAAGGTGGGGGAGAGAAAAGAGTAGAGATACAGAGGTCAGGGACTGGGACCAGAATTTAGCCACAAGACTAGCACAGTGTGCCCACCTCCTGTCCTATAGGGATGGGAGGGACAGGGTTTGGTAGAGGACACAGTGGTGGGTACTAGGCGGACAGTCAACGTGAAACGACAGAAGGAATTAATAATAAATAACTAACACACCCAAAACACAACAGTCTCCTTTTTATTTAAAGTGTGGGCATCATTAAGACTCAGATGACAAATGCCCCAATCAAGAATCACCCTCAAGTTTCAAATAGAATGGACAGCTGTAGTGCAGTACCCATATGTTCTAGTGGGGAGGGTAGGGTGGGATCTCAGAATACAGTAAGATTCCCTGGAAGAAACAAGATTACTACTGTATTGTTTTCTTCAAACTCTAGGAAATCTTACTGTATTGTGATATATGCAGACCCAAGGCAGTACCTTTGGAGGAGGGCAGAGAGCCTAGTTAGAGACAGGATCTGCAGTACTGCTGTATCAAATATGGCATCACTTCTGGCCTGGGTATCCAGGCTATAGTGTTTGGTAAATGTGTGAAGTTTTCCAGGTGACTGCTTTACAAATTTCCAACAAAGGAATATCTCTTGCAGCTGCTATAGAAGCAGCTGTACCCCTTGTAGAGTGGGCCCTAAGGCCCACAGCGGGCTCTTTGCCTACTTTGCTGAAGCAGAATTGAATACAGAGAACAATCCATCATGAAATGGTCCTCTTACAGGCTTGGCACCTCTCCATAAGTCAGGAAGACCTGAATACTATCCTGCCTATGATTCTTAGTATGGTCCAAGTAGTAGTTGATAGCCCTCTTGACATCTAGCCTATGCAGCCTACATTCCCCTGCACTGGAATGGTCAGTGAAAAAGACTGGCAAAGTGATGGACTGATTCAGGTGAAAGTCCAACACCACCTTGGGAAGAAACTTCCTGTTAATTCTAAGGACTACCTTGTCCCTATGGACTGAAATGTAATTTGGCTCTGTGGACAGGGCCTGGAGCTCACTAATCCTTCTGGCTGAGGTGATAGCTATCAGGAACACCATTTTCCGTGTCACATATTTAAGCTCTGCTCAAGACATGGGCTTGAAGCGTGGCTGCATTAGCTGGCCAATGCATATGTTGAGGTCCCATGCAGAAGGTGGCTCCCTGTGTGGGGGGGGATGCAAGTGAAACAGACCTTTGGAAAACTTTCTGAATATCTGGTTAGCAGCCAGGGATGAACCCATACCCAGTGAGAGGTAAGTAGAGACAGCTGCCAGGTGTACCTTAAGGGTAGATGGCCTGAGGCCAAGGGAGTGAAGGTGTGCCAGATAATCCAGAATGATCGGTAAGCCAGCCTGGCTACAGTCTATATGTTTTTTCTGGCACCAACAGAAAACCCTTCCACTTAGAGGTGTAAGTCTTCCTAGTAGAGGGTTTTCTAGAAACCTGAGAACCTCTAGAACCCCTCAGATAGGTGTAGGTCAACATACCCAAGTCCTCCAGAGCCAGACCTTGAGCCTGAAGGACTGGAGATTGGGGTAAAGGATCCTATCCTGTGAGGAGGTCAGTAGGTTGTGCCTTCTGAGAGGGAGACTGGTCTGGATACTGACAGGGTCGGGAGCAGTGAGTACCAGGGCTGCCTGGCCCAATCTGGAGCAATGAGGATCACTGTTGCTGGTGGGACCCTGAGCTTGTTCAGTACCCTGAGCAAAGGGGAAATGGAGGAAGGCATACAGAAACTTCCTGTTCAATCCAGCAGTACTGCATCCAGTGGCATTGAGCCCACTGCAGGAGGCCTGCAACCGAATAGTGGCAGCTGGTGATTGTCTGGGACAGCGAAAAGGTCCACCTCTGGGGTGTCCCACCTTCTGAATATGACTTGCAGGATCTGCCTATTTAGTGACCACTCTTGGTGATTCTTGTTGATCCTGCTGATGGTATCTACAAGGACATTGTCCTTCTCTGGGAGATGCTGAGAGGAAGTAGGCTAAGTTCCATACTTTCATGGACTCTGTGCAGAGGGGGGGTGACCTTGTGCCCCCTTGCTTGTTGATGTAGTACACTGTTGTTGTATTGTCTGTTCTAACCTGAACCACCTTGCCTTGCAGCATTGAAGCAAAGGACTGAATGCCTAGGTAAACTGCCCCGAGTTCCAGCAGGTTTATGTGAAGCAGAGACACCTGATGGAGACAAGTACTGTGTGTGGTGTGCTCCTCCCAGGTGGGCACTTGATCCTAGGAGGGAGGCATCCGTTGTTAGTACTGCTTGTGGCAGCATGAGTTATAAAATCACCATAGAACTCAGAATACAATTTTCTTTTCACTCTAGTCTCTCTTCCTAAACTCTGTTTCTTTATCTGTCTTTATTTTTCATGTCAGGTGGCCAACCTGACATTTACTTGCCCTGTACTATCCCTTTAGATATTCTTATCTGAGTTTCAAGCCTCTGCCCATTTAGTATACTCTCCCAAGTCAAAACAATATGGTTTAAATGTTGCCCGTTTATGAATTTAAGAAGTGTCCTGTAGTGCTAACCAATGGGGAAATCTGGTTATTTTGTTAACGGCAGCCCCTAGGAGAGAGGGAACTGTTTCAGTGAGCCTGATATGAAATAGTTGGCAATGGCTGAAAAGGAAAGCCGTCGGGTTGCAAGATAAAAAAATAGATACCCTGAGGAAATCAGTGCTAGCAGGTTAGACAAGTGTTATAGGCTGTATAAAACTGTTTAGGACTGTTTAGGTAAGAGAAATAGACTTATCTTCCTAAAATATGGAGGGATTTAAAATATGCACTGTTTAAATGAAGCAGCAGGATGATGAATTTGGGTATCCTCCTACTTAGTAGAATAAATGGAGAGGAGCATGCCCTGGTCCGCTTATATCTGGGATGGCTGGAGATTACCCAGCATATGAATAAAATATATATACAATGTTTTATCATTTACCTGCATGTAGCCCTGGTTCATTTTGGAAGGTCCTTCTATAGGCATGGCAGCCCAGCAAATGGCTGTTTATATGGGAGGGATATGGTGATGTCACAAATGGGGGGAGGAGCTTAGGAAAACCCCTGATGATGCCCATGCACCTAATTAAGGTTATTTTCGATGAAAGAAAATGATTTTTGTATTTAATTTTGTTATCTAGGTAGCGGGGATGAATGTGACATTTTATTAAAGGGACCCATACCACGGTGAACCTTCTCCTAACGGCAGAATAAGGTTTCTAGTCTTAACTGAAAGGTCACATGATGATGATGTCATCAGAAAAAACACTATAAAGCCTTCCCACAAGGGGGCTATTGTTAGAAGAAGTTGGTGGTTGGTCAGTATCTTCTGACTAGCAAGGAGTGAGGAGGTATGAGTGGTTACACATCGAAACATTTTTTTTTTTGAAGATATTGTATGTACAGAGAAGAGCAGGAAGTTTAGAGGAAGACTTGCCTGATTATTTGATTTCGTATTTTCTTTTGGTGTGCAAGATTTAACACCATGTTCTATTTCTTTTCTGTTAATATGTGAACATTTTCTGTATGTTTTTATATTATTTTTGAAAATAAAATGATAAATGCTGAAGAAAGCATTTTTTTATGCACTAAACTCTATAGCTGGCGTCTGTTAGTAGAACTCAAGCATCCACACTGCTGCTGGTGACTGCTGAAGGAAGGGCACTCCTTCTCTGAGGTTGTCTTTTTCCTGCCACCACTGGAATGCTTGAAAAAGAGTTCCTGTGACTGGCGCCATCTTTGACAGAGAATCTCTTTTTTGTAACCAGTGAGGTCTGAGATGGAACTGGATGTCTCTCATCTGGAACGTGCACCTGGCACTGGTGCTGTTGACGCAGTCATGTGTCCCAACAGCTGTAGGGTATCACGTCAATACCATGCATCAAATTCAGCTTGAGCATTTCAGCGTTGCGTTATGCATGTAATGAAAGACGGCTTATTTGACAGTTTAGCGCATACCGCAACAGCGCCGAACAAAAAACGTGTTATGCCTTTACGAATAGGAATTAAACACATTTTTGCACCAGTCTGAATGCTGTGAAGAGTATTTCTTAAACTGTTTTGAATAGTGCTGAGGGGTATTTTGTACTGCTGAAGTCAGATGGAGAGGCACGTAGACATAGTAAATTCACGTGAAAAGTCATTATTTTGCATATAATCTATTCTTTATCTGTTATGCTTACCATCTGGTTTCAAGCCGCTCCATTTCTACCTCCTTGAGAGAACTCTACCTAGTTACACGGAGTCTCATGCATCCCTGATAGACCCAGTAACCTCTGAATGACCACAACTTGTCCCCCCCTGCTCCCCCCCCCATAGAGAGGCCCTTTCTTCCTTTTTGTAGCAGCCACTTGCAGACACCAGGATGGCTGAGTCCCAGACCAGGCGGCTACATGGCAGTTGCGGCACTATTCCATCTGTGTACGCTCTCTATCTCTCTGAATTGAAAGTGTGATAGACAGTGGGACCGCACACACAGTTAAAAGTTGCAGAAGTGTCCCAAATCAGGTAACTATGTTTTCTGCATTTTAAATCCTTAGCATATAACAGCATACCTTTCAAGCAAGAACATCGTCATACAGTGACACTGGGGTGATACAGACAGGACACCTGTCGAGGTTATTGCTTGCAAATCTTAAGTCTGCACCAATCAGCTCTAACTTTATTTTGTACACTGAAACAGAAACTTTTCCCATTTTACGCTTACTTTTATACTGCACTGAGATTGTTTGCGGTGAAATTATACAGCACGCTAATTACGAACGCTGATATGACAGCGCTTAAAACAACCGCAGCAATTTTGTTTGTGTGGATTTGACATGGAACCCAGCTGTAGAAAGTGCCTTGCTGATCTGGGAATATGCAGCTGGAAGGAGCTGGCCAAATGTATGAGGGTGTTCACCCTTCCCTGAGGGAGGAATGCCTTTCCTCTTGGTGTGTCCAGTTCTGCTCCTATAAATTCTAGTAGCTGAACCAGTCTCGGCACTGACTTCTTTTGGTTTACCAGGAAGCCTAAGAACTGCAGGGAATCCTGATTGGTGGTTAGTGCCTCCTTGACCAGCTGGGAGGACTGGCCTACCACTAGCCCATCATCCAAGTATGGGAAGACTGTAACTCCATGCCTCCTTAAGTGTGCCACTACTACTGTTAGGTACTTCGAAAACACTGTTGGAGCAGAAGTCAGTCCAAAAGGCATGGCTCTGAACTGGTAATGGTCTGATGGCAATCTGAACCTATGTACTTTCTGTGGGATTGCCTGAAAGGAATGTGAAGTAAGCATCCTTTAAGTCCAGGGATGCCAGCCAATCTCCCTGCCTATGTAGGGAGAATGGTAGCCAGAGTGACCATTTTGAACTCTGGCTCTGTCAAATGCCTGTTTAAATGTCTGAGATCCAGTATGGGTCGCCACTCCCCTGTTTTCTTTAGAGTGAGGAAGTATGTTGAGTAGAGTCCCTTTCCCTTTTGGGCCAAGGGAACAGAATCCATTGCCTTCTTCTGAAAGAGTTTTGCTACTTCTGCCTCCAATAGAACTGCTTCTGATGGGGTGGCAGGTCTGAAAACTCTTGCCCTCAGTCTGGGTAAGACCCTGAAGCTGAGAGCAAGACCCTGGCTCACTACCTCCAGGACCCACTTGTTTGTGGTGATGGATTTCCAAGCCTGGAGACAGTCAGCTAGTCTGCCCCCTACTGGAAGTGGGGAGGCGACCCTGGCAGACCCCTTGTGGGGGTCTGCTTTGCTTGTGCACTTGACTGGGTACTGGGGCCAGCTGGACTGCTGCTCCTTCTGCCCCTGCCTCTGAGGTACCCTCTTGGTGGCTGATAGGCTGGGAGAGCCTGAGTCTGGAAGAAAGGTCTGTAGTGGGTTCTACCCCAACCCCTTTACTCTGGTACTTCTGAGGTGTTGCTGCCTTTTCCTTAGCAGCAGCACTCTTGTACACCACTTTGTACTCATCCTTCTTTTTCATGTACGCCTCTGTCTGCTCACCAAAGAGTGATGTAGGCTCTAAGGGAAATCCAGGCCTCTCGCCTGGGTGTCCTGGGATAAACTGGTGGTCCTTAGCCAGGCAAATCTCCTCAGGGACACTGAGGTTGCCATTAGTCTGGCTGCAATATCATTGGCATCCACTGCCATCCAAAATTGGTATTTGAGGCCTCATGCCCCTTGTCACAGCCTCAACTAGATCAGATGCCATGGGAACAGGGCAGGCTTTAGCAATTCCAAGACCGTATTCCAAAGATGTTTCTGGTATCTGGAGACATAAGTCACATAACTGGCCTGCCTAATGGCCAGATAAGAACCCAAAATGACTTCTGGCCATAGAATCCATTTTCCTGGACTCTTTGTCAGGTGGGTGTGATGCCAGAGGAATGCCTGCCTTGTCACATGCAGCAGCCTGCAGCACCCCTTCATGGCTGGGATGTCCAAAAGGAATTCAGCACCAGCCTTGGTCACCCAGTATTTCCTATCCCATCTTCTTGTCCACTGGAGGAATGGAAGTGGGGGTCCACAAAATTCTAGTGGCCTGTCTCTTTAGGGACTTATGGATGGGCAGTAGCTATCTCCTAATTGCTGGTACATCCATCATTGGACTGCAGCAACCGGAACTCCTTGGGGCTCACTTGTGGGATTTTCTAGGACTGGACAATTTTACTTAAATATTTGTGCCAGTCGGGACTGCCAACTTGAAGTTCTTTCACTCGGTGACATTTCTTGTTTAAAAAAGGGTCCAAGCCCTCTCTGTCCCAATCGCCTCGCTGGGCTACAGAAGGACCGGTTCTACAAGCCTCAGGGTGCAGTCAGAGCTCATTGGAGCTATAGGAGGACATGCTGCATAGTTTATCCAGCTTCTGACTGCAGCAACCAGAGCTCCTCGGGTCTCACTTGTGGGACTTTCTGGGACCGTACAATTTTACTTAAATACCTGTGCCAGTCGGGACTGCCGACTTGAAGTTCTTTCACTCAGCGACATTTCTTGTTTGAGAAAAGGCGCCAAGCCCTCTCTGTCCCGATCACCTCGCTGGGCTACAAAAAGGCTGGTTCTACAAGCCTCAGAGTGCAGTCAGAGCTTATTGGAGCTACAGGAGGACACGCTGCACAGTTTCTCCAGCTTCTGACTGCAGCAACCGGAGCTCCTCGGGGCTCACTTGTGAGACTTTCTAGGACCAGACAATTTTACTTAAATACTTGTGCCAGTCGGGACTGCTGACCTGAAGTTCTTTCACTCGGTGACATTTCTTGTTTGAAAAAGGCGCCAAGCCCTCTCTGTCCCGATCGCCTCACTGGGCTACAAAAGGGCCAGTTCTACAAGCCTCAGGGTGCAGTCAGAGCTCATCGGAGCTACAGGAGGACACACTGCACAGTTTCTCCAGCTTTTGACTGCAGCAACCGGAGCTCCTCGGGGCTCACTTGTGGAACTTTCTGGGACCGGACAATTTTACTTAAAACTTGTGCCCCCCACCCGCCTCCATCTCCTCCTCCCTTAAATACTCACTAACCCTCCCACTTATCCGTGGGCCCATCATACTCACTTCAGCTGGCTATTGCTCCTGCCTGTCCCTGCACTCTGCTGTTTCCCCGTCGTGGGCCCACTCAACCTGCTCAGTGAAACTGTTTATAGCACCCTAGTCGTAGTTATTTGCTGATTTCTTTGTCTTCTAGATGTTATTCTCATGTATGCTAACTAAGGTAATTGTACATTCCACCCTAGTTCTAGAACCTATTTGCTGAACTCCTTCCTTTAGATGTATATTCTCCATTGAAACTGTCCATTGCATCTCTAGTTCAGAATTTAACTACTGAAGTCTTTTCTTTATTTGTGTATTCTGCAGTTATACTAACTAAAGGAATCTGTTCAGTGCACCCTAGCTGAACTTATTTGCTGAATTTATACTAGCTCAGCTATACTTGCTAAGGAATCTATTCAGAGCACCCTAGTTAGAATCTATTTGCTGAATAAACTTCCTCTAGCGTGCATTCTTCTGTCTGTTATTGATTTTTCCCAAATATGTCTCCCCTCAGTGGCAGCACGACAAGGGCTTAAAGCTTGCAGCCTTCTTGCTAATTTCTCAGACCTGATGGCCTGGGTTGCTCACTACAATCCGGACATCCTTGGGATCTCCAAACCTGGCTCAAACCTTCCACCCCAGACTCGGTCTGTGATCTCCCTGGTTACCTTGCAATCAGGCAGGATAGAGTAGGTAAAAAACAGGGGAGGGGGGGTGGACTGCTGCTCTACTTTAAATCCCACCTCAAGGTGACAGTCATACCTCACCCCCCCTCTCTTGTGAGTTCCTACACACCCTGCTTCTTTTGGGCAACGCCAAGAAGCTCCACTTGCCCTGTGTGTACAATCCACCGAAAGGCGGTGTCCTCGGCCTCCCATCTCCTTGACTCCCCGTACCAAGGTGGGTACAAACAAGCTCTTGGTGTTTGGGGATTTCAACCTAAACTGGCTGAGTCCCAACGCAAAAACGTACGAACCCCTCCTGTCTGGTCTTGCCCTAGGTCAAATCATCTCCGAGCCCAGCAGACCCTCTCCCTTGGGGGCAAAAGGCACTCTCCTTGACTGGATGCTGAGCAACAGGCCCAACAAAATCATTGCTTCTGGCCTCTTTGCAGATTCCATCTCTGACCATTCCCCCACCTACTGCATCTGGAGCGTCCTGGCCCCCAGAGTTCCCCCCAAAGTCATTCAGATGAGGGACTATTCTAAATTTAATTACATCACCTACTGAGCCAACCTCAGTCAGATGGACTGGTCCCCATCCTGGCGACTAGTGACCCTCTGCTGTCCTCAACTGCTTCTTATCCTTATTTATCCTCTACAAGACAGACATGCCCCACTCACAAAAAGAAGAGTGAGGGGCACTGTCACCAAGTGGCTGCAAGGACGCCTCTTCACTCTGATGAAGCAAAGGGATAAAAGCAGGCGCAAATTTAAGGCCTCCGGGAGTAGATCTGACTTTGAGGAGTACAGACAGCTCAGTAACTCATGTAAGCGGGCCATCCACTCGGCCAAGAGTGAGTTCTGCAAATCCTCCCTAGAAGCGTCTGCTAAGAATCCTAGGAGCTTCTGGCACATCATTAAACATACAGTCAGTGGTCCCTCCTGCCCCCAGGTCTCCGACATGCAAATTGGTGGAGCAAGCTGTAATAATGCCCTGACCATAGCCAATGCTTTTAACGCCCTGTTCACCGACCTGTCTGACTATACCCCTATGTCTTCAGCATCCAGTGATCCAGGCCGCACTGACGGCACCGTGTCTCATCCTCCCCCCTTTCCCTTCTACTTTAAGTCTGTCTCCTGCAAAGAGACACGGAAGCTCCTAGCAGGACTCTCCCCTCACACTGGAGCAGGGCATGACAATCTTGAACCAAGATTACTTTGCCTGGGGACCCCTACTTGGCACTGCCTATCTCCCACATTCTAAACTCCCTCTCATGTCTGGGACTATCCCAGCCACATGGAAGGTGGCTTGTGTGACCCCAGTACTCTAGCATGGTGACCCCAAAATACTGGAAAACTACCACCCCATAGTGATTCTATCTGCAGTGTGCAAACTCCTTGAAAAAGTGGTAGCCTCCCAGCTTGCTCTCTTCCTCAAAACCCATGGCCTCCTCTCCCCCGAGCAGCACGGGTTCCGTAAAGGGCACAGCACCTCCACTGCCCTTGCACAGGTCACCTCCGCAATCCGAACGGCGACTGATCAAGGCAAACTTATGGGGGCCCTCTTCATTGACCTCTCAAAGGCCTTTGAGCTGGTTGATCGCCTCTTCTGGGCACTACCCTACAGTCCTTGGCCTTCCCCCATACTAGCTTGGTTTACAAACTATCTTTCAGGAAGGCAACAGTACACGAGATTCCAAAAAGCCTAATCTGGGCTCGCACCGGTAACCTGTGGGGTGCCCCAGGGGTCTGTCCTTGGCCCCTTGCTGTTCTTCCTCGTTATCAACCAGCTGCCCTTGATCCCTGCCTCTGGGCATGTCACCCTATATGCAGAAGACCTTGTGTTTCTTGCTAGCTCCCAGGATATCAGAGACGTTAATGCCAGACTTAACTCTGATTTCGGCCGTATTCAATCCTGGCTCAAGGCCAACAAGCTCGTCATCAACCTTCACAAGATGCAGGCCATGTTATTCAGCTCCCGTGCCAAGGTTAGAGCATGCCCAGGACACCTCAAAGTAGTTAGTGCTGATGGCGTCCCTGTGTCGTTGGTCGACACATTCAAATACCTGGGGGTAACCCTCGACCCTCAGCCGGACCTCTCCTTGCACGTACGGAACTCCTGTAAGGCCACTAACTGTAAGATGGGACTGGCATACAGGGCAAAAGCTGCCTCACCCCAGCTGCCCGACTTGCCCTTGCAAAAGGGGTACTACTCCCCACGCTCCGCTATGGGCTCACCTTCTTTGTGAACACCCCAAACCTGGCTCACAAAATGGGACTCTACGTACAACAACGTATGTCACTTCGCCCTATCTGCCCCCCGTCTCACCCATCACTGTCAACTCTGCTAGGCTGGGGTGGCTCTCCCCTAGCAACCACCGATCCTTGTTATGGGCAACCTCACACAACAACATCATCCGATCTTCCACCCCCCAGCACTTGCCGATCTGCTCAAGCCTGCCCCTTCTGGCTATCAGCTGAGGTAGAGCGACTGCCAGGCTCCCATGGTCCCAAAAACTCGCTCACTCGCTGGGGACCGTGCCTTTGCGGCCCTCGCCCCCAGAGCCTGGAACCTACTCCTGGCTTATGTAAGGGCTGCCCCCTCCCACAGGTGCTTCAAATCCTGCTCTTAGCTGACCCGCACTCCATGGCACGCCGAAGCCCCTTTGGACTGCCAGAGCGCAGAGGTCTGTAGAGCACCTCTCAACAATGTCCTGTTGTTACCAGCCAGCTTCCTTGACCACCTCCCTCAGCTGACATGCCCTAACACTGCACTGCCTTTAATTAGCTGTCTGATTGTACCTGGCTCTCTGCCCTTCCTGGCAAGACCCTGTGTGATAGCGTTTACCTTGTCTCTGAATCTGTTATTGCTTGAGGTCTGCTGTCTGTAACTGAATGTACCCTGTAAATTACTGTTACCTTGTCTGTATAATGTTATTGCCTGTACCTTGCCTCTGTATGTTATTGCCTGTACCTTTTGTAATTTTCCCAGGTCGCACCTGAAAATAGGCACCTGACTGTCTAGCGTGCTTACCCGGTAAACAAAAGCTAAATAAATAAATAAAAATATAATCTGGTTCCTCTTCCTCCTCTGTGGATTCCTGAGAGGAGAGGTCCAGCGTCTGTGCCACATGCTTCAAAAAAGTAAAATGTAAAAAAAAATCCTCAGCTCCCTTATCAGGGGAGTCAGGGCATTGAGGATCAGGGAAAACATCCGGTTCAGGGGGCTCCTCAAAATCATCATCATCACCATAAACATCAGGGTAATGTTCAAGGGAACCAGTGGCCAAGGAACCCAGAGTTTGAACTGATGGAAGTTGTGAACTGGGTCGCTGAACCTGAATCTCTATTAGAAGATGGGACTATTATCAAAAATGATCATAAATCAGCAAACCTTTTTAATAAATAATTTTGCTCTGTCTTTAACAAATTATGATCTAATCCCCAGCATATAAAATGGTTCTATTCCACCTAAATTTGAATGTTCAGAGGTTAGAAAGTCCTTATCATTTCTTAGAAAATCTACCAATCCTGAACCAGATAATATTCAATCAAGATTTCTGGTAGAAACATCCGATTCTTTGGCTTTACCACTTACTTCACTTTTAACAAACCACTTATTAAAAGCGACATACCAGATGATCATGCAAGACCATAGTTATTCCAATTTACAAAAGGGTAATAAATCTAACATCCAAAATTATAGACCAATTAGTTTGACATCCATTATAGGAAGGTTATGGAGCGACCAGTCAAATCACTAATTGAGAGTGAACTAGAACAGTTAGGTATTCAGGACATATCATGACATGGTTTCAAACCTGGACTTTCCTGTACAACAAAGTTAGTCTCCTTTTATAATAACATCAGCAGATATTTGGATAGCCATATTCCTTCGGATGTCATTCTTTTGGATTACAGCAAGGCAATTGACAAAGTGTCTCATGCTCTACTTATTAAGAAATTGCATAGACTCGTTTTTTCGCAGTATTTAACTAATTGGGTATCACGCTGGGTACATAATAGAATGCAAGTGGTAAGAATAAATGGGGTAATCTCCGACCAAGGCCAAGTTACTAGTGGTATCCGCAGGGCTCGTATTGGGCCCACTCTTTTCAACATTTTCATAAGTGATTTGATTCTTCCTTCTACTAATCACATTTCAAAATTAGCTAACAATACAAAACTTGGTGGTAGAGTGGATACAATATCAAATATCACTCTATTAAAACAGGACCTCAAAAAATCGAATTATGGGCTAAAACAAACCTCATGTCCTTTAACACTGAAAATGTATAGTCCTCTACTTGAACAAAAATCCTCAAACTAGTTATTACTTAAACAATGTCCTCTAAACGATCAAATTGTGAAAGGGACCGGGCATTCCAGTTAATAATAAATTATCATCTATCTCACACTGCAATAAGGTAGCCAGAACAACTAATATTATCCTAAAACAAATCAACAAAACTTTTATTAACATATCCGAACAGTGTTTAGTTCTACCATACAGGGCATACATTAGACCACATTAAGATTATGGATCTCCCTTTGGAGCCCATACCTTAGAGGAGATATAAACCAACTGGAACAAACTCAGAGACGGCTGACTAAAATGATACCAAGAATGAAAAATAAACCCAACAATACTGTCTTAAGAAACAAGACTTTACCACTTCACTTAAGAAGACTTGGGGGATATTCTTCTTATGTTTAAAATATTAAAATCATCTACACAAATGAAACAACGTGGACTAATACTATCCGATAAGCGTCGGTAGGCAGACTCCATAATGAGCAGCTTTCAGTCGAATGGGCTGACACCAATAAAGAGAGACAAGTATTTCTGTATAAGAGCATCCAAGCAGTGGAATTCACTACCACAGGAATTAATTAATTTAACTTTGATATGTTTAAATCAAAACTTGATATATGGCTAAACTTACATAAAAACTAAATGATCCGTTATTGAGGGGGACAATCACGATGTACCTTGGCCTTCTTTTGTCCCACACAAATCCAGTAAATCCAGTAACTGAGGTACCAGTTTGCAGTGATTGAATTATCCTGATGGTGTTAGCAATCTCCTCAGCGGTAGGAACCGATGGGTTTGTCGGTTGCGGTTCCTTCCCCGAGTGCTTTTCCTTCTTTTTTTTAGCAGACGTTGCCGGCTCAGTGGCAGTATCTGCAGTTCATTTTCTTCGCAGGGAACCTCACCCTTGTCAGAGGGCTTTTCGTCCGGTTCCTTGGGTTTCTCTTTATGGTGAGAAGGAGTCGGTTTATCTGAGGCCGGGTAAGCAGCCTTATCGGACGTCCTTTCCCTCAGTCAGCTCAACTGCCTATCAAGCGTCGAATGGGGAAAGTTTTTACAAATCTCACAATCTGCGTTCAGGTGGTCAAACCCTCAGCAGAAAACACAAATTAAGTGTGGCTCAGCTGTAGCAACTGGTTCACCACTCTCAGTTGAATAACTGGCCCCTGCTGCTCTTAGTTTCCAGTTCTTATTCCATTTTCCATGTTTTCCATTTTCCCTTTCCGGTTTCCTCCCATTCCCTCCCATCACACTCCTCTCTCTTCATTCTTCTCCTATGTCTACCCCTCTCCCTAACCACTGCCCTGCCTTACCTCCCTCCAACTTCAATCTGCAGGACCCTATGTTTCTTCTGTAATCCATATCCTGTAAAAACAGGTTACGCACCTGTAACAGTAGTTCTAGGAGTTGAATATGGTGTTCATCCACACTTATTAGCATTGTTCCTTCCACTTTAAATCTGTTGAAAGTCTTCAAGCTGGCTCCTCCACCACCCAGGTGGTATATTTTTTATTATATTTTAGTCTTTGGTAACCGGTAGGCCCACTAGGCACAAGTGCCTGTTTTCAGGGTGACCTGGGAGCATTGGGCGTCAAGTGTCTTGCTCAGAGTCACACAGTATGCAAGTGCAGGTTGTGAGAATCAAACTCAGGTCTGGTCTGCTGGATGTATCAAGCTTGTTCACACCTCATTCCTCTAACCTCTAGGCTATACCTCGGCTCCGCCCCATGACGCCAGATCTTAGCCCGTTGGAAGCCAGGTTGTGTGCGTCCATAGCTGGGGAGGTTGGGTAGGTCCGTGTGGATGAACAACATATACCACTCCTAGAACTACTGTTACAGGTGAGTAGTCTGGTTTTCTAGGATCGTGGATATGTTGTTCATCCACACTTATTGGCAGACTCCTAGCAGTTCTCCAGGAGGAGGGAGGCAAGGTGCCTCCACCCCTACTTTGGGAACAGAGATTGGAGAACCAAGGCCCCAAAACCAGCATCCCAGTGTGACTCAAGGTCGATGTGGTAGTGGGTAATGAAGGTGTTTGCTAACTTCCAGGTAGCAGCCCGACAGATTTCCTGGATATTGATGTCCCTGGAAGCAGCTACCGATGCAGCAGTATGGCGGGTAGAATGAGCTCTTATCCCTCTGGGAGGCTCCTTGCCCGCCAACTCATAGCACAGACCTATACATAATGTAATCCATCTTGCAATAGTCCATTTTACTGCAGGTCTGCCAGAAGCGGCTTCAGCGTAAGTGACAAACAGCTGGTGAACCTCTCCATAAATATCCGCTGTCCTCACCTTATAGTAGGAGAGAGCACATCTCAGGTCCAGATTATGAAGCCTGTACTTGGTGTTCGAGGTGTAGTTAGGGTAGTAAACCAGCAGAGTCAACACCTGGTTAAGGTGAAACTCTGAAACCACCTTCGGAAGGAATTTCGGGTAGGGGCGCGGGACAACTTTGTCCCTGTGGAAGACCAGATAAGGGGAGTCCACCGAAAGCACCTGGAGCTGTCCTGTCTTTCTGGCTCATGTGATAGCCACCAGGAAGGCCGTCTTCCACAACAAGTGTGACAGCTCACACTTGTGCATGGGTTCGAAGGCTTGCCCATGAGCTTTGCCAAAACCAGCAGCAGATCCCATGGAGGTGGAGGTTCAGCACCCGGAGGAGATATGTGATTCAGGCCTTTGAAAAAGTACCCAACCACTGTCTCCTGCGGCAATGTCGGCTGACTGGCCCATGCCCGGTAAGCAGAAATGGCTGCCAGGTGCACCCTAAGGGTCGAAGACCGTAGACCCCCTTTGGAGAGAGACCAAAGTTAGTCGAGAATGTTAGCCACAGAACAGGATAAGGGGTACAGACCCTTACCCTGACACCAAATGGAAAATCTTTTCCATTTGCAGGCGTAACATTTCCTGGTCAATTCCTTTCTAGATGTCTCCACCACAGTGTAGACATCTTTGGAAAGACCCAAAGCCTAGAACTCTAGCTGCTCAGGTACCCGGCTGTGAGGTGCAGGGATTGAAGGTCCAGATGGAAGACCTTCTCCTGGTTGAGAGATATCAGGTTTGAGCGTGCACAAAGCCGCTCCAGAGGCCTGAAGCTGAGGCTGAGGAGATCTGGATACCAGAACTGGCGTGGCCAGTCTGGGGCTACCAGAATCACTTTCGCCTTGTCTCCTCACTTTGTGTAAAAACCTTGTGGATCAGAGGAAATGGAGGGAAGGCGTAGAGGAGGCCTGGGGTCCATGGCCTAGAGAAGGCATCCCCTTTAGCGAGCCCTGCTGAGGGGGGGGCGGGCATGATACAGCCTCAGCTGGTGTTTTCCCTGGAGGCAAACAGGTCCACCATCGGTTTGCCCCAATGGGAGAACAGGCTGTAAGCTACCTCTGGATGGAGAGACCACTCATGGGATGTCTGGCCTATGCAGCTGAGAGCATCCGCCAGCTGGCTGGAGGCTCCTGCCACATGGATGGCTAGGAGCTCCTCCTCCAACTGGCTTACGAGGGTCCAGATATGGAGCACCTCCTTGCACAGCAGATGGGAGTGCATACCGCCCTGTTTGTTGAGTAGTACATGGTCATGGTATTGTCCATCTGGACTTGAACCACGGAGCTGAGGAGCGAAAGTTGACAGTATCAGTCTGACTGCTCTGAGCTCCAACAGGTTGATATGGCATCAGGACTCCTTGAGGGTCCAGGACCTGTGGACCCTGTTGTCCCCCATGTGGGCTCCCCCAGCCCATGAGAGGGGCATCAGTCATAAGTTCGACCGTCGGCTCAGGGCGGACAAATGGGATCCCTTCCTGCAACCGGTCTGGGGCGGTCCACAATTGGAGAGTGTCCCACATCTTCTGGGTTACAATTATCAGCTGGTTGAAATGACCATATCGCTGAGTTCACTGGGTGGCCAGCTCCCATTGGAAGGGGCGCATGTGCAGCCAGGCCCAACTGACCACCGAGGTGCATGCCGCCATGTAACCCAGAAGGTGCAATAAGTCATGGGCAGGGCACAAGTGCCCAATCAAAAATGATTGGGCAAAGGAGGACAGAACCTCCGCCCTGTCCGCCGGCAGCCAAGCTCTGGCCTGACAAGAGTCAAGCTCTGCCCCGATGAAGGCCATCACCTGGGAGGGCACGAGTTCTGACTTGGCCTCGTTGATCAGGAGGCCGAATTGAGAGCAGGTCTGGAAGGACAGATCCTTGGACCTCTCCACCTCCTATTGAGTGGAACCTGCCAGGAGCCAATCGTCAAGGTAAGGGTAGATTCTGACTCCTCGAAACTGAAGATGTGCCACCACCACTGCAATGCATTTGGTGAAGACCTGTGGGGCTGATGACAGGCCAAACAGCATGGCTTGGAACTCGTACAGGGTCCCCTCAACCCTGAGGTGGAGGAACTGCTAATGGGACAGACGGATTGGGACATGAAAGAACTCATTCTGCAGATCCAGTGAACAGAACCACAGGTTTTGCTCCAAGGATGGTATGATCTGGGACAGACTGACCATCCGAAAGGTGCGAGACCTGAGAAACCGATTCAGGTTGTGGAGATTTAGAATAGGGTGCCAACCCCCCCGTCCGCTTGGGCACCAGGAAGTGCCTGGAGACAAAGCCTGGGTCTGCTGGAGGATCTTCCACAGGAGCTACTGCCTCCTTGTGGAGGAGCTGAGCTATGTCATCTCGAAGAGCCGACTGGGTGCACGCGGAAATCCATTCCTCCTGAGGGGCGCGAGCTCAGCTGGGAGGGTACTGCTCGAACTCTAGAGGCAGTCCCCGACCGACCACTTCGAGAACCCACCTGTCCTAAGTGATAGCGGACCAGGCGAAAAGGAAGTGGCGGAGTTGACCCCCCACGGGAGGGCCCAGAGCTGGAGTGACGGAGATAGGGGTGGCAACCCCCATCCCATCACTGGGCAGGCTTGGAGGAGGAGGCTCCAGGACCTGAGCTTCGGCCTCCTTTGCGGGCCTGTTGGGGTCCAGGCTTGGAGCCAAGGGCACCAGGAGCCATGCGGTAGATGGTACTGGGCATGAAGCAGGGCGCTGCCAATGTTCAAGGGCTGGGCGAACAATGGCTTTGGCCACCGAAGGCCTCTGTCGGGGTATCCTCTTTATAATATCTGTGCAGGGTACTCTGCCTTCTTCTGGATAGGTTCCAGGGGCATTCGCGTGGAGTCGGAAATGAGACGGAGAATCCCTTGAAGGAGGAAGGGCCCTTCTCCATCCCTGTGCAAACGGATGACTCGTCATCCCCGGATGAGTGGAGCCTGGTGAAACCGAGTCCAAAGAGTCGGATACAGTGGTTCACTGCCTAAATCACCGATCCGCCGAGGGAGGTCTGGGAGACTGTAACCGACAAACGCAGGGAAGTCCAGTGTCTAGTCGGTCCTCTTTGACGGAGCCCCTCCTTAGGCTGCTTAGGTGGCAGTTCCACCGGGATAGGTGGAGAGACCGAATAGGCCGAACTGGTGGACTGGACCGCCCCATGGGCAGAGGAACCAGAGACTTCGGTTCGAGGGGTCGGCTCGCCTGGAGGAGAAGCCAAGTTAATGGCTGGGTGGGCGGTGGAGCCGGCTTCTGCCCAGTCAGGATCAGCTGTTGCCACATAAGGTCATAATAGCGCCAACGGAGTTTCCACCGGAGCCTTTCCTCATCCGAGGAGGATGAGGACGACCTGTGGCATTGCCTCTTCTTCGAGCGCTTATGGCTCTTCCTCGGTCGTTCAGCCGAGGGGGTCCTGGACCGTGACTGAGATCGGGGAGGCTGACTCGGTCGATCAGGAGACACCAGTGTGATCGGTGAAACCCTAGGGTCTAGAACCGGGTCCTTGATGGGGACGCTAGCGGGCTGGGTCTCCTCATCAGGAAAGACTAGGACCGGAGTCCGTCCTACGGATTCATCGGCCACGCCAGCGATGAAGGGGTTGATCGGGTCGAGGATTATCTCGACCTCGCCGGCCAATTCCTCGGTCCCCTGGCCAGATGAAAGATCCATAAAGCCGGGCGTCAAGGAGGCGATCTCAACCAAGGCGAGACCGCATGCTCTTGGGACTCAGACCTTCTCAATCTAAGATCGCCTTCGTCAGAACGAAGATGAAGGTTCTTTGTCTCTCTTCGAGAGCAAGAGGAGTCGAGCCTGAGGGTGCCTCACCCCGGTGGGGAGAGACTGGCACAACTCTTTGAAAGAACCAGTAAAGGTGGAGCATAGGTTGAGAGAACAAAGAAGCTTCGATTGGTCAACATGAGCGGCTTCCTCCTCAAACGCCTTCATGTGTTCCTGTTGCTCGGCAGAGCCCGTGACTGCAGAAACCGCCCACCTAGCCTCCTTTGACTCCACTGGAGAGTTCCTTTTTTCTGATCTCCCCAGCTTCAGGCGTGCCTTGCAGTCGTCCAGGACGTTGGGATGGAAGGCCAAGCAATAACTGCAGGATGAGGTGTCATGTCCGACACCTAGGCAGTAGACGCACGTGAGGTGGGGATCGGTGCACGACATCTTTTAGCCGCAGGGACACCGGCGAAAACCCAAGGAAGATTTTTCCTCCATGATCGATGCTGCAAAAGCTCAATCGCTAACTTGACGAGTTTCAATTCGGTAAAACCAACGATTTGAAAGCCAGGGCCTACAAGATGCGAGAGCATGAGGGAGGCAACCTGTATCTTCCAATAGAAAGGAAGATCTGGCGTCATGGGGTGGAACCAAGGTATATCAATCAATCAATCAATCAATCAAAATCTTTATTTATTCAGGCGGACATCATTGAGCAAAGCTCATTTACAAGATGGACCTGATAGGTCGAGGAACAACTTGAAGGTACAAAAGCAGACATATACAAAACACATCTATATAAACAGATACAATAATATAAACATATATACAAACAGGGTAGCCAGAGATTACAGGCTCCAAGGCAAGCTAAACCAGACAGTTATGATTGATGACTACTAAAATGTTGAAAACAGCCTCTGAAAATGACATAGAGGGGCTGGTGGGAGTTTTGGATAGGGACTAAGTCTACTACTAGTGAGTGAATGGGGTGAAGTAAGTGACAGGGTAGCTGTGGAGGTCTTGGTGAGGCTAGCAAAGATGCAGTAAGAAAAAGGGTGGGGTAATGAATGTGATTGGACTAAGCCTTGTGAAAGCAATTGCATATCTCTGGGAAGAGACTTGTGTAGAGATTTTTAAAGGATGTTAGAGGTATAAAGGTGGTCAACTTTAGGGTCTTCTGCAGAGAATTCCATGCCATTGCTAGAGAGTAACTGATTGCAGATCTCCCATGCCGGGTGCTGGCTTTGGGTAGCTTCAAAGTGATGAGGTTGTTGCTTCTTAGGGCATATAACCTAGCTGTGGCCAGTGTAAAGCAATCAAAATATAGGATGGAAGTTTGTTAGACAGGGTTTTGTACATCCATAATGCAGCATTTTTGTTCCTTCTGAGGTGTAAGGATGTCCAGCCAACTGCAGCATAGAGAGAGCAATGATGAGTGTTGAATGGAAGATCTGTGATGAACCTGAGAGCTCTATGGTACAAGGTATCCAGTTTACTTAAATAGGAAATAGAACAGTGGCCATAGAGGAAATCTGCATAGTCAATAAGTGATAGAAATGAGGCCTGGATTAGTCTCTGTCTTGACTCTCTGGTTAAATAATGTTTAATTCTGAAGAAAAGGCCAAGCCTCTGGCGAAGTTTTTGCAGAAGTTCTTCAATATGCTGAGTATAACCAAGCCTGTTGTCAATTCATACCACTAAATATTTGAATTTGTCAACTTAGTCAAGGCTTTCTCCAAGGATGGTGGATAGTTGGGGAAGATTGCTTGGTGAAAAGGTGTTAGTATAGTAATTAGTGGAGAAGAACATAGCTTTTGTCTTCTTTGCATTTAGGAGTTTTTTCAAGTAGTTGGTATTGCAAAGGAGAATTCTGATTGTAGTATTTCACAGGCCTTTGAAGGTGATGGGTTACTGACATATAAGACAGTGTCATCTGCAAAGAGGGTGAACATTGGCTTTGGTGAGATTAGAGTCAATGTTGTTAATGTAAATGGCAAAAGGATAGGGCCCAGGATAGATCCTTGAGGTACTCCTCTTAGGAGTGGTTTTGAGGAGGATAGGTCGCCTTCATTTTTCACCTGCTGCGTTCTATCAGTGAGATAACATCTGAACCACTTAAGAGAGGGTTGATCTAGGCCTATGGAGTGCAGTGAAGAGAGTAGCAGCTCATGATCCACTGTGTCGAAGGCTTTGCTTAGATCAAGAAATACAGCACAGACGCTGTTCTTTTTGTCTAGCTCAGTTTGCCAGTCATTTGTGACTTTTGCCAGTGCAGAAATGGTGCTATGCCTAGTCCTAAACCCAGATTGAGCGGGGTTTAAGAGATTATTAACATCAAGGTAGTCTCTTAATTGGATGCTCACTAATTTTTCTAGCATTTTGGAAAGCACTGGCAGGATGGATATGGGCCTGTAATTGTTGAGGTCCATGGGGTCCCCTGATTTTAGGAGGGGAAACACTTGTGCTGTCTTCCACAGCGAAGGAATAGACCCAGAGGCTAAAGATAGATTAAAAAGATGTGTTAAGGAACTGCAAGCACATGTATTGCAAGTTTTAGAAAATAGGGTCAAGAGAGACTGCACCTGCGCTTTTTTTAGTGTCCAAATGCAACAATAGATCATCTACTTGCTTCAGTAAAATTGGTTTGAATGAGAATGAAGAATCAGCCCTCTGAGCCTCAGTAGACTGGGATTTAAGTTGTGCCCGCAGTAGATTAGCTGGAGAGGAGTCAAAAGCAAGGCCAGCCGTTGTGAAGTGATTGTTGAATGCATCCAATACTTCCCGTTTGTCAGAGATAGCAACCTTATTAAGGTGCACTTGAGATGGCAGAGAAGTGTTAGAGTCCTGCCCTAAGATCCCCTTGATGGTGCCCCAGAATCTAGCAGGGTTGTGATAAGAGGCATCAAGTTCAGCCGTATTGAAAGCAGCCTTAGCATCCCTTACTTTTTTGGTGCAGCTATTTCTGGCTTTTCTGAACAGCAGCCAGTCATTTGGTTCCTTAGTCTTCCTTGCCATTTTCCATAGCTTATCTCTCTCAAGCAGTGCAGATTTAAGGTCGGCTGAAAACCAGCGGCAAGATTTGTTGTGATATACCATCTGGGTGGGTGGGAGGAGCCAGTTTGAAGACTTCTGGCTGATTTAAAGTGAAGGGAACAATGCCAATAAGTGTGGATGAACATATCCACGATCTTAGAATAAATGGTACCCTGTTTAGCACTTCACATCTTGGCCCCACTCCTTGCAGCTAGACTTGTGTTTGCATTTTGACAATAGAATTGTTCTTATTTGAACAGGTCTGGCTACTGTGATATTTTTTGCAACAAGTTTGTACATGCCTGCTTGTCTGTTTTACTTAATTCACATTATTGCTTTAGTCTGTTCATTCACTTCTGTTTTGACTGCATTTATTATTGTTTCATTGTTTTCTTATTGTCATGACGTGGAGCCTCTGTAAACGAGTCTATAACTCAAAGGTTTATTCCAAGATTGAAATAAATATGAAAAATAAATAGACACTCTGTGCAATGCTGAAAACCTGTAGGGTCAGTTCTTTCCTTGGGTTGTGACATAATAATAAAAAAAAAACCTTGAACTGGGATTCTTAAGTCAAATACCCACACTGTAAACCAAGACATCTCTCTCTTTTTTTTTTTTTTCGGTCGGTTTAGTGACCGAAGCGAGAACTGAGAGTTACTCCGGTTCCCAATGCAGATTAAACGTAAATAAGAAACAGGGCCAGAGAAGTCAACTTTTTAAAAGAAATTTACCTTAGAAAATAAAACAAAAGTTTGGTTTCGTCCCAGTTTGAAAAACCAGCAGGGAACCACAAAATTTACTGGATTACTAAATCTATCTTATTCTACCTGTAAAACCAAGGACAGTGCTTTAAAACAAAAAAAATAATAGGTATTTTAAAAAAAACAAGAAAATAAAATCTTCAAGAAAGGTGAACGAGAGCTCTCTAAGGCATCTTACTTGGCAAGTGGAGTAAATAATCTGTCAGTTGCAGGATGTATTCCAGGGACAACGGTTTTAAAACAGAGCTCCAGCCTAGCATTCTGTCATTTGCATAGGTTCTATTAACCATTTCAGCTCTGGGACAGTCCCATGGTGAGACCATACTGCATATGTCAGAGTACAGTAAGATTTCCTGGGGTTTGAAGGGGAGGCAAGGAGGGAGAGTGGAACCATAGTGAGGGATCCCTGAGAAGAAACAACATTACTATGGTGAGTAATTTTTTTTCTGTAGACTATACAGCAGTACCTTGGAAGGTTGGGTCCAGAATCTACTCTTGAAACAGGTTCTGCAACACAGCAGTTCCAAAGGTGGCATCCATTCTAAACTATATGTCCAGACAACAGTGTTTTATCAAGGTGCGTACTGTTTTCCAGGTAGCTGCTTTGCAAATATTTAATATAGGGATGCCCCCTGAGGATGCCAGAGAGGTAGAGGTGCCTCTTGTGGAGTGTGTCCTTCGGCCTCTAGGTGGCATTTTTCATAGCAGAACTAAACAAATCAAGTAGACTCTATAGTGATACTACAGACAGGGAAAATTGGGAAGACTTGGGTGGGCCAAGTGGTCCTTATCTGCCGAAAGATTCTATGTTTCTAAGTTTCTGTGAATGCAAGAGACTATCCAGTGATAGAATGACCTCTTGGAAGCTAGTTTACCTTTGCTGACCTCACCAGAGGTAACAAAAAACTGAGTGTTTTTAGATCTGACATCTTTCGTTCCATCCATATAGATACTCGACACTTGTTTCAAGTCAAGGATGTGCAATTTTTGCTCATCTGGAGTGGCGTGTTCTGGGTAAAGCATGGGAAGTGTTACTGACTGGTTCAAGTGAAATTCACACACCACCTTACGTAGGAATTTCCTAGTAGTTCTAAGGACTACTTTACCCCTATGGAAGATAATGTAATTTGGCTTTGTGCAGAGGTCTTGCAGTTCACTCAGCCTCCTACTAGGGGCCATGGCAAACAGGAATATGGTTTTCTGTGTGACTTATTTTAAAGAGACTTGCCAGTCTCAGCATTGGCACCTGCTGGGTCGGTGCCTTACCTGTTTCTGGTGATACTGCTGCAGTGATTATCTAAAATAATCCATCTGGTTAAAAATGCTAGCCCTCATAAAAAGGGTTTGGCACCAAACTAGACAAAAGGGAACGGTACAGGTAAAACAATGGTGCCAGAGTGACTATGGCGTCAAACAGAGGCAGCAGCAAAATGAGGAAGGTTGTGATTGAGTTTCAGTGACTATAACTGCTCCCACAGTGCACTCTCAATGGTGGGAAAAACAGAACTGAGGGAGGAGGGCCCAGTGTTGGTTACTGATACACCTATGTACGCATCATTACATCTACCTCATGGGTGGTGCAGACACTGATGTCAGTTCCCTCCTAGGCTGCAAAAGACTTTGCTGTCACGGGGTCCTAGTGCCTCCAGCTTAGACCCATCATTGGGACTGAATGGTGAAAACTGATTTGTGGAAGATCTGTAGATTGTCAAGGCTGTCTTCTCCATAGAGCACCACTTACATGCCCTTCCCCCTCTTCTGCATGAGCCAGGGCTATGCTTCCAGAAGCCCAACCAGGAGGATGTGGTGTAGCAGCTATTCCCCTTTTCCCCACTTAATCTGCTTGTGCAGTATGGTCCCATGTTTGTGGGACCATGTTTGGGTGGGGGAAAAAAGACACATAACATGCTGAGTGTGAGGGTCTTTTTTCCCTATTAATAAAGAAAATTTGAAAAAAAAATGTTGGCCTACCCTGCTCTGCCCAGGATACATTCATTCCTTCCCTTCAGGGTATATCCTGATTAGTTGCTGTATGCAACACTTAGTCTCTGGGAAAGGAAATTGTTTAACCAGGAAAGGCACACTAAGCTGGAGCTTGTTTCCAGGTCCATCCTGAGAGCACAAGGAAGTTAAGTGACTTGCTCAGGGCCACACAGTATGCAAGAGGAAGCTGTGGGATTCAAACCCAGGTCTGGTCTGCTGGATGTCACCAGATTTGCAGCTCAGAGCCTTAGACCACTGCGCAATACTGCCTCAGTCATTACTGCCTTAATCTGGATCCTTGCCTGGTGGCAAACTACATAAATGCATAGGGAGACAGGGACAGGGCTGAATAAGCCTGCCGGAGCTGACTTGTAAGGAAAAAAGCTGAATAAAAAAAAAAAAAAAAAAAGTTTTAATGAGTTTTTCTAGTTGGTATTTTTATTTATTTAAGAGTTTTACCAGGCAGGCATACTGAGCAGGGTACCGCTCGATTCCAGATGTGTCCTGGTGTTGGGGGAGTGTGGAACAGAGAAAATAGATAAATAAAATACAGTAGAATAAAATACAGTAGAAATACAAATAGAAATACAATCGAATCTACAGTTATGCAACAGTAGAAAATACAGTGGAGTACATGTACAGTGTGTTCAGCTTGGATGTGCTGTAACGAAAGAAAAATACAAGACAATGATGTGCATGTATCTAAGAACGCAGTGGTAAAGTTGTGCATGCATGAGACAGTGGAACGCATATGCATTTTTAGAATGCTTTATGATGTGCAGTTACCTCACTAGCAGAACAGTAACAGTGGTAACGTCCTCCTGAAATTTCAGCCACCTTTTTCAATGTAACCTGTAATTATAATATCAATAAATACTTGCAAACTTGGGTAAAAGCATACTATGATAACTTCAAATAAATGTACAGACCTTATAGGTGTTGTTCATATTCATTTTACCTCTAATTGTACATCACACAACAAGTAAACATTATTTAAGCAATAAGACATGATACGGTGTGTGTTATATAGAGAATAAAGTATGGGGTGGTGTGAGATGCTACATAAACCCCAAGGGTGAAACCTAAGGTGTTTATCAAATGCATCTCACAAAGAGGATGTGTGTAAAATTGAGTTTTATACAACCACCCCATATTTTATTTTATTTTAAATACAGTAATTGCTAGAACGTGCTTTTTTGCCTCAGCAATTATACAAAATAAAATAAGCAAACAGGTGTTCGCTAGCCATGGACCAATCGAGTTTAGCATGGTCCACAAGTTACAGTGCTCCACTAGAGGCAGAAAGAAGTGGAGATGAAGTTTTGTGGCAAGACAGAAAACAAAAACACCACTAAACCATTTAAAATAACTTGTGTTTTTTGTTGGTTTTTTTTTTTAGTAAACTTTCCACCGAACGGCGGTTGCAGCATCCTTAAGTTCCAGCGTGCAGAGGTGAGAAGACCCAGAGCCACGAACATCACAGACTAAAGAAAGACAGGTGACTGGCGCATGCATGGTCTGAGAGAAATACAGCGCGTGTTTGCCGTCATAACCAGCTAGTTAAAATGGACAATGTTGGTTATAATGGAAAATTACAACTGGGTTTCCCTATGGGAAAAAGTGCACACCAATTAGTATACTGAGATAATAACGCACCTTGAGAAATGAGACACAAGGAAATGCCAAGTGTCTTACACACTGATGAAATGCCATTATCTCACAGTTATGCACACTCTGGAGTGCCTTATTGTGATTATAATTAATGGCTATGATTTTTTCCATTGGAAACCCGTGGTATAATTTTCCATTATACAGGAGTGTTTATAACGGCAAACAACACAGGTTTCCCTACCACTGCGCATGTGCCTGGTGCCGCTCTGCTCTTCCTGGTATTCCGAGACCGTGGCTTACTGCCGGAGATCACACAGTAAACTCTGACTGGGCGGTAAGTCCAAAAAATAAATACAAGAACTCAGGGCTGAAAGTAGGCTACTGTTTAAGAAAAAATTACGTGTCTTCAGCAGCGCTTCTGACTGCAAATTGAGTCGGGATTGAGGCGCGGCTGCACAGGATATTTTATTTTATTTAATTACTGTGGCAAAAAATCATAGCCATCGATTATATAAAATAAAACATTGGGGTCAGTAATGTAAACTCGGTTACACACACCCTTGAGTTAGATGCTGTCATAAACCCCTTGAGCTTCGCTCTCGGGTTTGGCAGCATCCCCTCAGGTGTGTAAACTTTGTTACACACACCACCCCATACTTTATTCTATATATAACATGCTTCTTCTGATTTTATTTTAAAAACTGA
This sequence comes from Neoceratodus forsteri, assembly GCA_016271365.2. Classification (NCBI taxonomy): domain Eukaryota; kingdom Metazoa; phylum Chordata; order Ceratodontiformes; family Ceratodontidae; genus Neoceratodus; species Neoceratodus forsteri. Next base: position 48,683,965 of record JADMNL010000025.1, read on the forward strand.
GTAATGAGTTTCAGAATGTTAAGCATTTCTGACCTGTGCAATTGTGCCGGAATAGCACAGTATTGTGGTCACATCTAACCAATCACAGGTCTTGGTTTCTATTACACATTTTATAATTACTATATATCTTAAAACATATAAACAAATGCAGAATTAGAGAGAGGAAAACCTACTACCATCTTATCACTCTGCAGTTCCCTTGTATCACTTAATGTACATTCACAGTACAGTCACGGATATGCAGACATGATGGTCCTACTATATGAAATGGCTGTATGTCATAACGGTGATCGCGGAAAGGCAATCGCTGTTAGGGCGAGTGTACATCGCCAAAAATCAATTTTGGCAATGTACACTACCGGCGCACAGCAAAAGGGTGCCAGGAGACTTACTTTTTTATTTATGCAGGGGTTATGCCTCCCGCACCCCTTACTTAAGGATTCTCAACCCAGGGAGGTAAAACAAACAAACAAAAAATCTCGGACGGTGCAAAAACAGACCGCACTAGGACCGAACCTGGTACCCTCCCAACCCTAGTCTGCCAGCCACCCACCATGCCACACGGCCAGCTCGGAAGCTGACCGCCACACTACATCCCACAAACTCTCCTCCCTTCCATCTGTCGCATGGCATGCTCCCCACACGTATATATAGTGACCATCCTGTCACTATAGTCGCTGATCCCCTCATCCGGTCACCTTCCCTGCCTGGTACTCCTGTGCACAGGTGCCATGACTGAGTCACCCTTTCAAAGTGTTCAGCCGTGGTCGCCATTGTCATAGGCTACCTTATGAAACACAACCAACCTCAACCACCACATTTTGTATTTACATCTAACTGAACTAGTAAAGCTCCTTATCAGTCATAAGAAAGTTCTGCCACACAGTATATGGGTGGTCAAGTGGTCACACAGGGAAACAATTACATTCAAACCCTGAATTATCAATAATGTGATACTATGCTCTGATAATACCACAGATCTGACATCACAAAGATGGTATAATGAAGCCAGATATTCATGAAATTTCTTATGCACAGTGCAAGTCGGCTTTTACTGTAACTGGCTTTTACATAAAAGCTGATTCAGATGGCCCATCGATGCAGCATTAATGCTACCACTTACGATGTCGGCAACCTGTATTCTGGAATGAGCACGAGTTGTCAAAGGCTGACTGGGGGGAGAAGGATCGAGGGTCCCACAGGTTCCTCTCCATCTCCAGGAAGGGAGAGTACCATCCCTCACCACAATACTGCCACAGACCACGGGTAGTAGCGTGGCTGGAGGGCTGAGGGGACGGCAGGACCCTGCTGATGTTGGTGTGGCGCCATGCTCAGTATGTGCAGAGCCCATTGACATCCATGTATGCAGGGTCCCAAGCAGCAAGGGAGAAAGAATGGAACACTGCCCTGGTCTCCCTGTAAATGAAAGTCCCTGGTACATCTAGGGCCGGGCCCTGCCTGCTGGGAATGCACCTCCCAAAGAAACATCAGCGAGTTTGGGGTAGATCCCCATTGCCCCCATCTGGAGGGCAAGCCAAGACTACATGGAGAAGGTGGTGTCCCTGTAAGGCAAGGTACCACTGGAGTACCCTGCTGGAATCGGGGAACAGAACGAGGGCATAAACAGAAAGTAAAAAAAAAAAAGCACATTCACCCTCAACATGTGGGAAAATGTATGTTCACTTTTATTATTTTGTTTTAAAACACAAATTCATACATTACAAAAATAAAGAACAATTTATTCAGCTATAATTCCGTCTTAAGGGTCTGAGCTGAAATGATAGAACAACTCGAACTTCACTTTTAGGGCCGTCATGTCGCTAGAACTTTTTGCCTGGATTATAGCCTTTGCTATAGTTGTCTGTCAATTATTTTGTCACTGAAAAAAGAAACAGATTTGTGAACATGCAAACTCCAAAGGTGCCCACAGTGTGGTTTGAATTTGCTTACATGAGTCAGATGATTGCTGCAGTCATATACTACTGTGTGGATTGGGAAACTTCTTCAAGCACTGCTGGATGTAGTCAAACAGAAACTCCGAGGTCTGATCAGGGCTGAGAAAAAAGGAAAGTTGTTAAGATGTTGCTTATACAGGGGGGGAGCTGTACATTTAGGGACAGCCAAATGGATTAGGAAGTATCAACAGGAAATTAGTACCAGGAACTAAGATGTGGTTTGATCAGATGCCGCTAGCCTACATGAACCGCAGCTGAGTATTATAGCAAATCTCTCAGTAAATCACTCCGACCCAAACAAAGTTCATACAGTAGATAATAGTATACGGTTCAATGTTAAGGATCGGAATCCATACACTTCCAGATGCTGCTGCTGCACCACAGCCACCATCACAGAATGCTACTGTAACACGCTAGCTGTTTCACCACTCTGATAGAACAGCACAGAATCTTGTGTTTATTAAGGTTACTCATGCTTACCTACACCCTACACCACAGGTTCTTCAAAATGAAGATTAGCTTTTTATTTCATAGTCTATTTATCTCTGGTTCTCCCCTGGCGACCCCCTTCTGTCCAATCCCCCCAACCCCATCACCCAGCTTCCCACATGACTCACATTAGCTGTCATTCTCTGCCTAGGACTTGTGGTTGTGCCCGCCACTGGTGCGGGGCCTGTGGGTGGGGAGGTTGTTCATCTTGCCACCTGGAGTGTTTTTTCTTCCATTTTCTCCCAGGGCCTAGTATGTGCAATGGGTGCGATGTCAGAGTTCTGCTTCTGTGGAGACAGCCCCAGTGCCCTGCATTACCAGTCAATATGCTGTATAAAGTATAGCTAAGGATTAATAGTGTGCCAAAAACAGCGTTGGCATCTATAATTGCATCGATTTTATTGTCAATCATATGTCAGCTATTGAGCAGACTGAAATTCTGTGTGTGTGTGTGTGTGTGTGTGTGTATATGTATATATATATATATATATATATATATATAATATATATATGTTATAATATATTATAGGAGTGCAGGAGCAGAGCCACCACCCACCCAGCAAAACATTGTAAAGAAATTGCTTTAGCCCTGGTTACAGTAATTTTCTTTGGCATGGTAATGATGTAGAACCTTTGTAAAATGACGTGGAACCTTTGTAAAAGAGCCTTGGCTCAAAGGTATTTGTAATCCTAGAACAAATAAATAAATAAATAACTAAATAAAATGGTTTCTTGGCCTGCTCTGCGAGGTTTTGACTGCTCTGCATTTTATCAAGTAGCTGTTTTAGCTGTAGCTGTACTTTCTTAGCGGTTGTTGTCGGAAACGTTTTTCTTTTAGGCATTTTGACATGGTGCCTGCGCCCTGCATGTGGGTTCCCTTCCCTGCGTGGCGACATGGATGTGCTGCCACCGAGCCATCGCTGGGTGGCAGGCAAGCAGCACGCCAGTCTAACCACCCCACCTCTCCCCGAAGGAGAGCTGTCTTGGGACGCTTGATCCTTCCTCACCCCACCGGCCCCCAAGCCATCTGGTCCCGTTCCTCACCCCAGGTTGCCGGTGTGGCAGTAGGTAAGGCGTCCAGCGCCTCAGTCCTCCGTGACACCGGGCTGGCTTCAACATGAAGATTAACCAATAAGACTGAAAACACCCCAAGTGTTCTTTTTGTTACAAGATGAACTACTAGGAATGTTACCCACTTTTCTTACTTAAATCACATTATGTTTTTAATTTTACACTGTTTGTTGTTTTATGGTTATTTGATTACAGGTGAAGACATAGTTAGAAAGAAGTTAAATTAATTAAATGAAAACACTAAATAATACAAAAAGGGGAGCAGTTGCTGCAGAAATGCCAGATTAGGGCTTTTATTAAGCAGGAGGATGTGAAGCTGTTAACGTCCTGTTTAGCTAGCTATTACTAGCTGTACTTTTTGTTGATTTACATGCATTTTGCTTCTCTTTTACTTTGCCGACTTCAGTTCGCTTTATATTTGTAAAAATAAATACTTTATTTTGCTGCCAATCTGCCTCGTTATGGTCCATCATTACCCACAGCCTCGACAGGCACCAGTCTAAATTTTTCATGGTGATTTGCATATACTTCACATGATGTTTTGTGCTGTGCAGATACATGTAGTTTTACATCTCTACAAAACACGGCTTTATTACAAATGCCCTTTCTGGTAACGCTTGTCTCAGTGTTTTGTGTTAGGTTCTTTAACTTTGAATTACTTTATAAATGTGCACTTTAGTTACAGAAGTAGTAGTAGTAGTTATTTTATTTAGTAAAGTGCTTTCCAAAATGCAAGGTGCTGAAAACACAATATCAAATAAAGAAGAATAAATATGAGAAGGGGAAATATACACATTTTAAATTTTGAAACCTTAAAAAAATATGATCTGTGAGGATAATCAATAATTACGACAAAAAACACCACTATATGAAGTGTTTGAAAATTTAGATGCTAAATACTACCTTTTCTTTTTTTTAGCAACAGATCTTCTAAATGGCACCGTGTTATCACTTTATTTTCTTAGACATAATCAAGGAGACTAGTTTGCTACCTTTTTTGAATGAACCACAGTTGATACAATACTGTAATCTGTAAGCATTGGCGCACACTGGGTTGTTCAAAAATGCTCCACTACCATATGCCAAAGGTGGCTTGTGAGGCACGAGGCATAGCCAAGTTCCTTCAACCACCTGGGAAGTGTGGTTATTTAGGGCATTGCCACACACACACACACACACACACACACACACTGAAGGGCATTACTGTACTTAGAAAATGGTTTTAAAAGTAAGAAAAAAAAAATCAAGAAAAAGGAAAAGAAACTCTGACCCATGCTGCAATGTGAAATTAATGCATGGTCACATTACTAGTTTTGAACAATCAGATTGTTTGTGTGATCCAAGTGATTTGTTTTATGTTATTTAAGCAACAAGAACTAACATTCTAGTCCAATATCAGACAGCTGAGGACTGGCTGGCCAGTTAAGGCTCTGTGGTCAAGTCTTGGGAGCTTAACCATACAACTAGTCTTAACTTTCTGATATTGAACGGAACAGAGGTTCCTGTTATAACCTCAGTCAATTTACTTTAATTGAAATAATGTTGTAAATACCTTTATTTTGATTAAATGTTGGACAAGCATGTGCCTAAGATTCTATTTGCATTAGTGATCCTTTATCGGTTAGGTAGTGACAACTAGCTGCAATAGGAACTGTTTCTCTGACTTGAAGATTCCACCAGGGCTGTAATCATAAAAAACAGTACTCTTAGACACACTGATAGCACTGTGGCTGGTGAACTGCTAACCATGACTGCCACCTGGGTTCATGCCCACACCCAGGTCACGGTTTGTGGAGGCAGGAGATACAGGAAGTATCATCCTCTATGCTCCCATACTCGGTGGGGGGACTGGCAGCTAGCTTTGTCACTGCCCCTTGCTGTCCCCAAGAAAGCAGTGCAAGCATGGCAGCATAAAAAAGAGGGGGGATGCCAAATTTCCCCATAGCAGCAAAGCACCTTGCTGCTGGCATCCCTGGAGGGGGTGGTGTAAACACTGGAGGAAAATCGCCAGCCACTGCTAGTTCCAGGCTCTGCACCATTCCCCAAGTACAAGGGATCCTGCTAGAGAGGGATGTCTTCTGAAGGCCCCACCATGCAGGGTGAACCGTGGGGGAATGGTAGTTGGGGGTAGGTGGGTGTTGGGGCCAAGACGTCCTCTATGAGGATATGAAGGTAGCAGCCAAGATGAAGAGTATAACACCTATCTAGGGAAAAAATGTAATCTCTGCTATTATATAATTAATGTTGTACATGGTTCATTTTGTTGTTTGTAATAAATATTCATTATATTACTGAAACAAATGTTATTGCTATGCGATACCATGCATTGAATGCAAGTAAAATTAGGTTCTGCTCAGTGGTGTCTCTGTTTGTGCATTCACAATAAACTTACTGAACGGGGAAAATAAAATGACATCTGCAGGTAGAATGTTAACCGTTTCTGTCGAGCAGACTAGAACCTACCATGTTCCTATAATGATAACCAGTGAATTCAGTTCTTTCACCATCAGCATCTTCTTCACGGCTTTTAGTAAGTTACAGCCTCCACTGGGTTGTAGCCGCTGCACCCACTGTCTCGCTTCATGTAGGCTGCGACGATGATATAACAAAACAACAAGTTTAATATATACAAAACTCTCCTCCCGAGTTATGTTACATTTTTTTTTTTTAAAAAGAACCACCAACTGTATAAATATTACAAAGGTATTCCATTATTGAATAATAGCTGTTAGACTAAAAGTCACATAAAATAAATCATGATATTGTTCGTAGCCAATCAAGCCAGTTCATTTCTAAACATTCCAGGTACTCTTATAACCAACCATAAAAGGGTGTCTCATTCACATAGTTCTAAAATTCTGACGTTCTAAGTTCAGTTGACTTAGTCCATTTCCATTCACAGAGGTTTCTATAACATTCCATGAAGTAAAACATTTAAGCAATATACCATGACAGAGAGTGGGTATATTGGTGGATTTACCACACCTGGTGTGGTTCAGTCACGAGGCGCAGCCAAGTGACTTAACCACACTAGAAGTGGTAAATCCACCCATATACCCACTTTCGGTCATGGTATATAGCTATCATACAATGTTCAACTTTTTTTTGGTTTTTATAGTGATATAAAACTTTTACAGTGGGTATACTGGAGGATTTATCACGGTCATGTGATGTGTTTTGACCAATGAGGTTACAGGATTTTCATACCCCATTGTATAATTTGGTTTTGAATTAAACTTCAATACTTTTAAAACATAAGTCTGCAGAATGATTTGTAATGTGTTTATATGTACAGTTCTTGTGTCTCTTATGGTTATAAGAGTTTATTCTCAAATCCGCTGTGTGGCAGAACTGCTCAGCTTTGCTTCACAGTTCTCTCACCCAAAAACTCGGAAATGCACTCTTAGAACTGTAAGAGACATAGTAACTGTGCATATAAACATAAAATAAAGGATACTGTGATTCAATGATGACATGCCATGTTCAGGGAATGTACATACAGTAGAGAGCTAAAAGTGACTGATGCCCACTGGTGGCTTCTCTTAACTATTACAGTATCACCAAGTGTAACAGGCGCGTTTAACCAGGACGCTCGTTTGTACTGGACATTTTACCACTTCCAAATGCCAATCCACAGTGTTATTAATTACAGTTTAGGTGGACCTGTAACTCCGCTGGTAGTGGCCCCCAGGGTGCACATGATCCAGTGATGTTTCCATAAAGATGGGTTTGCTACTCACCAAGAGATTGGCTTAGTCCCAGATGAAGAAGAGCAGGAAGAGACCGAGGAGATAGATCGAGCTGGACTAACATCACAGGCCACGGACGAGTTATGTCTCCTAAGAAATGAGCACCAGCAGTCAGAGGTGGATTGACATAGAGGAGGCTGTTGCTGGAGTGATGGAAGAACCACAAGAAGATGAAGAGGATGAACGACTGGAAGACAATGGCGATGAAGAGCCTGTAACGGCCGCTGATGTCAGGAGGGCGCTCCTTACACTGCAGAGAGCAGCTGAGCAGAGGAATGACCTTGCTCCTTGTTGCGATCAGCTGGTAACTATGGAGGAATGCTGGCAAAGATACACTACTAAACCAAAGAAACAGACCCTCATAGTGGAATACCTGTCTCAGCACGAGCAGTAACAAAAGTAGGATAGACAGTGCAGCGCATAATGCACATAGCACATTTTTTTTATTTTGTTTGTTTGCTTTGCGTTACTATTGCTTTTTGAGTTTTAACAAAAAGAAGGTCTAAAAACTTGTTTTTTGCAAAAAGCAACTAATCATAAAAGAGCTGTAATTCAGATGACAGCAATGACTGTCTATTGTTTCAAGTTTATTTATTCATTTTGTTTCCCACTTCCGACCGCTTGCGACAGAAAACATTTTTTCGATGTAAAACGATGTAACAGATGCTGCATGTAACAGACAATATGAACTGGGCCAAATTAGTCTGTTACAAGCAGCGTATACTATATAATATGTGATTTTTATTTCCACTTAGGATGTATTTGTCTAGTTTTATCTTAAATTCCTCTTTGGTTTGACTAATAATTATTTCAGTTGGCATTGCATTCAATGAGTTAATTACTTGTTGGGTGTAACAGAATTTATGGTTTTAAAGTATGAAAACGATTTCCTGGTATTTGTGGTGGATGACCTCTAGTATCTTTTTTGATAGATTTAAAATTGATATTTCGTTCATTCAATATGTGTGGCTCTTGCATAATATTGTACATAAGTAAGAGATCTCCACGCATACGTCTTGTTACAAGTGACATTAGATTTAAGGAGCATAATCTTTCCTCTACCTTGCCCCACAAAATAACATGTGAAGCAAGACTCTGTGACAAATGAATCCTTAGAATATCTTTCATCACATAAAAGGCCTTAGTTAATCAGAGCAGCAGCCTTCTTTAAACTCAACTGATCATCATTATGCATTAAATAGTTATGAAAATTGGCTCCCACTGACTTCAATGGGGCCCTCCCCCATGCTCTCCCTTGCTTCACATCATTATATGCTGAACACAGGGGCGTGCCAGAGGAATTGGGAAGTGGAAGGGATCGGCTGGCCACCTTGCTGGGGCCAAATTATGATCTGTCCCACCTAAATACAGGTGCAGCATAATTTTATAAAAATGGCAGGAACGAACTATAGCAAGTATAAGGTACCTCATAAAGTAAGTGAGAAAATACTGCAAACAAGTGAGAAAATCACTTCAGTATGGTGCCAGTCCCCTGGGGCTCAGGAAATTGTGCAGTACACATGGTAAGTGCAAGGCAATAAAATAATATTACAATAGTTAAAATGTTTTCATACGTACAAGTAAACAAATATTTATAAATATACCACCAGCAGCAGTGATACGTCAACATGGGCATTATTCACAAATCCTGAAAGCTTCCCTAAGAGGGTGGAATTTCATGGCCTCCTAAAGGCCTCCACTGATGGGACCTTCCTTAGGGCTCTTGGGAAGGAGATCCAAATGACCGGGGCAGTCACATCGAAAGTCCTATATTTTAACCTAGTCCTGGAAATATCCAGGAGGCCCATATGGAGTGGAGTGGAGAGGGTGCAAGGATGAGTGACGAGCCAGTTCAGCCAGGTAACCCAGACCCATCCCACATAGGGCATTATAGGTTTGTAAGCCAACAGTGAAAGTAATTCACCACTTCACCAGCAGTCAGTGCAGTTCACACAGGATGGGGCTCACAAGGCATGACCTAGGAAAGCCCATCAGTAACCTAGCCACAACTTTCTGCACCAGCTGCAGGCCATATAGGACACTTCCATTTACCGAGGTATAGGAATTATAGTAGTTGAGTCTGGATGTCACAAAGTATGCACTCGCATCACCAGATCTTTGGAGTGGATATGTGATTTTATCTGGCTGATGTGCCTGAGATGGTAAAAGTCACTCCAGACTGCTGCTGACACCTGAGCCTCAAATGTCAGCTTATCATCTAGAATGACCCCCAGATTTTTTCACCTTCATGGAAATCTCTAGTGTCAAGGACCTGAGCATGAGCCCCAGTCCCTCTTCAGCTGCCACCACTCCCCTTATCCAGCCAGGATCAATCATCAGTACCTCAGTCCTGTCCAGGCTGAGTGTCAGACATCTCAATGCCATCTAATCCTGATCTTAGCCAGGTATATATTTAACATCTTCACTGCATCATCTGTCCATGTAGCGAAAGACATGTACCACTGTGTATCATCTGCATAACAATGAAAGCCCAGATTGTACCATCTAATGATCCCACCCAGGGGCAGAATGTGCACTGCAAACAAAGAACAGTTATGTAAGAATTTATCATAGCAGTACATCTTCGAGAGAATCTCCTTCACTAAGCCATACCTTTGGAACTATAAGCCACCAGCATCAGGACTGCACAGAAACTTTTTGCTAGCTGGGAACCACTCACAGTGATGTACAGCGTCTACATGTATATAATGTGGGCAGCCCCATCGCTCCTCAGTTCTCAGCCCAAGATTAGCTTCGGAGGCACTACAGCCATGAGGAACCAGGAGATGAGACCATCACCACGCCTACAAGGAGAGCCATGGGGCTGGAGACAGGATGCATGGAGTAAGGTTTTAGGCACAGCATCTGATACGATGATCACTGAAAGCAAAGGGGAAGGAGGTGGGTATGGCATGGCCAAACAGAGGAGATTCTCTTGAAGATATACTATTATGGTGAGTCCTATGTAACTGTTCTATATTCTTCGAGGATATCTCCTCCATTAGGCCACACCATTAGAACAATTCCCAAGCAATACAAAGTAAACTGGAAGGATGGCATAGTCTGATATGTCCTGTAGCAGGCATAAGGGCTTGGGTAGATGGAAGGAGGCCCCAGCAGCTGGTGAGGCAAAAATGGGGGACAAAAAAAAAAAAAAGGTACAGTCTGATATGTAATCAGGAAAGAAGGCCTTGCAATACAGCAGATCCAAAGCCAGCACGTCTACAAGAGATGATGTCCAGACGGAGATGTTTAGTGAAAGTATGGACAGTGGTCCACATGGCTGCAGCACGTATGTCAACAGCAGGGACATTTTTGAAGTAAGCAACAGATGTGGCCATACCACTTGTGAAATGACCACGAACTGCACCAGAAAGTTCCTTAATGTACTTCCTATAACAGAATGTAATACAATATGCCAGCTATTTGGGCAGGTTCTGTATAGACACAGCAGCACCCTCATTTCTAGGGATGAATGAAAAAAAAGAGCTGAAAGGACTTTCTGCAGTCCTTGGTGTGAGCAATACAGCATCTTATTTGTCTATGTACATCCAAAGTAGAGAGCAGCACCTCCCCTCGGCTGGCATGCTCAGAATAATACACAGGCAGGTGTATTGTTTGATTCATTGTAAACTGAGATATCACTTCCAGTAGAAATGTACGATTCATACGCAAAGGGATTCTCTCTTTGTGAGAAATCAAATAACAAGACTCACATTACAACCTGTAGCTTGGAAATCCTTCGAGCAGAGGTCATCACAACTAAAAACAATGTTACTCATGACAGGAAACATAAGCCACAGCTCACGGCAGGCTCAGAAGGAACCAATGCCAATTTCTCAAGAATGAAATTCAAGTTCCAAGGTGGGACAGGCTTATGGATAGGAGGTTTCATATGAAGACTACCTCTCAGAAATATACAGGACATGCCAGCACGGTGGCATAGAGGGCTGAGGCGCGGGGCATCTTACCTTGAGCCACACTGCAACCTGGGTTCAGGAATGACCTTGGGTCATCGGGGAGCTGGCATGGGGTGGGGAGGCAGGGAGCGGGATTGAGCAGCCAAAAGGCAACTCTCCCCTCCCGGGGTGGTTGTCCGCCCTTCCTGTAGTTCCGCTCCCATCGGGTAGAGGCCCAATGTGATGCGCAGGCTGAAGAGGGTGACGGCGGTTGCCAGCAGTGGAGTGGAAGGGGCCGAGCTGGTACCCGGAGTGTGTGTGTGTGCCTCCATGGACACGCATGCCTGCTGGGGTCCCAGATCAGGGAGAAAACTGGGGAGAAAGCACAAAAAATATAATTAAAAAAAATGTATGGGACACCTCTAAATGGGCAACTGTATGACCATCAGTAGGGGCATGGAAAGCTGATATAGTGGCAAATGCACCTTAAGGGAAGAATACTGCAGGCCAGAGTCAGACAAGGAAAGTAAAATTCCAACACAGCATTCACAGGACATGTAAAAGGGTCCATAGTCTAGGAAGCAGCCCACAGAGCAACTTGTTCTGTTTCAGGGCATAAGTGTGCCTGGTGGAAGGCTTGCTAGCCACAAACAGGACATCTGCAACTTTAGGGGTACCCAACATGTGCAATGGCTATGTTTTCAGGAGCCATGCATGCAGATGCAAGGACTTCAGGCCAAGATGAACAGGGAACCCTTGCTCTGTGACAACAGACCCCTGACAGAAGGTAAGGGGACAGGTGGCTCCGCCGCTGAATGTTAAAGGAGTGGAAACCATATCTGGTGAGGCCATAATGGAGCAATGAGAATGGCACTCTCCATTCACAGTTTGAGCAGAACAATGTATTGGAGGAATGGAAGGAAATGCATAATGGAATTTCTCTTTCCAATAGAGGTACAACACATCTCCCAAAAACTCCAGGCCCTGGAGCAAGCAAGCAGAAATGCAGCAGTTTTGTGCAGTGTGGGGACACAAAAAAGTCCAGCTCTGGATGCCCCATCTTGTGAAGAGGTAATTTACCATGAAAGTCAGCAGTGCTCATTCGTGAACCATTGACTGCAACCTGATGAGCCTGTCTGCTAAGATGTTTCAAAAATCTGGGAGATACATGGCCGATAGCTAAAGGCCGTGAAACAGCACCCTGTACCATACTCTTATTGCTTTACTGCATTAGGGACACTGGGACAGGAGTGAGGCCCCTTGTTTGTTGATGTAATGCATCACACTGTCATCTATCTGGATTAGCAGAAGACCGGAGCAGAGATTATTCTGAAATGCCTGGAGGCTGTACAGAACAGCCCACATTTCCAGAACATTTATGTGCAGCTCAGCCTCCACTGTGGTTCATGACCCTTGTGTCTGTGTAAGGGCCGAGATGAGTACCCCAGAGCTTGACGCATCCATGGTGAAGATCTGTTCAGGAGGTTGTTTGAGGAATGGAATGCCCTTCAGTAGGTTGTCGTGATCCATTCACCACAACTCTCTGCAAAGAGGAGACATGATGGCAATCATTTGGTCCAGCTCATCTGTCAACTGATCCTGCTGGACCCTTAATGTCCATTGAGGTATCCTCATATGAAGACGTGCCAGTGGCACAATCACTATGACCACAGCCATGAGACCCAGGAGATGTAACATTGTTCTCATGAGACATAATGCCTCCTCCGTATACCAAGTGTGGCTGAGCAACCAAAGTGTCTGCCCTGTCATGTGGCAGGAGAGCACATCCCTTCTCTGTGTCCAAGGATACCCCTGTGTACTGCAGTCTTTGGCACAGAGTCAACACAGACTCTGGCACATTCACTGTGGCCCCAAGTCATAGAACAACTGACATATCCAAGACAGTGTGTGTAGCAGAGCTTCCCTGGAGCTGGCCTTCAGAAGCCAGTTGTCCAAACAGGGGAAAACATAAAGGCTTTCCCTGTGAAGGGCTGCTGCAATTATTGCCAAGCATTTGGTAAAGACCCATGGCACAGAAAACAAACCAAAAGGCAATACTTTGAACTGATAGTGTTCTCCCTCCTACATAAAGGGGAGCTATCGTCTGTAGGATTTCCTGATCTTTATAAAGAGGTATGTCTTCTTCATGTCCAGAGAACAGAGCCAGTCCTCCATTTGCAGAAGGGGATCAGAGCTTGCAGAGACACTATGCAAAACATTTTGTATTTGACATACAGGTTGAGATCTCTGAGATCTGACACAGGTGTAGATCCCTGTCCATTTTGGGACTAGAAAGTATCTGCATAGAACCTTTGCTTCTCTCCTGAGGAGGAACCAGTTCTATGGTACATTTTGTAATAAAGACCAAACATCTTCCTTCAGAAGGACAAATGGCCTGGAGGATAAAGGAAGGAGACCAATGATGATCTGGAGAGATCAGCTCCAGAGCATGCCCCCTTGCAATTATTTCCAGAACCCATTCATCTGTAGTGATCTGTCACCACTGCATCAGATGCTGGGAAGTCCTGCTCCCTGCACTCACTCCTGGAGGTAACAGCAGAGTTGGAGGGAGAGACAGGAGAGAGTCAGGTGGAACCAGGGGTGGCAGGCCCACCAGAATCAATTCCTTTGGGTGCTTCTGCATGGGCACTGGGGGGAAGGGACCACCACCTCTGTTCTGACCTGCTAAGGTAAGCACAATTACATTGGGCAGCAGGCAAACGAAGCAGCCCTGACCACAACCCCTAGTAGGAGTGGGATACCAGGACTTTACAGACCTTAGAGTCATTACTGAAGTTTAAAGGCCACGTAAAGTCACAGCCAAACAGTTTTGTTCCTTTAAATGAAGCATTCAAAACGGCATGTTGCACATCATTAGCAAAGCCAGCAACTCTAAGCCAGGAATACAGTATCTCCTCATGCAAATGCCAGAAGCTGCAGCCCTGGAGAAGCATCAGAGACATTATAAGCTGAGCAGAGCAAATGTTTGCCAACTTCTGCACCAGCAGCAGACAATGTTTTAAGCAGATCAGTCTTAGCAGAATCATCAGGCAAAGCCTGAGTAGCACTACTGAGCAGCTTTTCCACAGGCTGTTCTGATATTTGATCATGAGGGCCTGGTAGTTTGCAGTCCTAAGGCCCAATGATGCAGAGGCATAAGTACTTTTACCCATCTCATCCAGCCTCCTAGATTCTCAGTAGGCAAAGTTACTCATAAGTCTAGGGGCTCTAGACCTATAATGAGCAGTCATGATGACTACAGAGTCAGTTTCTGGCTGGTTAGCATAATAAGGTTTAGCAGATGGTGCAGGATGCTAATTATCAGCTTTTGTAGAGACTGCAGGCAGTACGTTTGGTCTGTACCATGCAGCAAAGGCAGTATCCTTTAAAGCAGGATATGTAGGTGGAATGATAATGGAAGGGGAGCAGGGCACCTCCAAAAATGCCATGAGATTCCTTTTAGTGGAATCTTCCTCTTCCACAACAAAGCCCATGGCAGACTGCATTTGCTGCATCAAAGCTTGGAAAGTTGGATCCTGAGGAGTAGATATTGCGTTACTAACTAGCAAGTCCTCACTACAGGAGGAGAGGTTAGAACTAGAGTGAGGGGTACCCTCCAGAAATTGTTTTCCCTCACATGCCTCCTCTAAATCCTCTTCAAAGTCCATAAGGTATTATATTCAATTTTTTCATCGTCAGCACAATCGGTGATGGGAACCACACAATGGACCAGAGGCGGCTGAGAGGCAGGAATCTCCGGCATGCTATTTGAACTCATTTGACGGAGGCTGAGTACCAGATGGCCCGTCGGTAAAATAAGTGCCTGCACTGGCAACCCTGGCAAAATGCATTGAATTAGTTCAGAAAAGGATGCTACCACAGCCTAAGAGTTGGTGACACCCTCCAAAGGGACTGGGACTACCTGCATTGACAGGCCTTGGCCCAATGACAATGGTGTCATACCATCCACAGTAGGCACAGCAGTGCCTAAGCCAAGCCCTGATCTTGGAGTCTCAACAACGGTCAAGGGATTGTAGTCAATGCTGCCAGAGTGCGTGAGGTCACACCTTTTCTCAGTGGTGAGCGGGACCTCATTAGTGAAGCAGATTGTCCTTTTCTCTATGCCTGTGTTTATGGCTGGATGATGAGGAGACCCATGACAACGACCATTCCGTATCCTCATCCTCAGATCTGGACATCCACCTTTTGGCCAACAGTAAAGAAGAAGCAGATTTTCAACCCTCTTCCTCCTCCATGGCTTTCAATGCTTTTAAAACAGGACATTTTCTAGAGCTTTCTTATGGCGTTGCCTGCTAGCCTTGTTGAAGCTCTGGCAAGTCTCACAAGTCCTCACATTGTGAGACAGGCCCAAACAGCATACACAAAGTGTGTGTGTGTGTGTGGTCTTTATAAATTTTATCTCCACACTTACAATAACGAAATAAAGGCTCTTTCGATTTTGAAGGTATACAGAGATGACAAAACACTAAGAAAAGTAACATAACAAATGGCAAATGGCAATGGCTAAGCTGATGACACTTCCTTCAGCAGGTCCAACAAGGATGATCGACGGTGGGAGAAAGGACTGAAGGGTCATGGGGCTGCCCACGTTACAAATGTGTAGATGGGGCACGTCACTGTGGCTTAGCATAATTTTCCTGAGTGGTCCTGATGCTGACGGCTTATAGTTCCAAAGGTGTGGCCCAATAGAGAGAAATCTTGAAGAAGACCATGGGTGACAGCACAGACCCTAGGGACTGTCACAGAACAGGGGCATTATTTGTGAAGAGAAAGACCATCACAGAAGTCCTGCTCATGAACTGGCAACAGTGGTCACTATTTAATGATATATGCCAAGACCTTTCACCTAGAGAGTGAATGCATTACTATCTCCGTGATGTGTCCATTCTCCACCAGCTCAGAGAGATATAGACCTGAGCTCACTCTCACACCTGCTTCTCCAGTACACTCTGCAGAGTGATCTACTCTTGTGCAGTCAATAAGCTACCAGGTTGGCTGCCATTAATGTTTCTGTGGAACTAACTTGAGCTGATGCAATAAACTGATTTTAAACCTGTGTGGCATAATTAATCAATAATACATGACAGGGTATGGTATATCATGAGATGTCATCACGCCTTGGATGCACTGTGAGACACAAGACAATGCCAAGTGCCTTCATACACCCATGACGTGAAAATATCCCATGCAAGGTGTTGCATCATGGTAGGGGAAACCCTAAACACAGGTACACCTTGGGAGGGGAGGCACTGGAGACCTCAATAGGGGAAAAAGACCTAGGGGTCATGGTGGATGCATGTATGAATAACTCTGAGCAGTGCAGGGGAGCAGCTAGCAAGGCAAACAGGATGTTGGGATGCATCGTGAGAGGATCACCTCTAGGAGCAAGGAAGTGATTCTGCCGCTGTACAATGGACTGGTTAGACCACACCTTGAGTACTGTGTACAGTACTGGAGACCACACTTGAAGAGGGACATACAGCTCCTGGAGAGGGTACAGAGGAGGGCAACTAAGATGATACGAGGGCTAGGGGATTTGACGCATGAGGATAGACTTGAGAAGCTCTGCCTGTTTACATTGGAGGAGAGGAGAGACAGGGGGGACATGATTGAGGTCTTCAAGTACCTCAAGGGAATAAATAGGGTAAACATGGAGGGGATCTTTAGACTAAAGCAGGGAGGTATCACCAGAGGGCATGGTTTGAAGTTGGAAGGTGGAAGGGTGAGGGGGGAAAAGAGGAGGAGGTTTTTCACTGAGAGGGTGGTGGACCCTTGGAATGCACTGCCTGGCTAGCTGGTTCAGAGATCCACAGTGGAGGGCTTCAAGAGAGGGTGGGACAGACACAGAAAGTGGATGTATCAGATGATGGCCTGTCCCAGGGGGTGGGGATGGATGATAGGTTTCTGGAGCACAAGGGATGGGAGGGCCTTGGCACCAACTAAGGATCTGAGGTCGAGCAGACTTGATAGACCATAAGGTCTAATCTGCTGGCAAATAGTATGTTAGTATGACATACCACACTTAGGAGTGCACTACTGCAATAATAAAATGGCCCCAAAAGTGCAGGCAATGGTTGATTTTGGTAATCTGTTTTGAAGACCGGATAATTATAATGAGATATCATTATGGGTCAAAGACTGATTCAGTCAATCAGCTTACAGTATTTCTCCAATCCTTTTAACAGTGATGAATAAATAAACGATGCTTACATTCTTACGTTGACGTCTCTTGCATGTTCCCACAGAGCGAAGGGATCAGTGCCCACAGACAGAAAATACAGTTGCTTCTTATAACACAGCTGTTCATCTATTAAACACTGTAAAAAGGAAATATTTTAGTCATAAGCAGCAGAGCCAAGGAGTCAGCAGACCCCTCACTGTTGTAGCTGGCGGGTCAGTCAATTCCTTTTGACCCCCTACATTTCGATTAGTGGAGCAAGTTATATGAAAGAAATGACTGATGGATGTTCTCGAACAGGAGGCTGACTGCGTTTATATAATCAGTATGTACAGAAAATCCAGGCAACAGAAAGTACGTTTTCAAGGGTAAAACACTTTTACATGTTGTACTATTGAGTGAGTTGCACTGTATATTTATTAGGGGGTCCTTTACTCTCTCAAAACTTTTCAAACGTTGCTGACTGTGCACTGCTTTGATAATCATTAATGAATCATCCATACATTATAGCAAATAAATCAAGAAGTATTCATGAACAGTTGATCATTCAGGATTGTAAAATGCAGGGTAGGTCGAATGAAGTATATTCAAGAGAGTCGATTGTTTGCCAGTGCTCTTAAGCTGTGTGGTGCTATTAGGTCAAACATATCACACACACACACACACACACACACACACACACTTTTAGTGTGTCCTTAGCCATCTGACAGGTAACCTCTTCATCTCTTCCATGAATACCTGGACTTCAGCAAGGCCCTCGACTCTGTACCTCACAGGAGACTGGTCAGAAATCTAGAAAACCTAGGGGTGATGGCTAAGCTGGTTGGTAGGTCAGAGTTGGCTACAGAACAGAAGCCAAAAGGTGGTAGTGGGGAAAGGGTTCTCAAATGAGCCGCTGTGACCAGTGGGGTCCCACAAAAACTCTGTGCTCAGTCCAGTGCTGTTTAACATCTTCATAAGTGACATCATGGATTGTAGTAGGGGTAAGATACACTTGTTCATAGATGACACAAAGATCTGTTGGAGGGTGGACATGGAGGAAGGCAGACAGAAACTCAGGGAAGACCTGGCTAGGCTACAAAAGTGGTGTGACATTTGGCAACTGGGGTTCAATGCTAGAAAGTGTAAAGTCATGCACTTGAGGGGTGAAAAACCCAGGGACCGAATAGTGGTTGGGTGGTGTGCAGTTAACCAGGTTAGAGGAGGAAAAGGACCTAGGTGTAATTATCAAGAGTGGCCTGAAACACTCAATTGCAGATAAAGCAAACTGAATGCTGGGCTGCACAGATAGGGGAATCACCAGTAGGAAGGCAGAGGTAATTTTGCACTGCACAGGTCTCTGGTGAGACTGCACCTTAGTACAGTGTGCAGTATTGGTGCCCTATCTCAAAAGGATATCAACTTGCTGGAAACGGTTCAGAGGAGGAACAAAATGATCCAGGGTCAGCAGGGCCACACCACCATGGAGAGGCCCAGGGGCTCAACATGTCCTCTCCTAAGGAAAGAAGAGAGCTGGGAGATGATCAAGACCTTCAAGTACCTTAAGGGTATAAACAGGGTGAATACCAAGGGCCTCTTCAGCTTTAGTGGAAAAAGACCACTAGTGGTAAAAGCTTAAAGCTGGTGGGAGGAAGGTTTAGAAGGTAGATGAGGAGGTTTTTTCACCGAGAGGGTGGTGGTTAAGTGGGATGAGTTGCCAGAGGAGGTGGTATCCCTAAAAACGGTGGATAGCTTCAATAGAGGTTGGGATAGGGTGAGGGGAAGTTGCAGGTGGTATGGGGTGGAGGAAGAGAGGTGGTATTAGACAAGGGTCATGGGGGATATGGAGGGGACAGTTCCCTCTGTAAATGCAGTGAGAACTGCACATTTGAGCAGACTAGATAGACCGTAAGGCCTTTATCTGCTGGCACACTTGTATGTTGGCATGAATAACGATTGTGTATTAATAATAATCTACTGTCTGAATCCACTAGATGGTGCTATATATCCATGTGTTTACTGTGATCATCAAAAATGGACCCTATTTTATTTGTTTTCAGGAAAAATTACTTAGCGATTCTCATTTGCAAGGAGGTCCTGGTTAGGACAGTTAAAAAAAAAAAAAAGCAAGTTATTACAAAAATAAATCGGCTTAAATAATGGCAAATTACACTGATTACTTCAATAATCATTATTGAAGAAGCTGCATTTTGTTGGACAGATAAAATTCCGCAAACTCCTTTTGGCCTGATAGTGTGAGCGAGCACCCAGATGATTTACAGTTTTAATACTGTCAAGGGTCTTTGTGCAAGCAAATAGCCCAAAGGGACAGGGCCGCTCATTACCCTTGGATACAGTAGTCAGATTTCAAATTTGATAGCCAACAGCCAGTGAACATTATCATGGGCAACCACTACTAAGGGGCCTTGCCCACTAGACCACCAAGTATTTCAGTTTTGCAGTGTTATTTAAAAAAAAATACCAGGGAGAGAGACACCTGGAGATCGGCTCTATTCTTCATGACATTTTTTCCATAATTATTTCTAAAGTGTTTGTTTTGCAATTTAATGTTGCTTTTGGGCAATTACCATTGTGATGTGTAGTAGAAGCTCCATAAATTAAGGTTTAGAACAAATTAAGCACTTCAAAAAAGCCCCATTTAAAAAACGGCTTGGTTATGTGTACACAAGCCATGAACAAACAGTTGGATTGGTGTGTTACATGTTGCCTGTGTAGCAACCGACTTCCTGAGGTCGGCTGCCAGTACACTACCGAAACTGCAATTTTCAGGTCGCCCTGATGGCTCAGTAGTAGCATGTCACACTAATGTGCAGGCAACCCAAGTTCAGGCGTAAGCTTGGGTTGCCGTGTCAGCAGGCAGGTCGGCCCGCAGCAGCTGCCGCATAGCAGTGCACACCTCAGCTGGGGAGGGTCACTGGCCAGCGCTGGTGCCACAGTGACTCCTGCAGCTGGGCCAAGTAGTTTGCTCCTATTGCAGGATTAGCTGTGTGCGACCAAGGCCTAGGAGCTAGGTTTACATCGGGGGAGATGGGAGAGGACCACCATAAAGGGAGGAAATCCCCACTTCTCTCTAAATTACAGGATGGGACTTGGGGACTACCCTGGGTCGTAGTACCTGTTGGCACTGGATCTAGACTGCCACAGAGGGGAAGGAATGCCCTCCCCATAGAGCCCCTGCTATGGAGGACAAGCCATGGGTTAACCAGTGGGTTACCAGGGTCCAAGGGAGAAATAGTCTGCAGACCTAATGGAGTGCATCCCTTGAATTAGGGTACATCTTTAGGGGACAGCGGTGAACTGAGGAGAAAAATCTCTATTTAAAAAAAAAACGCAAATTTCCACCATGTCTATGTGTACAAGTACAAGGCGCCCATTTTAAATCAGGCCCAGTGTACCACTTGAGAAACACACTGAATGCTTCTATGTATAAAAATATGGACGGAATTAATTCTTGCCAAAAGTTATTTACCTAACAGATTTCCATCCTACTGACTTCCTGTGAATTTGATACATTAACTGTGGCACGTTAATCCTGTGAAAAAGTTTAAAGGATCCTGTGTAAGCGTTCCTGTTTAAATGTCTGGGACAGCAGTGCATGACTGAAGCAGTAGCTAACAACATTATGACATTTTATTCTGCTGTAGACTGCCCTTTTCCTCTTGCCATGTAAAATGCCCTTTTCCAGTTTTGAGTCTGTTTTATCATTTTTTTTTTAGATTTAAAATAATTAAAGGAATACCGTTTAATATGGATGTTCCCAGGTTTTCGCCAGTAGTCTCAGCTGTTTTAGAACACACATTTTGTCCCCATAGAGTTTTCTCCCCACTAACCTTCACTGATGCCTGGCCTTCAGGCTGTCACCACAGCCATGCATCTCTCTCTCTCTCTCTCTCTCTCTCTCTCTCTCTCTCTCTCTCTCTCAAGTTTACACCGGAATCACTGCCACATCCGACAGTTAAACTGCTGTCTGGTTAGTGCCTAACTTTGGTGTTTTAAACTCTAACAAACATTTCTCCATCTCAGCATACTGTTTTCATTATGGATTAAGGAACACCTTACAAAAACAAATACTGCCCGTGTGATATGGGAGGAATCGAAGATATCAAACACTATTTGTCTGTGATTTTTGTTCTAGCAAAAGGGGTAAGTGGGTTACTCCATAGCTTAATAATTTTTATGGGTCATCATTAGAAGCTTCAAAATATATACTAAGTAGTCAATCAGAACAGATATTTTCTGTGCTGCTCCATGGTCCAGTGGAAGCACAATGCACTTCCGTGCTGGTGGCCCAAGTTTGGGAGTGAACTCGGAATGTCAGGTTGAGCAACCAGTCACTTGGGGCAGTACTTCCGCATGGCTACAATCCCAGCCAATGGAGGGAGATGTCCTGGTTCTTGAACCGTAGCAACCTCTGTGGTGGGATTGTAGGAGCCTGTGTCTCCTGCAGAATATTGCTACGTGCATCTGAGGGCTGTGCCTGAGACACATGTCATGTGTCAGGACACCAGAGGAGTGGGTGGGCGGGGGCAGGGAAAACCCAGAAAATATGTGCACTGGTCACCATTAATGATGCCGCCAGTGCCCTTAAGTCTCACCCATATGGATCCTTGCCAGCACAACAGCAGGGAGAGTGGCAGACAGGGCTGGGGGTGCGGATAAATGCCTGAAGCAAGCATGTGGTGGCAACCAGGGCCAAAAGCTGTTAAAACGAAAAAAAAACCAGCTATTTTCAAACATGTATAGCAATTCTGGGATATCCACCGGCATGCAAAGGGCCTTTACACACACAGTGCTGAGTGCACAGAAGGTACAGTGCAGCTGCTGGGGACAGGAGCACTAGCTACTATAAATCCTTGCTTCAACTGTTTGGTTTTATTATAACTATCTGCTTTTCACTGTGGCCAACTACAGGCTACATAAGAGCAACTGTATTTAGTTTTAAATCATTCTCATTTCTTTTGCACAACCTGTAGAAGAGGGGCGCCGTTAACAATAATAAAAATCAAGGCTGGCATCACAACAATAAAAAAAAATTATAGCAAGTAATTAGTTCTTTATAAATAAGGATGTTTGCTGCCCCAGTGGCCCACAGGCAGTGCATTGTGCCGTCGTGCTGATAACCCATGCTCGGGTGTGAGCCTGGGAAGTCACATGGGGGGACAGACCACAGCTGAGACAGCTGCCACTCAGCAGTGCATCTCGGTCAGTGAGGGTTGACGGCAGACTCTGCCACCACAGCAACCACTGTGGCTGGGTCAGAGAGTTTTCTCCTGCTGCACAAGGATGGCTGCAGCTGTACGAGGCCGACTCAGGCACCATTTCCAAAAGGGGAAGTGGGGGTAAAACTAAGGGCAAAAAATGGCAGACTCAGGTTCCATGACGTTCCACCCGCCTGCCCCGTGCCACCTCCCAGATCACCAGTCCATGCTGGATTATTCTCCAGGTGGTGGGAGGATGGCCCTCCCCTTCCTGGCCCCGCCACGGGGGAATCCATGGGGGTCTCTGGATCAGGTGAGTACCACGGGAGGCAGCAGCCAATCAAAGGGGAGGTGGTGGGGACGGACTGGAGCTAGCCACCAGAGTTCAGCCAGGAAGGAAAAAAGCACAAGAAAAATATTTGCATTAAAACATGACACTTGCCCTTTAAATCCTGCCCTGAAGCTATGACAGCTGAAGTTGTAATCCTGTTTGTGACATCATAATCAGTTCCATAGCAACAGACCGTGATGTCACAAGCAGAGGATTATGACCTCAGCTCTTAAAGTACATCAATGCCAACTAAACTGTAAAGTAAAACATCCTCATACACATATCCTTATCAATGCAGAAAATAAGGACTTTAAATTCCATTTTAATTTGGAATGCTGGGTAATCGGGGCCTCCTGATACCAACTGGGATTTTTTCTTGCTGGTGAACGGAGACCCTGTATGGACCATCATACAGCTTAATGCAGTGAGGCTCTCACAGAGCGTCAATCTCCTGCACAATTGGCATCGACTGGGGCCAGAACCACGGCTTTCAATTGAAGCCAGCTGTCCAACCAGCCTTAACCACTTACCCCAAATGCCCCCAAAGCTACAGGGGTCCTCTGAAGCCATGCAGAGAAAAGATCTGTGAACAGAATACTGCAGGGACAGGGATGCAGAGAGGGAATCTACTTTCAGGCTTCTCTGCACTGTTACACTCTCCACGCACTTTGAGTATTGGGTCCTAAGTGACTAGGGTTATTCATGTGTTCAGTTTATTGAAAAATGCAAAGGAGAAATGGCCGTTTTAAATACGCTGTATTTGTTAGTTGAAACCGTGAAAGCAAAATGTGATAAAAGAAACAGAACCCAACTACAGTACAGTATGTCCGTGAAGGACTTCTACTGCCCTTGCCCTAAAATTGTAACACAACCTGTGAGTTTAGTACGTGACTGTAATGTAGAGAAGGAAAAAAACAACAAACATGTTGCAGGTGATTCCATTTATTGGACTAACAAAATTATTTCTAAGACTAGCTTTTGAGAGCTAAAACCCTCTTCCTCTTTTTTATCTCTTGAAAGCTAGGCTTAGAAATAATTTTGTTAGTCCAATAAAAGGTATCACCTGCAACATATTTGTTGTTTTTTCCTCTACATTGTTGACTGGACTAACACGGCTACCACATTTCTTTTTTTACATATATGACTGCAGAAACAATGCTTCTGTGACTTACCAATAGTCCTCTCTGGAACTCCTGCAATCTTCCAGATCCACAGTTAGCATCAGATGTGTCGACCAGGACTCCTACTCGAGTCCCTGTGATGAGTCCAAACATCTAAAAAAAAAAATTCATTCAGACGTTACCCTGATATAGCTGCCTGCTGTTTTCAGTGCTCACATGTGAGATCTAATAGTGTCCACTCTTGACTGATACTGAAGGGTCACAGGATTAGTTTGTAGTTGCTTTTAGCTACTGCACTGCATGCAAGTTTTATTCAAGGGCCTGCCCACAGTAGGTAGTTTAGGCAGGTTATTTTTTTTAGTTACTTGGTGCCCTTCCAGTGATCAAGCACCATAGAAACTACAAAGCCTGAACAGACAAGATAAGACAAGAGAAAATAAGCAAACAGCCGTTAACACACAAAATAAAACCTATCAAAACTCAATGTTTTATAGTGCATTGTGAAATGCTGTTTTGCATTGATTTTTATCTGATGCAAGACCTGTTGTACCGCAAGAGCAAAGGTCATGGAACGCGATCAGTGCTCTTATGGGGAACAATCGTGTTCCATGACTGAAAACAATTGTCCACGAGCACACCTAGCAACAGAAACAGAGGATCACCAAGACATTCGTGTATGGCACAATCACCCCGAACCCACAGCTCGCTGACAGGATCAGTCAGATACCTCTGAAACAACACGAGGATTGGCCAGATAAGTGTAGTTATATACAAATTAAATGCAAGATCAACCAGATATTTAAAATAACCTACAAATTACATATGTTCCTCAGTCCACGGCCTCTCGCTAAGCGAGGAATACAGCCGCCATATACATATATATATTTATTTATTTATTTTGAAATCCTCCACACCGATTAGCAACTAACAGATGGCTGTGCAATGAACGTAGGATGCCAGGTCCCTAGCAAACACACATGTCACCCAAGCAACGGTCCTAACTAACAGAATGGGACCAGGTAATGATCAATTTCTCTACTCTATTTTAAAATAAATAACTGTTAAAACTGTATTTATTTTGTTTGGCAGGGAACCATACACTATAAAAAATACTGGCTGGGCAACTCCATGCCCAACCAGTGTGTTGTGCCACCTTGGGTTTCTGATTCCCACAGACCTGCTTCGCTCTCAAGGTCACCGGGAATCAGAGCCCCTCAGTGGCACAACACACTGGTTGTGCATAGTTGTCCATCCAGTATTCTCTGTATTATCTCTATTTATGTCATTTACTGTGCATATTTATTGTTGTAATGTATTTTATTAAGTTATCTCTGCAAGAGGATGATTGCAAACGATAAACTGCTCAATGGTTCAATCCTTAATAAAAATTAAATAAACTGAAATTACAGGTAGTCGAAAAAGGCCTGGTTAAATAAACAACCATACAACCACTGTTATAAAAATAGTGAAAGATTCAGACAGTTTACATTTCTTTCGGTGATGCATTCCAGGGACCACAGGTGACAAACAAAAGCTCAGCCACCTGCTGAGTTTAGTCTAGGAGAAGGGGAAAAGTAGCAGTCCCTGAAACAAGCAGCTCTTTCTGGTTCATGGCGAGTCAGGAGCTCATAGAGGTAGAGTGGTCCCAGGCTGTTCAGGGATTTATAGGTCAATAAAAGCAGCTTGTAGGTAATCCGCTGCTTGACAGGCGGTCAATTCAGAATCCGTAGCGAGGGAGTTGATATGTTCCATCTTCTAAATGGAAGTCAGAAGCCTCACTGCTGCATTCTGCACAAGTTTCAGACAACAGACCTGTCCACAAGGCAATACCTTGTGAAGTGTATTACAGTAATTCAAGCAGGATGCTGAAAATCATGGCATCTAATAATTATCAAAAAAAGGAGATTATTTGCTCCAGTATAGTTATCTTGCATCTAATTAGTCTTGCCTTTAAAGTTTTGTGGAATTTGTGTTTTGCCTCAAAATGTTTGCACACTTGGAATTAACAGAAACAGAACCTGTGGAAGGATAGGACACAAATTCAGGACTAAGTCCGGGATATTCAAAGGGGTTGCACATGCACCCTGGCGCGATATTCAAAGGGGCAGGTTGCGCGGCGCAACCCCTGATGTGCCAGGGCGCATTGGTAATGTATATAGCGCAGATGCAGGGGGCGTGCCCATGCACATGTGGCACATTCCGATATTCAGCCCGGGATGTGCGGCGCATATGCTGGTGCAACCCTTACATGCACCACACACTGGTGTTCAAAGTTGAACAAAAAAAAACAGGGTCAAACGCTGGCCACCCACACGTGGGCAGCTGTATTGCAAGGCGCAACACAACAGCTGCCAGCCGTGGTTGGCCAACCACCCAGCGGGAACACCGTCCACAAGCACCATGACCCCCCCGGTAGTCTAGTGGCCCCTGTCCCGTACGCCCGATCGCTGGCATCAGCAAATGTTAATGGAATACCTGGTGGTCTAGCGGTCTCCCCCATATGTCCGATCGTGGGTATTAGTAAATGTTAAAGTAATACCTGGTGGTCCAGCGGTCTCCCCGTATGCCAGTCGGAGCCACTGTAATATGAAAGTTACCTGGTGGTCTAGCGGTACCCCATTACACCTGATCGTGGGCTGTTGTAAAAGTATTGTTACCTGGTGGTCCAGTGGCACCCCCCTCCCCACTCACCCACAGGGCTCCTGGCCACCCAGCACCCCCGTCATTGTGGTGCCTTTCCAACCATACCGCCCGCCGTATGATAGTGTACAGTATGATCTCTACACCTATTGGTCCACAGTGTGGACCAATGGGCTTGCAGACCATACTGTACTACACAGGACAAGATATGTGAATGAACGCGTTCATTCCTTTTACAGCAGCCCGCGATCAGGTGTACAGGGGGAGACCGCTAGACCACCAGGTATTTCATTAACATTTACTGATGCCCATGATCAGGCATACGGGGGTGCCGCTAGACCACCAGGTAATTCATTACCATTTACAGATGCCCGCAATCGGGCATGGGAGGGGGGACTGCTAGACCACCAGGTAGTTCTTTACCTTTTACAGATGCCCGCGATCGGGCGTACGGGAGGGGAGGCTGCAATAGCCCCCCAGGGAGACAACCCCCAACAGCAGCAGCTTGGCAGGGCGCCAGGCACAATTCGCTGGGACGCCCAGTGCATCGTATCAAATGGGGCCATAATGACATGCAAATGGCCCCATTTGCACCTTGTATATATTATGGCCTCATTTGCATGCCCCCAGCTGAATATCGCGGGTGATGTGCCTAGCTCAACAGCACTTGCATTGGCGCATCCCCGTGCCCCCCCTCTGTGACTTGCCCTGGAGCAGTGCCACTGCGCCATGACCAGTACGTGCGCCACCCTTGCCATATTCAACAGTGCTGAGCCATGATGCATCACCGTTGAATATTGCCTGGTCCTGGTCCTGGCCCCGGCCCTGGCACAGCCCAGTTGCGCTGCATCCAGGCTTGCGCCTCTGCCTGTCGTAGTCTGAATATCCAGCCTTAAGTGTTATTGCGAAATATTTGGTCCAAAACATAATGCAAATGGGAGTTTGCATTAAAAAAAATTAATACATATGAGAAAAGTGACACTAATTCCAGACTTAAAGCATTAGTTAATGACACAAATGACAGCCTATGTTAACCCATTATATCCATTACCACCATATGGCGTCTGAACCATCCATCGCTAACCCGACCCAAAATGGCGGCATCAGATAGAAAAAATGCGAATGAGAAAATGACGCCAACTCGAAACTGTCAGTTTTGTTGATACTTAAAGCAGTAGTATTTGTTAATCACCATACAGTTTTATTCAACAAAAATGTTTTTCTAACAAAAATCAAGATACAAATCTTTCTTTTCGTTTGTTTCCTCCTGAACCCACATACAGTATTTTAAAGTTTTTAAAAGTTCCACCCTGTGCCATGCTCAATATAAAAAATAAAAATAAATATCTTGGTACAGTGCTGCGCTGTTTACCATCAGAAACATGTGGTAACACCATCCTATTACATCCACATTATGAATCTAGCATGTACATGTAAAGGGCTGGGGCTCCCACCCTGCAGCCTTACCTCTTAGCTTTTCACAGAAAGTGCCTTTTTTTCCCCAGAAAGTAGTCTAATTCAATAGCGAAGTCCACTGCCCGGAAGTATGGCGGACTATGGGGTGGCTCCACTAACTGTAAAGGTGCGGCGACGCACCGTACACTTCAATACAAATGCACTGAAGCGCACGGTGTGGCACCACACCTTTATAGTTAATGGAGCCGCCCCACAGTCCGCCATACTTCTGGGTAGCAGACTTTTCGTTATTGAATTAAACTACTTTCCGGGGAAAAATTAAAAAAGGCACTTTTCTGTGAAAAGCTAAACCGGAGGGTAAGGTTTGCAGGGGCAGGAGCCCCTGCAAATGACAGCTTCCCTTTAACAGGCAGCCTCAGTGGAAGAATGTTTTAGAAACTGTGAGTGGTGGCCATCTTTAATGATGTGAGTTATTATTACAAAATTAGCTATAAAAGTTCATTTAAAAATATCTGAGAAACTAAAAATACATTGAGGATGAATCTAAGGATGTCAAAAATGTATTTCTGCTGAGAAACTATATGACAAAATTTTTTGTTAACTAACAAACACAGCCGCTTTAAGAAAAAAGGTGCCAAAATGCACAGATGAAAAACAGAATCAAAACCCCCAAAAGGCCATGCTGCCTCTAAAATCAGGCAAACTATTAACCACCCTTCTCCCCAAAAAAGGACCACAAGCTAATGTGAGGTGAAAATAAATCCAAACCTACCTTAGGAAAAGACAGAGAACACCATGCTAATGGTGGGAGAATTCTGAAGGGAGAAAAATATCCAACTTACCTCAGATGCCAGGATAGAAAGCAGACCATGTATAGCAAAGTGTTTTATACTTATCTGTCACCCTCAAATTATTTTGGTAGGCAGACTGGCAAAATGCCCGCGTGCACAGAAGGTTAAAACAGCAGGAACCCAGTTAACATACAAAAAACAGGTATACCTTGGATTTGAAAAGACTGTTTGCTGAGGACAAACAGGATTTCCTGTTGTGAATTACTAGAGGGAAGAAAACAATAAACGTTGCCAAGCACAGATCAAGAAGAACAGTCTATAAAGGCTCGCTTCTTGTTTCAACTGAGAAAGAACTGGCTAGTAATTGCCCAGTGCAATGTTCATGCAGGCTGGGTCCCATGATCGTGTAACAGCTTCATCTGTGTGTCAGTATCCCTAGTAGAATGACAGAATTACCTAGCAGTTGTGAATAACCTAGAGACAATGTAGAATGACACACGAAGATGCCTATGACACCACTGACACCAAATCCTGATATGCGTTAAAAACCTAAATGATAGGGGAAACACTATAAAAGCCAGTAGAAAAACACTATAAAGCCTGAACTAATTGGACATCAAATTTTGATGTCAGGGAGCTGTGCGAGAAGGATACAACTCTTAACTTACTGAGGTAAAATTATGTTGAAGTGCTCCATGTTGCAGAAAAAGAACTAAAGCTATGATGAAACACAAAATCACACATACTCCCATAACGCATTATGGGGGTATGTGTGATTTTGTATTTCTTTGAAACATGGCTTTGTTGCCAGTGCCCTTTGAGTAAGCCTTACCTCAGTGCTTTTGTGCTGCCGTTGACCTGTGCCACTTATAAAAATGTCAGTCTGATTGTGTCATGTTCTTTGGATGCAGTTCTGTCTACCTGATAAAAGCTCTCCATCAGGACCTAATGCCTCATGAGAGACAAAGTGAGATGATCTGCACAACAGGTATTCCAAATGAGCAAACAAAGTGACTAACTGTTTGTAAAGGCAGCAAAACAAAAGAATAGTGTAACAGTACTAAAAGGTGAAATCGTATAAATAAAAGTTACATACTCACCGTAACTCTTGATCTTCTTGGACCGTCTTCACCATTCATTCACACTGCTGGGTTCAAGCTGAAGGCGCCGGGACCCTGCGGGAGTCAAAAATCTTCAGGAGGGCCAGTGCCGTGGTACGCTACATGCATGCGCAGCACCACAAGACTAGCTTACACTACATAGCCTATCTCGGAAACAGCCCTCAACTGTCTCAGTACCTTTTTTTATTGAGGAGGTGCAGCGACACCTAAGTAAACAACTAACCTAATAAGAGCATAAGATAGCCCTTTGGACCTACACAGAAACTTAGAATTTGATGGCAGATAAGGACCACGTGGCCCACCTAGTCTGCCCATTTCCCTACCTAATGGATAAGCTGCAGATCTTAGTTAACCAACAGCCTACTTCCTCCCCCACTAGAATTGCCTTATGTCTGTCCCATGCATTCTTGAATTCCCCCACTGTTTCCACCTCCTCAGAAAGGCTGTTCCATGCATCCACAACCCTCTCCGTGAAAAAATACTTCCTCACACTACCTATGAGCCATCCCCCCTCTATCTCCAAATTGTGCCTCCTTATTCTTGCACATCTCTTTTTCTGAAAGATGTTACCCTCTTGGACTTTCTTGATTCCCTTGAGGTATTTGAAAGTTTCTATCAGGTCCCACCTCTCCCTCCTTTCCTCAAGACTATACATATTAAGCTCCTTTAGTCTCTCTTCATATGTCTCCTGGTGCAGTTCCTGCACCATTTTGGTTGCCCTCCTCTGGATAGCCTCCACCCTGTCTATGTCTTTGTGGAGATGGGTCTCCAGAACTGCACGCAGTACTCCAGATGGGGTCTTACCAACTGTCTGTACAGAAGGATAACAACTTTCTGTTTTCTACTGGTGATGCCTCTCCCTATGCATCCCGGTATGCCCCCAGCCCTCCTTATTGCCCTCCCACATTGCTTGCCTACCTTTAGGTCTTCTGATAAAACTACCCCAAGGCCCCTTTCCATTTCTGTTGTTATCAGTATCTCACCCCCACTGTGTACTCTTCCCCTTGGTTTTTGTTTCTCAGGTGCATTACTTTGCACTTCTTTGTGTTGAATCTAAGCTGTCATACATTTGACCATTCCTCCAACCTTGCAAGTCCCTCCTCATCCTTTCCACACCACCTTGTGTATCAACCCTGTTGCAGATCTTTGTGTTGTCTACAAAGAGACATACTTTTCCTTCCAGTCCCTCTGCAATGTCACTTATAAAGACATTAAAAAGGACCGGACCTAGTACTGAACCCTGCGGTACTCCTCTGCGTTCTGTTGTCCAGCCAGTGTTTACCCAGGCTACGACACTGGGACCCACTCCTAGGCTGGCTAATTTGTTTATTAATCTTTTGTGCGGGACTGTGTCAAATGCATTTTTCAATGTTACATTCCAAATATGCTACATGTGTTTCAATGCTACATTCCAAAATTGTCACTGCCACGTTCCCAAATTGTGCTTCACCACCACATTCCGAAATTATGGGGTACCGCCACATTTCGAAATTGAGCATCACCTCCAAATTACGAAATTAAGTGTCACTGCTACATTATGAAACTATGCATCACCGCCACATTCCAAAATTGTATGTCACTGCCACATTCCAAAACTGAGCGTCACTGCTGCATTCTGCAATTGTGCATCGCCACATTCCAAAATTGTGCATCACTGCCACATTTTGAAACTGTGTGTCATCGCCATATTCTAAACTGTGCGGCACATCGATTCTAAACCTGCGTGTCACCACCACATTTCTAAACTGTGCATCTCTGCCACATTCCGAACTTGTGCATCACCGCCACATTCCAAACCTGTGCATCACCCCCCATTCTGAACCTGTGCATCACCTCCACATTCTGAACCTGTGCTTCACCACCACATTCTGAACCTGTGCTTCACCACTGCATTCTGAAATTGTGCATCACTGTCGCATTCTTAACCTGTGTCACCACCAAATTCCGAACCTGTGCGTCAGCACTGCATTCTGAAATTGTGCTTCACCACCACATTCTGAACCTGTGCATAACCGCCACATACTGAAATTGTGCATCATAGCCACATTACGAAATTGTGCATCACCACCACATTCTGAAACTATGCATCACTGCCACATTCTAAAACTGTACGACACCACCACATTCCGAAATTGTGTGTCACTGCCACATTCCGAAATTGTGCATCACCACCACATTTCAAAACTGTACATCACCACCGCATTCCGAACCAATGCGTCACTGCCACATTACGAATCTGTGCATCACCGCCGCATTCCAAACCTGTGCGTCACCAACGCATTCTGAAATTATGTATTCCAGCTACTTTCTGAGATTGTGTCATTGCTGCATTCCACAACTGCAACCTGGTGACATTTCAAAATCTCATATCTGCAGCATTCTAAAAATTGCACTCAACTTTGTCATTCTAAAGCCATGTTTGCCGCTGCATTCCAACCCTCCCCCCATCACATTCTGAAGTACTGTACCTTGCATCTACACATTATGGAAGTGCATGTGCTGACCCACCCAGTTCCAGTTTTCCTTTTTTCAGATGTTTACTACAACTGCAGTGTTTTTTATACAGCTGTTTGCTCCCCGGGGCCACCTATTCCTTCATCAGGCTCCCCCCTCGAGGAAGCCATCACAAATGGCCATGGAGAGACATACATTTTATAGTTTTCTTCCCTCTCCCCTCGAAGCACCGGCGCTGGGCAAGTGCACATGTGGAGGCACGTGAGCACTCCTGGAAGCAAGTGCTTCCTCCACCCTCCTTCCATCAGCCCTCAACTCTGCTCTGACAGCTGGCCTCCACTGGGTGTCAGCTGAGAGCTAGGGACTGATCCTCCCCGATCCAAGAGCTGAGAGCAGCCCATTGACCGCTACAGTCAGAGATGTGACGTCCAGCGCCTCAACCCTCAGCACCATGGGGCTGGCATACAACTGCAGTTTTAGTAACATAGGAGAAAAAGTCATATAAGGTAGCTCTTGGGGAGGACTAGGTTGTGAGTTCAGGTTATGACATCATCAGTAGCTCTTCTCTGAAACTGGCTTTTCTGAACAGGCAGTGAATTAAGGGTTACAAAATGACTTGTGAATAGTGCAAGAGATACAAACTAATTTGGGCCTACACCCCATAGCAGGCTTTGATATCCCAGCAGAGCAACTAACTAAGCTAACAGTGACTAATCCCTGGACATCACAGCTCTATCAGTATGGAGTACAGTTAAAGGGACTTGGGAATTATGGGTTCTGTAACCTCACGCACACAATTAACTCAATGTGCTCAATTCCCCAAATCTGGATCACAATTTTACCATTGGAAGGGTTAGGTTTAAACCTCTTACAATTTATTAGGGGAGGAATTATCTGATACTTTATAGAGATGCAAAGAGAATATCACATAACACAGTCTTACTTTTTCAGATATTTTCAAGTGGTTTCTATCCTCAGATCAGGTTCCGATCTACAAGACATCCAGAAGGACCCTCACCCTATACGTTAATCCTTATACAAGCAGCAGAGGGTCAGATACACAAGAAACATATTTCAAGGTTAGTTCAAACTTACATACAGACCAGCATACAAACACCACCCTCGTATCAACGAGACTGCAAGAGGAAATCGGGCCTAACTTTATCCCCTAGATTGGAAAATATATGGAATGGGATATTTCACACATCAGCCTCAAATATATGGAAGGAGTTCAGATGGAAAACTATTAGTCGCTTCTTCCCAACTCCCAATGGAACAAAACACTACACTCAGAATCCTCAGAAAGATGCTGGTGCAGCTGTGTTGGGGGGGTACTCCATACCACATCTTTTGGGGTTGCCCTGCCCCACAACCCTTTTGGGAAAAGGTAGGACTAGAATACAAACAAATGGCAGGTATTCAAGGGAACGTTGGGTATGAGCATTTGATTCTAGGAATACTCCCCAAAGGGATAAGATCGAACTATCAAAGATCATTTTTGGGAATACTATTAGCAGCAAGCAAGTAAGACCATAACCCAAAATGGTTACTTCCAGATTCCCCATCAGTGTGAGGTTGGGTGAGTAACATAAAAAACATCTATCGTGTGGAAAGCATTATGGCAGACATTCACCTGTATGCAGAGAGGTTTCTGAGTGCCTGGTATCCTTTTATGCTTTTTGTAGAAAGGTCTGAAGGAACATCAGTGCTCTCTCAGCAAGCATGGGGTAATTGATTTCAAATCATATTTATTTATAAAACGCACCTTTCCAAAACATGTCCACTGTGCTTGTACATGATCAAACACACAAACATAACAATAATTAAAATCTGCATCAAATAAATATAGGATAGTGTGGCTCACTATAAACAAGGCTATTCTCAACCAAGTGGTTACAATGCCGACTGGATGACCTCAAGAGTGAAGCTCGAGAGGTCTCTCGGTCAGCATAGTAACCACGAGGTTGAGAAGAGTCATGTTGTTTATAGTGAGCCATACACTGTTCTATATAGTGTATGGTGTCGCCCGAAACAAATTAAAATATAGTTTAATATCTTTGTTTTGTTTCCTCTTAAATAAAAAAAATAATTGTATCATGCCGACAGTTAGCCGTGGTTGTCAGGGCATGCTGCGTGGGCACTCACGCAATTCAACTGGTTGACTTACAGGTTTGGGCGGGGTTTTGCGGATATCATTCTGAGGGCCGGGTATAGTGCATTTTTTTAAAATCTAGTTGATCCCGCAGCACAGTAATATTAGATTTAACTCATCTGGTTGATCCTGCCTTTTTTTCTGGTGTCTCATACTTCATGCTTCTCTGTGTTTGATTTGATCTGTTGTTGCTTCCTATCATGAGTCACGAACAGCTTGTGAGCGGTGTCTGATGATGATCTACTGCAGCAGAATGAAAAGTAATTCTGCTGTAGGACGACGTCACTACAGCAGAACAACTTTTACATAACATGTAAATCCATGCTGAACTATGTTCCACCATACACTATAACAAATCTATTAAAATCCTTATCATATTAATAAATTATCAGGAGTCTTCTGAAAACTAAGAGCAATCTGCATAAGCCAGGCTGAATAAATAAGTTTTTAATGCTGTCTTAAAACTCTGGATGGTCAGACACTCTCTCACCCGAGGTAGAGAATTCCACAGGGTAGGGGCTGCAAAAGCAAAAGAGGGCCCCGATGTTTTAGTCGGACCCTGGGAATCTCTAGCAATCCCTCATCAGTGGAGCAGAGTGACTGGGGAAGGCAGTAGGGACAAACGAGATCTTGCAAGTAATGGGGTCCCTGCCCATGTAGGGCTTTGTAGGTCAGTAAACCAACCTTGAAGGTGATCTGCCACTGTACTGGCAGACAGTGCAATCCACGGAGCACAGGCGTAATATGACTGGCTGAAAAGTCTTGCTGCCACATTCTACACCAGCTGCAAGTGGCAGATATCAATCCCCCGGTCACTCTAGGTAGAGGGCACTGCAGTAGTCAATGCGGCAGGTCATGAAGGCGTGGACCAAAGTTCGAAGATCATTGGGTGGATCCAGGTGCTTTACCCGGGCAATATTCCTCAGATGATAAAATTAGGTCTTGACAACAGCCGACACCTGAGATTTAAGTGTCAGGCTGTCGTCAAAAATAATGCTCACAGCCAGCCCGGTGATGCTGAGGGCTGAGGCGCTGTGTGCCACACCTGGAGCTACGCCGGTGACCCGGGTTCTGGAACAGACTCGGGTCGGTGGGGGTCGACTGGGAGAGGGAAGATCGAGCGTCCCAACGGATGCTCAGCCTCTGGGGGTGGGTTACTATGGCACGACTAAGCACCCGACATCCTGGAGAGGGCCGTGGGAACACGGGCTCGAGGGGCTGGCGTGTCCGCTCAATGGAGTCGGGAGGGGAGATGCTGTCAGGCATTTGACAGAGACATGCTAGCATCGCACCTCTCTGGACATCGCCCCAGGGGCTGGGAATGGGGACACAGAAAACGGGAAAACCTCGGGCGGTCCTAGATGACGGCCGCTCAAAGACACCCAGTCCACCATCTCCTGACAGACTCTCACAGCGGAAGGAGGAAGGAGGTAAGAGGCACTCTAGGGCAGATCCTGAATTCAGGTGAGATGGGTTGAATGAACAGCCAGAAGGAGGCACCGAGGGTCAGAAGCAGGGGATAAAACAGAAAGCAAAAAATAAATAAATAACGCCCAGGTTCTGTTCCTTCGATCAGTAGTCAGTTGAACACCCCTGAGCCAAAGCCCAGAGGGTTGTCCAGCCAACAAACCCACCTCTCAAAGATCTGGGTCCACAACCAACACCTCAGTTTTAGCCAGTTCAACCGCAGCCAGCTGGCACTCACCCAGTCCTAGATCTCAGGGTTTCTCACTTGTGGGCACAGTTTTTAAGTGAAGCTATCTCTCCTACCAATTGTCAAAAACTTAACTCAATCTCACATAGGTCTTTCATTGTTTTCATTTTTTTTATTAGTTATTATTATAGGTGCCTATGTTATAGAGAATACCATAGCCCATGCCATAGAAACTCTTTAAATGACAAGCCATATAGGTAACTTTCTTGATGTATCGTGGAGCAGAATAAGGAACACTATCTGTAAATCTAATACCTTCACTATTATCAGTTTATAAATGATGAGACAAGGTTCAGCTGTAAACTTAAGGCTTCCTTTCAGAAGCTTTATTAATAATGTCTTATTCCTTCTGCTCTGTCTGCATGTATAATATGACCAGCTAAATAAAGAAGTTAAAAAAATGACTTGTAACTTTTAAACAAAGTAACTACAGATCGGATTTTTGGCATAAGGCTGATTGAGGATATGCTGGTCCAAACTGAATTTATTGAGGCCAACAATTTTGGCCTCAGTCCCTCTTTAAATAATGTGGCACCCGCAGCACAATTAGCAACCCATACATCACCAGTCACAATGAGTGTCAGGAGAGATGCCTGGTAACCCCAGCAAACAGCAGAAAATCTGCAACAACAAAGTTACCAAGAGAGGATGTTTCCACGGTATGCAAGGATATGCTAGGGTCACCCAAGTAGGATGTTCCCTGGGGATAGAGAGCTTCCTAGGGTAAACCTTTAAATGAAGTAACACCAGCTGTGTATTTGCAACATTATCTCTAGTAACATAAGATAAAATAATGCAAGTCGAGCACTAGCAACACGTATATCGTCAACAACACAGAGCAGGGAAATTAACTCGTGTTCACTCCAGCAAGTCACAAGATGAACTGCAATCAGAAGGTGACCCACATAGGGTGTTTCAAGGGAACACACAAGGGTGAAGCCACAGTGCAAAAGCTGCACATATACAATTAGCAATATCACAGAATAGTCATCCTGTGTATAGAGTACACTCCTAAGGCCACAGTGCGTTAGGAGTAATGGTGCAGTACAGTTCTAGGTAGTCAGTAAGGCACGGCATAACTGTACTTACAGTTTCAAGAGTCTGTGCAAGAACAGGCAGAATGTCTGGCCGAAGACCATCTCTAGACTGATTCCTTGTTTTTCTTTGCACTACGGCCCTTAGCAAGGAAGGACCACTTGTAGGTTGGCTACTATAGGGGAGAGTGAGAATGCAAAGGGACAAGACAAGCTGTGCCTGGATTGGCAAGTCAGAAGGCAGGAAGCATGGCTAGAAAAGTGAATGGGGAGCTGCAAAGCTGAAAGCAAAACCTCTAGCTCCAAGACTCAAGGAGTATAATTCCAGCAGCAGGACTCTGGCCAAGCAGCTTAAGGATCGAGCAGACCTCAAGCAGCTTCGGACTGACACTGCAGTGCAGGGGGTTGTTTAACTGAAGCATAAATGAAGGTTAACAAAATGGGCAGACTGAGTGGACCCAGCAGCCTTTATCTGCTGTCACATTCTATGTTTCTAAGTGAAGTACAGCAGTCCCTCACAACCCCTTTGTAGCTCCTTCAGCAGCATGCAGACACAAAAACCATGTCTTTTAAAGGTCCCACAACCAAAAATATGCAGAGGGACCAAATGAGCCGTGCTGGGACTGGGGGGGGGGTCGAAAGGCAAGAGGGGCAGCTACAGAGGCAATTGGAGGGTTGCAAAGCTGGAAGCAAAATTCTCTAACTCCAGGACTCAAGAAGCATAATTTCAGAAGTGGGGCTCCGGCTGCAGTTTGAGCTGCTCGCAGCAGGACTCTGGCAGCAGCTTCAGGATCAGTGCTGGCATACAGGGGGAGAGTTCTCTTAAGTGAATTGCAGCTGTCCCTCATGTCCTCTGTGTAGCTCTCTCAGTGACGGAAACTGCAGCAGCCATGTTTGAAATTCAGGATGACCGCTTCCCCCCCTAAAAGGTTTCTAACTTTGCTCAGAGACTCAGTTGTGGTTGAGGGTGCCCTCTTCTCAGCACTTTCTCAGCAGAACTTCAGACATGGAGATGTTGAGATTGAGAGAATTAGGATGAAAATCAGAGATAATGGAGTGGAGATGGGTGACAGCATGGATAAATATAGGTCATTAAAGGATTGATAAAAAGTAACAAAAAATGACATTGTAATTCAAATATGTTCAAAGAAAAACTACAAGGATTACCTTTCTGCTACCCTCCATCAGCCATTTTATCCGTTGATGATATAGCTCGATAGCTCTGCAAAATGTGAAACAAGTTATGTAGCCAACATGTCAACGGATAGCACTTTATTTAAAATACATTAAAAGCTGTCATAGATATATGTTAAGAAAGTGTCATTGCATTTGGAATTCAATACATTTTCATAAGTACATAAAATATAGCTGACAAGAAAGCCACTTAAATTAATCAGCCCTTTAAGAATCAGATTACATTTAAACAAAAGGAATTACGAACAGAAACACCACAAGATGCTCTGTTTCGCCTCGCATGGATCAAGGTAGATCAGTGGTTCTCAGTCTTTGTCATAGTGAGCCTCCACCAAGCCATGGAAAGATCTTGAGCCTCCCAAGTACTGAAATAATCTTGGGCCTCCCATAGAAAAATAGCATACTTTGCACAGTTCATCAGGAATAAAGTGAAACTCCTTTGAATAGTTGGTTCTCACTTTATTCAGCTTATTGACCACCCGTCACAACCTACTTGGCGCTGCTATTTTGATACTCGAACTATTGTTACCCCTTGTTGCAATACCTATATGGTCAGACTGCTTTCTCATTCTGTTTACCTTCTATCTGGAATAACCTTCCTACCCACCTCCACCTCTCCCCATTCTGCTCTTAAGCAACTCCTCAGGATCCTTTTGCTTTCTCCCACTCTTGCTCCTAGTACCTCTGTTAAAGCCTTGTATATGGGCTGTTGTATTGGGCTGTTCAGCCACAAGCCTAATTGGTCAATTGTTGCTTCTCACTATTTGTTTGTGGTTCCTATTTGTTTGCGCTTATTGATCATTTTGTATTGCTTGACTGCTTTGCAGTTACCTTCGAATTGCATTCACTTGCTACCCTTCCTTGAGTGCACCTGTAATAAGCCTTATCTCAGTGTAACTTTCCTGGTCACCAATATGTGAATAAATACATAAATTGCCTGTTATCCTCTTTCAGTTTGCCTCATCCCATCACACAAAATATTTTAAACTCAAAATTCAAATACACTACTTTTCAGACTTGCTTGAGCCTCCCCTGGAACAGGTTGGGGCCTCCCCATTTGAGAAACACTGAGGTGGATCATACTGAAGCTCTGCTGGGCTGACTAACCCTTATAATTAGGCACTACAGGTAGGAGATTCCAGACTACCTGCTCACTAGGAAGAAGGCATTCCAAGTATCCTATTCTTGCCATGGCTGCTCTCCTGACACTGAGGGAGTATACTGGGCAATGCAGCCCACCTTTATTTATTATTTATGTAAAATTTCACTAAACCACTTAAGTGAAGCATCTATTCCATGGAGCCAAAACAGTAGCAGAATCAGTACTTAACAGCTACAGCAAATAATTTATAATAATGGTTACTGTGTATTTAAAAAGAGTTGCACAATATACCAATATTAGATACAGAAGTACAAAGTTCCAAGAGGGATTGGGAGCGGATAGAGATGGGCAGGAGCATAGAGAGCAAAGAAATGGTGGGGAGGAGACAGATGCATTAATAGCACAGGACAGCAAAGAAATGGTGGGAAGGGGACAGATGCATTAGTAGAATAGGACAGCAAAGCAATGGTGGGGAAGGAGACAGATGCATTAGTAGAATAGGACAGCAAAGAAATGGTGGGAAGGAAAGAAATGCATTAGTAGCATGGGAGAGCAAATAAATGGTGAGGAGGGTGTGACAGGAGCTCCTGCCACTCTTGAGGACTGACCTTTCTTAAATCTGTTGCAACAGTTCTTCTATTTCTTAGCCTAATCCATCCTTTACAATTTCTAGGCCTATATGGTTGGCCACCTATGGCACCCCTTCCTTTCTTGACTATGCATTAGTGTCCTCTTTAATTTTCCTTTTCCCTCTCAGGTCCCTCGTACAGAGAGGTTGTTGTGGTGATCTCAAAGCGTATGTAAAACAGGTTGTGTTTATCGTTGCTGGATTTATTATGTAATAGCACTATGTCATAATACACCTTATGTTTAGGAAACCTGTAAATGTTGAAAATACTATGGCACTAGGTGTTTTGATAATGGTAAAAAGTACTAGGTGACTATTATAGCAATTAAGTTAGTTGTGCTATTTAAAATGCATGTAAATTGCTGTAAACTGAACAAGTCTGAAATGTCATAGTGATTTACATATATCCCATGATGCTTTGCATTATGGAAGTATGTATAATGTTGAATTTCTTTGAAACTTGATTTATTGCCAATGCCCTTTGGGGTAACCCTTTTTCAGTGTCTCTGCACTGAAGTTCTTTGTTTTAGCTTGTTTTTTTTTGAGCCCCCACTACCCAAGCAATGGGGCCCACATAGGATGAAGGTTTTCACTGAAAAGTGGTGAGATCAGAGATCAGTGTCAGTAGGTGCTGGCTAGTGCAGAGAAAGGACATACATAGTCTGCTGCTGCAAACTGATGTACTGAAGAAGGAATATGGCATTACAGAAGCTTATTTCCTGTATTTTGAATAAACATCACACAGAGATTGTGTGTTGAACCTGAAGTTCAGTGTCTGATTCATCTGTTATCCCACAACCCCTCTACAAACTTGGTGTCAGGTGGATATCACCCAGATATCCCAGGTGGACTGATGCACCAGAAGTTGCCAGAGGAGAACCCGGAGAAGAAAGTCCATGGGTTCTGACCAAAACCATAGCTGACAGGCGGAGAGAAGTTGCTGCCTAGACTGGACCTGGGAGTTGAGAGGAAGGTCAAGCCTGAAGGCAAAGAGATGCAGGTCGGGGCAGACTGGAGGTGTGAGAGACAACACCCAGGAGGTGGAGACCCTGATGAGGATGATCCACTGGATGAGTGGGCAATGGGCTGAGGCAGACTGACTACACAGAGAGGTGGAACACCGGTGCCAGGTGCTCAAGAGGTCCCTGCCAGAGAGTTTGGATAAAGAGTCGGAGGAGGATTTTTCATGCAGTCAGTTTGAGGAGGACCCCCTGACTGAGCATGATATTCCTTTGTTTCTTGTATTCCCAGGATGTTACCTGTTGGAGGTCGGAGATGCAAGTATGGGACTTGAATGTGAGGCCCCAGGTAAGACTGTGCCTAGTGATATTGTGCTGGGGTTGAAGATTCCAAGCAAGCAAGAAGAAGCTTATGAGGCTGAAGGTACTTTCTTTTGTATTGATGTAGCTAAATCTATTAACAGTATTGACTGGGGTATACTGCAGGCTAAAGATGCTAATATTGCCAAAATGTTACAGTATGTTAAGATCAAGGAGGTGGCACATGTGTTTTATTTTGTTGATGAAAAACCTACAAAGGAGGAGGTGGGTGGAAAATGGATAGGAACCTGTGTTGGGGTAAAACCAAAAGAGTGTCGACCCTCAGGTGTTTGTATCAGTAGTAAATGAAATGAATTGAAATGGATGAATCAAGAGACACAGTGGGTTTTGTAGAGGGGTTGAACCTAGGAATGGGCCCCTGCTTAAAACGGACATGTCTGGTATGGTTGGAACAGGTAATTACTTACCCCAGAGAAAATCATTTCTATGGTATTGGACTTTACAGCCGTCCAAATTTTTGGTTAAGAAATATGACATACTTTCCCTAAAAGGAGATAGTTCAGGAAATGTACTGTTAGTCTCTGTTGAGAAATGTGTTAATGCCCCAGGGTAAAGAATGGTGATATCCACTATGTTTATGATGGAATGTTTATTGTTAATAGGGACCCTAATACAGACCTTCTGAAGATGGATGGCGGAAGCTCCATCCCTTCCTGGGACAGGAATGTGGTAAGCAGTCTGCAATAACTGCTTCCCTCTTAAGGTGGGGATATGTGACAGGGAGCTATTGCCACTCTTAAGGACTGACCTTTTCTTAAATCTGTTGCAGCAGTTCTTCTTGAGCACTGACCTTTTCTTAAATCTGTTGCAGCAGTTCCTCTGTTTCTTAGCCTAATCTATCCTTTACAATTTCTAGTCCATAAGGTTGTACCTATGTACCCCCTTCCCTTTCTTGACTATGCTGTAGTGTCCTTTAATTTTCCTTTTCCCTCTCAGGTCCTCATACAGAGGTTGTTGTGGTGACCTCAAAGCATGTGTAAAACAGGTTGTGTTTATCACTGTTGGATTTAATATTTAATAGCACTATGTCATAATACACTTTATGTTCATGAAACCAGTAAATGTTGAAAATACTGTGGCACTAGGTGTTTCTGACAATGGTAAAAAGTATTAGGTGACTATTATAGAAATTAAGTTAGTTGTGCCATTTAAAATGCATGTAAATTGCTGTAAACTGAACAAGTCAAATGTCATAGTGATTTGCATATATCCCTTGATGCTTTGCATTACGGAACTATGTGTGATGTTGTATTTCTTTGAAACTTGATTTTTTTGCCAATGCCCTTTGAGGTAACCTTTTTTCAGTGTTTCTGCACTGAGGTTCTTTATTTTTAGCTTGTTTTTTTTTTCCTTTTGAGACCCCACTACCCAAGCAAACGAGGCCCACAAAGGGATGAAGGGTTTTCACTGAAAAGTGGTGAGATTAGAGATCAGTGTCAGTAGGTGCTGGCTGAGTGCAGAGAAAGGACATACATAGTCTGCTGCTGCAAACTGATGTACTGAAGAAGGAATATGGCATTGCAGAAGCTTATTTCCTGTATTTTGAATAAACATCACACAGAGATTGTGGGTTGAAACTGAAGTTCGGTGTCTGGTTCATTTGTTATCCCACAACCCCTCCACAGAGGGAGAAAGACGCACTAGTAGCACAGGGGGAAAGGAGTTCCTGGAGACAGAAAGCTCCTCAAATTGTTAGGCCGGGTCTTGTTAAAAAGGAGAAAGGACTGAACAGTGCCAAAAGATATGGGAGTGGTCAGCAAGGGTGTACTCACACTGCCTCCAACAATGACAATAAGTTGCTGGTAGGAACTTTGTCAAAAATGCCGGAGTGCAAAAGAACTGGAAGCAACAGTTCCATTCAAATTCTCTTCACTGGAAGCCAGCCCAGTGGTGCTGAGGGCTGAGGTGCTATGCCTTGCCTCGCGCTCGCGGCGACCCAGGTTCAGAATAACATGGATCATCCGGGGTGCCTGCAGAGGAGATGAAGCAGGATCTTGTAGCCCAACGGCAGCTCTCCCTCCAAGGGTGGTTGCTGCCCCGTGATAGTGTTGCTGCCACCGGGTGGAGGTCCTGTGGCGGTGCAGGTGGAAGGGGGGTGGCAAGCTTGGAGGACATCTTGGAATGCGGCATGCACATGCCTCCGCATGTGCGTGCCTGAGGAAGGAGCAGGGTGAGAAACCAGGGGAAAAGCACCTAAAAATTAATTAAAAAAAGTAATAATAATTCGCGTCATTGGGTGGAAAACGTGATTTTCAGACCAGGAAGAGCATA
This sequence comes from Neoceratodus forsteri, assembly GCA_016271365.2. Lineage (NCBI taxonomy): Eukaryota > Metazoa > Chordata > Ceratodontiformes > Ceratodontidae > Neoceratodus > Neoceratodus forsteri. Next base: position 48,727,834 of record JADMNL010000025.1, read on the forward strand.
TCTGAGCCAAGAGGGATAGGGAATAACCAAATCGAGTTACCGGTTCCAGGACTCAAGCACAGTGCGAGCGGAATCATTCAGTCTTTCCCACAGCCCTCAGTAAAAATTGCCTGTCGAGTCCAGAACGTTCTCTGCAATGCTCCCATTAATAACCGAAGAAGTAAAGGGACTGGGTCAGGCAACTGGATTCTGTCAGACACCTTATACAACAAGTGTGTGTGCACCTGAAGGTATCCAAAATGTTCCTGGCCTGTAAGACCATAATGTTGCTGCAGTTCTTCAAAAGACACTATGCCTAAAGAAGTCAAAAACTGAAAGACGTAGGTTAGACTGAGCTGCCGCAATCTTTGAATGGTGTGGTCTATATGAGCCAGCAAGAACTCGGCATCCGCTGACAACAGCTTACAACAATAAAAGAGCTTTCTGAGTTGCAGGACTTTCCATATTTTAAACCATGTCACTAATATCTGTGCTGTAAATCTGGTATAGTGTGCTAGCCTGGGTGTCCGAGAAAAGGACATGGCCTAGATATAAAAAGTTGTTACGGGCAAATTTGGTTTGTGCCCATGGGGAGGGGGGGTCAGTTGCTTACTTCACTCTGGCATAGTTATAGAGGCACGTTAACCCCTCCCTGTGGCTTGGGTGGCTGCAGGATGGAAAGACGAATCCTAGGGATTCACCCACCCCAGATAAAAAGAGAAATTAGCTTGGTCGAAGAAGAGAAATCGTAAGGAGCAGCAAAGAGAGGGAGAGTCTGCATTAAGTATAGAAAATGAGGTAGCATGTTCATCCATATTGTTTCCACCTGGGAGAAGAAGGACAGTGGTATGAGAGTCCATTCTTAAGGTCAGCTGTGAACACCACTGTAAGTGGTTTGCAATTCAGCAACTCCAGATTGCCATGGTCCTTCGGAATCTGGATACTGAGGTATTTAAACTTTGTATCTCTCCATTTGAGAGGGAAACAAATGCAGTAAAAGAACCTTAGTCTTGCAAAGGTTCAAACAAAAGCCAGCTACCAAGCCGAATGTAGTTAAAGTGGACCATGCAGCTGGTATTGAGGATTCAAGGTTTAAAAGGGTCAGTAAAATATCATCAGCATATAATGCTGTTTTGTAATCCGTGCCCCCCAGCGATATCCCCTCTATCATTTGGTTCTGCCACAAGGCAGCCTCCAGGGGCTTAATGTAGAGAGCAAAGAGGAGAGGGCATAGGGGCAACACTGCCTCGTTCCCCTCTGTAATGGAACTGAGGTGTCATATAATCCATTAACCTTTATGTAGGTCTGTGGATCAGTACAGATATTTTGAAGCCAACTTGAAAAGGAATCAGGAAAACAGGAAGCTGATAGGGCACCCCAGAGAAAAATGGAAATTACGCGCTTACCATAATTGTTGATCTTCTTGGACAGGCTCCATCACTCATTCACACTATTGGGATAGCGCCGGAGGCGCTAGGACCAAGCAAGAGTCAACATTTTTCAGAAGGCTCGGTGCCGAGACAGGACCACGCATGCGTGGCACTGCGAGACTAGCTAGCGCCTGTGTAGGCTATCTCAGCGTTGTCCCTCCAACCACCTCAGTACCTTTTCGACCGAGGAGGTGCAATGTAACTAATGAGAATAACTCATCCTGAGTTTCTGAGCCTGAGAGGGCCTCGATGGCCCTTGCAAAAAAGGTCAAAGAACAATGTCTTCACAGTCTGAGCCATAGGACCATGAAGACCAGGAAAGAAAATGAGTGAACCCAGGGGATGGCAGGTGGGTGTGTGAATGAGTGATGGAGATTGTCCAAGAAGATCAACAATTACGGTAAGTCATAATTTCCATATCTTCCTGGACTAAGTCTCCATCACTCATTCCCACTATTGGGAGAGTACCGAGCTAAAACCAACAACCCTGAGTAGGGTGGAGGAGATAGGGTTCACTCAGAAAGGACAGTCAAGGACTGTCCTGCTAAAAAAAGAGCTGTCTTGGAAAGAGCATCTAGAATATAGTCCAAATCTTCCAACAAACGAACTGCACAAGGATTTAGCGGGCATCTAGCCAAATGAACAACTTATTAAAAAAGCTAAAGATAGGCTATTTCCATAATGGTTCAGATACGAATTAACTTTTATATTGGAACATTAAGATAGATGCTGCTTCGGACAAAAGCTTTTGAGAAAGGATTTTGTCCCAAACGCTCAAGCGCATCTTGGTGTTCAATAAATGGATTTTAAAAGTTGCTCTGCGTTCGAATTTTAGTGGGTAAGCGTGGTGCTTTAGCTTGTTTTAAACATCTAGAATATAGTGCTTACAAGATAAGCACTTGAGTTGTAACTCACCACTTTGCAGACGCACTGCAATGGACACAATGAAACTCTGCCAGGAAGCTGCAACCACTCTAGGAGAGCGGCGAGAACCTGGCCTCACAATTTGGTACAGGACCAAAATTAATAGTGTCAAAGATATGAACTAATCTAATGTAAAAGGACCTCAGGAACTGAAAGAGCCGGAGGCAAAGTCTACTGGTTCAGGGTCGACCGAAGAGCGCAGATGGAACCCCCACTACCGAGTATGGCTGACCTGCAAACAACAGGTCCAGGAGCATTTGAACCCCTTACTTGGTGAGCAAAGAAGGTCCAGGTGGGGTTAGCCCATCAAGGAGAATGGTTTCCATTTAGTCACTGAAACCTTCCTGATGGAAGGCCAAGCGCAACTTAGAAGCCTTTTGTGGTGGTCTAGTAGAACCAGATCCTACCCACTGCATATTCCAAAAAGGAATCATCCTGCCCCTGTGTGTACAACTGTAGTAGCAGTCTCTGAACTCAGGGAAGAAAGGAAAAGTGTACAGGAGGATGTGTCCACTGCGGAAAAAACATTCCGACAGAAATAAACAGGGGCTGGATTTCTAAGGCAAACAGAGGCAGATGTGCATCGAGGAGAGACACAGCAGGACAAAGTCAGGGTTAACCCATTCATTGAAAGTGACTGAATAGCGGCAGAAGTGACTCAATGCGGTGAGGCACCACTCACTCCGGCCTCCCTGAAGGGAGTAGGAAGGACTCTAGTTTGCTTTGCTGAAAAACAAACATCACAGCTCCGTCACGCACTCAGAGAGGATAGCTTTGTGTGCGACTGGCACGGAACCAGTGCACAGGAACTGAAGGTGTCAATATTTGAGAAGCCATCTCAGAAAAAGACCTACTTGAACTACAGTCAAGAAAGGAGCATGTCGTCTGATAAGTTGAAGCAAGCAAGGAAGTAGGAACTAAGTTCCGACTCGCTGAAGTCACTTCTGTTGATGCGAGGCTCTGATCACGAGAAGAAAGCCTGATAAAAAAGGGGGACCAATGGACTGGGCAGCTGCCTAGGTCTAGGAAATATCTCAAAATAAGAGAAATCTTTCTTGGAGAAAAGACATGATCCATACCTCCGCTGGATCAGACTCCCCCTTGGGGTAGAAGAAGTCAGGTACTCTTTACCGTAGTTTAGAGATGACTGCCTCAGGGGCTGAGGAGGAACCTGACCAGACCTAAAAGTGTGGTATCGGGTAATTTCGGCTAGGTTCTGTGCTGTGATAATTTTAACTTTTTTTTTTTTACCTTTAGTTCGAGCCTGACAAGGTTTCAGGCTGCTATCTCGCAAGGACTGCCTGATACAAAAATGACGAAGATGTCATCCCTCTGAGGGGCAGGTGGAGCCTGAGCGTCCATAACTGAAATCGTGACCAGACTAATAATCAGAGTTGAAGAGATGTTAATCACCTGTGCCAAAGAAGCCACCAAAGGGACAGTAGGGGGCTATATACCCCTATCAAAGGAGCGGACGTCTGTGCGGCTCCCGACCATTGAATTAGAATGTTCCACAGAATGTAATTGTCTTGATGACTGAAAGAGTCTAGACACAGAGGTGTATGGTCCACGGATGCAGTCTGAATACTGTGGTGGACCCCATCACTGAGAAACTACTGAAAAGATCTTCCATCACGGACTCTGATGATAGAGAGGGCGTGCCCTTCAGTATATAAAATGAGTCATCTGCTGTATCACTGACCAGAAGGACAGGGAGAGACTCATCTAGATGCACTTCTACCCCAGAAGGACCCCTAAGGGAGATCTAGGTAAGAGCCACTAGAGACTCCGCCACCAGAAAGGATGTCGAGGAGCTCGACACCACATAGGGAGCCGAGAAAGTGCTGAGTGGAATGAGAGATTCCACTGGCAGAACAGTACAGAAGAGTTCCATCAGTGGAAAACCGCTGGATGTCACAAGATCCCACGCAGACCGCCACTCACTAAGATGTGTGGAAAAATAATCCGCAGAACAGGACTTCATTCTGTGGAAAACATCTTGCCACAAGTTCCGCAGAAGAAGAGGTCTGTAGAAGGAAATCTGTCACTAGTTCTGCCGAACAGCACCAACTGGCACCCCTGCGGCACCAACATCACTCGTGGCATAGAGGCAGGCACCAACGGTGCCTATGCCAACTAAATGACACCTGAGGACACCCATGGCGGTGCCACGCAGGTACCCACGGCACCCATGGCAATGGCACCCAAGGGCACCCATGGTGCCCATGGCACCAGGCACCCATGGTACCCATGACACCCATGGCACCCATGGTACTCATGGCACCCATGACACCATGGCATCATGACACCCATGGCAGCACTGGCACCCGAGGACCCCTGTGGCACCCATGATACTCATGGCACCCATGGGTGCCTGGGGCACCACCTCAGCACACATGGGTGCCTGCAGTGCCACCTGCAGTGCCCATGGGTGCCCGCGGCTCCACCCACAGAACCCGCAGGTGCCCAGCACCACCCACGGGTGACTGCGGCAATGTGAGACACCCACGGCACCATCAGTGGCGCTGGCAACCAACGGCACCAACAGCAGCACCTGCGACACTGCACAGAGCAATGGCACCGAGCCATGGTGCTGAATTCCAGCACCGACCCAAACACCAGCGGTGCCGCCCATGGCACAGATGCCAAAATCAGCGGCCACAGCGCCGGAACCTGCAGCGCTACCCATGGCGTCAGGCATGGCACCAGGACAACACCACCATGGGAATGCCAATGGAGAATCCAGAGAAGAAGGGGAGAAGGAAAAAGGTGGTACCCGTGCCAGCCCCTGCATGAAAAGAGAGGGGGGGTAAGCATGAGTGGTTGACACGATGGCGAAGGCACCAAGACGGCACCGCGCTCATCCTGATCCAACCAACCCAGCCCCGGTCCAGCGGTTCTGAGGCCCAGAGGCCCTGAAATCCGGAACAGTGGCCAGGAAAACTGGATAGAAGTCGAGCCCCCTGCTCCACAGGAGCGGCCCAGAGGTGAAACTGCTCACTGGAGCTCCAACGAGGACAGAGATGGAGTCTGGAGTCGAAGAATGCGGCAGTTAGAACAGGGCCAAGGGGAACCCACCAAAGTCGGTTCAGGCCTAATGCCCCTCTCGACTAACAATCCTTGTGCAGACGTACCAGAGGGCAACCTTGAGCGGCACCAATTCTTCTTCCCCCAACGAGGAAGAAGAGCTCGAGGTTAAGCAGAGCAGGATCCCCGGAACCACTAATTCATGCTTTGGTGGACTGTCCTCCCCGGAGCACAGGACTGTCCATAGTCAGACCCCCCCCCCATTTATCAAAGGGCGGCAGACCACACACAGCCCCTCTGCCATAACAGCTTTCAAACGAAGTCTTCCTACCGTCTAAGAACGACTCCGTTGATGGCAGGTGCGAATTTCTTTTTCTTCTTCTTCATAATCTTCCTTTCTTGTTTGTAAAATAAGAAATAGAGGATAATGTATGGTCCTCTATCAGTAACTGGTCAGTTAACTATCGAGAGGTCACCAGGGCGACCGTGTAAACCTCAAGAGCGAAGCTCGAGAGGTTTACGTCGCCACAGCAACCTCAAGAGGGTTAACAGTCACCGGTTGCCGATAGAGTGGATCCACATTATTTTTATAGCGGTAAGGTCCCAATGTAAAACCAAAACGGCCGCTTACTTTTTGAAAAATAGTCACCGCCACAGCTGTTCAGTCCCTCCCTAACCGCTGCGTTCATCCGTCGGTTCCCCGTTGAAAAAAAAGCACGCACATGCGCAGATCAATCACTGTTGTTAACCCACCGATGTGACGTAGCATCGATAGGTTAACAACATTTCTACATCACATTGATAGGTTAACAACCTTAGGAAATGATGATTTCCTAAGGTTAACAGCGTTCTACCATACATTATATTAATACTACTAAAATGTTAAATTAAACACTAAAAGCTGCTGTCGTATAGACAAAAACTTTGACTCCAGCAGATGAGTGACGTTGACATCCAAGCACACTCCACGGCGGGAGAACAGGAACTGAGGTGGTTGGAGGGTCAACGCTGAGATAGCCTACAGAGGTGCGAGCTAGTCTCACAGTGCCACGCATGCGTGGTCCTGTCTCGGCGCCAACCCTTCTGAAAAATTTTGGCTCCCGCTGGTCCTAGTGCCTCTGGCGCTATCCCAATAGTGTGAATGAGTGATGGAGACTTAGTCCAGGAAGATCTCCAAGACACCCCAGTCAAAAGCCTTCTCTGCATCCAAACTAAGCAAGGCAGCTGGGATTGATCTTTGAGTTACATGATCAAGCAGAGTGAGAGTCCGCCATATATTGTGCATGGTCTGGCGGTGGCAGATAAATCCACCTGGTCTGCATGTATCAGTGTAGGAAGGATATTATGCAGTCATGACAACCAAATTGGCATATAAATTTTATAATCCATATTTAAAATAGATATTGGGCAATAAGAAGTTGGACATATGGGATCCTTTCTTGGTTTGGGAATTGCTGATATGGAAGTGAACTTCAATGATAGAGGGGGATATTCCCCGGTAACCACTGCCTGGAAGGCTTGATGTAAGGAAGGGAGAAGTAATGACAAGAAGGCCTTATACTGCTCTACAGGGAGTCTATCAGGGCCCGGACATTTCTGTGTTTTTGCTGTGGGCAAGACTGACAGTATTTCATATTGGAGGATCTGAGCTGTGAGCTGATCTTTTGGGGAATCAGATCGGAGAGAAACTCCGAGAGACGAGAGGGATCGGGAGAGGAAAACTCTGCATAGAGGTCACAGTACTATATACTAAACATCTTCTGAATATGTACAGACTTATGATGCAGTTGTCCTGTGCCCTGTCCCCCCATCTCTGAAATGAAGGAAACATGCCACCCATTTCCGTGCCATTAATTTATAGGGTAGAAGGCCAGTACCATGGGCTCCACCCTCATATTGAGAGTGCTTCAAAAAAAGTCAACGCATGTTTTACCTGCAGGTCTGGGATTTCCAGTAGGTTTTTTTCAGTTTTTATCCAACCTGCCACTACTCTGTCTCCCAATGTATAGAGCTGTTGTAAGGTATGCAGCTCATCTATTGACACCTCATATCTTTGTCCCCCATCAGGACTGCTTTTAAAGTGTCCCATAATATCGATGCCGAGACTTCCTCCGAACTGTTCTTACTGCTACATGAAGTGACTGACATGGAGTCCACCACTTGCTTCAAACACAAGTGGGACGGGCAGAGGGGCGATAGTCCAAACAAGAGGAGGAAGTGAGGGTGGGCAGTAAAGGGCAGGGGATGAGTTAACTAGAGAGGGGATTTCGAATTACAGTCAAGGCCATCGATAGACTAGCTCTGGTCCAGCATTAGGCTGGGCATGGATGCCGACAGGTACCAGGAAGACTTGATGGGCAACTGAGCCTTTTTCTGCCGTCAACATCTATGTTTCCATGCAACAGTGAAAGCCAGTGTGTTGTTATGATTACAAAACAGCCAGTTTTAATTGTATCAGGATAGAAACAGAGCAACAAGTCAGCTGAAAGTCCATTCTTCCTGATGTTACATAAGTACTGCTGTACTGATTTGTATTAGGAAATTGGTATAACAAATCCAGTAACCTGATTGGCTGAGGAACTCAGAACCTAGTGCTAATAACCCAGCACACAACACCACTGTAAAAAGATCCGTGACTTAACTGACCTGTTTACATTAAGCAGGCACAGCTGTATTAATACACCTCCATTCACTTGCTTTTATTTAAATAACATGTAGTATCTGCCATCTACTGGCCAAACAACAAAATTACAATGGTTCAATAGGACTATTTTTTTCTTTTTCTCCTTTTTTGTACCTTTTTTCCTCATTTTTACTCACTTAAAAAAAATAAATGTTTTAAAAAATGATTTATTTACTAATCCTAATGGACCCATTTCATAATCGCAATAAGGCACTCCATGGTGTGTTTTGTGTTGGGATAACAGCACTTGTCAGGCAGTGGAAGTACTCAGCCTTTAACCTTGTGCTTCAATCTACCCAAGGCATGCCATTATCCCAGCATGAAGCACACACCCTCATGCCTTACTGCTTAACTAACACATGTATGTTAAACAGACCTCAGAACAGAATTGTCATTGCACACGTAAATATTTTATTGGAAAATAAAGCATACATGGTCTTTCAACTATTGTATCTGTGTTGTCATAGATCTGGACAAGAAAGATTTTATACTCACTCACACAGACTTGATTCCAAATGATCTAGTATACTGGGGCAAAACTGTATGTGGTTCAAAGACTTGTTGTCAGGACTCCTGAAGGACAAAGAAAATTATATATTACACTTAACACTATGAGTGTGGTTAGGTTTCTGTACATCTTTCCAAACCACACATGTATACTCTAAAACCTCAGTGTCAGTGTAATGTATCATGGATATGCATATGTGCAGGACAGACTGACAAGATTACACCAAAACTATTATCGTACTTTAAACAAGCTTTTACATTCCACAGGTCCTGCTAAGACTAGTAAACTACTGACACATGTTTCATCCTTTTGGAACACCTCAGTGCAGTTGCTGTTTCAGCCAATGTTATAAAAAGGGTCTCAGAAATGCTGCAGTCTGATTGAATGTCACCATTCCAACAGTCTTACATTAAGTAAGAAATAATACCCAACAAGGTTGACGGTATTGGAGAATACTGGACCACCCAGGGGCGTAATGAGGTCCGCTGCAGGTAGAGGGTCTTATCACCCCTGGAAGGGCTGGTATTCCCCAATACCACCCACCCTGGAGGCTATTATTGTGCTTAGAAAATGGGCCACTGTAAATTAAAAAAAAAAATTAATAATTTAATGTGCATGAAAAAAAAATTATGTTTACATGTTTAAACTCTTAGCTGTTTGCTTTACTTAATTATAACTTAAAATAGTTCCTCCACCTACATTTGAATGCTGTGTGTTTTTTAAACGAGGGACTCTTGCCCTAGTGGAGCCTCCATAGTTGTAAGTTTTGAGGTGGTTGTCATGGTTACCCCCCCTCCCCGGGCAAGAGTACAGGTGGTTTTCTTTCATGGATGCTGCCACCCCTTAATCCATTTTTTTTCACAATCAGAGGAAAGTGCAGGACAATGAAAATATGCAGTGGCAGGACAGAAAGCAGTCTGAAAAGAAACATCTCCTGTTTTCATTGCTGGAGTGTCCGGTTATGGTAAGTTCTGAACCGCGCTGAAGTGCCTATCAGGAGAAAGGTTCTGGTGGAGACTGGAGGCAGTTGGGTATAGGAAGTGGCTTGGGAGAGATGATTTTGTTATTAATTTTATTTACTTGTGGGAGGGATGGCAGGCAGCAGGGGCAAGCAGCACAAGTGAATTTCGCTACTGTGGAGAGCCACACGCTGCCACTGTCAAAGCCGTGCTGCCAAATGCTGCCGACGTGAAGCTGATCAGATTGACGGCTTCCTTTTTCTTTCTCTCATTCTTTTTTTTTTAATGTGTGGTACTGGTTACTTACTTTACAAACTTAAAGGAAGATAGGCCGAGGGACGGGTTGGCTTGGCCGGGTACCAACTCCGCCGCCAACTGTCTCGCTTAAGCAAGAAAAAAATGGTGGCTAGCAACTTTTTTTTTTTTCATATTCTTTATTTTTGTTGTTTTTCAACATATCAGCAAGGATACAATATACACAATGACATGTGATAAAGACATTCATCAGTACTTTGACATAAATATAGCAGCTTGGGAATGACAAATCTTGAGACTGCAATAAATACATTTCATAGATCAGAATGTGTCTTCAGGTTAATTATCCCTCATTCTATAGTACTTATGGATCAAAGGATAAATCTATAGGGGTAATATAGAACACCCAAGGCCTCCAAGCCAGTTCAAAATGCTTAGTTCTACCCGTTCTTTTGGCAATCACCCGTTCTAAGTAGTAAATTTCAGACACCACTTTATGCCACATGTCCAATGTAGGGACAGTACTGGTACGCCAAAGGTGAGTTATTACTTTTTTTGCTGCAGCCAGATATAAATATAATTTGCTTTTACTAGGAGGAACAGAATCATCTACACTTACATATAACAACACCAGCTGTGAAGAAAGTGTAAAGTCATTTCCCATTAATTGTCGTAAACGAGATTCAATTGCTCGCCAGTACTGAGCTATCATTGGACAGGTATAGAAGATATGAGACGTATTAGCTAAAGACTCCCCACAATCTCTCTAACATGTGCCATAGCTGGCTGGCAGAAACTTAACTAATTTGTCAGGTGCATTAAAGAATCGAAGCCTGCATTTCCATATGAATTCAACCCAGTATGGGGCTTGAGAAACTTTCATGGAGGGTAGAACTGACTCCAACCACTTCTCATAAGTCAGATGTGTTTGTAGCTCTACGTTCCACACCTGTAATACATCTCTTGTGGATTCTTGTCTATGTTCCCTCAGGAACTTATAAATAAAACCTATCCAGTGTTTGTTTTCCCGGCCTTGAATGGCCTGTATCAAAAGGCCCATCAGAGGGGGTACAGGGTTCGGAAAAGCATTCCAGGGTGTTTTTTTCTGACACAGAAATGTTGTTATTTGTAAATATCTATAGTGATGGGAGTTGGGGAGATGGAAAGCAGTTTGTAAAGAGGCAAAGGGCATCACTCCCTGCGTGTCCAGAAATTGGTATATCATTGACAGCCCCCTGCGTGGGAATAAAATCTCTCTCTCTAACTAGTAATCGAAAATAATAAAATGTTTCCTCTAACGGTGGAAGGGCCCGTATCTCATACCAGGTTTTTAAGGTGTTATGAGTTCCAAAGGTAAAATTCTTGAGCTGTGGGGGAGAGGCAAGAGGGGCAAACACTACAGGAAAGATATTAAATAAGTCATTTAACACAAATTCAATATGTTTCCAGGTTGGATTCAACCGCCCACTAAGCCAGGTCATAACTGTTTTGCAGGTTACTGCCCTATGCTAATCCCTCAAATTTGGGAGACTAAGGCCTCCTTTGTCTATTGCTAGTTGTAGTAGTGACCAACGAATCCTTGGTTGTTTTCCAGCCCATACAAACCTGGACAGCATTCTATTCCAAGACACAAATTAAAACTGGGGAGGAGTTAAAGGTAGAGTCTGGAAAAAATATAGTATCTTAGGAAAAACTGTCATATGAATAGCATGAATTCTAGAATAAAAAGACGTAAATCAATGAGACCACGTTCCCATAAAAGATTCGATTTCAAGGGACAGTGGTTCTAAATTAAAGAGATCCAGGTATTCTAATTTGTTAGGAATATTCACCCCCAGATACTTAATCTTGTTATTTCTCCAACTGGCAGGGACAAGTTGTTTCAATTCTTGGGTAGGTACAAAATTTAAGGCTAATATCCCAGTTTTCTGTCTATTTATTTGATAGCCGGATATAGCAGAGAAAACATTAATCACCTCCAGTGTTGCCGGAATAGAGGTTTCTGGGTCCAATAATGTCAAAGTATATCATCAACATTTAAAGAAAGAAAAAAATACTCACCTTAGTAATGTTGTTTCTTCTAATGGAGTCTTGCTATATTATGACATATGCAGTTTGTCCCAGCCTTAGAACTGCTCCGGAGGTGAAAGAGTTAACTTCCATGCCAGGCATGGAATCTTGAGCGCGAGCTCGGTTGAAAAAACTCTGTCTGTTGATCTTCAAACTGAAACTGTCAGATCTTTATGAGCAAAACTCACTAAGGTTCTGTGTGGAAGCTGTAAACCTACACTAGCCAACTGGCTACTAAGAAAAATTACTCACCTTAGTAATTGCTTTCTTCTCATGGAGTCTTGCTATATTATAACAATAGCAGTCAGCCACTGCAGCTGAACTGCCCCGAGAGGAAGGAGTTAACTCCAGAAGATCTGAGTTCTACAGCGAGGGCGCTGTGCCCAAAGTTTCTCTGGCAGTTTCAAATGAAACTGTCAGATCTTCTAAGCTAACATCAAAGGACGGAAAGTCTGTGTGGAAAACTACACTAGCCCATGGCTACCTACTAGTAGTAATAACAACAATATAAAGAACAAAGAAACACTCAGAGCCATAATAAAAAATTGATGGTATTATGGTTCGTTTTACCACCCTTGACAAGCATATATGACCCCCTTCCCCAAAGACTCAAGTCCAGGAAGGGGCAATATAAATAACCTAAATGAAACAATCTAGATCCCTAACCCAAAGGAAAAAGGGGTAAGGAAAACTACAATGGCATGACACAGTGCTTGCACAATTCGCCACCCCTACCCAAGTAGAAGTTCTGAGAGGGGCAGGGGAGAGGGTGATAGATATAGCAAGACTCCATGAGAAGAAAAGCAATTACTAAGGTGAGTAATTTTTCTTCAAACACCATGAAGTCTTGCTATATTATAACAATAGCAGATACACAGCAGTACCTCCATGGAGGAGGGTCAGAACCTACTTAGGAAATAGGCTCTGAAACACAGCTGTGCCAAACGAGCATCTCTCCTGGACTGGACATCCAGGAATAATGCTTGGTAAAGGTGTGAACTGTCTTCCAGGTAGCAACTTGACAAATCTCCAGAATGGGATGTGTCTAGCAGCCGCTAGAGACCGCAGCTGTACCCCTGGTGGAGTGGGCCCTCAATCCTGAGGGGTACTCTACCAGTTTCTGATAACAGAATTGGATACAAGAAACAATCCACCTTGCAATTGTTCTCTTAGTGGCAGGTTTCCTTTGCCAACCTCGCCATAGGTAAGAAAGAGTTGGAGGATTCGAACCTATGACCTCTGGTGCGCCTAAATAGTAGCTTAAGGCTCTTTTGACATCCAAGCTGTGCAGTCTCCTCTCACCTGAGGAAGAATGCTCAGTGAAAAATACTGGGAGAGAGATAGATTGATTCAGGTGGAAATCAGAAACCACCTTAGGCAAAAACTTTCGATTAGTCCTAAGGACTACCTTATCTCTGTGGAAAGAGATAAAATCTTCTTCCACTGACAGGGCCTGTAGCTCACTTGTCGTCTGGCAGAGGTGATAGCTACTAGGAAAAGCAGTTTTCAAGTTAAATACTTGAACTCTGCAGAAGACAGAGGCTCAAAGGGTTGCATTAACTGAGCAATGCAAATATTCAGGTCCCAGGCTGGAGCTGGTTCCCAAAAGGAGGGTTAGTATGAAGTAACCCTTTAAAAACTTGAGAACACCGAGAGAAGAAAGAGAGGCAGGCTTCCCTGCTGACACAAAAGCAGAGACAGCTGCCAGATGAACCTTCAGGGTAGCTGGTCTAAGGCCTAGGAATTCAGATGGACCAAATAGTCCAGTAGAATGGGAAGATCAGCAGATTCTGGGATAATCTGCCTCTCAGAGCACCAGATGGAAAACCCTTCCACTTAGAATTATAAGGGCTCTAGTGGGAAGGCTTCCTTGAAGCCTTTAAATATCCATGACACCTTGAGAAAGGTGTAAGTCAGCAATTTAGCTCCTCAAGAGCCAAGCCTTGAGGTGGAGGGATTTGAGGTCCGGATACTACAGTCTCCCTGTGCACAGGCCAGTAAGTCATGGACTCTGGGCAGGCTCAGGGCAGGGTGGACTGCCAAGGACAGGAGCAGAGGGTACCAGGGCTGTCTGGCCCAATCTGGGGCAATCAGAATCACTCTGCAAGGTTGAGATCTGATTTTACTAGTACCCTGAAAAGGAGAGGAAAGGGAAAGGCATACAGGAACTTCCCTTTCCAGTCCAACAGAAAAGGCGTCCAGAGGGACTGAGCCCAGAACTGGAGGCCTGCAACAGAAAAGAGGAAGTTGGTGGTTGTCTGGGGCTGCGAAAGATCTATCTGAGGAGTGCCCCATCTGGCAAAAGACAGAACCCAGCACTTGTGGATTCAGAGCCCATTCGTGATGGCCCTGAGAAATTCTGCTGAGGGCATCCGCCAGGACATTGTCCTTCCCTGGGAGATGAACCGCTATCAGGGAGGTGTTCAGGGAGTAAGCCAGAGACCACAACTTCATTGCACAAGGCTGAAGACCGAGTGCCCCCTTGCTTGTTGATGTACCACATTGTGGTGGTATTGTCTGTCCTGACTTGAACCACTTTGTTCTGGACAGAATCTGAAAACACACCAAGAGCTAAAAAGACAGCTCTGAGTTCCAAAAGACTGATGTGGAGCAGAGACTCCTTGAGGAGACCATACTCCCTGAGTGGCAAGGTCGCCCAGGTGAGCCCCCCACCCTAACAGGGAGGCATCCGTGGTGAGGGTGAGGGAGTGAGAAATGGGAATGAAGGGAACCCCCTGTCTTAAATTGCTCTGGACCTGCCACCAGTGGAGGGCTAGGATCAGAGTTTGAGTAACTGGGACCAACTTGGTAAGGGGGTCCTTCCTTTGAGACCAATAGGCCCTCAAATGGAACTGAATGTCCCTCATCTGGAATCTTGCTTCCTGCACGACAGCTGTGGAAGCAGCCATGTGCCCGAGGAGTTGCAGAAAATGCCTTGCTGGTCAAGAGACCCGCAGGGTAAAGGAGGATGCCAGGGCGATGAGTCTGTCCACCCTTTCAAAGGGAAGAAAAGCCCTGGCTAACCTTGTGTTCAATTCTGCGCCTATGAAAGTTAGGACCTGAACTGGTTCCAGAACTGACTTTGGTAAGTTTAGCAGGAATCCCAGGGAAGTGAGAAGCTGCTGGGTGACTTGCAAGTGGGATTTCACCTGACCTGGAGACTGACCCACAATGAGCAAGTCATCCAGGCAGGGAAACACAGCAACCCCTTGCCTTCTTAAGTGAGCCACTACTACAGCGAGACATTTTGAATACCCTTGGCGCAGAGGTAAGGCCAAGGGCATTGCCCTGAACTGGTAGTGGCCTGAGGGCAGTTCGAACCTGAGGTACTTTCGGTGAGAAGGCCTGATCAGAACATGAAAATAGGCATCCTTGAGGTCCAGGAAGCTAGCCAGTCCCTGGCCTTAGGAAGGCAATATCATTGCCAGAGTCAACATTTTGAACTTTGGTTTCAACAGATGCTTGTTCAAGTATCTTAAATCTAGAATGGGCCGCCATTCTCCTGTCTTTTTTGGGGTAAGAAAGTATCTTGAATAAAGCCCTTGCCCTGATGGCAAGGAGGAACCCTTTCCACTGATTTGCAGTCCAGCAGAGCAGAAACCTCTGCTTCCAAAGCAAGGGCTTCTGAAGATTTGCAGGTGGAAAATGCCTGGCTCTCATCTTTGGAAAGTGTTTGAAGCTGAGAACCAGACCCTGGCCTATAACCTCCAGAACCCATCTGTCCGTAGTTAGGGCAGCCAGTTCCATCTGAAATAGGCCAACCTGCCCCCACTGGTACAGGAGAATCGGGCCCTGGGCACCCCATCAGGGTGCCTGCTTGGCAGCAGCCTTAGGCTGAGGGAGGGGATGGTCTACTTGAGCCTCGTCTACCCCTGCCTCTGAAGAAACCTCTGCAGGACAGCAGAGGAGGCTTGAAATTGTAAAAAGGCCTGGAAAAGGGCCTGCCCTACCTCTGGGAGCATGCCTTGTGGCATGGCATGCCTCTCCTTAGCCTGAGCACTTTTGTAGGTAGTTCTGTATTCATCCATCTTTTTCATATAGTTTTCTGTTTGCTCCCAAAAGAGAATTTCCCACAGGAAAATCCATAGCCTTTGACTGGGTATCTTGGGACAGATTAGTGCATCTGAGCCATGCCAACCACGGAAGCTACAGAAGTGGCCATGACCCTAGAAGAAACATCATTAGCATCAACAGCAGTATGAAATTGAACTTTAGAGGCTTCAATGCCATCAGCAGCCACCTGTTCCAACTCACTAGCCAGCTGGCCATGGGCCTGTTTGCTAACTGCAATACTGTATCCCACCTAGATTTCTGATATCTAGTTATATAAGCCATATAATTTGCCTGCCTGAGTCCCAAAGAAGCTGCCATATACTGTTTCTTCGCCATGGCATCAATCTTCCTGGAATCCTTATCAGGAGGATGTGAGGCCAGAGGAATATTAGCCTTGTCACAGGCTGCAGCTTGTACCACACCTACATGACTACACTGCTCAGTAAGGAAGTCTGTATCCGAGCCTGACAAAGTATACCTTCTGTCCATTTTTTTATCTACAGGAGGGACAGAATGAGGATTTTTTTAAAATCTTTGTTGTTTGCTTCCTAAATGACTTATGCAAAGGAATAGACAACCTCCTAGACTCTGGAATATCCATCATTTCCACATAATCAGGCTCCTCTTGCTCATCCACAGCCTCCTCTAAAGGAAGCTGGAGGGTTTCTGCAACCTTTTGTAAAAATAAAGAAAGAAGGGGACTCAGACAGAATAGGAGGAGATTCTAAGGTCTGTCTGAGAAATGTCCGTTCAATGGGCACGCCAGACCCCCCAGCCACACATATAATGATCAAATTCCTCCTTCCTCCTGTGGTTCATAAAAATCCTCAACTTCAAAATCCTGAACCACTGGGACTGGAAGAACCAACCTTTTACCAGCTGTTGGTGGTTCTACAGATCCCTGAGACAGTGACGGGACAATCTGAATGGCTTTAGCTATCTCTGCAGCAGTTGGAGACACAATTTTGGACTCCAGACCTACTGATTTCCTTGTCTTTTTACTTGGGACTGGTTCCTCTGAACCAGCCTTCCTTTGCCGAGGAAGTCTCGCCTGGTCAGAGGGCACTCCCTCTGGTCCAGTGGGTACTGGACCGGGCTGGCCATCGGGTCAGCGGACTTTTGGCCTCTCGCTCCTGAGCCGCCCAATCTCTTCTCCAGGGTGGCTGCAGGAAATTTTACACACCTGGCAGTCTGACAGGAGGTGGTCAGCCCCAGACAATAAACACAAGTGGTGTGTGGGTCAGCCTTGGCAAAGCGTCCCCACAGACATCACAGTGTTAAAACCAGTGGCCGGTTTTCTTTTGGGTTCTCAGACATAATGCCAGCCTAACCAAAACTTGCCCTTTTGATGGCAGTGCCAGGCAAGACACCCTTATCGGTTCCTAACCGTATCATGGTATTTGAAAAAACGTTATAATCTGCTTTTTAGAACCGCGAGAACCGGGAACCGCACTCTAAAACCCACTGTACACTTTTTAAAATACAGAAAAACCAACCGATCGGTTCAAAACCGAACCGATAATTAATTTTCCACACAGACTTAAACTTTTGTACTTACGGTTACCAGATAGAGCTTTAAAACCGAAATGCGGTAAAAATAATAACTTTTGCCGGTTCAATGAACCGAAAAATACTCGCTTGAACCGAGAATGAACCGAGCTGAAGGAGCTGATCTCCGGAGCGACTGTTCAGTGAAGCGGAGTAAAGAATCTGACAGTTTCATTTGAAACTGCCAGATAGAGCTTTGGGCACAGCGCCCTCGCGCTGTAGAACTCCAGATCTTCTGGAGTTAACTCCTTCCTCTCCGAGGCAGTTCAACTGCAGTGGCTGACTGCTATTGTTATAATATATCAAGACTTCATGGTGTTTGAAAATATTAACACATTTTTCTGGTCCCAAAACCAAGACTCAAGTCAGGGGATCCAAAAAATAAAATAAAATAAAATAAAATACAACACCCAAACACCCCAAAAAAAGAGGGGTGAAAAACACAAGGTGGGCATCATTAAGTGCCAACACTGCACTGCCCATCCACATCCCAAGAGCAGAGGTTCTGAGAGGGGCAGGCGGGGGGGAGGTCATAATATAGCAAGACTCCATCAGAAGAAACAACATTACTAAGGTGAGTAATTTTTCTTCAAACAACATGAAGTCTTGCTATATTATGACATATGCAGGCTACACAGCAGTACCTCCATGGAGGAGGGACAGAACCTACTTAGGAAATAGGCTCTGAAGCACAGCTGTGCCAAACTGAGCATCACTCCTAGCCTGGATGTCCAGGAGTAATGCTTGGTGAAAGTGTGTACTGTTTTCCAGGTAGCTGCTTGACATATCTCTAAGATAGGGATGTCCCTGACCGCGGCTAGGGACGCAGATGTACCGCTGGTAGAGTGAGCCCTCAGGCCTGAAGGGGGAACCTTACCCAGTTTTTGATAGCAAAATTGGATACAAGAGACAATCCACCTGGCAATGGATCTTTTAGTGGCAGGTTTCCTTACCAACCTCACCATAAGTGAGGAATAGTTGGAGGAGTCAAACCTGTGACACTTGGTACATCTATGCAGTAACTAAGGCCTCTTTACATCTAAACTGTGCAGCCTCCTCGCCAGAGGAGGAATGGCAGTGAAGTACACTGGAAGAGATACAGATTGATTAAGGTGGAAATCTGAAACCACCTTAGGCAAGAACTTCCTGTTAGTCCTGAGGACTACCTTATCTCTGTGAAAGGAGATAAAATCAGGCTCCACTGACAAAGCTTGTAATTCACTTATGCGCCTGGCAGAAGTGATGGCTACTAGAAACACAGTTTTCCAAGTCAAGTACTTAAGCTCTGCTGAAGACAAAGGCTCAAAGGGGGGGTTGCATTAGCTGAGCAATGCAAACATTAAGATCCCAGGCAGGAGCAGGGTCCTGAATGGAGGGTTGGTGTAAGCAATCCTTGAAAACTTGGAGAATACAGGGTGAGCAGAAAGAGAAGAGGACTTTCCTGCTGAAATAAAAGCAGAGACAGCTGCCAAATGCACTTTCAGGGTAGCTGGCCTCAGCCCCAAAGTATTTAGATGGACCATATAGTCAGGACTGTAGGGCAAATCAGCAGATTCTGGGGAAATATGCTTTCCAGAGCACCATATGGAAAACCTTTTCCATTTAGAATTATAAGTAGCCCTGGTGGAAGGCTTCCTAGAAGCTTAAGATATCGAGTACACCTTGGAAAGGTGTAGGTCTGGGACTCTAACTCCTCAAGAGCCAGGCCTTGAGGTTGAGGGATTGAGATTCGGATACCAAACTCTCCCCTGGGCACAGGTTAACAGATTGTGATTCCTAGGGAGACACAGGGGAAGGTGGACTGCTAAGGACAGAAAGAGTGGATACCAGGGCTGTCTGGCCCAATCTGGAGCAATCAGAATCATCTTGCAAGGTTGAGATCTGATTTTGACTAGCACCTTGAACAAGAGAGGAAAGGGGGGAAAGGCATAGAGGAACTTCCTTCCCAATCGAGAAGGAAGGCATCCAGAGGGACTGAGCCCAACACTGGGGGCCTGCAACAAAAAAGCGGAAGTTGGTGATTGTCTGGGGCTGCAAAAAGATCTATCTGAGGGGTGCCCCACCTGGCAAATACTAACCCCAGTACTAGGGGATCCAGTGACCATTCATGATGGCCTTGGGAAATCCTGCTGAGAGCATCTGCCAGAACATTGTCCTTGCCTGGGAGGTGAACTGCCATGAGGGAGGTGTTCAGGGAATAAGCCAGAGACCACAACTTCATTGCCTCGGTGCACAAGGCCGAAGACCGAGTGCCCCCTTGCTTGTTGATGTACCACATCGTAGTGGTGTTGTCTGTTCTGACCTGTACCACTTTGTTCTGAACAGATGCAGAAAAACCTGAAGTGCTAGAAAACAGCTCTGAGTTCCAACAGATTGATGTGAGCAGAGATTCCTGAGGGGACCACAATCCCTGGGTGGTGAGGTCACCCATGTGAGCTCCCATCCCAAAAGGGACGATCTGTAGTAAGGGTCAAGGAGTGAGATTGAGGGTGAAAGGAACCCCTGTCTCAGATTGCTCTGAGCCTGCCACCACTGCAGGGCCTGGATCAGGGTTCGAGTTGCTGGGATCAATTTGGTTAGAGGATCTCTCCTTTGAGACCAGAAGGCTCTCAAATGGAACTGGATGTCCCTCATCTGAAATCTTGCTCCTTGCACTACAGCTGTGGAAGCAGCCATGTGGCCAAGGAGCTGCAGAAAGTGCCTTGCTGGTCGAGAGACCTGCAGAGTGAAGGAGGAGGCAAGAGCCACCAGGGTCTTTACTCTTTCTAGAGGAAGGAAAGCTCTGGCCTGCTTTGTGTCCAGTTCTGCGCCTATGAAGGTGAGTAGCTGAACAGGCTCTAGAACTGACTTTGGAAGATTGAGAAGAAAATCTAGAGATGTAAGCAGCTGCTGGGTAACCTGAAGGTGTGATTTGACTTGGTCTGGAGACTGACCCACTATGAGCCAGTCGTCCAGGTAAGGAAAGATGGCAATCTTTTGCCTTCTTAAGTGAGCAACTGCTACTGCCAGGCATTTGGTGAATACCCTTGGGGCAGAGGTGAGGCTCAAGGGCATTGCTCTGAACTGGTAATGGCCTGAGGGCAGTTTGAATCTGAGGTACTTTCGGTGGGAGCTTCTGATGAGAACATGGAAGTAGGCATCCTTGAGGTCCAGGGACGCAGCCAGTCCCCTGGCCTTAGGGAAGGTAAATAATTTCAGAGTCACCATTTTGAATTTTGGTTTTAAAAGGTGCTTGTTTAGGTATCTTAGATCCAGGATAGGCCGCCATTCTCCTGTCTTTTTTGGGGTAAGGAAGTACCTGAGTACAGTCCTTTGCCCTGGTGTAGGGGAGGAACCCTTTCTACAGCTCTGAGAGCCAGGAGGATTGAGACTTCTGTTTCCAAAGCAAGAGCCTCTAATGGATTTGCAGGTGGAAAGGATCTGGTTCTCATCTTTGGAAATTTTTTGAAGCTGAGAACCAGTCCCTGGCTTACTACTTCCAGGACCCACTTGTCTGAAGTTAAAGAATCCCAGTCCTGGACGAAGTAAGCCAGCCTGCCCCCTACAGGTAATGGAGAATCGGCCCTGGGCATCCCATCAGGGTGCCTGTTTGGCAGGGGCTTTAGGCTGAGGGGTGGGAACAGGCCTGCTCATACCCCGTCTGCCTCTCCCTCTGAAGAATCACCTCTGGGCATAAGCTGAAGAGGAGGTCTGGGCTTGGTAAAAAGGCCTGTGAAAAGGCCTGCCCCTGCCCCTGGAAAGCTGCCTCTGAGGAGTGGCTTGCCTCTCCTTGGCCTGTGCACTCCTATAAGTGGTCCTATACTCATACATTTTCTTCATGTAATTCTCTGTCTGCTCCCCAAACAGAGAATTACCCACAACAGGGAAATCCATGGCCTTAGCCTGGGTATCCTGTGACAGGCTAGTACACCTGAGCCAAGCCATTCTCTAAAGCCACAGATGTAGCCATGACTCTTGAAGATACATCATTAGAGTCCACTGCAGCATGGAATTGCACCTGGATGCCTCATACCATCAGCAGCCACCTGTTCCAGCCTTCTGCAAGCTGGCCAGGGACCTGTTTCGCTAAAGCCATAACAGTATCCCATCTGGATTTCTGGTATCGTGCAACATAGGCCATATAATTTGCCTGCCTGAGTCCCAAGGATGCTGCCATGTATTGTTTCTTTGCCATGGCATCAATCCTCCTGGAGTCCTTGTCGGGGGTGTGAAGCCAAGGGAATATTTGCCTTATCACAGGCTGCAGCCTGCACTACCCCAACATGGCTGCATTGTTGTGAAAGGAACTCCATATCAGAGCCTGACAATGTGTACCTCCTGTCCATCTTTTATCCACAGGAGGTAAAGAATTAGAGTTTTAAAATTTTTATTGTCTGTTTCCTAAAAGATTTATGTAAAGGAATAGACAATCTCCTGGACTCTGGGATATCCATCATTTCCACATAGTCAGGCTCCTCCTGTTCATCCACAGCTTCTTCCAAAGGGAGCTGGAGAGCTTCAGCAACTTTTTTATAAAATAGAAAATGAGAAGGGGACTCAGAAAGCCTAGGGGGAGACACTCCTGAAGGTCTGTCTGGGGAGATGTCCGGTTCAATGGGCACATCCAGACTTTCAAAATCACATTCACTCTCCTCATAATCCT
Organism: Neoceratodus forsteri; assembly: GCA_016271365.2. Taxonomy (NCBI): domain Eukaryota; kingdom Metazoa; phylum Chordata; order Ceratodontiformes; family Ceratodontidae; genus Neoceratodus; species Neoceratodus forsteri. The sequence continues at coordinate 48,749,912 of JADMNL010000025.1, forward strand.
CCTCCCCCTCCTCCGGTTCATAAAATTCTTCTATATCATATTCTTGAACCGGTGGAACCGACCAAACCGACCGTTTACCTGATGGTGCCGGTTCGGACGGAACCGGGAAAGCGACTGACAATTTGATCGCTTTGGCTATCTCTGCAGCAGTTGGAGAAGGAAATTTTGGCTCCACACCTGCTGATTTTCTAGTCCTCTTTGCTGGAACTGGCTCCTCCGAGTCAGCTCCTTCGCTTGCCCGAGGAAGCATCGCACTGGTCAGAGGGTCACCTCCGGTTCGGTTGGAACCGAACCGGCTGGCCATCCGGTCAGCGGACTTTTGGCTCTCGCTCCTGGAGCCTACCAACTCTCTTATCCAGGGTAGCTGCAGGAAATTCTTGCAAATCTGGCAGTCTGCATTGAGGTGGTCAAACCCCAGACAATAAACACAGCATGGTGTGTGGGTCAGCCTTGCAAAGGCTTCCCACAGACACTACAGTGCTAAAAACCCAGTGGGCCCAGTTTTTCTTTTGGGTTTCTCAGACATAATGCCAGCCTAACCAAAAACTTGCCCTTTTCCAGCAAATCGCCACGCAAGACACCCTTATCGGTTCCCAACTGTGTCACGGGTCGTGGAAAAAACCGTAATGAAATCCGTCTTTTTTAGAACTGATAAGAACCGGGAACCGCACTCTAAATGTATTTTAATAAGTTTTAATAAAACCTGATCGGTTCAAACCGAACCGATAACAACGCTTGCAAGTTCCACACAGAGAAATGTAAAACCTATCTATTACTTACGATACCACAGACAGAGCTTGAACCAACCGGTTGCGTTAAAATATAAAATGTGTTTAAAAACCGAGAAATAATACTTTTTAACCGAGAAATGAACCGAGCAGTAGGAGGAATCTCCGAGCGATTGTTCAGTGAGGCGGAGTAAAGAATCTGACAGTTTCAGTTTGAAGATCAACAGACAGAGTTTTTTCAACCGAGCTCGCGCTCAAGATTCCATGCCTGGCATGGAAGTTAACTATTTCACCTCCGGAGCAGTTCTAAGGCTGGGACAAACTGCATATGTCATAATATAGCAAGACTTCATGTTGTTTGAATAGTGAAACTTCTTCCACCAAGTAGTATCCCTTGAATCAATGGATGCTGTCAGATGAATGTGGCTAAAGGCTCTATGTGTGGCTAGCAACTTTGAACACTCAGGGTGGCCCAAAGATACCCAGAGTAATGAGGAACCCCAAATGGGGACTTGTTTTTTACTGGGCTGTACTGAAAAATAAATGCATGCCTGGCATTGGCCTTCAGCCAATCAGGATGCATTATTTTTCAAGCCCATTTTCTAATCTCTGTCACATTGTTATGTACAGTTTGATCACAATGGCACATGGATTCTTCCTGTCAGCACTCCATCCTCTAGCACTGCTGAATAACTGGAATTATACTTTTTTTTACATTTCTGTTTATTAATTTTCATAAAAAGCACAAAGTTTATGCTTCAGATGCATTATATAAGGATTCAAAGTAAAATTCACATGAGGGTGCCACCCCTCTTAATACACACAGACAATCATTTGTAACACATCAATTAGATACGTCGTGTGGGGGAGAAACCCTGAAAATATCAATTAAGTAACTTATTATTAGATATATGCTGCAATAGGAACCCATGAGCTGCATGCTAATACCAAATCCCAAAGTAATTAAAACCAACGAACTGACACTGCATTTGCAGGTGTTGGCAGTTGTCAAATTATCCTTTTATCATCTTAGGAACATCGCCAGGATTAAGCACCTTGTTCCACCCAGCGATCTGCCTACATTGATCCACGGTTTTGTGCCCACGTCTTGATTATTGCAACTCCCTTTATCTAGGGCTTCCTGGGGTTGATATCCGCCGCTTGGAGCTGGTGCAGAATGCTGCGGCCCGGGTATTGACGGGTACATCTCATACCTGTCATATTTCTCCGGTTCTGTGTGATCTGCACTGGCTGCCAATACAGTGGCGGATCACCTTCTAAAGTCGGTCTTTTTGGCTTACAAAAGCCCTACACGGTTAGCCCGGACTTCATGAAGAGCTTCTGGTCCCCTACTCCCCTAAGTGATCTATCCACTCGGCGGACGTGGGGTTGCTAGAGATTCCAAGGGTTTCTTTGAAATCTTCAGGAGCTCGTGCTTTTATGTAGCTGCCCCTACCCTCTGGAATTCTCTACCCATCCGTTTCATCAGTGTGCATCCGTGGAGGAATTTAAAAAGGCCTTGAAGACCTATTTATGGTGTAATATCTACCCTGATTGATTATTGGGATATTATGAGCTTAGATTGATGTTTTACTTGTTTTATCTGTAATTATTGTAAGGCGCCTTAAGTTTGAGAAAGGCGCGATATAAATAAAGTTTTATTATTATTATTAAATCCACACCCCTTTATCCTGTAATGGGAATGATGAAAAACAGCACATTCTTTACCAGTATTAAATGTGCCAAAAAGACACTCTCACCTTTAGATTCAGAGTTCCTTACTTAAAACAATCTACTCAATATTGCCCAATTAGTAACTAAGAGCAGAAAATTACAATTTTAATTTTAATATCATTTGAATTCCCTCTGTAGACCCTACCCAACTTAAGCACACCATTAGTATGGAATTTAACTTCCAATTACAGTATGAGGGCTACAAATAGGAGGGAAACAAAGCCCAATTTGCAAACCTGCATCTTAATGTTATTTATTTACTGAGCTAATCAAGTGTCCAGTTCATCATTTTCCCAGATCTGAAAGGGAGCAAATGTCTCTTCTCCTCTGGGCAGGAACATGTTTTTGCACCCACTTAAGTGCCTTCGAGGGATCTGAGAAGATAACAATTTTCCCCTCCTGGACTACAGGAGTCAGGCTGGGAACAACAGTCCGTAAGGTACCCCTACCTCCCAAAGCATGGGGCAGATGCCATCAAATCTCTTCCTCCACTGTCGGGTGGCGTAGCTCAGGTCCGGGTACATAGAGATATGGTGGCCATCATATAACAAAGACCTTTTCTGCCTTACCAAGGCCAAGGGGAAATTATGAGTCCTGGTGCCATCCACAACAAATACAATGGCCCTGGGGCCTCCATGTTGACTGATCGACCATGGAACGCCACCTGGTAAGCTTTTTGAATTGCCCAGGTATGCTCCACCAACTGCTGACCCAGCTGCTCCTCGAATCATTCCCTCAGGAACAGGCTCAGATGATCCCCTTCACTGTTCTCCGGCATCCCGATAACTCGGAGATTCGCCACCCTGGCCTGGTTCTCTATGCTCTCCAGGAGGGATCTCAAATGTGTGTTTTATTTTACTACACTGGCCGTAGCTCCAAGGGCTGCCGCCAACTGTTTTTTCATCTCTGCGGCTTCAATTTTTAGGTGTGATACATCTGTCTCCACGTTAGTGACTCTGTTTGTTAATAAGTCAAACTTATCTGCCAAGTTAGCCATTGAGGCTAATAACTGAGTCATTTTGTGGCCCAAGGATTGCATGGTTTCCTCGCCTACAGCTGATAAATCAGTGATGTTGTGTCCTTGCACGGAGCGCATGATAGGAGGGACAGATGCATTTTTAGTTTTATCGCCCTCAGGAGTAGCTTTATTTTTCTTTGGATTTTCCATATCGGCACCAGAGATCTTCTACTAGAGGATGTGACCTTATTCTTTGTTCACTGCGTCCAAGAAATTAAGTTTTTTATAGTTTAAATGCGGCTCAGTTAACTGAGCTTAAATCTAAGATGCCAACTTGCTCAGGCTCCACAGTACCCCCCCCCCAGAATGATACATTCTGATTCTGAACCAGCATTCTTAAACTGTTGGTGGATGAACTATTTTATTTAAAAACTCCCCCTCAATGAGGAAAACATTCAAAAGGTATACTCCTAACACATTTCTTTTACAATAATTTTCATAATAGCAATAAGGAACTCCCAGGAGTTAGATTAATAGTCAGATTATCACCCCTAGGAGCAATATGACAGTCGTCTGCACCTTGTGCCACATTACTACCCTAGGGAGTGATTAACAGACTGCTAGTCTAACACCTGGTCATGCCTTATTGCATAATTATCAGGTCAGCACCCAATTAAATCAAGTATGTATTACACTCAGAAGTACAGTAGTAGCCAAAGATACAGTTTACAAGAAGAAAGTTAGGGCTCTTGGATGAGATGTTAAACCGAAGTCCTGTCTCTGTTCTAGTGGTTGTTCAGGTGGTCATTAAAGATCCCATGGCACTTCTCGAAAAGGAATGGGGGAATTTTTTATTCATAACTCAAAAGAGCATATAAACAAAACAATATTTACAGCATACAAAATCATAAGAAAAAAATTGAAATGGTAAAATTATAAAACAGTAGTACATCATACACACTACCTCCGTCACAAATGAAAATAAAGTAAAGAAACCCCTACCCCCACCCCACAAAAAGAGTAGGGGAATTTTCTTTAAAAACCTTCAAAATCAAACTCATAATCCAAAAAAACATTATACAAAGCATGTTAAATCCACAGCAAAAGAAATATCTGAGGTAGAAAACAATCATAGTAAATCAAGTACGTATTATACAATGGCAAGAAAAAATCCAGGACTCTGATTGGTCAATCTTGGGCTGGACCCATGATGTTATCCCAGCACAACATCACAGCTCTAGTCTCAGCCTCACTGTGAACCTGTAGATGAACTTTTGCTTGATGATGTGCTTCATTGTTTCATCTTCTTTTAAAAAACAAAAACATTTTTCCACACAAAAACATCTTTAAAATGATTTTTTTATTTTATATATAACAACAAGCCATTGTATAATAGCAATAATACCCTCCAGGGTGTGTGTCATTTGGGATAACGTTACACCTCAGTTATTGGACACACTCAGCCTGCGGCCTCGTGCCCAACCACCTAAGGCGTGACGTTATCCCAGCACGACACACACCCTGTCGGGCATTATTGCTTAATTAATTCATACCCCCTTCCCTATGCATCCTTCCCAAAAAACATAATCCTATGCTGTTTTAAAATCAAAAAGGAACAAAAAATAAATCATAAAGTAACTCAAAGTAATTATTAGTTCATACTGTACTAGTCCTGCCCCCCCTTCCCCACTACTTAAGAGTAGGGGAATATTAATTTGAACATAAAACAAGCTACATATGAAACAGTGTTCCTTCACACAAAATCATAAAAACAGAAAAAAAACAGAAATAAATATTACATCATACATGAAAGTAAAATGTGCTCAGAAAAAATAGTACTCTATCATAAATCATAAAAGAGGATAAGGAACATACTGTACATAAGTATTACAGCATACATTAACGCAATGCTTCGTAACCTCAAAATTAAATTAAGTGGTAAGAAATGTACCCCCCCCCACACACACACACCTAAAAGGTAAAGGAAGAGTTTAGTTATGTATGTACTTTTTTTAACACTGTAAATAAATCATAACAGCAGTATTAAGTCATACAAAATAAGGAAAATACAAATCCAAAAAGAGACCAAAGAATATTTTTAGTGTTCCAAGCATACTTCCAGTAGTTTCCTTCTGAAAAAGGAAACAATTTATTTCTTTAGGAGAGCCACGTAAGGCTCACCATCTTAAATGAAACAAATCTGTACTGACCATACCCTTTTCTGTCTGTCTGATTTGTAATACCGAATTCCTTATTATAATAAATAGTTGCTCTGGAGTGATTACCCATTGTTGTAATGAAAATTTACATCTGGTGAGCCATATATGGTACTTGATGATTAATAATAGTAACTGTATTGTATTTTTACAATACTATGTCCCTGCCAACAATCCTAAAAAAAGACTCTCAACTGTTAGAAACTTAAAGGGTCATCCCTTCCATTTACTGTTTATCAATGCCCAAACTTCCATCACATATGGGCAATGGAAATATAGGTGTTCCATTGTATCCAACTGCTGAATACATGATGCCCTGGGACAATACCTTTCAGACTTACCTTTGTGCTTAAGGTTATCTTTAACATTTAATTTTTTATGTCCGTACAACTATAAGACATCCCACATGTATTCTGGCATCCTTTTCTCTATCAGCACTTTCCCAATTACTGCCTTATCTCCCTCACTTCTCACTCTGAACCAGGGATCTTCTATGTAGTATACTACCATGATGTCATTATATAACACTTGCCTGCTCTTCTCAAACAGCATTTGCTTTGTAAGCTTCCAAAGTTTCAGTTTCCCAAAACAAGATTGGAAATACTGGGGGGTACATCTTGAATGGATTTTTGCCGTGCTATAGGGATATTGGAACCCCATGCCTGTAACTGGAGTTGAAGTTGATCCAGTACCCATAACTCCCAGATAGATTAAACACTTAACAGTAATGATTTTATATTGTATACCAAAAAATACTGAAATAAACACCACAGGGTGGATCATTTGTAACCCCCCTTTGTGCCTTGGCAAGTATGTTACCCCTCTTTTAACTGGGTTAAGTCTGCTCCCCCACAACCCTGTAAAGAACATCCCCATTACGGGTGTTTCAAATTGTTTGGGAGGGGGAAAAACTATACTTAAATGCAAAAAACATTAAAAGTAAAAAAGGTTTTAATCATGTAGATATGCTTTAACTTCACCATGTGCCATCTGTTCAACTGTCTCACCTTAGCCCATGCCATTTGCAATAACTTGTCCCAATTGTAGACAGCTAAGTCACCCTTTCCAAACTAAATCCCTAAAATGTTTACATGTTCTGACCTGATAGGAATTCCCATAACCTGTGTTGTTATAGGGCTGTTATTACCAAGTAGAACACTTGTGCCCTCTTTTGTGTTTACCACTGAACCTGACCCTTTCATAAAGTCCTGCAACACTTTTTCTACCAAAGTGACCAAAAGGTTATCAGCTAAAAAGATAGATAAAATCATCATCATAAGTTGCTGTCTTCACCTCTGGAATAGTGCTACTACTAAAAGGAATGGGGGAAGTTTCCTGGTGTCCTGGCCAAATTTCCCTCATTCACTAAAAATACCACCAATAGCGTAATCTGGTACAATGTCAGGTTGTTTCCATCTGTATTCACCCTGGTCAACCTAGATAGATAGATAGATAGATAGATAGATAGATAGATAGATAGATTGATTACATACTAGGGGAGAACAGATATTCTAAATGATTGTTTTTTCTGCATCTTTCCAAGTCCCACATATGTAAGTATGAAACCCAGTGCAAGGAATCCTGGATATGCAAATCCTTCGGCAGGCAAGCTAACTGGTGACGCTAGAATGTACTGCTGTAGATGGGATTCATTTAATACTTACACAGCAATCTTTCCCTTACTGAGGAGGTCTTCTACGGTTAATTTCATGTATTCCAAGCTGTGGTACTTCAGCCATTCTGTGGAGGTCTGTATGTTACTCACTCGGGCTTCCTTTCCTTGTAGTCTCTATAGGACAAGTTACAAAACACAGATTGAGAGGCATTTTTGTGATGTAATTTTTTATTTTTTTTTATTTAATTAGTATTTCGGAAAGACCTTTGAGCGTGAGCTCTTTTACACAGGTTCCACGTCAGGGTGGACAATAAGACAATACACATATTCAGTGGTTACAGAGGCCTGATCATTAGGCATTAAAGAGTGATTACATGAGAATTAGACAAATAGGAGAAAAAAACTGAGCAGCTGTAATTGAATACTAAGCTATTTCTAATTGGTTGCCCTAGGTAGCACACCCCTGGAAACCTCCAAATCCGTTGATAGACTATGGCAGAGTAACTGCATAGTGTTTAACGCTATCCCAGATGGCGAGAGGCTGGGTGACAGTTATGGCAGAGAACCAACAAGGCCAGGGTCTATAATTAATAAATGTCTATTATTTCAAATGCAATCTGTTTCTCAGGATTAAACACAATTAATAAGTAATGACCCAGTTTTCACAGGGTTATAACAGAGTACAAAAGCCATGCTTGATGTTTTTGTATTTTTTCCCCAACAGTTATACAGTGCATCTAGTTTTAGACATGTAACTGTTAAGCAGTTTGCCCTCCAGCATGCACATCTTTTACATGTTTATATGCACAGTTCCTGGTTTTTATATGGCTTTAAAGGTGATAGGAAACATTTTTTACACCTCTAGATGCCCTCCAGTTGTTCTTTTATTGGATACCCAGTATTCTGATATACGTTTGACCTTTTTTGTTACATTAATAATCTAATTTTGTTGCTTTTGTAACTACCCTGAATCTCTCTCTGCTCAGCAGTTGCTGCTGTCTCTTTTCATGCTGCCTGAACATTCTGTGCAACACAAACTCTTTTCCAGGCCATTCAGATGAATGGTATGGAATGGGAGTCTGTGATGTCATAGAATGTCTTAGAGATATGAAAATCAAGAGCAGTAACTGGTGAAGAGAGTGGAACTCAATGTAGATCTGAGGCACCCCAAAACTAGATTACTTATTTATCAAAAAATCATCAAAACTTATCATAATACATAACTGGCATGGAAAGGAAGATGGAAGGGCAGCTAAATATGCAAAAATCATTTCCTATCTCCTTTAAGACTACATTCATGAGTTCTTTGGATTCAAGAACTGCGTAGCGAAGATGAGCAGTTCTTGTACACAAAGGACTTGAGAAGAAAATCTCATAACAAAACACACCTAAATTGCACATATAAACAAATAGTGTTAAAACCTTTCTTCTATATTGCTTTTACTCCCAAGGATAGTCTGGCGCGGCTTCTCATTCCTCTTTCCGCCTCTACAGACCAGCACCAGCCTCCGTCAGAGTAGTCAGTTAACCCCATGGATTTCTCCCCGTGGCAGGGATGGGAGGGGGCTGTCCCCCTGAAGTACAATCCAGTGTGGAACACTCCAGGTGGCAGCTCATATCCGCAGACAGGGCTTCACGGACCCCAGACCTCCTGTGTCTGCTTTTCTGTTCTTTCTCCTCAGCAGCCGATGTGACTGTGCATGTGGAGGCATACATGGCTTCACCAAGCCACACACCCTCCCTTAGTGTGCCACCCACATAGCCTGCATTGCTCCCAGGCCACCACCTGGTAGCAGTCAAAGGCTGAGCAGACCGAGCCACCCACAACCCCAGGAAAGGAAAGCAGCCCCTTGAATGCTTAATCCTCTTCCTCCAGCCAACCCCTGCTGACCGAGTCTGTCGTCGAACCTGGGTTGCCAGCATGGTGCAAGGTGTGGCATCCAGCACCTCAACCGTCAGTGCCACCAGGACAGCTATGTTAAAAATTTTCATCACAAAAAATGGAACCCGAAATTAAAGTCAGAATGTTTTACCTTGCAGAAAATTAGAGAAACCCCTGTGTTGGAAATGGACAATGCTAAAAGAATTTCAAACTTCAGAATTTTAGATCTACTAATGCAAAACACCTCATTATGGATATACTGCAAGAGTGTCTGCAGTCTTTAGCAATAAACATGCCTGGCTTGGCTAAGAAATGATGTCATAATTTAAAATAGTGTCTTCAGGTCTTTTCCAAAAAGTATTCATTTTTATAGCAGTGTCATTTCACGGAAAACCACAAGGATTGCAAAGTCCTATTACTCACCTCAAAATGATGTATGATAAAATCATATGGATAATTGATACAGGAGATTTAAGGGGTTATTTTTCTGTCGCAATGGTTAGGATGGAAATTATAGGAGTCTCAACTGCCACTCCTTAATGACAACCCTGTATTTTATTTGTCATGCTCATGTCCCTACTTTTGACATATGGAAATGGGTAAATAAAAGGTTTGCAAAGTGCTTCTGAACAGAACCCTTCATATTTTCCAGCTAGACAGCATCAGCAGTTATAAGATGGCAAGAAAAAATTTAGAAATCTCATTGGCCAAGAGACATCAACTGACTAGACATTAAATCTCTATATATGCAGAGTCACCCTGGTCCTAAACCACATCACACAATGAGAAAATCAGTCCTCCTACAACCAGAACTATCTTCCATCAGTCCCCTGCAACCAGAACTGATCTTCCCATCACAAACATGGCTGCTACCTTTACACTGTAAAAAACCTTCAACTGGGCCCTAAAAATAAATATCTTAAATAAAAAAAAACAAATTAATTAAATGTTGTTTCCCTGATCATCACACTCTCCTTACACACATAAACAAATTAGAAACATTAAGTATTGTTTATAGTTTTCATTACAACTGTTTCTTTACTAACCATGAAAAATCCCCCTTCTGTCTTTACCTGCTCATCAGGGAAATTTCTTCTGCTTGCCCTGACAGTGAGATACTTGAGTCTCTGGCTCTAAAACAGGCCTTTGGTGTGTGTGCGTGTACAGTATGTTAGGAGAGGAACATTCTGCCAGTGGAACTGAGCAGAATTTTGAATCTCTGTATTCCATGGTAAACATTCTATGTCTTGAATATAGGGAAAAACAGAAAAAAAACAGGATGACGAAAGTAAGCAACACAGTAATACTTTATAAACAAAGAGAAAAGGTGGGAAAACAGTTACATAGGCAGAGGCAGACCCAAACTGCTCAAATACATTCCTGATGTTTATAAAAGCACATACATCTGAATCATATATAGGTGTTTTCAGGTGAAATCTACACACACACCCCACCACCACCACCACCAAAAAAGGCAACCTGGCAGGTTCAAAGTTTTTTTTTTCTTACTAACCTTTTACCTCAGTCCTATTGCAATTTTCCTTTTAGGTACTAAACCACAACACATAAGTAAAAAACCAAAATAAAGAGAAGGTTGCCTTCAATGAAACTATATAACTATGGTGTAATGAAAATGAAGTTTTAAACACTGCTTATTTTTAAAAATGTACAGATGTTACAGTGCATGTATATGATAATTTACATGTTACAGAGAAAATATTTTTCAACCAACTCTACTAATAAATACTTTAACTACAAAGTACTACACTAGTTAACCTATTGCTGAAATATGCTATTTTATGCATTAATAGGGACTACTTTTTTCAGTTTTTAGATGTTTTAGAGGTAATATATTCTATACTCTTTTGAAAATAGTAAATACGTTTTAATCCCAACCAGAGTAAATCAAACTAATTATTTTTTGATGGTGGCCTATTGCATGTCTGATAAACCACGACAGGATGTGCATTAAAGGATTTTAATGCACTTCCCAGGGGCATAAGGACACAGCCTTTGGCCTCATGCCTTAGCACACCCCTAGGGCATGCATTAATATCCTTTAATGCACACCCTGCCATGGCTTGCTACTTACTTATTTAGGTCCCTTTTCCTGTGTACTGTACTTGTATTAATGCTTACAATGTGAAAGGATCTATCATTTGCAACAGTGCAGTGCTTTTCTATTTTGCCCTACGATATATGATTTCTAACTTGAACACCCTTGTTTACAAAAAAATTGACTGTATTTTTTTCTTTTTAGATGAAGATTTGTTTTGATTGCTAACGTTTACACATGAAGCAATTAGCATCAGCAAAACGTTACTACATCTGCAAGTGTGTGCAATCAGTAATATGAGCTATGAAATAATGGAAACCTGAAACACCCATTTCACAACCATTTGACTTCATGAGGCCTCCTGTGAAAGATGGTTTGAGTCCCAAAGCAACCATAAAAACCCTGTCTGCTGCCAAGTATATATTAATTGTAACTTCATCCATACTGATAAAATAAAATTACATTTCAGCTAGGCTTCCTGGGACTGCCATAATTAAGCAAATACAATTTGAATAGTTAACTAGCTTTTCTTGATTTTGCATAAATCATTTCAATATTACTATAAATGTGAATAGTTTCAGGAATGTGTGAAGTGTATCAGAGAAAGAAAGGTACACATGTTCAGAATCTGTGAAAAAAAGCCCAGAACTGATGGTCATGAACCACACCCGCTAGATTACAATAAACCAATGTAAATATGGCCCTGAAAAGACGGAATAGTTTCCAGCACCAGATACTTCATCCTATTTACCAGATTTAAGATATATCTCTCAACTGATCCTAATTTTTAGAGAGGTCCCTAATTTTGCATCAAACATTTTCTCTGTTCCTCCTGAATCTGATGTTTTCATCACCAAAGAGCAGGGTTTAAGAAGCAAAAGTAGTGTTTAATGCTACAACTGTAGGGCTGGGTCACTGGCAAACCAGCAGTAGCACCACTTGTCATGCCAAGAACAGGGATGCTACTTAGATGCTGTATTTCAGTCAGGAAGAAGAGACAGGCAGAGCCCCAAGTTGGGGGAAGGGGCAAGACTGCAGATGTTTAGAGAACAGAGAGGAATCCTCAGTAGTTTGCAGTACTTAAAGAAAAACAGCTGTGCACTCATATCTGGGGTTCAACCGCCCCAAATTATAACACACTGAGTTTTGCTAGCTTGCTGAATTTCGAATGATTTTGTATCAGTGAAGTGCAGTCAGAGTCAGTGCATTTCACATTTATCTGAACACCCCTGAGGAAGTCCAGGTGATCAAAGTGCCAAGGTAAGCAGCTTTTCAGAGACTTCCTGAATTTCCAAATAAATGTGGAATGCACTGACTTTAACTGCACTTTACTGATATAAAAAATCAGAATTCAGCAAGCAAGCAAGACTCAGAGTGCTGTTCTTTATAGACTTTGAACCCCAGGCACGAGGGCAGGGCTCTTTTTCTTTGGATATCAAAAAGCTGGCAACAAATGCACGGAGTGTACATAAAGATAGACTGCAGCTATACACAGCACGAATACATGCACAGAGTTACAAATTGTGACATAGGTGACATATTACTCTCAGACCATGCCCTGATTCAGACGTCCCTGCGTCTCAATTAAACCAGACCAAAGATTCAGTGGCAACTCAACATCTTACACCTTAGGTCTGAGGAAGTTTGATCCTTTCTTGCGGACAGGATACTAGAGATCCTACAGCGTAATCAGTAGAGCAACCACACAGAAGCTATCCTCTGTGACACACTTGTAACGGTCCTACGAGGTCACAGTATTGCATTCCTAAATAAAAGAAAGCCAAGAAAGACAGCAGCCCCTTAGTAACCTGCAGGACACACATCATTTCCTGAAGGACACCCATAAATAGGGAATACATGATGGGTTGCAGTGGAATAACACATTTATCTCCACTAGTGAGTGGTAAGACCCATAACTCACGAGTGGCAAAGCCATGAGTTAGTTATAAAGGTCTTACCACTCGTGTGTGGAGATAAATGTGTTATTCCACTGCAACCCATTATGTATTTGATACACTGTATACCACACTATTTGTAGCATTTTTACTGGTGTTTTACCTTGTTTTTAGCTCTAAACTGCCTTTCTTTCTATTGTAAACTCTCTATCTGGCCCATTGTTCTCTGTGTTCTATTTCCAGATTCCAAGTGGAAATAACATATAATGTATGGTAGAACGTTGTTATGCATAGAAAATCCATACCAGCTAAAAAGTTGTTATGCTGCAGTAGCTTGTTGTTATGCTGCACCAGGTATGTAGCTACTGCAGCATAACAACTTGGAACCTTTCACATAATGCTGTAAGTGCTGTGCGAGCCGCATTCTCTTTAAACAGCTGTCATAACTGTACACAGTTGCGAATGGCGATTTTAAAAATGCAGGTACCAGATTAAAACACAATGTATGTCTTTATGTGACGAAGTACCTTTGGAAACGAGCCTCTGGCTCAAAGGTTGTAAACTGATTCTTAAAATAAATAAAATAAAAAAAATAAATAAAATAAAGCATGTCGACAGCTATTTTCTTCCGGGAGCTATCCGATCATTTTTTTTTTTTTTTCCAGTCTACCACAATCGCTCTTGCCATCCAATGTAAGCTTATGAATTGTAAGTACCGTAAAATTCAAGAGAAACTGTTGCCGTCTTCGCGTTTCTGTCTCATTATGTGGGGTACAGTAACAATTTTCTAATTTGTCATCACAGATGGGTGACCATACACTATAAAAGATAATGTATAGTCCTCTATCTGTGACAAGTTTGAAAACCTCTTCTCGAGGTTGTCATGGCGACTGAACCTCTCGAGCTTCGTTCTCGAGGTTCCGAACGTCGCCATGATGACCTCTCGAAGAGTTTACAAACTTGTTACAGATAGAGGAATATACATTATCCTCTATGTTCTAAGTTATATAAATTGTGTTCTAAGTGAAAATAAATATTTATCCAAAACTAACATGATTTACTTGTCCAATTTATTCACCACTGGTGTGGTATATACAGGGTGACAGAGCAGTAAAGGACCAATGATAAAGTGAAGCAAGAAACAAAGAGCAGCCTTTTATACCAAACTATATACCCCATTAAGCCTATACAACTCAGAAGCAATGAATGCTTTTCTTGCCCTGTTAACTTTTCCAGCACTTTTGGTGGAGCAGGCTGCTTCACTTACCACCCCAAACCAGAGTACGGGACTGGAGTGGGTGGGTTCAGATGGCCAAAGGCCAGAAGGCACCAGGGCTGGATGGCTATATAGCTGAGCTATATGAGTCTTGGCAGAAACTCCTCTTGCCGCCACTGTTAAGTTTAAAACGAGGTGCTTGCAGGATGTGAGATAACAGGAACTTGGCAATACACCACAATATTGATAATCCCTAAACCAGGAAAGAGCCCCGCAGATTGTACTGCATACAGACCGATATCTGAACAGACTATACATTTTTTTATGACAGATTATACATTCTTCATGGCAATTATGGCCCAGCACCTGGAACCCCCACTGCCTAACCTAATACATCCAGACCAGGCCAGCTTTGTTCGAGCCAGGCAAACGGGCGATAACACCCAGTGTATTCTACATATTCTCCATCACATACATGCCCATAAAATTCCACCACTACTGGTTAGTTTAGATGCTGAAAAAGCATTTAATAGGGTGTCTTGGCCCTATCTATTCATGACACTAACTAGGCTGGGATTCTTGATTGACTTTGTCTCTCTCCCCCAGAGAATTTATGCTTCCCCACAGGCCTTCATTAAGGTGAGCGTGCTATACCTCCAATACTTTTGCCCTAGGACAGGGCACTCAGCAAGGATGCCTGCTTTCCCCACTCCTGTTCATGTTCTATACTGAGCTTCTCATTCAAGCAATAAGAGAAAACACCACCTTCAGGGGAATCCAAGATGGGGGCAGAGAACATCGTTCGATGCTATATGGTGATGATGTCCTCCTATATGTCTCAGAACTGGAGGTGATGACACCCAAGGTCTTTCATACACTTGCCTAATTTAATGGAATTTCGGCATATAAACTGAACACCACCAAAACGGAGACCCTCCCATTCTACTACGTCCCAAGTTCTGTGCTGAGACAGCAGTAGCCTTTTTGCTGGAACCTCACTGAAATAAAATATCTAAGCATTAAGCTTTCTCTTAGGCCAGAAAGGTATGAGGTTAATTATGGGCTCCTCACCAAACAAATGACGACTAACCTTCAGAGATGGCACTCCTTACCCCTAACACTTATAAGACAGGTAGACTCAGTACGCGTGGTGGTCCTGCCCCCCCCCTTCCTATATCTTCCACAATGTCCCCCTGCCAGTCCCACAACATGACTGGAGGAAATGGCAGACAGCCATTTATTTATTTAGAAAATGTTTCACCAGGAAAGACATGAGCTGTAAACAGCTCATTTCCAGAAGTGTCCGGGGTACAAGAGTTGGGAGAACAAGCAAACACATAGCAATTCAAGTACAATTATTAAAACAAAACAGTGTAGTACAATTACAGAGCAGAAATAACCCAGACCAACCGGCCGGGGTAAACAGAACCATATTCGGATATAGCATACATTGCAACAACCCAAGAGCAGGTGATCCAACAGGGTAAAGGTGAGAGACAGCCATCGCTAGACACAGTTCCAAAATGAAAAACCGTGAATGGCCCAGGTTGGGAGGGGTGCAAGTAAGGGCTGCCAGCCGGAGCAAGATGAAGCCCAGAGAAACCTATACTCCAACAAGGTAACAAAAACACACACTACACTCGCAGGTCTATCACCATTGAGTGCTTTATTTGGCAAATCCGCAGTTCAGTAAGTGTGTACAGACCATTACCACTGCCACAAAGCCCCCAGACTTCGGGTCCACAAAACCCTTTGTCACGCCCCCTGACGAAGGGTTTGTGGACCCGAAGTGCCGGGGCTTTGTGGTAGTGGTAGTGGTAATGGTCTGTATACACTCACTGAATTGCGGATTTGCCACATAAAGCACTCAAATGGTGATAGAA
Source organism: Neoceratodus forsteri (assembly GCA_016271365.2). Classification (NCBI taxonomy): domain Eukaryota; kingdom Metazoa; phylum Chordata; order Ceratodontiformes; family Ceratodontidae; genus Neoceratodus; species Neoceratodus forsteri. The sequence continues at coordinate 48,766,095 of JADMNL010000025.1, forward strand.
CTGCGAGTGTAGTGTGTTTTTGTTACCCTGCTGCAGTACAGGTTTCTATGGACTTCATCTCTAGATAGATCTGGCATGGCCAACCCTGCCCCCCAAATCAGGTTTGCCACTTTGATGCTACCTAAGAGTAAGGGGGGAAGGACTGCCGGACCTTAAAATGTATTACACAGCGGGACAGCTCCACGTAATTTTTTTACTGGCATACCCATGGGCCAGGCCCCCAGTGGTTAGATGTGGACAGGGATTTTCTCCCCTTTCCAGAAATGATCCGCTACATGTTTGGAGCGGGTATGGGAAGGGGGGGTTCGGGCCTGATACAAACCCATGGACCCATGGGGTCAGGGAGGTCTGGCAGAGCAATGTGGATGCCATGAAACTAGCACCCCAGCTTATCTGGGCATGTCTGCTAGCACAGCAGGACAGGTTTGCACCGGCTCGTATTGATATCACTTTTCATGACTGGCAAAGGAAAGCCATCATATAACTCAGTCAGCTTTGCTCAGGCTCAGCTGTGAAATCCTTTGCCAAGTTGCAACAGCAGTTCAGTCTAGAATGGAGAGACTTCTTTAGATACTTCCAGGTGCGACACTGCCATGCCACCTCGCCCCCTGACATTAGAGCCCACAGCAAGTGTTCATCACTCAAACCAGCTTTGTTAATGCACATCAGGACTCAGAATTCCAGGCACCTCATCTCCACCATATGGCACTACAAGAAATACAGCAACGTAACACTGTATATGTTGCCAGTAGGTGGGGGAAGGAGCTTGCCATGCATCTGGATAAAGCTGAATGGGAGCAGGGATGCTACGAGGCAGGCAGGAGCACATCCTTGCATGAATGATGTGAATAAATGTGGAATCATCTTATATGGTTCTTCCACACGCCAACAGTCACTGCCAGGTATGTGATGGAAGGCAATGCAGCATGCTGGAGGGAATGTGGTATTATACCCGCAACTCATGCACATATAATGTGGTCCTGCCCTGCACCTGGGAACTTTTTTCAGAAGCTGGAGAAGGCAATTTCAGAAGTGCTACACACTCCAATGTGACCGATATCCAATTATACTTGTTCAATATTTATCCTAGGGGCCTCAAAGATAGACATAACAAGTATGTGCTGGGGATTATGATACTAGCAGCTAAGAAGTGTATAACTAGAAAGTGTCTAACACCTCAGGAGGTTATCCTGGACCAGTGGAGGGCCATGATTAATAACGTTTATAAAATGGAAAAGGCTATATTTAACTTGAACGAGAATCTGGATCTATTCTCCTCAAAGTGGAACTCGTGGGACCTGTATGTTATGCTCCATGATACCGCCTTTCTCCTTTAAAAGAACTATAGCTCCCCACAGCTGGGTAGGCACCATGGGAGCAATTTATGCAGTGCTGGAATTCCAGCCTGCTTCAGACCTGATGCCATCCCGACCTCCAAGGACTGTGTATAGCTACTGGCTTTATTACCTGTCTGAAAGGTACTCCCCTGCTACCCCAAGACCCCTCTTGTACTCAGCTACCTTATCAGAGCATACAGGAATACTATAAGCAATAATTTGGAATATCCACCCCAATGCTGTACCTGGTAGCAGGAGACCTCTTAACCACTTGTAAAGTTATAACTAGCATCCTGTGCTAACTGTTACTCATGATGCTTCTACATATTATTGTCTACTATGTCTGAGCAAAAAAGTTGTTTTTAATAAAAAGTGCACCTCAGCCCTTGCATCGTTAGCGCAAGCATTTGGGAGGAATAGTTTGGAGTACGTCCCCTGGATGGTAGTGGACTTATACTGCTTATTGTTGCTCAAACAGTGGCCCATCCATCAGAAAAGGCACCTCTGCCTCCCATCCATGAAAAAGGGTTAAGCCTGCTTATTACCAGACAATGTGCTGCCATCCTCGGCTCCTGCAGCTTATCCCACACAGTTGTGTCCACCTGGGTGGAACTCAAGGACCAGACCAGGAAGAAGATGGATCCATTCACATGAGCAGGCGTGAGGTTCAGGACACAACTCTGTCATTACCATCATCAACTATGGGCTGGTTGTTTATGGCTCTGCCTCTGCTACATCCCTTCACAGGATCACTGTTGCTCTTAACAAAGCATGCAGGCTCCTTACTGGGGCTGCCTGCCTCACACACACGTGTGACCTATATGCTCAGACTGGGTGGCTTCAATTATTCAGCCGGATCCAATATCAAACCTGCTTAGTTGCCAGGAAGGCACACCTTGGTTTGTTACCCCCTTGGGTCCAACAGCTCCTTAGCCCTTGTCACAGTACCCAACATACTCGCAGCTTGGTAACTCAGGTCTTTACTGTTCCCAGATGCCGCACCACCTTAGGTCAGAGGTCTTTTGCTTACACAGCCCCCTTCTGGCTCAACTCCCTGAGTAGGGATATCTCTGCCAAGTCAAAACTCGGCCCTTTCAAACACAAACTCCGACAACATCTATTAGCAAACAGTATATGTGACTGCCGCCCTTAGCAGCCTTCAGCTTATTTTATCATTGTACTTATACCTTTCAGCACTTTTAACTCTTAGCACTTCATTTCGATCCTACCCTCGAGCCTTTTCCCGCCACCCCTCACCCCTGCTTCTTCTCTGCTTATGCATCTTCAAGTTCTTCCCTTGCTCCTCCTCATCTTCCCTTTTCCACCCTCCACCCATTCTCTCATCTCATGCCACCTCTTTTGCAACTTCTTCCCCTCCTTCTCCCGCCGTTTTTCTCTCTTACCTCTCTCCCACCCATATTACTCTTTGTCTTGGGTTTTCGACAAGGCCTGCTAGGCTGTCCCCTCTCCTGACTAAACACCACCTCTTCTCCTTATACTATTAATTTGTCTTCCTCCCCCTCACTTCACTAGCACTCTCCCCTTTTCTCTGCACTCACCCCATTCCCCTCCTTCCACCTCCCCATCCTCTCATCTCTCTATCCTCACTACCTCCTTTGCAACTCCGCTCCTTCCCTCTCCACCTCCTGTGAAACTCAGCTCCTTCTCCCATCCCCCACCTTACACCCCATTACTTTCTCTCCTAGATTTTGACAAGGCCTCTCAGGCTGCCCTCTCTTCTAGTCCACTCTACTGTTATACTGAGTAACATTCAGTGCTATTTTGATTGCTTTTGATGTATTAATTTTTTTAAGTATATTCTTGATATCTGCTATTTACCTTGTTTTGTTTTTGTACTACTGACGTGGAACCTTTGTGAATGAGTTGCATTGCTCAAAGGTGTCGTAATCCAAGACTCAATAAATAAATAAAAATAAAACTTACTAGAGGAACTGGCTAGCTGGCTCTGTGGCGCCGAGTGCAGGTGTTCGCTCGGCACGCTGGTGACCAGGTTCTCACCCTGAGCCCACGTACCAGGACCGGAGACCAGCAGGAAGGGGGATTAACAAGCATCCATTGGATACTTCCCTCCCAGGTGGGTGGGGCTAGCCTTGGCACCTGTGGGCAGACTGGGTGCCATGCTTGGGGGATGTGCTGCCTCGACACACCCCCTGCATGTCCCCGCCTGAGGTCGCCTGCACTCATGCAAGGCCAAGAACTGTAGTGGGTGGGGCAGAAAATTAGAAAATTGGCCCCCATCCAACTGGATGACAAGCACCGGCTCCTGCCACCATGAAGCCCAGGAGTCAGCCCAGACCAGCCCTGCAGTCCTGGGATGTGAAGTTGGCCAGTAAGGCACTCCCCCCCCCAGGCACCCCCCCAGAAGAGACGGACCCTCCCAACATAGAGATACATCAGGCTACCCAGGTACGCTGCAATTGGGGCTGGTGGATGGTGGTAGGGGTCAGGAGGGCATCAGGGACCTAAGCGCTCTGAAGGAGTGGCTAGACAGAGATGCCAGAGGAGCTGTATAAACAAAAAAATACAAAAAAGAAGAACTGGCTACAAGGAGCCCCATTATCCACAGAGCCAGTCTGCACACATTGTTTTCCAATGTTAAGTTCTACCTACCATCCAGTGTCAACCCACCTCACATGCACTGTCCATCTTGGGGGGGTGGGGTAGGGAACAACACAGTATGGTCACCCACTACATCAAGGCTTCACCTCTCCCCCCAGAGGATGCACTCCTGCAGCAGGGCAAGCTTCAACTTTCACTGCAGCCTGTAAGAACAGGATCGACAGTGTAACTCACGCACCACTAGCATCAGGGAGGGACTCAAGCATGTAACTTGAACCCACATCTCCAACACAGTAATACAGTACACTACTGCCAGCACTACTGACCAGACAATAGCCAACAGTTATTACCACCTTTTTACATTGCTATCCAGGATTTGGGATGTTTCTCCCAAATTTGTTAAGCTTTGACCCTAATCTGTGGACTAGGGTTTGAGAGGTATGAATTAGGCAGGCAACTACAATAGGAATAAATGTATTAATGGTTTCAAGCACCACTGGAACAGCAAAAAGGGCTTAGTAGTTACTCAGTGGGTGGCAGTAAGGCAGGGAACTTGGGGGCAGGCAGTGCAGACTAAAACTCCATATAGGCAAAGGTAAAAGTCAGATAGGGTATTACAGGCAGACTGGAAGGACCAATGGTCTTTTTCAGCTATCACTGTCTATGTTTCTGTGTTTCTAAAACTGCAGCCTCTGGAACCTAAAAAAGTTTTGCAATTACCAGCAGGTCCCTGGTTTGGTTGACATGTGTGACCAATAAACCCTTATCAGGTTCTATGTAGGTACCGGGGACATCTTGCCACGGGGGTCTGGCTCTCACTGGAACCTGGTCCAGCTCTGGTGATGAGCTAAGGAAGAAACAAAAACAGTTCAAAGAAATTAAATAGAATCTCCAGAAATACAACCATGTTGTTTGAACGCTGTTGTTTTTTCCTTACTACATTAAAGGACTTACTGCAAAAATGAAATGTCTGAAAATTGTCAGCTTTCTACTACATGGCATTTGTTGACTTGCCTGGTGAAATCTACCCTGACTGATAACGTTGTATTTGTCCTGATAAACCCTTAGGTTATGTTGCATGTACTGTACTAAAAAACTGTAAAAAAAAATCATTATAGTGTATGGTGGAACGTTGTTCTCACTCGAAATTCCACTATACCAAAATGCTGTTCATCTACACACACAAGAATGAATGGAATGCTGCACTGACCGTGTGTAAAGAACAGCATTCCTTTGCGGTAGTTTGTCAGACAAGGGATCAGTTAATTACTAATAACTTGAAAAGCTGGAGCAACCAGATTTTATCTTTAAAAAAAAGTTTTCACTTAAAAGTTTTGGCATATGGAGAGTTTCTTTTCTCGCTAAAGGAGATATCCGGCCGCCATGCATACCTCTCAACTGCTATGAATTTTGCATAGCGCCATGATTTTCAGACTCAGATTTACCCTTGCTCCGCATAAGTTTACTGATGTTTTTAATAATGTTAGTGCTATTTCTGGACACACAAACTATTAAATGATTGAACTAAGTTGATAGAAACAATCCTTATCACTAACTATATGGAGACCACTATTTGTAGACCTTTTATTCTTTAAAATAAGAAAGTGCTCCACATTCAGGCCATCTGCTATGATTTTTGAAGGCCAGTGCTATGATTTTCAATGCCAAGAGGTTGAGAGGTATGCCGCCATGTTTTTTTTGGTGTAAATCCCACCCACACAAGAATGGCGACAAATGTGAGTGTGCGCTGCTAACGTAGAGACGTCCAGTCCCTAGCAACCATACAACTCACCATATTATCAAAGGGGAGACAACAACTTCTTTTTCATTGGAAAAAAATACATTTTAAAAACCGAAAAAGATACTATTAAAATAATTTGAGGGGCACCATACACTATAAAAAAATACAGGATAGGTAACCCCATGCAAAACCGTGTGTTCTGCCACTTTGGGGTCAATTCCTAAGGACCTCTCAAGCTTCACTCTTGAGGTCACAGGGAATCAGACCACTCTCTGACAGAACACACTGGTTCTGCATGGTTACCCATCTGGTATTCTCTATATACTATATATTGTTGGCTATTGCCTGTTTCAAAATGTACCCGGAACAAAATCAAGGCCCAAGTTTTATTAAATTTGTGTCAGATCAGATTTTGCAGCATTGTGTTCATTGTAGGCAGTTTAGAAACATGCAAAACCTCTGTCAGACATTTTCTAGGGCTGCAAACCTTTTATATCCAATGGCAGAGAATGATCTTTGCTATTACGGTGGCCAGAGGGCACAGTCTAGATTGCCGTGGGGTAGGAAATGGAAATATCAGCCAGGCAGCAGTGCACGCACTCAACGTTTCACACCAATGTGTGCTTTTTCAACAGATGCTCAAAAAAAAGTGCACATCAGCATGAAACGTTGAGTGCATACTCTGCTGCCCACCTGACTTTACCAGTTTTTTTTTCCAACTTGCTTTCTTCACTGGCGACCTGGGAACTCTCTCAGGCTATCCCCACACACCACTGCTGCTCTACCACACACCTGAAGCCCGCCATCTGGGAAATCGGGGACAACCCCCCCCCACCTACCTCAGATTGATGGACCCCTCCTCGGAGCTTCCCAAGGCAGGTCCACCTCCACTCCTGTGCCTAAGGTAAGTGGAGGGTCAGGAGAGCCAGAGAGACAAGCCCAGTAGTGGGTGTATGGTAGCAGGGCACTGGAGGCAGCAGTTGCCTATCTCAGGGCCAGCACTTTCCCTAGCATTAGTTTCCCCTGGAGCATGGATGTGTAATGATGTCTGCACAGACACACTGCTGACATCCGCTGCCGCTCCACCTCTGTACAGCATCAGCACCTGTAGCGACCCCGATCTCCATCGGAGGTCTCTAAGGCACCGAGCAAACCCCAAAACCCTCCCTGGGAGAGGAGAGCAGTCCCACGGAGACTCAATCCTCTCCCTTCCCTGCAGGAGTCCATTCCAGAACCCAGGACACCAGTGTGGAGCGAGGTGTGGCATCCAGCGCCTCAAGCCTCAGCGCCACCAAGCCAGCTGAACTGTTTTTTTTTTTTTTTTGCTTAACTCCACAACATATGTAACCCATGAGTGTCCCAGCACATATGGTTAGTTTTGTGGCTATGTTGGGGAAAGACGTGTTTGGGAAGCAGTCTGACATCAGTGATGACCCCCACCCCAGGTCTTTTTCATGGTCTACTGCTACTGGTAGTCTCCTTTTTAAATAAAACTACTGACCTGAATTCTTTGGTACTAACTAAAGGATCTGAAATTTATCCACACTCATCTCACCTACAACTTATGAAAAAAGATATCTTTTGTCAGGTCATCTTGTTAAAACCTTTCCAACAAAAGCACCTATTTCTTTACCTAAAATCTCTCTTTGTCCATCAGAAGCTCCTCCCAACATTTCCCTACTTCCTACATGCACACATTTATTTATTTTGGCCTGGTGGCACTGAGGGTTGAGGTGCTGGACGCCACACCTCATGCCACGCCGGTGACCCGGGTTCGGGAGCAGACCTGTATCATCAGGGATTGGCAGGGAGGGAGAGGACTAAGCATCCGGAAGACTGCTCTCCTCTCCTGGGGTGGGCTGTAGGGTGCTCCCGGCACTGTAGTGGCCTCTGATGGAGACCAGAGGCGGCATAAGCATACGGGCCGTGGAATGGACAGGACAACAGCAGGCTCAAGTGGCAAGAGGCGCAGTGGATCAGCCATGTAGGAGCCAGTGCACACCATGTCACGAGGGGAGAAACAGTACAAGAAATTCCCTGGAGGAGCAAGGGAGGCGACGGGGGCCCCAGTAGCCTGCCCACATCCCACCGCTGGACCTGCTGGCCACCGGCTCTCCCGAGCACCCTGACCCGGACCCAGAGACCATCCCTCTAACTTTCAGACAGGCCGCCAGGTAGGTGAGGCAGGCCCTCCCCCAAGGGAGATCCAGAGGGGCTGGATGGGACCATGGGTCCGGGGGGGGTGCTCAGCAACGTGTCTGCCGGTGGCACAGAGGTTTCAGGCTGGGAGTAGAGGTAGTGGTTGAGAGGGCACTCCTGAGAGATGCCCTAGTCCCCAGTGCAGAAATAAAATGTAAACAAAAAAACAATTGATTTTATTTTTTAAATTTATTTTAGTGTTTGGTAACTGGGTAAGGCCCACTAGGCACAAGTGCCTTTTTCCAGAGGAGACCTGGGAGTCGCACAGTATGCAAGTGGAGGTAATGGAATCAAACCCAGGTCTGCTGGATGTACCAAGCTTATTCACAGCTCGTTACTCTAACCTCTAGGCTATACTGCTATGCAATATCAGATTTCTGCACTCCCTTCAGCATTTCCCAGAATTCCCTTTGCCATGCAGTTATAAAAACACAACAATAAAAAAAACCACAAAACTTTTTAAGGTTTTAAAAGAACAGCCTTTCTGCAAACCTTCTCCTTATGAGCTGCCCCATTCCTGAAAGAACGCCAAGTAAAATGGCAAAAGGAGAAAGGAGCCACTCATTTCAATGTGCTTCTCTCCAGCAAATCAGGTTATTCTTTTTATTTGTCCCTCATGTTTAAAGCCAAAAGAATACACTCACCTGTCTGTGGTGAAAAACTGCTCATCGCCCAGTATTCGAGCCATGCTACTAACATGGACACTTGGTGCTGACATTACTGGTTGATAGACATCCCCTCGAAGTACTTGGAAACTGACGAAATCTACAGCAAAACTGGAAATATTCAAATAACACAGAAAATAAGTGAGTATCACAGATGTCATAGTAAAATAAAAAAATAACAAATGAACAGCTATATACCCCACATAACACAACAAATAATAAGAACAATGTTGCCTCTTGACTGCCCAACCAAGGCTTGATGGTGTATGTCGGGGTAAATGGATACTATGTGAAAAGGTACAGCATATACTGATATGGATGGAGGTAGCAATGTATCCAATTTCCCCACGCAGTGCAATGTCGACATTTTGTTTATCTGTATGTTTCTGCTCTTGTGTGTGCATTCATGAAAAGTACGAAATTACCTGAATTTTTATAAAGTTACTTAAAAATTCCAATAAAATACATACATTTTGGAAAAAAATTACAAATGAATACCAATCCTTCACAGTTTAAAGATAAAAGCTAGCAATTACTATGATCGATGCAACCCACTCTGAGGGTCCAGACACAGGGTGATGCGCTGCCATGCAGGCAACACAAATTTGGAAGCAAGCTCAGGAATCTGTGTCAGGAGGCATGCCAGACCATAGAAGCCACGGTGTAGCAGAGGGCTGTAGTCAGGTAGGACTGGCGGCGGCACCAGTGACACAGCAACCCCTGTGGTATGTCAAGGGAGCAGGCCCCCAAGAAGGCTCTCCCATGCCAGGAGAGAAGGAAGGGAGCAAGAAGGGAAGAAGAAACAATTATTCACTGTTATAAAGTTGTTTCTTCTTAGGGATCTGTCAATGAGCCTTAAAAATGGCATCTGTCTGCAGGGGTGTGCTGCCCCAGAGACAGAACTTTATGCAAATTTTAGAATGTAGAATACAAGTTCGAACTCTGCGCTGCGGTCATGCTTCTCCTGCTGTTGTAACGTCAGATTTGTTTCTATAGCCAGGGGAGCAGTGACCACTAAAACTAAGTGGCTGCTAAAATATTTCTAAAATATTCTTGAAACTTTCTGAAAAACCTAACTGAATTGAAGCAGACAAAAAACATATAGAACTGAAATGATCACATTTTAAAAAATTGTTGAGAAACAGCAATAAGTAGTGCTCAAGCAATCTCAAGATAAGAACCGATTCTTGTGTGAACCTATTTTCAGTTTCTCGAAGGGGAGGCAGAGTCAGGGTTTCTAAGGCTCATTGATGGATCCTTAAGAAGAAACAACATTCCTACGGTGAGTAATGTTTTCTTCAAACAACAGGAATCCATCAATGAGAAGCCTTGGAAATGGCAGTCTCACTAACAGTACCTCGGGAGGCTGGGTTTTTAACCTATTTAACAAAGAGGTTCTGCAAGACAGCACCTCAAAAGCTGGCATTCCTCCAGGACTGTATGTCCAGACAGCAGTGATTTGTGAAAGTGTGTACTGTTTTCTGGGTAGCTGCTTTACAAATTTCTTCAAGGGGGATGCCCCTTGTGGCTGTCACAGAAGAAGAGGTGCCCCTTTTGGAATGTGCTCCTAGGCCTTGGGGGTTATCTTACTAGCTTTTCTGTAACAAAACTATGCAGAAAGCTATACAATGAGAGAGAGAGAGAGAGTTTCTAAGCTGCTGGCTTACCTCTGCCAACCTCTCCATGGGTAACAAATAGCTGTGTGCTCTGGGACCGGATGTCCCTTGTGCGGTCCATGTAGTGACCTAGTGCTCTTTGTATAGCAAGACAGTGCAGTTTTTGCTCACTTGTAACTGGAATATTCAGGACATAGGACAGGAAGAGTAACGGACTGGTTTGAGGGGAATTCTGACAACACCTTAGGTAGAAACTTACTATTGGTTCTAAGGACTACCTTTTCCATGTGGAAAATATGTAGTTTGGATCTGTACAAAGGGCTTGCAGTTCTCTTACCCTCCTGACAAATGTCATGGCTATCAGAAAAACTGTTTTCCATGTGACATATTTCAAGTCAGCTGTACCCATAAGCTAAAAAGAAGCCTCCATCAGCTGAGCAAGACAGATATTTGGGTCCCATGAAGGGACTGGGTCCCTTATAGGGGCATATGGATGATGGAGGCCCTTAAAAACATTTAAAAACAGGATTCAGAGATGGCCTATCAATGCAGCGGTTGGATTTCCGTCTGCGACACCGGCTACCTGGGTTTGGGAACGTACTCGGGTCACTGGAAGGTCGGCAGGGGGGGAGAAGGATAGAGCATCCAGAGACAGCCATATCCCTCCGGGGAGGTGGGACGACTCAGCACATTCTGGCCCCTAGCATAGGCTGGGGTCTTGGCACAACATCGGTTCCAGTATGCAGTGGGGAGGGGTGGATGTCGGCACTTGCCTTGACGTCACTACGCCACCCCAGGGGAGAAAGCAGGAGGAAAACACAGCCCAGTGTCACCGGATGATGGCTGCCAGATCTCCGGACCCACCAAAAGCCCTCCGGTGAGCTGTCCCCCTCGCTTCAGCAGCATCCCCAGGTCCTAAACTGAAATGTGCCAGGCTGCCCCACACTGGTGCCTTCCCTCTCATCGGAGGGGGACCCACTCAGCAACAGGATATGCCAGGATACTCTGGGGAGCGGCTACAATATGAAGGACTGAGGAAGGAGGGTCTCAAGTGGGGGACAGTAGGAGGAGCCAGGAAGATCCAGGTGGATCTGAAGGAGTGGGGGTACTGGTGCAGGTAGGAGGATAAACAGATAAAAAAACAGGATGCAAGGCCAAGAACTTGTCTTTGCCTGTGGATGCGTAGGCTGACACAGCTGCCAGGTGTACTTTCAGGGCTGAAGGGCTGAGGCCTAAGGACAGTAAGTGTATAGGTAGTTGGAACTTCAGATAACCATGCTTGTACTGGGATTATCTTTCTGGGGACACACCAGTATAAGAATCTCCTCCACTTGGAGGAGTATGCTGTCCCTATTGTTGTTTTTTTTTGGAAATCTTCAGCACCTTCAGCACTTCCTCTGACAGATTCAAACTACATAATTCTAGCTCTTCAAGAACCATGCCCTCAGACAGACTGTTCGGAGGTCTGGGAATGTTATCTTGCCCTGAAATGAGAGTATACAGGCTGTATCTTAGCAGCAGGTTGACTGGAATCTTGTGGGACAGGGTCAGCAGCACTGACTACCAAGCCTGTCTGGCCCAGTCTAGAGTATCAGGATCACTGTTGCTGGCTCTCTCCTGAGCTTTATGAGTACTCTCTGTATGAGTGGGAATGGTGGGAAGGCATGCAGGAACTTCCCTGTCCAGTCCAGAGCTAGGGTGTCTTCTGGGACTGTTCACCTGACTGGTGGCCTGCAACAAAACTTTGGGAGCCGATTATTCTCCCAAGAGGCAAACAGATCCATTTCTGGAGTACCCTATCTTCTGAAGACTAAAGGCAGCACTTTCTGATGCAAGGTTCACTCGTAGTTTCTCCAGCAGATTCTGCGTAGGGAGTCAGCCAGCATAGTGTCCCTGCTTGGCAGATGGACTGTAGAAATCAGATCCCAGATCCTCACAGCTTCTATGCACAGTTCTGAGGATCCTGTTCCTCCCTGTTTGTTTATGCAGTGCCTTGCTGTAGAATAGTCTGTTTGAATTTGGACAGACTGACCCTATAGCTGGGAAGAAAAGGATGGCATTGCCAGCAGCACCGCCCTCAGCTTGAGGAAATTTATTTGCTCCTGAGTCTCCTGAGAACTCCAGATGCCACTTGCTGTGAGATCTTACAGGTGGGCACCCCACCTAGGAGTGAAGCATCTGTTGCAAGTGTAACACCTAGGTGGCACCATCCCAAGGACTACTACCCCTGCCTGCATGGCTAGGTGCAGTTTAAGGGGCCTGGATATGGAAAACGAGTGCCTCCACCCGGAGGACAAGGTTACTGGTAGCATAGCTGACCTGGGTACAGCCCTCCGGGACACTGTAACCCCCCTCTTTCTCCTCTAGTGGTCTAAGAAATGTACAACAGACACAGTTACAATAACCCCTAATCAGCATACAAATCCCCACTTGGTTAGCACTTACCACCAGGGCTGGTCCCACCAGTTCAACCCTGGAGACCCCCTGTAAAATAAGGTTAGACATAGCAGGTAACAACAGTACAGTGCTTCTGGTACAAATTGGAACCACAGTCAGGTTAAATGTAAAAGGAATTAGATCTGATTTATTCCGGGGGAATGAACAAGGGAAGGGAGTAATTTGGCTGATTAGTTCTGTAACTGAGTCAATCAGGCAATCATGCAAGCACTTTAGAGTCCCTTCACAGTCTCACACGCTGGGTATCCAATTGGAACAAAGGTGGGCTAGCCTAATTCATTGCCCGGGATAGGCTGGCATTGCAACTGGTCGGGGCCCTGTGATGGAAAGAAGAAACATGCACAACCATACACAATTTGTAATCCAGAGCCTGGGGGCTCAGTTCGTGACAAGGAAACAACAAGGGAATCAGATGACAACACTTTGGATTTAGCTGATGTTGCAGGGAGCTACCCTTGGGTTTACTCACGTTACTCAATACGAGACACAGGAGGGACGAGATTGAGACTGCAGGCTGACAAGCTGGTATGCCAGGAGAAGCAGGGCCCACACAAAACACTGAGGTGTCGTTCCTGTTCGAGGTGGTTGAGCAGGGGGCTGATCCCCGGGCGAGTCTCTCATCGAGGGTGATCTCTACGCCTGGAGTAGCTGGCTGGGCCAAGGTGGCAGGACCCAAGTCGGGTGAACAATTTGGATTCAGTCCAGTAAATGCTGGATGCAGCTTCCAGCAAGTGTGGCACAATTAGGCAGTGGAGATCCAAATCATGACCCACTAACAGCATTCAGCGCACTTACAGTGAGACAAAACACAATACCACAGGTCAGATGACAGTCCAGTTGCAATTTCAGCTTTCCTGAGCAAAACCGTAGTCTCTGTGGTGATTTCTGATGTCCTGACAGGCCGATCACGTACAGCGAATCTTCGGTCTTCTTCAGGCAATGGTACAGTCACAATTTGGTGGCTTTTGCCATAATTGGTTCGGATACAGTCCGGTTATTTAAGCGCTCTCTAAGGATCCCTTTCGAGGGACAGCAGGCGGACAGGCTAAACTCTGCCTTTCTACCAGTTTCCCACACGACTACACCAGAGCAGCTGCTCGAATGTCTTGAGCTGTTCACTCTCTCAACTCCAAACTCAGACTGACACTCTGCTGCAGGCAGCACTGGGACTTCCTTCTGATCAAAAAAGGGTTCAGTTGGTTGATTTATCTGTCTGTCAAAGCAAAGACTCCCCCTCCAGGTCCATTTAGGCGCCAAAGTGAAAAAACTACAATTCCTACAGAAATTCACTAATACAAGACCACTGGGGACAGACTCCATTTTAAGGTCCCCAATAGGTACTGATAGGTGCAATACAGAAATGTCTATGCTGCAAAGAAAGGCAGGTTAGACAAACTATAATACCGTTGTTATTAGAGCAGTTTTGGATACCCTTTCAACTGTTAGGACAACCCCTTTTGGAACCTTTTTTTTTTTTTTTTTTTTGTATTATCTTTTTTCTCCCCTTGTGCCTCGCGACCCACCACTCCTTCAGGCTGCCTAGGTCCCATCTGCTCCGCCTGTCCCTTCCTGAGCCATCCAACCTCAAATTGCAGCAGTCCCTGAGATAACCCAGACATAACCCTTCACCGGGCGGGTCCCCCTCCACTGAGGGGGAAGGCACCGGGGGGGCACCCAGCACATATACTTGGTGCCAGGGTGCTGCTGAGGTGAAGGGTCTCCTACAGGGCATCGGCTGCAGCGGTGGACTGGCAGCCATCATCTGGTCGGTAGAGAAGCGGATTTTCCGCTTTTCCACTGTTCCTTCCTACGTGCGTCAGCAGAGCTCCTGGTCTCCACCAGAGGCCACTGCAGTGTGACATTGACCTACTACCCACCCCAGGAGAGGAGAGCAGTCCTACAGATGCTCAATCCTCTCCTTTCCCTGCCAGCCCCAGGCGTCCTGTGTCCATTCCCGAACCCGGGTCACTGGTGTGGTTTGAAGTAAGGTGCCAGTGCCTCAACCCTCTATGCCACTGGGCCAGCTTGGAAACCTTTTCAATTGCAAGGACAACCCCTGACCCACTACTTCCAGAACCCACTTTTTTACCTACTCCTGAAAGTAGTGGGTGAGCTCCACCCCAACCCCACCAGACCCCACCCCCAGCGGCAACAGTTGACTGGTGACCCAGGAAGAATTTTCAGGGGGTTTGTTTTGGCCAGGGCTTAAAGGCTGGTGATAAAGCATGCCTGGAGTCCCTCTTGCCTCTGTAGTAACCTCTTTGAGGTTGGTACTCATAGGCAGCATAGGGTCTTGGATAGTAACCCCTGCCCTGTCTCCTCTTCCATAACGCCTATAGGAAGTGGAGACCTTCTCTTTCTCAGTGGAATTCTTAAAAGTGGTTTTATATTTGTCCATTTTTTTCAGGTACACCTCTGTTTTGTCACCAAATAGGGAACTTCCCTCCAAGGGGAAATCTATGGCTTTTGCCTGGGTGTCTTAGGTAAGGAAGGTAGCCCTTAGCCAGGCAAACCTCCTCAATGCCACTGCATGAGCTGAGATTTGTGAAGCAGAGTCATTAGAGTCTACAGCCATGTGGAACTGGTTTTTAGCAGCATCCAAGGCTGACTTTGCTATGGCAGCCAAATCCAGTGCCACCTCACTATTCACCTTATCCCTCAGTGCCAGCACTGCATTCCACCATGCTTTCTGGTACTGGGCAGTGTAAGCCAATAAGCTGCAGCAAGGAACCTGTTGTGTATCCTTTTCTGGCCACAGCATCCAATTTCCTGGAATCCTTTTCAGGAGGAGGCAGTGTGGAGAGAGGCACACTGGCCTTCTCACAAGCAACTGACTGTACCACTCCTTCATGATCAGGGTAGACACACATTTATGCAATAGGAGTGGGCTCAAAACTCATTAAATAAATCCATTTATCTTCACAGCCATTGAAGAAATAAAATTTATCCATATAGTAGCTATGTCACAATCACTCTGGAACTCATTTAGAATGTTTGGCCTCAGTAGCAGTACTACCCATATTCAAATGCGAATAACTTTAAAATGAAAAAAGATAGCATGTTACTATGAGCATGAAAGTTGTTCAGCACAAAATTATCTACAAAATGTGTGGTGTTTCATTTATAGATACCTTATAGATTTTTTTTGTTCACTTTTTTGTTCACTTTTTTGACAGACATATGCAAAAAAAATAAGCACTCAAAAGTAACTCAAAAGTAAATGTACCTGCACTGACAGAAAGCATCCCTGTTGCATAAATGAAATATACAATGGTGAGCTGTCAGGTAAATGATTTATCTACACTTCTGCTGTTTGACCTAATACAGTCACTCGCGACATATGCCACTCGTGAGGTTACCCGAGGTCAAACAACACTTGTGTAGATAAATCATTTATCTGACAGCTCACAATTGTATATCCCATATTTATTCCATCCCCTGTTTGGCCACCTGAAACTTTTTTCCACTTTTTATCAATCTCAGCAGCTGAACTGGGTGCTGACATGATTATTTTTTTTTGCATTGTTTATTATATTCCTTTATAGCAGGAATAGTACAATATCCATAATAGTCTCTCAGCAATCAGTTAGATGCACATACATAACATGACATTTCTAACAGTACAATAAAATTAATACAGCAATTATATCCTGGGGGAGCAACGAGGAACCATCCATAACATAAATAAGTTCTCAATACTTTTTATGGGACAAATATTTCATCATTTTGTGACACATAAAACACCCAAGACCTCCAGGACAACTCAAATTGTTGTGCTCTACCCAGCTGAGTAGTAATTGCACGTTCTAAAAAATAAACTTCATTCATCACTGAATGCCATTGGGCCAGTGTTGGGGTTGTGGTAGTATGCCACAGGCGAGTAATCACTTTCTTTGCTGCTGCCAAGTAAAGATATAATTTACTTTTATGGGGCCACAGTGTGCCATCTTCAAATATATATCGTAAAACCAATTGTGGTGTTAGAGTTAATTCTGCATTTATCAACTGTGTCAAGCTAGAGCCAACCTCCTGCCAAAACTGAGAAAGCTTGGGTCAACTCCAAAAGCTATGAACTGTGTTCACCCACTGCTCTCCACACTGTCTCCAACAGGCACCATATGTCAGTGGTAAATATTTCATCAGTTTATCTAGGGTATTAAATAAACAGATCCGACATTTTCAAATAACTTCCTGCCAATATGGGGCCTGTGAAATTTTCATTGAAGGGAGGATCAGCTCCAGACATTTATCATAAGGAATATCAGTGCCTAAATCTATATTCCACGCTTTAAGAGTGTTCGGCATGGATTCAGCCCAATGGTCTTTGAGGGCTTTGTAAGGTAGACCAACCATATGCAGTATTTGATAACCTCTAAAGGTCTCTATTAACAGGTGCATAAGAAAAAATTACTCACCTTAGTAATTATGTTTCTTCTAATGGAGTCTTGCTGTATTCTGACTATTGCAGTTAGCCCCTGCACTCAAACTGCCCCGGAGAGAAGAGGGTTAATTTTCTATGCAGAGCATAGAACATTGAGCTCGAGCTCGATTCAGACCTTTGTCTGCTGCACTTAGAAGCACAACTGTCAGATTCTTACGAGCTAATACTAACTAACTACTATGTGGAAATTGTAAAATTGTTACTAACCAAATGGCAACCAAATATTTTGGATCCCCAAAAGACTCAAGTCAAGAAATCCAAAATCAAAAACCAGGTAGTGAACAACTTAAGACTGTTAAATTAATAATATAACCCACTCCCCCTCTCTAAAAGGAGGGAGTGCCCAAATGCACCCCTGGGGTAAAACACTGCACCTGCCAGCTCACTTCCCAAAAACAGGTTCTGAGAGGGAAGGCAGGGAGGGAGGTCAGAATACAGCAAGACTCCATTAGAAGAAACATAATTACTAAGGTGAGTAATTTTTTCTTCAAACCACATGAAGTCTTGCTGTATTCTGACTATTGTAGACTACCAAGCAGTACCTCCATGGAGGAGGGAATCGAACCTACCTTGGGAATAGGCTCTACAGTACTGCTGTATCAAACCGAGCATCACTCCTAGCCTGGATGTCCAGGGAGTAATGTTTGGTAAATGTATGGACTGTTTTCCAGGTGGCTGCTTTACATACAGTATCTCTAGCAAAGGAATATCCCTGGTCGCAGCCAGGGAAGCAGCTGTACCTCTAGTCGAATGAACCCTCAGACCTGAGGGAGGTATTTTGTCTGGCTTCTCACAGCAGAATTGAATACAAGAGACAATCCACCCGGCAATAGTTCTCTTAGTGGCAGGTTTGCCCTTCCCCATAAGTGAGAAACAACTGGAAGGAGTCAAACCTGTGAGCCTTAGCAGGGGTGTAGCCAGAAATTTTAGTTTTGTACACTTCAACAGTTGCACCCCCCCGCCCAATTAAAAAATGTACACATCCTCTCCAAATGGCACCCCCTTCCAAACAAGTCAGATTGTTGTCAGATGATTCTTCTAATCTCTAGAGAGGTTATACATGCATCTGTCTCCTAAACAAAAGACATTTGAACAGAGACACTCTTCAGTGGCCTAAACTAACCCAAATACTACAGATTAGAATGAAAATATTAACAGAAAGGTATATGGTTTTTGACAGGCACTCAACAAAATTGTACTCAAATGTGTACAGTGAGTATGCCTGCCTACACTCTTGAGCCTTAGTACGCTCAATGTAGTAACTAAGGGCTCTTTTAACATCCAAACTGTGTAAACTTCTTTCTCCTGAAGAAGAATGATCAGTGAAGAACACAGGGAGAGACGTAGATTGGTTCAGATGAAAATCTGAAACCACTTTAGGTAAAAACCTCCTGATAGTTCTAAGGACCACCTTATCTCTACGGAATGAGATAAAATCAGGCTCCACTGACAGAGCTTGCAATTCACTGATACGCCTGGCAGAGGTAATAGCTACCAGGAACACAGTTTTCCAAGTCAAGTACTTAAGCTCTGCTGAAGACAAAGGCTCAAAAGGGGGTTACATAAGCTGAGCAATGCAAACATTAAGATCCCAAGCAGGGGCAGTATCTCTAAAGGGGGGATTGGTATGAAGCAATCCCTTGAAAACTTTACAGAATACAGGGTGAGATGACAATGAGGAAGGCTTCCCCACTGACAGAAAAGCAGAAACAGCTGACAAATGCACTTTGAGAATAGCTGGTCTGAGGCCTAGGCCATTAAGATGAACCATATAATCCAGAACTGTAGACAATTCAGCAGTGTCTGGGGATATATGCTTCTTTGAAAACCAAATGCTGAATCTTTTCCATTTGGAGTTATAAGTTTTTCTGGTGGCAGGCTTTCGAGAGGCTTTGAGAATATCCAGAACCCCTTGGGACAGATGCAAATTTGCATACCCTAACTCTTCAAGAGCCATGCCTTGAAATTGAGAGACTGAAGATTGGGGTACCAAATCCTCCCCTGAGAGGAGGTTAACAGGTTGTAATTCCTGGGAAGAGACGGGGAAGATGGACTGCTAGGGACAGCAACAGGGGGTACCAAGGCTGCCTGGCCCAGTCTGGAGCAATCAGAATCACTTTGCAGGGTTGTGACCTTATCTTGACCAGCATCTTGAACAGTAGAGGAAAAGGAGGGAAGGCATATAGAAATTTCCCCTCCCAGTTCAAGATCAGAGCATCCAGAGAGACTGAGCCCAAGACTGGGGGTCTGCAACAAAACAGAGAAAGTTGGTGATTGTCTGGGGCTGCAAAGAGATCTATCTCTGGAGTGCCCCACCTTGAAAAAATCACTTTCAACACCGGAGGGTCCAGGGACCATTCGTGATGGCCCTGGGAGATCCTGCTCAATGCATCTGCTCAATGCATACATTGTCCTTCCCTGGAAGGTGGACTGCTATCAGAGAGGTCTGCAGAGAATAAGCTAGGGACCACAATTTCATGGCTTCCATGCACAAGGCCGTGGACTGATTGTTGATGTACCACATGGTGGTGGTGTTGTCTGTCCTGACCTGAACCACCTTGTTCTGCACTGACTGAGAGAAAGCTTGCAAGGCCAGAGAGACTGCCCTGAGTTCCAAGAGATTAATATGAAGAAGGGATTCCTGAGGGGACCACAGTCCCTGGGCTGTGAGAGCCCTCAGACGGGCTCCCCACCCCAATCGAGAAGCATCCGTGGTTAAGACCACAGAGTGAGACTGAGTGATGAATGGGACTCCTTGTCTGAGGTTGCCCTAATCCTGCCACCATTGGAGAGCCTAGATCAGAGTCTGAGTCACTGGAACTAGTTTGGTTAGAGAATCTTTCTTCTGAGACCAAAAGGCCCTCAGGTGAAACTGAATGTCCCTCATCTGAAATCTGGCCCCTTGGACCACTGCTGCAGAAGCTGCCATGTGGCCCAGAAACTGAAGGAAGTGCCTTGCTGGCTGAGGATCCAGAAGATGGAATGTAGAAGCCAGCTCTACAATAGCCCTTGCCCTTTCTGGGGGAAGAAAAGCTCTTGCTTTGACTGCATCCAACTCTGCACCTGTGAAGGTGAGGAGCTGTACAGGCTCGAGAACTGACTTGGGAAGATTGAGAAGGAATCCTAGGGAAGTGAGCACTTGCTGAATCACTAGCAGGTCTGACTTGACTTGGTCTGGGGACTGACCCACAATGAGCCAGTTGTCCAGGTATGGAAACATGGAAATATTCTTCCTTCTTAAAAAGGCCACTACTACTGCTAGGCATTTTGTGAATACCCTTGGAGCCGATGTCAGGCCGAAGGGCATAGCTTTGAACTGATAATGGCCTGAAGGCAATTCGAACCTGAGGTACTTTCTGTAGGAGCACCTGATGGGAATGTGAAAGTAGGCATCTTTTAAGTCCAGGGAGGCTAGCCAGTCCTCATGCTAGAGAGGAAGGATTATTCCCAGAGTCACCATTTTGAATTTTGGTTTTAAAGATGTTTGTTCAGGTATCTTAAGTCTAGGATGGGTCACCACTCCCCTGTCTTTTTTGGAGGTAAGGAAGTGCCTGGAGTACAGACCTTTGCTCCTGTGCAATGTAGAAACTCTCTCTACAGCCTTTAGAGCCAGTAGAGATGAAACCTCTGCCTCTAAGGCAATGGTTTCAGAGATGCTTGCAGGTGGAAAAGATCTGGCCCTCAGCTTTGGAAATTTCTTGAAGCTGAGAACCAGCCCCTGGCTTACCACCTCCAAGACCCACTTGACTGAGGTAACAGACATCCAGTCCTGGACGAAGTAAGTCAGTCTGCCTCCTACAGGAATGGGGGAGTCGACCTGGGCTGACACATCAGGGTGATTGCTTGGCAGGAGCCCTAGGTTGAGGCATGCATGCAGCCCTGCTCATCCCCCTTCTGCCTCTCTCTCTGAAGAACCCCCTCTGAGGAAAAGGAGAAGAGGCCTGTGCTTCATAGAAAGGCCTATGAAAAGGCATGCCCCTGCCCCAGCTTGCTGCCTTTGAGGAGTTGCCTGCCTTCCCTTGGCCTGTGCACTCCTATAGGTGGTCCTATACTCATCCATCTTTTTCATGTAATTATCTGTCTGCTCCCCAAACAGAGAATTACCCACCACAGGGAAATCCATGGCCTTAGCCTGGGTGTCCTGTGAGAGACTAGTACATCTGAGCCAAGCCATTCTCTGAAGAGCCATAGATATAGGCATGACTCTAGATGACACAACATTAGAGTCCACAGCAGCATGGAATTGTACCTTAGATGCCTCAATCCCATCAGCAGCCACCCCCTCCAGCTCCGAGGCTAGCTGGGGGGAGGTCTGCTTAGCCAGTGCCAGTACAGTGTCCCACCTGGACTTCTGGTACCTGGCTGCATAGGCCATATAGTTAGCCTGCCTGAGTCCCAAGGCGGATGCCGTGTACTGTTTCTTTGCCATGGCATCCAGCTTCCTAGAGTCTTTATCTGGGGTGTGTGAAGCCAAGGGTATATTAGCCTTATCGCAGGCTGCAGCCTGCAGCCTGCACAACCCCAACATGGCTGCATTGTTGATATAAGTACTCTGTACCTGAACCTGATAAGGTATACCTTTTGTCCATCTTTCTGTTGACAGGGGGTACAGAATTTGGAGTTTTTAAAATCTTTTGTGTCTGTTTCCCAAAAGACTTATGAAGGGGAATAAACAGTCTCTTGGACTCTGGAATGTCCATCATCTCCACATAATCAGGTTCCTCTTGTTCCTCCACGGCTTCCTCCATAGGGAGCTGGAGGGTTTCTGCCACTTTCCTGTAAAATATGTAGTGGTAAGGGGACTCAGAAAGCCTAGGAGGGGAAACACCAGAAGGCCGGTCTGGGGAGATGTCCGATTCAATGGGCTCATCCAGACCTTCCTCACCATCGTCATCATCATCATCATCATAATCTTCATCCCCCTCCAAATCCGGTTCATAAAAATCTTCAGAGGCATAACCTTGCACTGGAGGAACAAATTGAACCGAGCGCCTGCCAGAAGGCGCTGGATCAGACGGAACTGTGTGAAGCAATTCTACAGTCCTTATTGCTTTGGCAATCTCTTCGGCGGTCGGAAAATGGGTTTCTGGATCCGAACCGGATGATTTTTCTTTCCTTTGTCTTTCTGTAGGAACCGATCCCTCAGGATCAGCTCTCCTCTTGCCCGAAGAAGTATCACCCTGGTCAGAGGGCACTCCCTCAGGTTTGGTCGGAACCGAACTGGGCTGGCCATCCGGGTCAGCGGACTTCACGGCCTCCTTATCCCTAAGCCTACCTAATCTTTTTTCCAGGGCAGACTTAGGGACATTTTTACAGATTTGGCAATCTGAATCGAGGTGGTCAAACCCCAGACAATAAACACAGGTGGTGTGGGGATCAGCCTTAGCAAAGACTTCCCCACACACACTACAGTGTTGAAACCCAGCAGGCCCGGTTTTTCTTTTGGGTTTCTCAGACATAGCCATCCTAATCACAAACTTACCCTTTTTATGGCAAACAACCAGGCAAGACACCCTTATTGGTTTCTAACCGTGTCACGGGTATTGGAAAAAAACACAAGAAAATGCGTTTTTTTTTTTAAACCGATAAGGACCAGTAACCACACTCTATGTTTAGAAACAAAGACAGAATATGTAAATCACTAAATGGCCAGTTCAGCCGAACCGGTCAAAAATCAATTTTTACAATTTCCACAAGTTTACTATGTCTAGTTCACTACCTAGTACTTATTGTACCACAGACAGAGATCTGAATCGAAACTTGCGAAAAAATAATCGGTAAAACTGAAGACTTTAACTGACTTTCGAACTGCGAGCAAAGGAGAAGTCTCTGGAGCGACCGTTCATTTAGGCAGAGTAAAGAATCTGATGGTTGTGCTTCTAAGTGCAGCAGACAGAGGTTTGAACCGAGCTCGAGCTCAATGTTCTATGCTCTGCATAGAAAATTAACCCTCTTCTCTCCGGGGCAGTTTGAGTACTGGTGCTAACTGCAATCGTCAGAATACAGCAAAACTTCATGTGGTTTGAAAATGTGGTGTGGGATTTGGTAATGCATTCCAAGGAGGATTCTTCCTCAACAGAAATACCCGCACCTGCAGGTACAGAAAATGGTCCCGAAGTGGCAAGTGATAGGCTGCCTGTAAAGTTGCAAAAGGGACTACTCCCTGTAATCCAGGAATTGATATATAAAGGACAAGCCCCTTCTGTGCCATCTATGAAAAGTTAAATGGTGCGGACATGATTTTTGATGTAGCCTTTTGTAGTGACTTGTGGATGGGGACTTGTAGTCTCCTTGCAGGGGCTAGCCCCATCATATCCACTGCCTCCACTTCTTCCTCATCCTCCTCTGTCTCAGGACAGGGAATGCTGAATGTGTTTACCACTTGTTTGCTGAATGAGGAGTAAAAAGTGTAATCCTCTCCAGCTCTGGGAGAGGAACCAAACTCTTGCTCAGGTGAACCATCAGGATTTATGGGTTCACCTGCCTCCTCCTCCTCCTCCTCCTCATCTTTGTAATACAAATCCCCCTCCGCTTAAGGCAACTGGACTAGAACAGGAGTCTGGGGAAGGGGCAGGAAAATTATTCAAATTTCCCATAGCCTGGAAGGCCTGGAAAAACTGCCATACCTTAGTTATGTCCTCTGTAGAGGGCATTTCTTTCTGATCCATTGCCTGCTCCTTTTCCCTTGCAGGAGGAGTGGCAAGGGCATGTTTATCTTTTCGCTCTTTTCTCTACACTGGATGGCTCCACACTAGACACAGTCCCCCATTACAAATATCTAGGGGTCTGGCTTGACTGCCAACTTGACTACACAAAACACATCAAACATATCCAAGCAAAGCTTTGCCCTAAACTGTGTACAATGTATAGAAACAAAGAAGCCCTCTCCCTAGCTACTTGGCATCAGATCCTGACCAAAATGACTATCCCATCCTTTGACTATGCCGACATTATGTATGGCACTGCCTCAGCCTCCTCATCAGCCAGGCTGGACTCCCTCTACAATGCTTTTTGTCGCTTTCCCCTAGATGCCCCTTCCCACACACATAACAGTTCCCTTTACTCGTCCCTTTCCCTTACCACTCTCCACCACTGACATCTACTCCACGCTTCACTTTTCATCTCAAAATATTGGTTTGGGTCCCTAACCTCCTACCTGTCTTCACTTTTGTCTCCCTCCTCCGAGGTCTTCTAATCCCTTCGGTCTAGAGACACCCGCATTTTCTCCCTATCATGACCCTCCTCATGTTCTGGTGCAGCAGCATTTTCTTACAGACTACCTTTGCACTAAAATACCCTTCCTTCCCCTCCCGTGACAGACACTCCCCTTCTGCTCCTTTCTGAAAGCACACTTTGTCATGCACAGCTGATCTAACAAATGCCTGCCCTGGTAAATGCTAACTTCTTCTTGCTCCCCCAAAACAATCACTATGAACCACTCTCAAAATGCAGCTCTATGCTTCCAGGAACATCATATCACTTTGCTATTGCTGCGCCCACCGCTTCTTTTCTACCCTCCTCCCCGGCTCCCCTCCCCCTGAGCGCAAACCACTGCTCAACTATATGTATTTCCCCTCTCACCTTGCCTCTCAATATTCCCCTTGTCAGGCCCAGTGGCACTCTGGGCTGAGGCATCGGCCTTACATCACACCACACCGACAACCCAAGTTTGGGAGCAAGTTCGAGCCACCGAGGGTCAGATGGGGGGGATTGAGCATCTGGAGGATGGCTCTCCTGGGAGGGAGCGGGGACTGATACCCATGGTACTAGTGGCTCCCAGTGGAGATTGGGAGCACAGCAGCTGAGGGCTGCGTGGAGGGGGAAGGTGTCGGCGGATGACCTGCGTGCAGGTGTGGGGCATTGGCCATCAGTGCACGTCCCCACCTTCATGGGGGGGGCACAGAACAAGTGAAAAAACATGGACCACAGGAAGATGACGATGACCTTGAGGGACTGGCCTGCATGTCCAACGCTGGACTCTGCCCAACCAGCTCTCCCGGGTCTCTCTCCTTTCCTGAACCACAAGCCACTGGATTTCAGAAAGGGCACCAGGTAGGAGTAGGTGGCCCCGCCTTGGGAGGTGGAAGATGGGGGCTTGGCCAGGGACTCTGTGCAGTGGGAGGGGAGATCCAGCACCTGATTTCCTAGTCATGAGGGCCTCAGGCAGGGCGGTAAGGAGCCAGTTGAGTTACGTCATCTGAGGGAGATCCTGTGAGCTGGCGACCGGAGGGAAAAATAATTAAAAAAAATATATCCCCCTTGCAGCACTTCTCCCTCTTACTTTAACTCTTCTCCTTACTTCCAGTTTTCTTTCTCTTTGTACCTCAGTCATTTTCCACCTTATTGTCAACAATTTTCAGCACACCCTGTAAATTCCTCTACTCGTGATGGTACCCTATATAACCTCACTGTACAAATTTCTAACGTTGTGTTGCATATTTGTTTAACCCACCCTGTTTTGTTATTCAATTATGTACTGTACCTGTTTCATCCTGCATTGTATTACAATTGTGTAACTGTTTGACGGAAACTTCCCTATTCCCCTTCCCCCGGGGTCATACCTGAAAAAGAGCTGTGGTCAGTGTGCCCCTCCCAATCAACAACATTAATCAATTAAATAAATAAATAATATTCTTAGCAGGCACTGTTCCAGTACCCGCTCTGAGGTTCTTGTATTGGTACTTTTGCCATCACTGGAATCAAGGTTCCCCCTTTTGGACATGCTGGCATCTTTACCATGTTTATTGAATGTCTGAGCAGCTTTCTCTTTTTTTGTCTCTCTCCCTTTGACAGGAACTGCTGCTTATGAGCAGACAACCCCTCTGAGGCATGCTTTCCACCATCACTAGAACTCCCTCTGAGCCTTTACTGTGCTTTGGTGATATCCAGGCAGTTTTAGGGCAAAACGTTTTACAAAGTTCACTAATAAAATTGTGGTCTTGACCCAGGCACTTTAAACAAAGCTTATGGCAGTTTGCCTTTGCCAGGAGATGAAAGCAATTTGCACAATTTTTAAAGCGAGAGAGACTAAAGGATCTTAATATGTATACCCTCGCAGAAAGAAGGGAGTGGGGGGACATGATAGAAACTGACTTTGTGGCTATCACTGAAACCTGGTGTAATGATAACCACGACTGGGAGATGGCCATACCTGGCTACAACATATTCAGAAGAGACAGAGCAGGCAGGAAGGGAGAAGGAGTAGCACTGTATGTGAAAAATTACATAAGAGCCACAGAGATCCAGGAGGAACAAAATGGGGGAAGAGATACTGTGGGTTAAGCTGGAAAGGAAAATGTGGCCAGCCATCCGCACAGGTGTGGTCTACAGACCACCAGCCCAGGAGGAAGAAACAGATAGGGAGCTGATGCTAGCCATCCAAAGGATGGCAGACAAGGGTGAGGTAGTACTGGTTGGAGACTTCAATATTCCAGACGTGGACTGGAGCATCCCAGCAGCAGCATCAACTAGGAGCAGATTTATCCTGGACTCCCTTCAGGGTGCCTTCCTCAAGCAACTGGTCATGGAACCAACTCGGCAGAAGGCAATACTGGACCTTGTGCTCACAAACAGGGACAGTGTGATGGGGTAACAGTGGGGGAGCGTCTGGGAACAGTGACCACCAGTCACTGTGGTTTGAAATTACAGAAAGAGCAGAACCAAACCACATAAAAACACGTATCCAGGATTTTAGGGGGGCAGACTTTCGGAAAATGGGGAGATACTTGAAAGAGGCATTAAGGGGAATGGGGCAGGAATCAGGGGTTGAGGAACAGTGGGCAGTATTTAAAATGGGGATTACAAGAGCAACATAATTATGTATTAAGCAGGTTAGCAAGAGGAAAAGGAAGAGGAGACCATTATGGTTTTCCAAAGAGGTAGCAAAGAAAGTGAAAGCCAAAAAGATTGCATTCAGGCAATACCAAAAGACACAGACAGAAGGGGATAGGGAGAAGTACCAGGAGAAGCAAAGGAAGCCAAAGCTCAGACAGAAGAACACATTGCAAAATCAGTGGGTAGAGGGGACAAAACCTTTTACAAGTACATAAGTGAAAAAAGAAAGGCAAAGGGAGGGATAGTGAGACTGAATGGGGAGGATGGGGGCTGTGTGGAGGATGACAACAGTAAAGCTGACATATTGAACAGGTATTTCTGCTCAGTCTTTACTGAGGAAGAGGAGGGTAATGGGTCTGAACGGAGTACAAGGGGTGAGAATGGTGCAGAAATGGACACAAGTCCCTTTACACAGAAAGGGTCCTGAAGGAACTGGAAGTAATAAGGTTGATAAAGCAATGGGGCCAGATGGGGTGCCCAGGGGTCCCTTAAGAACTGGGGGTGGTGGCAGACCTCTGGCTATCCTGTTTAGCCGATCACTGCAAACAGGGAGGTACTCAAAGACTGGAGGATAGCAGATGTAGTCCCCTTATACAAAAGTGGGAACAAAGAGGAAGCGGGAATTACAGACCAGTCAGCCTCACCTCAGTAGTGGGGAAGATCATGGAAGCACTACTGAAGGAGAGATTGGTGGAACATCTGGTTGTCAATGGACTACAGGACCCAAGGCAGCATGGTTTCACCAGGGGAAGTCATGTCAGACCAACCTCATTGAATTTTTGACTGGGTGACTAGGGAGGTGGATCAGGGAGGGCAGTGGACATGGCCTATCTGGACTTCAGCAAGGCCTTTGACACTGTGCCACATAGAAGACTATTGCACAAACTGGGGAATATGGGTGTGGGCAGGACAGTAGTGTGGTGGGTAGGTAACTGGCTGGGCGCAGGACACAGAGGGTGGTGGTAAATGGCTGTCACTCTACAGAGGGAAGAGTGACCAGTGGGGTACCACAGGGATCAGTGCTGGGACCGGTCCTATTCAACATCTTCATCAGTGACATTGCACAGGTCCTAGAAGGCAGAATTTCACTGTTCGCTGATGACACAAAGCTCTGTAACAGAGTAGACACACCAGAGGGTGTAGACAGAATGAGAAGGGACCTGCAGAAACTTGAAGAATGGTCAGGGGTTTGGCAGTTGAAATTCAATGCAAGGAAGTGCAAGATAATGCATATGGAGCACAAAAACCCTGGCACAATGTATCAGTTGGGGTGTGAGGATATAGCATGCACCAATCAGGAAAGGGATCTTGGGGTTATCATCTCTGATGACCTCAAGGCAGGGAAACAGTGTGACAAGGCAGCAGGTAAAGCAAATAGGATGCTGGGATGCATAGGCAGGGGCATCACCAGCAGGAAAAGGGAGGTCATAATTCCACTATACAAGACACTAGTGAGGCCCCACCTGGGTACACTGTACAGTTCTGGAGACCTTACCTACATAAGGACATAGACAGGGTAGAGAAGGTTCAGAGGAGGCAACAAAATGGTGCATGGATTGCATCACAAGTCCTGTGAGGACAGGTTGAAGGAACTGAACATGTACTCCCTGGAGGAGAGAAGGGAGAGGGTATGATAGAGACATACAAGCATCTTACAGGGAGGAACAGGGTGCAGGAATACACTATTTTTAAGCGAAAAAGATGTTCCAGGACTAGAGGGCATGGGATGAAGTTGGAGGAAGGACAATTCAGAGGAAATGTGAGGAAGAATTTCTTCACAGAATGGGTGGTGGACAAGTGGAACACCCTGCCAGAGGAAGTAGTGGGGGCTGAAACAATCACAGGATTTAAGAATGCATGGGATAAACATAAAGGAATTCTGGAGGTCAGGGGTAAGGGGCAACAGACTTCTTGGAAAACATAAACTGAACTTACAAGCTCAAATGGGCAGACTGGGTGGGCCATAGGCCCTTATCTGCCGACACTATCTATGTATCTATGTATGTATGTACCTCAAGGAAATCAACAAAGTCCAAGAGGGTAGCATCTTTCAGAAAAAGAGATGTGCAAGAACAAGGGGGCACACTTTGAAGATAGAGGGGCTGTTGGGGGGCATCTCAGAGGTAAAGTGAGGAAGTATTTTTTCACAGAGAGGGTAGTGGATGTATGGAACGGCCTTCCTGAGGAGGTCATGGAGCCAAAAACAGTGGGGGAATTCAAGAATACATGGGACAGACATAAGGCAATTCTAGTGAAGGATAGGAGGAAGTAGGCTGTTGGTTAACTAGGATCTGCAGCTTATCCATTAAGTAGGGAAATGGGCAGACTGGGTGGGCCAAGCGGTCGTTATCTGCCATCAGATTCTATGTTTCTATGGTCCTGTTCTCTTTTTAAAGGGGAACTATCAGCAATAAGAGCCTCACACCAAAGTGTGAGGCTGATCCCAATTAGCCCTTTGTGTGCAAAAACACTTTTTTACCTAATGATTACTGCAGTGTAGTAGACTGTATCAGGCTAATTTCATTGACTTGTAAGCTGACATTTCCTGTCACCAGAAATGCCAGACTCCCCTGCTGCTATCATAGGAGGACTGTAGCAGTGGGAGATTCAATAGCCTACAGTGAATGTCAGAGTTTTTTTTAATAAGCTGTGATCTTCTGTTTGCTGGTCCACTGTTCTCCTGGGGCTAGATATAGTCACAGAGGGCTGTACTAAGCCCCATGAGCACAGACGAACCAGCAGGACCAGCAAACATCTGATTTTAGCTTACAAAATGTTTAATATGTATACTGCAGGCTACTGAATCTCCCAACTCTGCAGTCCTCCTCCAATGTCAGTTACAGGGAATTCTGGGATTTCTAGTTACAGGAAATGGAATCTTAGAAGTCAGCAAAATTAGCCTAATACATTCTACTATACTGCAGTAAACAGTAAGTGAAGAAAATGTCTGTGTGTTTTCTGATACAAAAAGTGCAAATTTGAATCAGCCTCACACTAGGGTTGCCACCTTTGGATGAGGCAAAAGCCAGACCATAAACTCCACCCCTAGCCCCAGCCCTTTTCATGACTGATAGTGCATTGCTCCTCCTTCAAAGCCATTTGTTATGTCAGAAAAAGACAACATTAAAAGCAGCAATTCAACAAAAGTGTTAACATACTGTACTTGTTAAAGTTACATGTCTATGTTCTTCCTAGTTACTTGTTTACTTGTCTATTGACATTGGTTTACCAGATAAACATACAGAAATAAAGTAAATCTAATTTACAGATAAGATCGGGGGGGGGGGACAAGGGAAATACTGTGAACAACATACAGTAGTATACATGGTATATAATGATGGACAATAAAGAAACTGTTTGTTTCCTGTTATGTGCACATTATATCTTTTCTGGCTCCATTTCTTTTTCATGTCCACAATACTATTTAAAAGCCAAAGAAGTGACCTTACGTTTTTGCTGAGGAAAAAATTATTTAAGACATTTAAAAATGTCTAAATTCTGTTAGAGATGAAAAAGTTTACCAGCAAATAAAAGTGGGAGACAACTGCATCTTTTACTGTTACAAAATGGGGGGTGCAAACTTTCTTGAATTGCCCTGCTTTGCTGCTATGCCACTTTAAGATGTACAGTGGAAAAGATTAGGTTAAATCAGCAGTGCAATGAAAAATGTTTTTTTCCCAAAAAAGCTTGTTTCAGCTACAGTTACGAAAAATATTAGCCTACCTGTCAGATTTACTTGTCTAGGTATCTACTATGCTGTGCACCATGAGTCTTTTTTGTATTTTGCGATACTAACCCTTGCCAGATCTACAATGCTATTTATATGCAAAATGTGGCCGCCACCTTTTTTTCTTGAGAAAAAAAAAAACAAAAACATATATTTATTTATTTATTTTTATTTACCCTTTTTCCTGGCAGGACCACCGGCTACATCCTCCGCCCTGGTCACGGCCCCCGGAGACCTCTACCACCGCCTATGGCTGCAGAGGACCCTCGGTCACCCCGGCTTGCCCCAGAGGAAGCTTGTGAGCCACCGTGACCCCAGACTGTGACTGGTTGGGGTCCCGCATGGCGGTGGCGATCATGAGGCTCTCCAGGAGGGCTTCATCCATTGGTGGTCCTGCCCGCCATCTTTTCTCCTTATTTTCTCCCAGAGGAGGCGGGACGGCAATGATGCCAGCATCTGCCCCGCCTCCTCCCCACGTCAAGCGCCGCTACGTGAGAACTCCCGGCCTCCGCCAGGAGTCCCAGTGCACGAGTGCTACCCACACCTCCCCGGAGAAGGAGGCTGTCCAGCGGATGCTCGATCCTATGCCCCCCGGCCGGCCCTCCGACGACCCGGATCCGTTCCCGAACCCGGGTCGCCGGCGTCGCAAGCGGAAATCCCACCGCTGCGCCGACGGGCCAGCCCTTTAAAACATTTATAAAATACTCACATTTTGGTGGAATTATAAAAATTGTACTACCAAATAAAACTGAAAATTCCACAGATTCTTTTACAGTGAAAAAGGGCAGGGTCCAATTTTTTGCCTATTTTCATTGCACTGCTGCTTTAAGTAACTGCTAACAGTCTTAATGGCCTTACTTTACACCTCCCATGCTGACTACTTTCACAAAGGGTTATACTGACAACAGAACTTGTTTATAACCAGGACATGCAGCTGAAACAATGAATGATAAGACAAAATATGTTTCAAAAGTATGTGAGCACTCACAGTGGCTCAGAAACCTGAGCAGCACTGAGCAAAACTGGATTTCCTGATAGGGACCCTGAAAAATGGATAGCCAGGGAAAACACCTGACAGGTGGCAAGCCTACCTCACACTTGGGTGTGAGGCTCTTATTGCTGACAGTTCCCCTTTAAGTCTATCAATCATGTCAAACACCAATAAGAACTGTTAGAAAAAGTATTCAGTTCCCAAACGCGGTAAAAATAAAATAATTTTTTCTCAGAATATGTTGAAAAGCACTTGAAAGCAAGTAAAAAAAAAGTGAGTTAAGTTTTTTGTCAAAATGCAGTTTGGTTCCCTTAGGTGGCAACTGCGTATCTTAAAAATATGTAAAAGCATCTTAAAATTAAATAAAATAAGCAGTTTAAATGTTTTTAGTCAAAACATGGTCAGTGACCTTCAGATGAGAACCGCGTTAGAAAGCGTCCTTCTCTGGTTCCTGAACCGATCAGGAACTGGAGAAACTGTGAAAAATAATAAAACTATAAAATAAAACAACCTATCTAATGCAAAGTTATTGAAAATTACCTATATAGTAAAATTACAAATCATAGATGTTATTAATATCAGTATAACTTAGGAAAAAACAGAAGACTGGAACTAATGGAACGACTGCTTGCTTCAGTGGAGAAACAAATCTAACATTAGAACAGCAGCGGGAGCGTGACAACAGTGCAGAGTTTGAACTTAGCATAAAGTTCTGTTTCCAGGGA
Organism: Neoceratodus forsteri; assembly: GCA_016271365.2. Lineage (NCBI taxonomy): Eukaryota > Metazoa > Chordata > Ceratodontiformes > Ceratodontidae > Neoceratodus > Neoceratodus forsteri. The sequence continues at coordinate 48,798,408 of JADMNL010000025.1, forward strand.
AAAACTGCTGGCTTTGCTAAACTGGAATATCTTTGTTGATCTGACCATTTTTGCCACACTACAGCTGTCCTGCTGTGTTGCACAGTTTGGCCCAGATATACAGACTGCGCCAGGCTGTGGCGCAAGCCTGGGAGCAGCGCAACTTTGCTGCGCAGGGGCGTTGATAGGGTGATATTCAATGGAGCTGCGCCATGGCATGGCAGCATTGAATATCGCAACCTGGCCACCCACAGTGTGCATGGCGCAGTGGCACTGCGGCAGCGCAAGTGGCCAGAGTGGAGCAGTGGGATGCACTAGCGCAAGTTCTGTTGCGCTAGGTGCAACAACCACGATATTCAAAAGTGCACATGAAAATGGGACCATAATGCATGCAAGGTGCAAATGGGTCCATTTGCATGTCATTATGGCCCCATTTGCATGCAGGTGCGCCAATCCCCGGCGACTTTCACCTGGCGCCCTGCCAGGCTGCAGCCATCGGGGACCGACGCCCCCGCACAGCACGGCAATGTACCCCACTGCCCGATCGTGGGCATAAGTACAAATACAAGCATTCCTATATCCCTGGTGGTCCAGTGGACCGCTCGCAGCCCGATTGCAGGCATATGTAGGAATAAAAACGTCCAATATCCCTAGTGGTCCAGTGGAATGCTTGCAGCCCGATCGTGGGCATATGTAGAAATAAAAATGTCCAGTATCCCTGGTGGTTTAGTGGACCACTTCATGCCCAATCGCAGGCATAAGTTGAATAAACTCAATGTCCTATATCCCTGGTGGTCCAGTGGACCACTCGCAGCCCGATTGCGGGCATAGGTTGAATAAAATCAACATCCTATATCTCTGGTGGTCCAATGGTAACTCCCTCCCCATCCACCCACTGAGCCCCACCGCCCCCCCGGTCAGCAGCAGGTGGCAGCACCCCAACCGCCTGATGCCCAGCCACCCACCGACTGACACTGTACGGTAGGACTGCACGCCCATTGGCTCACGCTGTGGACCAATGGGTGTACAGCCCTACAGTATGGTGTCAGTCAGCGGGCGGCAGGTGGGTGGGGTGCTGCAGCCTACCACTGACCGGGGGGAGTGGGGCGGTGGGGCTCAGTGGGCAGGTGGGGAGGGGGGTACCGCTGGACCACCAGGGATACAGGACATTGATTTTATTCAACCTATGCCCGCGATCAGGCTGCGAGAGGTCCACTGGACCACCAGGGATATAGGACGTTGAGTTTATTCAACTTATGCCCGCGATCGGGCGTGAAGCAGTCCACTGGACCACCAGGAATTTCTACATATGCCCGCGATTGAGCTGCAATCGGTCCACTGGACCACCAGGAATATAGAAAGGCTTGTATTTCTACATATGCCCATGATTGGACTGCAAGTGGTCCACTGGACCACCAGGGATCTAGGACGTTGAGTTTATTCAACTCATGCCCGCGATCGGGCTGCGAGTGGTCCACTGGACCACCAGGGATATAGGGCGTTGAGTTTATTCAACTCATGCCAGTGATTGGGCTGCGAGCGGTCCACTGGACCACCAGGGATACTGGACGTTTGTATTCCTCTACGTATGCCCGCGATCGGGAATAGGGGGTGCCGCCACAGAGGTGCAGCCGGAGCTCGGGTGGCCACCCACAGGTGGCAGCTGCCGTGTTGTGCCCTGCAATACAGCAGCTCACCTGTGGGTGGCCAGCCGTCGTTCTTGTGGGCTCACCTGTGTGCAGTGTGTAGGTTGCATGCATGGGCTCAGTATGTCCCGGCTGAATATCAGGATGTACAGAGTATGCATGGACACACCCCTACCTGCACCGCATACACATTAATGCCTAGTGCATCAGGATTTGTGCCAGGCATAACTCTATTTGAATATCGGGCTGGCGCATTAGGTGGGTTTGCGCCATGCTAACCCTTCTGAATAGCTGCCTTTGTATTTTGCTTTCCTGGATAGTGTAAAACAAGCCACACTTTGCTGATTAATTACTACTACTACTACTCCACACCCCATTGCAGCACTCTATATGAGTAGCCCGTAAATAGCCCCTGACAGCATTAGCAAAGGTTTGAAAAAAATGAGATTTATATTCAGCTTTATCCCATTTTCTTTAGTACTTCATATATTTTCAATAAACAGTTCCCCATTTTCTTTATTAATGAAAACAGCTGCATAAAAATAACATCCCTATCCCCTAGAATATATCTACTCAGACTGCTTCCCTACACGACATCACAATCCTCTGTTTATGACATCATAATTATCACCACAGCAATATATTTTAATGTTATAAAAAGAATTATGATGTCAGGTGTAGGCAGGCAGCCAGAGCTAAATGGACAGATATACTGTATTGATGCAAATAACCTCAGCAATAAGGAAATAAGGGTGAGAATTACAGAATAAAATAAGAAATATAAGCTGCAGTTATGTCTGAATATCAAGTTTTTTCAAAGTTGTTCAGCTAGATCAGGAGCTCTTTAAATCTCACATATTAGGTAGTACGCTGTCTGTATATTGCATTAGTGGATTGTACGCTAACACTGTTTTTTTTTTATATCAGTTGAGTGCTGCTGACCTGTGTACTTAAGGCTTCACCCTATCTGGATGTACTGAATTTAAATACTGTTTACTCTGGATCACCCCAATCAGGTTAACAACTCTATGTGAGATGGGATCCAAAGAACTATTTGTGGTACTCCTGTGCTTGTCTATACTCTCCTGGGTAGACTTCCTACTGGCCTCTCTGCCCTATCTGTTCCTACGGCAACATGCAACCCTAGCCCAACATTTGGATCTTACTGGGGCCCCTGCTTGTGGAGGGGTTGTGGGATAACAGATGGACCAGACACCAAACTTCACGTTCAATACACAGTCTCTGTGTGACGTTTATTCAAAATACAGTAGATAACCTTAAATAATGGCATATGCCTTCTTCAGTACATCAGTGTGCAGCAACACACTATATATGTCCTTTCTCTGCACTTAGCCAGCATCTATTAACATCAGTGTGCAGCAACACTCTATCCATTTCCCAGTTTGGTATACAATAGGCTCATACACAGTGTTACTTATAACCTTTAAAAGCTTCACTTAAAATAAAAAGAAATGTCAAGGCACTCCAGACAGTTTCCGTTGTAAAAATATCTCTTTACTTTAAAATATCAAAACAGAACAATAAATACAGAACAAATATATATCCCAGCACATACAGCCTTAAAACAAATAGGTAAAAGTGCAGTTCCTACAATTAATAACTTCAGACTAATCCTGTCTAAGATCCTTACTTCAGTGCTTTGATTGTCTCTCTTCTCTCAGTCAGAAATATTGTCTTGTGTGTCTCTGTCAAGGTTCTTTCAGCAAATAAACACAGTTCTGAGCCAGCCTTCTCATGAGGTCACTAACTCCGTCTTGGTGTAACAACATCTATATTTAATCTCACAGGATGTCCAAATAACATATTTAAAAAAACATAATAGGTGACCTCACTGCCTTTCCTCCCTGTTAACCAGACCAAACCAGTTTGTGCTCTGCTACACATACATCTCAAAAGAAGTTTCTTTGATCTAAGTCACTGTATTCAAAGCAAAAGTGTATTTGCCTCTTTAATCCCGTCTGGACCTTGGAATCTACACCTCAAGGGTCTCTCTGATGTAATTCAAGGGTTCCCCGGAAAAGTATATTGGACCTTCCAAATTTGTCTGGGTCCTCCCTGGCCTAGACATCAACCTCTCTTCAATGTCCATTCTGGCTTCTCTCTGACACCCCTCCCTCTCAAGTTCTTCCTGACAACTATTGTGAGTCAAAGGATTTTCCCTGAGGGAATTGTGAATGGCTAATCTTATTTCCTGGGATGAAAGCAAATTGACAAGGTAATTGCACCCCAGATATCTGCAGTTTAGCTATGTCGTGTCCTTTGAACTTATCCCAGGGGGGTCTTGATGTGTCCGTTCCAGTAAGACAGTAGTTTCCTCAAACTGACCTTCCCATCACATATTTTACATGTAATAAAAAAAATTGATACAGCAATCAGAGCTGGCTGTCTACGTCACAGTTAGAGGTTATTCTTGTCTTGATGGTGATGCCTTCCTTAGAGACCTCACCTCAGTACAATGGAACAATCTGCGTAGGTGTGCAATAGTAAATGGCGGTATTGGATTTTCTTCTTGAGTGTGGTAAATATCCATGTACCTTTGGTCCAGAGGCATGTCAGTTGCTTACCCCTGCCCTCCATCAGTTAATGAAGCAGTGGGACTCAGCACGGGCCAAGTACAGATCTACTGATCTGACACAGGACTGGCAAAAGTACCATGCACTGAGAAACTCCCACAAAAGTAGTCTCAAACAAGCCAAGGTAAACTATATCAGAAATCTGTAATCTAAAAACTTTAATGACCCAGAAAGGTTCTGGTTGCAAGTCAGTTGCTTTCTAAAGGGTAGAAACCAGCACACTGTGTGGAGATATTTGCTCTAATGGTAAAACAGTAAGCGACCCCACTTACTCTGGGCTTGGCCCCTGCTAAACCATCCAGAATTCCACCTCAAATTGTTTACTAAGAAGGAGATCTTCGATCTCCTACTGGTCTTGAAAGAGGATGGCACACCTGGTCATGATAATCTGGAACCCAGGCTCCTCAGGCTTGATACCCTAGTACCTGCTGATCCTATGTCCCTCCTGCAGGGTGACTTACCCAATATCTGGAAAATGATGCACGTGGTCCCTGTTCACAAGGGGGGGGGCAAAGGAACCCACTAAAAACTACAGGCTCGTACCTTTGCTGTAGCCCTGGCCAAGATTCAGGAAAGACTTGATATACAATCAGCTACAGAAATACCCAGCAATGCATGCTGTCCTAACGGAGGTCCAGCATGGCTTCAGGAAACAACATGACATGCCCTTGTTCATCTCAAATCTGATCTCTTTACTTACTGCTATGGAGGCTGGACGGACCACTGGTACTGGTTTTGTGGATGACACTAAAGAATCTGACCTTGTCAATCATGAACTTTTGTTGGATAAATTATAGGGTTTAGGCTTTGATCGCCACTCTTGTCTGTAGTTCAAAAATTGCCTTACGGGGCATAAGCAACTTGTGAGATGGGGAGGGTAGCAGGTTCTCCCTGTAACCTTTTACCATTGATGCACCCCAGGGCTTTATTCTGGGTCCCATATTATTTAGTTGTTTACCAGGTAAGTGCCCTAGACAAAAAGATGCCTATTTTCATGCACGACCTGGGAAAGCACAATAGCGAGGTAACAACAAGTAAAACAAAAATTACAGTCATGATACACAGGCAGCATAAAGTGCAAAGGTACAACGTATCGAGCAGGTACAAACAATAGGCAGTGGCATAGCTAAAAAACCTGACATACAGAGAATGGAGTAAATTCAGAGAAAACAGGCAATAACAAAATAAATGAAACAATTTGTGGTCTTACAATAATTAAGGGGGTTGAGGACACAGCAGCGGTAACATCCATAGCCTTCAGGAAGGGCAGTGCAACACATATGTGCAACCTAACAGCAAACTAGTAAAACTGAACCAATGAAAGGTGAGAGAGGTAGGAGTAAACAGAGAGGAACAAGAAGAAGATACGCAGCAATGTAGTAAAAGGTTGGGGCGGGGTGGAGCTTAGGAGAAATGTCAGGAGCAGGAGCATTTATTAGACGAGCTGAGGTAGCTGAATAGTTCTCTTCTGAAAGCAAGGCAAGACTGGCAGACCCTTAGATGAGAAGGGAGGGAGTTCCAGGCTCTATGGGCAAAAGGACCAAATGCTTGCTCACCCATTTTGGAGAAGTACTTAGGAACAGCCAGGAACGCTTGATCTTTAGAGCGTAATGGACAGGCAGAGTCAGCAGGAGTGAGCATAGTGGCAAGTGAGACATATTTAGAGGACCTAATAATATCATCTATTGAGCAGCGCAGAATGTAGAAGCACTGGGAAGGGAGGGAGAGAGAGACATTTTAGGTTAGAATAGAGCGAGCAGTGGTGGGTGAATCGAGGGGCAGACAGAGCAAATCTACACACATTATTGTAAGACACATTCTATTTAATGAAGCAACTGGCATTGGCCTGATAGGAAGAGGGTATCGCATAGCACAGACAGGGAAGTAAGTCACTCTGGGAAATAGTGGCTCTGGCCACAGGAGTGAGGACATATCGGATCCTGTACGCAAGGTCAAGCTTAGTGTTTACAGACTTACAGATGTTGGAGATATGCTGAGAGAAGTCCACGAGCATGGCTGGGTCAAGTGTAATGCCTAAATATTTGAAGTGGTTGGTCTCAGAGATGAGGGAGCCATCAAGGCAACGGATGTCGAGGCCAGCAGCATTAGTGTCAACCTTTTGAGGAGACTCAAAGAGCATGGTCCTGCTCTTGTCCACTTTTAAGACAAGGCGATTGTGGGGGAGTCAGGTTTGACCTGGTGGAAATCATAGGTGAACCTGGAATTGATGTCAGTCATGGACTTGGAGCTGGAGAAGAGCACTAAGTCACTGGCATACAGCAAAGTATGACAGTGAGAAGGGATGTTTGGAATATCATGGACAAAGATGGAGAAAAGCAACGGGCCAGGGATGGAACTTGGGGGAACACCAGCATTAATGGAGACAGGGGAGAAGAAGGCCTTATTGAAAAAGACAAATTGATGGGGGTTGCAGAGGTAGCTAGAGAACCACATTAAGGCAGGGGTGGAGACTCCAAGGGACTCGAGTTTATGTAGAAGGAGGGGGTGGTTTACCAGGCTGAAGGCCTTTATGAGGTTGATGAAAATGGCCTCAGTAAGCATTCCTTTGTTCACACTGGATTTAACATCACCACAGAAGTGGGCAAGGGCAGTTGAGGTGCTACGAGCAGGCCTAAAACCATGCTGAGTGGAAGATAGCAAGTTATAATTTAGTAAGGTGGCAGACAAAGTAAGGGCTAAAAGAGCAAGTTTCAGGAAGTATAAGGGGACCCAAAGGGAGAAGGACAGGGAGGTGTACCTTGAATGTCTAAGGGAAGCAGGGAAAGCTGTTAGGAAAGCCAAGGCACAGACAGAGAAGGATTTAGCATGGATTGTGAAAAAAGGGGACAAGACATTCTATAGGTACATCAGCAATAGAACAAAAACCGGGGGGGGGGGATTGTGAGGCTCAAAGGGGAGGAGGGAGAGTGTAAGGAGCGGGGTTTAGACAAAGCAGAAATACTTAATAAATACTTCTGTTCAGTATTCACTAAGGAGGGAGAGGATCAAGGACCACAGTTGGGGAGCAGAGGCAATGCAGCGGGGAGAAGTGGACACCAGTCCATTCACAGTGGAGAAAGTTCTGGAGGAACTCGCAAAGCTGAAGGTGGATGAAGCCATAGGGCCAGACAGCATACACCCGAGGATATTAAAGGAGCTGAGAAGGGAACTAGCAGCACCTCTGGCCACCCTGTTCACAGAGTCACTCAACACAGGCATGGTTCCAGAGGACTGCAGGAGGACCCATGTAGTCCTACTGCACAAAAGTGGCAGTAAGGAGGAAGCAGGGAACTGCAGGCCAGTCAGCATCACCTCAGTGGTGGGGAAGATCATGGCGACACTGCTGAAAGAAAAGATAGTGGCACACCTGGAATCCAATGGTGCCAAGGATCTGAGGCAACATGGCTTCACAGCAGGAAGTCTTGTCAAACAAATCTGATAACATTTCTTTGACTGGGTGACTAGGGAAGTGAATCAGAGAGGGGCGGTAGACATCGACTACCTAGATTTCAGCAAAGCCTTCAATACCATCCCACACAGATGGCTGGTTAACGAGACGAGTAGTCTGGGCATGGGGCATAAGGTGATACATTGGGTTAGAAACTGGCTGACGGACAGAAGGCAGAGGGTGGTGGTAAATGGGATCCAATCCAGGGAGAGAGAGAGAGAGAGTGACCAGCGGAGTACCACAGGGATCAGTACTGGGACCAGTCCTGTTCAATGTCTTCTTCAGTGACATTGCAGAGGGGCTGGAAGGAAAGGTCTGCCTATTTGCAGATGACACCAAGATCTGCAAAAGGGTGAATACTTCAGAAGGAGTGCAGAAAATGAAGAGGGACCTGGAGAAGCTTGAAAGATGGTTGGAGATGTGGCAACTGAGGTTCAATGCAAAAAAGTGTGAGATAATGCACCTGGGTAGGGGGAACCCTGGGGAGAACTACAGAATGGGGGGGGGTGCTGACTGTCACCAAAGAGGAAAGGGACCTAGGGGTTATCATATCTGATGACCTTAATGTATCAAAGCAGCACGCAAAGGCTGCAGGGAGGGTCATTGGCATGCTGGGGTGCATAGGCAGAGGCATTACTAGCAGGAAACGAGAGGTGGTGATGCCATTGTATAAAGCACTGGTAAGGCCTCACCTGGAGTACTGCATGCAGTACTGGAGACCACACATGCATAAGGGCACAGACAAGGTGGCGGCTGTCCAGAGAAGGGTGACAAAGATGGTGCATGGCGTGCATCACAAAACATATGCAGAGAGACTAAGAGACCTTAATATGTACTCACTGGACGAGAGAAGAGAAAAGGGGACATGATAGAAACAATCAAGTACCTCAAAGGTATAAACAAGGTGCAGGTGGGAGATATGTTCCAGTGTAGAAAAGATATCAGAACAAGGGGACACAATATGAAACTGGAGAGGGATAGATTAAGAGATAATGTGAGGAAGTTTTTCTACACAGACAGGGTGGTGAATGCTTGGAACAGTCTGACAAGAGGTGGTGGGGGAAAGCACAATGGAGGGGTTTAAACATGCCTGGGACAGGCACAAGGGAACATTGGGTGGGGAGGGAGTGATGAAACGCCATTGATCACTTAGGGTCAGTGACTGCACACAAGTTTAGGGCTTACGGGCAGACTAGATGGGCATAGTGGCCCTTATCTGCCGACAATTTCTATGTATCTATGTAAGTAGCCTGAGACCTGAGAGTAGACAAGTTTTTCCAAGATTTTACTAATGGTAGGTAGAATGGCTATCGAATGGTAGTTATTCACATATTTTGGATTGTGTTTCTTAAACACAGGTATAACTGTCGTCATCTCCAATTTATCTGTGACACTGCCCCTCATGAATTATGGTCCTGTCCCTTCACACTTGAAGATAAACTGCATATTTTGAGTCAGCCCAGTGAATATCTCCTATTTATCTATTTTGACTCATTTTCATTATTTTAGTAACTGCCCATAGATTGTATTCAATTCTGGGACCTGGACAATTTTGAGACTTGTTTTCATTGATCTGTGAGGACCTGTTACTCACCATGGGGTTTATTCACTAATGACCTACTCGCCACATATGTGCGGCATGTAGGCATGCCTATAACAGAATGCCGCACAGTGGGGGCCAGCAGACCCCTGGCAGCATTCACTACAGGTACACTAGCGTCTTGGCACCAGATCCCCTGGCCACCCATGCAGCTATGTACCACGGGTGGTCTGCAGGCATGCCAGGAGGTGTGCCCACACTCGATGCCATTCAGTAAGGCACAGCATGCCAGGCTGGGGAGGTGAAAGTTACATGATGGGGACCCTGCCGCAAATCTTACATGCCCCCACCAATAGACACCTGCCGGCAGCAACAGGAATGGGACTCCCACCACACTGCTGCCCCAGCCCACCAGGCTGCGATGGAGGGCTGGCAGCAGCCATTCAGGTAGTCGCCCATTGGACTCCACATCCTTGGGTCTGTGCCTTCCCAGAATGCCCTGCATGCGTACAGCAGGGGATCCACTTCAGGACCCAGGATGGGCATCTGATTGGATGCCAACGCAGGTCCCGCACAGCTGCATGCCGGGGAGGGGGGCAGACAGGTGGTCAGCAGTGGTGAATACTGGCTGGTGCATGCCTGTCCCGACGTGCAGAGCAGCACAGGCTCTGTATGCAAGAATCATGCATGCATCCCTCCCCCTTTGTGAACAGAGCCCCAAATGCTCATTATTTGTTTTATTAAATTGATATTATTGTACCATGTATGTTTATTGTTTTATATTTCTGTTTTTTGGTTTTTTTTATTGTTTAGTGATGGGTGATTTGTAGGGGTGTATTTCTTTGCCTGTCTGTGTTGGTTAGGCATATTCCTTGGAGTTTTTAGACTGCCTGTCTGAAAGTGGTAGGATAGGGGTTCCATCTCTCAGACACAGCCGTAGGGGAGTGGATCCATCTTAGTTTGTTTTTTCTCAACCACTGGGGGAATCAGAGTGTTGAATTAAAAAAAAAAGGCACCTAGGTGTAAATTTTAATAAGTACTCTTCCATCAGCTTGAGACGTCTGCGTTCCTTTCGTGAACAGCTGCCTGATGTGCAGGAAGAGGTTTTTAAATTATGAAACAGTCGGGTATATTAAGGAAAGAAGGAAAAGCAGAGCTGGGGCAGCAAGGAAGAGGGGGATGAGAAGGTATCAGAGGGACAGGGGTTTCCCCTGTTGTCTTGAGATCCTCCTCTCCATTGATAACTCGACTGTGGAGGGTGTGCAAGGCAGCCAACCCGTCCAGGTGAGGGTGATGTTGTACAATGCCAGGTCAGTAGCTAATAAAACCTATGATGTTATATGATTTGAGTCAGAGAAGACTGACCTGATTTTATCAGGGAGACCAGACTGGATGATAATACTGGCTCTATTTTATCAGGTCTGGTTCCTTCATGATACCCAATGACTCACTGCCCTCATACGGGACGTAGGGGTGGTGGAGTGGTCGTCATCTCGGGACCACATACACAATGTGTCAGAATTTCTTTGGAATCATAGCACTCATTTGAAGCTGTGGCCTTCAATTGTGTGAGGGTCCTGGATTGTAAATGTATGTTGGTTTATTGTCCACCAGGTGGGGAGAGTGATTTTCTTGGGGACTTCTCTGAGCTGGTGTTGTCCTTGGTCTTGGAGTCTCTGAGACTTATTATTCTGGGAGTCTTCAATGCCTGGACAGACTCCTCCTCATCCATATTTGTGGGACATTTCCTTAACTTAATGGAATCCTTGGCGCTCCATCAAAATGTAAGGGCCCCCACACCCTTGATATTTTTACCACTGGCTTGCGGTTATCTAAAGTATCTGTGGAACCAATTATTTAGTCTAACCATTCTGTGCTGTAGTTTTAGTTGATGAGTGAAAAAATTACTCCTCCCCCCATACTGAAATGATCCATAGGTATGGCTAGAGGAGTATTGAGTCTGAAATGTTTTGGGCTCATGTGGACATTTCAGGAATCTTGGCTGCCTCCTCCGGGGAGTACAATACAGCACTTGAGACGTATAAGTCAGCCATCCTTACTGAAGCGGACTCCCTGGTGCCAGTTCACCTTCGTGGCATAAGATAAGCTGAGGGAACTGAAAAGGAGTGGACAGAGGCTTCACCCCTGGCTCCCCCAGGCACCAGTTGAAACTCAACCCCATCCCACCCCACCCCACCCCGCTCCTGCTACCTTTCCTCCTGTGGACTGTAAGTAGGCTGGCAGATCTGAGGGATCTTGGTGGGGCAGGACTTGTTCCCTGTAACTGTTCCCGAGGTCAAGCTGTGCCCAGTCATTTTTATTGACTTTTTGTTTTTATTTTATTTTACCAGGAAGGTGGACTGGATCAGACAATCCTTTTTTCAGTCATGCCTGAAGAAAAAAGGGCTACAACAGGAAAACATATATTTCATAACAGACGTTACATAAAAGTAAAATCAGATATTAAAAATAGCTTATGAATGTATTTACATTTATACACAATAAGCATACATCCATCAAGCAGTTTCCAAGCAATTACATATTGATGAAGGCGGTAGATGTTCTTTTAGGCTTCTGGACCTTGTGCCTTGAGAACGAACCATGAAGTAAGCTACTGAGTTCCAAAGAGGATGACAGTGGCAACTGCATGCAAGCCAGCATGAGAGATGATGCTGAAGAGACACACAGAGCAGCGGACTGAAATCCAGGGACGCCGATCCAGGTCTCATAGCAGGCACTACAGCTAGGTGTTGGGCTGCCACTGGCCTGAGGATTCTGAAGCCAAAGATATGTGAGTCCATCAGGGGCCTCAGCAGTCAAGAAGTAAGAGAGGATTGAAGAGCCAGCGGTCTGACCAGAAAGACTGAGAAGCCAGCCCTTGAGAGAGGCAGAGGGAGTCCGAGGAGGAAGTCTGACTGAACCAGAGGTACCATAAGAGATCTGAGAAGCAGTGGCCAACAGCACCAGAGAAATAAGTGAGCAAATTCAGGGCTTGTCCTGCCTTAGGAAAATACTGTTTGGTTAGAGTTTGTTCGCAAGTTGGCCATCGGGCTGGACTATAAATATCTAATTTGCAGATATTTTAAGCCATGCCTCTGGGATTTGTGGGAATGAATTACACAATTTCTTCATTTCCAAATTAAAAAGAAGCAATGCCTGCCAACTCACAGCAACTACATCAGGACTGCACTAATTCAACACCTGACGTACCCAGAGACTGTGTGTGAAGGAACTCTCATTAAACATAAGGGGGCCAAGGTAGAAGCCTCCACTACAGGAGAACCATCCAGTAACTGTGCTGTTTTGCTGGGTGGGGCATGGTGGGTGGAAGGTTACTGCCTGGGTGGACTTGACTAATTGCAGCCCAAGTCACCACATCTGATGGGCCTGATAGGGAGGGTGGTTTGATACGGCCTTGCAGGGCAATTAAAGGGGTCACATATCAGGTGCCTAACAAGGACTACCTTTAAAAATGTGTACAGAGGGAGTGGGGGCTTTGCTTCAGATGGGAACAGACACTCCTGACTTCAGCTCCCAAGAGAGACAGAATAATTCATCAACCTAAACTACTTTTTGGACATTTTGACCCAAACCAGCCAGCTAGATTGGCAGCTTAACTACATCTGTGCTATACAGGAAAACCTCGTAACACTCACCACCTGTTTTTTACACTCCAGAAGCAGAAGAAAGAGGGGAGGTCTACACACCACAAGGCAACATCAGTCTTGGGTGAGCTGTCCAGCAGTGACGTAACACTCCTTACTATTACTACAACTCTAAGCCAGTTAATCAAAACAGTGCAAGGTATGGACCACAAATTAGATATTTTAACCCCCAAAGTGAACAAGCTTGAAACCTGCCTGGATACTGTACAGCAGATGGTTCAACGAGTGGAGAGAACATCCTTAACATCACAGGATGTGACAGCAACCTGGATAAAAGAAAACAGGTAGATAAGGCAATGCTTAGAAACCCTGGAGAACCAGGCTCAGGCATGTAATCTCCATATCATGAGCCTGCAAGTTACATCCCAAATGCAGGGATGCTCAAAGATTTGCCAAAATGCTGCTTGACAATATCTTTGGACTGTGGGAAGGAGACCTATTAAAAAGGCCTAGCGACTCACCCCAGGTGGCTCCAGCAGACACTGCCACTCTGCAAACCTCCATTGTCATCTGCACAGAGTTGGGGACAGAAATAGAGCACTGACGATGGCGCAAAAAAAAAAAAAAGGAACCTGAAGTACTGTGAAGTAGAGATCTCATCTTCACCAGCCTCTCCTACAATATGCACCTAAGATGAAAAGCTTTCAACAAGGTTTGCAGTAAACTACACGCCCTCAAGGTACAGCATCAAATACTTCTGCCTGCCCATCTACGTGTAATGTGAAATGAGAATATTCATCTATTCAGTGATCCGCAAGAGCAGGCGAACTAGTTTAAAAGCTTGAAGCTGAACTACAGCCTACGAGCACTGCTGACTCGGATGCATCTAAGGAGATCTGCATTGGGTTACTGGACATATTATACAGGCAACACTTTCTTTAGGATAGCCTCTCTAGGAGTTCACTGATTAGTTGTATTTCAGAATATGTAACTACTCGGTCTGGGCATGAAGAAATGTGCGTGTGTGTGTGTGTGTGAGGGGGGGATACATTTCTAGACTCCAGATGATAATGTCTTTTTTTTTTTTTGTGCACAACTGCAGAAGACTCATGTATATATACTATTTGGATGAACCATCAATGTGTAGTCCTGGGGTCTAAAATGTTGCCTTTCCCGCCAATCTGTGTCTTGCTTGCACAGAAGAGTGAATTGAATGGCGCACACTCCATGGAGGTTCTCTAAGAAGTCCTCACCTTGCCACCGTTCAGCTCTACTGCTTGAACAAACTTCATATGAGACCTTTTAGACTAGAAACTTGTTCCAAAGACACAGTAAAACTACAAGACTATAATTTAATAAAGTCTGATTGTTAATTAGTGATATCTTGTACATTGCCTGAGCAGTTGAATGTTTTCTGCTTAATTAATAGACATAAGATTGTCTGTTTTTCAAAACGTTATTTAAATAACCTAATAGACTCTCTCAGGTAAGACCCATGATAACAAGACATTTTCTTGAACTATATAAGGGAAAATTAGGGGAATCGCCCCCTATGGTAAAAAGGAATCCAATTTACTGCACATTTCCCTGTAAAGCACCTTGAAGCATGCAAGATTCTATTGCAAAACATTTGTTTTTTGTATTTTGTACTTCCCCCTCGTAAGTATCTAATGAGAAGGTGTCATTTATCATTTGTATTATGTGAAGCCATCTGAATAAGTTGTAGAATGGTATGTTTCCATGTATGTATCAACTGTGAGTGATGTTTTGCTTGCAAAATGATAAAGTAAATTTAAAAAAAAGTGTGCACTAATATTTTCTGTTTTCAGGTTGCATGTTTCAGAAATTAAAGTTGTGTTTACTGCTAAACTATTTCTCACTGTCTACAACAGTACTGTGCATGCCAGCTGAGGTATACTGTTGCACTGGTCTGGAGTCTATGGGTGGTGTGACAGCGGGGAGGTGGGCATGTGCAGAATCCAAGGGGGTTGTACTGACTTGTCAATGAGCCCCTTTACATCTTTCTCTGGATAGAGGCACTGCACATTTCTTTGTTGTTGGATACAAACCCCCTTCACTGCTGAGTGACAGCAGAAGCCACTGCAAACAGAAGCAGCCGCTTGGTGGCAGTGTAAGATAAAGCCACCTCAACCCCTAGGGCAACTGGGACGGGCATCTGCCCCTTCAGGGCTTTACACTTTTACATGACTAGGAATTTTGAAACAAGGGTTTTAAAAGCTCTGTGTAGTTGAAGTGGAAGATGTCTTATCTCTCTTTTTTTCTGTGTACTAGATACAGATAAACTATCATGGGTGTATCCTTAATGTGGATAAACTACCCTGAGCAGATCTGGAATGTGGCTAAACTATAATGGGTACGTCTGAAATGGGGATAAACTATAGCAGGCGTTGAAATGTCGTTTTTTTTTTTTTTACTTTATTTCTCTCTGCCACAGACTGGCTCCCTTCCACCGGCTCCCCCAGCTGGCCGGGTGTGGCACCTGTGGTGGCTGGCATCCTCCCACCAGTCGGTGGTATTTTCAGCCTCCATTTCTCCAGTCCCCAAGTGCGGAGCTGTGGCGTGCAATGACACCAATGGCCGAGCCATGCACACTTCCGCATGCAGCACATCTGGTGTCTGCTCGGTCTCTGCCCCTGTCTTTGGGACTGGTGTGCCAGCCTCCAGCTGCCACTAGGGGCCAGGCATACATCAGTCTTCAATACCACCCCTCCCCGGGAGAGGAGAGCTGTCCTCCTGATGTTCCATCCTCTCCCTCCCCAGCTGACCCCTGGCGACCCGCTCGCATCGCAAACACGTCGCCAGCGTGGCAGGAGGTAAAGCAATATTGCCTCAGCCCTCCACACCACTGGGCCGGTACAGGCATTGAAATGTTGATAAATTATCGTTGGCATGTCTCAAATGTGGATAAACTACCATGGGCGTCTCTAAAATGTTGATACTTGAGTAAGTAGGTGATTGTGGTAGTTTGTGGTATATTAAATGATGGTTTCCCCTCTATACTGATTGGGTTATAATAGATACCTGTCATACAATTTGAGATAAATATTTATACACTTGGAGCAGTGTAGGAAACTAGATGGACTCACCTTATTGGACACTTTTATTGAGGCCTGCAGGACCGCCTTAATGATTCAACTCAGTCCACACTTTTTTTTTGTTGTGGTTATTAGTCCTTTCTTCTCTTCAAGGACTCTGCTGGTGTGTATCTGATGTCCCCCTGCACCGCCCCCCCCCCGGGTAAGAGACCACCTTCCCCCTTATGCCCCCATGACTTACCCTTCATGGCAGGGGGTGGGGAGTGCCTCAACCCACCAGACCAGATTCAGCTTCCGGGAGGTATCTTCCGGGGTGGCGCTGTAGGGGACAATCGTCATCCTTTCGTGTGGCAGAGGTCCCTTGTTTTTCCCATTTTCTCCCCTCGGGGATGGAGCGTGCAATGACGCCAATGACGGCACTCCTTCAGGCATCTGCTCCATCCCCGCCCACATCTGCAACATCAGCATGCTGCCCCCCAGCCTCTGCTAGGAGCCAGGCATTCAGCGACTGCTGGTACCCCCCTCCCCGGAGAAGAAGAGCAGTCCTTGGGACACCTATTCCTTCTCCACCCCTGCTGACCCCTGTCGGCCCACGCTTGTTCCAGAACACAGGTCGCTGGCATGGCGTGAGATGTGGTGTCCAGCGCCTCAACCCACAGTGCTACTCAGCTGGCCATCTCAGTCCACACTTGACTCCTGGAACTGAGACCTTGACCTGGCAACTCCCTATCCATCTTTCCTGAAATTTGCCCTTCCTGCTTTAAAAGTAATATTGTCCATCCGATGGAGAGAATTTGCTTGAAAGTGTTGTTACCGCTATTTCTGTACACCGGCAGTATTGTCCAAATTCCTATTGGCAAGTTATGGTCAGTGCTGGGGACACTGTGGGCACTCTCTGGCAGATCACGCACATATTGTTTGGCACTGTCCTGCCGTCTCCTCTTTCTGGCAGAACCTGACTAGCCAATTCAAGTAGCTGTCTGTCCCAGCAGATCTACCGAATCCCACAATGGTGCTTCTTTCCATCCCTCCTCCCAATTCCAGCCTTCCAACTGAAGCCATGGTGCTTCCATACATTCTGGCAGCTAAAAAGCGATAACTTGCTAGTGTATGCAAGGCAGATTTCCGACAACTTAGGAATGGCAAACAACTGTTGTGGACATTTACAGTATGGCGTGGAGCAAATTATAGCCGCTCTTCCAAATCAGCTGCCATGATTTGCAACCCATTGGCAAAAATGGCAGCTACAGTATATTAAATATCACATGATCCCTCTTTGACACACTAGATGGCTGAAGCAACAGGGAATATACCAGGTGTAATCAGGTGCTGGAATGCCCATATTCACTTAGATCATTCCACACTGACCCACTACAGTTTCTCTGAAAGAGACAGGGGTTATTCCCCTACTGCAGCATTTACCCACCCTGGCACTTTACTGCTGCATGAACCATTTCCATATACTTTTTTTTTTTTTTAAGATCTGGGTATCAGTTGATTATTTACATTGCCTTTATCCAGTCTGTTATTGTATACTGTTATGTATGGACTCCTGGACAACCTGCCTTAATTCTGTTTTATCATTGTCTGTGAATATTCATGTCTCAATAAACTTATAATTAAAATATATATATATATATATATATATATATATATATATATATATATGTATGCAACAGCAGTGGTGAAAACTTTCCTGATAAAGTCATCTTGCTATTCAGATGAACATTTCTCTAGTGGTTAGATATGTAACAGCAGCTTTTGCAATGCTGACATCTTAATATGCCTAGGTAGCACGGAATTCAGCAGTTCAGACCACAGAAATCAGTAAAATCTTCATACAGCTAGCTGATTTTTAAAAAGTTCTAACTGCTAAACTGATGTCGTATAAATCAAAAACACAGTTGTTTGACTCAAGATACATAATTTATCACTACTTGTGAGGGAACAAGTCTTTCAAAACTCATTCATGACTTCACCACTCCTGAGCTACGGTTTTGCCCTCTTATATATGGTGAAATATTGTATATTTTGTATGGCCATTGTGTATCCCTGTTTCTTTTCACTTAGAACATATGTTATTTCACACAGAGCACTTTATTTTACTTAGAATATGTTATTTCTACAGAACACCGAAGAACAGGATAGAGTTTACTACTGAAAGAAAAGCAGTTTTAAGCTAAAACAAAGTCAAACACTAATAAAAGCACTACAAATAGTGTGGTATATCTCAAATACATAATAGGCTGCAGTAGGAAAAACACATTTATCTCCACCCAAGTGGTAAGACCTGTATAACTAACTCCTGGCTTCGCCATTCGTGAGTTATGGGTCTTATCACTCACTAGTGTTGGTTAATATGTTAGTCCACTGCAACCCATTATGTATCCCATATTTAATTTATTAATAACTCTTAAATTATTGGCCTTGTGTTATCACTGTTGACAACAGAAAAAAGTCTTGAATGTAAAATATATATTTTTAGTGAACACACACACCCTCAAACAAATGTGACACAGACACCAATACAAATATGAAATGTCAGTTCCATGGTCAGGCTTACAGGCCATGAAGTTAGTGGTCATGGTATCGGTGCCAGTGGCTCAGCTGGTTGCACACTCGCCTCTGAGGCCAGAAGATCAGATGGTTGTGGGTTCTAGTCCCACACTGGGAACTAAATCCTCATACTGACATTGTGGTGCAACATGAAAAGGGGGGAGGTGCTGCATTCCTGAGGTGCAGCCATTCGGACAAGATGTTAAACTGAGGTCCTGTTCGCATGGTTGTTCAGGTGGATGTTAAAGATGCCATGGCATTTCTCAAAAATAGTAGGAGAATTTCCCTGGTGTCCTGGCCACACTTCTCCTATTCACTAAAATACCACCACCAACTTAATCTGGCTCAGAGTATCAGTTTGCATTTGTATCTCCCCCCTTCCCCTGGCACAAGACTAGAAATTGGCATAACAAAAACTAAATAAATACCTCTCTTTAAAAGGGACTTACATCATTTAACCTCTCAGAATTATTTCATCCTACACAGGGATGGAATTCCTGAAGCACCCCTAAGAAAACTTAGTGCTGGCACCATACACACATCCTCCCCTTTTGGTGGGTCCTAAGACAAGAATTTGATTTGGCACCCTCAAAATTAGTGCCCCTAAGTGACTGCCTATTTTGCCTGTCCTTAAGGCTGGTGCTGATACTACATGGAAAAGGCGTTGCCCACAGGGTATAGGTAAAAACTGGATTGGTTCTAAAATGGAATGCACCCAGATCTGTAATGGTAAAAACTGGAATGATCAAGCCAGAATGCCACCCCAAACTGAATGGTCATAACAGAATGGCTTCCTGCAATCAATGCTTATACCAGAAGGGCCACTGCTTGTGCTGGAATTCTCCCAAATTCAGTGCCCATGCTGGAGTGTCTCCCAGAGTTTGTCCCTGTACTGGGATGTCCCCAAAGTCAGTGCCTGTAAGAGGATGCCACTCCTGTTGTTGACATCCATAGTTGAATGAACCCCAAAGTTAGCGCCCATGCCTGAATGCCTCCAATGTCAATGCCAGTGTCGGACTGTCACCAAAGGTGAAGTCAGTACTGTTGCTGGAATAGCGTCCTGAAATTAATGCCTGTATCAAAATGACCCACAAGGAGGCCATTCAGTTATATGAACTGACTTGGGGGGGGGGGGCATTCTAGCATGGACACTAACTTCAGGGCCATTCCAGTATGGGCACTCAGTTGGAGGGGAACTGAGATTCTAGAATGTCCCATTTCAGTGTTTACCATTCTGGATCTGGGTGCATTCTGGTTCTACATGTATTCAGATTGGGGGGGGGCATTTTTTTACCATCATGGCTCAGAGTGCATTCTAGTTGTGGATGTATTCTGTTTTCTTGCCAAGATACAGAAGAACTGTGAACTCAGAATTCAAAACAGAAATTCACAATAATCTAAAATATTAACTCAAAATTAGACATTGAAAAAAAAATTCAGCATTGTGAGCGTGGTGTCTCTCCATGGTTGATGCCGAGCCCAGGATTTGCCCACAGTTTTAGGTTCAGTGTTCCACATTTTAGTGGAGAACGTGGACAGGTATGAAAGCTAAAAACAAAGCTGAATTTGAAAACAAGCCACAGTGCATGCCAAAAAAGGGGGGCGAGGACTTCTTTCTTAAAGGAACCTCATCCAGGAAGAAGAACTATTATCATTCTAATGCCAGTTAAAAATAATGTTAAATGGAAATACTCCTGGTGGATCCAGAGTTTCTTTTCATCACCACCTTACGAATGGATTTGATCAAAATTATTCAAATGTACTTGGTGACACTGTCAAAGCTAAGTGCTGAGGGAGAGCAACAGCGTTCGTCCTGCCAATCGGACTGGCCAGTCCCACCACTGACATTTCCTTAGACAGAAACAACCTGCAATTCTTATGCATTTATTTTATTGAACTGTAGCTTTTACAGATTCCATGCATCCACAACGAAACGAACTGTCAGGAATTAAAATAGCCCTCTCATATGAACAATGTAGCAGGATGGTAAAGAAATAACACCTGACTGAAACACATACCGCGGTGATCTATTTTCCTTATTTGTATGCAGTTGCTGTTTTCATTTACCTCGCTGGATGGTCAAGATTGAGACGATCACCTCAGTTGTCCTCTGATGACAGAAGAGACCGAATAGAAAAATGCTACGAATTACAGTTGCTTTCTCCGGCCCGTCCTGGCGTTGCCCTGCGAGACACGCCGCACACCCAGAGAGTGTTTCCCGGTGTCCATAGAAACGGAATAGTCCACTAGCACCGTCGAAGGGGACAACGCACAGTGCTTAGTGGTTTACACTGGAAGCTGACTGGAGACTTCGTTTGAAACATGATTTTTGTTTTGTCTTTTGAGAAACAATACTTGTTTTATTTATTTATTTATTTATTTTTGTCAACGTTTTACTTTGTAAACACGCTTTGGGGAGTTATTAAGTCGTGGCGGTAGTGGTACAGCCCCGGTCGGAGGCGTGGCCTAAGCTCTGGGCAGATTGCGGGCTGCATGATGTCCGCACTGGACCTCGGAGGTGACTGCCCTGCAGACGGAGGAGGGGGCCCGCTACTCCGGCTCAATGGGCCACCGCAGCTACACAAGAGGTAGAACGGCTGGAATGACAACGAGTCATCGCAGAGCACGGCTTTTTTGTTGTTAATATTTTTAGTGAAATAAAAGGTAAAACAAACGAGTGTACATTTACGCAAAAACAAGTCACTCATGAAATGCAGGTTATACAAGAGTATAACACATTCCAATATTCATAACCAGTATGGCATTGGCAAGTCAAAATGTTAACTAAAAGGCTAAAACAACTTTTAGCGAAGAACTTGAAATCTTGAAGTGCTCCCTATAGTATGAAATCATGCTGATTGTGAAGATTTGCTACCCTCCATTCCTCTAAGCATTAAAAATCACATCACAACAACTAATCTTCCTTGTCCCCAGATGCCGGACTACCATGGGACAGGGCCTTTGCCCACAGAGCACCACAGTGGTACAATACTCTCAACAAAGAAACTCTTACTGCTGCTGCTCTTGGCCCTTTTAGGAGACAACTCCGACTTCATCTCATTTCAACTAGTGGTTGTGACTGCCTTGCCTAATCAGGGGCCCACTGCTCACTGCCCTCCACTTCAGTCTTGACAGCTACCTCTCTCGCCTTGCCCCTTCTGCCTGCCTACCCCTTGTCCCCTCTCCTTTCCTCCCCCTGGGCATTTCCTGACTTTTATCCCTCCCTCCCTCCCCTTTAGAGCTCTTACCCTCACCCTCTACCCTCTAACAATGGCCTTCCTGCCTGCATACCCCCTTCCCTCTCCCCTGCAGTACTTATTTCTAAGATTGCCCTTGGCTAGTATGTCATGCTACCTAACATTTGGCACATTTTTAATTACTCGAATTTCCTAAGCCTCAGTCTCTTACTTCTTTTTATTGTGTAACTATGTATTATTATGTCGACCTTTGTATGTATGTATACCCCCCATTCCTTCGACGTGGAACCTTTGTAAACGAGCAGTTCCTGCTCAAAGGTATTTGTAAGCCTAGATTTCAATAAAATAAATAAAAATAAAAAAAATCATAGCACTTGCCTTCAAAAATAAGAGCAAAGGGTCAAAATGAGTAGCAATTTCTTATTTTAAGTAATAATATGTCTACAGATAGTGGGTACTATATAGTTACTGATAATTAGGGATGTAAGTTTGTCATGGATGAGGTTTTAATGACTCATTGTTCATGAAAACATTAGTAAACAGTAGTAAATGTTGTGGCACTGTCATCAGTGCTACATTCTGATGATACTAGTGAAAGTCATGGAAGTCCTGAATAAAGATCAAACGTCATGGAATCAATGATGTGTATGACTGCCATGACAAACTTACATCCCTACTGATAATGAATGTTTCTAACAACTTAGTTGAATGAGTTAATAGTGTGTCCAGAAATAGCTCTGACATTATGAGGAACATCAGTAAACCTATGCAGAGCAAGGGTAAATTTGAGTGTGAAAATCATAGCGCTATGCGCAATTCATAGCAGTTGAGAGATGTGCTACCCTCGTCGGCTGCCTATTGTGAACAGCATGTGCAGTTGCGAGCTCAGAGGATAGCAAAATCTGCACATCTTTTGACCAGTTTGTCCCGCTTTCGACCAAGGTGAAAGAAAGGGGCAGGGGTCAGATAACAGGCAGCACAGAATTAAAAAAAATACACATGGAAGAAAACCCCTGACCCTGATGTGTACATTTTGTGGTGCAGAGAAACGAGTGCTTGCGTTCTCAGGTATTGTTACTAGCTGGACATGTAAGCAATAAGACTCAAAAGGGGTGTGCATTTTGGTGTGATAACCGCAATAAGACTCAAAGGGGTGTGCATTACGGTGTGATAACCGCACTCCTAGGGGCGTAGTTAGGCACGAGGCTGAAGGCCGAGTGCCGGTCATCCCCAGGAGTGCGGTTATCACACCTTAATGCACAACCACAGAGTGTCTTGTTGCACTTATAAAATGGCCTTTTAATTTTAGAAGCAGTTTTTTTATTTTGAAACACATTTTAATAAGTAAAAATGTAAGTGAATCTGTGCTTTTAACATAAAGTAGTCCTTCCGCCAATTGGTACTAGATTAAAGTGTTATACAGTGTGTGCCTCCCTGTCCACTTAGCTTTATACTCCCCTGCTAGCCACAACAATTTGCAAATGCTGTTTTTGATCCAGGGACAAGTACTGCGGGAAGGTCTGGAGGGCATACAGGATTGCCCATATCTCCAAGATGTTGATGTGGAGAGCCATCTCCAGTTCCGACCAAGCACCCCGTATCTGATGGGAGCCAATATGGGCACCACAGCCTGTTCCCAGTGCGTCCATGGTGAGGATCTAGTGCGGGAAGGGCATGAGAAAGGGAACTTCTTTGAGCAAGTTGTCGGGCTCCATCCACCACTGTAGCACCTTGAGTACTGGGGAAGAGATCAGGACTAATTGATCCAGGTTGTTGGAGTGCTGGTCCCATTGAACCCTCAGTGTCCACTGAGAGACCCTCATGTGGAGCCTCACCAGAGGGACCATTGCAATGGTGGCCACCATGAAAGCGAGGAGCCAGAGAAATTCCTGAGCCAACACCCGGCACAGGTTGGCCTGAATCATGAGGCGACACAGATCTGCAGTGACAGTAGTGCAGTTGATGCAGGAAGTGCCCCAGCAATTGTGGGAACAGTAGTATGATACTGAAGGTGTCCCCACAGATGCGGATCTATGGGAACAGTAGTGCATTTTGTGCAGGAAGTGTCCCAGCATTTGCAGGGACAGTAATGTATGTGCTACAGAAGGTGTCTCTGCAGATGCGGATATGCGGGGACAGCAGTGCATTTTGTGCAGGAAGTGTCCCAGCATTTGCAGGCACTGTAGTGTTTGTACTACAGAAGGTGTCCCCGCAAATGCGGATCTGTGGGGACAGTAGTGCATTTTTGTGCAGGAAGTGTCCCAGCATTGGCGGGCACTGTATTGTCTGTACTACAGAACGTGTCCCCGCAGATGTGGATCTGCAGGAACAGTAGTGCAATTGGTGTAGGAAGTGTCCCAGCATTTGCAGGAACAGTAGTGTCTGTGCTCAGAAGGTGTCCCCGCAGATGCAGATCTGTAGTGCAGGAAGTGTCCCAGCATTTGCAGGGACAGTAGTGCCTTTGGTGATGCAAGTGTCCCAGCATCTGCGAGGACAGTGGTGCATTTGGTGAAGGAAGTGTCCCAGAATCTGTGGGGACAGTAATGTCTGTGCTGCAGGTGTCTCTGCAGATGTAGATCCATGGGGATAGTAGTGCCTTTGGTGATGCAAGTGTCCCTGCATCTGCGGGGACTGTAGTGCATTTGGTGAAGGAAGTGTCCCGGCATCTGCGGGGGCAGTAGTGTCTGTGCTACAAACAAAGTAAAACTGCATCTGTGGGGACAGTAGACACTTCCTAGTTAATATTATGTATATTCTGTTTTGTACTGTGTCATTCATCCAGATACTAGTTATGTATGTTATTGGTTTATCTGGTAAACGTACTACATGCTCTCACAGTACGATGTAATCTGTTGATGGTTTTCTTATAAATGTTACTGAATATACATAATTTATATTTTTTTATTTGTTCTGTAATTTTTTAACTTCCTACTTTAGATGATCCTTATGGTGTAGGAAGTTTATAGGATTAAGATTATTGTTTATTGAAATTTATTACATGTTTGGCTGGCCCAGTGGTGTGAAGAGCTGAGTCATCATGCCTTAACTCCTGCCATGCCAGCGACCTGTCTTCGCGGTGTGAGCAGGCCGGCGGGGGTCGGTTGGGGAGGGAGTGGATTGAGCATCTGTAGGACAGCTCTCCTCTCCCGGGGAGGGGTGAGGACGGAGTCTGCCACCTGCCTGACCCCTAGCGGTGGCTGGGGGCTGGCACAGCAGGCCCACAAGTAGGGGGCAGTTGCAGGACAGACACCTGGTGTGCTGCATACAGTAATGTGTGTGGCTCAGCCATTGGCATCATTGCATGCCACCGCGCTCGGGGGACAGGTGGAAAAATGGAGGAAGAAAATCATGTCCGCCAGCAGGATGAAAGCTGGCCCCTCGCAGGCTCCGCACCCGGCTAGCTGGCACCTCGCTAGTGAAAGAGGTAAGTCCAATAGATGCTGGGGTGATGGGGTTGGGGGGGGAGGCGGATGGAAGGGGCCAGGCCGGACGCAGGAGCATGAAGAAATTAACGAGGGGAGGACAAAAAATTAATTATCTGTTTATTTATTGATAGGCTGTTCAGATTTTATTTGTGTTGTAATGCATATATGTGTATTTTACTATGTTTTCAAAAAAAACAAAAAAAAAACGTGTGGCCTACCTCTCAACAATAAAAATCATAGCACTGGCCTTCAAAACTGATAGCAAAGGCCAGAATGTGTAGCCCATTCTTATTTTAAAGAATAACATGTCTACGAATAGCAGGCCCCATTTAGTTAGTGATAAGGAATGTTTCTATCAACTTAGTTCAGTGATTTAATAGTTTGTGTGTGTCCAGAAATATCTCCAACGTTATTGAGAACATCAGGAAACCTATGCAGAGCAAGGGTAAATTTGAGTGTGAAAATCATAGCGCTATGCGAAATTCATAGCAGTTGAGAGGTACGGCACAAGTAAACACTGTGTCAAGCAAATACAATGTGGGTCAATACCACGCAAGCAAATACGTCGCAGGTCAACAGGGCACAAGCAAATAAAGCGTGGGTCAGTACTGCGCAAGCAAATACATCGCGATAAATGTTTGCATAGTAAATTTGCCGCAACAAACAGCAAATAATGGAAAATATAACAAACACAGTACAGTACAGCCCACAGACCGTCACAATAGCTGAGAAAGTAAGCACTGATCTATGCACCATTTCTCTGCACTGTTCTTAAATGTATGCCATCATACACTGGTGTTATCAGTGGTTTCTTTCTCTGTGCTTTTTTTCTTTTATTCTGTGTTACCTGATCCACCGACCTTTCTTTAGCCTCCCCTTCGCCCAGCACCTGGTTTCCATCCCGTCCTAGTCCCTAACAATTGCAGTCACTTGTCTCTGCACTGTTCATTAACATAAGTCCAAGCAAAAGTCACTTATACATCTGCATCATTGGGGTCTTTCTCAGTGTTTTTTTTTCTTTTATTCTGTGCTGCCTGTTATCTGACACCCACCCCTTCTTTAACCTCCTCGCCCAGCATCCAGTTTCCCTCCCATCCCAGTCCCAGTGTAGTATCAAATCGTGCTACCTGTCAAGATTCGCTACTCTCATCATCTGGCATATGTATTGTGAACACGCATGCACAGTTGCGAGCTCAAAGGGTAGCAAAATCTGAGCGTCTTTTTTCCAGTTTTTCGCGCTTTGAGTTTCTGCCACTCTCCATGTCTAGCTCTCTTTTTTATCAATAAAAGTTTTTATTTAAAAAAAAACAAACAAAGGGTGCTGACCCAGTGGTGCAGAGGGCTGAGGCGCTGGTGCCTTACCTTGTGCTATGCTGGTGACCCGGATTCGAAAACGACCTCGGGTTGCCTGGAAGGGGGTGGGTTGGAGCGGGATTGAGCAGCGGCTCTCCCTCCAAAGGGTGACTGCCTGCCGTCCATTGTTCCGCTCTCACCGGTGGCGGTCCAGTGGGTGTGTAGGTGGCACGGAGCAGTGGCACTGCAAATCAGGGAGGCGGAAAGGAACGCCGATCCTGGCGTGTGTGTGCCTCCGCGCACGCTTTGTACATATATACCCGTGGCCTTGGGGAGGAAAAATTGAAAATAAAGTATATATATGGGAAAAAAAACAAAGGGTAAAAAGTATTACATCAACCATATAGAACAACCATTACATTAAAAACATATACTGTCTCTGTATTAATCATAAGAAATCACAATTAGCAACAAAAATGGAAAAACATTTCCAGTATCAATACCTGAATAACATGTTATTCACTATTTAGAATATCACCATAAAAACAAATATTTTTAATACAATATTAGACTTACAAAAGTTACCTAAAAACCTAATTCAAAAATTGTCTTTCTTCCCCAGAATTACTGAGAGTGTGAAATAGAGAAAGAAGAAAAAAAGAGAAAGAAAACTAACCAGAACTGAAGTGAGAGCGTGCAGATCCTGCCATGAGAAGAAAATATGTCAACCCGCTATCCACACAGATCTGTCTGACTGGACAGGAAATATAATTGTTTACCAGGCATGGGTCTCCGAGTCTCTAGTTAATGGGGCTGCCTATTTAATTTATATACTGACCACAAACATAATTAAAAAAAATTAGAATACTTGTGGGTGTTTACGTTGGAACGGACCCACAGCATTCTGAGAATGGAGTCTCTGGCTCCTATCATTAAATTGTACGGGGATGGGGGGGCCTGTTGAATTTATTCACCGACCCAGCACACTAAAACAGAACTTAAAAAAAATGACCATGTTTAATTTGGAGTGAACCCTTGTCCTTACCTCACAGCAGTCACAGCCTGTCTCTTAACTTTTTGTCACTGTTATGACTTGAGGGACAGATGCACTCCAAATGAAAGTGGGACACTGAACCTCCTAATTCTGGCACAGAGCTGAGCATACACCTAATGAGATTAACTGGCTAGTCTATAGACACGCACGTAATAAATACACTAAGGCCATCAGGGATGCTAAACAGCAATATTTCAAAAATAAAATTAGATGGGGACAGTAAACATAATCTCAGAGCTTTTTAGTGCACCATCTCGGGTTTAACGGGTGGGTATAAAACTAAGTACACTGGAAACTTCCAAATTAACAGCCAACAGACCCCATTAGGTCCAAAAGTGGTAGAGACTTTTAATTAATATTTTACTGGGTTAGGAGCCCCAGGGGACATTTCTAATATTCCCCAGCAGCCTCCACAAACGGGTACCCAGCATGGTATTATATTTAAGAATATTGGACAGGATTTGAAGTTCACATTCGCAGAGGTATCTGTGGAAGAAGTGAGAACAGAATTATTAAAGTTGGACATAAACAAGTCTGCTGGTGTCGATGGAATACCTCTGAAATTAATTTGATATGCTGCCCCATGTATTGCTTATCCTTTATCATATATATTTCATTTTTCCTTATCTACAGCTGAATTTCCATCACATTGGAAAGTAACTAAGGTTATTCCAATACTCAATTCAAGCTCAAAGCTTGACACTGACAACTGTCGGCCTATTTCAGTTCTGTCACAGATCTCTAAAATCTTTGAACATCTGTTTTTTTGTCAATTTTCTAATGTTCTGGAATCTGAAAACAGACTGAATAAAAACCAGTCTGGATTCCGAGCCCACCACAGTATCCAGACTGCCTTGACTAAGGTGGTGGGAGATATACAGGACGGCCTGGACAGGGGACTGATGACTGGAGCTATTTTTATAGATCTATTAAAAGCATTTGATATGCTCAGTCATTCGGTTCTCCTGTCCAGGCTTGAGGACCTGGGCCTCTCACCCTCAGTAGTTGAGTGGTTCAGGTCCTACCTACAAGACCGACAACAGTTTGTTTCCTTGGGTGCCTTCAGCTCTCCCCTGGCTGTAGTAGAATCTGGAGTGCCCCAGGGGTCGAGCCTGGGGCCACTGCTTTTTAACATCTATGTAAACTATCTTTATTTCCATAACACCGACGCTGAGTTCCATCTGTACGCTGACAACATGGTTATTTATGCCAGTGGGAATTTGTTAGCCCAACTATAGACCAGACTTCAGTCTGCTTTTGATTACATAAAATATTTTTTTGAAGCTTGTTTTATGAAACTTATTGCTAAGAAAACTCAAACTATTGTGTTTAATAGAGCCGGAAAGACTTTAAATTTGGATATGAACATAGTAACAAAACAAGGAGATATTTTAAAACTAACCTCCTGTTATAGATATTTGGGAATGTGGTTGGGTAGCATGCATAAATGGAAGACCATATTCAAACCTTAGTGGGAAATATACACAAAAATTGGGAGCCATGTACCGGGTGAAACAATATATGAACTGGGACATGAAATTGAAACTGGTTACTAGTACCGTCTTACCACTAATAAACTATGGTGATGTTCGTATTCTGAGGTCACCAAGACATGGCTAGGAAAAATTGACGTCCTTTATAACAGACTGACCTGGCTTATCTTGGACGCCCCTTATGTAACACATCACTGTCCTCTCTATCATAAGTTAAATTGGTTTAACTTAAAATTTAGAAGGGATTTACACATTACATTATTCATGTTTAAAGTATTGCAAGATGATGTCCCTGAATATATCAGTTGTATGTTCAACATTAAATTTGTTATTAAAGGTCTGAGATCTTCTGCTGGTATAGAATTTACTGTTTCAAGACTAAACCTGGAAATTGGGAGATCTTCTATCAAATACAAGGGTGCTGTGGTCTGGAACTCCATTCCAATTACCATAAGAGATCCAAGCCTTCCTAATAAGAAATATTATATTAAACAATGGTTTCTTGAGCAGAGCAATCTTCCATCGCTATGTTGCCAACATACTTGGGTCTGATTCCAGCATGTGTCCTGTTTTATTGGTACTATTGTATTTTGTGATGTAATGTATCTATAGCTATAGTTGTGTTCTTCTTTTTTATCTTTTATACCTTGTATAAGTATATTTATGTCAAACTGAACGAATGTTTGGAAAATGTATGATTGTACTTAGGACCTCTTTTGAAATGAGCTTGCTGAATGGAGTGTTTCCTTTTCAAGATTTTTGAATAAAAATATACTATTACTACTACTACTACTAAAATGAGGGACACATCATCAAACATATGCTGAGTCTGCCAGTAGTGTTATCCCATTACCTTTCACTGGCACTAAGTAGAATACCTGCGTGAATTTGACCTCCCTGTAGATTGGGGCTACAAGCATACCAGGGACATGACTGGGGAGGTGGGAGTGTGTTTTAGGCTGCTAGCTACCCTCCTTTTTATCAGTCCATTTTACATATTGCTTGTAAAGAGACATTGTGTGGATTTTTCTAGCAGCTGATAATATATGCTTTTGAGTGCATACAAAGTTTTATTTTTCAGTATGTGCGAGTGAGTTCATTGAGTAACCTTTTGGTTGGTCTGCGGAGTGGCAGCTGAGGTTTAATTTAAAGAAGTGCAAAATGTTCCCCTGGGGGCATAGAAAACCTGGGGAGAGCTACAGGATTGGGGGGGGTTGCTGACAGTCACCATGGAAGAAAGGGACCTGAGGTTATTATTTTAGATGACCTGAAAATGTCAAAACAGAGCATAAAGGCAGCAGGGAGGGCCAGTAGCATGCTGGGGTGCATAGGCAGGGGTATCACCAGCAGAAGGGGTGATGTAGTGATGCTGATATATAAAACCCTTGTCAGGCCTCACATGAAGTACTGTGTGCAGTTCTGGAGGCTGCACTTTTTAAAGGACATAAACAGGCTGGAGACGGTCCAGAGAAGGGTGATTAAGATGGTGGAGGGCTTGCACCACAGAACTTCTGAGGAGAGAGTGAGGGACCTCAATATGTACTAGCTAGAGGAGAGGAGGGAGAGGGGAGACATGATAGAAACATTCAAGTACCTCAAGGGCATAAACAAGATGCGGGGGTGGCATCTTCCAATACAGGAGTACAACAACAAGGGGGCTTGACATGAAATTGGAAGGTGGCAGGTTGAGATGGAATGTGAGGCAATTTTTCTTCACATAGAAGGTAGTGGACACATGGAATGGTCTGCCACAGGAGGTGGTGAGAGCAAGCACTGTGGTTGACTTTGCACAAGCATGGGACAGGCATAGTGGAACCATAGCGGTAAAGCAGAGGGAAGGTCCAGAAGCCATAATCAAGTACAGGACTTATGGGCAGACTGGGTGGACCTAGTGGTCCTTATCTGCTGACAATTTCTATGTCTCCGTGTAACTAAGCAAAACAACATGAAAGAAAAACACTTGGTTCTCAAAGGATGTGGCCGGGAAGGTAATAAAAGGTTAGCTTTCAGGACGTAAAACCCAAGGGGAAGAGTACACAATGTGGGGGGAGGTACTAACAACAACAAAAATGGAAAGGAACCTGGGGGTAGTCATATTAGATGACTTAAAGGTAGGCAAGCAATGTGAGAGGGCAGCAAGGAGGTCTGGGGGGCTACTGGGATGCATAGGGAGAGGCATCACCAATAGAAAACAGGAAGTTGTTATCCCTCTTTACAGACAGTTGGCGAGACCCCATCGGGAATACTATGTGCAGTTCTGGAGCCCTCATCTCTGCAAGGACATAGACAGGATGGAGGCAGTCCAGAGGATGGCAACTAAAATGGTACAGGGTCTGCACCAGAAGCCATATAAAGAGAGACTAAAGGAGCTTAATATGTATACCCTCGAGGAAAGGAGGGAGAGGGGAGACATGA
The DNA here is from genome assembly GCA_016271365.2 of Neoceratodus forsteri. Taxonomy (NCBI): domain Eukaryota; kingdom Metazoa; phylum Chordata; order Ceratodontiformes; family Ceratodontidae; genus Neoceratodus; species Neoceratodus forsteri. Next base: position 48,829,709 of record JADMNL010000025.1, read on the forward strand.
TAGAAACATTTAAGTACTTCAAGGGAATCAATAAAGTCCAAGAGCGTAGCATCTTTCAGAAAAAGAGATGTGCAAGAACAAGGGGACAAATTTGAAGATGGGGGGATGGTTCAGGAGCAATGTAAGGAAGTATTGTTTTCACAGAGAGGGTAGTGGATGCATGGAACAGCCTTCCTGTGGAGGTTGTGGGGTCAAAAACAGTGGGGAATTCAAGAATGCATGGGACAGACATAAAGCAATTCTTGTGGGGGGGTAGGAGGAAGTAGGCTGTTGGTTAACTAGGATCTGCAGCTTATCCAATAGGTAGGGAAATGGGCAGACTGGGTGGGCCAAGCGGTCCTTATTTGCTGTCAAAGTCTATGTTTCTGTGTACAAGGAAACACAGAGGGGGGAGGACAGCAGGTAACTGTTTCTGGAAAACCAAATGAAGGCAGGGAAGGTAGTCAGGAGCACAAAGGCTTAAACGGAGGAAAAAATAGCCCAGGCAATTAAGAAAGGAGACAAGACTTTTTTCAGGTCTAGTAGTGAAAGAAAGAAAGACCAGGGGTGGGATTGTGTGGTTAAAAAGGGAGGGAGAGGTTGTGTGTGGAGGAGGACTTAGAAAAAGCATTTTTCTGAGCAAATATTTGCATTCAGTATTCACAGAAGAAGGGGATGGAGAAGGACCACTGTTGAGTGACAGGAGCACAAATAGGAGAGAGGTGGACACCATTCCAGTTACAGAGGAGAGAGTCCTCAAGGAACTTGAGAATGTGAAAGGGGACAAGGCTATGGGGCCGGATGGGATACATCCCAGAAGATTAAAAGAACTTAGGTGCCGGCACCACCATTAGCCCTGTTCAACAAACCAATGGAGACAGGGGTGGTTAGAGGGGACTGGAGGAGGGCGAATGTAGTCCCTTTCCACAAAAGTGGGAACAGGGAAGAGGCTGGCAATTACAGGCCAGTCAGCCTGACCTCGGTGGTGGGGAAATTAATCTAATCACTGCTGAAGGAAAGGACTGCGATATTTCTTAAATCCAGTGGAGCACAGGATCCGAGGCAGCATGGATTCAAAGTGGGAAGGTCTTGTCAAACAAATCTAATAGTGTTATTTGATTAGGTGACCAGGGAGGTAGATCAGGGAGGGGCGGTGGATGTGGCCTACCTGGATTTCAGCAAGGCCTTCGACAATGTCTCATACAGAAGGTTGGTAAATAAGTTGGGCAGCCTGGGAGCGGGCCCCAAGGTGGTAAACTGAGCCAGAAACTGGTTGAGTGACAGGACATAGAGGGTGGTGGTAAATGGCAGTCCAGCCAAGGAGAGGGGGGTGACCAGCGGGGTGCCACAGGGATTGGTCTGAGGTCAGTCCTCTTTAATGTCTTTATAAGCAACATTGCAGAAAGCTGGAAGGGAAGGTATGCCTCTGCTGATGACACTTAAGTTCTGTAACAGGGTCGACCCTCCAGGGTGGGGGGGAGAGATGAGAAGGTGACCTAAACATGCTTGAGGAGTGGTCGAGAGTGTGGCAGCTAAGATTCAATGCAAAAAGGTGCAAAATCATGCATTTGGGGCACAGAAATTCAAGGAAGGAGTACAAGATGGGGGAGGTACTGAAGGCCACCAATTAAGAAACGGACCTGGGAGTAATCATATCTGATGACCTAAAGGTAACCAAACAATGTGAGAAGGCTGTGGGGAGAACCAGTGGGATGCTAGGGTGCATAGGGAGAGTTATCACCAGCAGAAGGAAGGAGGTGGTGATGCCACTGTACAGATCACTAGTGAGACCTCATCTGGAGTACTGTGTCCAGTTCTGGAGGCCACATCTCCAGAAGGACGTAGACAAAATAGAGGAACTCCAGAGAAGGGCAACAGAAATGGTGCAAGGAGTGCATCAAAAGTTATATGAGGAAGACTAGAGGACCTCAGTATGTATTCCCTGGATGAGAGGAGAGAGGAGGTATAATAGAGACATTCAGGTACCTCAGGGGTATAAATAAGGCACAGGAGGGGAGCATCTTTCAGAAAAGAAGGTGTACAAGAACAAGGGGACATGATATGAGGCGGGGGGGTAAGCAAAAGGGCAAGGTGAGGAAGTACTTGTTCACAGAAAGAGTAGTGGATGCTTTGAACAGCCTCCCTGCAGAGGTGGTGGGGTCAAAAATGGTAGAGGAATTCAAGAATGCATGGGATAGACATAAGAGTACCCTCTCAATAAGGAAGAGAGGTAAGCTGCAGATCAAGTAGGGTTTGCGGTATTGCATTATGTAGGGAAAATGGACAGACTAGGTGGGCCACATCATCATTATCTACCTTCAACTTCTATGTTTCTGTTACCGTCACATAATTTAGTGCAGCCACTCTGAGTATCTGTACCAGTTTTTTGTGTCTGGAACTTCTCAGTAATGCGTCTGAACATTTCTGGGTGTAGCCCAACCTGATGGATGTGATCAGCTATCTGACTGTGCTACCTGGGGTGGAGTTTTTTTCCCTATATTTTTTGTAGCGTTTTATCAGTTTTCTTCCCATAACCTGTCTCTGTACCTCTGGCGCGAGTGTGCATGTGGAGGCACGTGCATGCTGCTTCTCGAGGTGCCTTCCCACTACATGTCACCCCCCTCTGACTATGCTGATGACCAGACCGCCACCCAGTGACATCGGGATTATGGGGGGGTGGCAACCATTCTGGGAGAGGAGAGATGCTATCACCCACACCCCGTGCCACCTGCCCAACAACCCGAGTCTGTTCACGAACCCGGTTCGCCAGTGTGGCGCAGTAAGGTATCCAGCACCTCAGCTCTCTGCACTACCAGGCTGACTACCTGGGATGGATTTTGAGATAATGGGCTATCCAGTGTACAGTAAAAATGAAAATAAATTTATAAAAGTAGAAAAAAAGGTATTACACTAATAAGGGCACATTTCATGTGACCCCATTGTTCTGGGTGCTGCTTAGGCTGAGGGTAGCAAATTCTGACAGATTTTGCTACCTAGGAGTATTCTGAGGGAATGAGGTATCCCCTGTACAGAAAAACTGAAAAATAATTAAAGAAAAGTTGAAATAAAGCTTGGCCAGTGATATAAGGGCTCCTGCTTTATCATTCTGGTGTCCTGGGCTGATACTCAGCGTGAGGGTAGCAAAGTTTGACCGATGTGAATAGCTGTCAGATTTTGCTGCCTAGGGGTATTTTGAAGGAATGGGGTACCCCTTGTATAGAAAACCTGAAAAGTAATTGAAATAAAGTTGAAATAAAGCTTGGGTAGTGACATGAGGACTCCTGCTTTGTCATTATGGTGTCCAGAGTGATATCTAGACTGAAGGTAGCAAATTCTGACAGATGTGAATAGCTGTCAGATCTTGCTGCCTGGGGGCATTTTGAGGGAATGGGATACCCGATATACAGTAAAACTGAAAAGAAATTAAAAGAAAGTTGAAAAATGCTTGTCCAGTGATCTAAGGGCTCCTGCACTCTCATTCTGGTATCCTGAGTGATATTTAGTTTGAGGGTAGCAAAATCTGACAGCAGCGAATAGCTGTCAAGATTTTGCTACCTGGGAGTATTTTGAGGGAATGGGATACCCAATATACAGTAAAACTGAAAAGTAATTAAAGCAAACTGGAAACAATGATTTTGCTGTGATGAAAGGGCAGATGTTTTGTTTGTCATGTGGTTGGGTGCTGTTTGGTTGAGGGTAGCACACCCTGATGGGTACAAGCAGAGAAAGCAGTTAGCACAGTGGGATTTATGTGCACCTAATTTTGATATATGTCAACCAAATACTATTAATATCCTTCTTAACTAGGTTTAAAACAATGTTTTTTTTATATTCACTGTCATTTGCAATCCCACTGTGAGAGAATTTTGTTTATGTGGTGCTCATTTACATATATTATGCATATTAGTCAAATTTAAATTACGTATTAATTACATTGTTCAGTGTGTACTAAAACCATTATATAGTTCAAGATCCATAATTACGACTGGCAGTGTCTTTTACATCATTGTACTAATCTATCATCTGGGTAGCAAAATTTGACCGGGAAGCATAAATTGACATTACCCTGCTATCAGATTATGCCACTGGGCAGCAAATTCTCACAGGGAAGCACGATTTGATACTACACTCCACCAAACTGTGGATGTCAATACCCAGAGGCCCATTGACATCCACATGGTTTCATGCAGCAGGCTCAGTTCGTGGCTGATCAGGGAGCACACTTAGACAGGCATCCAAAATTCTGTGAGGGGTGGGGGGGCTGCTGTCTGCAGGGGCTGGGTCATCAGGCTCCAGGCAGAAGGGTTGCATCAGGTATTTGGTAGGATGCAGTATGTTGTCAGGAAAGGGGGGAGGGTCCTGTCTGCCAGTCAGCAGGCTCTGGCCAGCACAGCTGTACCATGTATCTGGTAGCATAGCATGTAGTATGTAGTCTGACCTTAAATTTCCATCGTTGCCTCAAACGAGTTTTACTTGTGTTCAGCGGCAGCAAGCCATCTCCATAGTCATTTTCTCTGTGTTGCAGTAGTTTCTTATGCCATGTGTGCTAATAACTATACAGTGGGGTCCACGAATGCTAAAACCTGCTTGGCTGACTGGCACCCTTCAGCCGTGGTAAATCCTGGCATAAACCACGGAAGAAGGTGCCAGTCAGCTGCATCTGGAATCCACAGTTTGAGAATCAATCCGAGCCCCCGAAGATCAATCACAAAAAAACACCATATTGACTCCCACTAAACCATGATGGTAAAGCGGGAGTTTCAAACAGACTACAGTTTTTTTCTTTTTGTACTTTATGTTTATTGCATTTACAAAAAATACAACATCAAGTTACAGTTGTATGTCAGACATCACTTAATATAAGGAGCCATCAAATGGAACAGGTATAAGTAATCATGACATATTTAGATCACGGATAGGGGGGTAATAAATCAAAAGTCCATAAAATAGTTTTTTTTTTTTTTTTCAATTCAAAGTTTATTAAACGTTTTAAAATTACAATCCAGTGTGGAGAAAAAATATTGTAAAATTTCATCATATACCAAGTTAGAGTTACACCATACTTAGAACATGTCATTAAACTGATACACCCAGCTGGCCCAGTGGCGCTGAGGGTTGAGGCACTGGACGGCACACCTCGCGCCATGCCAGCGACCCGGGTTCGGGAACGAGTCTGGGCCCTCGGGGGTTGTCAGGTGTGAGAGGGGGATTGAGTGTCTGATGGACTGCTCTCCTCTCTCAGGGTGGGAGTATTGGGGTTCTTAGCATAGCAGCGGCCTCTAGCGAAAGCCAGAGGCAGTGCCACCGCAGGGGCACAGTGGTGGGAGGGACAATGGCAGTATCTTGTGACAAGGAGTGTGGCGCCATGCTGGATACATTGCACGCCGCATCTGTAGGGGCAACCAATAGAAAAACCCCTTCTGTGTGTGCAATATGAAGTCCATGACAGGGGACCCACCTTGTGGAGCAAATAAAGCCCGGAGTAAGTCAGGGCGGGATCCTAGGGTGATGCAGTCTCCTTCTCCCGGTTTCCCCTCACCGGGGGAGGGCCCTGCTGTGGGGGGTAAGCCACGGTCCTCCCCCTCTGTGCTTCTGAGGTGGAGGCTGCCCAGAGGACAAGGTAGTTGAGCTCCTGCGCAACGGACAGAAGAAGGGTAAGCACCCTAAAGCACAGAAGAGAATACAGAAAAAAAAAAAAAAACTGATACACCCAAACAAGATCATCTTATCAGCATATTTGGTACAAAATGTCCAGAAGAAAACAAGCACATAAAAAGGTACCCACAAACTAATCTTAACATAAGATACTGACGAATTAACTTATTTCAATACAGTATTCTAAGAATGGCCCCCAAATGCAGTCAAACAACTCTTGTTTATTAAGTAAAGAGAAACTGATTCTCTCATGATTAGCTAATCTGTTTAAGGAGTCTATCCACTGATGACATTTTGGTACCTCCTGTTCCTTCCATGCTGTAATAGTAGTCTTTTGAACATCAATGAAATTGAAACCACCCAGAGTTTTCCATGGAAAGGAAGCCAATGAGCAGTTGAAAAATCTCCCAATATGTAAACTAAAGGGGATAAAGGAAATGTAGTGTTCAGAATCTCTTGATAGAGTGCATGAATTTGTTTCCACCTTGTATAAACTTCATTGCAATACCAGAATAAATGAGCAAGGCCTGCATTAGGTGTTCCACACCTCCAACATTTATCATCGACAGTTACACCTAAACTGAATAATTGACATGGGGAATAATAGAAATAATGAAGTATTCTGAATTGAATTACTCTGCCTTGGACCTCTTTAAGTGCTTTACAAGCATTGTCCCATACCTTGCTCCACGCTTCCTTAGAAACTGGCACACCCAGATCGCTCTGCCATTTGGCCCTGGCCCTCTTTGTAATATCAATGTCTGATTGATTCATTCATTTATATAATAAACTAAAAGCTTTGGGAAGATAAGCCAATTTAAAAAAACAAGTCCCAGCAGATTGAGGATAGAATTTTTAAGTTGCTATCTAAAACTGTGTTCATCAAAACACTACATAGCTGTAAATACAGAAATTACACTTGCTAAGATGAAATTTGGCCCTTAAATATTCAAAAGACAAAAGTCTATCATCTGAATCTAAGAGAGCCCCAACTTTAAGGTTACCTCTGCCTTTCCAGACCATATCTATCAAGCCTTTTTTGTTAGAGGTCAACTGGGGGTTATTCCAAATTGGCATAAATTTGAGAGGTGCAGGGGTTGTTTTTTTAAGACATGCAAATTCTTTACAAGCCAAGATGGAGATTCATATCGATGGATGAAAAGCTAAATTTGCCAGCAACCTTATGAATAATATATCAGGTAATTTTAGTGGAAGAACCGAGCTCTTCTCTATCAATACCCATAATGGAATATTCTCAGAGTCTGCACATATAAACCAGTTAGCTAACTGTTTTAGTTTGTAGGCCCAAAAGTACCCTTGCCAAAAAGGAAGTGCCATTCCTCCTTCTTTAGGTGACGCCATTAATTTAAGTTTGGAGAGACGAGAGGGCTTTCCTTCCCAAAGAAAATCAGAGATAAGCTTCTCTATTTTAACAAACCACACACCTGATATATTTGCAGCAAAATTGTTCATAAAATAGAATAATTTTGGTGCCAGAATCATTTTAATCAAATTAATTTTCCCTCACAAAGAGAGATGTAGCTTGGACCATATTTCTATATTATTCTTAAATTCTTCTAATAATTTTGGCAAGTTGTAAGTTAGGATTTTCCCTAATGAATCAAAAATCTTTATTCTCAGATAGGTCAGACTATCAGAACGCTGTGACAATTCAGGTATACTTTTAAGTTTAGATAATTCAGATACTGATTGACCTAACATCAAACATTCGGGCTTAGACCAATTAATAAATAAACCGGAAATGCCCCAAAATCTGTTAGTAATGCCCTGGCATTTTCTAAGGAAAAGAAAGGTTGAGAAAGACTTAAGAGAATATCATCTGCAAATGTCAGCACTTTATTAGAATAGCCACCAACTTGAATATCATGGTTCCTGTTTGATTGTATAATCTTCCTAATTAAAGGCTCAGTGGCTAACACAAAAAGAAGTGGAGAAAGAGGGCAGCCTTGTCTAGAACCTCTAAACAGTTTGAAGGAGTCTGACCTACATCCGTTAGTTATTACACAAGCACTGGGTGCAGCATAAAGTGTCTGGATCCAAGATCTAAAACAGTGACCTAGAACCTTGTACAGGAAATCCCATTCTGGGGAATCACATGCTTTACCTATATCTAGGGAAATGGCAATTGAGGGAAGATTTTTATTCTTGGAATACTGTGATGCCCATATAACTGAAAAAAGTCTACAGAAGTTATCAGCAGCTTGTCTGCCTTTCAAAAAACCCACCTGCTCTTTCCCTATCAGTTTCTTGAGAACTTTAGAAACTCTGATAGCTAGAATTTTAGCAATTACTTTATAATCAAAGTTTAAGAGTTAAATGGGTCTGTAGTTACTGCACTCTAGGGGATCTTTATCTTTTTACTAAGGAGACAGATATATGCCTCATTCATTGATGCCGGGAGTTCCCCAGAAATCAATGAATTATTGAAAGCATTAAGCATGTGAGGAGCAATAGAGCTATTTAAGAATTTATAAAACTCACTGAGTAAACCATCTGGCCCTGGAGTTTTCCCTTTAGGAGCTCCAGATGTAACTTCGGCAACTTCATGTAGTGAAACGGGTTTTCTAGCTGCAGACACTCAGCATCTGATAGGGCTGGAAGTTTAACTCTGTTAAAAAAGTCTTCCAATAATTCTGATTTAGTTGGTCCCTGAGGTTTATACAGTTTCTCATAGAAATTTTTAAAACAGTTATTTATTTCTTTAATATTATGAGTTTCTACTTCCTTGTTAGTCCTAATGCCATTTATATTATTTTGATTCTGCATTTTTCGTAGTCTATGTGCCAATAACTTACTAGCCTCCCCCTCCCCGATTCCCAGTACCTCTGTTTGATTCTGAACAATGAGTATTCTATTTTTCCAGAGTGGATCTTATTTATTTCATATTTGAGGCTTAGTATTTTGTATAATAGCACTATTTTATTTCCCAGGTTGTTTTTAAGTTCTGTTAAGGCTGAACTAAGGGACCCTTCAAGAATTTTCAATTGATTTTGCTTTTCTTTTTTCTTGTGAGAGGCAAAACTAATAATTCCCCCAAGAATAAAAGCTTTGTAAGCCTCCCAGACAATGTTGGGAGAGACTTCACCATTACAGTGAATATCAAAGTAAGAACAAGTTTCATTTAACAGCCATGTTTTAACGTTGTCATCTCGCAGCAGATCTGAATTAAATTCCAGCCAGTGGCTGTGCCTGAGTTGTTGTTAAATAATACTGCAGCTTTAAGCAAGCAGTGATCTGAAACCAAAATATTCTCGTAACTAATGCTGCTTGTGTTGTTGCAAAAGCCTGTTGACGTGAATAGGTAGTCTAACCTACTGACTGTGCCATGCCTTGCTGACAAGAAGGAATAATCTCTCCCACTGGGATGCAGCAATCTCCAAGTATCTAGCAAACTCAGGTTACTGAGCATTTGACGTAGGCTTTCTTGAGCTGAGGGAAGAGATCCAGATTTACTAGTACGTGATCTATCAAGTATAGGGTCCATGACTACATAAAAATCTCCCCCAAGTATTATTTCGCAGTTTCCCAGATTGGCCAACGCAAAGGACAGCACGTGGAAGAAATCCTTCTGCTTGGCATTAGGAGCATAAACATTACAGATTGCTACATCCCTTCCATAAAAATTTCCTAATAGTATCTGATACCTTCCTACTGGATCTGTCAAGTACGAATGCTTAATGAAATCTATGCCTTTCCTTATCAGAATTGCTGCACCTCTCTTCTTTGTCGAGAAGCAGCAATGTTCTACTGAGGCGACCCAATTACGAGCAAGTTTGTCTGCTTCATCTGAAGACAGATGAGTCTCCTGCAATAGGGTGATATCAGTTTTATGTTTGTTCAAATGGTTTAAAACTCTGTATCTTTTAATTGGTGTGCCTAGACCTTGCACATTCCAAGTGGTAATATTAATAGAAGTCACAGCTAGAGAATAATGTACTAAAGACTAGAAATATAACAACAAAAGTTGTACTTTAACTAAGTGCTTAGCAATAAGCGCACACTAAATGAGAACCTGAGTAGAATTAACGCAACAGAGCAAAAATGTAATTATGTACACCAGAACCAGTAAGAAAATTAAGACGTCCACCAAGGGGTCTATGTAAATCAGTAAATTCCTCAAATGCCCCAAAAACTATGATAAACTTTCAAATCCAAAAAACATATTCACGAATATTTCTAGTAGAACTATACTATTACCCCATCCTACCCTTAAAACAACAAGTAGATTTTGCACTTACCACTGAGGAAGACCTCAAAGAGACTGCACACAAACCCAATATCGCCAACTACGACAAACCCACGCTTAAAGCACCCATAAAAATAGTGAAATGTTAGAAGTACAGATTAAGTAAAATCTGTATATTTGATGTGAGGCAGCACTTAGCCACAATCCCAAACTGTATAAGGTTACTTATTAAGATAAATAAGAGGCATGTGTTGTTATCTGACGGCAGCAGCATGGTATAATATACAAGTATGCTATTCCCTGATTGTCTTAGAAAACCCTTCATGCCAGAATCCCATCATACCGAACCAAAAGCTTTAAACTTAGATTCAACAATTTCATCTCTTATCTGCAGAGAATCACAGCCCGTTTCTAGCAACAACAGTAACTTAAAGACAAGCTCCGTTACCCCCCCCCCCCAGGTAACCATCTGAGAGGATATGTACTGAAAAGGACATATATTGCAGTTAATAAACTCTGTTTTTGGCAAGCTGAATCAGGATTAATCAAGTTTAACAGCTTCCATAAAGTTCAGATATAACTGCTATGTCCCGAAGCTAGAACAATTAAGGATCTAGTGACAAAGCCTACAGATACTGATGTGTTCGACTGGAAAAGCAGCACTAAAAAAAAATTAACCAAGACCCCAGGAAGATCACTTCACAGGTATGATTTGTTGCCCCCTGAGAGCAAGAAGCCAGTCTCCAAAACTGAGAGTAAACAGCACCTCCCCCATTTAGATCACACGCAAAGTGGCAGTGTGACATAAGTATGACGCCACACCAAATATGGAATTGTTCAACTTTATAATAGTTAATTGAGAGTAGCCCTTACCAGCCCAGCCTTCAGGAAAAAGGAAAATAGCGATGGTACAGTGGCGATCTTTGTTCTTTGCCTTCTAGAGTGGCTCCGCCCCCTGCTCCCACTAGATCACAAAATACCCTAAAACATTAGCGGGCTTTGATTATCTTACATACTTGCTAAATATAAGCACAGACAAGCAAACATTGTAAAGCTAACGAGTGCACTATTAATAAAATAATAATTAGAAGGTAACACAGTGCAAGTCCCAGGCATACTCGGGACTTCCTATGTCAGCTGACCTGATATTGCCATTCAGAAGAGGTAACTTGGGAATCCAACTTCCCAAGAAGAAACAGGAAATCAGTAAATGGATCCTCTCCCTCATGTGGCAAGCGTTTCAATATCTTCAACAGAAGAAATGGGAAAATGGCTCAGCAAACATATCTGCTACAGGGCTGAAAGGTTCCTTAAGAATTTCAGGTATTTCCAACACTTGAAGATCGAGACCATTTGACACTGAAGCAGCAGTAGAATTCAACCAGTCTTTCCTAGCTCCAGATTTGTATGATACTGCTCCCAAGGAGATGTCTTTATTTTTGTAAAAAGTTTGAGTTTTTCTAGTGATTTTTGTAGTCCAAGCAGCAGATCTGGGGAGCGTGGATTTAACAGCAGAGGCTCTTAGATTGTGTTTAAGCACTGGTATGTGTGTGGGTACCTGTGCAGCAGTTTCCAGCTTAGCTTCAGATAAGTTTGCTTGTGCTTTGCGGTTGCTCCCGATGACCTGAGCCGCGCGTTTGGAGATGGAATTGTCAGTTTTTTGAAACTTTTCTCTGACAGTTTGAGCCTGAGTAAAGTTAACATTTCTACTAGACCTGTTTTCCATAATATTTGAAGCTTCTGGCCATTGCATAGTAATAAATTCACAAGCCTCAGCAGGTGTATTAAAATTATGGGAAGCCCCTCCTCGTGTGATTATAAGTACAGCTGGGTATTTTATGTAATAGGATACATTAAGAGATTGTAAAACATATCTGATGTCCCCATAAGCTTTTCTTTTCTCAACAATTTCAGAAGAAAAGTCCTGAAAGATGTAAACCCTTTCGTTACCCCAATACAGTGCCCTTCTTTGCCTTGCAATCACCAGGATCTCTTCTTTAACATTATACGTGGGGAATTTTACTATCAGTGGTCTTGGTCTTTGACCTTGCTTAGGAATTGGTCTTAGGGCTCCGTGTGCCCTTTCTATGTCCAGGGGCCACTGCCAGTGAAAATTCAGTAGAGAAGGTATAAACTCTTGGAGAAATTTAATCCAGTCATTCCCTTCAGCCATCTCTGGGACCCCAACAATCTCAAGTTATTTTGTCTGAACCTATTTTCTAAGTTGTCCACCTTTGTGCCCAAGTATTCTAGCTTGGACATATTTCTTTCTGTCAGCTTTATCCTGTACAATTGACAGGGATTCCTGTAACAGTACTAATCTGTCTTCCAGAGTATTCACTCTGTCTTCTAGAAAAGCAGTTTTATTCCTCTCAGCTCTTACCTGTTGCTTTAAAATGCCAATATCTAAATGCATACTATTCAGTTTGTCCCTAAAGAGCAACTTTCATGGTCCTTTTGACTTTCATGCATAAATTACTCCTTCTTGCATTGATTCTGGAATTGTATTTCATTACTGTCTGCTGCAGTTAGTTTTTGCATTCTGAGATGCTAAAAACTGCAAGGTGTACCAGAGGTTCTATAGCAAGCCTGGTGTTGCTGTGGATCCAGGATTGTACTGCTGACAGTACAAAAAAGAAACAAACTAACAAGACATTTAGATTTTGGCATAATGAATTGCTTGAATAAGGAGGAACACGGTATGTACACCGAGTACTATTAGTTTCCCCTTGTAACACTGTTGCAACTGCATGGTACTGCACAGTGTGAGTCACTCCTCTGCCCTATAGTGATGTCATCAGGAGATAGCAGCCCAGCAGCTGAACAGCAAAGGCAAGTGCGGCAGGGCTCCAAAACAAATCCAAATAATGGAAGCCAGAGTAAATCTTGGCCAAAAATAACAAATGCACACACTCTCTTAGGTCTAGTACTGCATATAATGCAGTGTCAGTGGCTCAGTAGGTAGCACACTCGCCTCTGAGGCTGGAAGATCAGAGGGCTGTGGGTTTAGTTCCCACACCTGGCACTTGGGTTAATATCCCAACATTGACACTGTAGTGCAGCATGAGAGGGGTGCTGCACTTCTGAGGTGCCGTCTTTCGGATGAGACATTAAACCGAGGTCCCATCTGCCTGGATTGGTGGTAGTTCAGGTGGATGTTAAAGATCCCATGGCACTTATCGAAAAGAGTAGGGGAATTTCCCCAGTGTCCTGGCCAAATTTCCCTCATTCACTAGAAATACCACCAGCAGCTTATTTCAATTTCAGTTGCTTACCATCTGTATCCCCTTTCCCCCCGGTCGCCCCTGAAAAAGGGACTTCTAGACCCAGTGGGCTTACCGGGTCAACAAAATTCAATAAATAAAATAACAATAAATAAGCTGAATTTTTTGGACCATCAGGAAAGTTGCTCTTTAATTAAATCTAAGTCACTATTACCCTGGAGCTGATTTTTTCCCATTTTTTTGTAGGTGCCATACTTCTACTGTTCCGGTTTCCTGCAGCTCCGCTGGATCTGGGTGGCAATGCCCCCGAGTGTCCTGTAGCCATCCCCACTTCCACATGCCTGTCACCCAGCTAGAACATTGAAGGCAACCGGTACTGTGGTAAAATGTATATAACTTTGATTTCTGTAAACCAATCGCTGTCAAATTCTCCCTGTACTTAGTTAACACTAAACACTACCAACTGTACTTCACAATATGAACGGACTTTCTATATAAATACTAAATATTTCCATCGGATTAATTTTGGTGGGCGAGCTCCTTCGTCAGTCAGTCATCTCATACTAGTGCCGGCACACGCTCCAAAATAGTCTTTAGTCCAAGATAGCTGCACCCTACAAGATATAGGGGTTCTTCCAAATAATTATTCCCCAAACATAGTTAAACATTCAACATATTACAGTTGATATGACCATTCATACCTCTCAACCTTTTGTCCCCCAAATGTGGAACATTGCCTGTCAAAATGTGGAACACTTAGTCAAATCTTTACCTAAAAAGCTCAAAACACTGTTAACATGTTACATTTATGTTCAGAAAGTCTGTTATTAACCGAATAATATATTTTTTGCATCATTTACTATGGATGTTTGCTTTAAAATGTTGACTTTGAATGTGGAACAAGTCCTCACAATGTGGAACAGGGAGCTTTTGTGAAGTAAAATGAGGAATGTTCCTTGTAATGTGGTAAAGTTGAGAGGTATGTGACCACTCACCAAACGTATTCAGTCCAAGCATGTTATAGTGTAACCAAATGCTCCCTCTAGTGGATAAACCCAAACAATTCAACTCGGTGTCAATAATAACAACTTTGGGCTAAAAAGACCCCTCAGGAACAGCATGAATTGGTATAAGAAATACTTCTTCAAAATACAGGCAAAACAAATTATTGTACTAATAAATGCCAAAACTTCCAGTCCTCAAACTGCTACAGAGACTATATAGTTATTCTGAGGAGTCCATTAAATTCAGGTCTCAGGATCCTCGTCTCCTGAGCTACAGCCCCCAGTAACAGTACCCGGGCCACTTCAAACTCCTTCGGAATCAGCTCTACCCTTTTCCCTGCTTCAGCTGGGTCTGTAAATTGATAGGTCTTACCCCTGTAGAGATGCGCAGTCTGGCTAGCATTAAAAGACAGTGAGCCACCCCCAGACTTTTCAGCCGAGCACAAACGCCATCAAAGTTTTTCCTGCGTGCCCGAGTGGCAAAGGAGAAGTCCAGAAATATATGCATAGTCTTGCCTTTGAAATTCAAGTTTTCCACCACCCGAGCTGCCTGTAGTATTTGATCTCGGCAAGCGACTCCGTCCGTGGCCATTAAAATTGTTCTGGGGAGGTCCCTCTGAGCTGCTGCAGATCTGGGGGTAATACGATAGGCCTTCCGAAAATGTTGAGCAAAGTCTGGAAGCAAATGAAGCACCCGTGGCAGCCATTCCTTTAATGCGGACAAGAGGTTGGGATCTTCACAGCCCTCTGGAAAACCCACAAGTCTAATGCTGGAGGCACACTTGGCATTCTCAAGTGCTTCCAACCAGTAGTGCAAATGGGAGTTTTCTTGTACCATTTTTGAGGTGGCTATTAAGGCTTGTGTGGATTGTGCCTCTGTGGTAGCTGCCAACTGTGTCGCCACCTCAATTTTCAAGTCTTGCTCCCGATCCTCTTCAGAATCGTCTCCATCTTGGAGTCAATGGCCTGCATTGACAACTGCAAGACCCTCCACGGGGGCTCTGCTTTCTGCGACAGGAGGGCTATGGCCTACTGGTCTGGCTGGTGTGAAGTTTTAGCACCACTTTGTCCACCTTTTTGCATTCTACCCATCATGTCAACATATTTCAAACTGCTCCTGAGGGTTCCAGCTACCAATCGCAAGTAGTTGCAAATAGCAGAAATATGATTAAATGGCAAAAATATATATATAAAATCCCATCAAAAGCAGTAGCGAAGGAAAACACGTCTTTTCAGTAGATGTGCTCTCTGGCGTCCCCCTCGGACTACAGTTTTTAATGGACAGACTGCAAGACTCTCCAAGACCGCTGTACACACCACCAACCTTTTTTTTTTTTTTTTTTTAATGACGTCCCCAACTTCACCCTTCAATATGGAAGTCACAGCACTTCAGGAGCGCGATGTAGACCAGCACTCCACATTTCAAATCTGGTCCCCCTTGAACCAGGTAGCCGCAGTTTATGCTCGCTGTCTGCTCCATTGCAATTCTGTGTCTTAGGTGCAGTTCCATTCTCGCTCTCTCTCTCCCATCACTTCTAATTGGAAAAAAAATGAAAACTAAAAAAGTCAGAAAAGAACCCTCACCCCCGAGTCACACTTTTACTGTGTCCTGACTGCAAACTTGAACCCAGAAGCACACGCTCTGCAACAGCAGCCCGTTAGTGCTTGCACCTCACACCTACTTATTACTTGCAGGCTGTGTTTGTAAGAAAAATAAATGCCCCATGACTCGCAGGCTCGCTCTTTAAGAAAAAAAGAAAGACATCTCAGCATATAACTGTCTGTGTATGGGGCTGCATTAGGATGCATGTGCAGCAACACTGCAGCCATAACAACAGCCCTAGCTACCCAGGACGATTTTTTCTGGTGCAGTAACGAAGTCAATAAAAATACTTTAAAATGCCCACCAAAAAACCTTTTTATTTTTTTCTATCTCAAAAAATAGAGTGACGTTGTATAATCCATAGACTGTCAACCACAACAGGGTGTGTGGCTTGTGCTGGGATTTACCCACTTCTGGTGTGGTTTACTCAGCCTGTGGCCTCGTGATCAAACCACACCAGGCGTGGGTAAATCCCAGCATAACCAACACCCTGTTGTGGTTTTTTGCTTAAATGAACTGAGAGGGGAAATTGGCATTAGACTGTTAAGGTACAACAAAATATCAATACAGTTTTCTGTTTTATTAAGAGACAAGTAGTAAAAAGCAGTACTTTTCCTTCTCTCCCTGGACAAGCCTCCCTCTCTTATCCCAGAATGAAGAGTGTGACAGCTGGGCAGCCCTTGGCATGGAGGTGCCAGGTAGCTGTCAACTGTGTTCGCTGCTTCCAGGACAGGGTGTTGCCCCAGCTGCAGGTACAGCCCACAGCCCTGGTAAGCAGAGTAAACCCAAGTCATGCTGGAAGTCCGGGGCCATGCCGGTAGCTGCAGCTGCCTGGGGACCTCTGCTGTTCATTCTGTCCCTTTTCAGTCAGTGGGGCTCTCGTCCATGCTGACACTGCTCATATGACAATACCTTTATGTGACGGTGGCCAGCAGAGGTGGTGACAGGAGTGCTGTGCCAGTCACTGAGGTTAGGGCTCCAGGGAATATGGACAGACTGGATGGACCTCTGGACTTTTTCTGCCATCGTGGTCTATGTTTCTGTGAATGGTGTAGTCTACTGTGGTCATCGTATAGGGGGGACACAGTACGAAGATGCTTAGGGATTGACAGGGATGCCAGAGGTGGGGAGAGCATGTAACCCTGATGACTGAAAGTGACTAAGACTATCCAGCCCATGTAAGGAAAACCATTCCTATTTTTTGATTGATGCTTGGTTACAGTTTGTTTTGCTAGGAGGCATGGCAGAGGAGAATACTGACACTAAAACCCTGATATCTGGTTTGCCCCCCCCCCACCTTAGGCACCCAGACCTGTCCCCCCACCCCATGCCTCATGCAGGGGCTCTGTGCACCACAGGCTACACATGGATGTCAGTGTGGTCATTTCTGGCGCTCTCAGTTACAACAGCAGTGCATGTGGCATAGCTTAACATTCTAACACAGAAGGACACCACTGTTGCTGAGTTGCAGGATAGTAATCCAGTTCACTGAATCCAAGGTACAGCAGCACATAACTCCCCCCAGCCAACATTCTGCACACACTGTATGAACTTTCTCAAGGTGTGATGCCATGAATGCAAATCCCTCTATAGTGCCTAATGCTAAGACATTTAAAGTGAGAGTGCAGATTCATTCCTATCAAGGTGCACAATCCTGTGATGGCATTGCACGTGGCACAGTGCAGTGACAGCAGTGCATGTAACAGTGCGGTGACAGTGCATGTAACACAGTGCAGTGTCAGCAGTGCATGTAACACAGCGCAGTGAGCAGTGCATGTAACAGTGCAGTGTCAGCAGTGCATGTAACACAGTGCAGTGTCTGCAGTGCATGTAACACAGTGCAGTGAGCAGTGCATGTAACACAGCGCAGTGTCAGCAGTGCATGTAACACAGTGCGGTGTCCGTGCCACTGAGCACATGGCCCTCACTGCACTGTGCAACATGTACTGCTAACACTGTCCTGGGCAGCACCATAGCAGCAGTCCTGTGCTGTGGATCTTCTGCTCCTTGGCCCTCTCCCCGAATGGGGGGGGTGCAACTGCAGGGGTGGCTTGTCTGTTGGAAGGGGGGGGTTCTGGTTGTGAGATAGGGAGGGGGACACAGCCAGTCCATTCTTGGGGCAGGGTCTGGTTGTGGGCTGATCTATAGAAAGAGGGGTTCCAATTGAGTATGTGGGGGGGTCTCACTCACAGTCTATTTGGGAGGGGGGAAGCTGCAAGTAAGTGTCTGAATTGTGAGAAGGTTTCCAGCTGTGGCAGGGAGGGAAGACTCAACAGGACAGCAGCAGAAATGGGCAGAAAGTACCTTTGTTGAACTGTTCATCCAAAGGGCAACAGCAGAGATGGGCAGAAGGTACCACTGCACTGTGCCACGTACACTGGTGTCACAGTGCTGTGCCATGTGAACTGCTGACATTGTGCTGTGCCACGTGCAGCCCGGACACTACACTGTCACGTGCACTGCTGACACTGCAGTGCCACGCACTATGACACATCAACACTGCGCCACGTGAAATGACACTATATTGTGCCACATACACTGCTGACACTTTGATGTGCCCTGCACACTGCCGACAACACATGCCATGTGCAATGATGACATTACACTGTGCCACGTGCAGTGCCAACACTGAACTCTGTCACATGCAGTGCAGTGCCAGCAGTGCACAGTTGCATGTACTGATGACACTGCACTATGCCACATGCAGTCCTGACACTGCACCGTGTCATACTCACTGCTGATACTGCTGTGCCACGTGCATTGCCGACATTGCGCTGTGTCCCACATACACGAAGAGACTCAAGCTGGGTGGGCAAGTCAGATACAGGACTGGGTGGAGGACTGTGGGTTCACACCTTCTTCCTGCCCCTGTTGTTGCTCCTCCTATCCACACTCACCAGGAATTGCTGTCACAAACACACATGGGACTATATGTCCGTGAAGAGGATGCAAAGATTGGAGTCCAGGTGGAGGTGTTTTGACCGAGGAGCAGGTTTTGCCTGTTGTGTGTAGGGTGAGTAAAAACAGGATCCTTGGAAAGAAGACCAAATAACAAGGGCTCATTGTATATGGGGTGGGGTTCTCTTACTGTGCCCTGATGAAAAAATACCACACCAGGAACATCGCAGTAGTGTCTGACCAGGACAGTCCTGGACATAGGGTTACTTTGTGCTGATGGTAGATGCCCTGATCATATCTCCCAGTTGTCCCAGTTTATGAGTGGGGAAGCCCACCTTTTACTCCTCAAAACTGCTCTGTCCCTCAACCTTCCAACATGGAAAAGGTGCTGCCACAAAGAAAATGAGTTGTAAATTCAGACTTTAAGGAAGAAAGTCATTTTATTCTGTATAGGGGGACCACTGGGGACAGACGGAGGCAAGAATTATTATGGTTGGCAGAGAACTGGAGCAACCAGAATGGAATGCCTGCAAGAGCAGGCTTCGGGTTGCCAGGTAGGAGGTTAAAAAAGGTGTTTCCCAGAGATAAGAGAATCTTTGTAAGAGCAGTGCTTGGAATTACCAAACGCAGTTTATAAAGAAAGATTTCCTTCCTTCACCTTTTCTCTCTGCCTCACTTCCTCGAGGGTCAAACTCCTAGCTCTCCCTACTAACATCTCTATGGAGTAAGGTTGATTAATGGGAATGGACTTTTCTTTGTTTTTGTTTCGTGGATTAATTTGGTTCCCTTCCTTTCATATTTCTGGGAGTACTGTGTGTCTCATTCAGTCACTCACCCAGTTCTCTCTACTTCCAGGGCAACCCATAGCCACTGTTACCTTGTGGGTTTGCTGCTGACTTCCTCGACATCTGTGTGTACACCCCACCTCCAATGGCAGAGCCAAGTGTACCCAAGCAGATGGTCAAGAGCTGTATCTGATAAGGGTGAAGCTTAGTAGCTAGAGAGAAAGAAGCTGGTGGGCTTCACTAGGACACTGCTTCTGTGTGCCATAAGACATGCTGTCTTACTCCTGGCCCACCCTGTATCCACAAGCACTCCCTGCCCACCTGGTATCTACAAGCACTCCTTGTACTCCCCACCAACCCTGTATCTACAAACATTCCATGCAATCCATGCCCACTCTGTATCTACAAACACTCCTTGCTCTTCCCACCCACCTTGTATCTACAAGTACTCCCTGCACTACCTACCCACTCTGTATCTACAGGTGATCCCTGCAGTCTCCACCCACCCTGTATCTACAAGTGGTTCCTGCACTCCCTGCCCACCCTGCATCTAAAAGCACTCCCAGCAGTCCCCTCCCACCCTGCATCTACAAGTGGTTCCTGCACTCTTTGCCTACCCTGCATCTACAAACACTCCCAGACTGCACCACTTACCATGGTCTGTAGTAACACAACAGGAGCTGCTACCCTTCCTTTCTGGAGGAGAAGAGCATCCTCTGAGACCTGTGATCAGTCCTTCTCATCTTTTTTTGTCAATAAAATTTTATTTTAAATAAATAAAGAAGTACATAACCTAATTAGTCTAAAGATTGGAGAAGGAAGCTTGCTTGGTGGCAATACAAGTGGCTGCCCAGGTGTGCCATCAACTCGGCCAAGTGAATCTTTTTTTTTTTTTAAATCTGTAATTTTTTCCTTCTCTTACCTGTCTCCTGTGGTCAACTCCTTCTGGAACCCAGGGTACTCTCCTGGACCCTATGCACCCGCCACCGTCTGCACTCTGTGAAGCCTTGGTCCTCCCCCCCCCTGGAAGGGTAACGGTGGGTATGTATCCCTGACAGCAGTTGCTTGTCAGGTGGTAGGTGTCAGCAGGGCGAGAGCCTCAGATGTACCAGGGACCATCATCCACAGCTGCCGAGGCAGTTTTTACATTTTCTGCCCCCCTCCAAAGACACTGACTCTTATGACGTCATGCACAGACACGCATGTCAAAGCATGCTGTTGGCTGGTGTCAGCCAGTGTCTCCCCTTCCTCTAATGGTGCACCTACTGGCATCTTCATTTGTATTCACCCAGGTGGCGCTGCTGTGGCTACTACATTCCTGTCCAGAGAAAGAGAGTGCACCTCTAAGATGCTCAATCCTTTTCTGACCGGTCCACAACGCAGGGAGTGTGTCCTCTGGGACGCTTGACCCTTCCTCCTCAGGCAGCCCCTGATGACCCAGGGAGAGTATGTAGTGCCCCCAGGTAGCAGCATCCTGGGACTGGGGCCCTACAGAAAAAGAGACTTACCATGGATCCCAGGCACATCAGACAGGGCATGATAGGGTGCGTGGGGAACCCCTTAGGGCCCATTTAGTTAACCCCATGGAGAGAAATGTGTATAGGAGCCCCAGGGTGCAGTAAGAAGGATCATTAGGGAAAACATAGGTTTATTTCAGGCAGTCTGCCCACACCAATTGCCCTGCCAATATGCCTCAGCAGTCCCCACCAGCAGCCTCTGTACCCAGTAAATACCCCTGTATCCAGCACAGAAACCCCCAACTCCGTCAATTTCTCCAGTAAGCATCCCTGTGGCCAGTAGCCCCACCACAAATTGCCTATGAACAGATTTCCTCCTGCAGTCCGGTTCCTGCAATTCAAGCAGGGCTGGAATTAAGTAAGCATTAATCCATGACAAAGTTGGTCTGGGGGTGGGTGGGTAGGGTGGAGTGCGAGGTCGCAGGCTGAGTGCCTCTAATCACCAACCAGGCATTAATCCCCTAGTAGAGCCTGACTTTGGAGTGGATTAATATACTTGTAACATGGGAAGTGTGGGGGTGATATTGTTGAAAATATTACATATCGAGAGACATATAATTTTTCACAATATATGCATCTTATGAACATAAAGAAGCAAAGTCCGATTTCATTACAACCACATCTATTAATATGGTGGTGTTTATTTTTTTTAAGAACAGTAACAAATGGCTGATTGAAAGACAAATAGATGATTGCTCTACTAAGATATTTTACTACGAAAACCATATGTGCAATTATTTTTTAATTTGCTCGAAAAACATGCCTGTTCACTTTATGTCAGGAAATGTGGGAACACAGAACACCAAATCTGCATACTTTTATTATGTGTGTAACATTCACAAAAGGAACATTTTCTTTCAACTACTTGAATTGTATCAACTGTACTGCGTGTCTAACACTATAGCCCAGCAAACATTTGCATCTTAAAGTATTTTAAGTACATGTAACATTGTTCGTGAAGTTGCTTAAATAGAACAGATTGCAACACCTCTGCTCCGCCTCAGCCCATTCACTTTCACACACGCTGGGTGCTGTGGTGGTTTGGTCTGCGGGTCTTGCATTCCCCATCTGCTGGTTTTCGTGCTTCTCACTCGGTTGGGACGTCAGTGGCGGCATCTGTGAGTTATCTCCTGTAATTTCCTCTGCTTTCTTTTGTGAACGGCCGTTTTCAGTATTGATGGGACACGGTTTTAACTGCTGCGCAATGCATTTCTCTTTGTGTGTGTGCACAACTTGAGGTTCAGCCAGTACTGCAATTGAATGCTGTGTGGTCTGTGGGTTGCGTGATGTTTTATTACCCACAGAGAACTGTAAGTTGGATTTCATATGTGCAGGCTACTCCATTTCTACAGATTGATTCGCTACTCAAATTATCATCGATAGTTAGAATACCATTGGGTGGGTGGGGGATTTCAGTTTTATATACTGCAAGCTTATTTTTCATGTGGTTTCTTGGGGTATTACAGCAGCGGGTAAATTGTAGGTGCTCGTCGGTTACTGGTGGCTCTGGCAGGGATTGCATGACTGGGCATTACTAGAGGATTAATACCTGCTAGTTTTCTGTCACATGGTGATTTTGGACCAATGATTTATTTGTATTTTTACTGTCATTTATTGCCATGTTACAAAGCATTTTTATACTCTCCAGACTGTACATCCATCCACAAAACCACTGTCAATGAATAAAAAGGAGTCCGGTCTTCAGGAAAATCCACAAAGTGAGCATATTTTTCTTTGAAATGGTTAAAAAATGCAACTAAAACTAAGCGTAAGCATGCCACCAAACACGTGTGGATGTCAGTCAGCCCACGTACAGGTTTTGACATCCACAGTAAGGCGGCACAGTTTACATACTCACGCTCAGCAGCCCTAACTGGTGCTTCCATTCCAGTCTTTCTTCTAGTTCTGTGGCCATATCTTTATATGTTGACGCTGCATTCCTGGGACAATGCTGGCTTTCAAAGCGAGTCACAATATAATGTGGGACACATTGTCAACCAATGAGACACAAGCTCAGAACACTGCGTTTTTAGTTGTGCAAAGTTTAATTTTGAGTTAGCACCATAGTATTATGTGTAAGCAATAAGACAGGATGAGGTGTGGGTTAGGCCCTGTCCACACTGGTGTTCTTGTAACATAACGTTGTAAGAATGTCAAACATAGATCACTAGGGTTACCACCTGTCCTGATTTTCGCAGGACAGTCCTGATTTGGGCAGCTGTGTCCTGCAAAAAAACATGCAAAATACTACATCTCCTGATTTTATGGTGGAGAAAATATTTTCTGATGTTCCACTAAATGTTGCAGAAAACTACAATACCTTAACTAAAATGACAAGAAATATGAGAAGCAACTAAGATAGAGAAAACAAGTCTGTTGTACTGTTCAAGGTTACTACTGTCCTGCAAAAAATTATGTTTCAGTAAGAAATGTCCCACTTTGGGCTTCTTAAAAGGTAGTAACCCTATAGATCACATCCACACTAAACTCACTTTTAAACCATTTTTCCAAACCATGTTTAAACCCTGTAGAAATTAGGGTTTTCGCTCAGTTTTGGAGATGGTTTACAATGTAGCACGGTTAACGCACCTCTGTGGATGGGAGTTCATATTGTGCTGCAAGTTTTCTTGTCCTTCCGGTGCCACAATGCTGAGGGTGAGGTAAGTCTTCCCCAGCAACCATTGTTCAAATGTCTACAGCAAAACTGCGTCAAAATATTGAAAACAGTATTGTGTTGTTTTAAAATGTGGTTACTCGTGTGAATTTTGTTTGCACTTTTTCCATTTCAATTTATCATCTTTATCCTTTCCAGTTTTTAAATATTTTCTCTCTGCCCTACAGCTTCTTGCTGCTTTCCTGACCAATGTTTTTCCATCTCAATTTATTCCCTATATTGTTTAAATATGTAATGGAAACGTTTCTAAACTGTGGTAGGGTCTCCCTAGACCAGATGGCATTCTGGGAAGGGAGTGCTAGCACAGAAGATACACGGTGTGGCTACATGGTTTCCTTGTCCTAAAAGATGGTCGGTTACCATGTTTAAACACGGTAAGTGTGGTAACATTTGTAAAATGTTACAGAATGCTAAACGCCAGTATGGACAGGGCCTTAGTCTGGATAAACGCATGCCTAGGGGTATAGGAAGGCACGAGACCACAGGCCAAGTGCTCTTATTGGCCGTAGAAGTGCGTTTATCCAGACTAACCCACACCCCAGTGTGTGTTATTGCACACTTATAAAATGTGTATAGGTAGATAAAGATGATAGTTTAAAAAAAAAAAAAAAAAAATTTGTAAAAAAAGAAAATCCTGTTTTCTACCGAATAGTCCCACTGCTTGCCCCTAGGTTGTCTGGTTGTCACTAGGGGTGCTGTGTTGTGTAGTGTTCTGTGCTACTGACCAGCAGGTCGCTATGTTAGGCTGCCAGCAAGTGCGAGTTTTTCTTCGTCTTGCCAGGAGCATGCCATCATCTGCAGTAGTGAGTTTTGCGAAAGTACCAGTGCTGTCATATAACTGCCAGTCAGGAGACCGCAATTAGCGCAGAGACAATCTCAGGATCAGGAGGGAGAGTGAGCAGGTCGGGAGGGAGAATGAAAGTGATATTAAGAGAGAGAGAGAGCAGTTTTTTTCTTTTTAACTGTGAAAAACCTGAAGCAGGAAGCTACTGTGTAGCAGGGACAAACAAGGCGGCAAAACAGTTTTGAACAGTTCTGTAGGGACAGGCATGGATCTCTTGGGTTGTGAAGCCACAGGTACTGGGTCTTGTTATAAAGTGTGGTATTGTTTGAATAAACAGCATGGTTAGAACCCTTTCTTAGCCAATCAGAGAGCTTGATTTCCCTAATCTATTTTATGGGTACGAATAAGAATATTATTAATTTCTGCAATTCATAGTTCTTTGCCACTTACTCTCTTTCTTTACTTATCTCTTCGTTTTCTGCTTCCCACCTTTCAAAAGCCAGCTGTTTATGGCGCCCACCTATTGCGCCATTTTAGGTGCTCCAACCAGTGCTGCTAGTCAGTGCCTCCCACTGGTTAAACTGGAAATATTTAGGTGAGGAAACTCTTATCTTGTGGGATAGGAGTTGGAGTGCTGAACTGACTAGTGTTCAATTGAGAAAGATGATAGATGTACAGAAACTCTCATACAATTTTGGAAGAGGTGGGGGTAGTAATAGATTGTATTTATATGGCATCCCTCCCCACAGGTTCTTTACACCTTACAATAAACAAAGCACATCAGAGAGAAAAAAAATAGCATAATATAGGCGCCAAGATAACATTATATAAAAATGTCATCGGTAGGCCTAACCAAATAGTGAACAGTGTGGGTTGGTCCCAATCTGAATTTGTGTGCAGTTTTTTTTCGCGTACTGTTTACTGCAGTATAGTAAAGTATAATACTTTGATGGGACCTTTTCCCATACGAGTTATAAGCATTTATTTTCCCTGTATACCCTTTCCCTGCATTCACAGTTGTGATGAAAACAAACAGTAACCAACCAAATGTATTATATAAAATAAAATATGGGCACGTCCGCCATACTTCAAAGTAAACCCTTTGGGCGTGTGTCTTTATGATCTGGTTAGTCCCCTCAGTGGGTTTATTTGCTTGTATACCACACTCACCCATCATTTATTCTATATGTAGCAGACTGATTTTGCTGACTTCCAAGTTGTCAATTTCTGTAACTACAAATTTCAGAATCTTCTGTATCTGAAATCAGAGCAGAGCTGTGGCAGTGGGAGATTCAATAGCCTGCAGTCTATGTTTGAGGTTTTATAAGCTACAGTCAGATGTTTGCTGGTCCCACTGTTCTTCTGGGGTAAGTACCATCCTTGGTGATGGTACTTAGACCAGGGGGACAGTGGGACCCACAAACAGAAGATCAGAGCTTATAAAATTCTAACTGCCACTGTGAGCTATTAAATCTCCTACTGCTGCAGCCGTACTCTGATGTCAGCTATGGGCGTTCTGGGATTTGTAGGTACAGAAAATGTCAGCTTGGAAGTCAGCAAAATTAGTCCAATACAATCTACTATACTGTAGTAAGTGTTAAGTTAAAAAAAAAAATAGAATAATATCTGGGGTGAGGATATGGGAAAAATGCTCCCAGTTATAATGTTTTTGCACACAAATGCAAATTGGGTCCAGCCCCACACTTGGGTTGGGGGGCACTTAGTGCTCACAGTTCCCCTTTAAATCTACTGCTGTACTACTACTAAAATAAGATATCCCTAATAATCTGGGGCATTTGAGAGGTATGGACAGAGGGGTTCTGACTGTTAAAGTGAGGGACTTCCATCGTAATGTGAGGCAGATGGTAGTGCTGGACAGAGATGGTTTGAATGGTAAAATAAGGGATGGCCCTCATAATATGGGACGGTTGAAAGGTATGAACTGAGTAGTAGTGGTGGTGGTGAAGCAACAGCTTGGTACCGGGGATCAATGTGAGTGCACCTGTGGGCTGTCGTGTGCCACATCCACACAGATCATATAGTCACACTGAGCTAGCAGCATTGCTATTCACGTGGAGTTGGGAGTCGACTTTCTGTTTTCGCGTTTGTTTTTTTAGTCTTTCATTTTTATCCCTGGTTGCTCAGCCTGACCCCATCAGCCTCCTCTCAATCAATCAATCAATCAATCAATAAATCAGACTTTATTTAACCAGGCAGTTACATCACTGAGCGAGCTCATTTGCAAGATGGTCCTGGACACAAAGGACAAATACACATACAGTACAAGGGTCAGCAAACAGAGGACAGCTATCAAAGTACACAACAGGCATCAGGAGAAGGGCTTAATTAAACAAAAGGCAAGTGCAAAGCACAGGTAAAACAGGAGGAAACAAGAGGAAGAGGGCATAGAGGCGAAGGTTAGGTCGAGATAGGGAGGGAAGTATTGGTAAGAATGAGGTGAGCGAGAGCGAGTAAGGGGATGGGGGGCAGAGCTGCCTATGCAGAGGACCCCAGAGGGGGAGGAGCGACAGCAGCAGGAATAGAATGCGGTGAAGAGGGAACACAGGAGGAGGAAGGCACAGTAAATGCAGAGGGATACAGGCAGGCCGGGGAAGAGTAAAGAGGATAGGGTAAGTGCTGGATGTTTGGGGGGCTAAGCCAGCCAAATAGGAGTGATCACCTGAAGCAGTCACTCGTCGACTTCAGACATCGGTAGACCAGCTGCCTGAATGCATAAGAAACATAATAGAAGCTGACGACAGATAAGGACCGCAAGGCCCATCTAGTCTGCCCATTTCTTTTTCTACCTTATAAATGTGCCATCGTCCTTTGCTCTGTCAATGGCCTATCTATTCATACTCATCTGTATTGCTCCCTTATGCCTATCCTATGCCTGTTTGAAGCCCTGCACTGTATTCATGTCCACCACTTCTTGAGGTAGGCTGTTCCATGCATCCACCGCCCTTTCTGTGAAAAAGAACTTCCTCACATTACCCCTTAATCAGCCTCCCTCTAATCTCATGCTGTGTCCTCGTCCTGCTACTTTTCTTATATTGAAACATGTTAGACTCTTTCACCTTGTTAATGCCCTTAAGGTGTTTGAATGTTTTGATCATATCACCTCTCTCCCTCCTTTGCTCTAGGGTATACACATTGAGCTCCGTTAATCTATCCTCATATGTTTTCTGATGCAGTCTCTGCATCATTTCAGTTGCCCTTCTCTGGACTGCCTCAATTTGGTTAATGTCTTTGTGAAGGTGTGGCCTCCAGTACTGCATGCAGTACTCCAGATGGGGCCTAACCAGTGTCTTGTAAAGAGGGATTATTGCCTCCCTCTTCCGACTTGTGATACACCTACTAATACACCCTAACATCCCCCTAGCCTTACCCACTCCACCCCCTCTAATATGACCCTTGAATTCCAGGTTTTAATCAAATACGCACCTTGGCATACATGTAAGCAATAAGGCATGACGGGGTGTGCATGGAACTTACCGCACGGCCAGGGGCATAATAAGGCATGAGGCTGAAGGCCGAGTGACTTTAGCCACTGGCCATGTAGTAAAATGTGTTCCACGCACATCCCGGAGTGCCTTATTGCGTTTATAAAATGGGCTCCTTTTTTAAAAAACATTTTACAGTTGGGAAAAGCATGTTTATATGTAGAAACAATAGATTTACTTGTGTGCATTTATGATAAAATAGTCCTTCCGTCCACTGCAAATGATGTCATTGATGATGTCCTTATATTGTTGCCTACTTTCTTCTTCCTGTTTTTCCTCTACATCCAAGATGTGGAATGTCTGTCGTGGAATGTTTAGCATGGAATACATGGATTCAAAGTTCTGCTCAGTTCCACTGTTAGAATGTTAATCTCCCAACATACTATATACACACACACACACACACACACACACACACACACACACACACACACACACAACAAAGGGTTCTGTTACAGCCAGAGACTCAATTATTTCACTGTCAGGGCAAGGAGAAGAGATTTCCCTCATGAACAGGTAACGATAGAAGGGGGATTTTTCACTGTCAACAAAGAAACAGTTGTAATGAAAACTATGAACAATGCCTAATGTTTCTGATTTGTTTATCTGTGTAAGGAGAATGCGATGATCAGGGAAACAACATTTAATTACACTGTCTTATTTTGTATTTAAGGTAGTTTTATTTTTAGGGCCCAGTGCAAGTAAATGTGATGCTTACAGTTACAGGGCAAAAAACAATGGCTGCCAGTTGAATCCTTAACATTCTATTGGTGTAATAATTCCAGTGGTGATCAGTGCTCATTTGGCAGCACTTTTTATTTTCCATGCATGGAACATAATTGCTGCATGAACAACAGCCAATCAGATTTCAGGATTTTCCCTTATTTTATAATGTACAATGCCACATGTATTGGAACTTCTCTAGTTATACATTCTTGTAATGTCTTGTATAATTCCTTGTTTTGTTTGTTCTCCATCTCATACTTTTCCAATATGTATTGTTCATCTGACGTGGAACCTATGAAATGATCTTGTTCTCAAAGGTGTTATCTGAAATTTCAATAAATAAATAAATAAATGTGATGGCCTAGTTTCTTGAACTCCCTTGGGTACTAATGCTTGCCTAACACTGGATCCTAGCACAAATAGTGGGCTGCATCGGGGGAGGACAGCCCCTTCCCCCCCCCGAGCCCCTGTCATGAGGGAGAGTATGTGGGAGATGTTGGAGGTGGCTTTGGGCCTGCTGGGGTGGGGGGGGGGCAGGGGTCAATGGGCCAGAACCGGGTATATCCCAGGGATCAGGGTATACTCCTTGAAGACAAACATGACCAGGGAGAAAAAACCCTGTAGAAAAAAAAACTGGAGGCTTTGTGTGAAGTTTTCTATAAGAGGCTTCCAAGTGAACTGACGTCCCTGGGTGTAGGAATTGATAAGTAATTAAAAAATGAATGTTAGGCATGAAAAGGTCAGCATTAATAACAAGGGACCAAAATAAGGAAAAAACAGAAGTACTTCAAAACAAACATGAAATAGTACACTGGGGTAGGGGGATAAAGAGACTTCAAATATGCGTAAATTTCCTATTATAATAAAAAAAATGAAATAAACTAATTCTTGTTGCCTTTAAAAGCGCACTCTGTTTCCCAAACAAATGCCAAAACAGATTCAAAACTGTGGTGGGGGATAACTTAAAATTCAGGAGGAAAAAAATGCAATTTAAAATAAAATGAAAAAGTATAGATACCAGATTGTCACCATAACCTACCTACCGTCCAAATGTGGTGACCATAATAGGCACACGGGACCAGAACTCATTCCCAGGAGCCACTAGGGACAGGGTACAGCAGGGAGTTGAACAGCAATGACAAAGGCACTGTAGGTTCAGTCCTCACTTAGCGTCATCAAAACACAGACATTTGGGGTGGGGATACTGCAGTCGTCAGCGTCTCACCTCCATTAAGAAAGTTACAAGTGCAGCAGAGTAAGTAAAATATTTACCTACTCCTTTGGGGGTTCTAACTACTGTTGAATAAGCTCCTCAGGCAGGTAGCTGAGTTCCTTGCCACAAGGATGGCAAAGCTGCTCTTTAAAACCAGCTCTGCATGCATAAAGCACAGCTGCAGTAACCAGGTTCATGACAGGACTCTGGTTTCTTGCCCTGAGACTAGCACTGTGTGAGCTCCCTTGCACTGCTACACCAAGGACAAAGAGCACAGTAGCCGATGATCAAGGAAGGAGGCAGAGGGAGTTCTGGGAAAATGGGACTTGGGCTGCAGCATAAATTATAGAACTCAATTTATATATACTTTCAACTAATTTTCTGCTATGTCATTGTGATTAATATATAGACCAGGTATGTCACTGGTGATGAATATAAAAAATCAGAGTACGGCATACTCCACTCATCTCTTTGAAGACTTGGCATAGGAGCCTTTTTGTGTGTGCTTATATTTCTGATGCATTTTTAAAAAATCTGTCTTCTAAACCAGAAATTGTATGCACAAAGAGGGCTTAATTCAGTTATGTGATGTCCATTAGTCTCCTTAAATAGCTGAACTGCTTATGGAATACATAATGTTTTAAATGTTATTTTTGTATTTTTACATTAATGCAGATATTAAAGAAAATGCCCCCTCTAGTTTGTATGAAACAAATGATTTAGTTTTGCCTCAGCAAAACTGACTGGAGCACAACACATTTCACAAATGTATGTGCCACATCCTCAGACAGAAACTGCTGTATATTCATTTTTACCTGTGTATACACAGTATAGAGAATACCAGATGGGCAGCCATAGAAACCTACGAAAATGGCAGCAGAAATAGGCCTTATGGTCTGTCGAGTCTGCTCAATTGTGCAGCTAGCCCCTCGTTATGCAGCTGCCCCCCCACTCCTCTCCTCAGATTTACCCCCCTCACCCTGTCCCATCCCCTCTTGAAACTGCCCACCATCTTACAGGCCACCACCTCCTGTGGTACAGTGTTCCACTTGCCCACCACCCTTTCCGGTGGAAGGACTGTCCTCACTCTCATTCCTGAATCTTTCCCTCCAGTCTGAGACTGTGCCCTCTTGTGTCCCTGTTCGAGTTTTGTTCATCCCTTCAAGTACTTAAAGGTCTCAGTCATGCCGCCCAATCCCTCCTCTCCTCCAATGAGTACATATCCAGCTCACTCAGCCTTTCCTTGTAGGGCTTGCCCTCCAGTCCTTGGATCATCTTTGTCACTGTACGCTGCACTCCTTCCATCCTTCCTCAGGTACGTGCGCCAGAACTGCAAGCAGTGCTCCAGGTGCGGCCTGACCAGTGACCTGTACAGGGAAAGGACTACCTCCCTCCCTACTTCTGGAAAAGATTCCCCTCATTATGCACCCCACGATCTTGTTGGCCTTCACTGCTGCCTTCCTACACTGAGCAGAGTTGTTCATGCTCCCCATTGTAAGTACCCCTAGGTCCTTTTCCTCCACGGTGCTACCCAACTGTACCCCTCCCAGATGATAGTCCCTCCCCTGGTTCTTTGCTCTGAAGTGCACTACCTTGCACTTCTTAGCACTAAACCCCAGCTGCCATGTTTCTGACCATTCCTGCAGTTTAGGTATGTCGTCCTGTAGCCCCTTCCATCCCTCAGTGTCATC
Organism: Neoceratodus forsteri; assembly: GCA_016271365.2. Lineage (NCBI taxonomy): Eukaryota > Metazoa > Chordata > Ceratodontiformes > Ceratodontidae > Neoceratodus > Neoceratodus forsteri. The sequence goes on from JADMNL010000025.1 coordinate 48,861,172, forward strand.
AACCACGCCCTCATTTTGGTGTCATCTGCACACAGACTGATCTTACTTCAGATCCCATGTGAGATATCAGCTATGAATAACCTGAACAACACCGGCCCCAGCATCGATCCCTGTGGCACCCTGCTCGTCACTGCCCTCTGTGGTGAGAGTTCCCCTCCCACTACCACCCTCTACTGACTACTGCTTAGCCAACTCTATTTCACCATCTTCGCTCCTGCCCCCACAGCTTCCAGCTTTTCCCCCAGCCTCCTGTGCGGCACAGAGTCAAAGGCCTTGCTGAAATCCAAATACAGGACATCTACTACATGGCCCTTGTCTAGTTCTCTTGTTACCCAATCGTAGTACTCAATGAGATTGGTCTGGCAGGATCTGCCCGAGGCAAACCTGTGCTGATGCACATCCTGGAGTCCATTGTCCTCCAAAAAGGTCACCAGCCTCTCTTTCAGGATTGTCTCCATGAGCTTCCCCATGACTGATGTGAGGCTCACTGGCCTGTAGTTTCCTGGTTCATCCTTTGGGCTACTTTTGTGGATGGTCACCACATGAGCCATCCTCCAGTCCTGTGGTATGCATCCCGTGTCCAGGGTGGTATTAAACAGGTCTGCCAGTGGCTCTGCCAGAACCTCAGCCAGCTACTTGAGTACCCTAGGGTGAATGCCATCTGGCCCAGGTGCCTTGTCCACCCTCAGTGCTCTCAGTCTTTCCAGTACACTGTCCTCAGTAATCCTCGCATCTGTCACCCCCCTCCCCGCCTGCCTACCTCACCCTTCCTCTGTGGTACCTGCCCCGCTTTCTCTTGTGTGAATACAGAACAGAAGTATTCATTTAATGCCTCTGCCTGATCCTCCCCTATCTCCACCCACCCATCCCCCCATCCTTTTTTTATCCTCACTATTTGGTCCTTGTTGTTCCTTCTTTCCCTTATTTATCTGAAGAAATCCTTTTCTCTGTTTTTATTACCCTGTGCCAGCCTCAGCTCCCTGGAAGCCTTGGCTGTTCTGACTAGTTTGGTGGCCTCTCTGGATTTTTTCGTGTACATCTCCTTGTCTTCTCCCCTCCCTGACTTTCTAAACCTCCAGAATGCCTCTCCCTCTTGGACCTCACCCCCTCCCTGACCACCTGAATCATCCAACTGGGCTTCTTTGCCCTCTCTTTCTTGCTCTGTGTTCTAGTACATGCCCTCGTAGCCTCCACTAGCCCCTTTTTTATGACATCCCACTTCTGACTTGTGTCCCAGCCTGGATGAATCCCCTTCCAGGTGCCCCACCAGAAGTTCCCCCCATGTTTTTAAAATCTGCCCGCCTAAAGTCAATCACCTTGGTACCTGTACCCCCAGCTTCCCTCCCCATGTTGAATGTGAACCACACTGAGTAGTGATTGCTCCCCACCAGTGGGTCCTTCACCCCCGAGATCCCTTACCATCTCCCCACTGGACAGTACAAAGTCCAGAGTATTTCCTATCCGAGTTGGCCCGTGGACCAACTGCATCAAGAAGCTGTCCTGAAATGCCTCTAACAGAACTTGCTCCCTTGCACTTGTGGTGGCTGGGGTACTCCAATCCACCTCAGGTAGGTGGAAGTCCCCCACCACCACCATGTTACCCTTCCTGCACACCCTTCAGATTTGCTCAGCTAACTCTCTGTTCAGGTCCTCCAGTTGAGCTGATGGTCTATAAACTACCCCCTTCCTCAGTGTCCTGCCTTTTGAGTCCTGAAAATGTATCCATAGGGTCTCTGTCCTGCCCTCTTCCCCCTCATCCTTTGCACACCTTATCCCCTGCTGTACGTAGATCGCCACCTCCCCTTGGTCCTATCCTTTCTGAATATCCTATACCCCAGGACCATCAACTCCCAGTCTTGGTACTGGGTGGCCCACGTTTCCATGGTGGCCACAATATCCACCCTCTCCTCTGCCAATAGGCCTGAAACTCAGCTCACTTGTTTCTGAGGCTCCTCGTGTTCAGTGAGACCACTCTCCAACCCACTCCCTTCCCCTCCCTAACCCTTCTCCCTCCTTTCCCTCCCCCCATGTCCCCTCCCCTTTGCCTTCCCCATTAACTAGGGGGGTAAGCTTGTCAGGCCCCCTCACTCCTGGACCCCTGTCTACCAGCTGACCACTCGCCACACCCCCTGGTTTAAATCCATCTTTGTTTTTGCATACTCCTCTATCTTCTGTTTCAGTACCACTTTCTCTTACTTGCTTAGGTGTAGTCTGTCCCCAGCGTACAGGTCATTTCTGCCCCAGGTTCTACCCCAGCCGCCCACCAAGCCATACCCCCTTGAGCGACACCATTCCCCCCAGCCAAGAATTAAACTCACCTATCCTTCTTTACTTGCTGTACTGGACAGATACTGGGACTGCCTCCCAGAAGGCCACCGATCCCCCCAATCTCCTCACACAGGCTTTCCAGTTCCTTGAACCTCTTCCATACCACTTACACCGCCCCCCTGCCAGGTCATCCGTACCCACGTGCACCACAGCATGGGGCCTCCTCCTTCTCTTCTCTTCTCTGCACATTTAAGAGACTGCCCCGCCCTGTCGGCAATCAGACCAGGTATGGATTCGACCCAGATTCGGCTATGCCTTTCCCACTTACTGCCCCATCTGATCCCCTTCAGTATGGAATCCCCCAGCACTAGAACCCTCCCCCCCTTCATGCCATGCACAACCAGCCTGTGCTGCCACTGAGGGGTTCTGATAACATCAGATCTCAAGAGGTTCGAGGTAATATGAACCCCAAGGTGGCAGGAAGGGCTGGTTTGGCATAAGGTTGGCCATATGATAATATGTATGTGTACATATTCTTTGCAAAAAACTTTGTTAATGCATCAGTTAGGATTGTTACTAAAGTCACCCCCACCCTGCAGACACCGACAGGTGTCATGGGTATGCCTTGGGGTCATCGGCCCTAATGTTCACCCCATTCCATACATAAATAAGTTGAGATGAGTGTTAGGGCCGACAACCCCAAGACACACCCCTGACGCCTGTCGGTGTCTGCAGGGTGGGGGTGGGGTGTTAGGACTGGAAACCCTAATGCCACATTTCCCTACTTTTGTGACTTTAGTAACAACCCTAACTGATGCATTAACAAAAAGTTTTTGGCAATGAATTTCCTTACTTTTTCAGATAGTATAATTATATCCTTATTTGGCTGGCAGTATAGCCTAGAGGTTAGAGTAACGAGCTGTGAATGAGCTTGATACATCCAGCAGACCAGACCTGGGTTTGATTCTCACAACCTCCACTTGCATACTGTGCGACTCTGAGCAAGTCACTTAACTGCCCAGTGCTCCCAGGTCGCCCCTGAAAACAGGCACGTGTGCCTAGTGGGCTTTAACCGGTTACCAAAGACTAAAATAAATAAATAATAAAAAAAAAAATGTCTGTGGGAGTGCAGAGCCCTCTGGGCCCTGCGCTCCCATGCATCCCTAGATGTGTGTATATGTGTACCGGTATTCCATTTATAGGACACTATACCACCAGGAATATGAATGGATTTTCAGGGAGGGGAAGGGATCACTAGACTACCAGGTAATTTTTTTTCATAGCGGGATGGGGATCAGGCATTGGGGGAGGGGAGGACTACTACAACACCTGGATATTCTGTTAATAAGGAGATCAGGGAAGGGGGAGGGACTACTAGACTACCAGGTAATTTTTTTTCATACCAAGATGGAAATCAGGCATGGGGGGGTGGGACTACTACAACACCTGGATATTCTGTTTATAAGGAGACCAGGAACCGACATCAGGCAGGGAGGAGGGACTACTAGTCTACCAGGTAAATTTTTTGTCATACTGTGACAGGGATTAGGCATCAGTGGAGGGTCTACTACAACACCTGGATAATCTGTTAATAAGGAGACCGGGAACAGACATTGGGGAGGGACCACTAGCATACCAGATAATTTGTGTGTGTGTGGGGTTTGTACTGGGACGGGATCAGGCATCGGGTGAATGGGTGCCACTAGACAACAGGGAGTGGATTTCTTAACCAGCAGTGAGTGATCAGAAGGTGGGGTGCCACTAGACACTAGGGACTTCTTTAATTTAACACTGGTGAGCAATTGGAGGGTGGGGGGTGCCGCTGGACACCAGGGACTACAGTTCACACTATGGGGATGGTAATTGAAAGATGGGGGGGTGTCACTGAACACCAGGGTCTACAGAGAATGCTACAGGGATGGTGACCAGAGGGTGGGGGATGCAACTAGACACCAGGGGATGACTGTACTTTTACAGGGACAATAATCAGAGGCTGGGAGATGCCGCTGGATACCAGGGAATAAGTACTCATTTACAGGGATGGGCAATCGGGGTGAGAGGGGGCAAAAACCTGTTGCCACTTCCCATGCAAATGAGCCCATAATGGGCATGTATATGGCTCTGTGCATACCCAATGGACTCATCTGCATGGTGCCGGCTGAATATCGCACTGGGGGCTCCCAGTACTATCGCATCTGGGGGCGCTGTTCCCTGCACTTCTGAAAACCATGTTGGGGCAGTGCTACTCAACTTAGCACAATGCCGGCATGCCCCTACATTCAGTCAGTGTCTGTGCGCTATCCGACATGGAATTCTGGGGTCGTGGGCAAGAGAAGCGCAGTCCTTTGTGCTCCGCTTTTGCCCATATTCCAGTATCGAGCCCCAGGGCTTTTACAAACTCTAACATGCACTTCAGCTGTTGAATCTTCTGCAGCTGCACGGGATTCTGGGATTCCTGGTTATGGCAAATATCGGCTTGGGAGTCAGCAGGATTGGCTAGATAGGATCTACAATACTGCAGTACACAGTAAGTAAACACCAAATATATTTGTACACAATCTGCAAATTGGGACCAGACCCACACCTGAGTGTGGGATTCTTACTGCTGACTATTCCCCTTTAAAGCACATTAGTGCTTGTAAAAGAAGGAGTTCAGGTTCTAGCAGGGACATCAACTGGGAGGTTAGGTGGATCAGGTACCCATATTGCATCGCCTTGTGAACAAGACAGCAGACACTGAGACTGGCTTTAGTGTCCAGTGGTAGACAGCCGAGTCTGTAGTACAGGAGACAGTGGTGTGTCTGTAGGTCTGTCATCAGTGAAAACCGTACAATATGGTTGTGGAGCTACACCACAGACTAGGGGCCCATATTCAATTAGATGAGCACAGAGTCTGCTGAGCACTACTGACTCTGGCTTCAGGAGTCGGAGTTCCTGACATGATATGGCTTATCAGATATCTAGTGGACCTTTTTTGTAATAACATTAAAGTGTTTAGCATACGAAAGAGTAGAGTCAAGATCTTCACCAAGATATTTAAAACTACCCACACATGCTAGTGGGGTGATGTCAGAAGTAACCAAGCAGAGAGCCTCCTTGTCATTAAAGACAAAAGTCTTGGAGCTGAAGAGCACAGCCTTGGTTTTGCTTTTACTAAGCAAGAGTCTACTGGATTAAAACCAGGTCTGGAAGAGAGAAAGGTCAAAACACAGTCCCAAATGTATTTCATACAGAGAGAAAAAACATAAAAGAAAAAATTACTCACCATAGTAATGCTGTTTCTTCCAAGGGATCCCTTGCTGTGCTTAACAACTGCATCAGTTCACTGGATTGAGCTGCCCCAGAGAACAGAATTTTATGCTAATTATGGGATCTTAGAATAAAATTCAAACCTCTGCTGTGTGGTCACACTCCATTTTGCCCTCTAACTTCATTTCTGGAGCAAAGGTATCAGTGACAACTGAACCAGCTTAATCTATCAAAAATAATAAAAAAAAAAATAGATTTAAGTCTCTGTGGACTCGTAAATGTGGCAGAAGAGATTTTAAGATCAGATCACAGAGTATTAGTTGTAAGGCAATGCAACAAGTAATGTTCAAGTGAAGTGAAACGAACAGATTCTTGTGAGAACCTTTTTCCAGGTTCTGGAAATGGAGGTAGGGAAGCGTTTGTTAAGCATAGCGAGGGATCCATTGGAAGAAACATTACTAGAGTGAGTAATTTTTTTCTTCAAACCCCAGGAATCTCTCACTATGCTTAACAACTGCAGACTACAAAGCAGTACCTTGGGAGGCTGGCTACAGAAACCTATTTTGGGAAAAGGTTCTGCAAGACAGCAGTGCCAAAACTGGAATCCCTTCTGGACTGTACATCCAGACAGTGCTTTGTGAAGGTGTGCACTGTTTTTCATGTAGCTGCTTTACAAATTTCTTGCAAGGGCATGTCCCTTGATGCTGCCACAGAGGCAGATGTGCCACATGTGGAGTGTGCCCTAAGGCCTTGGGGTGGCAGCTTGCCAGCCTTGCTGTAACAGAACTGTATGCAAGAGACTATCCAGCGAGCAACTGTTCTCTTGGATGCTGGCCTACTGTACCTCTTCCAGCTTCTCCATACAGTATGTCATAAACATCTGAGTATTGGTGGACCTGATCTCCTTTGTGAGGTCCAGGTAACAACCAAGTGCTAGCTAACATCCAGAACTGTGGAACTTTCGCTTCCCAGAGCTGGATTTTGCTGTAAAGAGCACTGGGACAGTAATAGACTGGTTCAGGTGAAATTCAGACACCACTTTAGGGAGGAATTTTCTGTTTGTCCTTAAGACTACTTTGTCCCTGGGGAAAACTGTGTAACTGCACTCTGTGCAGAGAGCTTGCAGCTCGCAACGCCAGTCAGGCAGAAGTCATAGCCACTAGTAAAACTCTCTTCCAACTGACAAATTAGCAGTTGCTATGGGCTCAAAAGGAGGCTCCATGAGCTTGGCAATGCACAGGTTCAGATCCAATGGTGGGATTGGATCCCTGACCAAGGGGTATAAGAGGAGAAGGCCTTTAAAAACATTTCTTGAAAATGGGCTATGAAGCCACTGTTTTCCTCTTGCCTGCTGAAACGTACATTGACACTGCTGACAGATGCACCTTTAGGGTTGAAGGCCTAAGACCCATGGACTAAAGGTGAACTAGGTAATCCAGGACTGTGGACAGGTCTACTTGCAATGGACTGAGCTACCTAGGAGAATATCACAGGGGAAACCTTTTCCACTTGGAAGCATAGGTTTTCCTTGTTGCTGGTTTCCTGGAAACTTTACACACTTCCATAATCTTTTCAGAAAGGTTTAAGCCACAAAACTCAAGCTCTTCAAGAACCATGTCTTGAGACACAGTTCTGGGATCCGGAAAACGAATGACTCTCCTGCTCGGAGGCAAAGAAAGCAGACTGCGCATCGGAGAAGGCTGATGGGGTGTTTGATTGTGAGGGACAGAAGCAGAGAGTACCAAGTCTGCCTGGCCTAATCTGGAGCAATCAGAATCATGGTTACAGACTGCCCCCTCAGTTTCAACAATACTCTCAGTAAAGCCGGTCCGGTGGCACTGAGGGTTGAGGCGCTGGACACCACACCTTGCACCACGGCGGTGACGTGGGTTCGTTCAAGAGCTTGGGGTGCCGGGGGTTGGCTGGGAGGGGAGGGTGAGAAGCCGATTGAGCTGCCGATTGGCAGCTCTCCTCCTCAGGGAGGGCTCAAGGGCCTCCTCGGCACTTTGTTGCCTCCTGGTGGAGGCTGGGGGATGGTGCCACATTCAAGGAGCCCTGGCGTTAGGCTGGGCAACGGCAGAAGGGGCTGTCACTGGAGTTGTGGTGCACATGCGCACCTCCATGAGCATGCGCTACTGCATTCTGGGGCCTCGGGGTAACGGGGAGTAAACAAGAAAATACACAGGGGCTATAGCAGGTTGAAGCATCCAGGCCAGCTCTGGGGGATCCGCTAGGGCACGCAAGTCATCTACAAGACCCCAAAAGACCCCCGAGTCAGATAATGGTGGCCGACGTGGGCAGCAGTCCGCTGTTGAGGATAAAAAGCAATATGGAAAAAAAAAAAAAAAAGACTCTTAGTAAGAGTGGAAAGGCATAAAGAAACCTCCCTGTCCAGTCCAGAGTTAGAGTGTCCAATGGGACTGAGTCCTATGACGGGAGCCTGCAACAGAACATGGGAAATTGGTGGTTTTCCCATGATTCAAATAGGTTAATCTTGTGTACCCCATCTTCTGAACACTGCAGCCAACACCTGCTTGTTCAGGGCACATTCATTATGTCCCTGGCTGATTCTGCCCAGTGAATCTGACATCACATTGTATTTCCCTGGCAGGTGAACTGCTGACAGCTGCACCCCTAGAGAATAGTCCAGATTCCTAATCTTCATTGTTTTTGTGTATAGCTGTGAAGATCTTGTTCCTTCCTGCTTGTTGTTGATGTATATGGTTGTTGTGTTTGTTCTGACCTGGACTGACGGACCTTTGACGTGGGAGGTGAAAGCCTATAGAGCCAGATCTACTGCTCTGAGCTCTGGAAGATTTATATGCTCCTAGAACTCCTGTAAGGTCCACACTCCACTTACAGTTAAGTCATCCAGGTGGGTACCCTAGCCCAAGAGGGAGGCATGTGCAGTTAGCACTACTGAGGGTAACTGCTGGTGGAAGGGAACACCCTTCTTAAGGTTGCCTTCTTCCCTCCACCACTCCAGTGCCCTTACAAGGGACTTTAACACAGGCACCAGCCTTGGTAGAGGGTCTCACCTTCGGGACTAATGGAACCTTAGGTGGTACTAGATCTCTCTCATTTGGAACCTGTCAGCTGTCACCACTGCTGTGGATGAGGGCATGTGGCCTAATAATTGGAGGAAGTCTCCTGCTGGCCTGAGTTGGCCTAACCTGAAAGACTTCATTAGCTCTACCAGGTTTTTGTACTCTCTCATGAGGGAGGGAGGAAGGTCCTCCCTTGGAGGGCATCCAACTCTGCACCTATAAAGTCTCAGTACCTGTACTGGTTCTGTCTGGGACTTCTGAGCATTTATTATGAAGCCCAGGTCCTCCAGTGTGTGTTGAGTGAGAAGGAGGGAGGCACAGGCCTCCTGCTGGGACCTCCTTCCTGCATTGGCTTGCGGTAACTTTCTTACCTCCAACTCCAACAGTATTTTCTCTGCTGGGGTGGGAGGTGCGAAGTTTTTGTGAATATGAAGTCTTGGAAACTTTTTTTTTTTATTTTATCCTCTTTTTGTCCCATAGGCCACCTAACCTTCGGCTCTATCCTGCACACTCCTGCCTCACCTCAGCCACCCCCTGACTGATAACCCCCCCGACTTATCCCTCGAGGTGCGTCCGATGCCTGATCCAGCAGCTCATCTCCGACGGGAAAGGTGATGCCTCCCTGACTTCCCCCTCCAGGGCGGGGTTCTGGGCTGGATGGTGCAGTGGAACTGAGATTGGTCGGTGGAGGCGACTGAGGCCATTAAGGTCCTGGTGCCAGGCACACGTCATCTGTGGCGGCCTGCGAGCTATTTCATGGACTGCCCCAGGGGTGGGGACATGCAATGACACCTGAGTCCGCCCCTCTGGAACTACGTCAGTCAGCTTGTGTCACCCTGGCCTCCGCCAGGAGTCTCTAAGCGCCGGACGCGCACCTGACCCTCCCCCCGGAGGACAGCATCCAAGCAGGCACTCTATCCTTCTCCTCCTGGCCGGCCCTCCAGCTCCCCAGGTCTGTTCCCAAACCCGGGTCACCGGCATTGCAAGCAGAAATCCAATCACTGCGCCGGCGGGCCAGCTAGTCTTGGAAACTTTCTGAACTGCAGGGTCAATCCCTGACTCACTACTTCCAGGACACACCTGTCTGTGGTTATGTTTTTCCACTCCTGGAAATACTGAGTCGGCTTCCCCCACTGGCAATGATTGGGTGACCTAGACCAACTTGTCATGGGTTCTGCGTAGCCTGGCCCTTGGGTGCTGGGGTAGTGTCAGCACATTTACGGCCCCTTCTTCCTCTTCCCCTGAAGAAACCCCTTAGCTGGGAGTAGTCATAACTGCAGAGAAAGTATCGTCATCTACCTTTACCTCCCCTTCCAGTAAGGCCTGCTGGAAGTGAAGGCCTTTTCCTTCTCAGTACTGCTGTCGTATGTGGCTTTGCACTCCTCCACCTTTTTCATATATGCCTCTGTCTTGTCATCAAACGAGGAATTTCCCTCACAGGGGAAATTCATTGCTTTCGTCTGAGTGTCCTGCGAGAGGATAGTAGTTCTGAGCCACGCAAACCTCCTCAGGCCACAACATAAGCCATAACTCAAGAGGCAGTGTCATTAGTGACTACTGCCATGTGAAACTGCTACTTGGTGGCATCTAGTGCAGTTTTCACAGTGTCTGCCAGATCCTGTACCAAGTCACCACTTGCTTTATCTTTCATAGCCAAAATGGAACTCCACAGAGCCTTTTGGTACCAAGTGGTGTAGGCCATATAAGCTGCCTGTCTTAACAGTAGGGAAGTTGAAGTTTAAACTTTCTATCTCACTTCGAGGGGGCTCTTGCAGCAGGTTACACCATTAGGACTGAAGTTGGCAGGTGCCAGGACCCCACGGAAAACTTCTGGTAAGGCCTCATCTAGAGTATGGGGTTCAATACTAGTGCCCACACCTCAAAAAGGACATTAACCTGCTGGAGAAGGTCCAGAGGAGGTTACAAAGATAATAGTGGGTAAGGCATACGAGGAGAGGCTGAGGGCACCGAACGTGTACTCCCTGGAAGACAGGAGAGAGAGAGAGAGAGGGGGGACATGATTGGGACCTTCAAGTACTTGAAAGGGATAAATAAGGTGTGTCAGGAGAGTCTCTTTAAGCTGAGTGGCAACCATAACATGAGGGGGCGCAGTCTTAAACTGGAGGGTGGGAGGTTTAGGAGGGAGGTCAGGAAGCACTTTTTCACAGAGAAGGTGGTGGACACTTGGAATGCGCTGCCGGAAGAGGTGGTCTCATTGTAGACAGTGGGCAGCTTTAAGAGAGGCTTGAATAGGCATGGAGGAAGGTAAGGAGGATGGGAGGAGTGGGGAGGGAGGGCAGGGACAGTAGCTCAAGCTGTGTACCCTGCAATACGAGCAGACTAGATAGACCAAATGGCCTTTTTCGTATGTTCGTGTGTATTGTTTTATAAATATTTCTTCAATTTTTCAGCGATTGTGCATGTCTTCTTCTCCTTCTTCATCTGTGGACCGGCGGCAAACGAAATGTGCTTCTGGAAAGCTACTTCCCCACAAGGATGGCCATTCATTGTGCCTGCTTTGCCTAGGCCAGGACCATGACACTAAGGCCCGCCAGAAGACCCTGGAAGCCTTCCTGCTGCAACAAAAACTCACAGTGATGGAGAAGGAGCTTCACCAGAGTACCTCCTCTTCCCCGGCCTCCGAGGCATCCATTTCTTCTTCATCCAAGGAGATGAAGAATTCTTCGGGAAAGCATAAGTACTGGGAGAAGCATAGGAAAAAAAACAACCAACTTCCTGCTCCATATCCCAGCGCAAGTCTGGCATCAAACATGGGTCTTCCTCCCACAGGAGGTCGGCCCCTTCCACTCCAGCAGCCCTCTCTTCCTCCAGGCTCCCAGTGGTCAAACCACCTGCTCTCCTGACTATATCCAGCGGTAGTTCTTTGGGGCTCGGGACTTTGTCCCCAGCCTCTCAGCCCCTGAAGCTCAGGCCCATTCAACAGGCAGGTCCTCAGCCAGGTGGCTCGACTGGATCTTCCTCAGGTAGTGGGTCTTTGACCGTCGCCCTCCCAGTCAAGGCATCTGCAAAGTCCGTTCTGAAATCAGGGACCGACGCTAGGGGTATGCGATCACCTCCCCCGCAAGTGTGATGCCTCTGCCCCGCTCGGAAGTCAGCTTCCCATGACAGGCCTCTCCTCCTAGGCCGGCGCCAGCTGCTTCACCAGACCGGCATCAGCCCACACCTGTCCCATCGATGCCAGCCTCCCCGGTGCCAACTCTTGCGACACCATACCTGTCATCTCCAAATCTCCTGCTGTTGCCAGCTGGACCCGGTCATCACACAGCCGACACCTGGCGCACCAGCCTCGTGACTCCAGTCAGACCGACACCAGATGGCTCCTTACCACAGGGACCAATGCCAGGGTTACTGCAGCCTAAAGAACCAATGCTGGGGCCCTCCCAGCCTACCCCACAGATGCTGGTTCCCCTGGTCATGCCTCAGAACCCACCCGCAGACCCGGGCACTCTTTTTGCGGCCTGGTGGGCATAAAAAGGATAATGAGGCCCTGCGGGAGCCCTCCACTCCAACTCCGAGGGGCCCTCCTCCCAATCTGATTAAGGAGCAGGTTCCCCCTAGGAAGGCCCAGACACCACCTCCTAGGGAGCCTACTCCACAACCAAAAGGAGCTGGCGCCAGTCGTTCAGGGACCCACCGACATAGGAAACGCAGGTAAATCATTGCACAATCCAAAAGGGCAGACAAATAAGATGTCAAACCACTCGGTACGTTGTTGAGTGCAATATTTAATGGTGCATGGTTGAACAGGAGGCGGAAGAATTTCTTGAGTCAATTAACAGAAATGAGTGGAATTTGAAATTTAATTCAACATGTAGTAGGGAACACATCTCCTTTTTGGACCTCTTACTTACAAGTTCATCTGATGGGATCATTTCAACACAGGGATATCAGAAACCAACAGCAGGAAATTCCCTCTTGAGAGGAGACAGTTGTCTTTCGACACACCTGAAGAACAGTATCCCATATTTTTTTTATTTATTTAGTTTTTGTTAACCGGGTAGGTGCACTAGCCATAAAATGACTATTTTCAGGCACGACCTGGGAGAGTACAACAAAAAGAGAACAGTTGAACAACAGCAACATGGGTACAATAATACAAATAGAGGAACAGTACAGCAGTGCTACAAAAATACAATGGGTAGAAACAACAACAAATAATGGCAAGCATTATACAGATAATGGCAGTAAGATATATAATAAGTGCAGAAACCATGGACCCGACCTGTGGAGTGAAAGGGTTAATAAGATAGTAAGGTTATATAGAGAGAAATGTGAGGAATGTTCAAACATTACAAGAAAGACTGACAGAAGGAAGGTCAGGGGTGGTAATTGGCAAAACAACAGTGGATGGTCAGCAACAAGGTTCGAGAAGGAAGAGAGCTAGTAGTCAAGAAGTTATTACAAGAGAAGGAAAAATCTGGGAGGGAAGGAGAAGACAGTCTGGAGTTGGATTGGAGCAGGGTGACATTACTGGTAAGTCTCAGGAGCTTCAGGTTGGGTCAAAGCACGTACAAGCATCAGCTAAGGATAGATAATGACGATATTCACTTTAAATCCAAAGTGAGACTGAGACAGCCGGAGGTTGAGTGGAAGAGCATTCCATAGCCTGGGAGCAGAGAGGTGGAAGGCCCCAGTTTTAGTAGTCCGACATCTCGAACATAGAGCAAGATTTGTCAGCTGATCGCAGGCCATGGAGGATGATTGAGGGCTGAGCAACGCCAGCTGGGATTTTTTCCCCAGATGATCGAGTCCATTAGTGATCCAAGGTAGTATTGTCTACTGGCAGAGGTGAGAGCCAATTCAGATCCTTATAAAGAAGGCAGTGATGTTTCAGCGAGCAAATCGGCATATATTGTTATAAGTTACGTCCCATTTTAGTAGGGAGGTTTTATGGGCAGAGGTAAGAATAAAGGCACCATAAGTAAGGGTTGGGAGCAGAATACCTCGGCAATTACACTCAATAGGTGTAAGCATGTAATTGCCGGTAAGCTATCTAATTTCGAGTTTACAGATTTGCACTTCCAGGACTGAATGTGAAGATTAAAATCCAGGGACTGGTCCAGCAGGATCCCAAGGTACTTGAAGGAAGTAACATTTTCAGTGGAAATCCTCCTGGGTGAAGAACCTCCAGCAAACTAGAACAGGCCTTAATCTTGGTCTGGAACCTGGAGCATGGCTTCGTTCTTTCATTTAGTACAAGCTTACGGTCTAGTAGCCAGTCTAAGACCTTATTGAAGTCTGAAGTAAGTGATGTGTTTATGCAGGCAATACTAGAAGAACTAGTATAGATGATCAGGTCATCAGCGTAGAGAATAGTGGAGCAGAATTCCAGGACCTCAGCTGCATTGTTGATAAAAATTGAGAACAGAAGGGGCCCAAGGATAGAGCCCTGGGGACCCAAGGTTGATAGTAGACGTGTTGGACAGGGAGGAGTTAAATTTGACAGCTTGCCACCTGTTTGACAGGTAGCTACAGAACCAGTCCACAACAGGGGTAGAGAAATGGAATTTATGGAGAGTGGAGAGAAGCAGGGGATGGTCTACAAGGTTGAAAGCCTTAGTGAAGTCAATGAAGATGGCACCTGTGAGTTTTCCAGAATCCATGTTGGACAGAATATCAGTAGTTAGTTGAAGAAGAGCTGTGGTGGTGCTATGACTTTTTCTGAAACCATGCTGGGTGTCTGAGAGGAGATTGTAGCGTGTAAGGTAGTCAGTCAATGGTCTGTGATGTAACTATTTTCTCTAGGATCTTGCTAAGGACAGAGAGAATTGCTATAGGTCTGTAATTGGCCATGTCCTTTGGGTCACCTTTTTTAAAGACAGGCGCTACTCTTGCAGATTTCCATACGTCCGGCACAGTGCTATGAATAAGGGATAAAATGTAGATTCTGGCAATCGGAGAGGCAATGAGCAGCCAGCTTGCTAGCTAAGGCGAGGTTCCAGTGAGTCAGAACCAGAGCTAGTGTTGGCAGATATGGATCTCAGTAATTTCAGAACTTCCGCTCTTGATATAACCTTGAAATAGAATGGTGGCGCTGGAGGAGCATCATACGATAGGGCAGTATGGCTGTCTGATGGTAGTGTGGTAGGTAGATTGGAGTGCGATCCACTAGGTTGTAAAGCCAAGGTATAGTGTGACAGATCAGAGAAAAGATTGTTAAAACTGTTTGAGATGGTCCTAGGGTCATTACAATGTGCCCCATTTATGATCATTTCATCAGGAGTGACCGACTGTGAGGTACCCAGAAATGTTTTGACATGGGCCCAGAATTTCCTCGGGTCGCAGGCTGAGCTTTGTAGAAGGTCCTTGCAGTATTTGCTTTTAGCAGCTCTAACTTGTCTCTTACATCTGTTCCTTAGTTCATGATAGACAATAAGATCTGACTGTAGGCCACTTTGTTTGTAGCGAATCCAGAGCTTGTCCCTCTGGCGCAGATTAGCAAGGAGGTCTTTATGCAGCCACCTCGTCTGTTTTCCTCTGACCCTCCTAGTAGTCTTGGGGGCATGTTTATATTGAATGGTAAGAAATTCATTTATGAACATCTGTAGAGCAACCTCCACATCCTTTGTTTGATAGATACTTGCTCAGTCGATAGTGGAGACATCATAGAGAAATGCATCCTGGTCAACATGAGCTAGATTTGTAAACGTGATTAGTCTTGATGGAGGAGATGGAGGTGCAACCATAGATAGGATACAAAAAGTGGGTGAGTGGTCTGTTAGTGCATCTGCAAGGATTCCTGCTTTCGACACATGTTCCATACGGTTAACATCACCCAGTCTAGGAGTTTACCCGTTTGATGGGATGACGCAGCTCTAGTTGCTTCAGAGATCAACTGGTGAAAATTATAACTAAGCGTGAGTGATTGCAAGGATATTTGAGCTGACCCTAACCAACTGAGGTTAAGCTCACCTAGGATGACCGCCTCATTGTGGTTTACAGTCTGGGAGGTGATGTCAAGGAGTTCTTGAAGACCTATGGAAAGTTTCTGCAGATACGTAGAAACTGTTCCACTATGGAAATATTTGAGCAACAGGCAGAGGATTTAAAAATCAGATTAGAAGAGAAGGGCTATAAAAAAAAATCTGTTAGAAGAGGCTGCTAAACAAAAGGACAGGAGTTGTTTACTTGTACCTAAAAACAGTAAAAATGCCAGTGATAGTGTGTAAATCTTATTACAGAGTATAATTCCATCACTCGTAGAATAACAGGGGCCCTTAAGAGGTACTGGCCCGTTCTTGCCGCTCATACAGACTTAGAATCAGTAGAAAAAAATGGATTAAGAACTGTGTACAGGAAGGGCACCAGCATAAAAGATTGGGTGGTACGGAGCCACCATCAACCTGAAAAAAAGACAAATGTAGCTGTTTTTGGAGACCCACCAGTATGATTCCATCGGTGTGGGAACTGTAATGTTTGTAAATTCTCATCCCAAGGTGTGAGATTTACTAGTCCTGCTAATCAGAAATTCCATGACATCAGAAAGCTAATTGCGTGCAGAACACCATTTGTTATTTATGCATTATGTTACCCCTCCTCAAAATTATGCAAGCAAAAATACCTGACAGGGTGGGTGGTACTGGGCTATACCCGACCGCGGGTGTAATGAGGCCTGACGCCGCAGGTGGAGGGCCTTATAGCCCCTGGAAGGGCGGGCATAGCCCATACCGCCCACCCTGAAGGGTATTATTGCACTTAGAAAATGGGCTTGCTGTAACATTTTAATATGAGATTTAATAAAATTTAAAAAACATTAAGAAAAACACAAGAACAATGGGATTTAAATACTTTTATTGTAAAGTAGTTCCTCTGTTATTCTGGTGTTCCATCTGTTGTTCCCCCCCACAGGGCTATTCTCTTCTTTGGTCCCCCACCACCTCCAGAACTGTTTTTGTACCATTTCTTGGTGTGTTTTTTTAGTGCAGTTTCAGGACCCAGAGAAGGTGTTGTCTGACTTCAGCTTTATTTTATTTATTTTGGTGCTGGATGGCAAAATGGGTTTGCGAGCGGTGACGCGCATGAGCGTCTAACATTGTACGAGGCTATTGAAGATGTGTGACTGCGAGGAGAGATGGCAGCGCTTTCTTTTTTTCTCTTTTTTAAAGCCTTCAGCACAGATTTTTTTTTTTTATTTGGGGGCAGTAACTTGTGAGGAGTCATCTCTTTTGCTGGTAGGTCGTTTCCTGGTTTGGGATGTTGGATGACGGGCAGCAGAGGGGAATGCGTGTGAGTCGCGGGAGAGAGACGCAGAGTAGCAAATAAAAATACAGTTAAAATCAAGAGAAAAAAGACGGAAAAAGGTAGATTGGCTTGTTTTGGGCAGTTTCTGAGTGGTGGTGTCTGGGTTAATTAGTAAATACCGGGCGACTGTACTGTAAGTAAACAAGGATTCAGGGGCCAATCTCTCGTTAAGTGAGACAAGAAAATGGTGGAGATTTGAAACCAAAATGAGGAGGTTTTAACCAATTAGGGACGAGGGTGGGCAACAGGATTTTGGTGATGGGGTTAGCTGGGCTGATACTTTCTAATAGTTGGGCATCTGTTGTCTGATAGATGTCCAGCTACAGAAGTCCCTCAGCCAATCAGAAGGCTGAAATACTTTTACCCATTTTCTAAATGTAGGGATGACTACTCACCCCTTAAAGGAGCATATCCAAGAGCATGTACGCTCCATTAAGAATTCTGACAAAACTACACCTGTAGGTAGTCACTGGCAGGACTTCCATCAAAGTGATTTGCATACATTTCACTTTATGGGCATCGACCATATTCCAATCCCACCGCGTGGTGGAGAAAGGATAGGTAAATTAGAACAACTGGAAAGCAGACTGATCCACAAATTAGAAGTGCCAGGGAGTTTTGTTCTTTTCCTGTGTTACCTCTTGGCCCTCAACCATGCACCATTACATATTGCACTTAGCAAAGTACCAAGTGTTTTGGCGTCTTATTTGTCTGCCCTTTTGGATTGCGCAATGATTTACCTGCGTTTCCTTGCTCTTCATTTTGTTTTGTTGCTGCATTCCGGTATTGGTCTTTTTTCTGCCTTGAGCACTGTTTTTCCGTTTTACCCACCGACGTAGGCCTCACTGCTCACCCTCTCCAGATTCTGTTGAATGAGGGGGACATTCCACTACCTGTCCTGACTCCAGGGACTCTGACCTACACTCAGAACCATAGAAGCCCAAGGACACACCACGGTCTGCTCCAGATGATCCAACTTTCATGGATGTGATGAGGCATATCCAGGCCCTCATGGGTTGGGATATTGAGGAAGTGGATCCCGAACGACATCGGTTAGCCATTTTCCTCTGCAAGAAGGAGTCCTTACCTTTAGTTGTTTCTCCACTGATTGACTCCTTCAAAGATGTAAATAGGGCTGTTTGGAAGCACCCCTCTACTACACCGGCGACGTCTAAGACGACAGATTGTCTTTATAATGCCCCAAGGAATGGACCTTTTTATGGGGAGCACCCAAAGGCTGACTCAGTTGTTATTAACACGGCCCATGACCGCTAGAAAGACCCTAGCATCTTAGCATTCAGCCTCCCGATAAGGACTCTAGGCAGATAGACTATTTCAGAAAGAAAGTCTGTTCCTCAGCCACATGTGCTATCCGTTCCCTAAACTTCCTCACCCACATGGTCCAATATCAGAATGCCCTGTGGGAGAAGGCTTTCGCGGTGGCAAAAGCTCAGCCGGATTTACCTGGAAAGGCCGAAGTGTTGCACCTCCTAAAGTCGGGCTCGAATGTAGGAACCCATGTTTTCTGAGCCTCATATGACTGCAGACTCCGCAGGTAGAGCTGCAGCTACAGGAGTTTGCCTTCGGCACCACTCCTGGCTAAGGGTCTCCGGCATTGCTCCAGACATCCAGTCTAAGATTTTGGATACCCCCTTCAGAGGCCCCGTTTTGTTTGGCGAGGATTCTCAAAACATAATTGCTCGCCTACAAGAGTTAGGAAAGGCTATCCATTTGGTCCATACACTTTACCGATCTGTCTAAATCAGCCCAGCGACAGTCCTTTCGTTGCACCGCAAAGCAACAACCCAGAGGCCAACAGACCAGAAGTGCCTTTAAGAGAAAGGCTACTTCCCCAAGACATGGGATGTTCTGCTCCAGAGCTCCCAGAACTTCCCAGGCTACATTGCTTGTCCCTGGCTCCTCTGCCTGGCTCCTTACCTGATCCCCCTCCCCCAGCTGAATCCCTGGGAAGAGGCGGCCGGGGGGGGGGGTGTTGCTTCTCTACTGAGAGGGTTGACGCAGAATAACCTTGGATCAGTGGGTTCTACAGTTGGTGAAACAGGGCATACCCTAAAATTTGTAGATTCCTCCAGACAATCCTCCAGTTCCGTCCCTTACCCTCAGGCCCACATCACCCTCATTCAAGATGAGATCCCAGCGCTCCTGCAAAAACAGGCCATAGAACCCGTTCCACCAGCTCAACGAGGGAAGGGATTCTACTCACATTTTTTCCTGGTTCCAGAGAAAACAGGAGATCTGCATCCCATCCTGGACCTCAGCCACCTGAAATAGTTAATAGAATACAGATGGTTCAGTATGGTCCCTCTCCCCGACCTTCTCTCCTTACTTCATCAGGGGGGTTGGCTCTGTTCTTTGGACATGCAGGATGCTTACTTTCACATACTGGTGTCCCCCTCCCCTAGAGAAGGTTCCTTCGCTTCCACTTTCAAGGACACCACTACCAGTTTTGGGCTTTGCCGTTCGGCCTGTCCTTGGCTCCTTGAGTCTTTACAAAATGCCTCGCAGTAGTGGCAGCGGCCTTAAGGAGGGAAGGCTATTATGTCTTCCCTTACCTAGATGACTGGCCTCTGACAGCTCCCACCAAAGAGCAGTTACTCAGAACCCCGGAGGCTACCTTCTTTCTGTTTTGGGATCTGGGGATAACTCTCAACCTCCCCAAATCCTCCCCCTCGGCCAAGTCAAAGACTCCAATATAAAGGGGCGATCTTGGACACCGCACAAGGCAAAGCCTTTCTTCCCCTAGACTGGGCAGAATGCCTTCAGACACAGGCTCAGTTGATCTCGTTGTCTCACCATGTTCCAGCCAGAGTAAGACTGCTAGGACATATGGCAGCGGCCACTGTTATAGTGCCCTTGGCTCGCCTCCATATGAGGATGGCCCAGTGGAACCTTCGAGTCCAATGGGATCAGCAGACAGACGATTTGGATCAACCGGTGTCGGTATCCAACTCAATGCATCAGACTTTGGCGTGGTGGATGAACCCCTCCAACCTCTCCAAGGGGGTCCACTTTCGGTCGGAGTCACCTCAACAGGTTCTGACCACAGACGCATCAGGCCAGGGCTGGGGCACCCACTGGAGCAGCATCTCCACATGAATGTTTTGGAGATATGGGTGATCCTGTATGCTCTGCAAGCCTTCCAGACGAGCCTGCTCCTGATTCCTCTCTTGATCCAGATGGACAATATGTCTGTGGTCTTCTACATAAACAAGCAGGGGGGAAACGCATTCTTACCCCCATCTGCAGGGAGGCTTATGAGAGTTTGGTATTGGGCCATAGAGTATCACCTGGACCTGACTGTTGTGCATGTTCCAGGTGTTCAAAATACCTTGGCCAACAGCCTAAGCCGTTCACGGTCCAAGGCTCATGAATGGGAACTCCTTCCCTCTGTGGTTGAAAATTTATTCGACAGGTGGGGCCATCCCGAACTGGACGTCTTCGCATCCCCATCCAATGCAAAACTGACTGGTTTCTGCTTGCTAGATCCAGGGCCTGGTGTTTTCTGGTGAGACACGTTGCCCCTCTCCTGGACAGGGAAGTTTCTGTACACCTTCCCCCCATTGCTGCAGAGAGTTCTGCTCAAGTGGCAGTCTGAAGGGGCGGAGATGATCCTGATAGTCCCTTACTGGCCGCAACAGATTTGGTTTCCACTCCTACAGCAACTGGCAGTGAAGCCTCCGATTCCCCTGCTCTGATCTGCTCACAGGAGTGGGGCACACTGGTCCACCCGGACCTCAAGTCATTGCACCTTCATGCATGGCTTCTGCAGACTTAGTGGTTGCCCGATTTGTGGCGTCTCCCCAGGTGGCAGATGTTCTAGTGACAACCAAGAAGCCTTCTACTAGAGCCACTTATGCTGTGAAGTGGAAGCGATTCTGCATATGGGCCACCGCTCGTCACCTAAATCCCTTTACTTGTTTGGAGAATTTAATTCTAGAGTATCTCCTTTCTCTATCAGATTCAGGCTTGAGTTACTCATTGATTAAGGTGCACCTTTCCAGCATCGCTGCGTACCATGCACCTATTGAAGGCAAGACTCTTGCCCAGCTTGATCTCTCCTGTACTTTTATTTATTTATTTTTTTTTACACTCACTCTTTATTCTCCTTCTGCTGCCCCGGATCACTTACTCACTCAGAACTCCCCCACAACGCCCAGTCAGCAGTACTGAGGAGTCTGCTACTAGAGTGCTTACACGTCTCCCTTGTCTTCAGGGCCTCCGGATTACTCTCTGGGCAGGGCGGAGGTGGTACTCCCCAAACCTCCCCCAATCATCTTCGAGGAGCGCATGTGCATATCGGAGTCTGCCCCCAGTTCCTGCCTTGGATGCAGTGCAGAGATTCGTCGCCTAGATCCTGGGCAGGGTTTTTTCCCTGTTCTGTGCCCTCCCCTGCAGATGTCAGCGCTCAGGGAGGGCCAATGAGGCGGAGGCACACTGAGACGTGCCTCCGCTCAGGACCCTCTTCCGACGTCCACTCCTCCCTTTCAGTTGCTTCCCCAACCACACTGCCAATCCCTAGGTTCACCCAGGAGATGGCAGTAACACAACGGGGCTAGCTTGTGACCCTCCCCAGAGAGGGAGAGTAGCCGTTGGGCACTCAATCCCTCTCTCCCCCTGGCGACCCAAGTTAGTCACCGAACCCGGGTCACTGGTGTGGTGTGAAGTGTGGCATCCAACGCCTCAACCCTCAGTGCCACCAGGCTGGCTTTCTCCTGTACTTTTCTGCGGGGCATACTACATCTGAAATCTCTCATCGGGGACCCTTTTCCCCCATGGGATCTTTTGTTTTTTTAAGAGCAGCTTATATTGTCTCCCTTTGAGCTTGCTGCAAGCTACAAGCTACAGTCATGGAAAGCGTTGTTTTTAGTTGCCATTACTTCTGCTTGGAGAATTTCTGAGCTTCAGGCTTGGGTGTATAAAGAGCCTTAGTTTTTCACAAGAACAGGGTGTCCTTGAGAACCAGTCCTAAGTTTCTTCCTAAGATGGTGTCTGAGTTTACTCTGAATCAAGATATACACTTACCTGTGTATTACCCAGAGTATTCGAATTCAGGGGAGGCCTTACTACATACTCTGGACGTCCACCGGGTACTTCGCTATTATTTGGACCACACCCGAAAAACTGATCAGTTGTTTCCTTCGCTCCAAGGAAAGGGGCTTTAGTTTCAATACAATGTTTGTCCAAATGGTTAGTTAATTGCATTGTTTATTGCGACCACAAATATGACGAGCCTTTACCAGGCCCGGTTAAAGGCCATCTGTATCCTTCAGAAATGTGTCCATTGCTGATTTCTGTGCAGCGGCCACTTGGGAGTTCTGTCCACACTTTCATCAGGCATTACAGTCTGGACATTGCTTCTAGGCACAGGGCAAGCTTTGGACTGGCAGTCCTGCAGGGCCTGCTTTCTTGAGAGCCTTACGCTGACCTCTACCTCCTCCCAGCTGACCGGGGTCAGTCCTTTTACTGCTTGGGACTCAGTCCTAATGGTGTA
Source organism: Neoceratodus forsteri (assembly GCA_016271365.2). Classification (NCBI taxonomy): domain Eukaryota; kingdom Metazoa; phylum Chordata; order Ceratodontiformes; family Ceratodontidae; genus Neoceratodus; species Neoceratodus forsteri. Next base: position 48,883,510 of record JADMNL010000025.1, read on the forward strand.
ACCTGCTGCAAGAGCTCCCTCAAAGTGAGATAGCACAGTTACTTAAGAACTTACCGTAACAGTAGATCTTCGAGAGAGAACTCTTGCAGCAGGTGCTGCTTTCCTTCCCTCCATCCCCCTGGTAACTGCTTCTCCATCACTGTTACAGTGTCCTCGGTTTCAGAGGAACCCTGCGGTTCTCCATTCACTGTGCTTGCCGGGGTCTCTGGCGGGAGAACTGAGGTGGTGCTGGGGGACCGTCCCTTTTATACCATAGGCGGACGTTGGTGGCAAGCCGAGGTCAGGGGGTGGTCCCCCGCTATATACTGCTAGCTAGAAGTTTTCCGTGGTGCCTGCCGACTTCAGTCCTAATGGTGTAACCTGCTGCAAGAGCTCATCTCGAAGATCTACTGTGATGGTAAGTTCTTATGTTAACTACCTTCCCATGCTATCCATCTCCTGAAGTCCTTGTCTGAAGGCTGGGATGAGAGGGGAACTTTAGCTTTATTACAGGCCGCAGCCTGGACCACTCCCTCATGGTCAGGGTGAGAATATAGGTACTCAGCACCCCACTTGTCAAGCTGGTATTTTTTTTTTTTTTATCAATACCAAGGTTAAATATGGGAGTTGCAGGTTGCCTTTTAGAGGAATTTATGAATGGGTAAAAGTAAACCCTTGGTAGGGGTTAAGCCCATCATATCCAAAAATTCCACTTCATCCTCATCCTCAGCAGTTTCCCTGAATAGTGAATTGAAGGTACTGACCAGTTGTCTCAAAAGAATAATGTGAGGAAAAGTCATCAGGAGCTCGAGGAGGGGATTGAAATTCCTGCTATGGGGAACTGTCAGGCTCTATGGGTTTTTCTTCCTTCTCCTCCTCTCCTGCATAGAAAAACTCAGCCCTTCCTCCTCAGGTACCGGGATAGGTACTAGAACCGTGGGAGGGGCAGGCATGCCCATAAGTGATCTCACAGCCTGGAAGGCCTGGAAAACCTGCCATGCCTTATGTCACATCCTCTGAGGGCATTTTATTCTCATTAACTGACGTCTCCTTTCCTTCTTCAGGAGGAGGGTCGGCGACATGTTTTTCTTTTTCTTTAGAGGCTCTTTTATGTTTAATGGTCTCAGGGTTCCCCTGTTCAGACACCCTAGTTTCTGATCTATCTTTAACAGACTTGTACTTCTGCTTACTTTGAGGGGCTGGACCCTCATCAGAGTCTTTTGGTGAGATGGAGTAAGAATGAGAAGCCATAACGTCTTCTCATTTATTTATTTATTGTACTTTCTCCCCCCCATCCCCCCCCAGCTCCGAATTCCTCAGGAACCCACGGAGTCATCCCTCTGCTGTCCGCCTTACCTTTATCTGCTCTCTTCACCCACGGAGCTGCAGTTTACCTCCCGGGCGGGGACGAGGTGGGGTCCCAGGCACCCCGATACTTCTGGTTTTGTCGATTGGAGGATGGTCAAGCAGGCGGCAGCACATCGAGGACATGCTCCAGGGCTCAGTCTCCTTTGGAGCTGGAGGGCATTTTCCATGCTTTTCTGTGTGGACGTCGCGAGTGCCCACTACATCAAGGCGTGAGCGCCGACGCCCTCCCCTTAGCTGCCTCAGAGATTTGTCAAACCCCCGACCTTCGTCCAGAGCCAATCAAATCTGATGAGCCTGCCATGATGCTGAGCCTCTGGCCTCAGCGTGAGGCGGCATATGCGGGCTGATTCCCCCACCTCTCCCCAAGCGAACTGTCGAGGGTCTTCTAATTTTTTTTAGCCCTTTTCTTAATGGTTTTAGGGCAAAACAAAATGCACAGTTCATAATTTGAAAAATTATGATCTGGACCCAGGCACCTCAAATATAACACGTGGCAATCTGCCTTAGACAAGAGTTGAAAGCAAATGTTGCCATTTTTAAAGCCTGTGGGTCCTGTTCTCTTTTTAGGTTCGTCAGTCATGCCAATCTAGACAACCAAAAACATCTCTTTTCCCAAAAGCAAAAAAAAAATAAATAAATAAATTAGATTTCGGTTTGGTTCCCATTTAAAAGACAGAGCCACTAAATTATTTTTTACCAATAGAAAATATGTCAATTGTATCTCGGTTCCCACAGGAGAAGGACATAAACAATAACCGAAAAGCGGTAAAGTGAAAAATAAAACAACTTTATCGATAATTTTTAGTCATAATAAAGCAGTTTCCTAAAGTGGGAAACTGCGGTGCCAAGGCCTTTCTTCAGCTTCAAGGAACCGATCGGTAACTGCAGAATAGCTCAAAAAAATTACAAGAAAATATATACAGTACTAACGCAGAGGATTGGTAACTAAATCAAACTTAGAAACTTAACATTTAAAAGCAATAAACCGTGAATGGCACTGAAGGCTTGAGAGATGTCTTCAGGGCGACTTCTTCCGAAAGGAATATGACAGAGGGCAGAGTGGAGTGCGACCGCACAGCAGAGGTTTGAATTTCATTCTAAGATTCCATACTTAGCATAAATTTCTGTTCTCCAGGGCAGCTCAATCCAATGGACTGATGCAACTGTTAAGCACAGTATGTGATTCCTGGGGTTTGAAAACAAGTTTACTTGTGTTCCTTCTGAAATAACAGCAGTAGTGGTGCAAAACTTGCAAATTGTACAGAATATGCAAAGGAGGCATGGCTGGCCTGCTGGTGTAGAGAGTTGAGGCACGGGTGCCTTACGTCTTACCACGCCGGCGACCTTGGTTTGGGAATGGACTCGGAGCCGGGGGTTGGCAGGAGAAGGGGAAGGATCGAGCATCTGTGGGACTGCTCTCCTCCCCTGGGGTGGGTTGGGGACGCATGGTCACTCTGCAGCAGCACCTGGTGGAGACTGGGGCATTGCAGAGGGATCGCCAAATGGAAATACCGCTCTGGACTTGCCAGATCACGGCTGCCGGCCCAGGACACCTCCAAGACTCCCAAGTGGCCAACGAATGCCTCAGCAGTGCCCGGGATTGAAGGAAAAATAGTGTCTCCTCCAACTGGTACCTTCCCCCTCAAAGAACAGGGACCCTCCCAGCACAGGGTTATGCCGGGCTATCCCGTGGTTAGCTGCGGATCTGAGGTAAGGAGGGGCTTGTGTGGGAGATAGTACAAGGAATGTCTATGGGGTCATGTCAGCCCAAAGGAGAGGCAGCTCCTGAGTACGACGGGGTAAAAATAGCACAAAAAAAAAAAATAATAATAAGCAGGCGTGAAACGTCAAGTGACCTGCATGGGATTTTTACTTTGTTTTGCACATTCTGTATGATATGCAAGTTTTGCACCAATAAAGTTGCATTTTGTACGAAATGCGAGTAAACCTATGCTACAGTGCTTGGTTCTTATGTGCTGTTTGTTTTTCTTAATACGTGTAGCTACTATTTTCAACTACAATACTGGGGTTTTGGAAGCGTCTCCTCTCTACTTTTGCTTACCAAATTTATTTCATTAGCACTCCAAGACTTTGCATATAATATCCCATCATCGGCGTACATTTGGGAAGGTATTAACAGGCAGAAGGGGTTTTGGAGGATTGGTTGCCCCTTGGGGGACACAGTGTTTGACAGCAACGGTACCTTGGAATCTGACAACAACCTGGGTGCAGTTAGACAGTCATGTAACCAACTGAGGGTGAATGACCAAACACCAGGGTTTCAAGTCCCCCCCCCCACACATTTGTGTTCTTTCTCCCCTGTGCTCCCAATGGGCACTTTGATCCTCTGCCCTATTCAGCCCCATCAGCCGCCTTCCCCGGCACTCACCTCACTCCTTTGTTCCCCCGTGGATGACGCCCCCATGGGAAGGGCTGCCCCCTTACCCTGGGACAGAGTTGAGCTTCGGTTGGGGAGCGAGAGCCACATTCGGCAGTGCGGGGCCTGCAGCAGGGTGGCAAGCGGCATCCTGCATGGTCAGGGGAATTTTCACTTTTTCTACTCACACTCAAGCATTGTAGAGGAAATGCAATTGATGCCGCAGTATCTAAATAACAACCCCCATACTGGCTCCAGCCTGCACTGTCACCTGTGGTCACCCAGGTGGCAGTATTGTGGCTGAAACCAGAAGCCCTTCCACCCCCAAAGAGGTAAGTGTCCATGGGAGACTCAACTATCCTCCCCCAGCCAGCCCTCCTATCTATATACGGGAACCCCTCGCTATTACGAACGCCAGTATTACGAACACACAGCTGTTACAAACACACATCATGGCTCCCATTTTCAACATGGACTTCAATCATGAAATTGCTGTTTGCAACTTGTCCTCTCCTCAGATTGGAAAAATACTATTTAAAGTGGGACAGGAGCGGGCATTAGAGTACATAAGTAAGTTTTATGAAGATGAGCGGGGCCAGTGGCCATTGTTACGGGTGTCAGAAGCTGTCAGAAAGCAGCAGTGACAAGCCTATTGATAAAAGATCCCAGGCAGCACTTCTATTTAACTCTGGCTCACCTCCTCACTTTACCTTTCCCTCACCTACTCACCGTGACCCTGCACTCATTCAGCTCCTCCATGTACTCGGGTAATGAATCTCTCCATGTTAGCTGGCAATGCTCACTGTGATCTCCCTCGTAATGGGTCTCTCTCATTAAAACATGGATATCGTTAAAAAAAAGCATAGTGGTTAGTCAAATGCAAATCCACAAGTCGGGGTGTGTGTTGATTGGTTGATCAGCTGATAGCCGCCAGTCAGGACAGAGCTGTAAGTACGATCAAAGTCAGTGTGTCACAGCCAGCTTGGCGGTATCAGTGAGTATGGGGCAGAGACCTCAACAGATCCATGAAATGGTCATCTTTAAATTTTAGCACACAGAGCAGTTTATGGAATGCTCTGTATGTTGAAACCGTCTCTCTCCCTCTGCATTTTGGACTAGCATGCAGAATGAACTGAGCTGCATGTCCATATTAGCGTCCCTTGCTATATTGAACGAGGAGCTATAACGAACACTGGATGTGGCTCCTACAGCGTTCGTTATAGCGAGAGGTGACTGTATATATATCTCCATATCCCATGGAGCCGTGGCTGCCCCCACCCCACCCCCGGAGAGGATGAGGAACGGGGGCTTACTCTTGAATTATTGCATTTTGTCAGGAAGCCTGACTGGCAGGACAGACAAGGGAGATCTGGGGCGGTGCTGTGCGCTCTGTCATCCTTGTGTGCAGTGGCCATTTTCCTGGTTTTCTCCCATCCCACGGACGTTGGCATGCAGAGGAGACCCAAGGGTGCCACTCCTGGATCTGGCCGACATCAGTCCCTTCACTAGTGTCCCCAATCTGCACTACCACCTGTGGTCACCGAGGTGGCAGTACAGCAGTGAAGACGGCAACCCTCCCTCCCCAGAGAAGTGTGTCCTGTGGGACACTCACAATTCTCCTCCTCACAGCCAGCCTCCGATAACCCTGAGCTCGCTCCCAAACTTGGGTCGCCAGCGTTGCAAGCAGTAGCATTACTGCTGCGCTGACGGGCCAGCTCTGTGGTGTTTTATTAAAATTCAGGCTGACGAGGTAGGGGATAGTAGAATTTTGGAATTAATGTAAAAAAGTGTAAGTCTGTATACTAGCTCTTTACAAAAGTTTTGCAAGCACAGGGAGACGAGATAGGTCTGTAAATACCACCTTCAGGGTTTGTGCCCCCTTTGTGGATAGGAACCACAATGGCTTTTTTCCCCCAGATATCAGGCATCTGTCCAGAGGAAAGCAAAAGGTTAAACTGAGAAGCAAATGGTTTGGCTATGACCTGCTCAAAAGCTGTGAGCTTAAGATGGTTTAGCAGTATGTATTTTTTTAAATCAGTGTATGTGAGATTGTTACAAATGGTGCTTAATACAGAAAGTGTACAGCAGCACCCTTCGCATTAGATACATACTTTACAACAAACTGGCTCAAACTATGATTTGCTGTGAAAAGGCAAGACCTTTAGGGCACTTGCATAAGAATGTACAATCCAGGTTACCTTCAAAGAAATGCACAAATGTGGGTGTTTTTGGTAGACAATTTATTTTGATAAACTTGCTCAATAACAAAAATACAAGTGAAGAAAAATTATGTTCATTTTGTACAGTTGTATTAACAATTTTTGCTTTGAAATTGATTGAAAAATGGAACCAAACAGAAAACAATATGTAGTAAAACGTGGGATATTGGACATACCATGTGTACAAAGCCTATTCTCCTGTATGTGAGATGATACCATATACTGTCATTTAAGAAATGGCAATTAACTCACCAAGTTTAATTTCCTTCATCTTGTATCCTTCAGCTGCAATTATTTTAAATTTGTGATACGTGAGGTCAAGAGTTTAAGTGTTACTGGTAGCTGTACAGTACAATGATGTCAACATAGGGTTACACGGAACCAGCTTTTCTGTATTTTGTTCCATGCATCCAGCACCATATAATGGTCCTGGTTACTTTAGTGATGCATGTCTGATCAGTGAAAGTCTCGTCTGCACCTGCACAGGATGTCAGCAAATCAACAGCCATCCAGGTTGAACTGTGTAACATTTTCTTTGCCAGCTGGCCCAGTGGCTCAGCAAACATGCTGCAAGTTTTTGGGGGTGACGTGTGTGGTGATGTGCTCTATTAGCAACTGGAAAAGGGGGCACAAGCTGGTCACAGGAAGCAAAAAAAATTTCTGTTGCTAACTTCCTACTCTAGGATGTGAGAACACAGATTAGAAGCAAGGAAATACAAAGAAATCCCTCCAAGGCAGGACGCTGTCTCAGCTACAGGACAGAGAAAAGACTGAGGGTTAGGGGATTGGGGCTGTCTTCCCATACTCAAGACTTTTCTATTTGTCCCAGAGGAGAGGGGATGACAGGCCATACCTTATGTTGCCTGCCTGTAAGAGCAGACACACACATACATTCGTAAAAGTAAGTAGCGAAGGCTGAGATGTGGCTAATAAAAAGGAACGAACACTTGATTAATACTGATCTAGATTTGCATAGCAAAACTCTACAAAAATTCAGATGATTCTCTCCTTGCAAGGCTCACCAGTTACTTATCTACCAACTCAACATGAATTTTACGTCTGTAGTTCTTGTGGCATGTCATAAGCTATAAATACAATTAGCACAATCTCTGGGGGACCTGTACTACAGTGGGAATTCTGTTTCAGTTGTACAGCCGAGCTGATAATGTTTGCAACAGTAAATGTTTGGCAAGCAACTTTCCTCACCTGTAATTAGCAGTTCACTGTTCTTTTACAAAGTAAAATAGTGGCACAAGCAGGAGGAAATGCTGATCATTCATGTGAACTAGATATAAAAAAATGGCAAGAAAAATCTAGAAGTTTCATTGGCCGAGAGAGGTCACCTGACCATTAATTAAATCTCTAACTGCAAAGCCATGTGCCGAATCTCATCTCCCCCCCCAAAATAAAAACCTACTTAGAGCCATTTTGTAAGTGTAAGAAGTCCCTCCAGGGTGTGCATGAAAAAATTACTCACCATAGTAATCTTATTTCTTCTAAGGGAATCTTACTGTATTCCGACTTATGCAGTATGGTCTCACCATAGGACTGTCCCGGAGCCGAAATGGTTAATAGGACCTATGCAAATGATGGAATGCTAGGCTCGAGCTCAGTTTTCAAATCACTGTCTCTGGTAAACAGTTCTAAACCGTCAGATTCTTACGAAGCCAACATTAAGCAGTTTCCTACTACTAAAATGATAATAATAACAACAACCCTCCCCAATCAACAGTAGGGTATGAATAAGGGATTTACTCCCTCTTTGAAAAAAGAACTTTGAAGTGGCATCACTAAAACTCAAGTCACAGATGCCCCAAAACAGAACACAATAGACCCCGAGGTTTGCAACATCTCTACCACAGCTGTAGTGCCGTGACCATAGGTTTCGAGTAGGGGAGGGAGCTCAGAATACAGTAAGATTCCCTTAGAAGAAACAAGATTACTATGTGAGTAATTTTTTCTTCAAGCCCCAGGAAATCTTACTGTATTCTGACTTATGCAGATTACCAAGCAGTGCCTTTGGAGGTGGGCCTATAACCTAGTTAGGAAACAGGATCTGCAGGGCTGCTGTGCCAAACCTGGCATCACCTCTGGCCTGGACATCAAGACAATAATGTTTGGTGAATGTGTGGACCGATTTCCAAGTTGCAGCCTTGCAAAGGTCCACCAGGGGGATATCTCTAGCAGCTGCTAGAGAAGCTGCAGTACCCCTAGTTGAATGGGCCCTGAGGCCTGCAGGTGGTTGCTTGCCCACCTTGCTACAGCAAAACTGAATACAGGCTACAATCCATCGTGCAATGGATCGTTTTGTGGCAGGTTTTCCTTTTCCCCACCTCTCCATAAGTGAGGAAGAACTGGGTTTGATCCCGTCTGTGACCCTTTGTGTGGTCAAGACAGTAGATGACTGCCCTTTTCACATCCAGGCTGTGCAGCCTGCGCTCACCTGAGGTGGAATGGTCTGTGAAGAAGACTGGCAACGTCACAGACTGGTTGAGGTGGAACTCTGATACCAACTTAGGCAGAAATCTCCTGTTAGTTCTCAGAACTATTTTGTCTCTATGGACAGCAATGTACCCAGGCTCTGTGGACAGTGCCTGCAGCTTGCTGATCCTTCTAGCAGAGGTAATGGCTACTAGGAACATTGTTTTCCAAGTCACATATTTGAGGTCTGCAGTAGACATGGGCTCAAAGGGAGACTGCATTAGTTGGGCAATACAAATGTTCAAATCCCACATGGGAGCAGGCTCCGTGTGGTGGGTGCAAATACAGTAATCCCTTAAAAAACTTCTTGAATATTGGCTTCGAAGCCAAAGAAGATGCATTACCTGCTGATAAATAAGCTGAAACAGCTGCCAGGTGCACTCCCAAGGTGGAAATACTTCACCCTGTGGAATGCAAATGCGTCATATAGTCCAGAACTGTAGAGAGATTGTCTTGGGTATGGTCTAACCCCTTACCCTGACAACAAATCGAAAATCTCTTCCATTTGGAAGCATAGGTTTTCTGGGTAGAAGGCTTTCTGGAGACTCTCAGTATATCCATGACTGTTTCTGAAAGATGTAAATCTGCATACTCTTAAGTCTTCAAGAGCCATGCTTTGAGTCTGAGGGATAGCAGATCGGGATACATGATCCTGCCCTGTGAGGACAACAACAGGTTGTACCTCCTGGGAAGACCGATTGGCTTGGCTACTGACAATGACAGGATCATGGAACACCAAGGCTGTCTGGCCCAGTCTGGGGCAATGAGGCTTGTTGAAGCTTGAGTTTAACACTTTCAGTAAGAGAGGAAAGGGAGGGAGGGAAGACATACAGGAACCTCCCTGTCCAATCCAGCAGAAGTGCATTCAGAGGAATTGTGCCCCTGATGGGGGGCCTGCAGAAATACTGTGGGAGTTGGTGGTTATCTGGGGCAGCGAACAGATCCACCTCTGGGGTGCCCCACCTACTGAAAATGGTCTCCAAGACCTGCTTGTTCAGTGACCACTCATGATGGTTCTGATTTATTCTGCTGAGGGCATCCGCCAAGACATTGTCTTTGCCTGGAAGGTGGACAGCTGAGGGAAACATTCAGGGAGTAAGCAAACGCCCAGTTTCTCATCACCTCTGTGCAGAGGGGAGTTGACCTTGTGCCCCCTTGCTTGTTTATGCAGTACATGGTGGTTGTGTTGTCTGTTCTGACTTGGACCACCTTTCCTTTTATCGGATTGTGGAATAACTGAAGAGCCAGAAGAACTGCTCTGAGCTCCAAGAGGTTGATGTGCAGGAGGGATTCCTTCTTTTCTCACATGCCATGTGCAGTGTGATCCCCCAGATGTGCTCCCCACCCTAGGAGGGAAGCATCTGTCGTGAGTATCAGAGAGGGAACCTGCTGAAAGAAGGGTACACCTTGCCTGAGATTGCCTTTTTCCTGCCACCACTGAAGGGCAGGGAGAAAAATAGCTGTTACTGGCACTAGCTTTGAGAGAGAATCCCTTCTCTGGAGCCAGTGATCTCTTAAATGAAACTGAATATCTCTCATCTGGAACCTGGCCCCTGACATGGTTGCTGTAGAAGCGGTCACGTGGCCTAGCAATTGCAGGAAGTGCCTTGCTGGCCTGGAGACATGAAGTCTGAAGGAACTGGCCACCTGGATAAGGTTGTCCACCCTGTCCCGAGGCAGGTAAGCCATCCCTTTTTTTTGTATCCAGTTCTGCCCCTATAAATCTGAGCAGCAGGACTGGCTCCAAAAAACAGACTTCGTGATTCACCAGAAACCCCAGTGAGTAGAGTGTGTCTTGTGTTATTGACAGGGCCTCCCTTACTTGCTGGTGTGACTGGCCCACTATGAGCCAGTCGTCTAGGTAGGGGAACACTGACACACCTTGTCACCTTATGTGTGCCACTACCACAGCTAGACATTTTATGAACACCCTTGGAGCAGATGTCAGTCCGAAAGGCATTGCCCTGAATTGGTAAAGGCCTGATGGCAACCTGAATCTAAGATACTTTCTGTGCGACCTTCTGATTGGGATGTGAAAGTAGGCGTCCTTCAGAGCCAGAGATGCTAACCAGTCTCCCTGTCTTAGGATGGGTAGTATGGTAGCCAGGGTAACCATCTTGAATTTTGGTTTTGACAGATGCTTGTTTTAAGTATCTGAGGTCCAGAATGGGTCGCCACTCCCGTTTTCTTTATTGTGAGGAAGTACCTTGAATACAGGCCTTTTCCCCCATCTGGTTGGAAGGACTGGTTCCTCTGCCTTTTGTAGCAGAAGGCTTGAAACTTCCTTTTCCAGCAGGGCTGTTTCTGATGGGGAAGAGGGTTTGAAAACTCTTGACATCAGCTTTGGCATAGCTTTGAAGCTGAGGACAAGTCCCTGGCCCACTACTTCCAGAACCCAATTGTCTGTGGTGACATTTGTCCACTCCAGGAAGTAGTGGGCCAGCCTGCCCCCTACTGGAGTTGGGGAGGTGGCCCGAACAGTCAATTAGGGTGTCTGTTTGTACTGTGCTACTGGCTGAATACTGGGTGCAGTGCGACCACTGCCCCTGCCTCTGAAGTATCCCCTGGGCTGACACTAGGGGATTTACCCGAGGCTGGAAGAAAGGCCTATAAGTAGGCCTGACTCTGCCAACCCTTGCATGATGCTTCTGGGTGGTAGCCGCTCTCTCTCTTTGGCTGCTGCACTTTTGTATGCAGCCTTGTATTCGTCCATTGTTTTCATATATGCCTCTGTTTGCTCCCCAAACAGAGACACAGGGTCACATGGAAAATCCATGGCCTTAGTTTGGGTATCTTGTGTCAGGTTAGTGGTTCTAAGCCAGGCAAACCTTCTGAGGGACACAGCAGATGCCATCTGCCTGGATGCAGTGCCATTTGAGTCCACTGCCATCCTGAACTGCGTCTTAGCAGCTTCAGTACCCCTTTTTGCAGCCTCCTCCAGGTCAGCAGCTATAGGAGGGGGGGCTGCCTTAGCAATTTGTAGAACTGTGGTCCACATATTTTTTTTGATATCTGGCTGTATAGGTTATGTAAGATGCCTGCCTGACAGCCAGAGAAGAACCCAAGTACACTTTTTTAGCTATGGAATCCACCCTCCTAGAATCCTTGTCTGGAGGGCGAGAGGCCAGAGGGATGCCAGCTTTGTGACAAGCTGCAGCCTGTATCACACCTTCATGGCTGGGGTGCCCAAAGAGGAACTCGGCCCCTGACTTAGCCACCCAGTATTTCCTATCCATCTTCCTGTCTGTGGGTGGAATAGAAGTGCGGGTTTGCAGAACCTTCATATTCTGCTTTCTTAGAGACTTGTGGAGAGGGAGGAGTAGCCTCTTTGATGGAAGCACATCCATCATCTCCTTATAATCCTCTTCCTCCGCAGATTCCTGGGATGGGAGGTCGAGGGATTGAGCCACTTGCTTCATAAAAGCAAAATAGGAGGTAAAATCCTCTGTTCCCTTGTCAGGGGAATCTGGTCTGTGAGGATCAGGGGAAATATCTGGATCAATAGGGTCCCCAAAATCATCATCATCTTCATCGTCATCAGGCTCATTTCCAAAGTCATTGTCCCCATAAGGATCCCCACCTTGGTCTATTAAACCGGGGATAACATTTGAACCGGGAGTTTGTGGAAACGGTTGCTTTTCAACCGGAACAGGGGACTGTAATGACTGGATAATCCTAATCGCGTTAGTGATCTCCTCGGCAGAAGGAACTGTGGTTTGTTTAAGTTGCGGTTCCTGTTGCTTTTTCTTCTTCTTTCTCTTGACCACAACAGCCGGTTCAGCAGCCTTATGTACGGTTCATGTTTTTGAAATAGAGCTATCGCCCCTTTCAGAGGACAGCTCTCCCAGTTCATCTGATTGGTCTGCAGCTGGGTTAGCAGCCTTATCCGCCATTCTTTCCGATAGTCTTTTAAATCATCTATCTAAGGTGGACTACGGAAAGTTAGCACAAATCTAACAATCTGTCTGTAGGTGGTCACACCCCAGACAGAATAAACAAATTAAGTGTGGGTCTGCGTTTGCAAAAAGTTCCCCGCACTCGGAACACTGCTGGAAACCTGTGTGTCTTGTTCTCTTTTTAGTTTTCTGTGACATAACCCAGATCACCACACCAAAGTAAATTTTTTTTTCAGTTACACGAACTGACAAAAAAAAAAAACAGGAGTTACCCCAGAATGACAATAGCGTAAGATACCAGGAGTTATTGCAGCTGAACTCAAAACAAATGAAACCAGGAGTTACCCGGGTTAAAACACAGATAAATGCTAAAAATGACTACCGAGTTGGTACAGAAAATTTAACTCTAACTGAATTAGTAAAATGACAAAGGAAGACTGTCGGTTCTCCCTCGGTTGAAGAACTGGGAGGAAAGCAACTACTTACCCCTACTTGACTAAACTCTACACAATTACTACCGGAAACCAAGAGACAGTGAAAGGAATACTAATAAAATAAATTTTACTAGTGAATAAACCGAGAAAAATTAAGTTTCTTCAAGCGATGAAGGACAGCTCTCCGGAGATGTCTTACTGAGGCAAGCGGACTAAAGAATCTGATGGTTTAGAACTGTTTACCAGGGACAGTGATTTGAAAACTGAGCTCGAGCCTAGCATTTCATCATTTGCATAGGTTCTATGAACCATTTTGGCTCCGGAGAAGTCCTATGGTGAGACCACACTGCACAAGTCAGAATACAGTAAGATTTCGTGGGGTATGAACACAGGATTTTAATGCACTTCCCAGGGATGTAAGGACACTCGGCTTTCGGCCTTATGCCTTACTGCACCCCTGGGGTGTGCATTAAAATTCTATAATGTACATCCTGTCATGGCTTATTACTTACTAAAATAAGTAATAAGCAACCATGAGAGGGTGTGCATTATAGGATCTGAATGCATGCCCCAAGGGTGCAGAGTAAGGCATGAGACTGAAAGCAGAGTGTCCTTGTGCTCCTGAGAACTGCATAAAATCCTATGATGCACACCCTGGAGGGCCTTATTACACTTATAAAATGGCTCTAATTAGGTTTTTGTTGTTGAGGGGGATGAGATTCGGCACATGACTGTGCATTTATAGAGATTTAATGCAGAGTCATATATCATCTCTTGGCCAATGAAATTTATAGATTTTTTCTCGCCATTTAATAAATATATAAGTGTGTGTAGTATATGCAGGGCCCCTGGTGTTCTGCGGCAGAATTTTCTGATTTCTGCGGCAGGGCTCCTTGACTTCTGCAGCAGCATTTTCTGATTTCTGCGGCACGATTTATTCATTTCTCTGGCAGAATGCAGTCCTGTCATTGGCTAAATATGATGTGATGTCATCGATGACATCATATGCTGAGCATAGAGGAGGGGCTTCAGGATAAACGAGGTGGGAAAGAAAGCCTGACACTATGGAAAAACAGTATATTTATATGAAAATTCACCAAAAACAATGAATTCTGCGGCACTATATATATTCTGCGGCATGATGCAAATTCTGCAGCAAATTTCGCAACCGAAGAATTCCAGGGGCCTTGAGTGTATGTGTGTGTGTATATACATGTATATGTATATATATACACACACATATATATACACACATATATATATATATATATATGATGACCTCTGGAGCATAATGGTAAGGTGCAAAAAACTGCAGATGTGTAGGGAGATACAGGAAACCATCCTACAGTTCAGTGCTGGCGAGACCTGTGCAGTTACTCTACATATTATGTAATCACTCAATCTGACAGCAATTTTCTTAGGTATGAGAGAAATATTATACATATGTTGAAACAAAGTAACAGACATGGACTGACAAATGATTGCACCATACAATGTAGTGTTATATACAGTTTACAAGATATGAAAACAAGGGTTTTCATTCTCCCTCATAAATTAATCTGTACTTGTAACTATATTAGTGACCTTAATAAAAGCAACTGTTGACAGTTTTCTGTTTTGCAAGTTACAAAATTGGCTGTTTTACACAATATGTTTTTGTTAGTGTTGAGAAAAAAAAGTTACCCAGAAGTTAAGCCATACTCTTCACTAGTGTCTCAAAATTATCCAGAAAAGTAATACCGTTACGTCCATAAAGAGATGTGTCCATATTTTTTACAGTGCTTTTTGCCATCCCTGTTCCCTAGCCGACCACTATTGTGCTGAATGCACCAGCCCTGTCACCCCCAACTTCTCGCACTGCTTACCTCATCATGTTCTGGTATTGCCTGAGTCGCTGGGTGTGGGGCCTGCGGGTGGCCAGAGTCATCCAGTCAGCCTTGGGGGTGGGTGTCCCTCCATGGTTTTCTCTTGTCACGAGGTCAGGGCTCATGCAAAGGCATGGGTTGCGACGTATGAAGGTGCCACACATATTCTTATGCCCGGCCCTCAGAGAGGCAGCTGTATGCTGCGCTACCTCCTAGCCTCCACCAGGTGGCAGCCAAGCAGCTGCATGAACCGTCTCCCCACCTAGGAGGAGCGCTGTCTCTGGACGCTCAACACCCCGTTCGGCCAACCCCAAAATGACCCTGGTCCGTTCCCAAACCAGAATCGCCGGTGTGGCACTCAGCGTCTCAGCCCATCACACCACTGACTCTCTGTCCACATTTTAACCAGTTTTCAAGCCCCCATGGAGTTATGACACCTCAAGGGTTAAACAAGCATCATAATACTGAAATAAAAGCCAAAAATATTAAAAGTACAATATTTTACCGATCAACTAAAACATTTTGAACACTGATCCCATTGCTTTCTTGCAACACATTCTGCAAATAAAATGTAAATTTTTTGAGAAGTACAAAAAAAAAAAAAAGGGCAGTTCTCATAAATATGTTCAGGACAATCCTACAGAACACTGTTCATTTTTTTTTTGTTTTTAGTTGTTTTTTTCAGAGCAAGATAGCTGCTTACAGAGGTCTGTGCTCCTACCTTCAGTACTGTCCCCCATTTCGTAAGGTTTTCAGAAATCATATACCGCATGTACTTGCCCATAAGTCAACTTCACATATAAGTCAACCCCCCCCCCCCTTGTTAAAGGGAAATGTCCACATGTAATTGGGTCATGCCTTGGTGTACGGCATGGCCTGATTAGCTTTTTTGCAGTGTTCTAATTGTAGTAACTTACAGGTGTTGAACTATAGATACATCTGGTTGATCTTGCTTCCCTCCCACCTGCATGTTGAAGTCCTCGGTGCGCCCAACCCTCCCCTTCCTGTGGCTGTCCCAGTATGACATCTGACACGGGGAACAGCCACGCGCATGTCCACAGACATCCTGTGTAAACAGCAATATTAACAGCTCCGGTTTCCAAAGTACATATCCCGGTGCAATACCGAGACCAGGTCCTGGGCTTGGTATAGCACCAGGACATGTATTTTGCAAACTGGGGCTGTTAATAGCTCCATTTACACAGGATGTCTATGGAGGCGCGTGAGGCCTCCCGTGTCAGATGTCATACTGAACACCTAGAAAGGGATTCAGGCGCGGCAGTCTCAACATACAGGTGGGGGGAAGCAGGATCAACAGATATATCTATATTTCAACACCTGTAAGTTGTCAGACGTCATACTAGGTCAGCCGCGGGAGGTTGTGGGCACGCCGAGGACTTCATGGCGGGAGGGAGGCAGGATCAACCAGATATGCTCTCTATAGTTCAGCACTTGTAAGTTACTAAAATTAAAACACTTTGCTAAAAAGCTAATCAGGCCATGCCTTACACCAAAGAATGGCCCAACAACACGTGGACATTTCCTTCAATTTTTGAAAAATTAAACATTTTGTTGCCCAAACTGGATGGAAAATCTGTTTTGTGACCAACATCAGGCACAGAATCTATCTTTGCGGCCAGAACTGGACACAAACATCTGGTTACACGGTTGCAAGAATGTTTTACCAATGTAAACCCTGCAGATAGGTCAATCTCGCAGGTAAGTCGAGTCACTCTTTTGGGACTATTTTTAGCATCAAAAAGTAGACTTACATGAGAGTATAAACAGTAGCCCACAAATATCTGCAATCTCCGAAATGCCTAGTAAAACTATTTGAAGTTAAGTGTCTGCCCAAGAGAATCCCCCCCCCCCCAAACACCGAGGACCGGCCACCATCGGCCTAGCCCCACGTCCAACCCGCGTCCTCTCCGCCACCCCCTCTGTGGACTTGCCCGACTGAATACACTCTGGCTTATCCCCAGGCGGGCCACAGGAGAGCCTCAACTGCTGGACACCAATATCACGGCCCTGGGATGCTTCCAACCCGTGGTTACGACACTACTTACCCCCCCAGGGCGGGGCAAGTATTTGTTCTTGGCCTCAACAGCTTGTTTTACATTTTAAATAATCTGTATGACAGTTAAGATCCAACACACACACACACACACACACACACACACAGTATTCAGCTAGAGATGGGTGCTATGTTTTTAAGGGCAGGGTCTTTTCTAGAAGTAATCCTGTGCATGTCAGGAATACTGTAGTTCCCTGCAATTTTCCATGAGTCATGTCTGACCTTTCACCTTCAGAATAAAATGTTTTAAACAAAACTCTTGAGCTGCCCGATGGCTCAGCAGTGCTATCATGCTGGCAATTTGGGAGTGCACCTAGCCTAGCCTACCGGCAAACAGAGTCCAGAGACTAAGGACTGCTACTGGTTGCAGTGCGCCTTTCATCTGGCGGGAGATGCAGTGTGCCAGCTACATCAACGATCCCCTATAGAGGGCTCTGGAACTTCCTTCCAGCTGTCAAGGAAGCCGCATGTATGGTAAAGCCTCTAGTGGCTCAGTGTGGCACTGCAGCAGGAGAAACTTGAGGTAATTGGGAGCATAACCCATCCTGCGTCGCACTCCTGGGCCCCCCGTTGGCACACTGAGCATGCAGGGATACAGCCCGTCAGGATAACGGTGGATGGGGTGGGCAGCTGGCTGAGAAAACAGAAGGGCCCGAGGACGGTCAGGAGCAGGAGGAAAACGCTTAATGAAAAATACAAAAAAAATTATCAGTGTGTGCAGACACTGATTACCCTGGAGTGCAGGGACAATTTACCAACTGAGGTGTACACAGCTCAACAGTCAGTCTGACTCCACATGAAACTTTCTAGTTGTCTACTAAAATAGCAAAATGTTAATGGTAACATATATTGGGAATGCAGCTATCCGCAATTTTGGTGTCTCAAGGTGTCAGTACAGGCCGACATTTAAGTTACTAAGTATATCATTTGGCAAAACATAGTTCATATTTCATCGAACCAGATTACAATTCAGAAAGGCTACTGCCCTTAATTTCAGGGTAGCCTTACAAACACTGTTGCAGGGGCAGCAATAAGATGCTGATAGTCTAAATGTATGTTCATGAGCAAATTTGATTCCACATATTTAATCAGGTTTTGCTTGTGGAACTTAGTGCCTATAACGTAGTTTCCAAGGAAAAAAAAATTAAGAATTCAGTGTCCAGAAGAACCACAAATTTACTTGAGCAAAATACATTATCCTGTTATGCTTTAATCCCAATGTGTATTAATTATCACTGTACATAATTTGCCAGTTTATAGATTTTTTTTCTAATGCTTTCTCCCTAGGTAGTTTTTGATTGATTATAAAGCTTATATAATAATACTATCCTTTGTTTTGTTCTGCAGTGTGTAACGTGGAGTGCAATATTTCCATGCACTATACCAGCACAACGGACAAGGGTAAATGATTTGATAATGCTACAGATGCACCAGTGGAAAGAAGTCTGTACATCAGTTGCTAGTATATTGAGCACATAGGGTCGGATCCCATAATGCTGAGTGAACATTAAGATACGACATCCTCTCTCATTCCTTCCTATACAAATAATTTACCATACAAAGAACTTTTTTAACTTAAAAATTGCACCTAGAAAGGTATGGGATTATTGGTACCTACAAAACAAAATTGTTAAAAGGGAGGGCTGCTAAAAAGAATGAGGTAAACTGAAGACTTCCTCAATTAAGTTGCCTTCAGAGAAATGGCTTTTCTATCAAGATCTAGGTTAGCACACCACAGTGTTTTGCTAGCAAAGCGACCAAAGTTCTTTCAGAGTACTGCTTGTATGTACATTATATGCGGCATCAGCAAAAGGTATAAATAAAAAAAGAAAACTTTTTTTTAAATGTATTTGTACCTGGGGTGGGGGCATGTTTATAATGTAGAGAGCAATATTTGACCTAAGCTCCATGAAGCGGTGACCTTATGAAATCCATTCTGGTGACAAATCAGACTGTTCAGTTCTCTTGAAACAGGGTTTGCCATCCCGTGAAGTCACATGCTAATCTGCTAAACAGTGAGGCCAGCCCCACTTGGACATGCCCTGTAACGCTCTAACCTAGCAAAGAGTTTTTTTTTAAATACATTTTGAATTTTTAAGTTCAAAAAAATCAGCAAGAGGTACAGTAATAAAGGATGATGCACTTTTCGGTGTAATGCAATCTTCTTTAATAGTTTGTATCACAGTGCAGACCTGACTGCATTAATATGCGCAGGAAATTCGTCCATGATGTATATATATTTGGTTATGGAAAAGGGTCTCCGTTCCTCCACTCAAAGTGCATAGTGAAATTATGTCCATTTATTCTGCCTTTCCATGTTAGCTTAATTGTCCCCTCCGAGCACCTCACGGGAGAATGCTTCTTGTTCTGGTGCTACAACAGTCAACTAGGGCCTGTATTCGTCAGCCAGGTAAACAGACTTTTCCAGCAAATAGAAGTCCCACTATTGTGAAGAATATTGATAAGACAAACAATACATAAGAGGACCCGACCACGGTGTTGTTGGGCAACTTGTATGGCTGTCCTCCGACTTCATTGATGTAGAATCCTATGGGAAATATTAGGGCCGCCATACAAAACAGAACCACTGTAAAGAAAGAAAAAGAAAATATATATATTAGGCTGATAGGAAAGGAACTTACTTTATATAGTGCTCCTTCCCTGATGCTCGGAGCGCTTCACAACGTTAAAATATACATACTACAAAACAGCACATGACGCAGAGACTAATATACATTGCAACCTATCCAACAATTTACAGTAAACACTACAATAATAAAATATTTAAATCTTAATTCCCAAATATACCCAGCAGTCAGTAGTCCAATTCAAACTGTGAAAACGTCAGGGTTAATTATCAAACCAGATTCAATGCTTGCTGAAACAGCAGTATTTTTAGGCCTCTTTTAAAAGCTTCCATCAGGGGTGCCTCCCACAGATGTTGAAGTAGGGAGTTCCACAGGGCTGGCGTGGCAACTCAGAACGCCCGGTCCCCAGATTGCAGCAACCTAGCCCTGGGAACCACCAGGAGGCAACCCCTGGAGGAACAGAGAGCCCAAGACAGTGTCAGTGGCTCAGTAGGTAGCACACTCGCCTCTGAGGCCGGGAGATCAGAGGTCTGTGGGTTCAGTTCCCACATCTGGCACTTGGGTTAATATCCCAGTACTGACACTGTAATGCAGCATGAGAGGGGTGCTGCATTTCTGAGGTGCTGTCTTTCAGATGAGACGTTAAACCGAGGTCCCATCTGCCTGGATTGGTGGTAGTTCAGGTGGATGTTAAAGATCCCATGGCACTTATCGAAAAGAGTAGGGGAATTTCCCCGGTGTCCTGGCCAAATTTCCCTCATTCACTAAAAATACCACCAACAGCTTAATCTGGTTCAAGGTCAGTTGGCATTCATCTGTATCCCCCTCCCCCGGGTCGTGCCTGAAAATAGGCAGGATTTGTCTAGTGCACTTACCCGGTCAACAAAAGCTAAATAAATAATAAATAAGATGGGCAGTGTGGAATCAGGAGGTCTTGCAGGAAGGCTGGCCACCCCCACCCCTGGTCCAGGGCTCTACTGGTCAGCAACCCGACCCTGAAGGCAATCCTCCACCACACTGGCAGCCAGTGCAGCTCACAGAGGACCTGTGTGACGGTCATATTTTGAAATACCAATCAACAACCTCGCCGCTGTGTTGTGCACCAGCTGCAGCCGGCAAAAGTTGCCTCCAGATAGCCCCAGGTACAGGGCATTGCAGTAATCCAGCCTGGACGTGACGAAGGCATGCACCAGGGTGGGCAGATCATTGGATGGTATCAGGGCTCGGATACAGGCAATGTTCCTCAAGTGGTAAAAGCCACTCTTAACGACGACCGATACCTGAGCCTCAAGTGTCAGGCCATTGTCCAGGACCACAACCAGATCCGTCACCCAGATGGAGGGCAGCACCCCTTAGGACTAGCCCAGGGGGGTTCCCAGGTCCCCTCCCATCCGCTAATGAAAAATTCTCAGCGTGTGTAGACTTGGATTACGGGGACAATTTACCATTTCAGGTGTGCACAGCTCCACACTGCGTCTGAATCCATATGAAACTTTCCAGATGCCCACTAAAACAGCACAATGTTAATGGTAATGCGACTATCTGCAATTTTTTATGTCAGGTTGACATTTAAGTTGCCAAGTATATCACTTAGCAAAAACTTAGTTCATATTTCACTGAACCAGGTTACAATGAATGAAAAGACAATGAGGAAGGCTACTGCCCTTTATTTCAGGGTAGCCTGAAGAAACGATAAACCCTGCTGCAGTGGTAATAATCATAAGCAAGGAGATGCTTACAGTCTAAATGTAGGTTTCTGGGCAAACTTTCTGCAGATTTGATTCAGTACATTTAATTAGCATTTTTAAATTAAGAACCATTACTAATTATACCTCAGCTATATTATAAACTGTAAAGTGACATCACTTTATATGTCAAATTATAGTATGCACTTTTTCCATAATGTTTGTAAACAACTATAAATCCTTTCATTATTCCGATTTAAAGGAATTCAGCCAAAGTGACACAACAGTATCACAAGACTAGGCAGATACAAACTTTGAAGCAGCTTGCTTATAAACGGAAGTTTCACAGGAAGACATATGGCAGAGTTTCACAGCTAGGCATGAATTAAGGCATTTACCCGTTAATGATATTGTGCTCTAGGGAACAAATTCCACTTGTACAATTTTCTAAATGATTCACAAAATTCAGTTCTCTTTAATTAAAAGGACATTATGATGATCACTAAGGTTGTGGAATGGACTCTGAACCATTCAGGCAGTGGCACCGGTGCAGTTCTGCTGGGTTAGTGGTTTGCTTGCCTGTCAGGTACTGAAGTGCATCAGGACATAGTTCTGGTGCTGTAAATTTGGGCAGGGCTAGAAGGGTTTTCTCCAAGCTGTGGGCAAGTTTATTTGCTGAGGCAGCCCTCTTGGAGCTGCTCAGGGAACATGACCACCAAGCCAACTGGAGCAGAAGAACAAACGCCCCAACTCAACACTCGTACCAGTGACACTTAGAATGTGATGGGGAGCAACTCCCACTGGTGAGAAACAGAAAATGATGGCAGATAAAGGCCTAGTGGTCGATCCAGTCTGCCCAAGCCTATGTAATTTGGGGACTGGCATCTGCCCCCTTACACACTACTGTCATGTGCCTGTCCCATCCCCTTCTGAACTCTGTTTCAGTGCCGATGACGACCTCACCTCCTCCAGAAGTTTGTTCCAGTCGGTCACCTCTCTCTGTAAAACAGTACTTCCGGACGTCCTTCCTAAATCTCCCCCACCAGTTTCATTGTGTTACCAATCACTGTAAACAACTTGCTGCTGTCCATTTTGTTCATTACACAGAGGTACCTTAAAGTCTTAGTCATGTTGCCCCCCTTTCTCCTGTCCTCCAACATATATTGTACATGCCGAGATCCTCCAAGCGCTTCTCATCTCGTAGGACCTACCCTGTTGCCCCTGTATCATTCTGGTGAAAACATGTCTATGTCCATGTCCTTTCTCAAGTGTGGGCTCCAAATCTGCACATAATACTTCAAGTGAGGGCGAACCAGGGATTTATACAGGGGTTGTATCAATTCTCCCCTTCTGATAGTTATCCCTCTCCCTATGTACCCCAGCATCTGATTTGCCTTACCTACTGGCCTGTTACACTGTGACTATGCCTTCTTGTTCTCCATTATTAACACCCCAGGTTTTTCTTTTTTTTGCCGCGCTCCCCACTGCAGTCCCATTCAACCTATACTCTGTTCTTGTTTTTTGGCCCCTATGTGCATTACACCTTGCACCTTTTTGTGTTATATTTCAACTACCACACCCTTAATCTTCTCTCCAGATTTTCCAGAACTTTCTGTATGGCCACTGTCCTCACCTCAGTGTCCACTCTTCCCAGATCTTGGTATCATCCTGAACCCCTTTACCTATATCACAAATAAATATGAGAAAGAGAACCGGTCCTAAAAACAATCCATGGAGAACCCCAATCAGGACTTTCTTTTCCCTTGAGGTGTCTCCATTCAGAACAACCCTCCGGGTTCTGTCACTCAGCCAGTTTTTCACATACCCTGTAATCCTGTCCCCTCACCTCAGGTCACCCAATGTCTTTATCATTCTCCAGTGTGGGACGGAGTTGAAGACTGCTGAAGTCTAGGTACCAGACATCAACTGCTTGACACCTATCTACAGACAGTCACCCAATCAAAGAATTCAACCTGGATTGTTTGGCACGTCCTCCCATTGGTAAATCTGTGCTACCTGTAATCCTGTAGGCACTGGCCCTCCAGGAACGCCACTATTTTTTCCTGAATTACAGCCTCCATTGGCTGCCCCTCTATAAAGGTTAGACTGACTGGTCTGTAACTGGCTGGTTCGTCTTAGCTTCCACTCTTGTGTAGGGGGAACATGTACGCCATCCTCCAAGCCTCCAGTACTAACCCCTATCTCCAGAAAGCAACTGAAGAGACTCGCCAGCGTCCCAGCCCCAGCTCCTCCAACACTCACAGGTGCATCCTGTTCATGCCCACCGATTTATTCACCTGCAGCACTTGCAGTCCCTTTCAACACCTTCTCCTCTGTCATGGGCTTCATGATGGCACATGCCAGTGATCCCCTACTTCTGCTGCTGCCTGGTAGTAGGCCGCCATCCTTCATCAGAAGAACTCGTTCAGCACATTTGCTTTATCCATGTCATCCTCCACCCATCCCTCCCCCTTCTTTAGCAAGGCCACTCCCTCCTTAGTTTTGCACTACTCTCCTACATAATAGAAGAACATCTACTTGCCTTCTGTAATACCATCTGCTAGCCTCAGCTTAGCCTCTGCCTTTGCCGGTCTCACCACCTTTTCGCTGGCCTCATCTTTTCCCGATATGCTCCACTGTTCTCTGTCTAACTTGAGTTGTCTCTGCAGAATGCCTTCCTTTTTTCCCCTCACTACCTCTGCTGCCCCTCTTGAAAACCACAGTGAATTATCCACCTCTTACCCTTCCCCACCATCCCAGCTCAGATATCGTTAGCCTGACCCGAGTGGTTATCCAAGCTTTGTTTATCACTGGTTACTGTGAAATTATTTATGGTACTAATGTACAAAAAAATGCAACACAAACTTGAATAATGCGGTACTGTACTATTATCTATCCAGTCACTTATTTCTATAATTCTAATACCTAAAGGGCCAAATTCTGCACTATTCCCTCTCACCTTGGATGCTGATTTACTACAGTCTACATATGAAAGACAAGGACTTTTACCTCAAAGTGTGTGCAACTCTTCCAGTACTAGATTATGGAGGTATCATCCATCATCACACTTCAGAGTCTGCTTTAGCTCTCCTAAATGTAATTTATTACCAGCTGCTACAATTCATTTTAAAAGAAGAATGGGATGTACATCACTGTTCACTACTTCAGAGACTAAACTGGTTACCCCCTCCCCCAACTAAACTGGCTTTCTTTGGTTACCAAGGCCATAACTAACATAGAAGCAGAGAAAGATCAAAGGTCCACTCAGCCTCCCCGGGTTCCCCATTTCTCCCTGGAGCCTACTGTTCCCTTCAGGATCCTAGCCCTCCCCACCCCCATTCTCCTTCACAGTTCTGACGCCCTAAGCAACCACTATAACCCTCCTTCTGTCCCAGCCATGTTTAAAGAACAGCTTGCTAGTTGCCACTCCCCCAACATATGCATTAGCTCACCTACCCAGAGCTGATTGGCATAAATAATTCCTTTATAACCCTCATAAATTCCAAAATGGACATCGTGGTAAAAAAATGGAGCCACTTCTGCAAGCCGCCAACACGCCTCCATGCAGGCACACACTGCCCTGTTTTGTGATGTCCGAAAATGAAGGCTGCGTGTGTGCACCCCATTGATTTCAATGGGGGCGACTTTGCCATATATTTTAATAACATTTAAAGTTGCGATTTTAAGAAATCAAAGCGACCACTCAACTACAGAGAATCCAATCGGCGCATCGCTGACCTTCATTTTCTGACATCACAAAACAGGGCTGGGTGTGCTTGCGGCGTGGCCAGCTTATTGCAAGTGGCTCAGTTTTTTACCATTTGGAATTTATGAAGGTTACAACTGCTTACATGTGCAGGAAAAAAAAAAAGAATTATTTATGCAAATCTCCTGAGGGCAGGTGAGCTATTGCATACATGTTGTGGGGCAGCAACTAAACAGCTAAGAAGCTGCTCTTTAAAGCCACTAACATTTTTTTGCACCCACCACCTCAGCTGGCAGCCTGCTCCACAGCTCCACCACCCTTTTTGTAAAACAGTGTTTCCTCGCGTCCCTCCTGAACCTCCCTTCTGTTAGCTTCAACTCATGACCATGTAACCATGAGTCGGTATTTAAGTTAAATAGTTCCCTGCAGTTTACCCTGTTAATTCCTTTTTTGGAATTTGAAGGTCTCCATCAGATTTCCCCTCTCCCTTCTGGACTCCAGTGGGTTCATATTCAGTGCTTCGAGGTGCTCCTCAAAGGACATGCCCTGCTGGCCCCGAATCATTTTTGCTACTCTGCGCTGCACCATCTTGAACCTATTCCTCCTGAGGTGAGGGCACCAGAACTGGGTGCAGCACTCCAGGTGTAGCCTCACTAAGGATCGATATAGGGGAAGTACTACCTCCCCTTTTCAGCTTTCAGTACCCCTCCCGACACATCCAAGCATCCCGTTTATCTTGCTATAAGCCTTGCTGCACTGACTCAATTGCCTTAGGGAGTCACTGATGATCCTGGGGTGCCTGTTCCCCAGGTGCATCACCTTGCACTTTTTTGGCACTGAATTTCCACTGCCAAAATCTTGACCACCCTTCTAGCTTTTGCAAGTCTCTCTGCATTTCCTTTATTCCATCACTATCCACCCTCCCACTGAACTTAGTGTCGTCTGTGAAGAGACACAGTTTGCCCTGGATCCCCCTCACCAATGCTGTTAATGAACATGTTGAAGAGGACCAGATCCAGGACACATCCCTCTGGAACCTCACTCGTGACCTCCCTCTCTTCTGCTTTAACCCAGTTGACCACTACCCTCTGCTGCCTCCCCTTTAGTCAGTTACCTACCCAGTTTACTATGACTTTAGCCACAGCCAGATCATCCACCTTCTTCAGCATGTGTCCGTGGTGTGCTGAGTCGAGAGCCTTGCTGAAGCTGAAATAAAACAAACCCATAACGTGGCCCCTATCCAAGTCCCTCATCACTCAGTCAAAGAAAACCCTCCAGTTATTCTGACAAGATCTCCCTGCCACGAATCCATGGTGCTCACTATCTGGGAGATTGCTGTTCCCCAAGTAGTCCACGAGATCCTCTTTCTTTGACCAGTTACTCCATCAGTTTTCCAACAATAGTGGTAAGACTGTCATGTCTGTAGTTCCCTACTTGTTTCTTGTCCCCTCCCCCTTTTGTGAAGCAGAACTGCGTCCACCACTCTCCAATCCGTTGGAACCATCCCTGTTCTGAGAGAGCTGTTGAACAGACCTGCCAGGGGATCAGCCAGTTCCGCTGCCAATTCCCTGAATATCCTCGGATGCAACTCATCTGGTCCTGGGGCCTTATCCATCTTTGGGGCTTTCAGGACCCTTTTGCTAGTATATACTGGCTGCCTCATTTCTGGGATCCCCTTAATGGTTGCTTTGATGACACTCTCTGGCAAAGGGCCCACTGTCCTGCCTAGTGAAACTAAGCAAAGGTAATTGTTAGGGATGGTGGCCTTCTGCCCATCTACCTCAGTCACCTTACCTCCCTCTGCTAGCCTCACAATTCCTCCACCTTTCTTCCTTTTTTCACTAATAT
This sequence comes from Neoceratodus forsteri, assembly GCA_016271365.2. Lineage (NCBI taxonomy): Eukaryota > Metazoa > Chordata > Ceratodontiformes > Ceratodontidae > Neoceratodus > Neoceratodus forsteri. The sequence goes on from JADMNL010000025.1 coordinate 48,910,030, forward strand.
ACCCAAAGAACTGTTTTTTCTCCGCTCTTGACCTCCTCACAATACACAGCTCCGTGTCTGCTTTCGCCTCCCTAACTGCCCCCTCTGCCTCCCTGTTTTTCAGCAAATAATTCTTCCCGTTCCCCCTCTCCTTGATTTTCCTTAAATCTGTAGAAGGCCTTTTTCTTGGCCCTCACCACTTCCCTGACCCATGCCAACAACCACAGTGGTCTCTTGAACCTGTTCTTTTTACACACACACACACACACACACACACACACGTTGCTTCACAGCTGCCTGACTGCCTGGTGGCACCTTCTCATAGATACACTTTGCAAGATGTTCAGCATCCCTATTCCCAGTTACCTAAATGTCCATTTGCTTATGGAACATTAGATTTTTCCATCGGAGCACCCCATGATTGGAATAACTTAGCACTCCAGCTCAGAGGTTGTGCCGGTACGTCATCTTTCAAAAATGCTGTAAAACTTGACATGTTAAAAATAATCTACTTTTTTGTAACTGTTTTGCTGCTTGATTGGATATTTCGATAATTTACTGCACCATGTAGTACGTCTCTGTATTGTGATGAGACATTCTGTAAACGAGACTTGCATCTCACAGAACTCATTCTGTGATCATAAACTTTAAATAATACAGAAATAAGTGTGTGTGTCTGTGAGAGTGAAAGAGTGTGTGTGTGTGTGTGTGTGTGTGAGAGAGAGAGTGAGTGTGTGCATGCATGTGTTTATTTTTCTGTTCCTCACCTGATGAGTCAGACTACAGTCCATTCCAAAACCCTAGGATCCCATTCCTATGTGAGTGGCTGCCAGTGGCCTCCAGAAATATCATACTCTCTGCCTCTTCTCTCAAATACTGCCCTGGATTAAGTCCAAGAGAGTAGCATCTTCCAGAAAAAGAGATGTGCAAGAACAAGGGGGCCCAATTTGAAGATAGAGGGGGGACGGCTCAGAGGTAATGTGAGGAAGTATTTTTTCACTGAGAGGGTTGTGGATGCATGGAACAGCCTCCCTGAGGAGGTCGTGGAGTCAAGAACAGTGGGGGACTTCAAGAATACATGGGACAGGCATAAGGCAGTCCTAGTGGGGGGTAGGAGGAAGTAAGCTGTTGGTTAACTAGGATCTGCAGCTTATCTGTTAGGTAGGAAAATGGGCAGACTAGGTGGGCCAAGCGGTCCTTATCTGCTGTCAAATTCTATGTTTCTATGTTTCTAATCCATCTGGGTGGGGCTGGCCAGAACCTTTGTGCCTTAAACATGTTATCAACATAATGTGGAAATGTGCATAAAGGTGTGTGAAGGCTGCTACTCCATCCTGAGATCAGCCAGTGGGAGGATGGGGACTGTACCCGGTGATACTGAGTGATTACGGCCAGTTGAGCAAAGAAACAAGAAAGGATTACGGTAAGAGGCTTTTGTCTAAAGTGACGCCACTCAGTAACGCCTCTTCCCATCTATGCCCAAGTCACAGACCTGCCCCTGAGTTATATATAATAGTTAACAGAATAGTAATATAATAGTTATGGCACTTAATAAATGCGACGTACAGTTAATTGTGCAAATGTACAAATTACCACATTGGACCCGGGGGGGGGGGGGCGAGCGCCCCCACAGAAGAAAGAAACAGTTCACGAACAACTAAACTAACTAAAAAACAAAAGACAGAAGATATTCTGGGAGATCACAGCAACAATGAATTAACACATAGGACCCGGGGGGGAGGGTGTGGGGGGCAGAGCACCCCCACAGAAGAAAGAAACAATTCACTAAACAACTAAACTAACTAGGACCGGGGTGTGTGGGGGGCGGTGCGCCCCCACACAAGAAAGAACAAACAAATATTATGCTGATGTAGTCTGTGTTTTTTTTCTGTATTCAGTGATATTTTCTGTATTTCTGCTACCATCATTCGCCAGAGATAAAAAATAATTTGCCTGCATTTAGTGTCATGCCTGCTTTGTTTATGGTGATTATGTAGAAAGCGCATGCAGTTTCACTCGATCTCCTGCTGTGTCACTCGCTCACGCAGCTTCAAGAGACACATTACCGAGTAGTCTCTGAAAGCTGCACAGCGACGCGATCTGGCCGTAATCCTTCAGTATCGCCCTGTACCCTAACCTTCCTTACACGCCCAGACCTCAGCTGACCAACTGTGAACAAGGCCGCCCCGTGGCAGTATGTCATGCTGACGTGTGGGTGAGCCAGGTTCGGGAACAGACTCAGGTGGCAGTGTCAGACCACGTGGGGGAGCTGCTGCTCAGCAGAAGGCCTCTGTTGGGCAGAGTCTGTGGTGAGTTCCAGTACCACAAAGCCCCCTGCAGATGGGTCAGGGAGCTTTCCTCCCGCTACAGGGAAGCAGTGACATCCGAGGCCGACAGGCACTTTTCACGCATGGGGCAGAGGGAGGGACTTGGGGACAAAAGCAGTGTGCATCAAGCCATGGTATGTGGCAGTCACTGGTTTCCCTTGCGCTGCTCTGTGCCGATCCCCACCAGCTGCAACAGTAGGAGGAGGAGGAGTGGTTGACTTGGCTGCGGAGTCACCACGCACTGCAAGACCCAACCGAAAGGAGTAGGTGGTGGCTCAGTGACCAAAAAGTGTGACTGGAAAAAATAAAGCTGGAAGTGTGTGTAGTCCAATGCAAGTCCTCACTTACAAACAGGTTACTAATACCTCACTGTAAACTTCTTACTTACTACACAGAAGCCACGTTCCTCCTAATGGCTAAGGAATGTAAAATTAATTTTCTTATGAATTTTAGTGGTCAAGAAAACCCACTAAGCAGACAGCAACTAATATTTCTGTCTGGCGCTGCTGACATCCTATATGGGAAAGGTGCCTGTAGTCTGCGCAGCGGCTTCACATGGTCCCCTGACCCAGCACAAGGAAGCTGTTCAGCAGTGAGGTATCACATCTCAGGACACCGAGCTCTTGTGATCATGGTACAAAGCCCTCTTTCATCAGATCTGGACCCCTGCCAAATGACTGCCTCATACCACCTGTTTAAAAACGTACCAAATTCACTGCTTCATTTATTAAACAATGTTTAAAAATAAACCTGGTTACTAACACAAACAAAAACAAAAAGTTGCTAGTATGAAGTTGGCATTTTAAGAAACTGTTCTTAAAGTAAGCAGATGAGGAGAAGCTATGTTAATAGATGAAAATGGTGACTCACTGAACAAATACTATGAAACTTATGTTCTAGGTGATGACATTGCTTGCCATAAATAAAGATGATAGTTAGGGTTGGATGTAGCACACAAACGACGCTTCATATTTATGTTGAGGAAAAGTAAAAAAAAAAAAAAACTTTCCAAAGTTCACCCTTCACGAAAGGTGAAATCTGTGTGGAAAAACTATGTAGACTTGGCCCTTGGTGAAGGGCCAACTCCACCTTCATGGGAATTCACTGGTGACTGCAGTGAGGGGGGAGTAAACTCTCCACCCTGATGCGCATAACAGGAATCTCCCTTCCCTTTCCATGGCCCGAGAAACACACACAAATACCCTACCCTTCCCTTCAACCCACTTAGTACCCCCTCCCCACGGTCTCAATAATAAAATCCCTCCCCCTTTCCCCTAAGCAACACAGCACCCAGCGGGACTTGGCAGTATTTTTTTCTCCTCGGTCAGAGTGCAGGAGTTTAAGCTTGCTAAGGCTACCATTCCACAGATGTTTGGGTTTCTTGCAATCAAAGACAGACAGGGGCTTAGCCTTCCACACCATCTGGGGCCATGTTTCAACTCTAGAGGCTTCCCTGGGTTTTATGGAGTGGTCCTGTCTAGGCACTTAATTCAACATCATTAGCTTTTTTTGCAGCACAGCTGTGTGACGGGGGCCTCACGGTGCTCAGCCCCCCCCCCCCCACTAAACTGGAAAACCTTTTTTTTTTTTTTTTTATATTGCCTATTTTCTCCTCCTCCTCCTTGTGGCACCCCTGCCAGCCACTCCTTTGGAGCACCAATGCCCTCACACCTCCTCCTCAACCCTGCACCACCATTCTCGCAACCTTGTCTTGCAGCCTTACCTCGGGTAACCCGACCCATCCCTGTGTTGGGAGGGTCCCCTCTCCTCCGAGGGGGATGTGCCGTCAGGCAAACTCCGTATCCTGGGAAGCTGCCGCAGGGTCAGTCTGGTATAGTCCAGGGCTTTGTGATGGTGCAGGCCGGGGCGCTTGTCATCTGGGAGCCGTTTTCCACTGTTCTTGTCCCGCCCCCATGCTGTAGCCGTAAAGACGGCATCCTGGGGTGGGGACGTGCAGGAGGGCGTGTTGAGACACGCTCTCCAAGCTCGTCCGCCAATCCACCCACAGGAGCCATGGCTCATCCCACCCCCCATGAGGGAAACGTCCAATGGATGCTTGTGAAACCCCTCCCCTGCTGGTCTCCGTTCCTGGTACCCAGGCTTAGGGCGCAAACCCGGGTTGCCAGCGTGCCGGGCGAACCCCTTTGCTTGGCGCCATGGAGCCGGCTTGAAAACTTTTAAAACAATGTATTGGGGAAATGTAGTTTGGGGGAAGGGGCAAGAAAAGGGTCCTTTTTTTATCTTTGCACACCCCCCCAAACATTTTGTTCTGCATGTGCTACTGCTTTTGAGCGGTTAGCCATTCCAGACCTTCGTATCGATAGCTCCACTGTAGAACTGGAACGTGGGGTTTACAGCTCTTTACAAGACACCCTCTGAACCTCTTTTCTCCATTTCTAAGGATATTCTCTCTTACAAATCATAAAACTGTGATAATACATTCTACCAAACTGCAATCCATGTATAATGAGCCTTAAAATGTTTTTTTGTAATATTTCTTTCTCCATCCAGCAACAGCTGCAAGAATGTTTGCAATCTTTGTAATTTCATCTGTGGTACATGGGTGTAATAAAATAAAGACGGGGGTCATAGGTGGAATCAGAGTACCTTTCGAGAAAGTCTTCTAAAAATATTTTTCTGTATTTATTGTACAGAGGCGAAAATTTTGATAATGTGTTCCAGGGTCTCTGCTGTGCCACTGTTACATGGACGTTCCTTATAAGTTTGATCTATGTTTTTAAAGATTTTATTATAACAGATTATTTTATTTATTATTTATTAGTTTTTGTTGACTGGGTAAGTGCACTAGACAAATTCTGCCTATTTATGGCACGATCCGGGGGAGGGGGATACAGATGAATGCCAACTGATCTTGAACCAGATTAAGCTGTTGGTGGTATTTATTTTTTTTTTGTGAATGAGGGAAATTTGGCAAGGACACCGGGGAAATTCCCCTACTCTTTTATCGATAAGTGCCATGAGATCTTTAACATCCACCTGAACTACCACCAATCCAGGCAGATGGGACCTTGGTTTAACGTCTCATTCAAAAGACAGCACCTCAAAAGTGCAGCAACCCTCTCATGCTGCACTACAGTGTCAGTACTGGGATATTAACCCAAGTGCCAGATGTGGGAACTGAACCCACAGCCCTTTGATCTCCCAGCCTCAGAGGCGGAGTGTGCTACCTACTGAGCCACTGACGATTTTGAGCTCAATAACCCAAATCTAGCCCATGTTATTAAACATCTCTGCACTGGCGTTGTTGACATGAATAAATACTATTCTTACAAGTGTGTCTTGATTGCTATCTGCTCAGCTAGGCAAACTGGAAGAACTGAAAAAGGAATATGGTACGAGATATTTAAAGAGGCTGCAGTGCTAAGTAGTGCTCAGAAGGTGTCAGCACTGATAAAACCTCACGTTTTCCACAGTGTGTTCTAAATAAACATTATTTTGTCCTGTTACTCATCTACGATAGGGGAAAGTTCCCCTGTAGATACTGGTTATGTTACTTATCTACGATAGGGGAAAAGTTCCCCTGTAGATACTGGTTATGTTACTTATCTACGATAGGGGAAAAGTTCCCCTGTAGATACTGGTTATGTTACTTATCTACGATAGGGGAAAGTTCCCCTGTAGATACTGGTTATGTTACTTATCTACGATAGGGGAAAGTTCCCCTGTAGATATTGGTTATGTTACTTATCTGCGATAGGGGAAAGTTCCTCTGTAGATACTGGTTATGTTATTTATCTACGATAGGGGAAAGTTCCCCTGTAGATACTGGTTATGTTACTTATCTGCGATAGGGAAAGTTCCTCTGTAGATACTGGTTATGTTGCTTATCTGCGATAGGGAAAGTTCCCTGTAGATACTGAATTATGTTACTTATCTGCGATGAGGAAAGTTCCCCTGTAGATACTGGTTATGTTACTTATCTACGATGGGGAAAGTTCCCCTGTAGATACTGGTTATGTTACTTATCTACGATAGGGGAAAGTTCCTCTGTAGATACTGGTTATGTTACTTATCTACGATAGGGGAAAGTTCCTCTGTAGATACTGGTTATGTTACTTATCTACGATAGGGGAAAGTTCCTCTGTAGATACTGGTTATGTTACTTATCTGCGATAGGGGAAAGTTCCCCTGTAGATACTGGTTATGTTACTTATCTGCGATAGGGGAAAGTTCCCCTGTAGATACTGGTTATGTTACTTATCTGCGATAGGGGAAAGTTCCCCTGTAGATACTGGTTATGTTACTTATCTACGATAGGGGAAAGTTCCCCTGTAGATACTGGTTATGTTACTTATCTGCGATAAGGGGAAAGTTCCCTGTAGATACTGGTTATGTTACTTATCTGCGATAGGGGAAAGTTCCCCTGTAGATACTGGTTATGTTACTTATCTGCGATAGGGGAAAGTTCCTCTGTAGATACTGGTTATGTTACTTATCTGCGATAGGGGAAAGTTCCTCTGTAGATACTGGTTATGTTACTTATCTGCGATAGGGGAAAGTTCCCCTATGAATACTAGTTATGTTACTTATCTGTGATAGGGGAAAGTTCCCCTGTAGATACTGGTTATGTTATTTATCTGCGATAGGGGAAAGTTCCCCTGTAGATACTGGTTATGTTACTTATCTACGATAGGGGAAAGTTCCCCTGTAGATATCTGTTCTCAAACATTTGTTCTTATTTAAGTTTGAACTAATCTGTAATCACTCTTCCCCCTTCCCTTCCGGATTTTAGATGCAGACCCACCCGACTTTTTTCCATTAAGGTATCTGTCTTGCATGAATAACTTCATCGCTCTATGAGAATTAGACAACTGTATTTAATAGATTTAAACAGTTTTTTTCACCTTGCTTACAAGATTGCTATTACTCTTTAAAAAATTACAATTTCATGTATTTTGTTTATTGCAAATTATTTCCTTCTTGGCTACTAACAGTTTGCTCAGAGTACTTATTTTTAATTACTTTGTATACGTCACTAGGCAACCACTACAGCTCTCACTGGAAATCTGCTGGGGCCCGCTGAGCTACCTTTACTGCGGATAAAAACCTATACTGGTGGAAACGTATTTTTGTGTGTTCCAGAGCCACTCCCTGAACAAAGACCCTTGTTTTCTTTCTGTTCAAATCCCTTTGAAGACTGGGCACTTTTAGGTCATGCAGGGTGGTTATCTGTCTCCTTTGCACACCGTTTATTTTCTTGCACCACATAGGCACAAGCATTAATGATACAGTGTTGTCAACCAGATGATTACAGGTTCAAACCCCACCAGGGTCAAATACAGTTTGTGCATGTGACACTGGGCAAGTTAGCTAACCTCCCAGTGCTCCAGTCTACTCAGCTGTGGAAATGGGTAGAAGGAGTAGGATCTCACTGAACAGGATACGATGTGGCTTAGCTGGGCTATCAATCTGGGTAAATAAGCTGTAAAACAAGAAAATAAAAAAGTACAGTTATGTAGGAAATTACCGTAACAGTAGATCTTCGAGAGAAGCTCCTGCAGCACGCCACACCAGTAGGGCTAAGCCATCAGGTGCCAGGACCACACAGAAAACTTCTAGCTAGCAGTCCACCACGGGGAACTGCCCACCGACGTCAGCCTAGCCTATAAAGGTGGGCGGTCCCCCACACCTACCTCGGTTCTCCCACCAGAGACCCTGTACGGGCAGTTAATGGAGAACCCAGGAGGTTTCCCCGAAAGCCAAAAGAAAGGCAGAAGTAGTGCGAGACAAAAAGAGTAGCAGGGGAAAGGAGGGAGGGAAAGCAGGACCTGCTGCAAGAGCTTCTCTCAAAGATCTACTGTTACGGTAAGGTCTTACATAACTGTACTATCTTACTTACAGGAAGGCTCCTGCTGCAGGTCACACCGGTAGGTCTGAGTCCCAAGCAATACCGTGCATCACCAGGAAAGAAACACCGGAGGAAGACAGATCAGCTGCCAAAAGCCTTGGGAAGGCCCCTAAAGCACTGCTAGGTCAAAATCCGGCCCCTGCGCCTGGAGGCAATGTCCACACTGTAATGCTTGGTGAAGGTGTGGACAGAACCCCAGGTAGCAGCTGCACAGATATCCGCTGCAAACACATTTCTGAAAGAAGCCGCTAAGGCAGCCATACCTCTGGTGGCATGGCCCTGGACCACTCCTGGAAGGATGTTGTGCTTACGGTAGCAACAGACAATACAATTTTCTAACCACTTAGACAAACACTGTTTGGAAGGGGGCAAACGAAACAAACTGGTCAGACTTTCTGAAAGGCTTTGTGCAGTTTGTGTAGTACTGCAAACTCCTATGTACATCCAAAGCATGGAGCAAGGCCTGCTCCCTGATTAGAATACTCAGGAAAATAAACTGGAAGGTGGGTGAATTGATTCAAAGTAAACTCCGACACTATCCCCAGGTAAAACGTAGGATTAGTACGCAACGACACCCTGGTCTTTGTGAAAAACTAAATAAGACTCCTTACACATTTATTTAATTTTATTTAACACACTTTAGAATTACCACATTTGAGTCAGGGACTCATTTACAAAGGCTCCGCGTCAGAAAACACAAATGCAAACACGTAATACATACAGACATAGAATGGCAGCTAAAGGTTACAGGTTTTTCAGTCATACAATATTGCAGAATCAAGATCAGCTATACACTGCATTGAACATATTAGTGAGAGCTGTATTTTACAGTTTTCAAGAGAACAATAAGTTTGCTGACAGAGGGAGGCAGTAACAGGTTTGATATGTACAGCGCAGTAGAGAATTAGATAACTTGTGAGTGCAGCCAAAGGAGGCACTGTTAATAGGTAATGTTTGGTAGCCCTATCGGTAGGAGCTCAGTAGCGGGGTGGTCCCGTAAGATGATATATAGATGACCCAGCACTAGTTGGTACATTGGCAGCACCGTGAAGTGAGAATGTGCTCTTTGAGGGCTGACTTGAAAGGTCCTAATTTGGAGATGGAGGAGACAATGGAGGGGAGTTAGTTGTATCAGACTGGGGCCCTGTGTGGGAATGACCTTTGGGCTAAGGAGGTTCTAACCCTCAGGATGGACCACACCTGTCGGTTGGCAGTGCGGATGTTCACTGAGGTGTGGGAGGACAGGAGAGGGGCAGAAACCCCCAAGGGGGTAAGCCCCACGTGTATTTTCTTTGTGAGGAGACATGTTTGATAAAATAGCCTTTCATCCAGGGTGAGGAGATTTGTCAGGGTGTATAGGGTACAAGTATAGGTATGCTTGTCTGCCCCATAGAGGAGTCTGCACACTTTGTTTATGGCAAGGGGGATTTTGTTAAGGGCTGTGTGGTCAGCAGCCGAGTAGATAGTGAGCCCATAATCGACTAGGGAGAGGACTGAGGAGGTGACAGCCAGATTAAGGGCTTCTGGAGGCAGGCAATCCTTGTGCCAATACAACAGGCCTATACAGACATTTATGGCTGATGACAGCGTGTCAATGTGTGAATGGAAGGAGAGACTGGAATCAAATGTAAGGTCCAGGTATTTATATGTATGGACCTGTTCTAGAGGAAGGAGAGAGTTGGAGAGGATTGTTAGCTGCGCATTCTTGGTCTTATTCTGTCGGTGGGCAAAGAGCATGGTCTTTGTCTTTTTTACATTGACCACAAGTCTTTGGTCTATGAACCAGTTTTCAATCTGGTTAAATGCATGCTGGAGGGAGGACTGCAATACTGTGGGATCTGGGTGCGAGACAAAAAGAACCGCGTTGTCCGCATAGAGTAGTAGGTTGGCAGAGCAGGAATTGGGCAAGGTGTTTAGGTAGATGTTGAATAATAGAGGGACGAGGATGGAGCCCAGGGGAATCCCAGAGCAGACTGGCAGGGTGGTTGAGAGGGTGTTGTTCAGTGATGAAAGTGAACAGGAACACACAGGAACTCCGTTCCTGTACCTTTTTTGCAGCAGGAACAGAGTTTCTGTACTTCTTCCCACCGACACTGAAATTCTTAAACTAGCAACATAGTGAGAGTTTCTGGACCTGTGATCTGCAATCAGGGTTTCCATAACATTTGACCTGTACAATGCTATTTTCCTAGAAATACTTCAATATCTCTAACTAAATCTACTAGTGCCGAATTAAATAGTTGTGTCTTGACACCGTTATCCTTTAGATTGAGGATCTTCATTCTGCATTTCATAATTGCCAGTGCATGAGTTCCTGTACTTCTTGTCTACCACTTGCACCACTGGTGTTTATTTTGACACATTGTGATCTAGCTGTGAGGTAAATGGTAAACCAGGAGACGGGTCCTTGGAACAGACCTATGTGGCGGAGTGTGTTTAAGAGTAAAGGGTGGGAGACTGTATCAAAGGCCTTTGACAGGTCTATGAAGACAGCTCCAGCTAGGTGTTTTCTATTCAGGGCAGTGAATAAAATTAGAGAACTCAGTGAGAGCTGTAGTTGTACTGTGCCCAGATCTGCAGCCGTAGGTTATGAGCTAGCAGGTACTCAGTGAGTTTGGTGGCTATAATTTTTTCGAGGGCTTTCGAGAGTGGTGAGAGAATGGATATGGGACGGTAGTTATTGGGGGAGGTGCTGTCACCACTCTTCAGTATTGGGGTGACTGTGGCAGTCTTCCAGGCTGCTGGGAACTGCCCCAGACTTGGTGAGCAGTTAATGAGGTCAGTCAGTGGGGAGAGGACTGTATCTAGTACTAGATGTAGGATTCTCATATCAAAAGAATCTTTGCAATAGCAAGAGCCACTGAGTGCTTTAATGAGATAAGGCCTTGCCTCAATCGTAGAGATCACCCTGAGATGGAAGGGGGGATGCTGGGTGTTGGGGGCCGGGTTGCAGGAGTGGGGTCGAAGATGTTATTTGGGAGTACTGCACTAAGGTCAGAGAATGATGAGTTGAGGTAGTTGGCGATGGCCAGCGGGTCGGTGGTAAGGATACTGTTGACAGTTAGTGGGGGGAGCTGGGATTTGCCATCGAGTTCCTTGATATTGTCCCAGAACAACCGAGCATTCCCTCAGGAGGGGGCATGGGTCATTTTGCAGTTGCCCAATTTGGTCTGTTTTATGGCCCAAGTGCATCTGTTACAAGCTGCTTTATAGGCTTGCCTGTCTGCTGGATACTTTAGCTGTTGGAGCACTGCAGGTGTGACCCAGGGGGCATTACGTTTCCTGGATTGCACTTTTGCTAGTGGGGCAAAGATGTCACATGCTTTATTAAAAGAACAGGTGAAATAATCAAGGGCTGCATCTATAGTAGGGGCCCGGGAGATGGGGGACCAATCTCAGCGAGTTAAGTATTTTCTTAGTTTTGTGAGGCCTCCGGGTCAAAGAGACCGCCGGGCAATATAGTTTGGTTTGGGTTTCTGCTGAAGACACGACCAGGAAAAGAGGATGGGTGAGTGATCGCTTAGGGAATCCGGAAGGATCACACGGTCACAGACTCTATGGGGACGGTTGGTGAGGAGAAGGTCGAGCAGGGTGTTGGGAGCCGCTACCGGGTTCACCCTAGTAGGTTGGCTGACCAGCTGGTCAGGTCCAGCGCAAGGTGTCCTTGGCGTAGCAGTCAACTGGCAAGCTATTTCCATTAAAAGTCTCCTCACTATGATGTGATCCACTGGGGGGGAAGGGGGATAGGAGATGTAGTTGGCAAGGGATTGCATAGCAGGAGCTTGGTTTCTTGGGAGGATATATGAGACAGTACGAGTTACAGGGGCTCTGAATGGATGTGGAGTAAGTTTTAATGATAAGGCTTGGGTACCATGGTCTAGTGGAGGTGTTGGAAAGGCATGGCATATCATGGAGTCATGGACGTACACAGCACACCCCCCACCAAATCTGCCCACTCTGTCGGCTCTGTGAAGGGTGAAGCCAGGGAGGGCGACCAAGGAGTCAGGTGTTTTTTTGGACAGCCAGGTTTCTGTGAGGGCTAGCATATCTGGCTAATGTTGCAGTATCCAGCAATGGAGACCTGCCATCTTTTTGGGTAAGCTGCAAATGTTCATTGCAGCTATTCTAAGCCCGCGGTGCGAGAGGCTAGGGCTGGGTGAGACGGGGCCCGGGTTAGGATGAACATTTCCTGAAATTAGTAGGAGTATGGCAAAGACTCTGAGGAGAGCAACAGATTGTTACCTTATTGTCAAGGATAGCTGCCACCTAGTAATAGTGCGGGTAGTACAAGGGATG